>OX387605.1:16133793-18576200 GCA_947568835.1 Protonemura montana
ATACAGCCCGAGATAAAGTATATAATGTGACGGTGATACGCGCGCGGGGGGTGAAAACACCCGAACTTCAACCCCCGGTAACTTTTGAATTCTTCGAGTAAAAAACAAACAAAAAAATACTTTTACTCAAACCAACATTCTGAACAAGTGTGCCAAATTTCATGAAATTCTGAGTCGGTCAAGGTCAAAACTCATTTAAAGTGGTCCTATTTCACATGGAATGACCCAGAAACGATATTGGGAATCGGCATTGAAAGTTTTGCTCATTACATATATATGTATCTATATGTATATAGCCTATACTTATTCTCTGTTTCCAAGAAAAGGCTTATTGGAGCTTTGTAGCCATAGGCCTGCGTGCAGCTATTTAATTCTGTTTTTCTTTACGTTCATTTTGTTTTAGATGGTAATTTGAATGATGAATTTAGATGATTATCGTTAATTGTGAATAATCATCGACAACATGATTATATGGTATGATAAAGACGATTATCGATGATAAAATGATTGTGCAATAACCATCAAATTTTTATTTACAAATAGAGGTTTTCTGTTCGAAAAAACTTATGTTGGATAAAATGGTTGACCAGAGGCATCTTTTTACAACTAATCGTCATCATTTACAAGTTATGGTCAGCCAACATTGATAAAATCATTTAAGCTATCTTATAATAGAAGTTAGACTTGGATAGGGTATCGTATAATATAAAAAAAAAACTGTTTAACATTGGGCATTTTCTTTATGAACCAAAGGCACAAAAGGTAGAAGCTAATTATAACAAAGGAGTTTCATGCAGCTGCTGCGCTTACCAGACACAGCAAGGAAATCGTCGATGGTGGTGATGTCGTCGACGGCCTCCGTCAGCAGGCGCACTTGGTTCTCCCATGCGTCACGGAACACGTCCATGTTCTCCTGGGCGACCTTGGAGCGGGGACGTGCGGCCAAGATGCGCGCGGCATTGATCACCTGCGGGCACAGCGTCTCTATCTGCTGCGCAGCGTGCCGTACCATCTTCACCCCGTCCTCGTTAGCTGCACAACGACGGAGAGATTAGGGGGAAAATAAAGAAACAAAACTCGTGCTTCAAAACAACCTACGAACTGATAATCCGTAAGAAGAAATGGGCATATCAAATCCGAGGAAATCAGTAAGGACATGAAATTGTTTGAGAAATCATGGAAGACTAGAATCAGGATAGCCACTCTCCATTAAAGGGACATGGAAATTTAAAGTGCATGGTCTTATATATACCTAAATGTTATCCAATATAATACATTTTTAATAGCAACTCTGCAGGAAATTTAAAAAATGTAAAAAAAAAAAAAAAAAAATCAACCCAAAAGTTTTGTTATCTTTTCGCCTGCTATTTTCTCCTGACAAGCGCCCACATTGAACATGGCAGCACAACGTACCCGACATGCTGCATGCAAGATTGGCCACCTCGACCAGCTTGTTGGCGTGCTCGGTAAAAACGAGAGCGTACTCCTCCACTTCCTTCTCGTTGCCCGCTTTGGCGGCCTCGATCAGAACCAGCAACGGGACGTTCGTCTCCAGGAAGCTGTCAAACCACAGAATATCGGTCAAAGCTATGCCAGGACGAAAAGAAAAAAATATATACTGCTAATTAACTCACTGGAATTGCATGACTTCTTCTTTGTTGTTAATTTTCTCCAATTCGATAAACAAACTAGGTTTTTAACTCATAGGTTTTTTAGTTTCTAAACCTACAATCTTTCTCTACGCACCTGTCTGAAACGTGATCGACGACTGCCTTCCTGAGCTGTCGGCGCAGGTCACGTGTCTTGCGGACCATGTGATCGAGGGCACGCTCCAGTCCCTCGCTGGCATCCTTGGTGCCCATCTGTGAAATGAGTCAAGTTATTGCTTCACGCTAATGCGGAAGGTTACGATTTTGGTTCGAAATAAAAGAGCCTGCCCCCCCAATACAGAGTCCCAGCTGCATTGTTAAAATTAGTCTACCAGACCCTGACTATCAGAATCCAAGGTAATTCCACAATAGTTATATGCTAAGACCTAATTTAAAAAAAAACTAACACGACTTTGAAAGATGAGAAATTTTTTTTGAAATGAAATCTATCAACGGTAAACAAAATAAGACAGTTGAGACAAGTCTTCTTAGCACTCATATGCCAGTTATCCTTGTCTTATGGTGCTGGGATTCTGACTCAATTTAAGTCTTAATTTAAAAATTAAATTGAAATCTGAAACAATATCAACGTCTAGCACTGTTAGCTGTTATTTTTTAAATGCTATTTTAAAAGATACTTCAAACAAATGCAAAGGTTAATGTGGGCTAAACACCTAGATTAAGAGTTCCAACTACCAGTCCAGCATTCGGAAGGTAAGAAATAGACACGTAGTGGTTGTTAATCAGTGTTCTAGCATCAATGTCCCATGGACACACAGCAGTGCTATCTAAATGTGGAAAATGCAAGAGAAGCAGTGCTCATAGACAGATAAGTAGGTACATGAAACCTTTTTCCATATAAGTAGGTACGTTGATTAAAAGTAGGGAGAGTCAAAGCACAGCTTTCCTAACCAGATCTTCTGTTACCTACAGTGTTTTTTTTAATTTATTGCAGGAAAACTGTTCTTGAAATATGAGGCATTAGTGAATAGCTTGCAAGCAGCAGAATATAAAAAGTAGGGGCTAAGTAGACAAATCAGGTGTGGCTAGTTAGTAGCAAGATAGAAGTGTGATCAGAACACAGGTTGCGAGCCACAGAGACAGGTGCAATGCAAAGAGAAAACATGTATGTTTGGGTTAGGTGACACTGAGTGATGGAATCCCAGTAAGGGGACAGAAACACAACACAGTAAGGGCTCAGAGGGCCCATAATTACCACTCTTTTGATGCCCCTCGTAGATGTCAACTGGCCATCACCAAAACAAACAGAACCCACATATTACAAACCAGACACAGAAGACTAGGTCTAGGCAAGACTTTGACTCATTCATGAATTAAGTATGTTATTTGCAGATGATTCTATGCTTTCAAAATCAGGAACAAAACCTACAACCTTAGAAACTTAATACAAGAAAATTTGCAGATATATTTGTAAAAAACAGAATATTTCCTCTCCATTCTGGAGAAGAAAACCATAGGACTATTGCAACAAGTATCTGTTAAAGGGTCATAACCCTTGAATTTTAACTTTAACCATCGATTTGGAAAATTTAATAATGGCATTTAGAATATTAAAAAAAACTCATGTGTCAACGGCTGTCCGTGCATATATTGCCAAAGTCCGCATTTTTCAGTTGGGTGCTTGGAAAGCAAACTCCCGTAAGAAATAACCCATAGTGCTTTTTGACCCCTAGCACCTAGACAAACCTCTGATTAGATAACATGTAAATAATTTGAGCATAGTCCTCCATTCTTCCTCTGAGTTGAATTAATTTGGCTTTATGATACGATTATTCGTTCAGCCACGGTAAGCGAATTACCGCAGGTATGTAATTAGCATGTTGCATATTTACTTGCAGTGCCGCTCTGAGCGTGCCGTGGCCGAGCCTTATCGGCAGCGACAGCGCTCGAAAAGGAAAATCTGTAGGGAGGGGATAGACTTTTGGCCCGCTGCCGGCCAACAGAGTGCCCGAAGAGAAAGACAGTATTCTACAAGAGAATCGTACTCAGCTCGCAAATCGCGCCGCTCGAAAAGCCAGAAATCTTAGATAATTAATTGCAAATCCATATTTTCAGAAAATTATTTTAAATATGTCAATTTCAATTCATACTACAGTTACAAATCTATGGTAAAATTTAATTTTAAAGAGTAATTGACCCGTTAAGTTGTACCGATCTAGTTTTAATTCTAGTTGTACTCTGGACTTCATCATTGGCACTCACGAGATTCATTACTTGAGATATTGTGGCAACAAGAGTATCACATTTGAATGCGCAACATTTTGAAATAGAACAAAAAAGGTTAAAAGCAACTGGCTAAAAGCCAGCACTATCAAACTCCACACCATACATTTATCAGAAATTTGGTTTGTTCATTTCAATAAACTAAGCCTGCACGAAACGATCCTTATATCCCATTTGACTCACGTTGGACATGTACTCGGAGAGCAAGTCCTGCAGCGCTTGTCGTACGGCGTTGCACTCAGCGACAATGCGTTCGCGGCGCTCATCACGTGTGCACGAAGAGTCAGCCATCAGTGCAGCTCCACTGATGATGCTCTCGAGTCGCTCCTCAAGCGACGGACGGCTGCGTACTTCGTTGTACGCCAGCGGGTCCATCACGATGTGCTCCTACAATGCAAGAGATAGGTTAGGAGAAAGAAGTTACGAGGGTAATTTATTCTCATTATGTTTTTTATACTCTTTTCTAAGTTATCTAACCTTACCACCAGTTTTAAAATAAACTATTTAAACTGGGTTTTTAAAGCTAGGTAAAGAACAATGAATTTTTCCCGACACTTCGTAACTTGTACATGTTCCTTTATCAGGGGTGAAGGCAGTCCGTAATTCTTGTTCATATTGCAAATGCTTGCAATACGCAGAGTTTGTAAAAAGTTTGTACCCCATTCTCCACCTTTAGCGGGGGTTGCGCTATTTAGAATGAGTTTGTCATGTGTTTGAAGATAGAAGGAGGTTGAACTTCATATTTCTGAGCTGTATGTAGCAATAAGCAATTAAAAATGTGTTCCTGAATATCAATTGGGCTAGAAGAAAGTCTAGCTGTTTCACACAACGCAAGCAGACAAAATTTACTTCGAAGGACAATGGGGCATTTCAAAATGTACTAATGACATACAAGAGTTGAGTTAGAGGAAGGTGTGAAGAGGTATTTCTCATGCTTTTTAACAGAGGAATTGATATTTCTTATTTCTGTAACAACTAGTTTACCAAACTGTTTTAATGCACAAGTAAAGGGAAAATCAAGATGTGTTCCTGAGATGCAACAAAATTTACAGATATTTCTTTTTAAAATGGCAAGTTAAAATGGTTTCCTCCAAAGCCTTCTGAATCAAGAAGTTTTTTTTAGCTCACACCTTCTTTAAGCATCTAAGACTTTCTGTAATTATTGAACTAAGTCAGTTGTGAGGCAATAAAATAAAAAAATCGGGCAATAGAAGTGTATGCTCACATCAAAGTCGTCGAGAGCGGCAGCAAGTTCTCCAGGCCCGTCGTACGTGGGCGGTGCCAGCGGACCCTTGCCTTGCGCGACGTCGGAGATAGTGTTGACCGCCTCGCACACTTGCTTGAAAACGTAGTCGCGGTTTGCCTTGGCTGCCGCCAGTTCCGGATGCCGCACATACACCTGTAGACAAAAAAATCAGGGTCACAACCAAGCGAAGTAGTCCGAATCCAGAAGTGACATCTCCAGACATAATCCAGGTTTAAGATTCGCTGCTTCAAAGTCTCAAACGCATGCCCTTTCTGGTGGTTTTCTTAATGGTCTACTTAAGGCACACACAGCTGGTATTCAAGAGTTTTACCTTCGAGGCTGTGAGCAGCATGGTAGAGTGCTTTTTGAGGACAGCTCTGGCCGCAGCCAGATCGTCGCGAAGTTGAGGGTCCTTCAGCTCCTGTTGCCGTTTGGCAGCCTGGTTCATCAGTTCAGATGCGTTGCGACCAAATGCTTTTATGTTTTCGAGAAGCTCACCCTGGCTTGAAGCATTTTTCAGCTTTTCCAAATCATCTTCCACCTGGAAAGTGAGAAATTGTTTAAGTTATTGAAATAAGCTTTACTGGATTAAAGTTAAGTATGGTAGTTAATTGATCAAGTCAGAGAAATAGCAAATACTTAGGATAAACTTTGAATGGTACTGATATTGAATTTATGTGTTCAATGTTGTAAAACTCGAGAAACTGTCCCACGGCCCTCTAGCTAAAATGTTGCAAAACGCAGTCAGGATTTTCGAAAGGAAATCAAAGAATTATACTCCATTCAGCAGGAGGATGTATTTTTTTGGCTGAGGAGTGCTGTTTTTACCAATCAGTTAATTAAAAAAAAAAAATCCTAACAATATAACATCTACGCCATTTGCTGTTTGGTCCAAATCTTTTATTGTGCTTTTTGATTCGTTTTACAAGCTATTATAAGATTTTTCCTACCAATTATAATAATCTTGGGAATTATTTTCCAGTTATATAGAGTAGATTTTAATCCCATCACTGAAATTATACGCTTAACTTCAACCATGAGTTGGTAGTAATGCAGGGGGACAGTCCTCATGCCGGCATCTTCTCTCACGGACTAGACTGTCTTTGTGAATTTAAGAAGTCTCTGGAGTCAGTGAAGTTATGTTAATTTATATTTTACACAGTACTTACCTTCATCCATTCTATTTATTTTACAATAATTGTAAAATGTATATTCACACCCATCCTTTCTATGTCTTTCTATCACTGTTAAAAAGATAAGAGGTAACATGAAAGACTCACAACTCGAAGTGATTTGAGGAGAAGATGAACATCAACCATATCCGCAAGAATGAGTAGCCGAGTAACTGCCGACAGTAAGTTCCGAGCAGCGCGGACCATGTTCCCACGCTTTAATGATGAGCATGGATCATCAGCAAACTCCCTGGCTGCTGTGCTCATTGCTTCACCTTAAGTTCAATGTTTTGAAAGACACATGTCTTTAGTAAGTTATAACAGAGGATTGTCAACTACAAAATATCAGTTTGGTAAGTACTTACCTGTTTTACGAACTTCTTCGACGGCAGAAAGCATTTCATCTTTGATATCGGGATTCTCGTACGCAATAAGTTCACCCTTTTCAATGAAATTTTCAGTTGCTTTCTCAACAGCTGCAACTAAAACGTGTGCGCGTTTGGAACGCCCTTTCTTTTTCTTCGACGGACCTTTGGTGTTCACCAACGTAGTTACCTATAAAGAAACATTTAAGGATTTCCACTGCATTGAGCATGTAGTTACCATAAACATGTTATGAATTCCTCCTTACCTGCAGCACGAGAGGTTCTAGTGTTTTTTCCACTGACATAGTACGTATCTCTAGGTTTTTGGGATCCCATTTTAGGGCAATAGGCCCAAAGTGATCTGTCATAGTGGATGGGATGTGTGAAATAATAATATAACTCTTTAAAAGAAGAGTCTGAAACAAGAAAACAGTTCCAATTATCTCATATAAACACGGAATAGAATTAAGAGTGCATCGATGAGGGCTGGGCTATCTGAACGTAGGCCGTGCCTGTTTGGTCGAAAAATTAACAAAGCAACAAAACAACGATGTTTACATGCACACAACATCCAAGCCGATAACTCACTAAAATGATAGCCACACAGCTATAATTTCAATTCCATGAGCTACAAGCCCCGAATGTTACTAAATTATCGTGATTGTATTACCTCGGTCACACCTTGATGATCTGTTTTGCTTTTCTTGTGTCACCGAATATCCAGGAAAGTGACTCACCTGGTAATCGAGAATCGAACTCGTTCCTGCTCCAACCTTCGAGCTTCGATTTCGATTAGTACTAACTTGTGGCGCCAATCTCAAGCCCAGTATGTTTAAATTTGAGCGCGGAGAAAATCGACAATGACCGTAATAAGAATAAAAATGAAGTCTTTATATAGCTATCAAGCGATAGAGATAACACGCGACGACTCATTCCTTTGACTTATTCGAGGGAATGGGAAAATATCTTCATTTTACCAATTAAAAAAAATCCATGGAGAGCACATGATGAGCCTTTGAGACAATTTACTGGGCACAGATACACTATGGGCACAAAAGGTATAAAAATTGCATATTCCGGATAACTATCAATGATAACTCTTTGGACTTCCTGTCCACGTGTTTAATGAACCTGAAAATAATGCCTCAAGTTTTCAGGAAACAACAATTTTATATATTTTCGTGACGGCTCCTGCTGGGCCCAAGAACGCTAAATGCTGAAAGCTAAGTGAATGGTATTTTCCATATATATTTACCAAACTCTTCTATCATTGAGATTGCTTTTACAAACTCAACTCGTTTACCTTTGTCTAAGCTTTTTCTTCTAGATATTTACTTTCAAAGTTGTATGTTATAAAATTATAGGTTGTGTTCCACCAATGAACAACTACCTCTCTCGTTATTCTGATTTCACTTACCAATGTGATTTTGTTTCATGCAAATACCAAAACATGCAAACTGCAAATAAATAAAGTATAAATGTTTCATTCTTAAACACCCAACTGAAGACTCATTCCAATCTTTTTATTTGGCCTTTCAGGTATAATCAATAGAAGTACCTTAAAATCACAGAAATAGATCATCTGTTGACAAAAACTAATTCTCCTGCCATCTCACTATAACAACTGCTAACTGAAGTACCAGGCGTGTGCTACAAAACGTCAGGGAAATTTGTTGTTTTTACTGTTTTGTTGTTTTTAGCACAGCTTCCAATTTTTCTTGTCTGTTTTTAAAACTCGTGTGCTTCAAAATATGATTTTATTTCAAGACCAAACTTTCTCATTCAGCAGTGATTGTGATTTTGATTGATTGAAAGAAAAAAAATATGTTATTTGCCTGTTCAGAAAGCACCAGTTGACATTTAATTGCTTAGAGGGGTTTTAACTTGAAGGATAACTCAGATTTTTCGATCATTCTTCTTACTATGAAAGGAAAAGGTGGGACCATTTGCAACGCTTCAGAATCCCTGAACCAAAATTCCAAATGTCAGCCTATTTCTGCAGGATTTTGACACAATTGCACAACAACCATGAAAGTTTAAAAAAAAAATGTCCATATTTATTTTTCTTCTTGGAAACTGCAAATTTTGCAAAAATGTAATAACTAGAGATAGGATAGTAATGCAAATGCATATTCTTCAATAATGCTAGTATCCCATGCAAAATCGTGGATATATCCGTTTAATGACATTGGGATTGCAATGACATCATGTTGATATTGCATATTTTGCATATTTCAGCTTTTTTGGCAGTTTTATAGCACATATTTCAGGGGCTGTTGCATACTTTACGTGTAAATGTATTATTTTCAAATTTTATTCTAGAAACTAGAAAAAAACAAGTAATTCGATTTTGAGAATCGCAGAATCAGAACTTTTGAGAATCGCAACTTCTGAGAATCGGGTTTTTTCTAGAACTTTCCAAGCTAGCAAGTTGTTAAGGGGTAGAGGTAGGGTGAGGAGGACTTTACCCTGAAACTTTACCACGAAACACAGGTTTCATTAGCTCAGCCGCTCAGTTCGCTGATTGTGCAGTAGCTAGTGGGTAAGCCAATTCATTTATCATGGCCCCTATGAGAGCATCTATAAGTGTGAAGTTGAAACAATGGGTGAAAGAGCACAAATATTTAGCAAGTAATGGAATGGCCATTCACTGTGAAGCTTATATGCGATACTTATACTATGCGGTACCGCATATTTGGCCATTTTTGCCGCATATTTCAGTTTTTGATAGCGCATATTTTGCATATTTAAGCTTTTGATTTTGCATATTCTGGCTTTGATACTGCATTACTATCCTATTACTAGTAATAACCAAACTGCTGGTTAGTTAGTGAATGCACACTAAATTCAGTTAATTCTAGGCAAAATACACAGCAACACCTCTGACCTAAATCCACTACCATTACAGCATGCATGTCATATCATTTTGCTTGAAATTTACATCAATGATTGTCAGAGAAAAAAAGTCTTTCCTGCACATCAAAGCACCATATCAGAATTTTTTTTTCGTTAAGAATAAGAGACAAAATTTATTTTATGCCTGCAGAAATTTGTGTGACAATGGTAAATTCTACATTTAAACTTAGTTTCAAAAACCAACAAAATCATAGAACAACATTTTTTTTTGCAATCACTTCAATAGTCCCATTGTTCTTCTTCTTCTTCATCTGCTCCAAGTCGGCTCATGACAGCAGATTTCTTGGACACATTGTCACTACGGAAATTATTTTCCCCAAAACTAACCGCTTTCTTTCCGACTTCCAGTTGTTGAGACCTTACAGTCACTTCTTCGACCACTTCTCTCATAACAATAACCCTTTTTCCACTAGGCAACGTCTTGATGAACTGAAAAGAAATATATAACGTAGAGTGACACAGCTAACAGAGCAAAATTATTATTTCTTAGCAACAGTCAAATTACCTTTTTCTTTACCAATCTCGTAGCTGGTTCGGAAGAAGCAGCTTGCTTCGTCCCAAGTCGGGACAAAGCAGATTGATTACATATGACTTTTTGAGTAGCTAGAAAAATGGTTAGCATTAACTTTTTTTTCTTGTTTCTTGTAGGCTTGACTATCTTTGGGAATACAAATTAGGTCAGGTATAGTCTCAGTAACGGACTCCTAATAACATTGCACTTACATGTCGTAGTCGGATGAGTTTGATGCGTGTTTCCTTCCGCATCACATTCAATTTTTATATGCGACTTTGTTTGATTTCCGAGGCGAGTCTTCAGTCTAGTATTTAATTCAGGTTTTTGGACATCTCTAGAAAAGTCTTTCTTTAAAACGCCATAGTATCCAATAGATTCATCGGTCTCTTGACTTTCGGAGGTAACAGTTGAAGTGATCTCGGACTTCCGCTTCCCGCCAAGCCGGTGGAATACAGATGACCCGCCAGCGCCAGCCTTAGATGGCACCATTCCTAAGAAAGTGACTTTTGGCTCCTCCACACATGTCGTGCTTGAAACCGAACTTTCACCCAGCCGCTGAAACACCGTTTTAGTATTCCCAACTATATCTGAAAAACGTTTGGATCCAAAGATATTAACGATTAACAAAATAATCTTTCAAGGGATATTCACATTCATTAACCATCTAAACACGGTATAGTTAGTTTCTTTCTGGAAGCAATAATTTGACGAAAAAATTTGTCAAGAATAGGCACTATTGAAAAACTGATGCACACTCTGTACAAGATAGTTTTAGCATAGAATTTACATTCATTCAAGGAACTATATGCTATACCAATATTCTAATTTAATTATTTGAATATTATTATTTTATTATTATTATTATTATCTGATGGCCAACCAGTCTTTAAGGGCCAATTTCACCGACGCCGTTTAAATCTTGCTTAATCGACGTTTTATTTTATTGTATATATATTTTAATTTATTTAGCAGCCGCCACTATTTTCTCTGTCCTAATTACCGTTTAATATTTGAACCTCGACGGACAGGTTTTTTTTTTAACTGTTATTTGGAGGTCAAAGAAAGTAAGTCCCTTTGATATTTTGTTTGAATTTCCATTTCACCAAATATTCTGTTTCGTAGCAAACACATTTAAACACTTTTTTTTCTTGTTCTTCGTGTGTTGCCTTAATTTTTAAGTTTTCAATTATTGAAATATCATTGTTTTAAAGCAAATTACTGCGCCTGTTAAAATCACCCCTAAACGGCGTTTAAGAGCGTTTTAAACGGCGTTCGTGAAATCGGCCCATTGATGCCACCATAGAATAAAGAATGGGCTAGCTTCAAGGTTGTCCCTTATGGAAGGAGCAAAGCTAACAACTATTTAGTTTTTCTGGATTTCGCAAAAACGCGAAAGCATGCGACAAGTTGCAAAAAACTACTAGAGCACATACGAATTCACGATGAACTACATTCCAATTAAACTTGCCACCTGTCTGTAGAGCAGTGTACTACTATACCATCGAGACTAAATGTAGATTGGGGCAGTGTTAATGTTAAGCTTTCTACTGAGCAAACAAGTCGGCAATATGTGGTAACGATAAAAGCCACTGATGGCCCTTGCTGCCACCCTGTTTGACAAACCTCTACAATTAAATATTTACAGCTCAAATTATCGATACATGTTGAAGTGAGCATTAATAAAGATTATTTGAGCATAAATCTGCCTTAAATGTAAGTAATTTGCAAGAAATAACAAAACTAAATTTCATAGAACTCAAAACGACCAGGACTCTACCTAGTAGAACCTGTATTTTTGACGGTCAAGTAGTCATTCAGTTGCCATTCTTCGGAAAGACAGCTTAAAATTTTCACTAGAGAAGTACGCTTCTACTTACAGAACCCAAAAAAACTAAAAAGTTAGGAGCGTTGACCCTTCCATACACAATAACTTTTTAACAAGCCCCATCTTTTTTCTATGATACCACCTGAAAATTTTAAGTTTTCCCAACTTTCTCTGGGTACCTTACACCAACTTCACTGTGTCCACTAATAGCTCTAAGCTAATAGCTAAAAATCATCTTGGTGTAAACAAAAAAATTTAATAGTCTTGTCCTAGTCAAGATTACGAGTGGGTCTGTTGCACGGTAACAGCCACCACATCCATGAAATAGAAATCAACTCACTTTTCTGCTTTGCTAAAATCTGCTTTGTGCGTGGGGTTATTCCTTGAGGCATTGTGATCTTGTACCCTCCTTCTTCTTCAGGTAACACCTTCCTGATTCGCTTCACTGGCACATCTTCTCTCAGTTGCTTGGGAGTAAGCGAAATTACTGTCGGTTTCCTCTTAGAAATGGTGGCTGGTTTCAGAATACCAAGGCGGTCTGTGACTTTCAGACCGCTCGAAGCCTTCACTGCCACTTCACCCAATCTGTCAGCGAGCTGAGGTGGTGGAACTCTAGAAGCTAATCTAATTTTGACACCTACAGGCTTGTTTTCAGGAGGTGTTTCAAAGTCAGTTTGCTTCACATAATGCTCAATCATTCGTGCCATCGCTGGAAAGGAAGGTGTTCTTCATTAAATTATTTTAAGCAAAGATATAATTAAGTAGAACTAGTGGCTCAGGAGTCAGAAGTGACATACGTGAGGTAGTAACTGGGACTCTGGCTACGTCTGTTGAAGACCTCATCTCAATTACTGGGTTTGTGTTAGCAATTATCTTCTCATTTAAAGTTTGATTGTGTACTGCTTTGGCGTGCTTGAGGATTGCTAAGACATGACCCATTGTGGTGATACCCAACTCTCGTAGAATTTCTCTAGTCAAATCTATTATCATGTCTTTTTGTATTTCATTCTCGGCAAATGTCGTTGCATAGACAGCAGTCGATGTAGTGTTTTGAATCCCTGAATTTTGAAAAAACTTCAGCCAGAAGTCTGAAAAATGATAAGATTAAGATACAAATAAGATTAATAACAGGTTAATACCAGTAAGTACACATTTTCTTCTGAGCTGGTGATCGCAAATTGCAAAAATCAGTCACCGCACAGTGCATCAATGGCAATAATTTTAAGACATTTAGCCACAGATTACAGACATGCAATCCCTGAAAACTACAAAAGTAACTCCTTAAAAGGCAAGAAGAAAAATATTATCTTTTGAACACAGCTTTCACTTACTAGTCAAACTTGTAGCCATCGTTGCAGAAATGTTTGACTTCTTCGTTTCAGTCCACTCCTCACTCTTTCCAACAAAATTCGACTCCCACACTGCATTCTAGTTTCTATCGCCACCGCCAGTCGCCGATATGTCGTCCTCAACTTCGAACTATGGCGGGTGAGGAACATTTTTGGAGTAGCAAAGATACTAATATATGGGATGCTATTTCGGGGATGCTGCGGATGATCGACAAAAATGATACGTTTCTACTGAAATATTTCATCCAACAATTCTCAAACTTTTTAAAGGATCCACTTATCCAAGCATCACTAGATGCTGTGGACTGTGGAGACCCCATTGTATGATTAGCACACATAACCATGTGGTCTGTTTTTGTTCGATGTTTTGTTTAAACATTTTTTTTACCATTTAAGTTTTTTAGTAGCTAGCAGGAAACATAGCAGAAAAAATTATCAATTTAAGATAAGTTTAATAATGTTTGCAAAGTTGGGACAAGCTAAAGCAAGGAACAAGCTAAATTCCAAATCGCATAAAGATTTTTCCTCATCTGTGCTCTCACCTTTAAGTGATGGTAAGTTTTTTGGGTTTTAATTGAAATATCTGACAGATCTCAGACCCCAGATTTTGAATTGAGAGAATATTGCAATCATCTTCTTCATTTCAGTGTTGACATATGCACTGTACCCGGAGAAAATTATCTTTTGATAAAAAAAAAAAAAAAAGTGTACAATATCGCAATCCACAACTGAAAAACTCGATCTACAAATTGTCACTTATGTGTTATGGCTAGTGGTTTTTCGAGTTGCAGCCTCTCAAAGATTAAAATAGTTTCTTTAATACAGATTTTTGTACACTGAGATAAGATGAATATATATGATACTAATTATACATGTAGCTTCACAAGGACAGGACAGGTGATAGGACAGGTAAAACAATAGCAGTCAACTTGAAGTAAAACAAGTTTATTGTTGCTTGATTTGACAATTACCAGGGTGACTGGATAAATACTATTAAAATAAATAACAATTTTGATCGAACACTTTTTGTACATACACGGGCCAATACAATTTTCATTCCACATTAATTTCTTTTAGTTCTTCTTATATTGATGCAAAAAAACTTGCATTCTCTACAGAATCAAAAATTACAGCTAATTAGACCTCCACAGCAAGCATCTGTATGTAGTTCAGTAACTCGTATTCACTTTGCTTTTCCTTGTGCAGCCACAGCCTCCATTGCCTTCCTCACAGTTTCCTCGTCTCCCAAGAACTGCATTGAGACAACAGGCTTGAAATTCTCATCGAGCTCGTAGACAAATGGAATTCCCGTTGGAAGATTCAAGCTCATTATTTGTTCGTCCGACAAGTCTGAAGAAATAAAAATGATGAATAACAAGATTTTAATTTACTATTTTAGATTTTGGGAATAATTTCAAAATTGTTCCTTGAAATACTTCCCAGAAATACTTCCCAGAAATATTTCAGTTTATGTTCAGCTCATGTCATTTAACTTACTGTCAAGATGCTTGACAATTCCACGCAGGCTGTTTCCGTGGGCAGCAATCAGTATTCTCTTGCCTGCTGTCACTTGGGGAATGATGACATCATTCCAATATGGCAAAGTGCGCTGAATTGTCAGCTTAAGGGACTCGAACATGGGGAACTCAGCCAGAGCTGGGCCCGATTCGTAGCGGCTGTCTTTCACTATGCGGTCATAGTATGGATGATCACCCTCCATTGCCGGTGGGGGGATGTCGAAGCTGCGTCTCCAAACCAGTACCTTAACATAAGCAAAGAAGGTATGAAACCTTTCAGCATCTTTACATTTAACAAGTAAGCCTTGTCAATGAGAAATGTACATGATAATTTGTCAAAATATAATAATTTTATAGGTGCAGTAAGTGGTACCTGCTCCTCTCCATATTTAGCAGCAGTCTCTGCTTTGTTCAATCCAGTGAGCCCACCATAGTGACGCTCGTTGAGTCGCCAAGACTTTTCAACAGGCAGATTACTCTGGCCAATACCGTTGAGGATAGCAGCAAGTGTTTTCTGAGCGCGAGTCAACACCGAAGTATGCGCAACATCGAATTGGTATCCCGCATCATTCAAGGCTTTACCAGCAGCTGTAGCTTCAGCTTCACCTAATTAAAAAAATAATAATTTGTTTGCATAAGTTGCGACTTTCTGGACTGTAGGTTCGGACCAATTCAGATTTATCTAGGGCAACTACTTGCTGGCAACACCTTGCACCTAGCCAAATAGAAATCGTACCTTTTTCGCTCAGATTTGCGTCAAACCATCCGCAAAATAGATTTTGTTGATTCCACTCACTCTCTCCGTGCCTTACCATAACAATTTTGTACTTTGACATTTTACTTTGTAAATCTTTCACGTTAAACCAAGACGTCTGAACTTGCGTCTGAAGTTGCAGTCGCCTTTGACAATGCCCTTCGCTGACCTTTGTGAAACCGGGTTGTAGATAAGACCACAAGAAAAGTAACTTTGATATTTTAAGATTCATTAAGAATATAATCAATATTAATCAAAGAAATAAAATCAGTCCATTTAAACCAAAAATGCATACAATTCATAAAATGCATACAATTGTATTGATCAATACACCAAAAGCTGATTTCAAAAGTTGGTATAATCCAAGGTCAAATCTTTACTTCTCGTTCTGTCACTGTCATGTAGCGCATGGACCTGACCGACCTGACTAGTGGATACTTAGCTCGCAAAATCTAAAACGCCATCTAAAGGCACCAACTCAACATAGCGCAACGAGAAAACAGCCTACAAAACTCATAAGCGCTAGCCTTAAAAAATACGTGATGTACTGAACGAGACAGGCTAACAATAAAAAAATTTGTGTTATCATTTATTTGCGAGAAATTGAAGGGGGGCTACTCCCTTGAAATTTTCACAGATGATAGAGTACGAGATGGGCTTTCGATCTGTGATGGTCTAAATTTTTGGCCCAGCCCTGGACAAAAATGAGAAAAAGCCTACAAAACTCATAAGCTCTAGCCTTCAAAAATACGTGATGTACTGAACGAAACAGACATAACAATAAAAAAATTTGGTTTCCATTTATTTGCGAGAAAATAAAGGGGGGGTACTCCATTGAAAGTTTCACAGATGATAGAGTACGTGATAAGCTTTCGATCCGTGATGGTCTAAATTTTTGGCCCAGCCTTGGACAAAAAAAGGCTAACTTTAACAACATTTTTGTTATCATTTATTAGCGAGAAAATGAAGGGGGGGGGTACTCCCTGTTTGGCGTGTTGGAAACACCGGTTCTCGTTAAATCACCGAAGTTAAGTAACACTGCGCTGGGTCAGGTATTGTATGGGTGACCATCACACACATGACCAGTTCTGTTCGGGAGAGAGGTTGGAGGGATGAAAGTTAAGCAACACTACGCTGGGTCAGGTATGGATGGGTGACCATCATACACATGACCAGTTCTGTTCGGGAGAGAGGTTGGAGGGATGGAAGTTAAGCAACACTGCGCTGGGTCAGGTATTGGATGGGTGACCATCATACACATGACCAGTTCTGTTCGGGAGAGAGGTTGGAGGGATGAAAGTTAAGCAACACTGCGCTGAGTCAGGTATTGGATGGGTGACCATCATACACATGACCTGTTCTGTTCGGGAGAGAGTTTAGAGGGATGGAAGTTAAGCAACACTGCGCTGGGTCAGGTATTGGATGGGTGACCATCATACACATGACCAGTTCTGTTCGGGAGAGAGGTTGGAGGGATGAAAGTTAAGCAACACTGCGCTGAGTCAGGTATTGGATGGGTGACCATCATACACATGACCTGTTCTGTTCGGGAGAGAGGTTAGAGAGATGAAAGTTAAGCAACACTGCGCTGGGTCAGGTATTGGATGGGTGACCATCATACACATGACCAGTTCTGTTCGGGAGAGAGGTTGGAGGGATGAAAGTTAAGCAACACTGCGCTGAGTCAGGTATTGGATGGGTGACCATCATACACATGACCTGTTCTGTTCGGGAGAGAGGTTAGAGGGATGGAAGTTAAGCAACACTGCGCTGGGTCAGGTATTGGATGGGTGACCATCATACACATGACCAGTTCTGTTCGGGAGAGAGGTTGGAGGGATGAAAGTTAAGCAACACTGCGCTGAGTCAGGTATTGGATGGGTGACCATCATACACATGACCTGCTCTGTTCGGGAGAGAGGTTAGAGGGATGGAAGTTAAGCAACACTGCGCTGGGTCAGGTATTGGATGGGTGACCATCATACACATGACCAGTTCTGTTCGGGAGAGAGGTTGGAGGGATGAAAGTTAAGCAACACTGCGCTGAGTCAGGTATTGGATGGGTGACCATCATACACATGACCGGTTTCCCCGTCTCCCTTCTAGGCTAGGTTAGATTAATCATCATCCTCATAATCATCCGCTCATTCACCGTCGCCATTAGACCAGTGCCGCATGCCCAGTTGTATAACAGTGCGTCGTTAAACCCCAATAATTAATCATTCAATCAATAGGTTTTCGTTTGGAAGTTGAAGCCGGGTTTAGTTACTCAAGATAGCAAGAAATCGTGTCGTGGATAATTTTAAACCCATTTAGAACATTCGGGCACAAAATTTCCTTCTACCTCGAGAAACCTCGTAATGCTGTCACCATTTTACAAGATGTTTCAATTCGACTATCTGAATGGGCTGCTTGTTGGGGTCCGGCCCAACCAGCGGCACATTCTGATTAAACATGGCTGACATTTAAACACCCCTTAGGAGGCTACTATCATGCCCGCTAAGCCAATCAAGAACCCAGCAATGGATCATGTAATTTAAGGCCATTCGCGCAAATTCGAACATAAAGAAATGAAAAATATTGCGAGTAATTAAAAGAAATACAAGAACAATTTAAATCTAGGCTCAAAATAAAATAAATCACATCAAAACACACAAAAATTACTTATAAACTGAGAATGCATTAAAAGGACACAATTACGACTAAAATAATAAACATACCAGAGAAGCGTGAATGTCTAAACCAGCTGTAACTACCAGACGAAAACCCGGTCCAACTAAAAAATATTGTACAATTAAAAGAACATACAGAGGTACCTTTAGGCGGAAGGAAAATTTGGGCAGGATTTTCTGAAGGGGTTAAACGGCGTCTAATTCCCAACACACATACGACTTCTTGCTACCTTGAGTAACTTAATGTGTACAATAATAAGAATATACTGAGGTACCTTTAGGCGGAAGGAAAATTTGGAAGTGGAAGTTACAGGAATTCCAGATTTACAAGCACCGCAAACTCGTGAAATTTCTTTTCATCCAGGGATCCCAATTAAAAGGCTATAGGGTTGTAAATTTTTATATCACAACACAACATATATAATGACAATAATATCGCCATCAAATACAATTCAAATGCTTTAACAATATCTGAATTACTATTTACGTGTTTGTGTTTACGTAAATCTTGCTAACTATGAGAGTGATTCATTTGATATTTAGAAGCGTTTGTTCCGTGAGGTCAGTGGTCATGGCCGATCATAATCTGTATTTTGTGGAGATTATAATCAATCGCCCAGCATTAGCTTGACTTAAGACGCGCGAAAACCATGAAAAACGAACGTCCGAGGCGGGCCTCACGGGTGCAAACAGGAACATTATGCAGGCGAGCGATAAAGTCCTATGGCTTGTAAATTTGGTCACATGAATCTCAAAGCATCTGAGGAAACCCTACTCTCCCTTATGACTCTATCTGCTATGATTTTATGTTGGCTCTATTTACCACAATATTACAAAATGTTCTAGGCGTAAGGCGAGCTAAGAGAAAAACGCAACATGAGAGAAGACAAAAAAAAATGGACATGAAAACTAGAAGATCAAATTAACCTAATTCCAGCGACCCTCAACGATGGACAAAGCGACAAAGAAACAACCATTCGACACCAAAACCTAACAAACCTAACAAACCTAACAAACCTACTACGGTTCGGTACCGAACCAATCTAACCGTGAAGAACGATACACCTCTAGCAAGAACCTACAACAATCCAAAACTTGGACAGGAAGTCTAACAACAATGGCCTTGTCCCCAAATTTTTCTCAACTTCTCTCATGTCACACAAATTAATCAATAATTATGAATATTTCCCGAACTCGAGACTTGAACAGCCTCTGAACTGACGTGACGTTAAGCCCCGCAAAGCAAGCAATGAAAGATATTAACTAACAAACAAAAGTTGCCCCATGTTTCCTCAGAGCCCCGATAAAACTCTCACAGCGCGTCCTCGCTACAATTTCCAGGGCTTGAAGCAAGGTCTCGTCGGAGGAAGCCGATTCCAGCAGCGGCTCGTGGAGTTCACCTGAAGACAACAGAATAAAGTCATATTAGACTCGTTGCCAGGTACATGACGACTCTTGCACTCAGTAAAACATGCTCCGGACAGCGACGTTTACTCGGGAAAAATTGCGCAAAACCAGTTTTTAAACTTGGGAAAACATTAGCTATGTAGAAAAACTATTTTAAATGGGTTTTGAAAGCTTAGTAAAGTATAAAACGTTTCGTAACTTGTACCTGTTACTTTATCAAGGGTTAGAGCAGTCCTGACAATTTTCTAATAACAAAAGAACCACACAAAATTATAACAATTTCCTAGTTCAAGCTTCCTAAATACATTCAAAGAAAATAATCAGGGTCAATAACTCAAAAACTAATGTATTTTGTATTGTCAGGACTGCTTTAACCCTTGATAAAGTAACAGGTACAAGTTACGAAACGTCGGGAAATTCAGTTGTTCTTCACTTAGCATTCAAAACCCAGTTGAAATAGTTTTTGATATAACTATTGCTAAGTTTACATCAAGTAGACATGAGTCTAAAAACTATCATTAGCTTTGTTCGTTGGTCATGAACCTGTGGATTATATCTCTTAGACGGAGACAAAATGTATCCAGTTTTTGACGCGATACGTCTTTGAAAAGCCAATTCTAGGGCGAGAGATTACGGACTTGTTTGGAAGGCTCGCATGCCGACTTACATCTATCGACGCTGCTGTAGAGACGTCTCGATGTCGCTTGTAGGAGATCGGATTACGTCCCACCGCGGACAGCTTTCCATCCAAACCAAGGCAGAGTGGAAACCTGCGTGAAAAGAAAGGCCGCAGATTAGGCAACACATCTATGTTATTATTATTATTTGCGGTGTTTAACGACACACTGTTTTGACAACGTGCCATGCAGCACTGGTCTGATGGCGTCGGTGAATGAGTGGATGATGATGATGATGATGAACCTAACCTAGCCTAGAAGGGAGGAGGGGAAACTCGGTGCCGGCACGTAGCCTACTCCTGTCGAAGACCAAGGGGACCACCGGCTTAACGTCCCTTCCGAAGGACAGTACAACGCGAACAACAGGATTCCTCCACAAATCCATGCCGTCGAGAGGTTGATAAGCAAGGCGAGTGAAGTTGCTGTATTAACTTTCATCCCTCCAACCTCTCTCCCGATCAGAACTGGTCATGTGTATGATGGTCACCCATCCAATACCTGACTCAGCACAGTGTTGCTTAACTTTGGTGATCTAACGAGAACCGGTGTTTCTAACACGACAAACCGTTCATCAATTATGTTCTCGCTAGACGGTTGCTAGCAACAACTTTTTGTGGCTAAGTCCAAGTATGTGCCTCGTAAGCTAACAACTGGGGGTCGATTCCACGAATGGGAACAAAGTTTCTAGAGGGTAGTTGTGTACGCTCTCAGTCGATTGAATTCTCACTGATGTACATGTCGAATTAAAATGTCGGCTTACAATCAAAGTTACGGTTTGGAGCAGTGAGCTTTACGTCCATGCAGTTGCGTACCTGTAGTTTTGTTGTCGAATATATTCCATCGTACGACACTTGTCGCGGGGGAAGCCTGGGGGCTCAGGTTCCTCGAGGTCTTCACCGTCACTTTCTTCAATCGTGAATGACAACCGCCGACTGCAGACAAAACCAGAAACACGTTAGTCACGATCGACAGTGGCTTGCAACGCCACTGGGACGGGTAGACGCGAAATTTAAACGAGCAAAGCACAACGGACGGACTCGTTTAGTGCAAGGTAAGTTGCAGTGGTGTAGTCGAGGGTGTACGCGGGTATTAGCCGTATACCCAAAAAACTTTTAGACACCGAGCGTATACCCAAAAAAATTACAGGGTATACGCCCAGTAAATACACTTTGCAAAACTTTAAAATGCGTTATGCAACGACAATTCTTAATCTCCCTACAACATGCACTATAAAAACTCGAAAAGCAAAGTTTATTCCGAAAAGTGGGTAGTCCGTGTATGGTAGCGGTTCGTATGATCTGGATGGGTATGCAATGGTTTTTCCAAGCAGTCAACGTACTCAATCAACCCACCCGAGGAAAGCGCGATTGCAGCGACCCCAACACCAAGTAGTAGTTTTAGTGTTGATAGGAATGGACTATCTATGAACTATAACTAGTGAATAAACTAGAAGTACCTAGCCAGTACCTAACCTAGTGATGACCACGGCATTTGGAACTCATAGCCTGATAACCCAGCGTATACCCAAAAAAAATGTAGGACTACACCACTGGTAAGTTGGAAGAATCGATTCATGCAGCGGATTTATTGTGGAAAATGCCGATCAAATCTTGGCTTACCATCGGTCAGTCGAGCAGCATGTCGATCTTCATTCTTCGTTTTGGTCTCGAGCGACAAGTGTTACGGGCGCAGATTCTGTAGCCTCGGGCGGTCAGCTGGAAATCAAAGGACAAAAATAAAACAAACGTTGGGCTGACAAATTTCACCGGGAAGAGATGCACAGAGTTTCAAAATATTCCCGAAGCAAACAACGGTTATTATGTAAATCTAGTCAAGAGTGCTTCATCGGTCTCGACTCAACTTGTTTAATAATTTGTAATGTTTATTTGTTGGCTCACCTTTGTTGCCGTGGCGACTTGCTAGGTACTGGGAGTCGAACCAGAACCCTCTTCTAAACTCCGTTCCATCTTTGTTGCCGAGATGATGATCCAGTTGGTAGCCATGGGGTTGATGCAACAATCGGCCAGTCGTGTTGGTAGCCATGGGGTTGATGCAACAATCGGCCAGTCGTGTTGGTAGCAGTGTTCACGGAGACACTTGACGTTCGCAACAATGAAATCAAAAAAGTTTTTGTTATTGCCTGGCATTTGATTATCAGGCGCTGAAAGGTAAAGGCTCCGTCATTAGGTTCCTGCGACATGGATTACAAGAACACAAGTTAGTGAAACAGAACGCAATTGTAAAAATTACATCAAACGCAATTAGTACAGTCGGGTACAAAATCAAAAACATCGTCGCAAACAGGTACATTAACAAACATTGACACAAACATTAACACAAACATTGACACAAACATTAACACAAACATTGACACAAACATTGACACAAACAGGAACATTTAAAGGCACAACAGTTCTTACAATCTCACACTTGACAACCACAACAGTTCCTGCTTCCATACTCTCGTTCCCTCCACGATTCCTCCAGTTCAGATCGTGCCAGCTATACGGGCCGGCAGCATAAACGCAGTAAAAACGCAGTAAAATCGCAGAGTAAACGCAGAATAAACGCATTATAAACGCATCAAAAATGCAGAGTAAACGCAGTATAAACGCAGTATAAACGCAGTAAAAACGCAGTATAAACGCATCAAAAACGCAGTATAAACGCTGTAAAAACGCAGTATAAACGCATCAAGAACGCATCAAGAACGCATCAAGAACGCAGTATAAACGCAGTATAAACGCAGTAAAAACGCAGTAAAAACGCAGTATAAACGCATCAAAAACGCAGAATAAACGCAAGACTAATCACGGTACCGAAGCGAAATCGTAATGAACGTTGAGGAAAGAGGTCGTAGGATTAGCGCTTCGAGTGTGAGTGAGTGTGTGTGTGTGTGTGTAAGCTATCTTGTGACGTTCTTCCTCCGGCTCCTGCTGCGTCTCCCGGCGTGATCCTCGGCGTAGATGCGATCGCTGACCTGAAAGGCTGGAAAGTAACTTTGGTGAATCTCGAAGCTGACGCTGGAAGCTGGGAGCTCGAAGACGCGGACTTAGCTGCAAAACTACCCCAAGCCGTAACGTTACCCCACCCTACGCTGGCCGAAGCAGACCTTCTGTCTTGCGGCTAAAGTAGCTACCCACCAACCCATTGGTGACCATCCTGATGGTCCTGTTCCCCTCCATCGTGTCTGAGTGATTAGACAAGAGGATCGCTTGACGTCAATCATCCCCCCTTGCCTCCAGGACACGTTCGAGCACGACCCTCCCTAGTACGAAACCCTCCCGAGAACACCCAAGAGGGAAGGCAAGCCATTGACCCTCGGGACCTAGAGTAGAGAACGGCGTTGATGGATGCTCGAAGACTCGAAGACTCGTTGACTCGACGGCCTAACCCACCCCGAGGCCAGCAAACCCTCCTCGTCGTAGAGGGACGGTATACTACTGGGCTATTCCCGACCGCCGCAATGCCTCCCACGACGCCCTACTCCTAACAAAAACCCTCCCATTTATAACTGTTGGGCCCCGGGATCCCCGATATCCTCCACCTGCCCTAACCCCACCAGCAGGCCTCCTGCCGAGCTAAGTTTCCTACTCCCACCCTTTAGGCCAGTTACCCCACTCGTCGCGATGGAACAGGGGATCTACTTGGGCTTTCCCTTACTTATCCCCTGCATACGACCCACCATTAAGAAAACACGACGCCCTAACCTAGCGCTCCCACCCTTTAGCTGAGTCCCCATGCCATGTCCCCATGCCATGCAATCATGCGGTGCCCACATGCCATGCAGAAGATGAAGACTCGTTGCTCGTGGACCCGTTGGCTCGTGGATGACTGCTACCTGTAGATACCTGTTGCCTAACTGGTTGTGTGTTTGTGTGTTTGTTTGTGTAAGGCCTTGAAGCGCTAACCCTAGACCACTTAGCTGACGTTGAACGCAAACATCCCGGCCGACCGAGGTAACGGATTACGCGCCCGTGTCCCGATTCCGATAGCGACGAGAAACGCGGGCGAGTCTCGGCGTCGAAGTCTCGGCGTCGAAGTCTCGGCGTCGAAGTCTCGGCGTCGAAGTCTCGGCGTCGAAGTCGACTCAATCTCGGCGGGGCCTGCAACGAACCAAGATACACTCGAATCAATAACCAGCTTCAGTTTTAATTTGATTGTGGAATTCAAAATTGATGCAATTGCTCGCAATTGGTCCCCGGGGTAGTTTATTGTTAGGAACATAATTAACCCAACATAAATTAGTGGCTGGTCGAAGTCTCGAACCCGGTCCGTCTGGTCTTGGTGTTGCTCAAACATCCAACTGAGCTAATAGGACAAGAGCTTTTCAAGACGATTTTAATGCGTTGAATACAAATGACGGGTGAATGACCAAGAGACCGTGCATGGTCACAGTCACTCTGATTCTATCCACATCCATTCAAGCTCGGTGACTCAATGCTTGCAATGGGCAAAGTATTTTTTTATTAAGAACACTAATAACCTCTAAAAAATGGATGATCCAACGGGGACTGGAATCTCGATCTCCACCTGTCACGGGTGTTGCTCTAACCAATTGAGCTACTTGGACAGAAGACTTACTTTGGAGAGGATTTGAGTGAATTTGATGAGAACGACGAATCTCCAAGGAGTAGAACCAAGATCACCAATTTCTGAGAGGTTTTTTGTGTTTCTAATAATAAAACATGTCATCGTTAAATGTTGTTCGGCAATATGAAAGGAGAAAACACAATTTAAATTTTGTTAAATTCAGTAGTCGATTGGGGCAGCCCCAGGAATTGAAATGAGCCTAAATGATGACAAAAAAGCACGCTGTGTCTCAGACTACCTCAACGATACAAACAGGGGAGGAGACTGGCAAAGTACTGGAGAGCAAGGCAACAGGTGATGAAGGATGATGGAATCTCCATTCGTGGAACGAGAGTTCTTAATTGAAAAAACCCTTTCCAAAATTAGGATCCAAGTCTTGGCTGTTAGGTGCTATGTTTCCTTACGATGGTAAAAGATACAAGGTCGTGTGTTCAATTGAAATAAGAAATCAAATCTGTTGAAACAGATAGAAAACCCGGGATGATACTCCGGAAGTTTGGCAGGCCGTGACGAATTGTTGTTCTTTAAAACAAAGCATCCAAACAAATGGAACGTTTGCACTCTCAAAAACAAGTTACTTGAGGAAAAACTTCACGGCAAGAGAGGGTCTTTATGAAGCAAAAAAACGCTTTTTTATTATTATGAACACTATAACAGTCTCAAAATTGATGCAAGTTAAATAATATTTTAACTAAATAAAACGCGTCCAACGTCAAATTGGAGTTACTCGAGATTGAATGGTTGTGACGTGATATAGCGTCACTGGAATCAGAGTGACTGTGAGTATTTACAGCCTCGTGGTTCTACTCCTTGAAGATCTGTCATTCTCATCAAAAACACTGAAATCCTCTCAAAAAGCCAGTGCCCAAGTAGCTCAATTGGTTAGAGCAACACCCGCGACAGGTGGAGATCGGATTGACTAAATGATTGTCTAAACTCTTAAGGTCTAATCTTCTAAAGAAAGAAACGCAGGTAACCAGAAATTAAATAAACTAGCCAACACGCGAGGAATATACAACCAATATTTGTAGCAGGTTTTGCGAAATGAAGAGGAATGACAAAGCATTGAAAGACTCACCCAAACAATGAAGCGACGACTCCATCTTGCCTTTCATGGGCGGGAAATGTTCCTCCATGTTGCTGCTCTCGTGTTGAAGGCGTCCCATGTCTGAAAAACACACGCCATTATTGGACAATGAAACACATTCTAACCACGACTCCTCGTTGCCTGCAACAAGTGCAATTGTACGCCATTCTTTCAGCAAAGCTACAACAGCGTTTTGAAGTTAATTGCAAAAATAATGTCAAAATGAAGTGGATATTGAAATAAACGATAGCAGTAAATCTAATAATGATTGTAATAGCGCCTCTGATATTGCGTCCCCGTATTTTCTCTGCTGTTATAAATTGAAGCCAAATAGATTATTTATAATAAAAAAGGCTGGGTTAAATGACCTCGGGTAAATTTTAATGCATACTAATAACATAAATGTGGCGACCGAGAGTCGAGCTGCGACGGTTGAATTATTTAGTTGAATTGTAAAAAACGTAAAATGTCAACTTACCGAAATAATTTGAGAGACATTTTGAGCCAACAGCAAGCAAGTTGATCTTCCACAGAGTTGTCTTGGCCAAGAGACGAGAAGACAGCACAACGTTCTCGTCGGAGAGTTCAGAAGCGAATGCCCGAGCTCCGCTAAAAACACCCAGTAAACGGTTGGGGCGGGAAGTGGACTACCTGCTAATTTAACAACGCTACCTGGCTGCATGCAGTGGTACTCAGCCGAACTGCTCGGAAAATATGAACACATTCAAGAGAAAACATATTCCTCGGCGCAATTTTCCTTGCACGCACGAAACAAATTTATAAACCGTACAATTTCACAAAATAAATATAGTTTGGTAAATATGTGTGTACCCTAGCTACTTACCCAGTTGCATGCATAGATGGATAGCTCGCTAGGCAGATAAATGATGGCGTTATAATAGCAGTGTTTTATGCGGTTGATCTTTATAATTACAAGAGCATAGCGCTAGATTTTATTAGAATCGTAGTGTGCAATGTCATTGTCAACGGTCTTTAAAATTATTATTTAAGAAAAAAATATGAAAATTAGGAATTCCTTTTTCTCAAAATACTTTTGGTAGCTCTGAAAAAGGCTCGAAGCCTAAGATAAGTGAATAGTTGATGAGTTTTCTTGCTCACTTTCCTTTTCTAGTGGATTTATTTGATCGTGTAGCATTTTGTTAGTTTGGATAAAACTTTGATATCGACGGCCTACATAATTGGTGGATATATACATAGACAATAGGTCTAACTAAACGAGGCAGTTATTTTCTATAAATAGCTGAACAACGGTCAATGCGTACCCCATCTATACCTAATCACATACCTGTCCTTTGTGTGGTAAAAATTCGCTGAGAAATATGTGACCCTCTCCGCAGAGAGGTATGCCAATATGTCAAAAGTGATTGAAAACGGTCAAAGTTATTTAAAGCTTAATTCGTGATTAGATCGTGAATCAGCAGTGTACAGGATTTTAGCTCGTCGAAAGATAAAACCAAGAAAGCCAAACAAAATGTGAAAACTGTGTAATTTCATGTAACAATGGTTGTTGGTATGTAAGTACATCGGTAAGTGGCCTGTCTTTTCCGCGACATTCACTTGGAAATCGACACCCCAAATAAAGATTGTGAAAATTGATTGGAAACAACTGGAAATGGTTGTAAAATTAACATTATTTGTAAGCTTTATCCAACGTGACGTTCATACGGCGGTTTGTTGGAGTTACAAAAGAGAGTTTTTGCTCAAACTATCTGTCGAGAAAACATTTAGAAACATTCAAACGAGATCACACAAATAAATAACAGTAAAATCGTACTAACAATCATTTAAATGAGAAGGCACATAATTAGTTTCAGACCAATCTTTCATATCTTGTCCTGGCCGTATCAATGCAGTTCGAATTCTAGTTGCGAATTAAAATTTCTGTTGTTACTGTTACGTAAACCTTCTCACTAAGCATTCATTGATAACTTGTAAAATTATTTAAGTAAATAAACACCCGTAGTATGATAAATAAATGTGAAATCATTTTCGTTTGCAATAGGTCGATGACAATTTTCCTCTACAAACGTAAAGGTTAATATTTCAAAACAGCTGTTCTGGCGCAAGGAACGGTAGAATCGTAGAATCAAACGGGCAATGACAACGCCGTGTCGTAACGCAATTCTGTGTGCTCGTGGGTTGCATACATACGGGCGACGGCAGTGGATAACCCAAGAAATCGTATTGGTGTTGGGTTTAGACGCCGTTTAACCCCTTCAGAAAATCCGACCCACATTTTCCTTTTGCCTTGAGGTACCTCTGTATGTTCTGATCATTTTACAAAGATTTTTGAGTTGGGCCGGGATTTCGTTTGGTAGTTACAGCCGGTTTAGTAACTCAAGGTAACAAGAAATTGTGTCTTTGTTGGGTGTTGGATGCTTGAAAACCCATTTTGAAAATTTGGGCACAAAATTTGCGTCTACCTCAAGGGACCTTATTTTGTTTTTATAATTTTACAAGATTTTGAGTTTCACACGATTTTATTCTGGTAGATGCAGTCGATTTGCCGTTTCATTTTCAACTGATCATAGAAATCTCGATGTAGCCTCCAGGCTACATCGAGATTTCTATGGCTTTATCGAGATTTCTTTTGTCCAGGGCTGGGCCAAAAATTAAGACCATCACGGATCGAAAGCCCATCATGTACTCTATCATCTGAGAAAATTTCAAGGGAGAACCCCCCCTTCATTTTCTCGCAAATAATTGAAAAGCAAATTTTGGTCAAAGTTAGCCTATTTTTGTCCAAGGCAGGGCTTAAAATTTAGACCATCACGGATCGAAAGCCCATCACGTGTTCTATTAACTGTGAAAAATTCAATGATGTTACTATTTGCTTTCATGCGTTATTAAGGGTGGAATATTTATGTGCTGTTCCTTTTGTACACACTTTTTTTACTGCGGTTTGTTCACATAGTCTGCTAAGCAATTCCGAGCTTTTGAAGGCGAAGGCTGAGGCTAACTTCCCACGAACATGGACCTGAACAGACAGTCTTTGGAACAGAAAAAGACCGAACAGACCTGAAGAGAATTGTTAATTAATAATAGGACATTTGATTTCAAAATTCGATCTTCAGTGTCCGATAACGTCCTTATCGGTGAAACCGATAAAAATTGAGAATGGAAGAAAGAACCAATCTAGGATCTCTTTTAGAAGATAAAGCAATTGAGCTTTTAAGTAATTGGGAAGTGGAGAACGACAGAAGACTAGGAGAGACTTTAACTCTCAGCAAATATGACATTGCATCCCAGTAAGTGTGTATTTCTTGAATCTGTAAATTTGTTTCTTGGAGCCCTTTTAATGAATTTTACAAAATAATCAGCTGTCTGTAGCGTTTTAGAGAATGGAAATATTTGTATTTATTTATTTGTCATAAGATGATTATAAACATGGTATTTGATTATAAACAATAGCAACAATAGTCAATTCTATACAAATTATTTTTTTAATCATAATAAATTATAATCTATTTTGATTCCTCTTTCTAACACTCATGGCTTTGGGAACCATCAAGATGTATTTTTTTGTGCTTGGTAAAAAGAAAGTGTTATAGGCAAAGACTATAGGGTTATAGGGTTTGAAATTTCACTATAACATTCAAATTTATTATTTAGCCAAAGTATTTTTTAGGGACTTGGAGACTTCTCTGAAACAGTTTGAACTGGTTTGAACCATGATAGAACCTAAACAGTGGGAAACGTTTGAACCAGAACCAGGACCCAAGCTGAAATAAGTAGCTAAGATTTGATTTCTTTGAAGTTCTGAGAGCCGTTGGTATATGCATCTTGTGATTTTCTGGTTAATGCTCCTTTGTGAAGGGTTTTTAGTCGTTAATAGGACTTCTTCTAATGTTTCAACAGAGATCGCTTTGTCAGTGTGACTGACAGATTGGTCAGTCTCAACCTGTAGATGATAGAGCGACCTCTGTTGAAACGTAAGTTGAGGTCCTTTTCAGGACTAAAAACCCTTCTTAAAAGAGCATTAACCAAAAAACCACGAGATTCAGCTATAACTTTGTTTTCATTTTCTAAGCGTTCTTTCCTATCGATTCTAAAATGTACATTTCCTATCGATATTTTCTGCGCTAACTCTGGTTTTTAAGGTAGATTAAGGATGCTTTTTCATGAACACACCTTCCAGCAGTGCATTGTAATTTGGTCTCAAAACAAGAAATATAACACTTCCTTTCCTTTATCTGCAAAGCCACAATTTTGGTGTCTTTTTTGTGGATTTTTCAAAATCCCTATAGGTAGGTACATTTTATTAAAAGATTACTTCAATCTATCTTTATTAGGTTGGCCAGCCTACCATTCCTAATCCACCAGTTGGGTCAAGAAAACCCACAATTTCCAACGAGAAGTCTGGTTTGGATCAAAAGAGGGGTGCCGTAATTAAATGTTTATTAGGTACTATGATTTTTTTAATTGTCAAACATTGTAGATATTGCAGGGTTTTTTATTCTTTTAATGATTCTACAAGAAAGCTGAAACCAGCAAGCAAAGGATGGAATGGAGCTAGACTGGAAAAATGTAGGTATGACGGAACTGGGATACGAACCCGGGACCTTCCAATTGACGGTTGGGTACTCTGCCAACTGAGCTATCTGGGCACACAGATTTTGGCTTAACCCACTTAACTCTTATCCCACCCTGCAAAGCTGGAATCTTTGTGCCCAGATAGCTCAGGTGGAAGAATCACCCAAATGGTAATTGTTAGGTCCCTGGTTGGTATCCTGGTTCGGTTGAACATTTTTCAAGTCTAGCTAAGTTTCCATTGTGGAAATTGTGTACATGAAGGGCTAATTAAGTCAACGGCATGCGTCTATTGCATTAAAAAACAAAATAATCATCTTTATTTCCTGTACCCTAAACTGTGAGATAGTCTTTCTGTTCTTACCTACATTGTTCAGTGTTCAGCGGATCGATCTAATCCTTTAACGGAATACATCTTATGTCTGCCAAACTCGCTAATATATTGATTTAAATCTTAGGTGCCAACTAGAGAGCACTGTCAATTATGAGAGCTGCGTGCATCTTCTGGGTACAAATGATTCTCTATGTGAATTAAAAATTAAATTCACTTCATCAACACACTTAATAGCACAAATATTCGTTGTATCTGAGGTATGTATAAATTAATTTAAATTGTGTGGTGTATACGTGTATAAACATACATTTTTATTTTAGACCATACTCGTCAAGATTTGTCTAATATCATGTCTTAAAATTGTAGGCAAGAATTATAGAAGTTTATGGCAAGCACGGAGAATATTTGTCAACCAGCCGCGCCGAATTCCTGGATGATTTTGAGAAAATGTCTGTGTACAGTGCCGTAATAAAACTTCCAGAACAATGTATAGAGTGCATTTTAAAGGTGAAGATATACTTATTGACTAATGGTCTATTTGACTGGCTGTCCCAGTGCACCCCGGAGGTTGTCTGTGTGTTCAATCGAGCATGTAACTCTCCCCCAGTTCCACTTTCACATATTGGACTGTCAAAATTGCTCACTTTTGGTGGACTTTTCGTGCTACGAGAATGTCAGTGAAATTGGAAAATAATTTAATGCACTGACCGCTGGAGATTCAGTGTCTGGTTGAGAACGCTCTTGCTGGGAAGTGGTGCAAACCCGGTGGGGAGTTTTACATCGCCGAACAAGTTTCCAGCCTGCCCTAGTGCAGGCCAGTCGAAAACACCACATTAAAACAAGAAGGAAATAAAAACTTGAGATTCATGACCATTTACTTTTCAGCTTATTCCTATGAAAAGAAACGAACGGAGTATGTGGATATACGGCGTAAACATTGCTCTCGAAAAGACAATACTTACGAAGCAAATTGACTCGTCTGTCAACTTTGAGAATGTTAACAAAATCATCAAAGAGTCTGGGCAGCAATTAACAGAGAAAGCTGAGAGATGCAAAGCATTTTTACAGCAATACGGTTCAATGTCTGTCTTAGATCCAAAAAAGTTTCCCAGTAAACCTCCTGACCCACAAACTCTCATGAAAATGTTGCAATCAGCTTATTTACCACCAGGGCAAGGCATAGGAGAGCAGGCCAAGAATGTTTCAAAACATTTGACTGGCTTGTTGCCTGAGTTTTCATTAAGCAAATCCAAATTCGAAACTCATGATCTGGCAGATGAAAAGCAAGGAACTGGATCACAGGAGAGTGCACAAAAAAACCTAGATCTAGAACTTTTTAAAAATCATGTCGACAAACGACTTGGAAGTCTGGAAACCAAGTTGATACAAATTTTAGAAGACAAGCTAAAAGATGCAGAAATTAGACAGAACAATAATTTAGAAATTATATTAGCAAGACTGGACAGGATAGAGCAATCATTGACACTCAAATACTAAGCAATTCGCAGGAATAACGTACAATTTATTGGATGGCTGCATAATAATTCGCTGAAATTAATTCAGTAGCAGTCCACAACACATGTATTTCATGTCAGCAGGGTTTTCGTGGTAAAACCAGTTATTTCCTCAGAAAAAGCCACCAAAGCAGACAATACAGTTACTCACAAAATACGTTTTGCTGCATGTAACAGTTTAAAAGCTTGCTAAAATTGAAAGTGTGACACAATCCTAATTTTGAAAAGTAGGGCTGACAGGATGTCTGGAGAACAGGCTGACTGGGCTCTTTTACAAACACCAAACGAGATCATCTTAAATTGTACCGTGGTTACGAAGTCTGATGTTGTGAATTCGATACTCGAATAATATTTATTGAGAGTTAATTAATTGAGTTATTGAGAAGCACAATGTACATGTTAATTAGAAATGTTTAGTTGCTGCTTTAGCCACTTTCTGCGAGGCTGAAATACAGCAAATGTATACATAATAATTTAGTGCCTACTTATTTACCCCTCACGACCAAAATCTCCAAGAAGTTTCTGTTTTATGATCCCTCGTGTAGATGGTTGCCAACGTTTAAATACTTCTTTGGTAAAAATAATCTGTAGCTGTTATTCATCAAACAAATTGAAGAATTATGTTGCATGCTGTTTTTCATAGCAATGTCTGTTTATTACAATGTATTAAAAATTTCAACCTTGAAATATCAACAAACCTTTCTCCACGGGTAGGTTTCCTTTCCTGCACTACAGGGGCGTGCCCACAAAATCAGGCGCGTAACCACTCCAAGGTGTTTCCGAAACGAAGCCAGAGAATACAAATCAACTACCAGTGGTTTAGTCAGTCAATTAAACTGTTATTTAAAAAATGTGAGCGTGGCCACTTTCTTATCCCACTGCACGCCCCTGCTGCACTACCAATGTCTGGGCAGTATTTTCCTTAGAATAAATGTTTGCATATTCCTTATATGATATTGTACTCGAGTCTAGTACGTATAATATGAGCATGCTCTTAAAACATGACAAGAAACCTTTCAAAAAGTATTAATAACCTAGTATAACACAAAATCAGAACCCTAAGAAAGAAAACAGCTCACACTTCACGATTCCTTACCATTTATAATATTTAGACTGTAGAGTAATATTTAATATTCAGACTGTTAGCCAGAACAGAAACTTGATAAATGGTGACAAATTCAAGGGCAAACAAACCCTTCACCCAACTCAAACCTTCAGATTGTTTTAACTCGATGTGCAACCTAGAACCCAATCTGGAATCCCTACATAATTAAATGAAATGCCTACAAAAATGTTCGAGGTTGAAATATATTAATCATTTCAAATATAGCTGGACAATAGAGAGGAATCTATACTGAGGAGTAGGTCCATGAACAAGCAAAATTCTAGTCCATAGACTGGTTGGATAATTAATAGTAAGATGACATTACTGTCAGCTTCAAAAATACATTATTATTGACCCAGGTCAAGACAATCGTCTGGGCCATCATCGTAGCTGTCTGCAGTCGATGTGTAATCGTCACTGAAACGGCTGCTGCTGTTTGTCGTCGAGATCTCGGACATTGAGTCAAATTCGCCACTGAAAGAAGAAAATCCCATTAGATGCAGATAAATGCTGATAGAAAAAAATAGAAAAAAAATAGAATAAATTTTTTTTTTTTTTTTTTAATGTAATAGCAAGGCAGGGTTTCTTTTGGAGCTCTTAAATACACACAATTTTGGAATTGTAAGAATTAATTTTTGAAAATTCGAAATTAAGGCTATGTTGACTTAATCGCAAATTGTAGATAATCTTCGTGAATGTTATACCACACTCTGCATTTATGCAACATGCCCACAATGCTCTCTCAATGTGACCAGCAGAGCAGAAAACTGGGGTGGCTTGTTGTGACTGTTTTTTTTTAGGTAACCACGCTTGCACACTTGCTATTTCAGCAGTGATAAAAAGTTAAAATCTGAAAATGAAGGCCTTGGTGCAGAGAGCCGGGGATGGCATTACACAGAGGCTGACTATGTCTTGTCCGGTCATGTAACTCTACACCATGCGCTGGTGCCCCAGGTAGGGAACAAAAAAGTTAAACTTGCTCCCAACATTTTCAAAGTATTTTAGTGTTGGCAATCTCCACCACAGTGAACTGTTTAGTTTTTTATATCACATTTAGATTTTTGAGATGAGCACTTATCATTTTGGATGAAATGATAAAAACATTGTTAATATAAAGGACTAACAGATTAAACTGACCCTAATGTCCCTAATGTACGCGAAAAATGACTGCCGTATTACCGTTGAGTGTAGGTTATAGGTAGAGTTTCAACGTCAATGTTACAGTCTCTGCGTGAAAAATGACTACCTTACCGACAAAAATGCAGAGTACCGGAAGTTCACGTTAAGTGGAGCCACTGTCGTATGAAATTTAATTTCGATATTTATCGTATTTACTCGCTTCTTAATATTGTTACGTGTATATCAATCGTTGAGGTAAACATTGATGAAGATTTTTTGAGCATGAAAAGTTTCAAAAGTGAGTTAACCTACGAGAAATATCGAAATTAAAATTCATACGACAGTGGCTCCACTTAACGTGATTGTTCGGTACTCTGCATTTTTGTCGGTAAGGTAGTCATTTTTCACGCAGAGACTTTAACATTGACGTTGAAACTCTACCTATATCCTACACTCAACGGTATTACTACTATACCAACAAAAATTAAGGATGCTACTAGGCATATTTATATTTATTAATATATTTATATTTATTTATGTTAAGGACTGATAAGCATACATCAACATTTTGAGCCTCAATTATTTTATTGCAGAGGCTTGTAAAAAAGGACGACCGCAAGCGCTGTCAGGTGGATGGCATCTACTGATGCCGGCTCGTTAACTCAGGATCAAATTTAACATTCAAGCGGGCCCTCTGACTTAACCTATAAAATCTAGGGCATCACCACCAATATCTGCCAACCATTCAAATTGTGTATCACTGAAGTATTCGTCTAAATTGATAATATAAATTAATACAGCTTCATGAACACATATCAACTGAACAATAATTTTTTTAGACTGTTGCACATTTTCTGTTTGATGCCAAGCTGTCCTATCAGTTGTGGTGGCAAACACTCTAGCTAGGTACCTTTATAAAGCAGATAGTGTAGTACAAGTCGAGTAGGGCCAAAAAGCATTAACAAGCAATTATTTCCCAAGAAATAAAACCACTGCCTTGGCAATCGGCGGATTTTTTTTCAAACGTTATGAATAATTGATTAGTAATTTTAACATTATGAACAATCTAATTAGCAATTTGGTGACAGGGCCATAAAATTGGACACTTAAACGTTACTTACTCGGCACCTGGGGGATCCCATATGTGGAGCTCCTGTCGCCATATCTTCACCATACCATCCCAGGCTCGTCTGCTGTAGTGTAGGTGCTTGGGCGGAGTCCGGGGGTGGCGAGTTGTACGCTTATCCCTGCACCAAAAGATACCACATGAATAGAAGAAAAAAAAAGACAAATTTGCTACTCGAATATAAGAATTAAGGTTCGAAGAATGAGAACAGAACATCTCAGAATTTAAAAAGATGTTAGACTAAAACGGTAATAATATCATCGATACTCTAATAAAATAAAGGTATTGTCTAAAAATCACGTACTTTGGGATCTGCGCTACGTATCTGTCATATCCGACAGTGTTTTTTCCGAAGTCTATTTGCTTTTGCCTCCTTGTGAGAGTAGCTGGATCTGTTTCAATCTTATGCTTTCGTGAACCGCTGCTATTTTCTGTGCTAACGCTGTGATTGCGCTCTCGCTTGTTACCTGTTGCCTCTTTACTTTCATCACGATTACGTTTACGCAGAGATGTTAAGCGGGCTAATTTCAAATCCTCTGCACTGAGTACCGGATCTTCTTCGTTTGATTCTTTGGGCAAATTCGGTTCGTTGCGTGGGGTTATTTCTTTGACTGGGGCTGGTTCTTTCCCTGAGAATAGTTCTGACTCTTGCGGTTTCTTTGTTGGGGTTCTCGGGCTCAACCGTTGTTGTTTCTGATGCTTGACACGTTTTTCTTTCAGTTCAGAATCACTTTCTGAAGAGAGCGAACTTTTTACGTCTCGTTCTCGTTTTAAGCCAACGCTGTCTGGCTTTTCCTCTTTTTTAATTGAAAGAGACACGCCATTTTCAGTCTTAGGTGTCTTCAGATTGATTGCATCGTGTTCCTTCTTAATATTTACTTTAGAATATTTCTCGATCTTAGTCTCAACAAGCAGTGGCACATTCTTGGCCGGGTCCTCATTGGCACTAACTGGCTTATCAGGTTTTTCTTGCTTGATCTTTACTCCCACAACTACCTTTGCTTCACCAGCATTTTGATTTTCTTCAAGAGGTATCTTTTCAGCATTTTCATCTTCTTCTACAATTTCATACCAACTTTTATCAGCGGAAGAGTCCAGATCATTAGCAAGAGACTTTCGAGTGATTGCAGGAAAACTATTAATTGGTGAGCCGTCGCCTGGGGTTCTATCTTCAAACCATTGCTTATTTTCTCTATCACCATCTGGAGCCAATGACCTACGAAAGAAAAAACAACAAAGGTTACACCTCGCTGAAGTATTATTATTTATTACCTACATATCTACCTGCCTGGTTTAGGCCTTCCATTCTCACGTGGTGCATAAATAGTGCCAAATTTTTTGAGTATTTGCAGCCTCTTGATTTTATAGTTTTATATTTGACATCCATTAACCAACCAACCATTGATGAAATTCATGACCACGATCTTAGAAATAATGACAAAAATAGCTAAATGGTTGAGAGGACCAGCAGAAATTGCTGCCAAACTCTATTTAACAGGCTAGCAGGGTATTTTATTCCAAGGATGCATTCTTGTGTAAAAAAGATAATGTGCCAATATAATGTGTAGAATATCAACTATAGATAAAATATTATTTTTACAGCACATTCCTGATTTTACAAAAAGGTAATCAATTGTGGAAATAAATACAACTAAAAATGTCGGATTCATCAAATACCTACACTGTTTTACCCTCAAAAAAAGTCTTGGCCCTTAAAGGGGCACAAAACACGTTTTGGTCACTTTGCAGTTTCAGATTGACTAATGTTTGACTAACAAACAAATCAATTTTTTTTTTTTACATTTCGAATGTAAACACGTCAGGGAAATATTATCGCCCAACGCTGCATTTGTAATGACGTCATTGGCTCTAGAGCGGGTGGTCGCCAATGTATTTACATGGGTGGCATGCAGAAGTTTATGATCTATATTTGTCACTACATCTTGTTCAGTTTCATTCTATCCATCATTGTGGACGGGTGTTAAGAGTACTTCTAGTCTATCGTGTAACATCAATCGATTTTACAACCTCAGTGCTCGTATTACGGCTGTTACAGTACCGATAAATCAGTACCTCGCCAAACATCACTCGCCACATGTGCATCTTTCGAAACCACTCGGCATCGGCTTGCATAGTCCAGATTTGCACCAGAAAATATTGTTCTTATGGCCTGCATATGCATGTAATGTGGTATCGTCCTCACCCACTAAAACTACACTGTTAATAACACTTTCTTCATAATCGGGTTCAAACTGATAAGGCAATACAGTCGTCTCCCAACTCATTGCTTAAACTGCCAATTTACTATTTTTACAATATCACCAGCCGTCCAGCACAATAATCTAATAATTATTACAACTTCATTAAAAACCCAGAATAGTCTAAAGCACATACAAAACGCAAAACACTTGAGAAAATAAAACTGCTCAAACCCCCTGAAGAAGTAACTAGTATATGTTGCAAAACGTCGGGAAATTTAGTAGCCCTTTACTTAGCATTCAAAACCCAGTTCAAATAGTTTTTCTAAAAACTACGTGTTTTAACGTCACCTGTTGTAAACACACAGACCGCATTTTGTGTTTATTTAATGTGGTGGAGGCAGATTCAATAAAAAAAGATCTATGTGACATTTTAAAAGCATTTTCGTTGAGCGTGGTGCGATCGGCCGAAAATCACGCACACACCGCTTATAGGGCTGATGATGTCACGTTTGAGTGAGAGCTATAACGCATTCGAAATTTAAAAAATCATAGCTCGGCAAGGAAATTTTTGTATTTTTTGCAGTTTTCACTAAAAATCTTAGAAAAGAACACTGCATCTGCTAAAATCGGGTTGTGAATGCTGTTAACTTCAGACATTTAGTGTAACACCTGCAGAGACTGGGGTTGGGCATAAGTTTTGAGTGGGTAGTTGGATGAGCATAGCAAGCCAAAAAATCATTTTGACTACTAGTATTTTTTATTTTATTTTTTTAATGTGATCATTTGCTCTTTATTGTTTAAATGGTTGGGCCAATTTGGATGAATTCATAGGACAAATTTGAAATCTCGGAGCATTGATATGCTATATTTTTTTTAATTAATTGGCTTGATGGTTTTATGGTTTTACATTTTCATAAAAAAAAACCCAGACACATTGTTAGTTTGAACTGTGGTTGAAATTAGCAAATATATTGTATAAGGCAAAATTTGTTCTACATGAATGTAAAAGAGCTTTTGGTGAACCGAAATTATCGACTGAAGCATGAGGGGACATCCCTTTCCAAAAAAAACTGGAGAAATACAGGACAAAAGAAAATATGCTCTTCTACAAAGAAACTCAAATTATGTTTGCAAAGCCCTAGTGGTAACCACAATTGATGATGGTAGTTTGATTTCAATTTCAATACACCTAAAGAAAGTGCATTTTTAAGATGTGTTCGTTAATGCTCCACCGGCCAAATGACTGCTCTGATTTTAATTAAGGCAAGACTGGGCTATACCGCCACACTATTTATACTTCAAGGAAGGCATTGTAATTGGTATTTTTGGATATTTTGAGGAATTCTGTGTCGTAATTCAGCTATGACGACTGTTTTGACAGATGTTTGGATCTGTGGGGCGATTCTGAGGTTTTGCTTGATGGTAGTCAATCGATTCAGTGGTATTTGCTCCATTAGAACAATTGGCTGCAAGAGATATTGATCGAGAAGTAGTTGTTCACATCAATAAAACACCTTGAAACAACAATTTGCTAGTCGGTGACTAAAAGCTTTATCCAGTAGCATCTTCTGTGCTAAATCACATAAACACAATAGCCTTCAACGTTTTACCCATTCCTCTTGAGCGGAGGCGTTAGGCACTCACGCACAATTTCCGGCAACAGTTTAGTGTGGCGTAACAACTCCGTTTTACCAAGTTATAAGCCATAGTAAAACTCAATGGCCATAACTACAACAATATTTTGAAATTGTGTGATCAGTGGATACCTGGTGTTAAGCGGAGTCAAGCTGAGGTGGGTATATACTATAAGTACCTTAAGTGCACAACCAGAAGTACTACCTATGCGGCTGCTGCACTTCTTTGGCAACATGCATTATGACAATTGGTGTTTTTACCCAGGTTTTTTAGTGATTACTACAATATAAATTAAACGGAAGAAGCAAAATGTGAAAAAAGAGTGGACCAAAGGAAAGATTACAATGTTAGTGGTGCCTAGACATGGTTGTAGGGGTTATACGCACATTATGACAACATTTGCATTTGTGTTTACTTACTTTTGTTCAACTTTCACTCTAGCTAAAACATTGTCCACGTGCTTGGAATTGCTTTTCTTTTTTAACTTATCTTTGCGGTCACCGGAATCAACAACAGGAGCCATTTGTGATCACGAATAGCAGCACCAAAAGATGAACTACAGCTCAATTTGAGCGGGAATGATGAGCGATGAGCGAGTCGCAGCTGGAACGGCAAATGTGCTCGTTCAACCACCGCCTTCTGCGCAGTTCACGGCCTTCAATCCTTTCGTGGGATTGTCACTGTCAGCCTGCGTCTGACATTTCTCAAAATTAAACAACAGTGAATTTACGAAATTCCATCTAGTAGTCTTCAGCTTCGCTACGAACGGATATAAACACACTCAATATTCTTTTGACATGAGTGTAGATAACCGCAATACTCTAAGGTCAAGGATTTGAAGACACACAGGTTAATATTTCTAAATTCCGATATTAAATTAGGCTTCCCAGGTCATGGCCTGTTCAGCTTCAGCTAGAATACTATTGTTAGGATCATGGCCTAGATTCACCACACCATCCATGCACCTAAAGTAGATGTGAATTCACACTGCGTATACTTTACTGGCCACATAGCTCCCATGGAGTGAACTATTACCGAATTGATTGTTACAAAGGCAACATGTGCCTGTTATTTGAAACGGGTAATTTAAAAACAGAACCTAGATCTTAACATCGCAGAGTTTTATCATGATCTATATCGGCGTTAAAGAATGTCTGCTGCTGCTAGGGTGCCAACCAACGCCTGCAAGCTTTTCGGTAACCTGGATCACTTTATCCCTGCTTTAGATGCCCAAGCAAAATGGGAGCATAGGTTTCATTCTATGCCTGCTTTCTGGAGGACATTTATTTGTATCACTATGTGCTACTATGTGTAGCACATCTGTAGCCACATATCATAGGTAAAAGGATTAATTAAAAATCCTTTTTCTTTCTCACTTTAAACCATGCCCTTTGTTTTTCCTTGGAGCAAAGTCAACGCCCTTCTCTGTCTTGGACAACAGTCAACCTAGGTCCTTGGTTAACTACCTCTCCAAACTTGATGCATGCTGTTTGAAAAGAAAAGTTTTAATAATTTGAACCATAATGAAAAATAATTCCTTTTGTTAACATGTCTCAATGGATATTTTAACAGAAATAAAACCTTTTTTTTTTGTAGAAAGCCCTTCAAAAAGGACCATGGTCAGAATATTTTGACAAAATAACGTAGCACTTGTTCTTCAAAGTACTGATTAGTAATTTGTGTAGCGTAGAATTTAATACTAAGTTTGATACATTTTTTATAGATGAGAGAACAATCTTTCTCTGCTGATGAAGAATCTGCAATCAAGCACCAAGTGCCTTCACCGCCAAGTGTTAGGAAATCAAAGCGTAAGATGGATCGCGGTAGATTGGGTGGCAGGGGTCTTTTCAAGAATCCCCCACAGCCACACATGTGTATCAAAGATGTATTGGTCGACTCCCAGGAGCCTTGCTTCATCAACGTACTTTCCTGGGACAAAATCTCCACTCCAGCATATCCTGAAGATACAATTCCTCTCTATGGAGGAATCAAGATCATCTGTAATAGCATGAACTCACTTGTCTGTACAGAGTTCTTGAAAGGAATTGAGCCGGGGAAGCAGCCTGCTATCTTTGCTGTTGTGGTCAACCCACAGATCTTAAAAATGAGTGGGAAAAATGCCGAAGAAGCTAGTGTAAGAACAAAAGATCACATATCACATATTTTATTTCACTTGCTGAAAATTAAATACATACTATTTTTTTCTCACAGCGGGATTCCTTCATTTACTTGATCGAAGATTTTGTCGAAAACATGAACGAGAACGTCAAATTCCAGCATCAGTTCAGTGTTTTGGTTGACCGAGATGTTGTCGGCGAGCTTAAGGACATCTGGTTCATCATACAGAGCAAACGGGAAGCAGAACGGTTCGTTAATTTATAATGTTAAGTTCAAAGTTCCAACTGAATATGTTACTTTTAAATATCATTATTTGTATTATTAACATTTCTGTAGGGCGGAGCTTTCATCACATGGCGATGGAGATCGAAATTTGACAGTACGTCAGAACGCTGTTCCAAAACCACAAAAGCAACCACCTCAGTCTCAGGAGAGCATAGATGACATGTCTTTGCAGCAAATGTGGAAAAGCCTGGACCAACAAGAGAAGCAGAAAGCACCTGTTACTCATATCCATCCTCATCCGAATGGCAGTGCTAAAGAGTCAAGCTGGCTTTTTTCTGAGCGAGAGAGAAAAGTTTGTTTAGACAAAAAGATAACGGATTTTATACCAACCTACCGAAAAGACCAAGATGAATTAGTATGGACTTCTCAGCTGAAATATCCACCAAAGGTGTCTGGAAAGAAGTACAATTACACCTTAACATACCTCAGCAAATATAGCAAAAGCTTCTGGACCGAGGGAAATGCTTCTAAAGCAGCTCCGCCATCTTTTCAAGAGTCGATTGATAACAAAGTTAGAGGCTTTGCTCAGATCAGAAATACGGAGAAACACAGCCACAAGCACGTTTTGCCCAAGCGTGAGAAATCCCTGCCTTTGCCTAAACCCCGTGGGTCTAATAAACTCCATCAAGCATCAGCTGCAGATCCACAGGTGCAATATGAATATTTTGAAACAGGCAAGGAAGAAGATGCTATGTTTGATATAGTGCGACAAGTGGTAGCTACCAAAATATTGCCATCTTTGGATAATCTGGATAATGAGTATGGGGAGATTTCTAGCCCTTACTTTGCCTTAGAGGAAGTAAACAAAAAGCCTTATAATGGAGTCACAGCAGTTGAGGACAGAGCAGCAAATTTTAACAGTTTTCAGCTAACCCAGCTGTCAGATGCTCTTTCTCTCGAAAAAAAATCCCCAGAAAGGAGATCAACACAATCTTCTGAAAGTTCACCTCTTTGTTGTGCAGAAATTGATGATCTCATCAGAGAAAATTTGACACTTGCATCTATTAAAGGTGGAAATAGCCCACCTTTAGAAATGTTGGCAAGTAACTGTAAGCTTATTCTGAAACAAGATGACTTTGATGACAATGGGTACTCACAACATACCTTACAAAATTCAATCGATGGGGAGGATTTAAATGGTGAAATAATTGTCGCAATACCCAAAGGTGTGAATAAACCTTACGGAACAAATGCAGGAAATCTTCCGTCCTCAGATGAGCTAGACCAAAACAACGTCCAAAACCTTCTCAACGAAGTCAATAAGAATGATATTGGACTTCCAACAGGAGTAAAAATTCATTCATTCTGTGCAGACTGCTGTGGCGAAGTCGATAACAAGGAAGACGGCATTAACTTAGATAAAACAGAGAACTTAGAGGTTCTGTCAGAAATGACAACAATTCCCAACAATTTGAACAGTGAAATGTTCAAAAATTCCAAAACCAAGCTGTCTTCAGAGGGTGTGGAGCTTTCTCGGAAGAAAATCTCGTATTCAGCAGAAAAATCCGGAATAATGGTCAACCGTTCAGGCAACAGTATTGTGCGCCGTTCTAAAAGCTTCACCGATCTCAATTTCTCTATCCAAGGCAGCGACGTCCAACGTTCGGTCCATCTTCGTGATAACTAGGTGGCCGTCACGCAAATCTGAAATCGGCGCAGATCTCAAATTTGCACCATTTCCTCGTCCCATTCTCAAATTAACACAGTATTTCTATTTATTTATCACTAATGTTAAATGTTGGGAAGATCGGCAGATTTATTCCTAAAACTCGAAGCAAGCATGTAATTAAACTATGCCCGACAATTTTTTCGGTGCTTTTTATGTGTTATATATGTGGTTATATAAAAATCATTGTGATAATCAATGTGTGTATTTCAGTGCTGTACTACATGCCCATGTTTAAAGTTACAAGTTTTAACTCAAAAGTTCTTATGTGTCAAATGATTTATCTTCTATTAAGCATTGACTTCTTTTTTATACTTAAAATAATTTTACCTTTATTTTTTTATTACTAGGTGAAAGCAGTGGTTCACTACAAGCTTACTGAAACCTTATGAGTAATGAATATACTTTTAAGTATTGTTATCCAATAAATTGTAAATTTATGTGGCTGTTGCTAATTGCAGCTATTAAATTTATGTCTCAAAGACTAAGCGCTCATTGTAGCAACCCTTTAAAGTTTGTAAGTATTATGCATAGACTCGTTTTAAATAAATCATGCCATTTTCATTAAAAAGTGTGTTTTTCTGTGTATGTTTTTTTACCTTCTAGACTTATGACTTGAATGTAGTTCTGTCGTGGTGAGGAGGGAAAGAGCAGGAATCTTACCAGAGATGAAAAATTGTGCCGCATGGTGCGCTTGTCCGAGTTTAAACTTTTCGGTGAGTTGCTTTTGTCACCGGTAGACAAGATCACTGTAGTTAATTAATTAATTTGATTATTTGTCACTAGTTTATTTATCAACAACGGAGGCAAGTCCACAAGTGTGATACAATAGAAACATGGTATTTAGAAACATGAAATTTTACAGACTTAAGCTTAAATAAAGAGGTAACACAAAATAATGTAGTTGGTAATCGATACATTTACAAGTTTTCATGGGAAGCTGTTTCATCATGGAGTTTTAAGTCAGGATTTGTAAGTCATGAATTATAGTTAATAATAACTAATAAGGTTAATTAATTCAACTGTACAAATAGCAGTAACATGCAACAAAAGAAAACTAACAGTTGTATGTACTACAGCAAAATTTGAAAGACTGGTTCTAGAACAAAAAGGTACTAAAAATATCAGAGAATTTCCCGACAAGTACGCAATGCGACGCAAATTTTCTTCTTCAGTAAGTTGCGCTTCATCTCTCCCCACAATCAATACCCAACCTCTTGGCACCCTATTCATATTAAATTAAAATTATTTATGAGAATAGCCTGGATAATATCTCCTATTCAAATTTTTAGCTGAGTAAAGAGGGTTATAAGGCTGTTGTATATAATCTCTGATAATACCAAAGAAGAAAGAAGGAACGTAACTTAAAAAAGTATGTTGCGATATACAGTGAGTTATCCAACTTTTGGCAAAGCTGCCTTGTTAAGGTAGAGCAGAAAAATACAAAATCAACTTGCGATAAAAAAAATTTAAAAAGCAAGAAGATGAGGTCCTCCCCCTGCCTGCCACACTTACCGCCACAGCCACAGGGTACATTACGCTTAAATTCAAACGCTTCCAGTAAAGCCAGCCACATCTCACCACATCTCAACCACTAATTTAAAAATTCAAATCTAACCATATCCAAACATTTCAGTGGCCTGCTAATGGGATGGAGTATTATGTAGGGTTTAGCGGCTTGTCAGCTACTAGGCTATTTATGCCGCGGAGTATTATGATTGACGAGCAGTTTCACGATCATGATTTGACTGGATTTTATGAGTAACCATGGTTGCAAGTATCATGCCAGAATGGTTGATGCTACATTTGCTACCTAACTGAAGTAAAATAAATGTTAATGTCCGAATTGCTATTTACTAACCGACATCAAATAATCACTAATATTGTTTAGTTTTGGCAAAACAAGGATATCAAGGTGCATTAAAATGCTAAAAAGCTGCCTTCGATAGGTGTCACCACTTTAAAATACCTACAGGTGACCACTGTTGTGAAGTTGCTTTTGTTAAATGTGCATGTGGCTATAAATAGCAGAGTAAAAATGCAATGGGCAACAATTTTTTGGCATATACACAGTTTATTCATTTTTACTTCTACAAGAATGATTTTCATTTAATGATATTGCCCACTCACAAAAACCATATCAATGATAACCAAGTAAAATAAATAAACTAAACCTGTGAACAGTATGCATAGGTACTTTGAATACAAACTTTTATCAATCAAAAATCATAAAACCAAAACTGTCTATGAACATTGGTAATGAATATGGTAGTTTTCTTAAATAATTATACAGCAGTAGCAATTTGCTATATCATTACGACATAACTTTCAATACTAAAAGTTATGGAAGTGGTCATACTGTACGAGCTAAAGAGAACATTAATAAAGTATATCAAATGCTAACATATTTGTAGTAAGATAAATATATAAAGGTTATTTTAAATAGATGTACAAATACAGTTTCCACCAAAATAGTTCAGCATTGATAGTCAAAGACCACAAACCTAGCTGCTATAAATATTTGACGACCACTCAATTGGGTGAGTTACGATATTGAGATTTTTTTCAATTTTATCATCATTTTACGCTAATACTTTCACACAATACAAATTACAAATGACCTGGCATGTATGAAAAATATTTAAACATCACAAACCTAGCTCTTTTTTATTGTATTTTTTGCATTTTATAATTGATATCAATAATATCATTGATGCTATCAAAGAGTTGGGCTAAAGTGCAAAGAAACCTTGGCTAGACCATTATGTACGTAAAGGTATGCAGGGGGAAATCCACAATTTTAGCTCAGGATTAGAAAGAATTATAGAAAAGTACTACATTCCCAACATAAGATATGAATAGTTTGTGAATGATATGCTGGTTACTAAAATAGTTTTAAAAGAAATAATTTCTCAATTCATGCAATTTGGATTAAATACTGTGATTTATAGATTTAAAGTGTGTCCAGTACTGCACGAGGAAGGAATCCTCCAAGAGGATTTAAAGAAGAAACTTATATCTACAGAACATCCCCACAAATTTGATTAAATTTTTAAGACATGTTTGATTGATTACTGGTTAATAATTTGCACATTGCGTTGCATCCTTATGCTTCACGATATGTCCCAGCAATAGAAAAGCTCGCAATCAGTCTTCATCTCACTACGCACAGCAAAGACGGTCCCAATTTCTCCAACGTTCCGTGACTGGCTAAGAAGTAATTGCGGCTCATTCGAAGTTGATGCTTGGCACATAGAGGCCTCTCCGGCTCAGCCAAACACTGAAATTTAAATTATCTTTCTTTAGCATTTTACCACAAATACCAGGTATCAAGAAGTAGTTACAGTTATTTTCAATCATTTTCATCTGATTTTTTGGTGAGCAAATAATTTTTTAATTACTAGCTGAGAAAAATGTACCTAACTCTTATTTTTTGTTTTGATTTTCTACTCTCTATGAGTATGACCCAATGGCAGGAAACCGATTTAGATGCAAATTTCAGGGAATGCTCAAGACCCTTATTTTCCATCAGTTATGCTTTAGAATAGCAGATAGGCCATTTTTTAACTGACCTTTAAAAATATTACCACTATTACATTAAATGTAATGCATGTTACATCGAACCTATTTTGAAGCACTATGGCTTCAATGTTAGTTTTAATGTAGATTTTTCATTGGATTTATTGCAACTTCCCTTGGTTGTAAATTAAAATAAATGGCATGGCGATGAGAAGAGTCTAAAGAGACTGACACCATATCAGTTGTACTGAACATAATATTCCTAGAACATGCCAGCCACGTTCTGATTAGTCATACAATACTGCAACACCATATTTCTACACTTCAACTCTGTGACCTTAGGGGATAAGACTAGAGAAAAGTCTGAACCCAACTCTATCACAGTTTTTTAATGTCTAGCTCATTCTATGCCAAAAAGAAGGGGATAAAAGAGTTGATGTCATTGAACTTCAAACTCTGCTTTCAGATGTATCTCTAGAATCAAAAGTAAACCTTGATTTTCCAAACTATGGTTGTACTTGAAAGCTGCTAGTGAAAAGTGGGTAAGGTCAACCTTGATAACTTGGAATTAGAATACAGCTCGTGTAGACTTTTGAGTACTCACCCGACACCTGTGCCAAGAAGAAGGGTGATAAAGTTGGTTATAAAGAGGGTGTAGAGCACCTCCTTGGAGAACAGGCTGTTCTTCCCGACTTTTGCATGGCGGATGCTGTAAGTCTTCCTCTTCGGATGTCGGAACTTCCAATCCCTGGAAAGGACACAAGGCTATTACTTTGATGAAGACTTGCAATTAAGCTGAAAAAACTTTTAACATTTTTAGCACATATTATCATAATTATACGAATGTTCCAAGGATATTCAAAAGAAGTCAAAACCGTAATGAATTTATATTGCGTAGAGAATATTAATTTCAAATGGTGTTTATGAAATATGTATCTTCTAACATATGTTTTACATGTGTAGGTAAAGAATGCACTGGAGCACAATTTCCAAATACAAAACTGGGACTTACTTGGGAGGTGTTTGGTCGGGTCGACTACTCCAGTCCCAGATCCAATCAGTGCCACGTTCAACATTCATAAAATCTCCGTCCTAAAACAAAAACACACTTATTTCAGGCTCTTTTTTTGAAGATCCATGGCTCTTTCAGAAAAGATGATTCAGACAAAACACACTAGTTGAGTCACAGTAATTCCCCTCATCATGGCAGGGAATGCAGCATTTTATTTCAATGTCATTATTTAAACATAGTACCCCATGGAAAAAAGACTAAAATACATTTCATACATTTTTTTGCAGCAATTTGGCTAACTTTGTGCAGTGTGGCGAGTTTGTTGTGAAAGACAGAGGTGGGTTGGCTGGATAACTTTCCTGGGAAAAACAAGCCACCTAAGTTGTGAACAAGATATTATGGAAATATGCACCTGCAATCTTACAAAAAATGGATCAGACTTGGGGTGAAATTAAGTATTAACACTTTTTCAAAAATTGATACAGTCAAATTCATGCAGTGCCTCTATGCACTAGGTCCTCAGTGCAAAGGAGCATTAAAATGTCTAGCACATTTACTTGTGTGAGACACAATTCTTAGCATGCAATGCCGATTAGCTGCAATCACCTTTGTTAGGAGTGGGTGTTAGACTGTGCTGCTAAGTGACAGACAGATAAAACTTTGTATAACAACATGATTTTTAAAGTGATCTCTAAGAACATGCCACAAAGAAAGATCTCAAGTCCCTGCTATGCTAATTATTTTTTTATTAAAGAGTCAGCCAGATATTGGAAAGATAAACTGCAAGATGCAAAGGAAGCTAATCGTTACATTGTTCGAGAAGTCACTGCACTTGCCACTCTACAGTTCACACAAAGTAGAACTATTTTGTACCATTTTGCTAACATTTATTAATAGCATGCATTTTCTTCAAATGTTATGACCAGCGCGCAATATATCTCCTTTTAGTTCCTGACATGTGCATATCATTTAGTGAGCAAATAGGATGCAAGTCATTGCCTTGCCTCTGCATCGCATTGCACTTTCAGTCCCTGTTTGTAAATGTTTGTGAATGCACAGAATATGTAAAGGTGCATAAATATAAACTCAAGTGCCAAACTTCCTAGCGGCAACCGCCTGCTCACAATGTTTTTGTAAACAGCAGCCAAATTCCCATTCCTTTACTCAAAGGAGTTTACAGATTCAAACTTCAGAAAGGCTGATGTTGCGGCAAAGACATCGATGTCGCATCCAGTGTATTGTGATTCTTTTTGTAATGGATTGCCGGCCCAAGGCTGTGCTAGTATTTATTGGCAAGGTCGCCAGCGTTCGTATTGGGCTTATCGCGGATTTGTTGCTCGGAATTATAAATCGCATGCGAATGCCAAACTGCAGTCCCTTCCGCACACTGATGCAACAAAGTGTGAGCAAAGGAATTGGAATTTTAGGAAGTATTGTGATGTTATCGAACTAGGTCAATGGATTCATATTTACCAAATGTGATACAAAAAAGTATGGCACAACGGCTTGACAAAAGAAATCATGAGTTTGGTGAACCTGTAAGAGTTTAAATGTGATATGTGATTTTTTTTTTTTTTTTATCGGCTAACGAATTTCAAATCAGAAGGGATAGTGCATTATAAAATACTCCTCATACTGCTACAGATTGTCTCTTTGTCTCTTTGTCCATACGTTTGTTTATTGGCTGTCAGCCATGAGTACGTACACAACACAACAGAGATCTGAATATCAGGCGATCCTGCTGTTATCAGTGGTTTTCAAGTGCGTCTTGAGTATGGCTGTGAGTCACTTAGGTATAAGCATTCACTGCCATACTATGGTCATACACTGCTTACAAGCAAGGAAACAAATTATTTGCCGAGGGTTTATTCTGAATGTCTAATTATTTAAAACCACTGTTGTGTGAGCCAGGATAGATAGATATTCAACAAGATTTTTATGATCATAATTTTAACACTAACTGCGTTTCAAATAAACACTCGCGTGATAATACTTGATAATAATCAATGGAATAACAAAAATGTCCTCATCTATGAGACAGTATACTCAAAATGACGCAAATTAGGAGAAACTCAAGTCTGTTTTGCATCTAAGCTTGCTTGAAACGTTGAAGGCAAAGTAGATTTATCAATTATTTTCATGCGAACAGTTAAAAAAGTAAGAATTCACTGCAATATGTTAAGAGAAAAAAGAATGTGCTTTGCACAATCGAATGCGAATGACATAATCGATAAGATTGCGCAGGCAGTCAGGGCCAATGTCAAATGCAGGGTTTCGGTTTTCTGCCCAAGCTCCTCGCGCCACCCTCAGCACCTAACTGGGGTCGGCCGAAATCGATAGACAATTTACTGCGGGTACCTTTATTACTGCAAGGAGTCATTGACACACCGAAATTGGAATTGTCATATCATGATTTCAGTAATCAGTATAGGTGGCAATAATCGATGAATTTACATAACACTATGCAGTTATTAATAAATAGTTATCATGTCAATCCTTTTGTCTACGATAGAAGAAACACGTCTGCCTCTCAACAAAGCAAAGAAGAGGTCAGTTTAAGGGCATGGCTAGCTGTGCTTGCGACTCTTCGATAACTTGTAATTTTGATTGGAATAGCTGACCCTGCAAAGATTATTGGCTTTTCTTATCAGCAATGTACTAAACCGAACTGGTTTTTACTAACTCCCAATAAATTAAACAACCAACTAAATCTGGTTAGATTATAGATGTCTACAAAGACACATTCTAGCAGTGCACGTGCTGATTTATTTTGCATTTATCGTGTAACATAAAAAGTTTGGTTTCAAAACATCTCACACGGTGCAGTGATCGAAACGTACCTTGTAGCAATAATTGATGTAGATTCCCTTGAGATCTTCCTCCATCGACAATTCCGTGTTTGGACTGTTGGGAGGCGATTTTGGGCTGGAAAACAAACAACACGACAATTGTCATTGTCAATTCTGCACCTGCAGTGGGTTTTAAGCCCCATTTTGTATTTCACTCAAAATGTGAGTACCATTTTCATAATCGCTATAATCGCTTGCTGGAGAAGATCACCGCGCGAACATAATTTCTCTGCATTTGCATTGCATTGCGATAGCAGCTGGACTACACATGCATTTAGTGGGACAATTTTTCATCACGCTAGGAAGATGGGATCACTTCAGTCTAAAAACCGGTATCCAAGGACACTTGGTCAGGCCACCATACTATTTTAATTGTAACAAAACTCGCTTGCGTAATAGGCAGCTCAAGACGAAAGTGAATTCATGAGTGTGATAATACAAAAAACAAACTATGATTCAAGATATTGATCTCAATCCCGAGTCACTTGGGTAACAAGAGAATATTGGTGTAATACCAGTAGAAATCACACCATGATAGTCTTGCATGATTTTGCTAGAGAAGCGGGCTTTTTTGCTGGCGAAGGTCGTGAGCAACGAACACAACGCCGGGTACCTTTACAAGCGACTGGTAATAAAATCTCTTTTAAACAACAAGGACTTGGTGGACCTACACTTGAGGATCGCTTCACCTCTTTCTTCGGTTGCTACGACGTTCGCCAAGATTTCAAAGCCATGCAGCGCCCAGGGAAAGTGATTTCAACGCTGTGCGGAACATGAAACCCATTCTTCTTCCAGTACAGGTTATGGAGGCCTTGCAATTATGGATATTTGTGCAATGCAGCGGGTATATCACCAATAACGATAAACTGCATTATTATAATAGCAAACGAGTGGATGCTATTAATAACTACTGCGCGTTAGATTCTCTTGAAAGTTGAAATCGATGGAATGAGACGAGACAAGAGTGGCGTAACAATTCTTTCATGCAAGTTTAGTCGATGAGATACGAAAACACACTTTTAGAGCGGAAATTATAAATCCCTAAAGAAAAAAAAATCTGCTCCCTATTAAATTAGTGGAAAAAGAAAATATACTCGCATCTGTCCAGTTTATATAGATCCCATAAGCTATCACCTGAAAACAAGAGGCAAACCAGTAGGAACGAAGTCCTGCAGCAATGCTACCTGCCCGTTCTGTGCTTGTTTAATCTCACCTGTCACGAGGAGTGTCTCTACGGGATGAGGCCAAGGACACCCTGGCTGAAGACTGGTTGCTTTCCCGTTGCGCTTCGCGCAGAAGCCTCAGGTACTCTTCCCCGGAGCTGAAGGGCAAAGGAGTCACCCTGTCCGGGGTGCCACCAGCACCGGCGTGCAGCTCAACCCAAGACTCTGAAACACCAACAAGCATAGGGAGTCCTATTACTTCCCGGGTAATATACTACTAAGTATACCCTAGGATATCTTTACTTATGTACTGAAATCAACTCAAATTTACACATCACTCTTATCTGTCACCTCACACATGGCAGCTGCGTACGCAGCGGGTGGTCTACTAGTACCACTGATCAAACGAGTCGGGATTTCGGGATTAAGCCTTGTAAAGGTGGGGTGCACCAAAATCAGCTCTACTTCTGTGATAGTTATGATATGCTGGACCTGAGGGTGACTTTGGCATACACATATGTAAATATAGTTCTGTCACAATGATGTGAAAGCCTTAAATACAGAGACCGTTTTGAGAAATGAAAATATGGCGGAGCGTTAGCGCACTAAACACGCCGCGTCAGTGTTCCCATGGAAAGCAACGCGATACGATTTTGATAAGGTTTATCATATTAATATTAGATATATGTGCCAGTGGCAAGGAAATTGACCACGAACCATATATAAGCTTGCAGTGTACTACAGTAATTATATGTATGTGGTTCAGTAGAGACTGACACATCGGTAGGGGAAACGGATCGCGGTTAGCCAACTGTGATAATAGTGCTGACAGATGAAAATGGAGCGACTGGAACATTGATTAAGGAAAATAAGAGGAATATAACAAAAATATTTAAAAAATTCTCTAAGGGCAATTGGCAGCAAATGAAGGGCAAGGAGGTCGGAGACAGCCTGTCTGTCATCTCTGTACTCATGATAACTTCACTGAATAGCAGACAAAACGTTTGTTATTGTTATAAACTGCCTGATAACAGAAGTCGGGGACCTTTTGGAAGTTGGAACAGTCTGCTCATTAGTGAAGCACACAATGCTTTGCTTAAGTTATGGTCACAAAGGTGAGTCACGTGTAAAAGTGTTATCATTTGGAACACTCTCAGCTGAGTGTCAAGTGGTAGGAACAGACTGACCAATTTCAGACCTGATTGTTCTTCTTTGCACTACGATAAGATCAAGACCACGAAAGATTACCGGTTTGTTTAGGGAAATGTAATATCACATCACAATTCATTCATAGGATTACAATGTGTCGATAATAGCACAGACATTTAACTTCAATTAACATATTGATTTATGAGTCATCGTGCTTATGATCTATAGTTTCAATTTACAAGTCGGGTTCCTTAGTTAGCTGGAAACAAAGTATTGTCCAATACAATGTAATCAATAATTTTCATAAGACGCTAGACAGCTTATCTGTATCAGCTTAAGGGCGGTGTAGACAAACGCTATGTATAAGAATGTACACAAAAATTTCCAGTTTTTAAGTAAAATCTGAAAGTTAACAACATTTGCAAAATAGTAATTCTCCAAAAATTATTTAGCAATATCTCACTAGGATAAACGTAGTTTATCAAAGTTAATTGCAGTTTTTCGAAGTACGGGCTATTACATTTCGATAACAGTTCACAACATACTCAACACCTTCCTCTAGGTTGTTATGTAGAAATTATGTCATTCTGAGCGAAGAGCTGTTTCTAGGAATTATTTCCGTCACCCTCAGTATTATTTCCGTCGTCAGTAATTATATTTTTCCTGTAAAACCAAAACTGGCTAGAAATCGACCGCCTTCTAAAAATCTCGGTCGCCAAGTCGAGACATGTTATATTATGGATGTATGTGTCTGTGGTGATAAGTGATAACGAAATAAGCTCGGCCGGTTGAGGGGTTTGTTGACAATCTTGGCGAACTTCGATCGTGTCTGTACGGTCCATTTTGCATCCCTTAGTTTTGAACGAATATCGAAGTTTATCTATGTAACTAGACCAATCGATTGGCTTCATAAAAAATCGAAATTCCAAAAACGTCCACGATAGGAACTTCCCACAAATCTAGCTCGATGTGCATGGTTCAAGCCAAAACAATCCGTAACCTATGCATTTGTGACACAAATGCATAGGAGGAAAGAGGAAACTAAACTAGAGAGGAAAGTAGTACATTATGATAGGGTCTTATGTCCCCCTATACATTGCATCTGGGTACAGCGCCTTTAAAGGGAACAATAAATCACATTTTAAACAGTGGGTGGCATTTTAATAGAGTGGGTGGGAGCTAATATGAGAATAAACCCTTTGCTCTAAAATTTAACAAGGACATATAGATAAATAAGTCAAGGAATTAATACTGGCCAATGTCATATACTATGAATTGCATTTCGAAGAATCCTCAAGCTAGACATAGTTCCGCTGTCAAAAATTGAAGCACACAAACTATAAAGCTATAGTTTTGCTATGACCTTAAGTGATGGTTGATAACAGGTATCGATTGAAACACATTGTGTAGGCGACTTGTCAAAGCAAGGCCGATGCTGAGTCTGTCTTCTGTGCTAGAGGGGTCCAGCACAGCCTACTGACTGGCAGCACGTAGGCCATCCTAGTTCGCACGCACTTGCAGCGTGATTCCAATAGATACTGACAATGCATGCATGCCCGTGGGCGCCCACACGTGTTTTATTTATGTCAGAGCATTAGCAGTTTTCCAAAACACTGTACACACACATAACACACGGGACGGAAACAGAATTTTCGTTTACAGGAAGTCAATGTAACGAGACATACATAGTGAATTGAAGTGTAGTCTTGCTTACCTCTGTGCTACCTATCGTAAGAGCAATGTGTTGTTGACTGTTGTTTACATAAAGATTTTGACACAATTTTTAAAACGTTTGTATGCCTAACTATACATTCTCTTTGCGTTGCTGACATACAGTACGTTGGGAAATAGGTAAGGCTAAGACGTTTGGCTTGTAAGTTCAATGATACGTGAAATCTTGCTGAAACTCAATTTAAAATCGATGGTTTTCTATTAGTTAACCAGTGAAGTGTGCTGTGATCGAAACCAGACATGCGTCTTCGGATATTACATCGTTTTGGTTCTTCAGTCATGTGAAAATAGGCAATTAGCCGCGGGGAATGAGTATAACCCTATAAATTGATTCCTAGGGCGGGCAATATTAGTATTATCAAGTTTAAACTCGTAGCATAAAAGCATCGTAACAGATTAAACCGCACCTTTTAATGCCGCTACTCGAATAGATTAGACTAGCCTAGGTGTGGACCTTATACGATCTGCATATATATTGCATCTCATTGATACCCACTCATATAATATCCCAGCAGTCACTGACCTTGCCGTGCTTCTACGCCTCACGTCTGGGTTCGATCCCAGTGCCGCGCAGTTTCCCTACATCGACCCGCGGAAACTCCCCTAACTCCAAACCCCGTGTGATTTCGGCGTCCGATTCGCAGAGCTAACCAGTGAATTATTAATTCGGCAATCCGGTAGCCTTGCAGTTGCAACGTTCCTACATTATTTGTGGGCTAGCCTTACAGCAATTCAGTCGATTATATTTGTATTTAGATTACACGCGACTTGACATAGTTATGATGGGCATATTGTTATCATACATTGTGCAAACTAAATTGGTTTATTTTATAATTACAAGCTATAGCAGTTTTCACAACCATCACGAAGTACACACGTGTACAGCGTACAAATAGTTTACTTGTGTGAACCCTCTAAAGTATATGTATGAGGAATGAGAATTGCTCAGCCTCGTTTAGGGCCGGAAGTACTGTTTAATTAATCAAAATAGTATAAAAAAGAAAGTGGAAAAATTAGAGAATGCCAATCTCACCACATACGAAACGATGATTGAGAGTTACGCTAGCAAGATGCTAGCAAGATACTAGAGAGAAACATCGTGAATGTAGTAAGCTTGCGATTTCTTTGATTTTATTGATAAGCCGACAATAATAACGCGCCACAAACATTTCAATGCCACACGTATGACGTGATCGAGACCAAGTGCGTAGAGCATCTTCAAAATAGCACCTTCTCGGAAGTGCATGATTCGGGAAGCCTGTCTTGGGGACGACTCAAGATTTCTCAAGATGCGAAAATGTGCAGATTGACGACGAGTTTAGTTTAGTTCGTACCCGTCGCGCCACGTTGTTCCCGCCTTCGACCGATTGTGACACAGGTGCAACTGCGAAGTCACCAAGTTCAAACCAACATATCGTACACGGTACACGTGCTCCACTAAATAGTTACCACGTCACTCTGTACACGTGATCATACATTGCGCAATACTAGTAGATAAAGTGCGAGTTCCCAACCACGGACAATATGCGATCGGCTACTAGCCGAGGTCAAGGAAATGTACGGTCAGTTGATTTTATACGCTATGTGTTCTGTGCGATGTTGGATAGCACAGACGCCGAGCCATGCTTGGGTGACAAGGGAATTTCACGGGATCTTTATACCATGTGCTACCTATTTCTGTCGTCTTAGCGTAGGTACTCGATTTCTAAGTCGCACACCTTAATGAAAAACAAAGTCACCGTGACAATGTGGACATGCACCTGCTCTGTCCTCGATTGCCCGCCCTAGCTAAAAATTATTCAAATTAATTTTATATTCGTTTTTAGTTAATATCTTCAGGTCTAGTGAAATGTTCCTAGTAATTAATAACAAGCATATGAGGCTCAATTGTTAATTACACTTTTGGGCCATGAAGATACTGAGAATGAGATCGGCTGCAAAAGTCTGCCTTCTCGTGTTACCGCGGGTATTGGCGGTTTCTGTATCCAGCTGTATCTCGCCCGACTGCAATTTGCGATGAGCGCCGTATAGTAGCATCTAATTTGGCGAATCGAATTGCATCTGTCCCAAGCAGGAGCAGTTCATTGCAGTCTCAATCAGACCGATTACTCGGGGTAGACGGGACGCGGTGTGATATTTATAGATGCCGTGTCGGAAATGAGCTTGACCTCGCCGATCGGTGGTGGCGTCGGTGCTTAGAGGATCATAGAGGAACGATAAAAAGAGGTGACAGCCAGATAGTGTAATGTATCCAGTGTAATTAAATGTCGCGCACGTGTGGGCAGTTGGCTGGGATGCTAGGAAATCTAGGCGAGATTGCCATAGTGTAATTGAGTTGCTGCTGCATCCGGGAATTCCAGCTGCTTCAATTAGGTTCAGCCAAAAGCGAGGAAACGTTGATGGTTCCAGAAATAGAGTGTCAAACTATCTCTACTGGTCAGGTCGACACTTTAGGCTCAGGCCGACACTCAGGCAGCATGAACTAGTGTTAGGACTTGAGTTGTAATGACAAACCAGACAGGTTGAGACTTGTTGCATATATTTTGAACCATAATCGACTCAGCTGTTTATTGATTTACACTTTTCCCTAAAAGGGGACCACAAACATGTTTCTTTGTTACGAATTGCCACGACACGCTCGGAAAGAAAGCTCCCTATCTAGAGAATTGTACACAGGAGATTGAATAATTGTATGCAATAAAGCATTGATCCATGAACAGAGGAAGTAGAGAAGGTGGTACGGGTAGCATGTTCACAGAAAGGGGATAGTCATAGAGAAACAAAAATAAAATGGAATTGCGTTGTAATATCGAGAACTAACTGACCGTATTTTTAACTGCGCGTTTTTTTGGAACTGAATCATATTAAGTGGGACGCGTTTCATTGGGTAGGTACATGTGCGGTTTTTCATTTCGAATTAATTTTATCAAATAATTATGGAAAGTAAGTACAAGAGTACACAAACACTTATGGGAAAGACTCACAAAAATGGTCTAGAACAAAGTAAATTTAGGAGAGTCCTGTCTTACTTGAAAGTTGAGAGTCCGAGTCAGTCCCGATTTGAATGTTTGATCAATCAAAGTAATAACCATGCTATGCACTTCCATGACAGATGCTACTAAACAACACTGGGTACCTCCAGAACATGTAATGTCAAGGCGACGCAAATCACAAGGTGGCAACAATAACAATGAGGGTTGATTATTAGGTATTGGTATACTGTCTTACCTCCGAGAAGTTCTTCATTGGTAGACTTTGGTGTGGATGTCATCTTTATCTGGTGCTTGAAAACGAACTCTCACCATACGCTGCACAATAGGGACTATCTGACAGATGCTGCGAAATTTCCCGTACCAACACTTGCGTAGCTCGCTCCACTCTGCAGCCAGCTTGCTTTGTTTTGATGCTAAACGTCAACACGAAACGTCATTAGCTGGTAACCAATCATATTGCGAGAAAAGTCAAGATAAAGCTGATAATGAATCGATGAATTTTGTGAACGTGGAGTAGACACGCTATTGCAAGAAAACAATTAAATGCTTTTTAGATTAATTATATTATCATTCTTGCATATCGTTTTTTTTTTATTAATGTCAAGACTCTGTCAAAAATAAGCGCATTATAGGTGGCAGCACTGTGCGAGGATTTAGTGAAAGTTCATGCAACAGCTGATGGAGTTTTGTGAAACGTAGGCCGTTCGTTACATTTTTTATCGGCGTAATAGATTATACAAATTTCAGTGATACTGTCCTCATAATTACACACAGGTAACTTGTTTGTATTATACTTTCTGTATGGAGAACATTCGGTCTTATACTAAGTACAAAACTCTCAAAATATGCAATTATGGGAAGGTGGGCCAATGCCTTTTTTGGAGGATGATGGAAAATGGTCGTCTATGGAAGGCAACGAACTGTCAGCATGACCTACTGAAAATTACGCGGATCAGTGCTCTAGAAAGCAATGGAAAGCAAATTGTTTCTGGCCAGTGAGATACTGATATATTCCCTAAGACCCCTTTACTTTTTCCCTCCTGATTCCTATGATTTATTGTTCGACTCGTGTCTGCTAGCTTGCCAACATAAACAATATGGAGCCCTAACCTAGATATAGATACCACTTATGCTACCATTAGCAGATTAATTTGCGGTTGTTCAAGTTATTGTTTTGTTATCACCTTTCTAAATAGATACAGCCGGGAATGATAATGAAGATCCCCAGCGGCGGTTCCGGAAACGGATATTATGGACACGAGTCGAATGTGATGGGTTACTCGCCGGAAAACTCTGATGCTAGTGCGGCAAACCAGAGCAATGGCCAGGTGGTCGACTCACCGACGTTAGATGGCGACTTTTCTGAGTACATGTGGATGGAAAATGAAGAAGAGTTTGACAAACAGGTATGAGTGAAACTTACTTAACCTATGCCAGAAACGACACATGGGTCGCCCGCGGTGAGCACTTAATGCCACCACCCGCGGGCAATGGATAAGTGAGACGAAGGTGACTGTGTTCATGTGATTGAGCGAAAAGCTTTCCATCACCAATCATATCCACACATTATCTTACCAATTAAATTATTATAATTATTATTTATTATTGTATATAAGTATTACCACAGAATTACCCAGGAATCCAACAAAGTTTTTAAAGTAAATTAAGTAGTACTAAAAAGTGTGATTAATTTAGTATTCTTATTTTTAGGACTTGATCTAGCATGATTCTAGATCTTGGACCTTTACTTGTAAATGCAGGAGCAAAGGCTTTAGTGAGATTGTTAGAGTTGCTCTTGAGCTATGGATTTTCCAAGTAATTTTTACCATCAAAAATCAATACAGAACAGTGTGAATGCACCCATTGTTCCATTGCTTTGCAATCACCTCGTGGAATCTGGAGGATCAACTAAGACAATTTTTTACGAGTCGATGTAGAATTGTTGGAAGTTAACTGCCCTATCTGAGCTCAAAAGTATCTAATTGTTCCCAATTGTCCAAGCGTACGATTAATGCATTGCCACATAATCAGTAATTGGCTAGATTTTGACTAATGGCATCCCCGGTGCATGTCGGGTCTGCACCGGTGGCCATCTACGTTTTCAACTGGGTATGTGACTGCTCCAGTGCTACTTTCACATGTTCGTTTGGCAGAGTTGCTCGCTCTTGGGTCTCTTCCAGGGTATTTTTACTTGTTCCGAGAATTTGTCTGTGTAATTAAAAAACAAATGAATGCACCGACAGCTTGTGATGTTGGTGCAGTTCATGAAAAGCTGGATGATGTCATGCCCGTCCCAGTGCACACCAGTCACAAACGCCATTAGCTGGTTTTCCCCCCTTCCCCCTGCTGTGAACAAGCTTCTCAGTTTTATAATTTCACCCTCAGTGAAATTGAGAGCTCTGTTGTTACTGTAAAAACCGATAAGAGAGCAGATTTAATTTGTTTTGTTAGATTAGGCTCTTATCTCTGATTTAACAAGTTGGACCATCAGCTGATTAAAGCTGAGGGAACAGCTGTGGTGGATGTCTGAAGATGTCTAACACAAGGTCACAGTCAGAAATCACCACGCCGCAATGGACTCATCAGCACATAGTTCAAGTCAGGCTGCGCATTGTCCTTTATCAGGTGATGCAGCAACTCGAGGAAGAGGCGCTTATGGAGCAGTGCATAGAGGCGATGCTGGAGGACGAGCGAGAAGTTCGGAACAGTCGCAACCAGGGGCCGACGAACGGAGCAGCGGTGCCTGAGACGAGGCCACAGTGGAGCAACGTCGTGGACTTCCCGCAGCAGTCCGCTAGGTGGGTCACTGCACGTTCAATGCAATTCGCCTCTCACGGTTTTCACTTTGGCCCATTTGCTGCCGTTTTGCCGCCTGCCACTGAGCAAACTATTGGAGAATGCTAAATTGTCAGTAAAACTACTGACTATTGTTCACAAGGGTAGGAGGCATAGATAAAATGTGGGATTAGTTTATTTAATTTTTGGTAAAAATCATCGTTTAGCTTTATCGTACCAGTGAGCATCATATTTGTATTTTTTATTGTGCACTGTCTTCACAATTATGTGACCCGATTAAATGAGTGTCAGGTATGCTTGAGTGAGAGTGTTCTCAAAACTCACCCTCTTTGTACATGCAGTTGGAAAATAGTCTGAATATGCACGAATAGGGTATAAGAGGCCCGTCTCTTTCTCGTTCCTTTTTGGGTGATCTGATACCCCTAGACCGGTACAGGTAGCACATTGTACCTCACGTATGCTGGCCTTTTCTTACATCTATTTTACTCTAACCTCAAGTCAGTGTTTAAAGTCCGTGCTTATTCATGTTTCCTTTAGCAAATTTAAATATCCTCCTTGCCATTTGCAGCTGACATACAGTTAGTATTATGTTTTATAATTCAAGATATTATTTGTAGATATTACTCACATAAAGATTTTAACTAGCATTTAATATACCATAACAACTTCTCCTCTCTCTGTACTTGTAGCAACACCTCCGACCTCTGCCAGACGATGGAAAATATGCGAGTACGGGACGATTTGGCGAAGGAGGTAAGTTTGGCACCAGTGACTCTGCATGAGTCACCCTTGCTTTAGCAAAACTAAGTGGCCAAAGTGATAAAAAAATTACTTAGAAGCAACTGATAGATGCTGAATGTTTGAGTTGGTGAACAAAGTAGATAAATGGTTCCTTTGTTCAAGACCTTACTTAAGAGTTAAAGATCTAAAGTACTAATTGCACTCTCCTATTTTCATGTGACAAAAATCAAACAATGGTAATGCAATAATGCTTGTTGGCTATCAGCTGAATCACAGTCCTGATCGGTTTTTAAATTGGATTGTTTCAGTTTATGTGAATTGTATCCAGAACAAGTCACATAACTTTTATCTCAATAAGTTTAGGTGTGTTGTCCAATTTAAGAATTATCTTCATATTCAGATGATCATATTCATAGTTAGGGAACTAATAAAAAAACCCTCCTATATGTGTGGTCATTGTCTGGGTAATTTTGAGTGGGTCAATGAACTTTACCCCTTGCGGATCCTGGCGAGAATAACACTGCCAGGAAACGATAACAAGATTGTACTACCGACTGCATGATTACCAATCCGGTGAATGACCAGTCCTCCTTTTTCCAGAGCACGCTGAACCCGAATGCGGCAGAGTTTGTGCCGATACCGCGCATGGCGCCAGCCCCGGTCCCGTCCTAAGCCGGCGGCGGCCTTCACGTCGTCACGACCCGCAATCCCCTAGCAAACAAACTCTGATAGTCATTAGTGAAAGTTGTGCTCGTCGCAAGCTGGGCGAATCGTGTGAAGAAGGAACCGGGAGGGGATTCGTGTCATTTTCAATGGTTGTATAGCTAAAGCATTACATGTCATACATTCAATCACTCAATTTATTAATCAACATATTGATTAGCAATGAAATACTTAATACCATAGGCAAATCATAGTTAGAGATCTAATATTTTCGGTCGGCTGTTTAAATATTTTGGTCAGCGCGTGTTTTGCGGTTCATCTTCTATTATGAGTTTGCTAAATAATATACCATAGTATAATTTTATTATTTAGAGGTGTTTTCTTTTTATATTACAATTTACAGTTTTATTTTAAATGGCGTTTGTTTTTTTGATTATTTTATTATACATGAATGTCTCTTGATATAATATACGTTTGATTGATCTGTTTTTGTCATGTTGCTTTGGATGGGCTAGAAGTAGCTGAACATCTAGTTCTATCATTGAATTCATTTTCTTCAGAAGCTGCTAGCTCTATTAGCAAGCTAAGCTTCATTAATACATGTACTGTCCAGTTGTTTCATTTCTATACTGTATTTGAAAATGGTAATTATTTGAGCAATTACTTACATATTTATTAGAGAGATAGTTCGATCATGTGGAATAAATTACACCAAACATGTAGTACCTGCCACAGATTTACAAGTCTTTGAAACGAGTTAAAAATGGGTACATATGCCTAAAATAAATGCATACCTGCTACTAGCAGCTTATTACGGATGTAATTGAAATTGTATTTATTTTACTAAATTTATCTGAATATATTTGTTAAATTTATTATGCTTTATAAGCATGTTCATTAGGGGATGTCATAGGAGGAAATGTTTAAAAACTCTTCTAATTGTGTAGGTTTAACTTTCCAGTTCTACGTACTCCATATCTGTATTTAGGCGTGAATTATAAGCAACTGTTGATGCAAAGAAGCAGTTCGTATTTATTTTCACCGAAAAGTTGATTTCTTGTGAGACAATAGGGATATTTTTAACTAAGATTTGAAACCATTGTACTGGGAGTTTGAACAATGAATCACAAAATGCTTGTAACATTTGTCTCCCGACTCCTGATCTCTGGCAAGTGATAAAGTTGAGAAATCAAGTCGTTACGTGTCAGGGAAGCTACAGGAGTAATTTTGTCCAAAAGTACAAACCCATTTATGAGTGGCCTACTTGTGATGTAAGAAAGTATCTACTGCATACTTAATATTACATATTATATTGTACTAATATGATGATTTAAAAATGTGCTCTTAAACATTTTATAATAGCATGTAACCTGATTTGCATTATAATGGAATTCAAAAAAATATCCCTCACTGTAATTAAATTCAAAATTCAATTATAGAATCTTCTGAACTGTATCTATGAATTCCTGCCAATCTATTTGAAGTGCAGAGCAACCAAATTTGATTGTTCTTAATATAAAGATTTCAAAATTATAGTCGCATCTAGTTTGGCACAAAGATAACATTGGAAAAATATCTAGCCTCTTTTCTTATGACTATGCCAGTTTTAAAACTTTGCTAATGGGTATCGCCCTGTATTTTCACTTTTGACTTATAAATTTGGTTTAACTTAAAGTTATATTTTTCTCTGAGATGTTATAACCACTAGCTAAAATTCTTCGTGCAAATTTGGGATTGGTGTTTCAAATTCATTATTCAATTCTTGTATGTTATGGAATGGATTATGCAGTTTAGTTTGCTAGATTAGAGCATAGCTATAAATGAAAAATACAACTACTAATTTAAAAAATGATTTCTCTACAGAACTACCTTCCCGCCAGCTTTCCTTTTCTGTCCTCGCAACAATCGTTCTTGTACGAAGTCGACTTCGGTCAAAGCTTTATTTTTTAATCAAATTTCTGTCATTTTACACACAAATGTATCGTAAGAGATCTTCCCAAATATTTCAACCAGTTTTTTTGGTGGAGGGGGCAACAACTATAATTCAAATGCATTTACATTTTTTTGTATTGTACCTAATAATTATTTTGAAAACAAGTACTTAAAAGCCATGCTAGCAGTTATTGGCACAAATCATGCCACCAGAAAAACCAGTGAACTAATTGCTATGAAACAAACATTTACAAACAATTTCCTCACACTTAAATTTGAAAAACAAAGAGATGACAAAAAAAATATGAAAAGAAATTAAGGCACAGGCATCTTTATTATTTCAATAACTAAATATTTTTTTCATCATGTGTGTTTCATTTCTTGGGGCTGTTCTTGTTTCATTATTTTCATTATTTAGAAACCCGTAATACGCAGAGACAAAAAATCCACTTCTTGCAGAAATTGGTACGAAGTCTAAACCCGATACGAATAAACGCGACTTATGAGCTTAAGTTATTTTTCCGGATTTTCTGCATTTTCTTTGTTGTTAATTTTTCAAATTATTCATTGTAAATGTTCAATATACTCTTAGAACACACATATATGGAAAAGATAAAATTTCATGCTGTATTGCAGCACTAGAATGACCTTAATAATTTCTGGCCTATCTTTAATTACCGACTACTTTTTAGTTTGCTTATTTTTACAACAACCTTCACCAGGATAGAGGTTTAAACCTTTGGACTGTTACTACAGCATGGGTTTCATATTTAAATTTATATCAGTTAGCACTGTATTTATTTGCATTGTCTCTGTCTGGCCCTGCTTGTCACATTTCGAAATGACACAAATGCAAATAAGTGCTCATTGGAATTGAATTGGCAGTGTCATTCTTTTCGGCTAGCTGCAGATCAGACTCCAAAGACACCTAGACCACCCAGTTGCTGCATTTAAGAACTGAACACCAGTCAGGAAAATTATACCAACAAATGTGTGAAAACAAAGATTGCCTAAGAAATGATTTGTTAATAGATTAACAGTCGTTTTCCAGCATCTGGTTGTAAGAAAAGCGAATACCTTTTCAGCATTTTGCACTTTGTAGTGATCTGATTTTATCGTGTTCCTGAGGTAAGTGTTCCAACGAAAAGCACGTGTTGCTTTTCTTCTTGAATTGGTGACGCAATAGACAGCTGTTGCTGTTACAGACTTGAATCTTGGCGACTGCACGTCGCGTCGTGAGTGGTGTTTGTTGTTGTTTTGATTGCGGGTAGACAAGTCTGCGTTGACTGCCAACTAACCTATGTAGAATTTACATTATGAAGGTTCTGACGTCTCTGAAACTTCACCGCCAATTGTTGTTAAAGGAATGCGTGGACAGGTTTTTTGTGCGTGAGAAATAATTGGATCTGAGTGTGGAGAAGACAAATCATACGAAAAAAGGTTAAGGGCCTATCCATTAGGCCCAGCCAAAGGCCCAGCCCAGCACAACAATGTCAATGTCATTCATCACTAATGGACATAACAACATGCTCTTAGAGCATAATGAGTCCGATTTTAAGATGTCCAAGTACAAAGTTGCTATGGTTCGGCATGGTGAGAGCGAATGGACGGTTAAAAATTGGTTTTGTGGGTGGTACGATGCACCTTTAAGCAAGAAAGGTAAGTAATCAAATGTGAAAACTGAGAATTTCCTCAGCTCAATTCCACATTATTCATTCTGCTTAAAGTGTGCATTATTATTTTAGGTCTGGATGAGGCGATAGTTTCTGCCAAAGCGCTGAGCGACATAGGGCTCAAATTTGATGTGGCACACACATCGTTGCTGCAGAGAGCTCATCAAACTTTGGATGTAATTCTGAGAGAGATTGGACAGCCAGATTTACCGATACAACAGTCGTGGAGGCTGAACGAGAGACATTATGGTGCTTTAACAGGTTTTAACAAAGCCGAGACAGCAGATAAATATGGTTCTGAACAGGTTAGTTTTTGTCACATGTAAGTTACTGGTATGTAGATAGTATGCTACCATCTTTGGAATTTGAGTGAATGGGACCACAAAGTATGTACATGTTTCTAAGTTATTTTAGACTTTTAAACTAAATGTATTACCAACAAGGCTGGAGTGTAGCTTATAAATTTCCTTGTAACAGATCAAATTTGTTTTCTAGCCAAAGTATTTCTTCCTTTGGCTGATAAATTTCTGTGTATTCCTACTTACTTTGTAAAAGTATACTGCTAGAAAAATAGACATTCAGTTCATTTCTAGGTACAGGATATTTCAGACTGCGATGCAATCTAACTCATATTTATTTTCTGACCTTGGTTGGGTCGGCCATTCTCATTAGAATTTTCCTGTTACAGACTTAACTTTATAACGAATAAAGTCAACAATTAAATTCATAGAAGGTTTAATAAGGGACATAAATTCCTGCCGCTTATGTCTAGCAGATAAATTATAGAATGCAAATGAAAAGACTCGTGTACTGCCCTTGCGATACCTACTTCATATTTTAATAGGGACATAACTTTTTCTCTCTATTCTTGGTATTATTATCAAATTGCAGATGACCTTCATTGTAATAACCCAATGTTCAGTAACAAAAAATTTTAGTCAACAAGAAAAATGAAAATACTAATTCTCCAATGTGTAATTGCTGGCTATTAGAATGCAATGCAGAGCATGATGCAATGCAATTAAGAACATGTCTTTAAAGGCAAAAACTTAACATTTCTATGTACCTGCAGGTGCAAATTTGGCGGCGAAGTTTTGACACTTTGCCCCCGCCGATGAATGAAGATCACCGTTACTACGCTGACATTGTTAACAACCCAAAGTTCATAGCGGCAGGTCTGGAAGAAGAAGACATTCCTCGAGTTGAGTCGCTTAAGTCGACCATGCTAAGAGTTGTACCTTACTGGAATAAAGTTATTGTCCCACAGATAAAAAGCGGGAAAAAAATCTTGATAGTTGCTCATGGAACAAGCTTGCGAAGTTTGTTAAAACACATTGATGGTAGGTGTACATAAAAAATTACTTTTGAAGACAATAATATGACTCAATATAAATCCATTTGAAACAACATAAAGCGATAAGAGAGGGCAATCCTTTCTCTCTGCATTTTTAATAGGCTGGTTCTTGAAAAGGTTTCAAATGCATTTTCTTTGCGGTCTTTTCAATGCATTGTGGTCAGTGTTTGAAAACTTTTTTTTTTTTTTTTTTAACTGAACAACTGTTGCAACATATTTAATTTAAAATTTTAGAGATAATCTAAAAGCCTATCCACAAACGCACAAGCGGGTGACGGATGGCTTTAGGTCAAGGTGTAACGCAGATGGTAAAATTACCGGAAGCTCACAAAAGACATAAATAGACGCTATAGTAAAGATTCGATGGGTATAATCGTGCTTCCTGATAATCACTGGAGCTCATTTCGTTTGAAACTAAACATATTTAATTGACTACCCTGACAGGGCATGGCTTTAACGCAGAGACAGTTGTGGTCGTTTGACTTTGACGCTGAAATAGAATGTCTCGGCACATCCATTTTTTTTATTTAACTATTGCGAACAAAGCCCCTTGTCGTTCCTGGGAATTGTTTTGTGTAATCTTATTTGAGACTGAATGTTGAATTTATTTTAAATTGAGCTATCCGCTTCCATTTGTTGTTGGTAGACCTTTAATTGCGATAGTTTTACCAGCGACTAATCTTGTTACTTCAGAGATGCCCGAAGAGGAGATAATGAAGCTGAATTTACCAACTGGGATTCCGTTTCTTTACGAATTCGACCGTGACGTCCAGCCCGTTGTTTCCATGCGGTTTCTGAGCGACAAGGAGACTGTAGAACGGGCGATGGCGAAAGTCGCGTCCATCGGCAAAGGCTCTGACCGCTAGCTGTGGCATCGACTCCTCGTGCAGTATTAGACAAGAGACTGAGGAGGTACCGAAATCTTGCATCACTAATCAATCATACTCTGTTGGGTTTCATACATACAGGGCATGTTTTTCATGTACAACTTGGAGACAAAATATGATTATTGTTTATTGATGATAACATTTATTTTATATACTATAAATATATATATATATATACACATGTTTTAATAACAAATGTTGTTGTTCCTGTCCAAACTTACATTTTTGTTTTCTTAGTTATTAACATTCTAAATTGTGGTAGTAAACTTCGTCTTGCAAATTATATTGGTAAATAAGAGAACAATCGGTGAAAAACCATAATGGTTGGATAATTGACATAAAGAGTTATCTTTGTTAAGGTAGACGTGGCATTTATCTTCTTTTAAGGGACTCATCTTATTAATTGAAATATAAAGTGACAAATACACAAGTCAATTAAATAAAAATTTTAAGACTGGGGTAAAGTTGCCGCACATTTTTATGTACGGCAAGCTCCCTCCATAACATAACTGTGGCGGTTTAAACATTGGATTGCCACTTTATAGTGGTCCAACCATTTTTATACTGGTATGATTTCACGATTGAAAGACCTCTGAGGCTTGCAGTAGAAGTCGAAGCGGCATTAGCAACAAATAAAAAATGAGTGGCAACTCTACCAATTTTTTTTTTTTTTTTTTAGTATGTTAAATTAATTGGTGTTTTTCATGCATTGTCCGTGAACAAATGTTAAAGTCTAGAAACCTTAAAAGTAATTATTGTAGAAGTAAAACACAGTACAAAATTTTGTGTGGAATTTCAAATTTTTCTCCCGCCAAAAAGTATTCTTACCAAATCTTATGAAATGCTTGCAATAGCATGTTCTAAAAATGTTGATAGTTCACAGCTGTAAATTTGTATCTAACAACATTTACCAAGTTCAGGTACAATTCTTGTAAAAAATTTAAGATTGGACAGGAATGCCAATTGGCCTTTATGGCAAGAGTACCGTGGTAGGTACTAATATTAATAATGAAAGGCCTAATGGAAGTTAAAATCTCTACTTTTTAAACCTATGTAGAAGAGAGTGATACGAATTGCTGTGCTCTTGATGTAAATGATGTATGTAAATGAAGAAGTTGCACCATTCCTGTCAAAGGTACTGTAAAACATAAGACACAATGTGTTGTTTTCACCGCACATGAAGGACAAATAATTTTACAAGGAAACATTACGATGCAATTTATTCTTCTTGCATATCTAAAAAGCAAAAGCAGTTATTTTTTTAACCAATTATTTCAAAATTGAATCTCTCAATATTTTAATCAGGATGATGTTGGGATTGTTTCATAGAGGATAGAATATAATCTAGTTTATTTGATCTAGTTAGTCACAAAATATGTACAATTACAACCACATGAACAAAATTGGTTACAAGTTACCTTCAATTAGCTCAGTGGTTTGTCCAGTCTGATTAACCATCCCACAAGTTGGTTGGAAGATTTTTGCAGTTCCGTGCGACTATTCAAGCCATTTTCTAACAAACAATTTTGCTTAGAGCTGTGCTATTTCAGTCTTAATTAAAAATGGCTGAAATCATACGTGCCCCAACAAATCTTTCTATCTTTTGTGAGCATGGACATTAATACTATTGGAATAGGTATCATCACGTGACGGCATACTGAATTTTAGAGTACAAATCATGATCTGATCATAATGCACGTATAAAAATTGGCTTTACCATTTTCATAGCACCCAGTCGATTTAAGTTTAAGGATTAACGACAAGGCAACAGCCAGGGAAAAACAGCAAAATCTATTAGATTCTAAGGGTGAGACAGGGTTAGAAAGGCATAAAACGATATACAAATGAGCATGCAAAAGTGATCATCTGTGATCTGGATTAGCTATCTCAACTCTTTGCTGATGTCACAAAAGTTGCTTGTCCAAATAAATTTTGTTATCTGATAATAGAAATCGTATAAAAATAAATTGTTCAATATAGGATTTTGCTACTAGTAGTTTGAAATTGTAAAAGAAGCATTGTTCACATAACATTGATAAAAGAGATGATGATATTTGTGGCTGTTTCAACTGCGAGTCAATTGTAAAGTTCAAATTATTTGTTTGCATAAATGGATTTTGTTCATTATACTGCCAGCAAACATTTCTTGCATTGCAATAAATAAATATATAAACAGAAAAAAATGTACCTTAAGTGCAACAGTTGCTAGATTGTTGCTCATCACATTTTGTAAATCTAGTTTGACATGGCACAAAACTGATACGAGAATAACCTTTAATTTTTGGGCATGGCAATAGTACCAAATCACCAAATGGCATAACAATTATTCCTTACGCATTATTATCATTACTATTATTATTATTACTACTACAGTTAAATCGGTTAAATCTTGTTGGTAGATTGGTAAGTGTATACCTAGGTAGGAAAGTTGTCATTGATGTTAATAAACAAATAATTACAACAATTTCTTTGAATAAGCTCTTTTAAAAATGTATTAAACAAAGCTATATGTATTCTCATACAGCCAGTGGTCTTCATATGCAGCTAGACTGCCCCATTTTGACTCGAACAGCACGAGCGTTTGTTTTCCTTTGCACTTAGTGTAATTGTGTCTTCTACTTGGCGTACGTTGTCGGGACTTGATATGAAATCCTCTGCTACTGTCTGGAACAGTTCCACTGCAAGAAAATGCAACATTGAATAAAAATACCTGTACAAATGTTCCTGAAAATATTTTACCTTAACTGTAATGATTAGAGAATACATTTATAAGACATTTTAGGCATAGATAGTACAAAGGATGTAAAATCAATGGTGACCAACTGACCAACATTTTCTCCAGTTTTGCTTGATGTTTCGTAGAAAGTAGCCTGAATACCATCAGAGTAGCGATATGCGGTATTGATCTCCACTTGTCTGTTTTCAGACATGTCCTTTTTCGTCCCACAAATATATATACGGCAGTTTTCCTCCTGGCTCCTCAATTCATTCACCCAGAACTTTGCTCGATCCCACGAGGCGAGGTTACCGATATCGTAACATACTATGGCAGCTTTAGCTCCTCTATAATATATCCTACTCATCGATTCGTACCTGGCAATAGAATATGCTTTTATTAATTAAGATGACATTAAAATAACCCCTTAGTTAATGGCACATGGTACCTGCCATCGACAATGGGGTGGGTGGACAGTGAGTTAAAATCAGGATCACTAACCGTTCACTGCCTGCTGTGTCCCAAATTCCAATGACAAACTTTTTGTTATGTACTTGGACTTGCTTTGCAGCAAATGCTGCTCCAATAGTCTGGAAGAAAATACAATGTGAGGAGCTGACCACACGTATTCTCGAATACATAGTCCAAGCGTATCTGTTTTCAGTAATGAGCTGATGTACCATAAAAAACGTGGTTTAAAGTACGTGGTTTGTTACTGTTTTACTACTAATTTATCCTTAATAGACTGCAATAGGCTGTCTGAACGGACAAGTTTTACCTTGGCCTTATTGATTCTTATTTCAAATCGTGGTATTGTAATGTTATGTTCATTTTTAGGTTAACTTACATTTTGGTAAAATTCTGCAAATCTGCCGTAAGCGTATCGTTCTAGTAAACTTGTTTTTCCAACATATTCACTACCTAAGAGAACTATTTTCAGATCAACTCTACTCATTTTTTTTAAATAATAACTTTACGTTAATTCTGAACGATGAAACATGAGTCATCTACAGTCATGTGCGAGGCCGTACAATAAAAACAATGACTAAATGATGCACACGTACGCTGCTGTGTTGAAGAACGTAGTCCGTTCTGCGTTCTAAGATATGGCGCGTGCGCCTGAAAGCAGAGTGGCAGTTAAAGGGACGTAGTGCGGTTGTCGTAATGTGCTCATGCAGGGGAGGAGATTGTGTGTCATAATATCAAGATATTGACAGATATTTACAAGAAAGAATCATTCTGTTATCAGATTATCTACACCCTGTGTTTGTCTCATCTTCGGAATAGCCCTCACGGCCTAATTCAAAGGTAGGTTGCAGCTGTGAGATCCTTCACCTCTATTTTGGTAAATCAATGGTAAGGGTTCGCCCCCTTTCTGTGCTTGTTTATTTGTTCAAGAGTAGGTTGGCAAGGGACTAGGGTGAGGATAGCGAGGACTCGATATAAAAATGTTACAAACTATTGTAATAGGATTGAATCGTTCACTCAAAGTTACTCCTCGATGTGTATTTTCAGGGTATATGCAGTATTATTTTGTTGCCTATCTGCAGTAGTACGGGTACCAAAATTATGTAACCCCACAAGGTACCTTTAAAAAATGTTTTAAAATCATCTTGCGTTCCTAGTCAAATTGCTCCATTTTTACAAGCATATATTTTGCTTTGGAAACTATATAAACCTCCGAGACCGTACCTACCCACATTCTTTTAGCTGTTTTTGATTGGGACATCGTCCATTTGTGCCACACATGCATCTCAAAAGAAAACTGGAATTACCATGAAAACCATTTGTGTGTAAGAATAAAGACAGTTGGCGCAGTCTCGTGTTACTCATATCCTTTCGTTTCTCGTTCATCCGACGGTCAAACCACGATTTTGTGGTACATCAGCTCATTAATGAAAACAGACACGCTTGGACTATGTCTAATTGTATTAGCTAACCGAATTATCGGCCTCCAAAGTGCGAATTGTCGTCGGAAATCAAAGAACAATAAACTCACGAATCCATTAACGCTTGGCTACCCACCCGAGTGGCCAGAGATTGACAACGAAACGAAAGGGATATTGAAACATGATTCACTATACAGATAGTATACTCACTATCCTTACCCCGACGTTGCGCTACGTTCCTTTAAGCTGCTCCCGACGAGTAAAGTGCATTCTGTAGTTCTTCATCCCTTGAGGGAGTTGTTCTGTAATGTAATCCATGCCAATCGCCGACTCAGTGACGCAGGCTGAGTAATTCCTGTGTATGCCTGTTGCCTTCGTTCCCCACTGAGATTGCTCTTATAAATTCCGACAGAAAGCACCTAGTTGGGAGTGAGATAAGCACTCCATAACCAAAACTCAGTCCTCTGTTATGCCTCCACGTTGAAGTTACCCAGCCGAATAGTTTTTAGTTCTTACTGAAAACCCAATATCAAAGAAGAGTGCTACGATACATTAGTGATCGCTATGGGAAAAACGAAGCCTTACTAGTTCTTATATTATCAGTTTGGTTTTTTGACTTGGCCATCCGTTCAATTCATAAATCTACCCAATTACCGAGCAGTAATTTTGCAGAGCCAACAGCTATTCTATTCTCTTTATGACACCGCATCTATGTAATTTGCATACAATGCAAGAGCTCTTTTTTTTTCTGCAGTATCGGTTGGAGAATAGACCGATTCTATTTGTCCCCGGTGAATTGCAGAGATTTAAGCTAGCATCCGACGTGAAACAAGCCAGGTTTTGCTTCTGAAATCTTTCATGGTGTTGACCGAGCATAGTTTATTCAGGAGTTCATTCGATGATCAAATCGAAGATGTACGGGGAAGCTATCTGCCGAACACCAAACGAGACCGACCGCTATGTAGCTATCTCTCTCTTACACGTTGCCGCCAGATGTAACATTGAATTATTTCTGAAGCAAGGGGAGAACTAGAAATGAAGATCAATGCATAAACACAAGGTGGATTTTGGTCTCAGGTTTGTGACGTTACCATACTGTAAAGGAACAAACAATAGGGTTGCGAAACCACGGAACGCTCTGCATTTAGCATCACCTTGCCGTTAAGTCACTTAAAATTGCCACATTAATTATTGTTCACTAGTTTGTGTATAAACGTAAGCTACTTCTAGTGATCAAATTCTAAAACAAAGGCTGTCAGTTCATAATAAGTGGATGCTGTTAACTCTGTACTTGATGCCAAATTGTACTCAGAAAACATACGAACAGTTGCTCTAATAATTTTTATGTAAGTTATTCCTGCGGAAGAAACCTCCTCTGTCTCCAGAAAATGACAAAGGGTCCTCTTCTTGCCCACATGCAGCTTATGAGTTAAGAAAATAGTGTTTTTTTGCACTTTGTAGCTCAAAATAATTTGGCAATTGAAAAAAGATTTTAGCAAACCTTTCTCGTGTAAAATGAATCAAAGTATTGCCTAAGGCTGGAGACATAAAAACACATTTTCTAATGTGGTTACCGCGGGGCAAAATTCGTACCAAGGCTGAAAGCTTAGCAATTGTCAAGTCTTGCCAGTGACCCAAATAAACTGCATGCCATCATGATACTATACATATAAATTGCGAACAATCGCCTCGATCAAACAGTTTCTTAGCAGATTGTGTTGTTACATGACTATTGCGCTCCGGTTCTTGCGGAGGGCAAACAAGCAAATCTACTTGGCATTTTGAGTTACTCTAATGCGTTTGTGGACTACACCCCTATCAAGTTGCAGTCTCGTTTTTGCAGCTTGACATTTACAGAATTTAGATGGGTGAATTTCAGTTGCGCTTGTTTGTGTGTCAATTTGGTAATGCAAAGATGTTCAGGAAAATTGAAAATGCCGGAAAGGGTGAATTGTGGTTCTCGTTTTCACTTCAATAACAAATTCTATAACCTTAGTACTTGAAACGTTCTAAAATTGTAGGTTTACTGTACGTTTATTGCGCCGGTTCTATCCTAAGGACTGCTATAACTATTGTAAAAACTTGAAAATATTTATGAGTCTCAGCGCTGGGACTCGAGCTGTTTGCGTTTGGCCGTGAACATTCGGCGCAAAATTGTGCATTACAATACAATGGTACAAGTACCAACACAAATATGCATTGTCAATCTTTTTCTCCTTTTCGTAACTATTATTAAAAAATGTTCTATTTTAATTATTTAAATTAATTGCAAATTACATCAGCATATTACTTTGACTAGTGAAATAAAATGTGCCAAGCACACAAAATCTGATCAAAATTGGGAATGTCGTTCTTTGTGATTGCCTTTGATTTCGCACATGTCTTTTTAACGAGAAGAAGTGCAACTACTCTTATCTATTTGTTTTCAAAATTTGAATGGGTATTTTTATAGAATCGATATATTGCTTTTTGATATGTTATTAATCACTTTCAAGGCCAATAGGCATGGTTTTATCGAGGCTACATTTTATCGCAATTTAATTTAATTTTTTTTTGACACATATTAAGTGTTCTCGCAGCGTTTTATCTTCACATTGATAACCATTTGAAACACGTATATGAAATTCAGAATTGGAGCAGTATTGTCATGCAACTTTTTTTATGGATGACGCTAAGTCAGCATGCCATTATTATACCACCAAATAAAGACAACTCTCATTTCACACTTCTTGTCATTTTATTGATTCGACTAAATCCGATTTTAAAAGCTGATTTTTACCGATTTTGAATCACACCTGTCGCCCGTGAATTACCGACTGAACGAGACTTTAAGTTTGCAGCAAAAGGCTTCAAACAGTTAGTGATAAGAAATTGTTGTAAGCATTCTGGGAGCAAAATTGATGAGGTAAGCAAGCAGCAATAAAATCAATCAATCGTTATCTATAAGAGGTTACTAGTTGTATTGATATTATTGGAATGTTTGCGAAAATCCAAGTCGATACTTTTTTAAACGGTCGGTTTGCGTGAATTTTGACCATCTTGGAAAAAAGTGCAGACGTTCGAAGCAACCTGGACCACCTAGACACTCAAGTGGCGATTTCATTATTTGCTCAAGAAATTACAACTTCAGTTACAAGTTTTGAGGAAAGCAGAGTGATGACATCGAAAGGCTATTCAAATAAATCCCCTCATTCCTATATCCCGCAAATCCTATTCAAATCCGTATCGCGGCTGGCAGCGTTCCAAGGCCAAGGATTAACTTCTTGATTACAATATTTAGTAATTTGATGGAGTTTTCTACTAGAAATTGGCGTTATGCACATTTACTTCTCAAGACTTTTAGGGGTCTTAATTTGCTTGAAAAAGCCTAAAAAACAGTGCATGGGGACTGGATGTGGTGAGGATTTCTATTCGATACTTTTTCGATTAGTGTCATCACACAAAGCCTTCAAATATGTGCAGTTTACCTCTTTTTCAACAACTCGCCTGTCAACGCTTTTCAAAATATCAACATTGGATCGGATAACAATCCTAGATACACTGACAAAAACTAGTGCTAAGGTTAAGTAAAGTAGACATGAGTCTAAAAACTACCTAGACACACTTTCCTTTTTACACAGTTTGTAAAAGTTCTTAAAAGTCTTTAGACGTGGACCTCTGGTCGCAGAGGGGATATGAGGACTCTTAGTCAACCTATAATCACAGCTATAATCGCTAAAACAATGTGTTTGTGAGATACGTTAAAATGTTATCTGGAGAGAGCTGAGTTTAATTTTATCTCATTGTAGTGTTTGAGAGACTTGAAAATAAAACAAGCTTTACGTGGATGTAAAGTGTAAACCAATAAAAACGATTGCATTCTCGTTTAAAAAAATATCGTTTCGACCAGCGAAGGTACATCAATGAAAAGAATGAAAATAATACAAATAATACAAATAATACAAATAATACAAATAATACAAATAATACAAATAATACATTCACCTCCACAGTCGCATAGCTACAGACTACAAAGTTGTAAACTTATTCCTGTTAGGATGAATTTGATGAATTTGGATGAATTGAATTGAATTGGAGTGGGGGCTAGGTCTGCTTTTACCCTTGATGAAGTAACTGGCATAAGTTGCGAAAGGTCGGGTAAATAATTTATTTTACTTAGCATACGAAAGCCCAGTTTTTAAATATATTTTTTTCAATGATGTAGAGTGTGTGTGTTTTTTAACGACAGTTGGCCCGCATGTCATCCCAAAACGGCTGGTGGTGCCTCTACCGGAAAACTATATTCTCTCGCTGAACGGAGTCATGCTATGCAAAATCAAATGAATGAAATTCAGTGTATTTCGCAGGGGCCAGAGTCCAAATGCTTGTTCACCAAACACGATATCCACACATTATCTGTTCACCGTCTGACGGATGGCTTCTTCCTCTGTGTTGCCGCTGAAATTACGTTTCTTTCGCCCGTGTCCAAGTGGAGAACTAATGTGCCGCTGGCATGCAATTCGCCGATAGGGCACGCGATAGCGAAAAGAATTGGAAAGATCATTCTTGAGTGGTAAATAGGTTAATACCGCTGATTCCAAGGGAGATCTGATTTTTTACCTATTGTGCTCACGGAGGTATACGAACACAAATTCATGGCAAATCATTATTAAACTACTTTGTCATGTTATTGATTATATACATTACCTTTATCGTAGAGTGCAATTGATGCAAAAATTAACTAAACACTAGCATCATATTCTATGGAACTTGTGTACAAACGCGAATATCTCGACGCAAATGTCACTCAATTATTACTGTCAATGTGATATACACATTAGCGCCATTTTAACAATGCGTGCATACATTTTAACGTCTGCCATCGTCGCCATAGCAACAGCGTAACAAATATTCCTAACGGCATAAATTTTGAATAAGCTGTCACTTGCTGTACATGTCCATTCTCTCTCATGGCACTTCATAAGCATGCGTATCGGCGTTCACATCGCCGCAAGGGCACATGTGCGTTGCGGTCGATGATTGGAGTCATCAACTCGCGGTGTCGTCGTCAAAAGACGACCCTCGAGAGCAGAATTACTGCTGAACATCACCCCGTATTGGAACATACACCTAGCTTTATTTGTAGGGACTACGTATATGCTACCCGCAACACGAGTGGATAACCGTTCATCTGCTTATCTCGTTTACCTATATAACCAATTTATGGTGATCCTTTATCCTTCCATTATCCTTCGTCTACCTTTATAGTTCACGTTGAGTTATTATAGTCAACTAGCGTTTAAATATAGGCAAAGGTTTAAATATAGGTTATACTTATAAAATATAGGAAGCGCGATGAATCTATCGGCTAGGATATAGGTGCAAAAAGTGATGGCAGCAGCACGTCAAGTTTGCTGCATCGGCATTACTCGAGAACTGCATCAAGAAATGCTCTTGAGGCGGTTAGACCATGTGCAGCATACTTGACCCAACTATCCGCGTTGCCTGCATCTTCACTCGTGTAAATTGACTGACGTTATCCTCCTTTTCTCCTTGCCAACACGATGGAATGAGCGAATCTTTATCGCGAGCTTTTTCTTGGTCATCAATCACGATTTGCTGATTGATGCAGTCCATCACGTCTGTGTGTAGACAGCACGCACGCATACACCTGCCACCACCTACCTGTCTCTGTACTCAGTCGCCGCATGCCTATACAGTTCGTTTATTACCGGCCTAATGGACGGCCGGTAGCATTGTTATAGTCATCTCATTCGGTTTGATACACCAAAGCATTATCATGTGTTTAAGCTAATGGCTTAATAGTGTCAGAGCGCGGCTGGGTTGGATTAACATTTTGTTGTATATGGCTGACTTATTGGGATCAACGTTTGCAGGCGTGATGTTTGTCTATCGGTGCAATTAGACCTTTGAAATGCATGGTTTTTTATATGCACGTGAAAGTTAAGCCAGGCAGTGATATCGGGTGCTGAATGGGTGACCACTCATAAATTGCGATTCCCGGATTCTCGTAGCTGTGACCTGAAATAGTAATCATGAAGATGAATTCAATTCACAGTACATTGAATCATGATCGGATGTTAATCCCGAATCTAGTGCGAGTTTGAGAGTTTTGGAAATAAAAGATCCACATCCCGTCTCGCTTGAATGGTTCGGAAAGTTTTGGCGGCGCATCAGGATCAGCCGGTGTTTGTCCATCGATGCCAAGAGTTAGGTGGAAGTCAGGAGAGGTTGACCGCACTGCTGATGCCGTTGGTAAGGGCGTTAGGTCGGGACTTGCCCTTAGCCACACCGATGTGTCGACGCGATTTCAGTCTGCGGTACGAGCCCCGACTGCCGATAACTTGCCAGTTTGTCGGCTGTTTACCCCGGGCTTGCATAATTTCGAACTCTGCTAGCTTCGAGTGACGGCAACGCCGACCTCGCGTACCTCACTGTTAATGAGTTTACTTGCAATGTGGCCATACTCGAGGCACCAAGTTTTACTGTAATTAATTGGAGCAATTTAGAAACATTAAAACTTGTGTGCTTTGACGGACGCTGCCATGAAGTTTGTTAAGTGATGTTTACCCATTGTTTTGAAAATTTCATGACATTAAAGAGCCATCCACGAGATCTGCTTAACAAGGAAACAAAATGTTCTCTCTTTTTTTTTCGTTTTGTTAAAGCGGAGATAGAAATTAACATCGTTACTGTCGTTTCGTCTGAGCTTAAAATACTCTTCTTCACTTTATTCTGTCGATAAAAGAAAGTATGCTTTAGGTTGGGAGTAAAAAGTAACAGCTCAGCTAGCGCCCCTTGATTGCAGATACTGGTTTGATCTAAGTCCAGGGTTGAACAGCGTGACTGTTGGCGAGGGTTGGGTTGGGGGGGGGGGGGGGGGGATTGACAGCGCACACAGATTCAACTTTAAACACGTCTTTTCAACTTAACAAGGCAATCAGGGGCACACCTTCGATTTATCTCTATACCTACCAGACTTGCAGCTGAATGCCAGCTTGTAAAGGCGGCGAGATTCGATCGAAGGAAAAGCTATCGGAAAAAACATTTTCCCCGTGGGAGTTTTTCGTAAGTCCAAACAGCAAGGCACGTCCCACGACTGGCCTCGTGGACAATGCAGGTTAATCGAGATCTCGGGGCTGTTTGGGGCTCCGGTCGCTCCTAGCCCCGTTCGACCCCTAGGGCCGAACGTACTCCCCTAAGGAGTGAGGGTGGGAGAGCGCAAGCTGGCTTTTGCAAAGAAACCCAACCGATATTTACCCTCGGGTGTGTGTAGATGCTACGACCGAATTAACGGATAGTTTCTCGTATTTGGAAGGTCGTTGCTTTTCAATGCACTCTCCTAATCGTAATTACTGGGGTTTGGGAAATGTTGGACTGTTTCTTATTTACGGAAGATAAAATTGCATGATGTGACAATCGTCTTCTCCCGGAAATGTTCAACTTGAAGCTATTCTGCCGCATAGACCTACTCGTTTTTACTGACATGATCGAATTGCTACCAGTGCGATGATATTTATTCGTACACATCCTTTATTATATCCACCTTTTCTCATTTGAGATGTATAGGATGTAAAACTTGAGCTACTCCATTCCAAAATGGCATTTCGAGATAGGAGCTGTCTCATATTTTGACATCTCATACTTTGCAGTAGAATGTAGATGCCGTTAAAATGATTCGCTCAGGGCTCAAAAATCTTTCTTTGAACAGACGGAAAACTTATTCTATACATCACGGTGACTTTAACTTTGATCTTTTTTACCTTCAAGGAAATGCGTAACATAAAGTAAATGTTGCAATGAGCGAATCCAGGTTTAATATTATTCATAGCTTATTACCGTAGTGTTGGTATTGAGAAAAATAAATAAAATCCAAGTATACTTTATGACGTCGATGAAGATGTCTCGGAGTCTTACCGTGATGCCGACTTCTTTTATAGCCTTTGTTCATTTATATTACAAACGCAATTTCAAAATAATACTGCAATCGAGCAATCAATCACTACCGTGTCAAACTAACTAGACATGTCGAAGTTAGCTAAAAGAAGTTATTGATTTTGCTCAGCACTCGTTTTCCCTTCAACCACTCTAGCTTTAATCTATTCCGTTCCTCTGTCGAGTTAAGCTACGATTTATATCGATTTGCAGCGTCGACATACGCGCCGATAACTCGGGGCGACACTTCGCGCAAACCAATTCCGATTCGAATCATCCCCAAATCCACAGTTTCAAATTTAATTTGTCACTCTGCTATTACCTCTTTCGCAAGCAACATCTCCCCTTTTCCCAGTTTGCGTGTTATTATTGCTTGAAAAAATACACCATCCGTTAGAAATTTCGATAGCATTACACTCCTAAATTGAACACCTCGTTAGGTTCTGTCACATTTTCATCAAGTTAAACATAGGATTCCTTTAATATACTCGGCAAAACTGTGTATATAGTGCAAGGCGGTGAATGAAAACGCGTTGCTGGTGCAGCCTCACCCCTTACCAGCTGCTCAGCTGACTGCTCATCAGGCTAATTAGATCCACGGATGTTTTAGAGACTTTGCGGCACAGGGAGAGTAATTCGCCGAGTGCTGAGATGCGCCTTGCATAAATTGCTGGAGTGGTGTCTGCCCTCATCTCTATCGGTAGCGTGCTCCTCTCTTCACAGCCACCCTCTTCTATACCAAAGGCAACAGCAACCTGCCATGCCGTGGCGTTATGAAATTCAATAATGAGAGCAAACCTTTTTCTGCCAACTCAGCAGCAGCAGGAACATCCACTTTTGCATCGTTTTTTATAAGATATGCTTTAGGTGGGATTGCGGAGGACGCCAAACAAAATCAATGGCCGTTGCAACGAATTCTCAAATCTCATTCTAAGCGAAATACAATTTTATTCAGCTGCCATTGGTTAGTTTCTACAGGACTGGGGTGCACACAGTGTATATCCCATCACGTGTGGAGCCAGTGAGTGAGTGAACGCTTGCTCGTCCGAACGAAAACCAACCCCACATATGATTTAGCGAAAAGAGTTCTACTGAATGCGATAAATTTTCCAAGCAAACCAATTCCCAAAGTTACTAGATGGGAACCGAAAACCCACGTATACACCCACCTACTAGCGTTATGAAAATGAAAAAAAAAGTAAAATTTCTCAGAAATGAAACACACATACATTTTCTGAATACGAAAATTTTTGCAATATAAAATAATCAGCCCCTCTTGTGTCATTGCGCACCATTGGGCCCAAGACCTGGAGGTTGGGTCCTGGTAGCTGGTATAGAAAAGCGGTGTCTCAGGAACTGTTTGCACCAACCAAGTTTCTCGTGGTTTTCCAATTACGAACTCGAGCTAAGTTGCGAGTGCAAGTACAAAGCAAACTACTTGAGAACGAAGTTACCATTCATGTTACAGCGTTACGTCGCTCGCTACATGAGTAGTTAGTCCAATGAGCATGATATACCACTGTGATCATGCTACGTGCTCAGATCTGCTGTGCGACCCACAAACTGGGGGACTTATGCCCCAATTGCGTTTTGCATGATAATTAGTATAGAGTAACAAGCACCACCGTATTGTCTCTAGAAACGCATTGTGATCGAATGCGAGCTGATCTAGACTACTTTTATATCAAATTGTGCTCCGTACCAAAATTATTCTTCCTTTTAAGATTAGGCTATAGGGATTAGTTTTGAGTACAATCCTCTAATCCTCTCAGTCGATTCAAAATGCAACATTTCTCTACAATTTCACTTCTTTTTTTTAACAGCTGCCGTATCGGTTAGCCTAAACGTATGATTAAAAATTCTTTTGGTAGGTGCATGTGTTTTCTACCGCCCTGCAAGTTTCAGTCGATTCCAATCAATATTCTATATGCAATTGGCCGCAGAAGAAGGGACTGTTTTTCAGCTAAACCAAAGATTGCCACGAAACGACTTGAGCTAAAAACTTGAAATTAAACGCTAATGTTGTTGACACAAAACCATGTTCTTTATCCACGACTTTTGTCGAAATTCGGTTTGGTTCACACATAAATGTATTTCATATATTTTTTTAACAAAATTGCTAATATATTTTTTCGGAGTGCAACTTCGTATTGAAACTAACGGTAGGAACTAAATAATGTAAATATTTGTTTTGAAAAAAATCACGAGCGCTGTAACTCCAATGAGCTAGGCGGTACACGTTTAATTGATAATTGTAAACACAGAGGTGAATCGATGCAATTATCTGTCCAAAAACTGCTAGTTGTTCCCCTCACCCGGCTGTCGAAGCAGCGTTATCGCCTTAGATTTCCTAGCGCACAGTATTATAATAATTGCCGAGCGACTGCAGTGACTGAGCTGAGCAACAATTCATCTCCTTCCACGATCAGAGGCTGCCAGAGTCTTGAGAAATATCGACGGCGAAATTTAGCGTCAACTTGTACGGCGGAATGGGATGGCAGTGGTCTGTTACTTACGTTATGCCTAAAGTCGTCATGAATCATGATACGTTAAAACCAATGAAAACGTTTGGACTTTCGGCCTGTTAGACTATTCAAATTGCCGGTCTTTCATTAGCCCAATGTGTCGACAGTTTTGGTGCTGCGTGGTTATGATTCTCGATAATACAAGTAAAATAAACGGTAATCAATAAGAAAGAGTAATAAGTATATAAAGGGTGATTTCTTGTTCCCTGTTTTGTATTATATATTCATACTTCACAATCACATTTATACAAGGCATAAGTCACTCAATTATTTCGTTCAATCTATTGCACCGACAAGTTCAGTTCGGTACAGAAAGAATCTTACGTTACAATGCACCTTAGTGCAATGTAATGAACGAGTTTGTAACTCCGCAGACGCAGTACCTACAATCATTCCTTTTTCTTAGCTATAAATCGTACAAGCGATATGTCAAATCTAGTCGGCTGCTAATTTCGGCATGTAAAGTGCATGCTACTGAACTAAATTGTAATATCATATTTCAGCCCGATAGACTGCGTGGAGATTGCTTATAAAAATACCGTGTGCTGTTTGGAAGTCGCTGTGAGCCTCGCATACCGTGCATTAACGAACATGACCATATGTCGCATTGACATTGTTGGTTAAGAAATTATGTCAAATCGCTAAATTTGGGGCTAGGATATCGTTCAAAAAAGATTTCCACGAAAATTTTTTTGGAAAGTAATGTGGATTGTTTCAAATTTCAGAAATCGATCAATTTATATGTATTTTTACATGACGGGTGCTTATCTCTTGTGTCTTAGACGATTATTCAAATCGTCTTAGACATCAGTAGCATAGCCAGACACCCACGTGATACACTCCCATTTTGCCACGGTAGAAAATGTGTGGAAAGTGAAAATGCACACCACGTCCCGTATGATGCGTTTAACACTGTCCTCTATGCAAGTAATGCACTAAATATTCAAAGGTGTGGCGCTGAGAGGTAAAACTTAGTTTTCTAAAGAAAAATATCTCTCACTTTCTGTTTCATTCGGCTCAGACGGTTTGAAACGAAACGAGCCCAATTTAAAACGATCGCTCGGGATTGAACAAAACGGAACTTTATCTAGATTAATTATTATCTGCTGGGAAATCTCAACAAGTTTCTTAATTTCATAATTTTTCATTAAGTTTCGTAATGCAAATAAAAGGAAGTAATTAATTGCGTCCCAGGATCACGGATGACTTAGCTGGTTGGACTTCGCTAGAGCGAGCTCCATCGACGAATTAGGGTATTCCTAGCGTCGCCTCGCAAATTTGATTGATGAAGATGAAAAGTCAGACAAGCGGAATCGAGCAAAACGTGTTTATTAGCACTAGCGGCACCACACAAATCGGTTTACCCTGATCTGCGTGTCGAGTTCCAGTGATTTCATTTGTTTTTAGAAGTTTGGATGAAAACGTCAAAGATTACAAACGTCGACTGCGGAGAGACCACAAACAAGGCACAGACGACGAGATGAACTGGGATGATGTTTTCCAAGTTCTATCTCTGGAGTCTGTTCAAGCGTGTTTTTGATGCTGAACGCAGTTGGGCGCAAGCAATCGCATCACAGATATATTAATATTTGTAAGGAATGAACGGTAGAGAAGGAGCAAAGCAAGTGAGTCTGAGGAAAGGAATGCTAAGTTAAATTGAGACACTGCTGGACTTCAGCCAGACAAAGCTCATGCCGCCAGATTACTACTTGAAATGCATTCCTTGGCCGATGCACATTATACCCATTGCACGTTTGGCTTTGACGTTAAACAAACCGCCCCAGCGAATTTCTTCCACTCTATTTGTTTGATCGTCAAAGCAACGCCAGCTCTGACGATCGACCTCCGAATGCAAATTAGACTATTCTCTAAAGCAACTGCAATTTGGTTACAAATAAAACATCCCACTTCCTGGCAACAAACTCTATAGTACTGTTAAAATCTTCCACTTACTGGATCTCACCGTATTCTCAATACTTATTACTTCCAGGACTCTTACCGTTAGGGGGATATCTTCCGGAAAACGAGTGTAAAGGCTGGTGAAAAAGCTTTAATGCCTGCAAAGCCACGACTAACTCTTCCGGAGCTAACTTTTATTATCACACCATACCATCAAAGTTTGTGAATACTTTTGGTCGGTTCCCCGAAAGGCGAGATGTAAAATTGAAACAAGAAACGCAGATGAGTGTCTTTGAGGGTTGACTGGGGGACAAAAAACTTTATTATCTTCCAGGGGGACCTCCCCTGGGAGATCCCAGGACCCATACTTGGTGGGGTAATGTATCATTAATATCTTTGCCCCTGCGTGCGTAAGAACGTAATGGGCCCTGACATAGCTGTAAGAACAGGGACAGTGTATCGTTGTTGCTAGCTTCTAGCTAATTACTAATTCGATTTTCGGTAATCATTAGGGATGGTCGGCTTTGAATTACTGTTTGTTGTGCAGAGAAGTTAAGATGTCTCTGGAGTGAGTGCTTTAGTTACCTGCAGCCTGCTTTGAACAGCGACTCGAGCCAATTATAAGTGTAACGAATAGAGAACTCGCTGAACGGATTTTGTATTTAAGCGAATTATATTATTAGCAAAATGGACGCGCACCATAAATGGTGTATGATCATGTTCATTTAATGGGCTTGCTCATGGGGCTTGCTTATAGTTTGCCTTAGGATTGAGCGGTGAAACATTGGCTGCTGCATCTTGAAAGTTTACAAAGAGACACTGATTAATATGGCAAAAAAGGCAATTCTAACAAACCAGGGGTCGGATCCACAAAACAGAGTTTAATCTTATAATCCCCAAATGGTGGTAAAGTTGTTATCACCGTGGTAAAAACCTCTGAAAATCTGAAAATACCCTTTTTGTTTGGCTGAGCATCTTTAAGATCCGGAGTTAAAATTAAATTCTGTTTTATGAATTCAGTCCCAGGTGTGAAAAGTTCTTGTTCGCAGACAAATAAACTGTATCTAAAGTAAATATTTCATCAACATGTCACATATCACTTCTGAGCTTTATCAGTCATCCTTTTTCAAAATGGCCGCTCCCAAGCATGCAATTTTCGGAGAGTTTCACAACAAACATTTACATTTATCCTCCTGTGAAAATAATTGTGAGTTGCGAGGGCAAAATGATGTAGTGCTGCAGCCGTTTCATTGTATAGAGACAACACTGTGAACGAAACTATTTCTCGCGCAATTCAAAAGCTAAATATAGACCAATCAGAAGCATATGAGTTATGACGGGAAATCTATTATCATTAATAATATTGGTCAGTGGCCAGCACTTTCAACGCTGAAAAAGTGCGTTACGCAACGCTTCTTTGTCATTTGATCAACTTGTTTTCCAAGACTTCAAACATTTTTAAAAAATCTTCGAGTCTTAAAGAGACAATAGAGACAATTAACAGTTATAACCAACTAATAAAATTGATCGATTTCCGTAATTCGATATTATGAAATACCCCACACCCATCGTTACCGTCATCTAATTTATCACTGTCTCCCATCCTAAGCACACAACAGAAGCGGTAACTCGCACGCTTGACCTGCGGTGACAGTATTATAAAACCAAACTTTTCCAAAATGAAACAAAAGCGCAGCTTCATCACTCACATCAAACACATAGCTCAAGTTCTGGACCTGACCTTTGTCTGTTGGGCGTAGTTGGCCAAAGATTGGAAGGAAGAGGGACCATCCGTTTCGCGATTGACCCTAACAGTACTTGGGTGTCAAACGTGGTGTCAGGGTACAGTATGAAACGCGTCACTGACCGTCGCCTATGGTATTACGCCTCTCGATGGGGCTAAAAACTATCAGACCGCCATCCTCTGTCCGTGATTAACAATGGACCTTTGTTTGCATATAATTTACATGTAGTAATATGTTCAAATATTTTTCCTGAGATGGTTTCTTGTACCGTAATTGTGAGTCACCTTGCGTCCAGAAGGTCATGGGAACGACTTGGATTATTCAATGTCTGTCTGTGAATGGTGTGTATGATTGCGTTAATGTGTAATTACATGCTTATTACATAGTTAGATTAGATGAGCTGTAACACTGTGCGAATTGGCGGTGTTTATTTCGTAGGCGAGTACCACCTAGATCTTGCTCATATAATTGTAAAAATCAGGTGCGCAAGGTTCAGTTCCTCCTGCACAACGTCAAGTTCCTTGCTCAAAAATAGTGTCGATAAATATTGGGGTGGAACAAAGTGCAGTTTAATTCCATGATTGATTAGAGTCAGCCATAAATGCATAATGGCACCCTCCCTCTCTAGCTATGAAAACTTTGAGTGGCTCCAGCTGATTAAGGATGCAGCATGTATAGGTATGCAGCGTTCATACGGGATTATAAGCCGGACAATGTAGCTTTGTTATTTCTGTGTACAAGGAGAAAAGCAAATTTCTTCTCCCATTCCGCGTAACTTTTAATAAGCTTAGCATATACATAGTTCCATTTTCACAATGCTCTGTTCTTGAACGTTTTTTTAATAACGAAGTTATGCAAATTAAAACTAAATTAAAACAACGTGCACTGAGAAGTTACAATATATAACACGTATATTTTGTGAATATTTACATAGATTCAGTTTCAGTTTTCATTTTTTTTTCACGGGAAACTTCGAAAAAACTTGCCAGTACGTCTGAATGTCGGATGGGCAGATAATTGTGTTATAACGCGACTAGTTTGGCATCTCAAGACTTCTCTCAGATTTCCCGAGTCGTCGGTAAAGATGCGTCAGGCGCGGCAGGGATCTCAGATCAAGAGAAAAACGAAAAACTTCCCAAATCTAGCCAGCTGAAAACAAGAATCTTTCTCATTGAAAGTAGAAACCCCGTGCGAAACTGGTTCAGGAAATTGAAAGCCTGGATTGAAGAAGCTTTGTTTCCAGGGCGGAGCGCGCGCTAACTTTGAAGAAAATAAAAAGAGTGTGTGTTTCTTTTGTCGAAGAAAAGCTCAAGAAAATCGCGCTAAAGAGCAACCATACACGTAAGGTTAGTAATAAAGAATAACGATCGGTAGGTTTTAGCCCAAGCCCCACAGGACAGGTGATTTTGAGCCTTGGTGGTCTTGTATCCTTGGTACGTAACCAGACTTCCTTTAGTCCTGACTCCTGTGGCAAAGCGGTTTCGCCCACGCTCAGAAACGTCCAACATCCAGCCAAAGTTCTTGTTCCTTACACATGGCTTCGCGCACGGTTATTAAATTCAGTGCCGAAATTACAATGGTTTTTTTGTGTATGTTTATATAATGCAGGAAATCCTGTAAAATTTCATAGGATGAGACAAAAAGATGGGTCATGGGTTTTGGATTTGTATGGATAGCAGGAAAGAGATGCACTGATGTTTGAGGCTTTAATGGATAGTTTCAGGTGGGAATTATTATTATCCTCATAATAATGTGTAACCATATGGCAAAAAGAAAATAAATCGACATATTGCACTTTCTTTGAGATGGGCGTAGGACCTAGATGACGACTCGGTCGCGAATTAATAACTGTGTTTAAACCTGGCTTTTCCTTGACAATGTCGAACAGCGCACTGCTTCAGAAATAGTGGCTTTGTTTGACATGGATTGGATTTTAACACTTTACCGAGGTAATTTAAGTTACCAGTTAGCATTGGGTGCGGTTTTGCGCACACCTTTTTCAAATGAAAACATCATAATACAACTTTCGCCCTTGCAGGTGCACAACTTGAATGTATCAATCGTATACCGTTTCATTTGCACACATCTACCATAGAATTATCTTGAATATTGGCATAGGTTTATTTCACAATATCCGTTCCCTTAGCTATAAGCTATAGCCCTCGCATTGTATAAATATTTATTAGGTACACTTCTCGGTTTCTACAAGCATTACAAACCCACCCCGTTTTCCCGTGCTTTCCGCGATGTATCCCACGTGATATTTGAAAAGGTGGATTGATTTTTTTAATACTTTCTGGAGTGTTGTTCTATGGGTATACTTATTGCATGCTTGCGTTGCACTCGTCGCTATTACTTGTTGCACTTGCATTATACGATATATGCTCACGAAACACGATAGGTCGTACATTATCCGGCGCCCTCTGATACGATCTGTGCCCAATCCTATATACCTACTTTATGAGCATGTGCTGTGGGAAAAGTCAGAATTTACATCTTCACTTTGCCGCATGAACAACTAAAGCATTAGCATAGCCGGGCAGTGTGTAGGCTCACTAATAAACATGCCTAATCAAAGGTCCAAAATGCCAGTTTTCAAATTGCAAATTTTTTATACTTATTTTATTTTTAAAAACTTTTGTATTTACTGCATAATTACATTGATTATTATTATTATTATTGGGCCCAGTCTACATGAACCACTTATTTTGCGAGCCGTCGCAAATTCATTGGCTAAAGAATTTCAAAATTGTGTGAATGTGGCTACCCTATTCTAGGCGCTGTGCGTTAGAATTTACAGATTAGTTGCCCCGGAGTGTGTGCAGCTCAGTTAGGTTACTATCCTTATACCATGGTTTAGGTTAGCTTAGCTGTACTGAAAAAAATACTAGCTTCAATTTCACAAATGTTCCATGGGTGTACTCTGTTCCCTTACATTAGCCCCCCCCCCCCCCCCCCCCCCCAACCTCAAAGGCTCGTCAGCCTCACCTAATGGGTGACCCTGCTCATTCCTCTGAGTAGGTACTACTTCACCTGGTGTGCATAAAATATTCTATAAATACTTCATTATAAATTCTTACTTAATGTTTAATATTTTAGCAGGCAGCATTATTGTGCATAACATTAAACAGCAAATTTTTAATTAAGAGTCGTAGCGTTCCGAAACGAAGTGGTCGGGAGAGCGAGCTTGTTATTAATTTCAGATCAAGGATCGTTTCCTCGAAGACCAAAGAGCGTTGCCCCATCCATTTTTGAACAGTTTGTGGAGCATTTTCAAACTGATGGCCGTTGAGTATATACGTGTAGATGGCTTATTACTGCTAGGACACGCGATTACAATCCTTGGCCTGTTCAGTGTCAATCAGGACTCGGAACTGAGGAGGAAACATCATGCGAAATGAAGTTCGTTAAGCACGCAGTTTCCGATTACGAGCGTTATCGGCGGTCGGTATAATTTTGGTCAATATAACGATATGAAAACTCCGGGTGAAAAGTTGATACGAAGTTGAAATTGAGTTAATAGTCATACCGAACGGAACTTTGCCAATAAAGATAAGGCACCAACACCAAAGAAGCCTACGGGATGAAAATTTAGTGAGTATGTTGTTTATTAGTTTAGTTTTAGAACAATATAGTCCGCGTCTGCCCAGTCACTGGCCCCCAAAATTTATAGGTATGTATAACGCGTTCGATAACGCAACGACGGTCTTGATGGAAAAACCTGTCAAAAAGTGTTTTCGAATATTTTAGAGGACATTTCCGTAAGTGATTACATTTTTGACAAAGTTTTTCAAAGGCACTTGTATAATCACTAAAGTTCAGGTCAGTGAAGCGAGATAAGTATAAAAATAGACGAATAATGCTAACGAATAACGATCCCGCTCTGTAGACAGCAGTTCAAACACACGATATCTGTGTGCCTACTGCCCGAAACATAAAAGTGCGTGAACTGTAAGTAACACTGTTTCTGCATTTTCCTCTTGGAGTGTTTGAGAAGGTGCTTCCTGTTCAGAGCACTGCTGAGCTACCCGTGGAATCGAAGGATGAGGCACGTTGCTCACAAATTCGTATCATCATCGATCGATACATCATTACTCGAACTCTGAAATCGTTTGTTCATCCTACGCGATAGGAATGAGAGAAGGTACTTCAATTTCAAGTCTCTCGATCTCGTGTTTATTCCGAAGATTTCAAGCCGTTCTCTCCTTAGTCCTTAGTCCTTGCTGAGGGGCGCTAGTCATTTTCACGCTACGAGTTTCAATAACGACTGTGAAATTCTTTCGCCGTTTTTCGAGTGAATGTGGAAATCTGCAAATTCAATAAAATTGAAAGGTGCATGTGCATTGATCAATTCTAATCTCGTGTTTTCATCGAGTTTTTCTTCTTTTTACTCTCGGTTTAGAAGCGGCAAGCTGACAAGTCTTTCATTTGCAACCAGAAAAATTCAAAGCTCTTCTCCAGTCCTGAATATTCAACATTCTACAGGGTTTTTTCCGCACTTTCTTTCCCAAGCTTCTTTCTGTAAAATCCTTGCGCAAGCAGCGAATATTTTTCATATCCTACAGGATGAAAATTTACTTTTGCAAATACGGCCATCCGCGGAAATGCACGTCTCAGTGCTTGGTATCTTTCCCGGAATGCTTTTTATGCATAAGTGTCATGGTTCTTTCTGCTACATTTCACGTACCTTTCATTATGGAGCTAGAGGGATTACTTCGATCGAGAACTTTATATATTCTACTAAATAATAACCCATCATTTTATCGTGATATCCCATCGTAACCGAATCGGCGCTGAACTGGCACTTAATTATTTGCATAAATTATCTCTATTTAAAGCGTACTTTATTCAAAAGTGTCTCTTCAATGTCATATTTCGAATCAATTAGTGACAAGCGAATCCAAAACAATTTCACATAACATTTTTTTTTTTTTTTTCTCTTCTCTTCTTATTTATGATCAGGTACAAAGCATGCTTGCGCGTTCATTCACGAAGGTGGCCTAATATCTTGTCACATCAATCCCCTATGGTATGAAGTGGGTGATAACCTATACTAATTTCACTGATCCAACCAATATTTGAGTCATATCTTATCAAAAATCATATCTTTTTTTCTAATTTATTGTTTTTCTCGTGAGCTAAGCGCGCGCAAAAAAAAAAAAATAATTTTAAACTGGGTTTTTTTCACGCTTTTTGAAGAGTGCTCCACTGATCAATTAATTACAAACAGATATTACAAATAATTTACACTAAGATATCACTATTTGTGGTACAGCACTGCGGTGATAAATGTGATCAGACACATTTCGGAGATAACTGCAGAGTCAATTCCGAGTCCCGCAGCATGTGTGTGAGTGTTCTACCGCGCAGGGATTCGAACCTAAGCCATCTCAATGAGCGTGGACTGTAATCTGCTCTCCGGTTCGCGACGCCTACTGCTCTCCCCGACGCCGGCTCGAACGTCGTACCGAAACCAGTCTCGCTTCGAATCTCGTCGCGTCAACACCTCCTCGTTGCGCTCTCACCATTCTCGTCACTCATCGACGTCGTGGTCTCGCAATTACCTCTTCATTAGCGTTAAATCGCTGTCAATTTAGAGCATAAGTCCACTGAAAGTGACATCAGACATCTTCAAGATATATCGTAAGTCGTTTTTTGAATGATATCTTTGTTTTAACAAAAGTTATTTGGTCCTGATAACTCATTTATTATCAGAATTATGATTTTATCTTTAAATATCATTGTAGCGCATCATTCTTCTGTCGGATTTAGAATTCAGTCGTGGTTTTAGTGGTGCATTTGACCCATTGTTTCAATATGTATGTTTTTATTTCTGTCCTAGTCTTGAAACAAGTTGATTAGTTGCCAAAGTGTCTCGCTCTTGCGAATGCAATGGCGTGGGATTGCTATCCCAGTTGTACATTTGGCGTATAGGAGGGCAGGGAACCTGATCACGGTGGGAGGACAATCGGCGATCTGTTCCAAATTAATGAACCTAAGTCGCTTGCCAATATGTGTATCGATGTAGTTATGACCTTACCGAGACTATCTTACAAAAAGTAATCGAAGGCATACCGATTGCAAACGGAGATAGTAAAACATCTAGACAATTGGGTTATTTTGCCGTATCATTCCAGAATCAGTAGTAATATACAATCATCTTATCAATAAAAACGACAGTTGAGTATTCAGATTAATAAATGCATTAAATGCTGGACCATTTTAGATAGAAATAGATACCCGTTATTCCAATTTACCCATTACTTTGGCAGGACCTGCCAAAGTCATTTTTTTATACGTAAGCGACATCCCCTTTTATCAAACGGTTTTCAACAGAAAATGTGACAGTGCAGAAAAAGTAAACTTGCATCTTGGTAGAAATGTTATTTTGTTTGCATTGGTCTGTAAAAATGGATTGCAAGTCATGTTAGGGAAGTAATGAAATCTGTTTAACAAATTCACTGAATTTTAAGAACGCTATGCCTTTCCTGGGAAAGTGCACCACCCGAAAAGTTGCTACCACTGTCGCTCATGTATAGATCCGCCATACGGAGTTGGCATTGATTGTTGTATATTGTATATAAATTGATCAATGGCCTGTCAATAATCTACGACTAGATTGAACGAAAACTGTGCATATGGCATTGATCGCAAAACCATTGCGCTCGGTTCTTGGGTTGAATATTTCGCGGAAGACATTTCTCATCCCTCTCAAGATCTTCAAACTTTTATAAGATCCATTCGGTCCTCGTTTTACGAGCACTTTGTTTAATAGATCGTAGAGACGAGTGTGCAATACAAGAGTCGGTATTCGCAATGTGTCTGCGGTCCAGAAAAGAAACTTTCAGTATTTTTGCGGCGATGGGTAGTAATGCCTTTTGGGTAAGGTTACTTGTTAGAATTCGTTGACATACCATATCAGGTGCATAAATATCGACACGGTAAAAGGCGGATAAAAACAACTGGCCCTGTGGCACTGGTCTATTGGTGTGGTGAATGATTGGATAATGATGCAAATGATGATGAACCTAACCAAGCCTAGAAGTGAGGAGGGGAAACCCGGTGCCAGCACGAAGCCTACTCTTGTCAAAGTGCACCAAGGGGACCACCGGCTTAACGTTTCTTATGAAAGACGGTTGCTTGGTAGAATTCGGTGACATGGTAGATATATTAGATGCTTAAACATCGACACACGGTAAAAGGTGGATCGCGGTGAACAAATTGATAAAATAAACGTATTGCCGAAACGACTTTCACCTAAGGTTGGCAAGTCACAATGAATAATATCCGTACCTACACATTGACATCGTCTGTGGTGCAGATTTTGTCGCGCTCACTACCGCTTAAGGATCCACGGTATTGCAGTCATTTAATAGACACGTGTAAACAGTTGATGAACACACTTTATTCACTTGTGTAAATAGACATCAAGTGAATTGGCTGCAGGCTTGTTTTCACGTGGATTGCGTTACGCTATTGATTTACAATAATATTTTGTTAATTAGGTAGAAATGTTTCATGTGTTTTTACATTTTACAGTCGTCAACATCGCGGCTAGTTATACAGTTTGTTACGCAATTCTCGAGTCGTACAATTTCCTTTTCATAAGGCTTCTGGGCTTGTAATATACGCATAATATGCGTGGAAGTAATTTGTTGTAAATAATTGGGTAACTGTCACAAATGTCACGAAGCTATATAATCATTGAGCCTGTTATGGTGTCTACTGCATGTGTGACTCGTGTCACAGAACTGAATTCAGATTAAAAAGACAATTGCGCAGTGATGTCATCGCTGTATACCTGGAGCGGTCGCCGCAGACAGTAAATGCTAAATTGAGAGTGAGAATGACAATCAGCTGGTTTGCATTGCAGCGCTCAAATGAACCGGTAACAGTAAAGGAACCGCCTTCGTCTTGGCAACAACTTTCATTGCAGCCACGAAGATTAGCGGGCGAATATCTGTAACCTTGCCGTGCGGTACGCAGGAAAGTCCACCTACCTATAAAGGACGATGAACCAAAACTTCGTTAGCAGCAGGCAGAGGCTAAAAGAGTTTTGAAAACTGCTTCGGCGACTAGTGTCGTCGTCAAAATTGTGGCTTCGCTTTAATACTATTATGAACATTTCACTATGGGCTCAAGTAGAATTATTAGTTGCTGTATTGTGCTTTGCAAAGGGAGGAGCTTAACAAGCTTGTCACATGAACGTTATAATTTCACCTTGTTCAAAGCGGGTTAAAGTATTAAAATTATTTTATAGTATTACTCTTTTGGACGGTTGCGAAACTTTGTTTAGACTTTAGAGAGGCTAAAGGTACTTTACACCGTCTCTCAAATCGCAAATACCGATTTGTTTTACTTGCATTTACGGCCATTCACAATGTGTTTGGAAATAGGTAATAGCACCATTATATTAATATCATCTACGCTCAATTTCTATGAAAAATAAATGGCTTACGTGAAACGAAATACCCATTTACAGTTGGTGGTTGAAATGATCACTTAGATGCATTACTGTGACCTTTCCCGCATACCCCAATGCATCTTCGAAATTAACACGCCCACTTGATCTTTCTCGAGCACATTCACCGAAGGACGATTCGCAAATCGATAGAAGGAGAAAGTTTGAAACAGGTGGCGCAGGTACTTGCACGAGTCTTGTCTATTCAAATCTTGTGGGTGTGCGGACCAGGATTATTCGCTTTGTATATGATCCTATGGTATACGTGTAGGGCTCTCGACCGTAGGACACAATCATTAATGAACTGATCTTAGTGACTAGGAAACTGTAAGCGAGGATTACTGTTTGATCAACGTGCGTCGGTAATGGTGCCAGGACTTTCATGCGGAATACGTAATATAGTAATCGTGCTCATTGTAGCCTTCTTGTCGAATGGATCTTTATATGGTTAAACGATGGTCTATGCTAATCATATTATCGCTCGTTACGGCTCCAGTATATTCCTTGTTGTCGGAAGTGACCGTCACAAGTGATATATGGAACTAAAAGAAGGCATGACTTAGGCGTCACACTGACCGACAGAGACTGTTTATTAGCACCTTACTTGATTCGAGATTTTTTTAAGTGTTTTTCATACATTCTCGTCGTGTTCTCATGAAGGTTTTTTATAATTTGTTATCTAACACCATAAAGATTCACGGCGAACAATTTTAAAAGTAAAATTAATTCTACTTGCCTTGTCGGTGGCAAGTGACGTGGGATTTTTATTCAGGGCATCTTTCATTCTTATCGGTGATCAGCAACACAGGCCCTCATTCTCAATACTGTGTAATACCGGCAACTTTCTGGGTAAAAACGAGCCCATAATATGACCAGAAGTTTATATATACGACGCCGGATAGTGCTGTTTTTCATCGGCGTCGTCGACGTCGTCGCTGAAACCGACGTCGCTATCACACAACTCATCCACATCACAGAAAATGATGTATCCTATATTGTCTGGGTTCTTGCTCACAACTTTTCGCTTGGAATAATTTACTGGAATGTGCAAAAACAGGTACTGCGATCGAGCATACTCGTTTGAGACATACACCCACACGCAGCACATTATCATAAGTGAGTTGGGCCATGAACGAATTCACACAATTAAAAGCAATTATTAATGCTGAAATCAACAATCTGTAGGTCACAAGGTCTCGTGCTTTGAACTCATTATATCAGCGACATCACGTGTCTAGTGAAAGAGGCATGAGTCTAAATTGGACATCGTTCGGAGAGGGGTATGTGGCCAATTTCGGGCATTCCATGAGCGTTTCAGTTTAGTTTTCCCACAACCGCTGACAGCGTATGAAACAGAAATATGACAGTTCTAACCTCCGAGAAAGAGTTATTTAAGCTGGATGAAATCTTATTTAAATTACAAACGCTTGCAATGCCCGGTATTTTATTATTCATTACGAACACTAAAACCGTCTCAAAAATTGATGTCCTAACGGGGACTCGAACCCAGATCTCCACCTACCGCGGGTGTTGCTCTAACCTATTGAGCTACTTGGACACTGGCTTTTTGAGACGATTTTAGTGTATTTGATGAGAATGACAGTTCTCCAAAGATTAGAACCAAGAGGCTGTGAATACTCACAGTCACTCTGATTCTAGTGACGTCATACCACGTCACAACCTGTCAATTTCGAGTAACTCCAATTTGACGTCGGATGCGTTGAATGTTGATGAAATCGCATTCAATTTGCAAACGCTTGCAATGCGCGGGGTAATTTATTATTATGAACACTATAACCGTCTCTAAAATTGATGCTCTAACGGGGACACGAACCCCGATCTCCACCTAACGCGGGTGTTGATCTAACCCATTGAGCTACTTGGACACATGCTTTTTGAGACGATTTTAGTGTATTTGACGAGATAGGTGGATAGGTGCGATAGATACGATTGGTGAAGATCTGAGTTCGAGTCCCCGTTTGGGCATCAATTTTTGAGACGGTTATAGTGTTCATAATAATAAGCTATAAGCTAGGATATGAGCTTGTCTTTGAGTCATCCCAAAATTCCACCCTTCGCAGCGTCCCCCGCCGTGCCTAGTTAAGATTTCATTCCACGATCACAAGCATAGAATCACCGGCTGTTGATGAGCATTGTCAGTGTAACCCCCCAGATTTGGAGTAAAATTAATATATTCAACTGGATGTATAAGAATGGAAACTTATTTAGTTAGCCGAAAGAATTTGAAAAAGTCGTAGTGAAAAATGTGTGCATGAAGGTACTACAGTTCACAGTTCGTACTATCTCTATTCTGTGTGAACCCGGGTTTCTACAGTCTAGCCCACGAGAGAAGATACCAGCCTAAGGAGCTTTCCAGCATTGCCACCAACTCATGAATTAAATTTTAGTCATGATTTTGGGCTTTCAAAATACTTCTGATGTCTGCAAAACATTTCCCAACATTGTTAATTGATTTGTGGTGTTTAACGACGCACTGTTTTGACATCTGGTCATGCGGCATTGGTCTAATGGCGTCGGTGAATCAGTAGATGATGATGAGGATGACGATGAACCTAACCTAGCCTAGAAGAGAAGAGGGGAAACCCGGCGCCGGTGCGTAGCCTATTCCTGTCGAAGAGCATCAAGGGGACCACCGGCTGAACGTCCTTTCCGAAGGACGGTACAACTCGAACAGCAGAATTCCTCCACAAATTATGGTGTCGAGAGGTTGAAAAGCAAGGCGAATAAAGTTGCTGTACTATCTTTCATCTCTCTAACCTCGCTCCAGAACAGAACTGGTCATGTGTATGATGGTCACCCATCCAATACCTGACTCAGCTCAGTGATACTTAACTTCGATGATCTAACAAAAACCGGTGTTTCCAAACTGTCAAACCGCTCGGTCATCATTGTTATATTTGGTAGAAAAACAAGAGCAAAACAAGACGTTTTGGCACGAAAAAGATTAAGAGCAAAAGGAAAATGACAAATAGCTGTAGAGATTTGTTGTGTTTTTAAAAATGACAGTTGGCCCACTTGATTTCCAAAAACGACCGGTGGTGCCTCTGCCGGACAATTATATGTTCTCGCTGAACGGACTGTATGCATAGACTTGCTAGCTTTAGGCATACACTTTATTTACAGCCCAAAATATGAACAAAATTCCACTAGCTTCTTTCTCACACGTGTTGGAAGAAATGAACATGCCACTCGAACGTCGAAGAGATAACAGGCTAGTCATGCCCAGTTCCTCTCGGTTTCAGCGCAGTGTATGGTCGGTTATCTCCGTTTGTCCGTTTGTCCGACATTTATTTTGTAGGAAAACGGTGACATATTTGGCATGTGCTTCCGTTGCAGCGGAAAAAGATGACGAAATGTATCATCGTGTGGTTGCATTTTACATTTTACTTTTTACGTTACGTTTTACTTTCCTGTCTAAACTAGATTATTTGAGAGTGATGTTCATGCTTGTGATTCTTGTCCGGTTCCGTGTTGTACTACATTAAAAATCCAAGCCATTTTTTAATGTAAATTCAAAATATTAATGCAATATGAAACGATCCATGTTATTGCCTACTATATCGTATATTTCATGCAACTGCCTAGAGTTTGTACGTTTCCTGGATTATACACGCGTATTTCCTTCTTGCAATACTTGCTTGAGAGCATCGCTGAGTTACAAAAAGTCGAAGTGCAATTATCTTCGCCATCTTTTCGTCCCGAGAAAAACTTGAAGATATATATTTCGGCCGAATTATCTCTTTTTACCGCTCGCTAGCGAGCGGTAGTCGGTTTTCTTCGGAGATCTCGCGGAGAATATCCGGACCGCATGGGGCGTCGCGAGGAAGCTAGAAACGACGCCGACATCGACGTCCCGTAATGCGAGATAAAAAAATCCCTAAAAAATTGTTGAACGTATTAATGGATTTCATAGCTGTTTTCATGGCGCTTTCCTATTGGTATACATCGGTATATATGAGGTTTCATTGTTTGCGTCACGCTTTTTTATCAATTCCCACCTAATGTGCTACAGGTAAACTACACATTAACGTGATAAGAAGGAAGTATTGATATTTCTATAAAATAACTATCAGCCTCGAAACACGATAAAGCCTATGCTATTTTCCTCTTATCGGGTCATGTACAAGATTGATTTTTGTATGGAAATCTCTGCGTGCAGGTGTTAACAATGCCATTGTTGAAATCTTAAAGAAATCACGCATCCGTCCATCACCTTAACACATTTACGCATGCACATGAAAGGGAGTTTAACATGAATCACGCCATCGATTTCACCTACCGAGAAAAGAGTTTTATTAGATATAATTTGAAATATTTTTCACCTACCGATTTGTTTAATAATGACATCAATTAATCAAGTACATAATCGTCAATAATACTCCAAGTCTAGCATATATTTTTTTAAATCTACAGAAAGAAAACGACCATCTATCTCACGAGACAGTTGAAAACACCTCGATAGCCATTGAGGTCTCCGTTTAATCAGACAGGAGCATGGCTTTACTTTCAGGTTTCCAACTTTTTTATTGGTTTTTCTCGCCAATGATTGGTTTCCCACCCGAAAAGTGGCAATGTGGTTGATTGATCAATTGCCGATATTGTCTTGCCCTTTCGCAATCTCTTATTTAATCGAGCCAGGTTATTTGATCGGAGGTACAAAATGAAACCTCTTCCAGAAGGCTTCGGTAGCTAAATAGAATGAATCTAAGGAACAAACATTTTCTGCCGTGGTTCCGAAACCAGGACATTTTTACACTTCTTTGTGTATTAGTAGAGTTTTTTTTAGAGCTGAGCCATCGCAAAGTACTCCTTGATATGGCCTTTGGATAATTCAAATATTACTACGAAGTTCAAAAGGATGTGTATATAACGGTAGTCTCCCCACTCGACTTCAGAAATTGTGGTATAGGCATCAAGCCAAGTAAAAACTGAAAAATCAATCCAGAAATTACTTTACACCTAGTGTTGACTGCGTGAACAATTTGTTGTTAATATTTGCCGCTTCTCCAGAAGGTAATTAACTATGGGTATTTCCACCAACAGGAAATTACATCGTCGTATTCTGTTTGTTTACAGGAGCTGATATTCCTGTCTTGATCAAACATGGACCATCTTCCGCCATAGGTAAGATTTCGTCGATCATTCTGACCGAATTGAAATTTATTTTAGTAGAGACTATAGCGAACAGTTTTCACTATTTTGTGCTTTTGAAACTATATTTTTGCATGATTCTAATCAATACGCACTTTTTTAAAATAATTTCATTATTCAGTCATTTTTTATCAAACGGGTAATTTTAATAATTTTAAAATGTAAATCTGTACACCGGCATGTTTTGTATGTGATGGATTTTATGGCAATAAACGATATTATTATTATTAGTATCTTATGTTTAAGGTACGGTAATACTTGGTAATACCTAATAGACAATAACAAAAAGAATATATACCTACTCGTCTAAAAAAAATCACGATATCGCCCCGTGATTAATCATGAGCTTTTAACCATTGTGTTAGTGTGGATCACCGTCATGCATACCAATTATTCAAAACATGGGTGGTCAAAATTCAAATTAACCGATCGGTAATGGGACTTTATGATTCTGAAACTTTTAAGGAGGCAAGTTTACGTTGAAACCCAATCGATCTCTTGCTAGGTAGAAAACGACAACGTAAAATCTAATAGCATGTCTTGACCACTTCACAGATCTTTAACCTGGTGTAGACAGCGTAGCGTTGAAAGCGCAACCGGCATGTTTTCATGCAATTAATTGACGTAATTGACACATTATTATTCCTGCCTCAATGTCAGTTCAGCTGTACGCTGGACAAACGCCAGAATGCAAATGACGATGAACCAACTTCACGGGAATCGCTAACATCGATTTTTGTAAAGCACATTCGAAAAATAATATTCACTAAGGTGTGCTCATCATTTTGTGAATATGGTTGGGTTTTTTGCACTGAAAATTAATGAACTATCGCGCGTGGAGCCTCATTTTTGAATAGTTAATAGCCAAGAATTATATGTCAAGTTTGTATGTATTCGGTCGATCCATATGAGAAATACGGTTCGCTGTCAACTCGCAGTTTAATTCACCATGAAATTGTCGAAACGTGTGCTCAGTTTTTTGAAAATTCCTGTCGTTATTGTGTGGCTGGGTCGGGGCGATCGTGATGTCCACTTTTTTTGCTGACTCTCTATTCACCTTTTCATTCCACCACAAGTTCAATCAATGATGACAAAACGAGTTTCTTTTCCGCACGGGTTGCAGAAAATAGCTGTAAACAAAATTATATCGATGTGCCATTTCCGTGTGCCCTTTTGCTGGACTGCACGGCCTGCACATTTTCATTTTGGTGCGGTTTCAACGACTTTTAGCACATACAATTTTTAGCTGTCATGACAGACATTCGTGATTTCTTGCATGCGCTTCTAGCGAGCACGATATCTGTTAGCATGGACTCGTTTTGATACGCTGACAGTGTTTTTATTTAGTGAAAATTAATGAAATATGTCTCTCGTTCTCAATATCAAAGCGGCAACTCCGAGCGTCAGAAAATCCTGCACCCCTCCAGTGGCGATACATCGTTCCGTGCCCACCCGAAATTCGATTCCCAACTCAATATATGACCAGTATCGCATGGAAAAATGAGAAGGCGAATTGCAAACTGACTTAGTCTAAAATTACTGTTTAGCAACGGTAGCTAACAAAGGTGCTGTGAAAAACAGTAATTGTTCTCCAGTTTCATGATTTATGGTATGTTTTGGCATATTGTTTATTAATTTTGTATTGTATTGCATTGTTTTTATTTTCCATAAGATTATTAAACATGATATCGACTATTGTAAATTATAAACACATTAAAACTAATATCACAAACATAAGAATAAACAACACATAAAGATTAAACTTACTAAAACTAGAGAGTTAACGTCAAAGAATAAAACTCTTCTATTTCGTATAGCAGGTTGGCTAAGAGAGACTCTTGTATGCGATTTTTGAAAGTGTTAAAATTTGCTATCTTCAATAGATAAAGCAGCGTATCAAACATTTGTATACCCGTATTATGTAAAAGTGTTAAATAGTGTCTTGGAATTACAAATTTTGCAGCACTTCTAGTGTGGTGACAGTGAAAACCTGCGTTTGTTGATATTGATGTTCTATTTAAATAACTTAAAGAAAGTGTTTCCAAAACATATACTCTATGAAGGGTCAAAGTAAGTTTCCTTTAAACAATGATTAAATTTTTTATTAATGATTAATTAATTACATATTTATATATTTATATATATTTATAATTGATTAATTATTTAACAACGATATTTAAATGTCCTGATTACAATAGAATGTGTTCTGGGCATCCGAAGTAAATTAAATAAAAAAAAAATAAGCGAAATATTACTAAAGCAACGAATTATGAGCCTGGGCCCGGCATTAGGACTAGGCCCGCCACTGCGCCTAGTTCTTCGAGCGTCCTTCGCCTCTTGCCACTTAATCTTGTTTTCATCCTATCCATGACACACCCAATCCATATCCGATTTTTCAATAAATGATAAACATCACAAAGCTAACGCACGCTATTAGTCAGCCGTCAGGCAGAAGCAAGTTAGGTATTTCATATATGGAAATGTTTAAGATTTCTGTAATATCACTGTAAAATTTTGTCCGTTTCTTATGTTGTGAACTAATACGTGAATATCGTCAATCAAAGTGTCTATCCAACATGCGCGAGCAGACCATTTCTTGTTTTATTAATTTTTATCCTTGGCTGCATCTTTTTTTTTGTTTTAATTTCAAATTTCACGGCTCTCAATTTAGTATTTTGCCATGCATCGATTATTCGTCACAGATCAGTTTCTCGTAAGTCACTGTCAATCATTTTTTTTCAGTAACGGAAGGTGTTGAAAAGATTGACTATAGCCAGCATATTACGTCAAGTTAGAGTCTCAATCGCATGAAGCGTATCGCAACGCATCTTCTGTTAAACGAAGCGTTGCTAATGTCGTTAAACTTGCGCGAATGAGCGGTGTACGGATTGTTGAGCACGAGCCGCGAAAAAAACGGGGACAGCACAATCGGGCCACCAACGGCGGTCTTTGCGCAAATACGGGTAATCTCACGGGGACACATTGCACCCAGAGGAAATATTTTAAATTCTGTCTACATAATTTTATATTTGGACGATTTTTGTTTAATCGGTAACACCTGAAGTTGAAATACCGATTCAGTGTAACCCCTTCATGCTTTCTACGTGCACATTGCATGTTAGCGACAATTATTCAATTGGTGTTGCATTTATTTGGTAAACGTAATATGGTAAAATCACCTGCCAACCAATCCCTTGGGGGATAAATTATTAGTATCTAGACATAACCGGAGGAACGCTTTCGACATTTTAGACTTGCTCCATTTGAAATGAACTAAATTTATAGGATTTAAATCATACAGAAGAGACGGTACAATAATTTTCAATTTGTATTTTTGACATTTCTATCTTTTCGGATTTCGTCGGTTATATATTATTTTAACTTCCGATTCGCACAAATCACTGCTCACGATAACTGTCCTGGCGTATTTTATTCCTGCCAGGATCGGTTGTCAATGCCCCAACGGTTTCTGAAGTAGATTCAAAACGAACGCCATCACGGCAGCGCCGTTCTGCGCCATGTTTTACATTGGACCCTGTCTTTTGATAGCTTCTACGTGACGTAATCACCACCTCTTTTAATTTCCTGAAACGACCGTCCACCTTCTGATGGCGTTTATCATCATCTTGTCAGCACGTACGAAAATAATGCCCTCAGAAGAATCCTTTACACCGGGACTTTAGTTTTGACACTGATTTTGTGGTTTACCGAGAAGGCACCAAAAGCATTTTTATTTTGGATCGTATCTGCACAATGCAACTCAAGGAAGATTACCGTTCAAGCTACCTAAACTGTCCGCAAAAAGCAGAGGAAGAAGTTCAATAATGAGCGTTTTATACATGAAAAAGATGGGCGAACAAAGCATGAATGACTTCTTTTCTAGAGCGAATCAATTGAACCACATGATGGCACGTATTGTTAAAGCATGTTGGATGATAAAACGAATGTCCCATTAGATTTTATACTTGAATCCACTCTTGGTTAGCAAATGTCATGTAATCAGCGTAATGGGGACTGATTTGCAAGTAAGAATACTCTCCCACCTATAGCGAATATTATACAAAAATGTTCTCTCTATGAAACATGAATATTGCATGCCATTAAGTAAATCATGCCATTAGTTTTTAAAAGAGACAAAGTATAACTTTTTTTCTATCTGTTGTACCTCCTGCTATCCAATGCATATTTCGCCAGGTCGTTTTGAAATGCAGATTCGCACTTCTGGGCTACCCACGCTAGATACCGGGGCTGACAGTCTTGGTAGGTATGCACCCCGCAGCACGAAACCATTCATGATAACCAGATGTTTTTCTTTCGCCGTGTTTCTTGCGCTAGATTTGCATACCAGAACCAGGGTTTCATGACGTGACCCTTGCCAGAGTTACCCGGTCAAGTGTTGGTAGCGCTGCCACAGTTTCCTGCCCTACGCTTCCTGTGCGAGCTGTCTTGATCCTTACAGGAATTAATTTGCATGTTTCAGGGATGAAGTAGGATCTAGCTAAAACACTTTGTTATATTACGTTGAAAATTCTGCTTATTTTAGTTATAAAATCTTTGAGGTGACAGTCAATCATTTGCTCCCTTTTTTTACTTACACCACAGATAGACAATCTGTGCTTACACCTTTCGAGTTTCTTTTAAACGGATCATGACCAATGAAGTGCTGGAATAGATGTGAGTTTTCGACGGTTTTCTGCCAACAGTGAAGGGGACACGGGGAAATTTAATTTTGACACTTGCTTTACTGTGTGTTTTTTTGTTGCAATTGTAATAACTTTAAAATTCAGGTCAATTTGCATTTTCGTTCTTTAGGTTTGTCCCCGACAAATCGTTTGTAAACGCTTGAAAATTGCTTGTATTACAAGGTAATACTACCAAATGTAATTTAAAATTCCTGCAGTGAACATGCAAAAAATTGCCGTATTCCTATGTGTTTCTTACATAAAAAGTAGGAACACGGTAATTTGAAAAATAAAAGGCGTTGATACCCGCGTACATCCAGGACTACACACCACTGATACAGACTTACCCTTGCGGAAAAAGACTCGCGGGAAATGACACACAAGAAAGAATCGTAGAACAACGTCTGCGGTTTTATAAGTTTATTCTTAGCTTAGTTATAAGGAAGAGATAGTAAAATTATAATTTAAGTTAAGTTCGTTTGGTCTAAAAATTACCGTTTATTCATTTTTTTAATCTTATTTTCATATAATGAATTCTTATTTGACGTGTTCAAAATTAACTTTTTGTAATTTTAAATATTTTTCCCCCCAACCAGTTAAAACAGTTTCTCATTAGCAAGATAATTCAACACAATTTCCTCCAGCTCTTTCGTGTAAAATTTCTCTTGCACGTAGGTACTATGCAAAATACGAGAAACTTACAATCAGTCCTCGAGTCTACTGTTCTCTGTTCGTTCGTAGACATGTTTCCAACATTAGTCCATAAAATAGCTACCACAAGCAAAACATTGCCACCCCAAACCCTAATGATGTAGCGCCTTACACACTTTCACACAATCAGCAAATACCTCCACCCTTACAGTCTCTCCCGTCCAATTTTAATCGCATCCCGAGCACTGAGCAGTTGAATCAACAGCTAATCACTTCGGCTAATGACTCACTGAATTAATGCTAGCCTCCTTTATTCTGAAACTCCTAAATCAGCACTTGTTTTATTCCCTTCCTCCCCTGCGTTGAGTCGTTTAGTTCACTATCGAGCCCCACTGGACCATGAACCACATTGAAACCTCTTGTCAAACGTCGTATGAATCTGGACAAGAATTTGATTATTGGTGAAATCGCATAGAACGATTCGAAATTGACAAATTGCTCTCGTGCAGTTTTTTGAAATGCAATTGGATCATGGCTTGATTATTCTCGTGCAAATCAATTCCACTTCGATGTGGTGCGTCAGCATTTCGTTTGGTTCATAAAAATGCAGATTTAAATTCCAATTTTGTTCCACATCTAATAATGGATTCAGTCTTGAAAAAATGTGCATTTATTAAAATGCAAATTTCTCATCCCGTACATTTCGTCCGTCCTGAAACGTGCGGTAATGTATGACAAGAACTGGTTTAATTATTTTTTTTTTTCTTCAGCTATAAGCTATAGTCGTGAGAAAGTCTTGGCACCTTATCCGGCCACCTTTATCACAAGTAATTTTGCATTATGCACTCTATAAATCAGTTCAATCTTGACCATTTTTCTTCTCATATACCTAGGAACGTCAAAGTATCTGTTACCGTATCCTGCTGCTTGTTGCTATCTTATCGATAACACACGCAGTGCAACAGGACGACACTGTACTAATTTCTTTCGCAATTTACTCACATGCTAATTTGTAGTGTTGAAATGCTAAGTAAATCTGCATATCCTAATAGGGACACTATCTTTTAATTAGCCACCTTTATTAAGTATTCAGGAATCAGAACACACACATCGGCCTTCGTCCAGGCGTTTGTGGGACATTTGCGAATTAGGTCGCTGATTGTCCAAGAGAAAAATTGCAGCTTTTATCAACTCACAGTGCAGCTAGTTGGATATTTAATGCGAGTTTTCCGTACTTGTGTAACTATTTTAAAGCAAATAACAGAATACAATCTAATGACTGTTGCTGCACATATTTTCTGACTGAACTGACGTATTGATTTAGGTACCGTCTCATTGATTTTGGCACTGCTTGCGGTTATGCCAAACTCAGACTTAGTTGGGATGAAAACTTGAAACTCAAATGCTCGGAACCAACCCAAACTAATTTTTCAAATTGCCTCAAAAGTAGTGACAGAGGACTACCACTTTGAGTTACTGCTGTTATCCTCACATGGCCCGAAGCACATTTCCCACCCGTCCGCAGAATTCATCCCATCGCTGGACGAAAACGAATTGCAATAGCGACGAAATGTTCGGACAGTTTCGCACCAAGCAATTGATGGGTAACGGGTTGGGAAGCCACTCGGTCCGGGTATTGTGTGCCCTCCGGTTTCTCTTTTCACGCGTCAGAACTGAAAAACGCAACAATTAACAATCGCACTGACAATCTAAAGCTTTTGTTACGCAAGTTTGGTACCATGATTGTGATTGCGTCTGTTGTCAGCTGAGATGAACGACGACGCGGAGATTTCAGTTCGCTGCAGACGGCGGCAGTCGTCGCTCGAGCTAGCGTCGCGACGCTTCACCTTGTAGGCGCCGGCGTCGCGGCGGATGCTCAATCTGTAAACGGTGAGTACCTCATATGACTTCTTTCGTTTCGTGATGATTGGTGTTGGTCTTTCAACTGTTTTCTTGTATACACTATCGGGACTAAGGCGAAGATAAATTAATTGCAGATGTACTGTGTATGCGAATGGATTATTTTTGCCTTCAAAATAATTTTCAAACTCCATGCAGCTTGTAAGCGGTCCAAGTTTGTGTTGGAAGATGGTGTGGTCCGAGTGTACAGCATGGAACGAGAGCGCATGAAGGCCAAGATTCGTGTCTGTCCGTATATAGTGTGTAAATGGCTTTACGCACGGCTTTCGAAGGACGGTACACGTGCCATGCCATGGTACAACAATTTAAAGTGTATGATTCCATGGTAAAGCAAATTGAAGTTTATGTTACGGTGTTATTTATCCATACTCTAGCATTGATGAGATGCTTTGCGACAACTTAACACCCTCTCAAAGACAGCGAAGTTAATTTAAATTTCTCCTGACGAGCAAACGAAAGTTTCCAACAAACGGACGTTACATTGTGTCAGTGTGTAAGGTTTCATTATGAGACAAAACAAATTCAGTCTGAATTCGCTACCCCTTTGAGTTGCACCAGACAAAAGGTGCTGATGACGAGCTCAAATAGTCGACTTCAATGGAAATGTCGCTTGCGGTGACAATGTGCTCAAGTCGTTGACGCTAGAGGCACAACAACAGAAATGGCGTTAACGAGACGTTAGAACGAAGACGACGACGAAGAAGCCAGTTTGACTCTATATACCCCTAGTCTTAGTTTACGACATCTCTTCTTGAGACAATCTTCCCTTTTGTTTTCATTGCTTTTGTCTCGTCGTCTTTTCACCTTCGCTGAGCCTCGGCGTCGGCGTCGGCTGACAAAACGTTTTATCGACACAAATCCGCGACATCCTCGAGATCTGCAACGAGGCGGTTGGGACTAAAAGCCGGCCAAAGAGCTCTTCAAGAGACCACCGCCGTCTTTCTCGTTCGTGTCTTCGTTGCGGAGCCGACCGACGGCTAGGCCACACTCTGTCAAAATTATTTCTTCTCTCAGAAAAAAATACTTTAGCCGACTTCATATAGTTTTCCAGACGCCTTAATTTTCCAGAGTTCGTTAATAACGTCTAGCCACTTTCATTAGACTCGAGACAAAAGAAAATTGGGAAAACAAGTACGACTTGACCAGTAGACGTGAGTGGAAATGTTTCAGACTTGCTGTAACTCGTTATTAGTTTTCACTATCTATTTCTTGGATCCTTGCTGAAAGCGACGAAGATGATCATCTTGAATGCTAGTCAGTAGAAAAGCACTCGCGATCTGTCACGCGCCTTTGTTTATTCCTTTGCTGTCCTCTCAAATTCGCTTGCTGTATCGTGAGGCAGTTCATTCATTAGCATTCGTTTATTATTTAATCACTGTACGGTGGTTCTCCAGTCTTCATGAACATTCATGAACTTTTGAAATGTTCTCTGAGTCTAATGGCCCGTTTAGTGCTACTGAAATAAACGTCGCGCGCAAACTTTGCGCGCAAAATAGTAGCGCGTTGGAACTTTGCGTGCAAATTAACCATTTAGTGCTGCGCGAAAAAACTCCGCAAGCGGTCGAGCAAGTCCACAAAAATGGCGGACCATGATACGGCTGTCCGTCAGTGGCATGCAGAATGTGTTTATTTGTGGCAAATATGTTGCTATAATCTTGCTGTGCGCCACAGGAAAGCCAAAATTTTGATAGCTCTTTCGTCATTGACACCTCGACAAAGAAGCTGTCACGTACGTGAAATTTTACGTAATAGACGGAAACAAGGCGCCCACCTTAACCTAGTGGCTGAAATGCGGCTAAGTGACCAGCAGGGCTTTTTCAATTTTCATCGTATGAAATACGATGTTGTACGATGTCTGAGTTGATTCCGATTTCCGAGCGCCTTGCGAAGATCAGAACCTATTCCGAATCTCGACTTTACAAGGCTGTATCTCGCGTACAAAATGTTGCGCGCGAAAAAAGTTCAACATGGTTGAAGTCTGAAACGCTGCCGAACAAAGTGGCGCGAGGTTTGTCACGTGACCATAGATCGAACTGTGATTGGCTGACCGCGATTATTTGCGCGCAAAGTTTGCGCGCGACGTTTATTTCAGTAGCACTAAACGGGCCATAAGGTACGAACGCTCGCTTGATTTATACCCAAGATTTCCTCTTGATATTTTCGTGTATCACGCGTTAACCTGATGAAGAATAAGTACAATCTGTATATCATTTAAGCAAGGAAGAATATGTCGTTCATAGCCGAGGATTCATAAAGTTTTGGTAACGCAAAATTTAGCTGAGAGTTCACTTTTAAAAAACATGCGCATGATTTACCGTCTCATATTCCCAACATGTCACGTTGTTTTTTGTTCTAACTCGGGTAGGTTTTTTGTCAGAACGTGGGGACGACATATTATCATCATATTCTTTCTCATTTCACGTCTTCGCGTTCTCCTCTTCGTCTACGAATAAAGTAACGTCCTTCCTTATATTACAGCGGTCGCCCCATCTCTTATTCCAAACGGCGGGAGCATTTTATTCGAGGTCGCATCTTAACGGGGTAATGAGACTAATGCTTCAGCCTTATTTTCTTGGGGCTTACATCATAACTGGCTGCGTTTCGGCGGTTGAGACCAAGTCACGTTATGGTACAAGGGATGGGTTTTAATGATCAAGTCAAGCCATTCAGACTCTCTAACGTATAATGGAACGATTCGGATGCTGGAAGCCTCGACGATTCTTACGTGGATATGCTAATCACCAGAGTGCTGTTTCAAAGCCGTTGCGGGGTTAAGAGGAATTCCACTTGCAGACGAAAATTCATTCACATTTGCCGGGAAAGGCCAAAGAGACCCCTAGTCAATGTGCCTGTCGACTTTGAATCGCCAAGCAAAGACGAATATTGTTTTAGATTGCGTGTCAAACTTAGTAAATAAGTTTTGAAAAATACTTGAAGCTTTTCATTTGTCGATATCCGAAATAATTTCGGCAGATAACTCATTTCGCCGATAAATCTTAAATGCTTAGCATTATACAGAAAAGAACTTCCAAACGTTGAATGGAATTTAACTGCCTCTCTCAAAAGTCTCAATATCCTCTCGGCGCTCTTTCTATATCGGATGTCGTGGAAATGGAAAATGTATCTATCAATGAAAAATGTGAAAAGCGCAAGTCCCACGGGTCGGTTGAATTGCTCTCGATTCGCCGAGCGTCGCGAGCGTCGCTGGAGGTCGGCGTCGTATCGCAGAGATTCGGTTCGTGAGTTTGCAGCCCACGCATTGATCTGTGATTCACATGTCTGTCTTATCGCCTGTGGGTGGGTGTCCGCCCACTCACCGCCCTTCGATACACTAACCCCCATCGATCTCAGAGTCAGGAACCGCATAACATCATGGCTAGAGCACCGGGGAGCTTTTTACAATTCCTAGTCTGTCCGCAGAAATCAGCGCCCTTGAGCTGGCTTAAAAGTCCATGATAATATACGATTAATCCTTATGGGATTTTCTTTTATACTTGCGTCGGCTCCAATGTGTTTTAAATTTAAACCATGGCCGTTTATGGCCGCTATGTTGACCGGATAAGAGCTCACATGAACGACTCCGCTAGATTCAGTGCAAATCTCCGTGCTTCCATGGCGTCCCACCAAGTCCCTCGAGAGTGCAGCTGGTGGCCAAATTCCAAATCTACATGAGAATCGTCGCTATATACGGTTACACTCTGCGGCGTGCACATGCATGCTCATCAGCCGGCTTATAATCTCCACAGCTTTCCCGATGCTCAAATCGGAAACGTAGCCTGCAGCGTAATCCGAGCCGAGCACGTCTTGTGTTTCCAAGCGTGCGTATTCCTCACGGGACAACCATGTGTTTTTCGGACAACGGCTCCATGTTCCCGTTCGCGTACCTCGCCTGCGAAACCCCGCGTCGACAGCCGTGCGAGAGCCCTTTGGAGCGTGGCGATCGTCGCCACGACGAGAACCTTGCGACTCGTGAGAACTCCGTTCCACACCGCCGACAGACAATTGTATAGAGGGACCACGCCGCAGACATTGGCATTCCACTCTCGTTATTACATTCCTCTCTTAGCGGTTTCCTTCCTGATCGACTCTGACCGGCCGACAGCAGCGTAGGGTGCGATTGTTAAACCACACACTGTCGTCGCCGTAGCGCGCCAAACGAGCAAGCTCGTCAAAATCGAATTATCTTTGCGACCAGACTCCTAGTTCCGCCACATTTCGGCGCAATGTCAGGCCGAGCGTGTTCTTTACGGGCCGAAACACCAAGGGTCTTGGTCACACACCCCACGGGCTGTGATTTAAGTTAGGGATGGACGATGGGTCTGATTTAATTTCTCTGATAATCGGCGGCCAGCAGGCGAGTACGCGCGGCCGGTGCACCCGGGAAATTACTGCAATAACTAACGTCGGGGTTTGGGGTATTTTGGGGGCGGGGGAGACTGTAATTACCGATGTGCCCGAAGTGCGGTGCGGTAATGCAAGGTAGTGTATTATTCGTGATGTGCGCGTGTGCACACACAGCGTTTGCAGATTAGTACGCACGGCAGCGGAGGCGTTTAATCAGAAATGTAGAGACAACAACGCCCGGCGTCACTTGACTCCACGCTTACAGACAATCCAATTAAGCTAGTTTAATTACGAATTTAGATTGCTACCAAGGAATGAAACAGTGCGCGCTCACGGCTGCGTTTGATGGGAAAACATTTTCATCGGCAACGCTCCGTGCCCGATTCGCTCCATTAAGCATTTTCAATTTTTGTTTTTAGATCTATTACGGTTTCCGCTCACAGAGAAACAAGTACTTCGTTTCCAACTCCATTTTCCTATAACTCTGCGAAACACTTTAATTTCCCCATTCGCTTTTTGGAAACCATCTTTTGAAGGCGCCCCACTGCACATTACGCATTTACGTGCACGCGTCTAGCCGGCCGTTTAGTGCGTGCGCTGTGCTACGCACTTTCCTCCCATTTCCCCACAGCTTTCGTGTGCATTATTAAATGTGACGCGTCTTAGGTGGAGGGGCCGCCCTCCCGTTTGTCGTCTGTATGCCGTCACGGGGCCTGCTAGGTGGAAAGCGTTTTGGGTACTACAGGAGCGGATTATTAATTGACGGGAAAGCTCTTGGGAAATGCGGTACCTGGTCGGGAAAGCCAAGTGACGTATAGCTGACGATTTTCTATTCGTGATAATTTGCGTGGTCTGTCGTTTGCATGCACAAATCGAGTGCTACGAGTAGCCAGTGTACTCGTTGTAATTACCTTGTCGTTGAGTGGATTGCTTAACATGTAAAGGGTGCACGGTATCAATATGGTATCGTGCCTTGCTATTTATAGGTGGCACTAGCCTAGTTTAGTGGCACTAGAGCAAATTAGCTCTGGGATACGGTTTAAAAATCAGTGAGGCATGCGAAAATAATTGTGAGAAAATGGTGGAAAACGAAAAGAAACACATGCTTAATCATAAATTGTTCCATAGAAATTTTTATGCACACTTGTAAAGGCACGTAACACTCTGTTATGACAGCGGTACAGATACCAATTTAGGCAAATTGCTTAGTTCATCATTGTTGTGAGTGAGGAGGTACCTGACAGTTGAAGCTTGTGTTTGGAGCGAGTAATTGCTCCGATTCATCACGTAGCGAATAATTTCTGCTCATTACATGCTCTCTACCGGGACTGGGATAGAGATTATCTCGCGAATGGGGCACGAGATAACTTCATTTCACACCGACGCAGAACTACTGGGCAATTAAAACACTTCTTGCAGACTTCTTGGCCCATGCCCGAGGCTATTAAAATTTCTTGCATCTAGCTTAGGAAAGCGAGAGCTTTTATTAAACATGCTTTATTACTTCATGTATTTACTTTGCCGAGTTTTGCCAATTGAGCCCGAGAAAATCAATCAGATAGACGAGTACTCTATAATTTTAATTATAACTGCCATGTGCACATCCGCCTGTCACAAGGGATGAAAGGGCTTATTTACTAAGAGTAAACAGACGCTAGTAATTAATACGAACAGATGGGATGTTTTTTTTTTCATTAGGCTCTTTCACAAAGTACAAAAAAAAATATCAGGATGTTTGTTTCGCTGGTGTTTGTAAGCCTTGTGACAGGGGCCAGATTTGGGATCGAATTGCGGTGTTAAAACAGTGACAGTCGCTCGGACCATGCTCGTGTCAGCTTGCAAATATGTCCACTGGCTGCATTAATCGTGGTCGCGTTCAGGCGACACACATGTGTGCACATCATGGCTTTGATGCTGCGTTCGATCAAGTCACGCGGGCTTGTGTTTTTGATAACGTTAATCGCGATACGTTTTTCTACTAAATCAATTGCTGGAAAAACCGAAAAAAGCATGTTCTTTTCAATATGTGGTACACATGTTTTTCATTTTTTTTGTATTAACACGAGTTTTGAGCTGACTTTATTGAAAATTACAAATTTGCAATTTGGTGCTATTCTCGTATACATTAGAGTCAAATGAAAATGTTTAATTTTTTTATTAATTTTTTTTAATTGCCTATAAACATTCCCCAACAAATATGGTACAGACCACAGATGTACAATTGTCACATGCATAATTTACGTACGTATCTATATTTCAAACAAATTTCTTATTTTAAATCATTTCCTTGCATATGAACATGTCGCTGACAGCTTTAAAGCGAATCACCGGAAATAATTTTTCTCTTATCTACCGTTTTTTCTTTGCTTCAGGTTTCTGTCATATAAGACAAGAAGACAGCACACGGCTGCAATGCGAGGTAAGTTTCAACACGACACCAAAACACCAATGACACCTAAGCAGAGATATAGAGTTGAGTGCAAGTTGGAGTTAGCGTTATCTCGCTTCTTGTCTCATGCTGTAAGTTGGTCTGAAAGTTTCTCGAAGTGAAACGGCATTGTGCGACGTCGTCTTGCGATGCGTAAGGCGTCGGGGTGTCCCTCGCGTCCCTCAGCCTATCGTGCTGTTCTTGTTGAGACAACGGGGACATGGATTTAATGTAAATCTGATGTGAAAATGCCGTGCGCAAAATCTTTGTTTTCATTTCCTTCGGTCGTGATTTTTTAATTAAACTTTCTTCTCGTGTACATAGTTAAAGTCTGTGACAAAACCCTAGAGTTATATCTTTCGAGGATTTGATATACAAAGAGATAAACGTCTCTGCCATATCGTGAACTTTATGCTTCGAAAATGTTCATTATTTGAAAAAAAAAAGACTACACGGGAAATTGGTTTTTCATGGGAGGTTAGGTTTTATCATCATGAAATCGTAAACCATAGAACAATTTTACAGCCTGATCTAATGTAGTATTTGATTGCATATTTCTGAGACGCACTTCAAGTTTGATTTGTTGAGTTTGATGACGCACTGTTTTGCCAACGGGCCTTGCGGCACTGGTCTCCTGGCTTCGGTAAATGAGTGGTTGAAAAAAAGAATAATGATGTATCAAACCTAGCTTAGAAGGGAGGAGTTGAAATCCGGTGTCAGCACGTGGCCTACTCATGATAAAGAGCACCAATGTGACCACCGGCTTAACACCCCTTCGGAAGGACGGTACAATTCGAACTACAAGATTCCCCTGTCAATCCATGCTGTAGAGAGAGAGGTTGATAATCAAGGAAGGTGGAGTCTCTCCCAAACAGATCTGGACATGTGTATGATGGTCACCGATCCAATACCTGATTCAGCTCAGTGTTGCTTAACTTTGGTCACAACACGCCTAACCGTTCGGTTAATTTAAAGTTTTCCACATGAGTAAGTCTGCAGGAAATCCATCTCTTTCTTGAGCACATGGCTTAATTAAGCAATCGAATATGTTCACTCGATAGCAACAATAAATTCACCTCTCACCTCTCGTTCCCTTTCACAGGTCAAACACCATCATCTCCCTAGTTGAACACCATGCCCACAGTAAATACAGCACGCCTCTAATCGCCCTTTTTTCTCTCTTTACGATATTTTCACTGCGTCGTCGGCGCCGCGACGCCGTGTCGTGCGCGACGTCGTTCGCCCGTCGATGCGACGGCCCGTGCACAGAGGCAGAGATTAATTGCGTAATTAGACAGCGCCGTTAATAACGACACGGCGCTATGTCTTTGAAACCCGCCGTCTCTCGTGGGACATTCTTGGGAGGAAACTGAGTTACCAGTTTCACCCTCGATCGGTTTCTACGGGCGTAGCTCGGGTTAAAGGCTTATGTGGCGGGGGGATGGATATTAGATAGGGGTGTTAAATTTGGTTCCTTTGGAAGGCTTGGCTTTGCATGGTATTCGCAAGGAACGGTAATGGGATGGACTTCAGGCGCCTATCTATCTGGCAAAGTAAAAGAGTTTTGTCATGCAAGCTTCAAAAACCCTTTTTTTCAGAAGACAAAGTTTTTTTCCTCAAATGCTCTAATTTGAAAATGCCATTCAATTCAACAGCGAAACAGGGTTTTGTAAAAAGCTCTTTGTGTAGTTTTTGCTTTTTATCGGGTATGTTGTAATCAGTCTCCTTAATATAATACATGATTGACGCATTAAACAATTCTTTTAACGAAAAGCGACGAATTTCAATCGATAACGTAACAGAAACTATGAAGATAAATCATGGATTGGTGCCAAACACAAAGTTTTGCATTCTTGTCTCAGATACACGCTTTGCCTTGGTTTGTCGTCATCGTAAATCTACGGATTCCTTCGGTAGTCAACAAGTGGCGATCGATTAGATTAACTTGCTGCAGTGGCATTGAAATTGCATACAATTAAATTATTTACCAATGCAAATCACTCTGTCACGGCCGCGGGCAGCGCAAACCGATAGTCACTGGACCGCGGCAAGGTGTACGTCACAACTGCATTTAACAGACAGACTATTGTCGTTAGACATAAATGAGAGGCGACATTCTGACTTTCTGCTACCCAAAGGATGAAATTATAGGGCAGAATAAGTTCTATAGATAAAGCATCTGTACGCTCAGGTCTCTATGATACTCTCCGAGTAACTCGAGATCCGGCACCTCCACTGTGTTCTCCTACATCTTGCATGGGTTTTGTCGGCGAAGGAACCCATAATTTCAGTTGTTTTCTCCAATTCCGATGATAGAAAAATGTATTGTTTAATGCTGTGCCCAGTTCTCCCTGATTATTTATTTTATGGCACCGTCATAACCGGAACACACTGAAACATGATTCTTCCCAAGCTGTCGTCTGCTCCGCGTGAAAATGCTTCATAGATGCAAAGATTTTTTTAAATAATTTTCCAACTAGAGAAATTCACCAACGAGGCTCCAGCCCCCTGCGCCCACATTACCCGCCACCTGTTCACAAACCACCCTTCTTCCAGCGGGTCGTGGACTGCGCATTGCAATGGCGGCGCCGGCCATGGGACGTCGCCGCTCGGCGTCGTGTTTGCGCACCGCCGTCTTCCTCTTCTTGGTGACGTTCGTCTGGCTGCAGCTTCATGTCGCCTCGCTGGGCGGGGGTCGAGGACAGTCCACCGAACTCGAAGGGAACGACTCCTCGGCCGCCATCCTCAGCATGGTCCCACAGGTAAGCAGAGGCCACAATTTGGTGATTCATCTCTTGCCTGCAGCGTCGTTACTGTGGGTACCTCGTTAGTACGCTTTTGAGCGCTTTTGAGTGGGGTTAGGAGCATGGGAAAATAGAAAGAATGGTTAATTTCTTTGAAAAGGAACCTTATGGAATGCTTACTTCATTTGTAACCCTGTACACATCAAAAGATAGACGTGGAATTTCCCCTAGGTGCGAGTGTTTGTTTGCTCTGTCGCTTTGATACCCAAGTTCAAGCAAAACACAATTAACTTAATGGGCGTGGTACAAACCAATGCAAAACAAGCAACCTAGAGGGGTGTGTCTGAAATACTGTGTATCTTCATATTTATACATGTTTTAGAAACATTACATGCCAGCTCATGCAGCTCGGTGACAAAGCCAGATTATTTTCAAGCGTTTTTGCCCCGAATTCAACGAAACCCGACAGCTTCGTAGGCATCTAGTAGAAAGGAGATAAGCTTAGCGGGACCAGTAGCTCATTTTATCTTTCAAACAAGTGTAGAAAAAAAGAAAAAGTTTAAGGGCCTGAATACTTGAAAGAGCTCTTTTCCAAGTGGCACATAGCGTGCCATAGTATGCCTTAAATTTTCGCATTTCTCAGTTTTTACCATTACCCTGATTTGTCTGCAACCCGTCACGAATCCATCTCCCATCGCAGGTGCTGCACAAGTTCCTGACTCCACGCGCCCGCAACGCTTCCGCGGTGGCCAATGCCAGCGGGGACGCGACGGCACGAGCGGGTGCCGCGCATGCCGCACTCAACGTGTCCGATATCAAGCGCAACATTGTGCGCTACAACGACTTGCAGACCGTCATCAATGAGGACCTGTTTGGGCCTCTGCAGAATGACACACTCATCATCGTCGTTCAGGTAAGGGCACTGTGAAACAGATGACTTAAAATGGAGTTTCCATGGCCATAGTTCTGTAAGGTCTGGTTTTCCTGCATTTCAAATTGTAGGCACTTGAAAGATAAGTTTGGGGCTTAAAGTTGGGTTTAGTTACAGTCACAAGGCTACTGGTAAACGTTCTATGGCCGATAATTCATTTAAATGTTATGTCAAGTACCAGGTTGTTCGATGACTCCATCCACGCCTAACACAGCGACCTAACCTAACCAACAGGTGCACACACGGATCACATATCTGCGGCACCTGATCGTGAGCCTGGCGGTTGCTCGAGACATCGACTCTGTGCTGCTCGTCTTCAGCCATGACCACTACGACGAAGAGATCAACGAGCTTGTGCAGAGCGTTGACTTTTGCAAGGTCATGCAGATCTTCTATCCGTTCTCAATACAGACACATCGGCATGAGTTCCCTGGGGAATCTCCTGGGGACTGTCCGCGAAACGTTAAGCGCGAACAGTGAGTAATACAATTCGTTTGCACAGCAATATTTTTGGATATTTCCAGAGTCAATAATACTAATCTAAGTTGGGAAGTGTTGCTATAGAACTAAGATTTACTTCATTACTTAACACTTCATAGACTTCCTTTCATAATAAACATATGATCTGGAAAGTTTCTTTACTTTTAAAATTTTATCTTTTTTAGCATACCTTTTATCACATTTTTAGTAATCCTTAGAATATTTTTGTTGCTAATTGTTATAAAGACATTGACAAGTTAATTGAATTCTGCCAAAATGACATTTTACCCCTTGTTTGATTTCAGAGCTGAGCTAATGAAGTGTAACAACGCGTTCTACCCGGATCTGTACGGCCATTACCGTGAGGCCAAGTTCACGCAGACCAAGCACCATTGGTGGTGGAAGGCAAACCGGGTGTTCAATCAGCTGGAAGTAACACGGAACCATGTCGGTAAGGCACTGCGATTACATTTCATTTTCTTCAACTGTGAGCCAAATTGTAGATATAAAAACATGTCAATAGAAAATACGAGAAGTATTACTTGTGGAAGAGGTGCCAATTTACCAATCCATTACATACAGAATGCACAAATGTTGTTATCTGAATCATGGATTTTCTTGTTTGCGCATTGAACTTTGCTAATACAAAGAAATACAATCATGGAACGACAACAATTACCTAGAAAGAAAGGTACATGTTGTCTCACTGCTCTCTTCTAAAACTGGACACATTAAATTGGCTTTTTCTAGGCATGGTGTTGTTCCTCGAAGAGGACCACTTTGTGGCTGAGGATTTCATCCACATTCTCCGACTGATGGAGCGTACTTGCACAGTCAGCTGTAAGAAGTGCAATATCCTCTCGCTCGGCACATACCTCAAGACTTACAGCTACTATGGCGACTCCAAGAAGGTATGGAGCTAGTTTTTATGTTTATGTTGAACCAAAAGTGTGCTTAAACCTGCTTACACTGAAACTACTTGCTCTCAAACTTTTTTATCTGCATTTAGATTTGTTTGAACATCAAATGATTGAAAAAGGAAATGTAGGCTCATCTCTTTACCGTTGCTTTTTTACAAGTAAGGGTTGGAATAAATGATGACTTGTTTAGTATAAAATATTGATAAGAAAATTTCTGAACTAAGTGGTTATTCCCTGTACAAATAAGGATGAAAAAAGATGATGGTTTCTTTAACCTGAGTTGAAGTAATTTTTTTTTTCACAAATCAACAAGCTACCGACTTGTGTGTCTGTGCCTTTGAACAGTTTCCTTAAACTGATTGAATTGCTTCAGATGTCAGTCACAATTGTTGCTTTGCCTAAAGTCACTTTTACGACCTCGCTAAACAGAAATGAATTTGATCTCTTCAAGCAATGCCAGCAAACTGCTTTCGGGTTCTTTTTGCTTGTAAGAATACCAGATGCACATTTTTGGAGGTCATCATACCGGCATCTGAATATGCACCAAAACAATTTAATAATAATTGCTTCAATATACACTCAACACATAACACACCACAACCCATAACTCCATACTTGTTTCCGAGTGTTTATCGTTATGTGTTGGCCCGCTTGTTTCGAGCACCATGTCTTTACTAATCACGCAGCATTCTTTTCCACGCTCACTGGACATTCGCTACTCTACGTGTCCTCTTCTCTTGTGCCGTGCGTTTTCAGAAGGAGGCGATGAGGGCCATGAAACGACACTCGTCTTTCAATGCCGGCTCGATCCCTCCGTCTTGGAACTTCCAGATTCTCCCCACTCTTTACCAGCACTACCAGAAGGTAGCCGGCTTGCTTGTTCTCTTGTAGCCTTGGTTAGCCTGGCTCCTGGGTTCTGCATGACACATTGCACGTCTCCTTTGCTGAACTCCCGATACATTATTTTTTGTTTGTAAACTGTACAATTCGTTGTTGCGGATCTGTTTGTAGATATGTATAGTTTGTGTATATGATATTTTTCTTATTGAATTTATATTCAATTGGAAGGTAGGTGTGTGATGTCCATGTGTAACATTGATGATCGACGACCTTAGTAGTAGTACATTCTTGTGACAGATTGACACTACGTAAATTGTATGAACTGTTTACATATTAGCAGTTGGTTATAGATAGCATTAGTTATATTACTGAACTAGTCCCCTTAAATCTATATAAGCTATGGTTGTTGCTGAATGTTTGCTCTTTTGTGGCTGCAAAACCACTTAAAACACAAGCTGGTAGCAATTACCAATTAATGCTTGTCTTCCTAAACATAAGGCCCTGTTCTATCAGGTTACTACACAGCTACCGAGACTGCTGTAGAGTGTAGACATATATTGTCTTCAGAACAGGAACAGCCGGTAAATGGTTAACTCACACCTGTAAAAGCTTGTAGTCTGGAAGTCTGTTTGTTGGCTATTTTTACTGGTGGTTCTAAATACTGTTGGTGTGGAAAGAGACAAACTGACAACTTGGCTAGGGACTGCTGAGGATGCCAGGGACTGCGGAACGAAGCGCTTACTTATTTGCATTCCCTCCTGGGCAGGCGGAAGTGACGCCGTGGGTGAGCAGCAAACACAACATGGGCATGGCATTCAATCGGAGCACGTGGCAAGAGCTGCGTCGTTGTGGAGATTTCTTTTGTCGCTACGACGACTACAACTGGGACTGGAGCTTGCAGCACATCTCGCAAGGCTGTATGGCCAACAAGCTCTATGCCATGGTTATGAAGGGGCCACGAGTCTTTCACATTGGAGAGTGGTGAGTCAACGGCAGGCGATTGCTTCTGCTTGATAGCAAAGGGGGCCTGCTGTAATGAGTAGTTACCATTTGGTTTACAGGATAAATAATGATTATTTTGGTAAAAGTTTATTTTATGAGCCGGATGTTTGTTTTGGATACAGTTATATATCTTTTTTTTAAAGAGCCATTTAAAAATTTGATCTAAATTCAGATATTTCCTGTTCTGTTTCTTGGTGCTCTACAGTAATAAAAAGTTAAACTTTTTTCCCAGACAAAATATAGTAGGCATTTAAGTCTCATGACATAACTTTCATAATGCTTGCCAATTTTGTTGGTTTAGACATCAATAGTCTGCCTACACTCTTATATTCAAAAACCTCATATAGTAATGCAAAAAGGATTAACTTCGTCCTTAAGGCTAGATACTAACCGTTTTCCTGTTTCTAGCGGTGTGCACCACAAGAAAGCCAACTGCGAGTCAACAGCTGTCATCTCCAAAGTGCAGCAGGTGCTCAAGTTCGCAAGCCAGCACCTGTACCCTGAGCACCTTACGCTGACCGTAACTGCAGGCAACAAGAAGCAGACCAAACTGCGCAAAGGCAACGGAGGGTGGGGTGACTTACGCGACCAAAAGCTCTGCATCAACATGACCCGCGACGGCAGGTAGCGAAAGGCCCCGCTCGGATCCTTGTACGGCCTCTGATCGTGTTCGAGGGAACTGCTACTTTCGGTTTTGACAACCAGAAATGTGAGCGTAACTAACTGGTTCATTCAGTATTAATTCAGATTTTAAGGTGTGACTTAGAGGAGTTTTCTTTTATAAGCTAATGAAGACATGCAGATAATGGGCAAGGTATCGTTTTTAAATTTGTGACTCGTGGGTGTAATGTGTGCTTCAGCAGGCAGTGATTGTGGCCAAAGAAAGACAGACAAGTTCACGGGAGTTTTTTGGGGAGTTAAAAATACAGAATAGACACTTGCATGTATACCATTGCGGCAATATCAACGGCCGACAAGGATATTTCAACGATATTCCCATAAGGGTCATTTTTAATTGTGGTGGATGACTTGAAGTACATCATTTACAATTCACCTAATGGTTCATCTATGTTCAAATTTAGTGTGCAGCCTGAAAACTGCTTCTTCCAAAGAAAATCTAAGTGTTGAGTGCAAGAAACCATTCAAAAATGCTGAGTAGATGTTTTATATCAATGTCAGAGACTTGACGTTCCTGTTGGTTTGCATGTAGGAAAAATGTTACTCTTTTGAATACTTATACTTTCTGTGATGAGTCATTTTGATTCTTCACAGTGTTTTCCTCCATGATACTTTTGATGAAGGAAAGTAGAGCAGGTCAAATGAATAGTGTATTTTGTTCTGCAAGGCCCAGAGTTAAGTGGATTGCTCCTCTGATCAGTCGCGTGCAGTTGGGTGAGGACGTGGGTATGCTTCCATTTTTACAATACTGGTTTAATTGACTAACTAACCACTCGTTGTTGAATTCTTTTCTCTGGCTTCGTTTTGGAAACAACTAGGTAACCTTGAAGTGGGTACCATAGCCGCATACCCTGACTGCACGTCCCTGTCTGTGATGTTTGTCGTTTTGCCAAACAGGTAATTCTAAACTCTTTGACCTCTCATCAAGCTTTGGCCAAAATGCAACGTATCACAGCAATAAGCTGATGTTACGTGCTTGTTTTGTTTATAATAGATTAAAAGTTTCAGAAAATAGTAGTGTATCAGGTCTCATGATTGTTAAAATGTAAATTATTCAGCTAAGTCTCTTTTAGTTTTGATAGGTGGCAAAATAAAGTGCTCATTGGGATTTTGAAGTATTTCAGAAGTCTACCAACTAACTTACTCTAGTCTTGTGGTGCTTAAAAATAGTCATGTCTGAACATTTGCTGTATAACGGCAAGATATGAGAAGAAACAGAAAAAAATACGTGATACGTACCTTAGTAATACTACATTGCAATATAGAGCTGTGGAGTTCTATCCTGTAACGAAGTAATGCTGTTTTTATGAACTTTAAAAACTGTAAGGTACCTGTCTATTGCCTACCTTCCTAGCGGTAGCCCCAGAAATTACCTAGAAATAATAAGTGTGTATTTATGTAAGAGACAAACCAGTTTTACTACTATTGATGTAAAATCCTTCCGTTCCTTCCATAGGTATAATAATGAATAACTCATGATATTTTTAAGAAATCTTAACCAACTTTATGTCTTGGTAAAGATCTTATCGACTGATACTGTTGCAGTACGGAAAGAGCATGTACGTAAATATAATACTGTCTGCAAAAAAACTTCTGCTCTCATATAATTTTTTATCCAGGCTTCAATTAATACAATGGAAGCATAAATGTGTTGGCATTTATACTTATATTTTAATACAGCCTGACAGAAAGTTAACAAACTGCATCATATTTACGACCACAATTGCATATTTTAAAATAAAAAAAAATTGCAAAATGAAATGGATGTTCCACAGCTATGAGTGGCAATAGAGTGCAAACAGATTATGTTTGATTTTGATACAGGTGGGACTCGTGGAAAAAATTACTGATCAATGTTACTTTGCATGTTACGTAAATGAAGTACCTACCTAGATTGTCTACTGCACGACAACAAAATTAAAAAATATATGAATGTATGTATGTGTTTTAATGCATCAACCATATTATATACATATACATTTAATTTCATTACATTTGTTGTATTTCTCCTTCTAAGCCCTATTTCTAAAACACTAATATCCATTTAAGTGGACTGAGCAGTGATCCTCAAAATACTGATTGTGAGCTTATGCTGGATTTTCCTCCTGTGGCTTTGGCTTATTTTTTCAATGGCCACTTTGTTAGATCTGTTTTTCAAATTTTAGTAAGAGCGGAGTGTTACATACAAGGTGCAGGTCCCTTCCTTCTCCCACACAGCTATGAGAAAACAAAAAACTATGAAATGATTAGGTATAAAAATAGCAGTTGCTAGAAACAGAAGCTTTGAGGCATGGCAAACAAGATATATCTAAAAGCATCGTCCTTATTCTGTGCTAGAAGTAACTAAAACACAACTTTTTCCATTTTCTAAAAAAAAACTTTCATCTACCAACAAAATTAGTGACAGGGTCATTTTCAATCGGCATTGAAATTGGAATATGTATTCAGTCCTTGCTTATGAAGTTTAGTGGTGGAGAAAAAAGTTCTATGCGGTTCTATACTATCTTTGGTGGAGACCAAAGACCTGAAATTGGTTATTCTAGTTCTGGACTTTTGTAGTCTCTTGCATCTGTTCTTAACCTTGCTATATATTGGGATGTATCAGGACTGCAATTGCAACTTTGTAGCAAAGCAATTTAATGATACTTGGGTTAGGGAAATTGGGTGAGTTCCTATCAAAGAGGTTCAGATATCCTGATTGTAAAATTAGTATCATAGCCCTAAGTCTTTCTTTTATGGTAGTATCGTAGTATGGTAGTATCAATGAAAAATGGGGCTTAGGAAGTGTCAGTCTTTTTGTCATTTTACGCCTCATATGTGTAGCCTACAGAATCACTTAAAAATTTTCAGGTTTGAAACATTATACGTTACAGTTAAAGAACAATTTAAAATTATGAATTATCATTGCAACCAAGTTACTTGGTGTATATAACGCAAGTCAGAAAATTTACCGGTATTAAAAAATGGTAATATACAGATGTGGCGTTAATAACTAAGTGTTGGATTCGTTAAGCGGTCTTTATTAATAGAACATATCCTAATCCAGAAATTATGTTTTGCGTAGCTGAATTTCTGGGAAATATAATATTTGCTTCTCGTGATAATTTAGCGATTCAGTAAACGATTGACAGAAGAATGACAGCTCCCGTGCACATGGGATGTCCTGCCCGTCCCGCCCACTAAACGCCTTTACCCAGACTAGCCAACCTCGTAATAATATCCATAAAATAAAGTCAAGATTCCCGTTTAATTGACGCAATCTGTTTGTAAATCGATGTCATTATGAAAATTTTCCATTTTTTATGCTTGTTATTTAATTCAATAAACTAGATATTATATTGGAAGCATTCATAGACACTGCTTAGTTTTTTTGAAAGGGTGTCTTTTGAATGCCTTTATATGTTAGGTTGGCGTCAGTTCAACGAATGTTACCGACATGGCTGCCTATTTTCGGTTCGGTTCGGAGCTGTCTCTGCAATATTTCATCCAGTCTAAAATAGATCACCGTCTGGGGAGGTTGTGCGCAATGCCTCCTGTCTTTCAGTGTGAATAATTTCAAGTTCAGTTGTTCTTCTTACTTAGTGGCGTTTTCAAATCTTAAAAATGCCTGTAATTCTACTTGATAGATTGCCACTACCAAGTCTAAGGGCATACACAGTGATAAGCGTAGCTCTGCTGTCATGCTCTGTCTATTATGCTGTGCAAGTGACAAACGATCCCAATTGGAAAGCCAATTCAACAGTTATAGCAGAAAACAATGTCCCTGATAATAGTGATGGTGCTGGTGAACTCAAGATTCTTCTTCTTCCATTGGAAATGAACCGTAACGTGGTGATCTCACTTATTACGTACCTACGACAGTTAATGGCATTCATTATTCAAGAGCCCCTGTGCATTTGGGTGAGTGGATCCTGGGGAGGACAATCTAATAGTTTTCAATCCGAAAATGTTGACACGACAGGTGTGCACCTATACTCTATGAATCACTTGTCTTGTTTGCATGGGCCGACCCTTCAGCTATGTGTACTGGTCTGGACCTTTGGCAAACCCCCTTTCGGCATGGGCAGAACAGAACACGGAGACTAACGATAATATATTTGGACAATTGGAGAGTTAGTATTTGATTAGCAAATTGCCATTTCTTGATGGGCGCACAGAATAGGTTATGCATAATTGAAGTACATTAGAGTTTCCTTTGCAGCAACTGTAATCGTAATTGTTCTGTGTAATGGAACTATGCTCTACAGTTTACAGTGGGTTGTTGTTTTGAACTGTGGGTGCGAGTTAAATCCAATCACCTTCCAAGTTATTTTCACTCACGTGGCAAGGTCGGGGTCTTTTAAATATCAAAGACACAGTTTGTTCCATTTAAACTTAAAGGAAATGCCATTTAAAATAAGACTCGGACAATGCTATCTAGTGAGGTTAAATTTTTGTTGACACCATCTGTCAATTCACGCTTCAATCACCCTACAAGAGTAAGGCTGACGCAGAATTTTTAAATTACCATCTTCGAATTATTTGCAGCAATTTTCCAATCGGCCATGTAGCCTTATTTTATTTATTTATTTTCAAACACTGTTATACAGAAAGTTCCCGATATCAACTAGTTCGTTTTTTTTTAGCAATACGTGACATAGATTTAATGAGCTAGGCATTAGCTATTGTCTCGACAAAACAACTGATCACCTTGGGAATGTTACTTGTAGTAAGCCACATTCTTCGGCATTGCGGTCAATCGATTCACTGTACGTTCAACGGCATGCGTTGCACCTCTCGCTCACAACTTGCAAGACAGGGTGATTCACCCTGGCGTCACACTTTCCTAGCTAATACCAATGCTCATACGGGTGCATCCACCTTACCAGTCACCAAACATAAATTTCGTTCCAAAATGTTATTGTGCGAAACTGCCAATCGGTTATCTGCCTAGCGAGTTATCCCTGTACTTTGCGTATCAATATTTAAAAATGACTTAGTTATTTCCACTTAAAGTTGAAATATAATAGGAACTGGGTGGTGTCGAGTCTCGAGAGTGAACACGATGGACTACTGACTCGAAGAAGCATCAAGTTTAATTATAAGACGACACATTGTAGGGTCGAGACAAGGACTTTCCCTGAAGTTTTGTTTGGTTGGGTTTGGTGGCATTGTCGACATGATGGGACAACTTCGGCGGGGTTAAGCAACATTGCTGGGCCCCTCTTGGTGGATGGGTAACCTTCCTCAATCATCAACAACCACTGACGACCACTGCGGTAGTCAAATAGAGTGGAATTTGTACAGAGGGAGAGGATCGGTTTTTCATATAACTGCGATTGTCATAAAGTGTATGTTCACAAGCGCAAGTACAATTCAGGTATCAAAAGCAAATGTTACTCCATCCTAACAATATATCTCGTACTCCATGCTAACAAATCAAAGGACAGGCAGTCTCTAATGTTATGTCCACTTATAATTACGTCTAACAAACGTTGCGTGAGTGTCTAATTTTGTAAATCGTTTTGTGGTTTCACGCTTAAATGATAGTTTAATAAAAATATATATATACAGACGTAGACCCAAGTGAAACTTATAACCTAGCAAATTTCCTACTGCACTTCAAAGTAGGTAAACACTTATGACTTCTGACACACGAGAAGTGACACCTTACCCAAACAGATCTCTGCTGCGTATTCAAGATAAACGTGAGGTCCAAGCGTTGGTCCAGCGCTGTAATGTTGGTTCGATGTTGTCAGTTCAACAATAACTTAGTGACCATGACTTGGTTTTCAGGTTTTAAATACGCTAGTCGACCCGAATACTTGTTGGATGATACCGCCTACCATCCATATTATTCGTATTGTGCCAAAATCTCATTTGGCCGATTTTTCCTAGCAAAAATTGATGGTCCGCCAATACTCTGCTCCCTTCGCAAACGTTTATTTGCAACATTAATTCCCCATCGCGCCCCGGGGTCTAATTAGTTGCAACAACAAGGAAGCTAGACGTGTCTGAACACAAAAATATGTTTGTTATCTTCATCCGCTATCTAATCACTATATTTTATGAAAGTAACGATGATACGTTAAAATCAATCTAATTGTTTCTTGAATTATTTACGCTTTTGCCGAACCAAGTGGTGGTCGGCACCGGGTTGCTCGGCACGAATGGCGATTGTCACGATATTTCGAGGAATGCGGGAAAATGTCGTCTGCTGCTAAATTTTTCACTAGCCCAACCACCTTGAAAAAAATAACAAGCCTAGTTGTAAATTCGATATTATATATTATACTATCTACTTTCTTCATATCATACGTCAAGCATGTATATTACTAGTTTTCCTGGTTTAGTTATGGTAAGGTTATGAATCGTTATACAATAGTCAGAATATGTACAAACACTTTTTTTATGATATCTGCAAACACTTAGTTCATTTACATAATCGTGCGAACGTAGTGCGAACCGAATTTGACGTGATTTCGATTCAGATTGCGATCAAGGGTACCTATCACAATTCAATCGATTGATTACCGATTACCTGTGAACTCACGTATTACGCTCACGTAACAAGGTTCAATCTAACCATGAATCTTCAATTCCTGCATAGTATATTCTACTAAACTCTAGATAGTGTATTTATATTTTATTTACCGTAATTACACTGTCGTATCATTTGCATTAAATTATTTAAGCATATTACATTTATGGCCAACACTTCGGTACTTCTAATTGTGCGAACATCGATAGTTTGGTATCAATAACTTAAATTACATGCGGCAATAGGAAAAACCGCAACACGGTTATCTGTGACAGTTGTGTAAGAATCTGTTTATATCCCTTGTTGTTAACATTTTACAATTTTATAAAATGAAGTATAAAATAGTGTGTTTACACTTTTGAACACGTATTAAATAATGCAACAGCAATGTTTCATCACGTAACTCCACCTGACTGAAGTCCCAGGCAAGGGTAATATTGTGGACAGCTTTTCCTTGTCATGCTATATTCTTCTTCAATCATGCTTCTTCATTATATCCCTCATTTCGTGTTGTTTCCAATGTAAATAACTTATCCACATCAAACACTCTCGAAATTAAATTATAGATACACCACCGAAGAAGGGGAGCTACTAAAAGTAAAATACTGTTAAACGAAACCTCTCTTTTATATGTTATATCATATCAAATTGTATAACAGTAATTTCTGCTTGCTGAGGGACAAGATTTGGGCACCGTATGATTTGGGTACTATGTGGGGTTGTCTACTTAAGTTGCAGAACGTTCGTAACTCAGTTCACCACTAGTTTCAGAACATCTGATTACTCAGTCACTCTAAACGTGGAAACAAATCTGTTAACACTACTAAATAAACAACTATAAATAAAATGAATACAATAAAATTATGTAAATAAATAAACAGGACTTCGTTCGGTTTTTGATTGATTAGTGGGGTATATTTCGAAGCTTTGTTTTAAAAACGGGCTCTGTCGAATGGTGTCGGTGAGTAGGTGGATGATAATGAACCTAAACTAGAAGGGAGGAGGGAAAAATTGATGCCGGCATACTTTTAAGGAACTTTTTAGGGACTTTTTGCTGACTTCCTATCGAAGAGCATCAATTGAGATCACCGGCTTAGCGTCCCTTCTGAAGGACGGTACAACCCGAACAACAGAATTCCTTCACAAATCCATGCTGTCGAGAGGTTGATAAGCAAGGCGAATGAAGTTACTGCGCTAACTTTCATCCCTCCAACCTCTATCCCGAATATAACTGGGCATGTGTATGATGGTCATCCATCCAATACCTGACCCAGCGTTATGTTGCTTAACTTCGGTGATCTCACGAGAACCGGTGTTTCAAACACGCTGCGCAAAGATCTGTTTCGGTGCAAAGTTCGGGATTTAGCATTCGTTTACGAGCCCCCGCAGTGAGTCTCAGACCACCGTAGTATTTTTGTTATGTGAGAAATGAGCACTGGAATGAAAGTGAAGGTACGGCCAGTCACCAAGCCGGCGTATAATTTCTGTGTCAAGGACACTCCAGTTCACCTTGCACTCCGCGTTGCGTACATTAACTTGCCCAAGAGTGTTGGGCATCCATGCGATGGGTTCGCCGGCGGCTACGGCTGGTTTCGACAGTTCGGGGAACCTTGAAGGGCCCTTGGCATGTGGGCCCAATGGCGAGCGAGCGGTGACCAACGTGTAGCGCGCTAAATGCACTGAATTGTGGTATCACCAAGTTCCATTGTGTTAGTGGACCAACAGATTGCTTGACTATCTACACCACATTAATGGATTTTTAATAACATGGTCACCTAATCTAAAGAATATTAACTTGATGCACTCACTCGAGACTCCCATACACCTAGACTAGGCCTCTGATACAACTTTATACAACTTTATTTTGATACAACTGGTTGTTTTTCAATGTATTCTGATTTTGTTTTGGGGGATCTATCACAGTGGGTTCATAACGCCAGAGAAATGTTATGGAATAAAACCATTTAATGTAATTTAGTAAATGGCTTAGAAAGCTAACTGTTTTTTGTATCTGTTTTTCTAGAGTTTTTTTTTTCACTCAAACACATTGCAGCACTTTGCAGTAATCGAGTTTACACATGTGTTCAATTATCAATTAATTCTGCCATTGGCAAACATTGACAACTGATTATTTTCGAGTCTCAGTAGACAATGGCATTAATTTTACCCAAGGATGTAATTGTTTTGCCCATTTCCTGTTTCCAAAAATAGCAGGCTACTTTTGACACTATCTAATTGTTCCATCTACCTAGTCGTCCAGACATGTGCTGACCCCCTACAACCCCGCTTGTTTGTTTCCTCCGTAGACGCTCATCAACATGGCGTACTGCTGTCTGATCCTGCTTGGGAAAAGCATCCAGCAGCTTGTTTTCGGCGAGCTTCGAGTTTCAGAGCAGCAACACATCAAGGACAAGTTCTGGAACTTCGTCTTCTACAAGTTCATCTTCGTATTCGGTGTGATCAACGTTCAGTACGTCGACGAGGTGGTTCTCTGGTGTTCCTGGTTCTCTGTTCTTGGCTTTCTACATCTGCTTGCGCAACTATGCAAGGATCGCTTTGAATATGTGAGTAATATTTGCATTGTATAATTTGGTTGTTTTTGTTGAGAGATGTTTTTGGTGCAATTGTGTACCTACTTTTTTTATTGAAACTGTTGGGCCGTTGAAACTGAGAAGATGACTGTGTTGATATCTTTCTTTTACTCTATTGAGCAGTTGGGGAGCATTCTAGCTGGTAACCAAGATCCTAAAAGTACTTTTCTGTCATAGTATTGCCCCTCGAGCCTTTATTATTGATGAAAAGTGTTGCAATACATTTCAGTTTCATCCATGCATAAAAATTTTGTTTTTTTCAAAATATGTTGTCCTGTAAGCTCGTGACAATGCAGGCCTGTAAACATGTTGTGTAGATGGCATGCAGACTTTAAACTTGATGTACAAAGAAAATGTATATTTGAGTAATTATTTTTTTATGAGTTTTATTTACACTACATCTTGAAATGATGAATAGATAAAGTATATAAAATAATATATGTATGTGTTATTTACTTTGATTGTTAGAATAACCTACCCTTCAGTAAAGCTTCACTTCTGTAAATGTGCATTTTTGTTGGTGCATTGGATCCATTGTGTGATGCCCAAACGTATAAACAAATCAATTGGTCTGAGCTAGAATTTTGCTTCTCATAGCGCTCTTCTTTGCATTTGCTTTGGTCTTTAACGCGTGCTTTTTCTTGCTCGCAGCTCTCGTTTTCCCCGACAACTCCAGGCTGGAGCCACGTCCGGCTGCTTGGCCTGCTGGCGGCCATATTGCTGGTCTCCTTCTTCATGTTCCTCATCTGCGTGGCAGTCGGGATCTTTGGCAGCCTCAACACCTTTGCCTTCATGATCGCTGAGGTTGGTGTTCGGTGGTTTATCCAGATTTTTTAGAGTAATTTATCTGAATGGTCAATGAATATTTTTTGTATATCAAGTGTGGGATTTAAAAAATTGTAATTGTTCAAAATGTAATCTACTAAACGGTTCACTGATCTTGTTAAAACACATCTTGGCAGCTCTTGGGAACACTAATATTTCTACGATAAAAAATTAATGTTACTTGTTGAACTCCTGCAAAGGAAAAGACATCTCTCTTTTACTGTGGTTAAATTAGTACCTAAGCCTTTTACTGCATAGGTTTTTTTCTAATGAATTGTATTGTTTTTTACTCAATGGATTATTTTGAGAACTATGCTGTACATTTTTTATTTTTATCATTATGAACACTATAACCGTCTAAAAAATGGATGTCCAAACGGGGACTTGAACCCCAATCGCGATGAGAATGACAAATCTGTAAGGAGTAGAACCATGAGGCTGTGAATACTCACAGTCACTCTGATTTTAGTGACGCTATATACCACGTCACAACCTGTCAAACTCGAGTAGCCTCTTGGTTCTACTCCTTGGAGATCCGTCATTCTCATCAAATACACTAAAATTGTCTCAAAAAGCCAGTGACCAAGTAACTCAATAGGTGGAGATCGAGGTTCAAGTCCCCGTTGGGACATCAATTTTTGAGACGGTTATAGTGTTCATAATAATAAAAAACCCTGCGCATTGCAAGCGTTTGCAATTAAATAAGATTTCATCTAAATATGCTGTACATCTTAAAATTATGAGTTTAAAGTCGTAAATAAGTCAATCACCTTAAATAGAGGCACTTCAAGTAGTAAGTCATAAAAGTAAAGTTTATAAACCTTCACACATTTAACACCAGTAACGTTGGTTGCGATCTTGGTTGCAGTGCGTCCAGCTCTCGGTGCAGACGGCGCATGTGATGGCGAGCTACGGACTGCACCTGTACGACGTGCGCCAGGGCTCTGGACGGACATGTGACAAGCGTGGCCCGCTGGCGTATTACACGGAGCTAGCGTTTGAGCTGCTCAGCCTGCTCATCGACCTCGTGCACCATCTGCACATGCTTCTCTGGAGCAACATTTTCCTCTCGATGGCGTCGCTCGTCATATGCATGCAGCTCCGCTTTCTCATGCACGAGATTCAGAGGCGCATCAAGAAGCACCGGAACTATCTGTGGGTGCTCGATCACATGGAGAAGAAGTAAGCACTTAAAAATTGTGTTAGTCTAGCTATTTGTTTAATTTCTATTTTAATAGTTTACTGCAAATCTTGGCAACTTGAAAGTTAAACTTATTTGCAGAAAAAGGGTAGAAAAACCTATGAACTCACTCTAAGTTTATCTTTCAAATAGTGTAGCACTGTTTCTTTATTTCTTTTGGTAGTTAGTGGAAACTGTCAATATGGATAACCTTAGGTTTGGCAAGTTTAATGTTGATTTTTGTTGCGTGGCGTCCATTAATGGACTTGTTGTAATAAATTGCCACGTGATTTTCAGCTACCCCATGGCGACGGCTGAGGAGCTTAGCGAAAACTGTGATAATTGTGCCATCTGTTGGGAGAAAATGGAGTCGGCACGCAAGCTGCCATGCACGCACCTGTTCCACAAGTGAGTCTTCTTTGTCGAAAGAACCAGAGCTGGACCAGACTCTTTGTATTATTTCTTTCATCACATTTGATTCAATAAGTAGTCTATTTGTATTGTTTGCAGCATTGCCTTTGTATTCAGATAATACAACAACCTTTTGATTTGATATTTAGAAATCAGCATTTTTTTAAAGCATTTATAATATCTGACAAAGTTCTGAGATTTCTTTTGGCTATATTACACTAAGACAGTAGTGGAGACTGTTAGTGGTGTTGTGGGGACTCAAAGAAGGCCATAGGAGTGAGTTTTTCTAGATATAAATAGTACCTATTAGATATAATAACATAATATAATATAATAAAATAACATAACATAATAACATAACATAATATAATAGATATAATAGATATAAATAACTGCTAGTGCTGTAACCTCTGATTAAAAAACATAAAACTAGTCATAATTGAAAACTTCGGCGCGTTATTCCCTCTGTGACGACACTGAATGGCTCGTTGGTTGGTTTCAGCTCGTGCCTGCAGGCGTGGCTTGCTCAAGACACGTCGTGCCCGACGTGTCGATTAGTGCTGAGCATCGAGGGACCAGCCAGCCTCGATCCTGGCCGGCTGGAGCCGCAGGAGTTGGCCGGTGAAAACACGGCGCCTGCACATCGAGCTCCGAACCACTTTTTCCACTTTGACGGTACGAGGGTGACAGAGTTGAGCGGTTTTGTTCTGGTGTGATTGCTGCTATTGCTGTCGGAAACTTTGTGTAAACCCTGTGCCAGTTGGCTGAATGGCTGGATGCATTGGGTTTGAATTATCTTGGCCAATTTTAAACCTAAAAAAATTTGCCTTTACTTCATAAACATAACGTCATTGAGAGGAGGAAAGATGGTATTTTAGTTACAAAGTTGAAAAAACTGGAGTTAAAGATTTTTACGACGTTTTGGCTATATTACCTTGCTCACGTAGAGTTGAAATTTTTGCTTTCCTCTTCCTGGTGACTATTTCATACCAGTCATTGAATTATAAGAAATCAAAACATACGGCAAATACATTAAACACTTAAAACTTGATTTAACTGCTTACACTTGTGTTCATTGCCAGTTACCTCCAATTTGAGTTGTATCATGTTGCATGATAAGTAACCAACACTGGTTGATTAATTGAGAAACCTTGTTCACATCTACAGTAGCAGCAACACTGCACATGTATCTATTTTAACTTAACCGATGATCTACTCGAAGCTTGAAGTTAGAAGTGGCAACAGAGACAAGTATTTTAAGCGAGTGGCTTGCATTCTAGGCTCGCGCTACGTGTCGTGGCTGCCGAGCTTCTCTGTGGAAGTGACACACACTCAGCTGCTTCGCTCCGATCAACACCAGCCAGCGCAGACCTCTCAGCTGGATGCCATGGCCAGGCAGGTGCGTACCTTTGGGATGTTCTATAATTACGTTAGAAAGTGTAGGATTTAATGTGTTGCCAATGCACTGAATGTAGGGAGGTTTTGAATGACTTAAAACTGAAAATACCGCTGACTTAACCTGTGGTAACATAATAAAGCAGAATTGAGAAGCTCTGTTAGACAATCTCACCATCTCCATGGCTACCAAATGTTGAATCAACCATTGCTTCATTGGTATTTGATTCTCATCAGTATTTTTATTTTCAAAGTTGGATACAAAAAAGCTATCTTTAAAAAATTCCAGTATACTGGCTTTCTGAGTCAGTCACTCGGCTTTTTGAAATGTGTCTTTGTGCTTTGAGGAGTGATTATAAGACTGTTTTTGTTCTCAATGATAATACTATTTTTGCATAGTATGACTTTAATATGATTTACTATTGCCTACTGGCATCAATTGATACCTTGCCGTTGAAGTTGGGAAATTAAAAATCGCAGTTTGTGGGAAGCACTACCTTTGCAATGAAAAATGACGATGTAAGCTATGCACGAATGGAACCAAGCAGCCCCTACTCCTGCGGCTGCCTGGCACTAACTCTCGTTCCTTCTCACTCCCGTAGGTGCAACAGCTGTTCCCACATCTGGCGTTGGCAACTGTGATCGAGGACCTGCGCTCGACGCGTTCTGTCGAGCTGACGATCGAGAACGTGCTAGATGGGCGTGTACTGGCACCGCCGCCTATGTTCCACCGAGAGTCTACGCCGCCCCCACCAATCGAACCACCCCTGCTGGGCGAGCCGTCAACAGCCGATGTCAGCCCTGTAGGGGAGTGGAGGGCACACGAAGCGGTTGAGTGGTGAGTCTCAATTTGTGGCAGTGTAGAAGTTTGATATCTTTGAGTCCCTCTTCATCTTTTGCAATCGGCCATTTTATCATTGGTCTGTTGTTTTTCCTTATTTTCTTTTCCCTAGTTAATTGATTTGGTTTTGTTTCTTAAAATTTACTCCAAGGTTATTTAATGGGTTTGATGTTTGTTTTGACTTATGTTAGGAGATAACTAAGTTGAATGGTGATTTTTGGTTGGTGTTTTGGTTCTACTGGCATCGAAATATAAGGTAAGCCATTTCTAAAAGAAAGAAGTAACGTTGGTTTTTCTAAATTTTTTCCCGATTGTAAGCTTTCTGTTGGGTCATTGCATGAAATTTATATATTTTTTAGACTGGGATGCTCAAGGGAAAAGTGAGTCTAGCTGTCTTTGAAATATCAAGAAAAATATTACAAATTCCAGCTGGAGAGCACCGAGATTTAATCGATGTAAAAATAGCTTAGGAAAGGAACAGCCTCAAAATCGGCACAAGTAATCAAAGCATAATCAGAATGCAAAGTTTAAACATTTTTTCTTAGAACTAGCTGGAGACCTAATTAGGGACTAAGCGAAGTTTTCTTGCCCATTCTGGCTTTTGGCCCGAATCATCGTTCTATCCTGATCTCTCTGTTAGCGGCAGCGAGGTTCAGTCAATGGGCGGCCGCTTCTCCAAATGCTCGACAGAGCGCGAGCGCATGCTGTCTATGCGCAAGGAGCAGCTGGTGTCTGCTGCACGGCGTCGTTACGTTGAGAGACATCACGCCGACACTAGCTGAGCCGGCTGTCCTAGCCTGCCGCCACCGGAGAGAGTGGCTTAACCAAATGGGGTCGCGTAGAAAGTGGCCAGGTTTATGTGGAATGATCGAGTGGCCAACTATTTCAGGAATTTTACTAGGCGCCGGTGCTAGCTTTGTGCTGTACGTCAGGTCGGATAGATTTTGTGATGACCGGGCATGTCATGTCAGGCGTTTCGTACAGATTTCTCATTCTTTATTCCTGGAAAAAAGGTTACGAGTAGGCAATGCCTGTTCTTGTGAGCCTGATGCGTGTTTTATTGCAAATGATACATAGTTTGTTCGATTTCTCTATGTCAAGTATTTCACATGAATTGTGTTTTTAGCTTTTTAGTCTTGAACAATGTTATAAAAAAATGACAAAACAAAGTTACCAGTAGCAATGCCTGAGTTGGTACATTTCAGTGACAGGGCATCACAACTCTGGAGTACCTACCATAACTGTTATAGACAAACATGAGCCTTTGATTGATAACAGTGATTGTGAACTTTTCTACCAATGACTAGATTATAAATTAATATTAAAAGGCAATACTAAATATTAAATCAGAATTGAATTAAATGACATTTCAAAAACAATTGGGTGGGTAGACGGCGTCCACCCTGTAAAAAGGGTGTGTGGACGCCGTCCACCCGTGTCCACCCTGAAATTAACCACTGTTTATTAGTGATCTTAAGTGGTACAGCCACAAATACAATACCCAATTAGTAACCGCTTGAAGTCCAATTGGTTCTATAAGGTAAAGTAGCATTATTATTTTATTGAGTTGACTCTAGCAGCCAGCTAACTGTATTACTACAAATATGCTAAAAATTGTTCAAATCGTTGTTTAAAGGTCTTCTTTCCCGAAGTAATGCACCAATCACCCACTGCTTATTTCAACGGCTCATGTATTGCATGATTTAGAAACTAAGCGGCACCTGTTTCCATTGGTGCTCATGTTTAAAAGAGACATTATAGTGTCTATTTACTATTTTTGTAAATTTTGGCAGATCATTTTGAGTCTATTATGCAGTTTTGGTTACTATGTACCTCAAAAAATTTGAAGTTTAATTTTATCGTCTCATTTTTTTAGTTACTGATCAGCTCTTGGCAGATTTAACTGAGAAATGAAGTAGAGCGTGTCTTTTGAGGTATTGTGCCCCAAAGTATTTTGAAAAATAATATAATTTTAACTTCATAGTTATCAAGAGTTAGCAAAAAGAGTTGCAAACATTAGATGGTTCTTTTACAATTATCTATTTGATTTTTGAGTGTAATTTATCACAAGAAGAACCAGGGATTAGAAACTGAATCGGCATTATCCTAGCCCCTTGATCTTGTGTTTAAAATGTTTGGTATGAAAAAGCAAATCAGAATCAAGGATTTGTGGTTGGACAAATTTGTCCTGTATGAGGGAAGACTAGTCATGAAAGAAAAATGTGGCCTAATTGAGTAATGAGCATTTGCATGTGCAGGGCTTCATTTTTCTATGCTTTTTCTATTTAATACTTTGCTATACTTTGGCGCACTTTCTTTCTTCAAGCTCTTCAAAGTTGTCATTGCTTTTAAGACTTCAGCTGATAGGACTAAAAATAACACCCAATGAAGGACAAGTTTTCTTTAATTGATTGGATTTTAATACCATAATCATGAACTGGTCAAATAAGTAACACATAATTTGAGAAGCAATCTTTCAATTGGATGCAAAATCTTAACCTCTGCTTCACCAGTGCCAGACTATGCAAGGCTATTCATTAAATCACTATTTGCATCAGATGGCAGTAGATGCCTTATGGTTCAATTTCCACGCTGATTTTCAATGGTGTGTTGTTAGTGAAACTTGGCTAGAACCCACGTGTTTTTGCTACCTTACTACCTACTTATACTATGTCCTTAGTTTTAGTTTATAAAAACATATAAGACTGAACCCGGTTGCAGAACGTGTATCCTCCGTATCCCTCTCCAGTATGTAATCCTCTGTGAAAGTAGAATAACAAAAAAAAATAGTTTTCAGCAAGAAATTCAAGAAAATATTGACCCAAGCTAATTAAGCAAATAAAAAAATAATTTCTGTGCAAATTGATATACTTATTAACTTACTGTATATGCACCCAGCTGAACAAGTCTTATCTTGTGCCTAATTGCATCCTATCAAAAAGTTTTTTTTTTACTGGAAACTGTCAGGTTGCAAGCACGAAAGACTGCCGAAGATGGATCCATTTTCCTGATGGAAGTATCGGGAATTGTAGAGTTTTTTTCTTTCAATTTTATTTGAGTACGGATAAGTGGCGAGAGGCATCATGGTAAGACGGAGATGTTAAAATACTACCAATGAAATTTCTACAAGCAATGCAATAAGCCTGCTTCATACCGTTGTGAGGAATAGCAGAAATTTTCTTAGTGTGATCAAGTAAAAATTGCATGGTGAATTGTGATTTTGTAGGACTGAAGAGGCGTGGCACCGCGGGACTTTTCATAGGGTTAGGATAGAAACAGCAGGCAATCAGAAAAAAACCAACATTGCTCCAAAAAATTTAATTCTCCACACACAATTTAAACCGTAATGCAGGCATCGATAATAAATCAATTAAGAGAAGTAAACCCATTGGGTAGTTTAAAATTTAGCCAATGAAGTTCATCACAACAATATGCAAAACAATGTGAGCAAAGATGAAGTCTGCAAATCCTCTTTCTGGGCTGATTCCAAAGAACTGATTCTTGTTTTGTGGGTTAACTTGGAGCCGGAGGCAAACTGAAATCATACAATAAAAATTAGCAGAAATTGAAACATTTGTATAAAACAAGATTGATCAGATAAGCTTTTGTTGACAAAATTGGAATGTAGGGTAGGGGTTTGAATGATTTCTTCCAGTAAATTTTAGTTACAAAATGAATGCGTTTCTTCTTTAAACGATAAGCGTATTGTAAGATTGGGAGGTCTTGTGACGATCATTGATTGAAAGAGGATAGATACAAAATTATTGCTTGGATAAGTTTTGATGCCCATCATGTTCAGGTATCAAGTTAATGAAGGTATTCTAGGAAGCTGAAGGACAAGCCAATAACATAGCTGTCATGAATAGCAATGAATAATAACAGCAATGCTTCTAGTAATATTAACGTTCGTACTTCTAACAGTTTAATTACGTTTTCACTGAAACCACATGCAACTACGCAAATTTCAACCAAATATGATATATTCAGATTAAACATTCGATAACGTGGAGGAGGTAGAGCCAGTGAATTTAGAATATGTCAAGTAGTAGGCAACATTGACAATCATGATGTTCAAACCTGAATGTGGTTAGAATAGAAGAATAGATAGGTTAGGTTATGGTTAGGTCCTTTAGGTCAGGTTACTAGGTTTTTACCTGCTAAGACGAAACAGCTGACACAAGAGATGAACCCACTGAGGAACGAGTTAAAAGGAAATGTTCCTACTAAGCAGCAATACACAAATTGTATTACTGCAGTAAGAAATATATACAGAAGGTAGGCATCAATGATCTTCAATTTCTTTGGTGTATTAGAAACATAATCCTGATAGAATTTTCCAAGTACTGTAGTCAAGATAGTCATGATTCTGTATTGTTGGCAATCGAGAAGTGATGATTAACGTTCTAATGATACAAATAACAAATCCTCCGGCGTCGGCGAAATTGTGACTGGCGTGGCAATGGATACGACCAGATACGACAAAATTATCGCGAGTGACGTTTGCTTGATGGTGAGTTAGTGCAACGCGAAGCCACCAGGTTCGCGCTGTTGACGAGTTTGACACTTGTGTGCATGTTTGAATTGGTTTGAATGGTCTTTGGTTTGAATGCAAACACCTTTGAAAACGAGATGAGTCGGACAGGTGAGGAAAATTAGCATTATTTTTCTTACACGGACTATTCGATGGAATACAGCAACATTTTGAGATTATTCACGCCTTTTCCGTGGTACGGCCAATACCTCGGCTTCTTTCCGGAGTGTGCCACGCACACTAGGAGACGAAGGTAAATAATTTTACCACTAGGTAATGCTAGTTCCAGATGAGCCTCTGCTATTTGGTGCCTATCAAACTAATGGCTGTCTGCTTACTATTGGTCTAGAAATGTTTAAAACTTAGTTACTTTTAAGGTACGTTTACAGCGATGCGAAGCGACAGCGCCGCTGACGAGTTCACAAGCTACAGCCAATCGCCGATCGCGGTCGGCCAGAAGGCGCTGTCGCTTCGCATCGCTGTAAATCAAAAATTTAATTTACTCAGGAAAGTTCAGGTCTACACTGCGTTCTTGGAGCTTTCCAGAATCCGGATCCAGTGAATTCCTGACTTGAAATGGCAAAATCGCCCTGTTAAGTGCCTGGAACTAGCAACACAAACACATGGAGTAAGTTTCGGCTCGAAGGTTTGTGAACGATGCTATGGTTCCTCAAAGTTAGTTAAAAGATTTACACCAATCGCTACTCCTATCAATTTAAATGAGCATGGGCTCGACTTTAAGTTGATTGGTTCTTTTTAGCGTTGAGAAATTTTTCGAATGAACGCCGGAACTAGACCGGAACTAGACATATCTTATAACACTACATGCCTGTCACCATGGGCGTCCGCAGGATTTTTTCCAGGGGGGTGCAGATGCTTCCAAGGATATCGACAAAAGGGCTTCAACTGAAGAGGGGGGGGGGGGGGGGGGAGGAAGAATCGCACGTTTTAAATATGTTGAATGAAAACTAGTCTGGGCGAAACACTCGCTTACCGCCACTGTAATCATTTGCACTCGAAGACCGTGGTTTTGTCACCAGCGTGTGTCTCATTATTAACAACACTATAACCGTCTCAACAATTGATGCCCAAACGCGGACTCGAACCCCGATCTCCACCTTTCGCGGGTGTTGCTCTGAACCATTGAGCTATCTGGACACTGGCTTTTCGAGACGATTCTAGTGTATTTGATGAGAATGACAGTTCTCCAATACTAGTAATAATTAATAATCCAATCCTAATACAGCGTGTGTCTCAGTTCGTCGCTTAGGGATGAGGTTGAGTCCTGATTCACGAAGTGGCCAATATCCAAAGCAGCTTGAAGTTGAGGACCTAGATCACATTCAGTTTCAAAGGCTGGTATTGGATTTTCGGAATCCGCCGTCGTCGATGTAGATGCACATGCACTTTCAATACTGCGATCGCTGTTGCCATGGCTGTCCGAAATTTCACGCGCGTCATCGTTCGCCTTTCTCTTCACACTCGCACTAAAAAATTTGCGTATATCTATCCTCCCTCAATCAACAAACTTAACTAAAACGCCCGGGCTAACAAACCACCCTACTCGAGTCGCTCCCGACACATAACTGACTTACGAAAAGTTGGGTTCGATGGGGAGAAATTTGGGGAAGTAGGTACTAGCAAAGTTTATAAACTCTTGTAGGATCCCAGTTTCATAGAATTACGCCGCGATTTTTTCGCTGGAAAGGTTGGATGGTCATTCACCTTTCCTCTCAAGAATGTAATACTAATTCAGCGTTTTCCGTTTAAATGGCACTATTTTAATAAATTAAATGAGAGAATATGTTTAACTTGTCCTTTGAATGATGAAATAACAAAGCTTTTATAGAGTGTTTTTTTTTTAATGTTTTAAGATTTCCAGGGGGGTGCAAGCGCACCCCTATTGCACCGGCCTCGTTTGCTCAGCATACAGTTTAACAGTAAGGCTCTGACTCTGCAGAACTATACTATCATATGAATCTACTTCATGAATATATCCTATGACTCTTCAATATAAGAGCCGATTTTTCAGTGTTCCGTTACAAACCCAACAGTCATTTAAATTGTGTTTTTTTTTTTGCTTGGCAACGGTCAATAAGAAAATGTTTTTTGTTTGTTAACTCTAAGAGGCATGGTGGTAACACAGGTGGTAGGAAAGACACCATTACCACTATTTCTGGATTTTTTTATGCCGATTCCAAGGACGGTAAAACTTACGCATACCTCAAATCGCTTGCGCTTAGAATTGTGGATTGGCGGTAAAAGAGGCTACATATTACGCTACAATAATCAGTTCGCTCGCTCGCTGTCTTTAAGGGCGTACCGATGCATGTGCGCTTTAATTTTTGAATACAAACGAATTTTAAGCTAAGCTGATTTATCTACTTACCATTTGTGAGCTTTCAAACAGTATTTTCATAATTATTACGAGTTCTAGTCATAAAAAAGGGTGGCAATGCCCTTATACCACCATGCACTATGAGTACTGCATGGTCTAGTACGAGGGTTGAAAGTTGTTTTAAAAAGTTAAGCATTATGAGAATTATTTTGATATTTGTTACTGAGATGTATCACCAAATGGGTCTGCCAGTGACCAGATGCTAAAGCCACACTTGATAAAACCAAATGAACAGAAATTCCTACTGCCGACGGTTCATGTTAGGATGGCAGTGAATTTAAAGATGACTTTTGATGATGAAACAATGAAATTTTGCTATAAATACAATAGAAATGGGTGGCCGACCTCAGTGAATTAAGAACTTCGGGGTAAACTCGTGTAAACGAGCACTTTAATCGCGCAATGATAACGACGTAGCGTCCAGAAGACGACCCGTCTTTATTCTAGTTTGTTTATTTATGTTTAATTCATATTTTGTATTTCTATTATTTTATGTTCATATTGATTTTAAATTATTGTATCTCATATTTGTCTGTCATTAATGATTTTTGAAGCATATTTTATCTTTTCGCATTGAATGTGGTAAACACGCTTGCTACATAGTAGTATTTATGTATTACCATCCCGTAGGGATGGGAGAGTTGGTAATAAAAATTAGGTAGGTATACACGTACTATAGTGTTTGCCATCCAATAAGCATTAAACCCATCAACTTTAGAAAGATAAAAATAAACAAGAGTTTAAAGTTTGGTAACGGTTTGTTTGTCAACCTTTGACAAAATTGTGAATCTAATTTCTTTCCTTTATGACATTTACTTGGGAGTGCATATATTACTTTGGGCGACATTTCTGCTAACGGGCAGTTTTAACTTTTAATAAGTCCAACTTAATTTATGAGACTCGTCCCCATGGTTACACCTAATCAGATACTTCTGTTTTCATCTTAACCTGCTTATTTAACTGGCATTTAACATTGTGAAAACGGTGAGAATAGAAATGGAGAAGTTCGGCTGAAATTTTGATATTTTCCAGGAAGGCTTTCAGGAAGGTACAACTCGAACAGCAGGATTCCTCCACAAATCCATGCTGTCGAGTGTTTGATAAGCAAGGCGAGTAAAGTTGCTGTACTAACTTTCATTCCTCCAACTTCTCTCCCGAACATAACTGATCACGTGTATGGTGGTCACCCATCCAATACTTGACCCAGCGCATTGTTTCTTAACGTCGGTGATCTCACGAGAACCGGTGTTTCCAACACGCCAAACCGTACGGTGTGAGGATTCGAGGAGGGCTCGTAAGCAATTGAACCCGCTGTGTGACTTGATTTGATCAAGAACACTCACATCTAACAAATGCTAACATAGTTCAAATTAATCTAATTAAACATCAGCAATTTCAGTACGAGAATTTGCAGTTGTTTAGCATCTGCATGCCTGGCAAACATTTGGTCTGTGATAGCAGCCATGGACGCCATTGCTGTTATCACCTCGATCCACTTCGAAAACCGGTCAGCCAATGGGCGTCGAGCTTCAGTCGATTGAAAGTACGAGGCTGGGTCGATCGAGCACGTGTTGTGACGTCACTTGAACAGCAATGCAGTAGGTTTCAGGCGATACTCTTCTGTCGGCTACTCGCCTGGTACGAAGAGACAAATTTTCGCCTCGTTTTAGACGATTATTTCAGTTGAAACTTGTCATGGTTGGATTAACCGTACGTATAGGCAGTCCCGTGGCACTCACGCGTACCACGACTTGCTTTAAAGTTTTCACAGGCAAACTAAATTTCCTGACAACGTCATTCGTTCCCAGCTACTTGACACAATTTTATGAAATACAGCTTTGAATTTTAGGCATAGGCAACACCTCAAAATAGGACCGATCGGGAGATAAAATTATGTGATATTCTGACTTTAGTTGCAAAACTGGTTGCAAACCTTTACAAGATACGATATTTTCTGCGTTGTAGTGCGATCTTACCAGCGCACGCAATGGCAGTGACAACGGACCGGAAGTTAATATGCCTAATATACTTAAGAGCCTTTACCATCAGCGAACTAAGGATCCGCATTCACAATATTATGACGGCTGTGGATGGTACGCACGGTATACCCACATGTCGTGGCTCAATCTCGCTTGGCTATGGGAGAGGTACCCGTCACCTAGAGTTTACTCAGGCACTGCATATTTAAACCCAAATTGCATTTTTATTGCAAAACAAATAGCAACATTACACTTACGACAAGCCTGACTATAACGAGCGTGCACACAACAATAACAAGCTTAGTTCATCCGCACATTGTCCATATTCTCTCCTCTTATCACAACAGATTTCTCCTACCAAAGTGAACATGTCAATGTTAAAATAGCTGTCTCTTTACACGTATCTCTGTAACACACGGGTGTAAGGGTTTAACTGCACTTATCAGCAATTTAGTCAGAGGACCCTAGCTCGGTCTTGACTCCCAAAGTAGACTGTGTATCGACGGACCAGTAGATCGCCAGAGGGCCCTTGCTCGGTCTTAGCTCTCAGTCCCAGAGGCCTAGGGTATCGCATAGCCTAGCTCTCGACTCCAAATCTAGATTGTCACTCCCCAAATGACAGTGCCAGTGGCCTACATAAACCTGTCCGAGCCACGTTCGACATGTGCGTTTTAGGCCACTGGCTAGCTTACCTCCTGGTTATTTCGCCTTGGTCAGCAAGATCAAAGTCTACAGTTTATCATTACTGCTATTGCACGCTCGGTTAAAAGTGTGTTTGTCATTACTTATACAATTTAAAAATGCTTATTCAAAAATACCAAAAAGCAAAGGAAATGAGAAGGCACTATGACGCAAACCTCGTGACGCGCATTAATATCAACCGAGCAATGTTATGCACAAAACCGAGTATGCTCACACAAAAATCTTATTTTGAGAGGTCAGGCAATTCTCAAAAAGATCTGCTCCAGTCGCTCGTTTCATACCTGTTTTACTAGAACCTGTGTTTGGACCGAAATGACCTGTCAGAGACCACTTGCTAGGCCCATTCACGCACTGCCAAATCTTGTACTGCCGTTTCTTCTTAGCGACCCAGCACTGGTTTCTTGCTTACACATTTAATCGGCAGATATTTTTTTTTGTCTCGCCTATAAACGCTCCCAATCCCTTGTGCGCGGATGTTTTATTTTCATGACCCGTAAAATCCTTACTCTTCCGATAAATCCTTGCTCAAATCGCAGGAACCAGCGATGTGTATCATAAGAGCAGATTGATTGATTGATTGAATAGTGACGTTTAAAGACGTACTGAAACCCGGTGTACGTGGTCTACTCCTATCGATGAGCACCAACGTGACCACTGGCTTAACAAGTTAACGTCCACTCCGCAACTGAAAGAATTGAAGGACGGTAAAACTCGAACCACAGGATTCATCCACAAATCCATGCCGTCGAGAGATCGATAGCAAGGCGAGTTAAGTTGCTAAACTAACTTTCATTCCTCCAACCTCTCTCCCGAACAGAACTGATCATGTGTATGATGGTCACCCATCCAATTCCTGACCCAGCGCATTGTTGCTTAACGTCGGTGATCTCACGAGAATTTATGTTACCAACACGCTAAACCGTTCGTTGTGCCGATTCGAGGAGGGCTCGTAAGCAATTGGACCCGCTGTGTGACTTGATTTGGTCAAGAACACTCACATTTAACAAATGCTAACATAGTTAAAATTAATCTAATTAAACATCCGCAATTAAAGTACGAGAATTTGCAGTTCCTTAGCATCTGCATGCCTGGAAAATATTTGGTCTGTGATAGCAGCCGTGGACGCCATTGTTGTTATCACCTCAATCCACTTCGAAAACCGGTCAGCTAATGGGAGCCGCGCTTCAGTCGATCGAAAGTACGAGGCGGGGTCGATCGAGCACGTGTTGTGACGTCACTTGAACAGCAATGCAGTAGGTTTCAGGCGATACTCTTCTGTCGTCTACTCGCCTGGTACGAAGAGACACATTTTCGCCTCGTTTTAGACGATTATTTCAGTTGAAACTTGTCACGGTTGGATTAACCGTACGTATAGGCAGTCCCGTGGCACTCACGCGTACTACGAGTTGCTTCAAAGTTTTCACAGGCAAACTAAATTTCCTGACAACGTCATTCGTTCCCAGCTACTCGACACAATTTTATGAATTACAGATTTGAATTTTAGGCATAGGCAACGCCTCAAAATAGCACCGATCGGGAGAAAAAAAATATGTGATATTCTGACTTTAGTTGCAAAACTGGTTGCAAACCTTTACAAGATACGATATTTTCTGCGTTGTAGTGCGATCTTACCAGCGCACGCAATGGCAGTGACAACGGACCGGAAGTCAATATGCCTAATATATCTTAGAGCCTTTACCATCAGCGAACCAAGGGATTCCTCCACAAATCCATGCTGTCGAGAGGTTGATAAGCAAGGCGAGTTAATTCGCTGAACTAAATTTCATTCCTCCTACCCGTCTCCCGAACAGAACTGGTCATGTGTATGATGGTCACCCATATTTCAGAAGTCAAAACCAAAAGCTGACAACCATTTGAAAAGATTTAAAGCATATATTTAAATTGCAAATGGGGTTGGATTGTTTCGCTCACTACGCTCATCAAACACATAACATTTCAATGTTTTAATGGCGAAGTTGGTACGGGAAAAATAACTTTAATAACCACAATTTAAAGGTCAAATTAAGTTGCAGGAGACATTTTGCATTACATGCATGCTCCCTTATGATATCAGCGATCAGAGGCGCCGGAGCAGCGATCATATTTCTGAGATCAGCCAGATCAGTGAACTCCAGTCTGCTAGAGCCTCTCTTGCAGTCCTGGAATGTCTAACACGGAGAGAGATTTTGTTGCTTTTTTGACTGCCGAGTTAAATTTTAACCAGTGTTTCGCGGCGACCAGCACTGTAGCGAAATGAGTAATTCGGCTCTGGATGGGCGCGGAGTTTCGTGTCTGCAAGATAGCCGTCAAAAACAAGGTGTGAGCTTACCAATTCTTTTGAAATAAGGAACATGGACCAATACTTTGTACGCTGCCAGCAAAAATTAAAAATTTATTTCGTTGCGTGGAGCGAAACAAGCACCCCGTTACGGAATGTCCTACACAGAGGTGACGGCGAATGTTATTTCCAGGGGGGTGCAAGCGCACCTCCTTGCACCCCCCTCCGGACGCCCATGCCTGTCACCTTGTCACCATGTCAAAATATCTTCCTAAAGCAAACGACGATAGTAAACATTTTTAAAAGTATCGCGAAAGTTTGCAATTAATTACTAAGCCAAATTATAATAATCTTGAACACATTTGTAAAGTTAGACTTTAATCACAATATTTTGCACGCCTACTTACAATGAAAAATCAACAGAGCCTCAGGTTTTACAATACCCTGAAAGTATCACGAGAGAAATGTTCTCTGACTTATTTTGTTGTGATTAATTTTAAAAAATTACATTATTTTCTTCAATTAACATTGACAATTAGCAGAACATACGTTCTGCCAACGTGCCAATGATAATTAACATTTGGGATATTCCACACAACGCCCCCACAATGAGGTTAATTTCAAGCAGTACATTTACTTTGGTATTAGGGGTTGATTTTTATGCTGAGCCAGATGACAGTGTAGGTAGTGACAGTTGCAGCCACGCTCAGCAACAAAGTCAGGTTCAGGTCAAACATCCCCAACGCTGTCAGCACGACCTTGGTGCCGGCAAGTTGCTGGGAAAAGTCTAGAAGTTCTTGCTTCAACTCCTCGGGACCAGACTTGTCGAAATGAGTCAGACATTGCTGAACTGTTAACGCAGTTTTGTTGTTGGCCTCATCACACAATTGGTTACTGGTGACGGCAACCAACACAAGAATCAAAATGCACAAAACGCACGAAGCCAAATTTGAAAGTGCCGTACCCAAGTTAAAAAAAACTGAGATTTTATTATCGCTGTTTGTTGTAAAATATGTAATGATAATTGAAAATGTGAAAGTAATTATAATCAATAGGTAACCGACTAAAGCCATCATCTGAAAACCAAAAGCCCTGTTTATCACTGTAGAGGCTTCATACAGATGCAAATGCGTCAGACGAATTTCTGGCAAACCACGCAATAATTGAGTCGATGTCAATTTTGCTACAAGTTTTCTCGCCCGGAAATTGCGCTGGTGGGGTCTAACGGGAACAACGATATTCTGACCGTGAAGTGCCCTAGCGTGGAACATTCTTTCAACCTTCGGCTGGGATAAAGTCTTCAGCTTGTGGTACCGGGCTATCAAAATGAAATTTATTGTTTTGTATCTCGAGTTTAAATATGATGCAAGGTTACAGTATAGAGACGCTACAACCATGGTACTAAAATTACAAAAATACTTAAAAGTAAATACAAAAGGGTCAAAGGGTATTTTGTTACTTGCATTTCTTACATCAAAGATTATGTATAAAGCGTAAACTGCAACGAGAGCAAAAGTTTGTAACCACCGCAGCCTAACTGAAATGTTTCCTTTGTCTGTAAACGAGTCGATACTTCTGTCGACTTCAATCATTATTTGCGTAATCGCGTGTAGCCCACGTCGAACTTTCTTGACAGAAGATGAAAAAAACACAACAGTGTTCGAAGTTGATATCAATGTAACCAGTACACCGGTTATTTGAAGTTGCACTGGTACCCGACCAGTTAGCACAGCGACTAAAGACGCAAAACTGTATAGGCCGACGAAAAACATTGAAAGAACAGCTAGACTGTAGCACACGTCGATTGCTGTCAGATCGAAGTTTAAATTGAATGGAGCAAGTCCAAGTAGACGAGACAAATAGAAAACTGGAGTTATTGTGGACACAAATTTAGATGAAACCGACCTTTTATCCATGTAACCTAGTGAATGATAGGCCTCACTATAATGCAATGCTCTCCCTACGACTCCAGAATGTTTGTTGTTTTTCAACCTGTCTTTGAACCAAAATCATTATTTTGAAATTATCCTCATGAATTTTCATGTTCTTTTGACAGGTCGATTATATTGTTTTCATGTTATTGTCTTGTTTGCAGCCCTGATATTTTGATCGCCCCTGTACCGGAACTAAGTACACATAAAAAGTTTGAATGGTTTATCAATATTTTAGTCGATAATTATTTCACATGATCTGTCGCGGCGATCACAAATATGCCAAATTAAGTTTTTAGAGGCACCAGGACAACCGATATTTATTTTAGCCACGTTAAAATGCACATATATATATATTTGAAATGCAAGGCACAAAAGGGCAAAGGGACCGCTGGCGTCCCGTTTCTTCCGACGGACGGTATATAACTCGTACAACAGGATTTCTCCATGTGTCCATTGCAGTCGAGAGGTTGACAACCAAAGCGAGTGAAGATAACATAAAAACTTCAACCCCTCCTCCAATCTCTTTCCCGAACAGAACTGGACATGTGTATGATGGTCGTTGATGTGGCGTGGTCCAGATTACAACGCAGAGGAAGCCGGCGTCGGCGATGACGACGGCCACGCAACCAACCTTGACACCTGCAGGCTAGCGTGAACTTCGACTGGTGGAAATGGAACGGAAGATCCGATAAAACATTATACCATTATACCTATATAATTATATTACATTTTTTTTCGTAAAAAATTACTCTCATTCTCGACACATTGTCAACCAAATTCCTGCCCGTTATGCATCTCATTTATTTTTTTTATGGGTAATAAACTTAGTAAGTACTTGTTATTTACAGTTTGACCACTAGAGTATTTTTAGAGTAATGACATTTAGTAATATAAACATAAGCTTTTTTCTAGAGTATTTTTTATTTACATCAGGACATTAAAAATCTCCTATTTTTAGTTGCTGTTGGCACGAAGAACTGGTAAACTGATAAAGAACTGTCACGACGCCATGCCACATTAGATCTGGTTCCCCAGATTCTTTCTCCGGCTGCACTTTGTGCATCAGAAAAGTGCGTCTTAAATAATATTCGTAATTAATTGAAATAATGAATATTGAATATTAAATATATTCCATATCGAATATTGAATTGATTGTTTTCATCAAGTAGCTATCTCAATCGTTGCGTTTTTGCGGTGAGCTGATAGCAATCGTGGCCGCCATTGCTCTTATCACACATGTGATCATAAAAAAAACCCGTCAGCCAATGGGAGTCGAGTGTCGTCGGTCAATGCCGAAGGGAGGGATCCATCGATGCCGAGAGGAGGGATCGATCGAGCACATGGCGTGTGACGTCACGATGCACTGTGAACTGACGATACTCCTCCGTCGGCTGGTCGCCTGGTATCAAAAGGTGATTTTACTTCGCGTTTTAGATGATTTTACGAACCAAACATGGTTCAGCTTTACGTGTCGGCAGTCCCGTGGTGTTTATGTGTATCACGGGTTGCATACATACTGCTTTATTTGTTTTCGGTGGACTTCGTAATCAAAAAAAGGGGAATTTGATCAATTCTTCCCTAAAAGGTTACTTTCTCATGTTTCCCAATGCATATTAAATATCTTTTATTAAATCATCTATTAATATCTTTTATCTTCAATCTTTTGAATTTTTTAAGAAAATAATCATCGCCGAAAGTAAGTAGGGCATTTTTTTCTAAGGGTGGTCAGCGTCCAACTACCACGCACACATGGAACATTTATTGGGTAACTACTGGAAATAAAGAAATAACCTAAAGGTAGTTTTGATTATTTATTAAGTCAGTATTTTTTCATGATAAAATATCTGTAATCGTTAGGCAACACATTTCCATTTCTCTCTGTAGATGAATCCAACATTCCAATATATATATTTATAAATGCTTTATATTTATAAAGCACAATGTTTACAATGTTATAACACAATGTTCTTAATAAGTTGCAACTAAGTTGAAAAATATAATTTGTGTGCTCTTTCTCTCCACGAACATCGAATAATTTTACAGAAAACTAAAGAATTATATAATACAATTGTGTCTTCATTCAAAATTACGTATAATTACTTTCATACCTTAGAATATTTAAATTAAATTAAATATGAGATCAACGATTAAAACTTTGTGTACGACTAGGAATATAATACTTAGAGATAAGTTTTGTGCAAAAACTTGAAATGCAGATCAATGAATTTGGCAGAATTCTAGCCAATCAAAAAAAAGTAAAAAAACTGTCTGTGCATAAGACACAAATGAAACGAAAAAAAAAATAATGACATTGCAATGCTTTCTCGATAATTTAGAACAGCTTTGTCTTTGGAATTGGAAATAAAAGCTTGGTATTATCACACTTCGCATGTAGAAACTCGAAACTCTGTTATATCGTTCGCCATTCTCTGTGGAAAGAAATCAACATTAATTAATTTTAAAAAATCGAGAATATTCTCAAAAGATAACACTCTTGTAATGGAAGAACCCTTCTTTTCACTTAGAAAATATCTTTACATCCTCTATAGATATTGTTTGGTCGCTGCCTTTGACAATGTCTTTCAGTATTTGAGATTTGTTCTGTCACAAGGTTACTTACAAAATTGTATTCAAATTGCAAATCTTGCCAAAATAATTATGTGAAAAACTATTCTATAGTCTAATGAATTATTTTGGGCAGAGTTGGAGGTTGGAATCATAAATTTTGGTCATCACCAACAACGTGTATTTTCCAGCTTGGACAGCGAGCAACTCCAGCTTGGAAAACTATCTTTAGACATCTTTAACTGTTTCACTGGTTGTGTATTTCTAGGGGTCGTCCCAGGCTGTGGTTTTACAAAACCACTCTATCCAGTTCTCAAAGGAGCGAGCAAAATTCCCACAAAAATTTCGAACCTTGATGGTGTTCGTTGGAAAGAGCAGTGGGTAGGGGCTGGCGGCGTCGCTGTTTCTCCTCGGCGTAGGGGGCCGGGGGTCGGGTTCTGTGCACCCCATCAGCCAGTAGGTGGTCACCGAGCCTTTTCCCTTAAGTTCGACTTCTCCCCGCAGTTCCAGCTCGAACGTCCCAAACTTGAGCAGAATTTGGCGGGCAGCCTCGCTTACATGGATGCGTAGCGCTGGCCATCAGGGACAGATAGGTAATCAGAAAGATACGCAGATAGGTTTACAGATAGGTAATCAGAAAGGTAAGCAGATAGGTTTACAGATAAGTCTATAGATAGTTCAGCAGATAGGCAAACAGATAGGTAAAATCGACCGAGGACCAAGAAGAAAAGTCCAAGCTTTAAAGTACAAATAACCATTGTCACACAATTGTCCGACAATTCAGTAGTTCAGTGCAAGCGAGTGATGCAACAGAATTTATTTGTAACCTATTTTTATCCATGGGGTAAAAATCCCACACGACGTCAAGGAAAATTTGATTATTTCTGACTAACTGACAGGCAGTGAGAAGTCGTGAAGCCTCGTTTTAGGAAGACAGTGACTTTCACTGAATTTCAGGGAGGGCACCCTGCTATAGGCCCGACCCCGTTGCTCTGTTTAGATCTGATGCCAAATGAAATCAATGAGTGTTCTTCGATGTTCAGTTGAGATATGACAAGCTATTCCAGTTGACATTTAACTTGATGGTATTTTTTTTTTATTTTCTCTCATTTTAATTTGATACACAGCAATCTGTATATACATGTTTCAATTGTCTGTAAATTGTCTCACCGATTGAGTCTCATCTAGTGATCTCATTTAAAGTAAGCAAGCAAAGCAAGCAAGCAAGCTAGAATAACGGAGGGTAACTTACGTTGTCCCGTGGACTCGAGCCTGGAGGCGGTGTTGACGGTGTCCCCGAACAGGCAGAAGTGCGGCATCTTCTGGCCCACCACGCCAGCACAGACGGGCCCTGCGAAAGGACAAGACATGCCCGGTCACTATTTACACCCAGGCTAGAAGTCCAAGTATTATATTTCCCATAATTTATACATGCGCTTGAATTCACGATTAGTACCGGCACAGAAAACACGTACAACTTCTGACAAAAAAAAAGCAGGCCGGAAAGCGATGCAGGAAAATCGTGCAAAAAATATGAAATCCCTCAACTATCAATTGAGAGGTCCGGGTTTGATCCCAGTCAGATTTTTAGTCTGCGAATTTGGACAAGAACTCGCTTGTTTTTATCTTAAATAGCTTAAGGTGCATCAGCGACGCATTCCCTGCGTACAAATTCACCACGCCAAAGGCTCACCACGGTCATCACATACCCGAATGTATTCCGATGCGAACTTTCAGCTGCGCTTCTGGTCGGTGCTTGATCGTGAAGGAGTGCACAGCATCCAGGATCGCCAGCGCCATCAGGGAAATCTCCCTGACGTGGTCGTCGCCGTTGCGCTCGGGAAGACCGGAGACCACCATGTAAGCGTCTCCAATAGTCTCCACCTGCAGTTTAAGAGGCCGTTAGGGTTGGCAGGCCACTAATAGCTACCCGAGGACAAGTTTTTCCGACATGGGCTCGACTTCATGAAGACCCGGTTGGTTAGAAAAGCAGATAATGTAAGAAGCACGCTCACCTAAGTATAAACAATTTATTACGATAATTTATTTGAAATCTTATTTAAGTTGCAAACGCTTGCAATGCGCGGGCTATTTTATTATTATGAACGTAGTGTTTGAGACGAACCGTCTCAAAAATTGATGTCCAAACGGGGATTCGGACCCCGATCACATGCTTTTTGAGACGATTTTTGTGTTTTAGTTTTGAGACGGTAGTAGTGTTCATAATAATAATATTACGATCATTGGTTGGGAATTTCGAGTTTTAGTGTATTAAAGGTAGACTCACCTTATAAACATCGTAAAATCCAATAATCCTATCGAATGTGCTGTATAGATCGTTCAAGAAGTCGACCACCTATAAAAAAAAAAAAAACATTTATAAAGTACGAATCTGAAAAATGATTATACCTAGGCAAGAAAGTAAGATTTCGCAATCGTGTACCTGCATGGGTGTGCTCTGGGCACAGAGTGCGGTGAAGCCGACGATGTCGCTGAAGTAGACGGTGACACACTCGAACTGCTCGGGCTGAACCATCTCTCCCGCCATCAGCTGCTGGGCCACGGGACGCGGAAGAACCTACCAAAACCACCCGTCAATTAAACCACTCTTCTCAAGACATTTGAGGAATCCTGCGGTTAAGTTCGAGTTGAACTGTTCTTCGGAACTTGGAATGGACCTTCAAACGGTAGAAGTGCCAAGTTCGACAGGAGTAGTTCCTATTGTGACGGCACAGGGTGTATGTACCACCTCTGCATTCTAGAATTTAAGGGCATCGAACACACTAGCCCGTTTCGTTTCCAAATTTTTACCTGGTACAACAGCTCCTCTGATCGTCTTTTCTCCTGGCTCAACTGTTCCGTCTTCTCCTCGACAAGGACCTCAAGGTTATTGGCATACTGTTCCATCCGTCGCAACAAATCGTCCATCAGGTTCTCACAGAATCCCCTGCAAGAAAATCCAACGTTGAGATAAGATTATGCAATATTCTATTACGTGTCTTGAGCAATATTTAACGGTGCTTACTTTCGTATCGAGCGGATAATTCCCCGGATGACCTCGAAGGTGGGACGTTCTTCAGGAAGGTCTGCCCAGCATCGCTCCATCAGTTCCAGAAGTTCAACGCGACAGTCGCGACTGCCTACCACCGGGCGGAATGGAGGCGTTTCTTGAGCTGCTACTCGACCAACAATCTCTGCAAAACATTCGTGCATTTTTTCAGCAATTAGGTATTCGGACCTTGTTATCTTCTTATAATTTTTTAAAACTTCGCTCTTTGGATTAGTTCGAAATGAGAAATATTCTCCCACAAGAACATCATTGCTATTGTCTATGATTATTGCATCCTAATAACGAAGGTTTATTCATAAATAAATATATAAATAATTATATTTGTATGAATTAATTACATATTAATAATTATAAGATAATAATAATAATAATAATAATAAATTTTAATTATTATTATTATTATCTTTGTTAGTTAAAACATTAATTATTATAGACAATTATTTTCATAATTATTATCTATGACGTTTCGAAGACCTTTGAACTGTTAAGCGTGTTAGAAACACCTGTTCTCGTGAGATCATCCAAGTAAGCATCACTGCGCTGGGTCAGGAACTGGATGGGTGATCATCATACACACGACCAGTCCTGTTTGGGAGAGAGGTTGGAGGGATGAAAGTTAGTACAGCAACTTCATTCGCCTTGCTTATGAACTCTCTGCAACAACTTCTGGATTAATCCTGCTGTTCGAGTTGTACCGTTTTTCGGAAGGGACGTTGAGCCTGTGGTCCGCTTGGTGCTCTTTGACATAAGTAGACTACGTTCCAGCACCAGGGTCCCCCTCCTCCCTTTTAGTCTAAGCGAGGTTCATCATAATCTTTATTATCACCCACTCATTAACCACAGGGCCACAGGGCCAGTTTTTCAAACAATGCGTAGTTAAACACCGTTTATCACCGTTATCAACCGTTTCGAAGAACCGTCAAGTTCTTGGTGGTCCTATACCTTGCGGGGAAAGATATTGTCGCGCCGCCTCGAAGGGTCCCCCGCGGACGACGATCTCCTCTAGGATGATGGCAAAGCTGTACACGTCCCCTTTTTGGGTCGCGGGACTTCCGGGCACGTGCGTCAAAGGGATCAGCTCCGGCGCCACCCACAACAGTTCTGCGGATAACCAAGGTTTCAGTCAGTAGTTCATCAACCAAGTTAGTCGCTCTGAAAGTGCGCAGCAAAAACGCGTTGCTATATTGTAAGTAAATTCTCAGTGTGTTTGCAGGTAGCGTCCCAAAAATACCTCGTTCTGCTCCCAAATTGGAGTCATACCAGTCTGACCTTTAATGTAAAACATAACTTTATAGTTTTAAAGCGTAAATCTGTGATTTTACCTTAGAGAATTTAGAATATTTAAACAATAAGCAAGAAGTTTAAAAAATTATTTTTCTCTGCCATTAAGCGATGGACGAACCGATGGTTCACAGGTTGGTACTAACTTGAGTAAAAGATGTGATCCTTGACGGTATCCATGGGTGTAGTCAGAGTGGTCAGGCCAAAGTCGGAGATCTTGAGGACGAAGCGGCCGTCGATTAAACAGTTGCATGAGCGGAGTTTTCCGTGGACGGCCACTTCGCAGCTGTGCAGGTATGCCATTCCCTGTAGAGGAAACGGTGGCACGTTATTATTCATATCTTGCACCGGCTTAGCATAGAATAGAGCTAGTAGCATAGAGCGTTATTATCCATATCTTGTACGTTAAATTAGCACCGGCTTAGAAAATATTTGAAAATATGGGGTTTATCTTGTTTTATTTCTCAGCAATATTTGCCAAGATTCTCTCCTAAAAAAGAGCATAATTTTTCGTTCCCGAACTGTGAGAACGAGCCACAGGTAACGTGAGTTTTTCGTTTTTCGTGCGTTTCAATTCCCGAAATTGAACCAAGTGTATGCTACAATGTTATTTCCTACGTTTCAAGAATATCCAGAAAGTGAGAAAATTCCAAGCATTTCTTGGAATTATTCAATTATTGCTGAAATTGAGATGAATTTATCTCATTCAGAGCTTTAAGCGTAAGCTTATTATACCTGTGAGAAAAAAAAATACTTTGCCTGGTATTATTACCCATGGCATGGATCTGTGCGTGTAACGGTGCGTACCTTGACGACGTCGTGAATCAGCGACATTTTGAAGTTCCAGTCGAGTTGCAGCTCGTCGTTCTCAAGGACGTCCTTGAGGCTGCCCTTGGGACAGTACTCGGTGAGGATGAGCACCACGGGGCACTCAATGCAAGCGCCGATGAAACGCACTGTGTTCTCGTGCGTAACGTCGCGCACCTACGCACAAACACACGCACTCTTAGGAAATCCGTCTACTCGTGGACACCTCCAAGTTGGGTGGCCTTCATACACATGACCTGCCATGTTCGGGAAAAGGGTTGGAAGTTTGATTGCAATTTTACATTTTAATTACTTTCGTAGGCCACAAATAGTTGCAAAAGATGCACAGTGCGATAGTGAAGGTGTAACTCACTTGTTTTATTTCCCACAACAGTTTCTTATTGATGTCCAGCTTCTTCTTCATCGTTACTTTCTTGATAGCGATCCTAGAACCCTAAAATAAGGCAATATATATATTTAGTATCTTGCTGGATGAACTCATTTCAAAATAACCACGAAGATTGTAAGTTTTAAGGCGGGCCTACATTTTGCAATACTATCGGAACGAAATCCTTGAGCTGACGAGGAGAAAATTCCTGCTGAAAGTGAGGGAGTACTTGCTTTGTAGATGCCGATGGTGGTGAACACCTGTGCTGGAGAGAGGGAGCTTGTCGACGTCATGGACCCCCTGCAGCTGTGCAGCTTCTCCATGCCGGGGTCGAAGCCCTGCTGCAAGCACCAACATCCGGTCAACACAACACCGCCGAAAGATATATACTATGCTGAGATACAATGCGGTTCTTGCTTCGGAGGTGGGTGAGTGTTATAATCACCGATCGGGGCGAAATGTGAGCTTGAAACATGGAATTAAATTGAAAACAACGTGATCTTACAAATGGATATAGCCAAAACTAGTAGTCGAGGTGCAACAATACTGTTTCCGAAAAAATAAACATTTTCTCAGAATTAAACTACATGATATCGTAAACGAGTTCTTTTGAAGCCTAAGTTTATCTCACAACAAGTTGAGACAAGATTATTGACATGTGCTATTTATCGATACTGTCTTTCTTTAAGGAAGCTCTCATCTCACGGGAAAAAAAACGAAACAGACTGACATTTCCCCAAAATCAGTCATCAAAACAAATGGAGACAGACTTTATCACTTGCTTCCAACATTTTAACAATGTTTTGCTACAGCAACTTACTAAAAAACAAGACAAAATTGAGAAAGAAATACTAGTGACCATTTAATAATATTCACTATGCAGCTAGATTACGACTGATAATGCCCCCCGGCCCCAACCTTAACCAATTCCACCCGATCAGAACTTACGTAGGTCAAGGAACTCACCTCGCTCCTTTGCAGTCCAATTCGCGAGGAGAAAGGTCTGCCAACCTCCAGGAGGACCTCCTCAGGACGCATTCTCCAAGACATGTTATTTAAGTCTGCAGCGATCTGCATGTGCCTGTCGTCATCCAGGTCCATCACGGAATCAGTTAAAAGTGCGACAACAGTCAATAACTTACTCTAAAACATTCACCTGCGTATCTGTTTGTAAACACTGGTACCTACTCATTATAATAATTACTTCCTAACAGGTTATATCGTCTTCCGTAGGTAAATAATTGATTAATATTTATTTGTAAATTAACGGATTACTTTGAGATAATTGAAATAAAAACAAGAAAAATCTCTTTGTTTCATGGCATTTCTCCCTCAAAACATGCTTGACTACAACATCCATTGCTTCTTTTTGGAAAGCGCGGGAAAGGAATAGTGACTGTATAAAAATATTAATAATACAGTACAAAACTTCAGAAAATAAATCGGTTCATCACTTGAAAGACCATAGTTTGCAGATAGATGGATACATATTAGCTAATAAACCTCGTTGAACTCACCTGTGTGCGAGCCAGGCTAGGACCACTGCAAACGCAACGAATATCGTCAACGCAATCGACCCATAGCACACCATAGCGTACATCTCTGTAAAATTCACAGAAATTGCTACTCATAACGTTGCAGGGCGCGATTATTTAGGTGCCGGAAATTTGGTGCATTTTGGAAGAGCCAGAATCCAGGAAACTGCATTGAAGATGTAAACCTGTCATTGGTGTTCATTGCCATCCCTTGGACCAAGGGAGGCGTCTAACTGTGCCGATCTAATTAAGAGGAATTTTAGTTTCGGTTCAAGCAAGTGTAACGCCCCAACGTGGTGTACTCACCGTTGCTGGTGCATGAAGGGTCGTTGCCCATGAATCCACACGGAGGGACGTCTGGCGGGGGCGAGTACTTCCCACCCGGCCAATGTATCTTCTTGCCCGCAACCGAGGTGTAAGTACGATTCAAGCCAGTGTAATGGGCCACCACCTCAAACCAGCCGCTGATAGGGTCCAGATCTAGCACCGAGTAGTCGGCGTCGCGGTCACCGTTGTCGTCGATTCGTACGTGTCCCGTGATGCCTGGGACAAAGGGTGCCGTTGGGGCTCAGATTTTGGGTGCCAAGGTCGCAGGATAGTTGCAGCCGATATCAAAGACTAGGCTAGGAAGTATAGTTTATCTAAAAACACTCCGAATTTCCTTTTGAATTCAAATAGGATTTTTCGATCGTGTGATAAGCCATTTGATTCGACTTTCTCCAATTGTTTAGCTGACCTTGATTAGATGGAATTAATCAGGTAGAATTGATAAGGTGGGGTGACCGTTAATAATCAAGGAATTAAAAAACTTTAAGCATCTGGGCAATCGCCTCGCAATATTAAGAATTTAATTCAATATTATTAAAAAACGCATTTTTTAGTTACAGAATCACACACCCAGTTGGCATTCAAGACTCAGGCTTAGGTCTTAAAAAAGCCGAGAATGTGACAGAATCCACCTCTTTTTCCACTTGTCCTGCTTTACGACCGCATAAAATAATTACTTCGAGCTTAGGAAACAACTTTAATCAATGCAAATAAGTTTGAAAAAAAAGCAAAGCAAGGGACGGTGTCTCACAGTTTGTTTAAAAGCCGAAAAAACGCATTCCTTTCTCTGAGGTCCTTTCTCTGTGCTAAAAGTTTACAGTTTCTTTCCCGTAATTAAGATAAAAAAAGTATCCAGATTCTTGTTATAGCTAACAAGACGACATCGACATTTCCCTGGCCTCGAACAGAAGTTTCGCAACGCTCCAAAGTCGACTTGTTAATAACTTACCGTGGAAATCCCTGTCCCACATTTTCCGGGTGATCGCGTATCCGTCCAGGATATCCCCCCCTTCCGTGAGCGTGTCATTGAGAGCCATCCCGAGGAGGATGACGCCGTCGTAGAAGGCTCCGATGAAGAAGTTCACCTTTAACACAATGAGGTCAGCGCCGCCAGAGATCGGAGTTGCGCCAAAAAGCACCCCTTTTCAGAAACCAGTAGCCAATTACCGTTAACGTAGCCAGGACAAGATTTTTTTCTTAGCTTTGCGCTCAAATATTTTCGGGGTTGGGATGTCAGCCGAGAACCAGGATATAAAACACTGGCAAACGGTTGGAGGAAGCTCTTTGGTTCGTTGGTCAAGAATTTAAACTGGATTATGTACAATGCGTGCTCAAGGATTGATTTTTCCATGAGGACATACTTTCACAGTAAAAATTCTCACAGTTCACGTAAACAGCGTCATAGCAAGAAACTTACTGCGTAGATGAAATGGCAACCAATACAAACAATCTTGAGAACTTGATTATTGAATTTCTGTGCGTAAAAGCGCTGATGAAGGAGGATGAATCCAATATTCTAGCTCACCTCCTCCGTATCGGGAAAAGTGTAATTGTAGTTGACCTCTGCCAGGTTTTTCACTTTCCTAGCGAAGATGCTAAACTTCGGGCTCTCAGGTTGCATGAGCGAGACCCTCATGAGTGCCTCGTACGCCTGTCGCGCGCTCGGGTCCTGGTCGTCTCCGTTCATCCACCCGTGGTCGTTCCAGTAGGACCCCTGCAGTGGCGACGCAAAGGAAGACTGATAGCAAATATATCTTGGGTTGAGTTATCTGAGTGTATGCTTTACTAGCCAGTGCCAGAGATCCAGGCTCTAGGTTTGCTTTATTTTCATACGATACAGGAAAGTGCAAAGTGCCGACGAATGTGCAGTGACTAACCTGATTAAACACAGGAATATCCACGGATAAGCGGTCGGTGCTAGGTTGTGCCTATCCAGATAAAGTGGAAGAGAAAAATATATAGAAATTCTCTTTTTTATAATCAAGTTTAAGAAATAGGAAAATGTCACAGGTAATATTTTTGAAAACAAGTTGGTGATATGGCACGGAAAGATGACGCCGAAGAAGATAATTGCATTCCAATTCATTCGCATCAAAAGTCATCACGCTTTTAAATTGTCATGCCATGCTGCGAAGCCAGTTAATGCAAAAAAAAAAAAAAAAAAAAAAAAAAAAACGGTGAAACGAATGTTAACAAGCAGAGACTTCACAGTTTCTTTGTTTCCAGACCTGGAAGATCTCAAAGTCGAGGAAAGTCCAGTCTCCGCTAGTCATTCCCAGAGCGTGGGCGGCCAGCATGAACTTCCTGACAAGGGGGCCTCGCACGCTCAGGATCACCACTGCAACAAAGACTCTCAGGATCAATGCAAGGAGGACGAGGCAGGGCAGTCAGGACACTCAGGATCTATGCAAGGAGAACGAGGCAGGGCAGTCAGGACACTCAGGATCTATGCAAGGAGGACGAGGCAGTGTAGTTGGGGAACTCTAAGGACGATTACTATCATTCTGAGTGTGAGAGTTGGCCTCGCATTCGTACCTGTTTATTTCCTTCTTTTGCTTTTCAACTTTGAAAACAAATTTAATCTAAAAGAAATAAAAAAGTCTGCTTCGTAATACGTTAAGCAGTTCTTAAAACTAGCACAAGTAGAAATTTCATTAATTTTGTGGTAAAGAGAGAAACTTACGAAGAGAACACACAAAAACTTCTAAAAACTTAACCCCATACCTGGTCTTAGCGTAACAAGATTTCACAATTTTATGGGGATATAGAATTACCTCTGGCATACATGCTGGCGTCTTTCAAGTAATTGTCCAGTGTCTCCTCATCGTTGCCATCAAGTTCGCGCACAAATGACAGCAAACCTTCCTTCTTCAAGCCATGCTCCAGATTCTTGCCTGAAGACAGAAAGCAAAGAGGATTTCAGATAACGACGAAAAATGTCTCTAAAAATAAAAAACGTCTGTACAAATGAAAAGTGCAAGTCCCTAGAGTACTTTATTTGTGGATGGCATGCGAAGAAATGTCATAACAATCTAACATAATCAGAGGAAACAGTTTTCTACTCGAATTTTTGGTACACTTTTTGGCTTTCCTTGCATCGGGAAACTTTATCTACAAGTTTCAGAAACCGATTGCGTGATAACGTTTCTAGTTGAATAGAAAAAAATGCAGCTGCACAGCTTTGATTTTCAGTTTACTTTGAAATTCCAATGTATTTTGCCATGGAGTTCTTTCAACTTTCTCAAAAATTTCAAATTCCCATTTTAAATGTAAACCAAACTGTAATTAAATGACAGCAATAGAAAGATTTCGGGAATACTTTCTCGCGTTGGTAGCTACTTTTTGCAGCCCGTACGCGCAACAATTCCCGGGAGAACGAACCTGGGGAGAAAGCAAACCCGACTCCTTCTCAGCGCTTCATATCCAAGCAACGTCCGAATACGTAAGTAGAGAAATAAGAAAATCGCCATCCGCCTCGTTTTCCGATCGTATCGGCGCAAGCTTACTCTAACAGACTTCGTGACGTCGCGTGCGAAACTTGGTTTTCTGCACGAAACATGAAGGGGAATTTATCTATCCACTATCTGTGGGTCTACGATAGACGAATTTAGCATGCATTACCTATTTCGAAACGTATTTCGGATAGCTGTAGAGAGGATATTGGGGTACCTATAGACAACCAAGAGGCAGTTAATAATTCAGTATGTATGCTGAAATTCCGACATTACCTTGCTGGGACGATAAAAAAAAAATAGAACACTATGAGTCTTTGTGTAACAGGTCAGTCGCAGCGTAGACGATGCGTAGGCGATGCGTACACGACTCTCTATTACAAATTCTCTAAAAGTGGCTGTATCCCAATCCACGGGCGAGGCATATAAAGCCTGAGCACACTTTTCCAGAGTAAGTTTCTTTATAATGCAGAATGTAAATGAGAACGCGGTGCTTCTGTTGGTAATAACAGAGTTTTAGCTTTTGTTTAATCGAGGTGCCGAAATATCCATCCGGTTTCACATTGTTGTAGCGTGCAAGAATGGTAAGTCTTAAAAACTCATGTGATTTGGTCTTTAAAGTTTACTAGTGGGTTTTTTTTTTATTCATGTTTACCTTATTAGGTGTCAACATTTCAACCTTAGCTGTGTTACTAACTCCAATACCTACCATCATCCCATCAGGTAAGCACTATAAATAGAATTGCAGTGCAATGCAATACATTCGACAACGACAGCGATTGACTACTACAAATGCGTACAAATGCTACAGCTCATTTCACCTGCGTTTTTGAGATATACTGTACCATGGGGAACATTTCGCATCACTTAAAAGATTTCGGATAATATTAAAGTCGATCGGTCGTCTTAACAAATAACGCGATGTGTCGTAAAATTATCATATTATGTAAGATGCTATCTTGGGAAATTTCTCCTATCATAACTCGTTATGATAACAAGCTACAAATAATTTTTTAACAACTCCACGAAGAATAAATTGCATGCTAGAACGCTTCTCAGGTATTTCGCGACGTCAAAGGCAGGTTGGCGGCGGCTACGACGGCGTCGGTCTATCAACGTCGCGACGCATATTGTGGTTGTTATGGCAACCGTAGAGACGCCGCAAGTACCCCCTGGGGTGTAGTCGGTCCGATCCTTGCGCGAGGTTCGTTTGTACATCTGACACCGGCGACCCCGCCAAGGTGCGACGGGGCAATCAACAGTCTGACTCCTTGCCTCCCAGGCTGTTTCCACGCAGATAGATGAGAAATGTAGCTTGATGTGATTGGTAGTTGAATACCTCTATTGATGTTGGATGAGATTTCTTAATCATTTGGATAAGCTGATTAAGGAATCAATTCTTTTGGGTCCTGCCACAAAAAAAAATTTTATTTTTGTTGAAGAATGATTTGTTTTATTGCGGTTGTGTGTATCATACTATTTCGATCATTGAATGGTTTGTGATTTTATGTATCCTATTTGCTCTCTCTCTAGTATCTATCTCTGCATGCGTGTTTCGCATCCTTGATCAGCTGTTTGCTGCATAAATCTGTGCTGGTGGTTTCTTCATGATAAGAAGATCTCTATGTGGCTTAAATTGGAACCAAATTTAAAAACTTTCTTATTCGCTCTATAAATTAACGCTTAAATATGACTTTAAACTCAAGCCATTAGACTGATATACTGCACTATTTGGGCTAGACAAGTCCGTCTCCTCCACAAATCGAACTTCGATTGAGGGCACATATAAAATCTTTTTTTGAGATGAAACAACGGAAGACATACGATATGTGCTAATGCACTATTTTATGTGTGTAATTCGATGCAAGAAGGCAATAAATGCAGGGAAATGCATTGAAGTAGTCCACGATATAAAATCTGCAATTCCGAGCTGATAATTGGTATCATCTAGTGAGAATTTCATCCCAGGACGATGAAACTCGTGGTTAGTTGTCGAGGTTTACTGCCTTTTTCTACGATAAACCCCCGTGAAAACAGTCGTTCTAATGCTACGGAAGGCAGCCTCAGAGCTACCGACCAACAAAACCACAAACAGCAAGTCTGTAATTTCACCCCATCAGCTCCGTTGGGAGACAACTACCCTTTCATTTCACCATCAACTCGCGGACTACGAATTGCATGCAGCAAATTGAAACGCAACTCTAACACAGATAATGCCCGGGTTTATTTAACGAGTTCGTTACATGCTCGTTTGGTGAATGGCAATCTACCCAGATATCATCTACCCTCGGTTTCCTCTCTCCAACCCTCCCATCACAAGGCGCAGCCAAGCGTCTGTGAAATGAAATTCACAAACCTATCATTTAATATCCAGTCTATAAAGTATCTTGGCAGTTGCCAATAAAATATGTAATATTTGGTTCGTTTTGAACAGCTGTCACGAAGAACTGGAGAGAAATGCGTCTTGAGTTACTCGCTTGATCCATACAAGGAATGATGTGCGTGCAATATGTTTTCCGGATCCAGCAGGTGTGAAAATAATTTCAAAGCATAAAATAAAGCATAAAATAGAAGTAAATGTTACCAAAGATGACGAGCCGCGATCTAAGCTGAAAATGGTTCTCTATTGACACCAGCTCATTGCTATAAACATATTGATCCAATTCAATTGATGAATGGATCCATCAAACGTGTCCAGATATTATGTGGAAATATTGGGAAAAGCGTCGTATCCAGTCGTGAAATTATTGCTGCTCCTTATTTGCAGGCGACTAATGGTCCCGAATGACAGCTGTCACTTTACCTACATCGATGAGCTAATACAACTATCAATCGTTCTAATTCCACGTTCACCTGAGCGACTAAAGACGTTTTACAGCCAATCAATTAAAACCAAATAGCTTTTTCCCCCAAAAAATTGAAATAAATTGAAGACCCAATTCCGAATTAAACTCCTTATTCCCCACAAGCTATGTACGAGAAAAGAATCCCGCCAAGAGGCGCCTGGAAAACAGCTGTTCCATAAATCGTACGGGGACTCCCAAGGTGCAGCTTTTCCGATTCAGAAATTTACATTCCGTTCCCGGAAACTTGTGTTTTACATCCGACAGCTGGAAATCCAATATCACTAAAGGACAAAGTTTTCTGTATAAGCCTAGTGTTGGAACTTGGAAGCTTGGGGTGAACATTATGTTCTCATGTGGACATTTCCCTAAACATTTCTTATTTCCAAGCGTCGTAATTTGGCCCAGCTCACATGAATTTATTTCTGTCAACTCTTCATTCGCACGTCTCACCGAAAGTCTTACCGATCATTTCAATTTCTGTGCTTTAAGTTTCCTCAAGATATTGATAATATCTTAATAAATATAAGATAAATAAATAAATATAAATAAATATATCAATATTATAAATTTATAATATATTATATTATATTATATTATATTGTTATATTTAATATATAAATATTAATAATATATAATATATTAATATCTTAATATTGATAAGATTTTGATGATTACTTACCGACCGTGAGCGAGAACAGGTCCGAGCGATCAACGATTAGAGCGACGTGAGTCCATCCAAACCGTTTGAAAATGCTTTTGAACACCAGTTTCAGCCGACATTGGCAGAAAGACATTCGAGTTAATGTCGGGTATTGGCTCTTGTCTTTGAAGATACCTTGCTAAAAGCAAAGAATATGAAACACATTTATTGGCGTCTTCCTTTACCTCAGACGAAAGAAAGTGTCCTCTTTAATTTGCTTTCGCTTTCGCTTTGGTCTCAGATCGATATCAGTTTGTAATGGACCAGAGATATCAGCTGACTTTCGGCCGGAACGTCAAAAGACTTGAGGTCCATGCGTGCCATTGAGTCAAGAGGGCGATCTCTATCGTGAACTTTTGCTCGAACTGTAAATGCCATGTCGTCCACACTACAATGGAGCTAAAAGATGATAGCAATATCGCAGCTCCGTGCTCATGTGGTATCAAAGTACCTACATGGGAAAGTTTTGAATAGCTTTGGAAATAGGGCAATTTATATAGCTTCGTGGTCAGACCATGCGGGTGACCGTTACTGAAAATCTTAGTTTAAACCGAAAACCTTTTCCGTTGATGACCAAGACAAATAAAATCGGGGATTTATTTTCATTTAAAAATTTCTAACTTGTACTGAGTGAAGTGAAGATAAATTTTACTCGTTTTCAATCGCTGAAAAGAAAATCTATTTGATTTACCAGAACAAAGTAGTTTTTGGTAATAGTATAGTTTACAGTTAAGTAGTTTATTTAATATGACTTTACTTTGGAAATCGTGAAATCTACTCGTTAGGATTAAGCGCCAACAGATCTCTAAATTCCGTGATTGAATTAATTCGAAATTCTAATAATGATCAGGGAATTCATTAGACTGAGTAAACAGGCTAGTAAATCCTGTGGCATACTCTATCGTGTCATGAAACAATGCTAACTCTCTTGAAATACAATCCAATTTCATCATCCTAATGAATTAGTCAAGTAGAAGTCTCTCTAATTATCTAGTTATTGTACTAACTTCACATCATTATTAAAGTATATCAGTGAAGTAGTTGCTTGGAGAGAGAATCCAGAGGAAGTAATTATTGCTGGCTCAGGGGATGCATTATTTGTAAGGCCTAACGTTAATGTGCACCACAAAGTCTGCGTGACTTATAGTCAACTCAATCTACTTATTCGACGTTAGCGTAATTAGCTCGTTTAGGTAAAGGTAATATAGACAGCTCTTGGTCGAAGCTGCGAATAGGTGGCTCACCCCGTTCGGCCGCAGTGGTAGCTTTCAAAGTTCAAAGTTATGTACTTTCATATTGCATACAGGTCGGCCTAACTAGTGGATGTACAATCCAATCATTAGTGACACACGATTAACGACGGAGCTTTGATGGTCGGATTTCTTATGGCTAAAATGTATAGAACCAATAGACAGAAAGTTAGTTTCGCTTCAAGTCAAATTTCACTTACCGACGTGTTGTTCTTCCACTTGTGGATACGCCCCAGGATTCCCGAGGATACCGAAAGCTCGCCTTCCTGAGGGGGCTGCAAGGCAATTAGCAGAAAGAATTTGTTTGTTATCGTTGTTACTCAAACTGGCTTCAGCGTCAGTCTCTCATTTTATACAATTACACAGTCAGGGAGCTCAGCAGGAAAATTCCACACAGTGTTCCAATCAAAATTTTTGCCTATCAAGTTAATGTTAGCTTGCTTTGAACTCACATACCAATTAAACTGTTTACTTGGTAGGCATGCAATGGACGGTTGGTGTGCTGCTTTTGAATATTCGAACTCAATCGTCTAAAGGACACAAGTCACACAAGTCAGCAAATATCAGCTGTATCAATACATTGCGTTCCCAGTAGGTTAAATCTATTGGACTTGAAGTGAATACTTCATTAATTTAAAGTATCTATTTCATTGTTATGTACACGAATTTTCCTTGGTGCCATTGTAACACGAATATATTTATCTTCCGAACGGAACAAAGTCGAGAATCCTTGAGTAAACAACACAAATGTAATAAAGTGGCTACCCTTTCTGATTCCCTGGTCATGCAAGTGTCTGGATGTAATATAATATCGATGGTGGTTGCTTACCTGGTCGCCCATGCCGGTGATAATGGGCCTGTTCCAGTAGGCGGCAAGCCTAGCCACCGGCTCAAGGGCGAACGCACACGCGGGCCCAATGAACGCGATAACCTTGTTCTTGAAGTGCATGTCCGCAGCCAGCCCCGGCGTACGCGCCCCCGAACACGACGGGTAGCTGCCAAAAAAGCGCCGAAATCTTGAACACCCATGGCTTAGCTAGGAATTGGCAGAGCATGCAGCTTTTTAGTGTTATCTTACTTTCATTGATTTTTGGGTTTGAAAAGAGGAAGCAGCTTGGTTTTTTTATATCTCCGAAATTTAGGTATACTGCTTTCCATATACATCACACAAATCACTGAATTAGCTTTGAGCGTAAATTAACAGTTCAAATTTTAAGAATTAATAATGCACTCCTCCTGCATGCGTCCTGTAGCCGTAGTTTTTATTTTCCAACACAGTTTATCGTCGTCGACTTGGTTGGATAACCTACTAAGTTGTTACTACTTACGACAGTGCAAACAGAGGCTCTAAATTGTTGTGTATACGACACGCTTTAATGAGAATTAAGATCCACTCTGAAGGAAGATTCAATCCCCATTAGATCATTCATCAGAAGCCGCTGGAATCTCGCTCGGCGACGGCTTAAGCCAATTCAAACACTGATCAAGGATAGAGCACATGATCGCGTCCCAGAGAAGTTAGCTCAGCAAACAGGGAAACCATTGTGTACGTTGAGAGAGACTTACCCATCAACGGACTTTGCCCTAGAGAGACTAGATACTAAGGACAACAGGGTCGGGAAATCGAAAGAAAATCCGATTACACTGTACGCACTCCCGTTTATTTCGGCCTCTGGGCGAGATTATGTGTATAATCAAGTTACTTGTCTTGGCTCCTTGGTTGATTCTTTGACGATAACCAAGCAGAGGCAGAAATACCAACAAAGCGGCAGCGAAATGGAAAGAAAAGCCCGGGAAAACAATGCGAATTGACAGTTCTATCAAAAAACGTCAGCTCTCATAGATGTTTGAAATAGTTTTCAAGTCTTGATGCATTCTCGGAACAGATTTGGTTACTTTTTCTTCGTTTACTGAAAACTGGCTATTTGAAATCTGTCAATACAAATTTCACTGATTCGTCCGTGATCAAGTTTAATGTTTAGCCTTGATGGTAAAAAGTGCACTATTCACTACGGGCACAATTTCTATATCTCTAAAGCAAATAGTATGCACCCAACTATCACACGTAAACTAACCACAATCATATCATAATTATTCCTTTTGGTAATTTCAGGTTCTGTACACAATCACAGCCTATTGACTATCTCATAACACTCATAAAGATCGATTGTTGCTTTAATTGTACGTTGCACTTGCAGCTCTGCCAAACACTTCATTCTCTAAGCAATGCCATGCCATTTCAGAATTGCATTTCTGTGTGAATCAAGGACTGTATGAAATACACAGAAAGCTAGAGGCAAATTCATATATGGGTCATCGGGGGGTGAATGGGGTTCATAATGAGCTTAATTTCTCTAAAAAGAAGCCTCGTGTACGTGAACCTAATGAGCTATTTATATTAGTCTAGAGCATGAATACAAAGGTCATGCTATCTGTGAGGAAGGACACACGTGCTGCGAGATTTAGAAATGAATGAGGGGATGAAAATGTTATATATTTGGTAGTTAATCTTGTCGTACGTACATGCGGTGTGAATTTTACGTTTAGCTCGTTTGGTTTGGGGGCAGGTTTTCACACTATTACAAGGGTACTTTTTAAATTAGGGTTACGATCGAAATAATAACATGTTGGATGTGACGACTCTTCTGTGGGTAATGAATGTATGGGATGAAATTAAATTACACTGTGGCTGTAATGGTCATGACGATGTTTATGAAAAAATGTGTTTTTAACTCGTTTTTACAACTCCCCAAAAGATTCGCGATAGCTTTATCGATTTTTACGACAAATAAAGCACAAAAGAAAAACGGTATGAAATTGAGCATTTTGAATTTTTATTTTCATAATTATTTTTTATTTTCAGTTAAATTGCAACGTGCCAATTTCCAATATTTGAAACGAAGAAACGTGAGTTTATAATAACTAATTAAAATTTATCGTCTGTTCGTACCTGTAATTAAAACTTAATAAGTTATGCGAAAACATAAATTAATTGCCTTGCTGCATGAGGCATATGACACTTTATTTTCCTGAATTTATCGGGATCTCTCTTCCAGGTCCATGCAGTGCAAATATGCAAGGAATTAAAGTGCAAAGCTCCACCCTTCGCAAGTCACACGACATAGCTGGTCGTGAATTCCCCGAGGGAGCACCAGGGTTGTCACCATGTGGAGATGAAAACTTTGTTGTTCTACATTCTTCGGTAAATAATCTCGATGATGCGTCTCGTCACACAGGAGAATTAAATGCACGCGATTTGCTCCACAGGGGAGTGACAAATTATTTTATTTTCTTGATTTTTAGGAATGCAAACGAAGTATGAAAACGCCCAAAGTTGAAGCTATCTAGTTTTCACGATACTCAAATTATTTAATTTACCTATCCTAGTTGCTAGAAAAGGGAATGTAGGCTGTAAAATCTATGTAAAATCTATTTTTGATTCGATACATTTTGACTGACACGGGGAAAGCATTCACTGGTAAACCTCATTAAATTTTGAATCCACTTCATCGTTGCCGCTTGTGGCCGGGAAAACCACTCACGGAATCATTTTTAATTTCGTTTACTTGGGGCCTCCACCCCGAATGCCACTGAAATTAATGTATCGTGCTCTACGATCTCAAGACGCGTGAATCCAAAAGCATGGCCAAAATAATATTCTAATGTTTTCTTCTAGTATGTCTATCATTAAAAAAATTAAGAAATTAAATTAAATATAAGAAAACAAAAAATCGCCGCATTGTCATATTCTGAGCCATTAATGAAACTCCCACTTCATACATTCACGTTTCACGTTTCACGTTCACATCTGAACCCTAAAAAGAATTTCCGGCAACTCAGGCAGCCATCAGGGTCCGTGATCATCGAAACGTGATGAAAACCAAACAAACACCTTCCTAATTGCCACTCGAACATTTTTAAAACCAATATAGTTGAGTTTTTGGGACGTAGGTACCACATCCAAGAACATGTGATTTAGTTTCACGTGAAATCCGTCACCGCCAAGAAATCAGATCTGGGCCATTCTTTTATAGATTTCCACCCCAAACCCTTAATACAACAAACACATTATACCTTCAGGCCATGATAGTAAACAAGCGGGCTCTTTTATGGCATTCAGTCTTGATAAAGTGACTTATCTTCCGAGCGAACTGATCCATAACCCATCACGCGTACTACCTCCCTTGCCAGAGATCGGTCTGAATCAACCCGCGTTCATTCAGGAAACTGTATTCCATCGCATGTCACATGCAATTTCATTGAAACGTTCCAATGAAGTGGCGAGCTCTTGAAGCGTAGAGCTTGAAGTCTATACAATTAATAAGGAAGCCGAATATCTCGCTAGATGCGAATTCAGAAACAGATCCCGCGAGACTATTTGCGACGCCATGACGACTGAATAGGCCCGATGAAACAAACTCGGTGTACACTCATAATGATAGACTTGCTAGACGATAACAATTAATTTCCTTCAGTAACTGTTTAAGGAGTTAGAAGGTATAAGCCCTGATTTCATCACCGCAAAGTTACACTCTCAACTCGAACGGCTCCTTATCCTTACAAGACTACAACCGAAGAAGTTTCTCGTCGTTCTTATCTTATTTCGCTCTGCGTCTCTCGTGCTGGTCACCAACTTTTGCTTTGATACACACTTTGTAGTAGTTTCTACCATCTGAATTACACTTGTAGTGTTTGGGCAGAGTTATTTTTAGACCCATGCCACTTGAAAATTAAATTTTGTTTGCAATTCGAAAAGTGTTTAAAGGGAATTTTACAAATAACTCAATGCGCATGAGTAAGTTAAAAACTCGCTTGCCACCTTGCTTGTCTATGACCTCTTTACCGTCAACAAAAAGGCGATTACTTTGCTCGAAACTTGCCGAGTGCATTATTATGAGGGTACACGAGGAGGATGTATGCGGGCGTACCATGCGTTATTTCGTATAAAAGATTCATTTTAATAATGAGTAGGAACAAGGTGCATTTTAGAAAGTCTCCGTGGCTAGATGCGTCTCTTCATCTCTCGCAGCAAGTGCCCAAACGAAGTTATTGAATAAAATATTCAAGTTTCTTCTTAATATTGAATATTTTATTGAACTCAGCCTTGTTCTCGACTATTTCCATTATACGACAACACGTATTTAAAAAAAAATGTGCCTACAACTTTGTACTTTGTGTAAATGCAAGGAAAACGTATTAAAGATGGGCAGACTCGTTTTTTTTGCATTTTCATCGTGCATCACGGAATATTTTATTAATTTGCCTGCCAAACTGTTTGGTTTTCAGCTCCGCTTTGTGGGTGTATATTTTCTTTGGATTCGAGGTCACACTATCGAAGAACATTAAAGGGGACCTCGCGATTGGGTTGCCCGGATCCCCTTTTACTTTAACTAGGCAATAAAATGTTACTGCAATCATTAACTTGAGCGCCAATTAGTTGTATGCCATCATGAACAAATGATAGTCATTATGAATGGATTAAATTTAATTAATTCATTTTATATGTGGGTTTATACCTTTTACGAGCATGCTATCAATGAAGTAGCAACGTTTACTACTTGCTCAGCTTTATACTTCAGAAAAAAATCACTTGGACACGTCACCAAGGACTCGTCATATAGAGAAAAGAAGTATGGAAATGTAAGTTCAGAGTAAAGTAGCAAAATATGTAACCTAAAGAAGGCAGAGAGCATGAATGTTGAATGGCTAAGCAGTCAGCTGACGCATTATATGTAATTTCAAGCCCGTAATCCAGTTGATCCCCTAGGAGATGCTGAATTATTTAACTCGACACTCTCAATGCACAACAGCTTGTATCTGGATAGGGTCGGTTATATGAAACGCTCGGCGCCAAATGTACTGGAATAACGGACACATCGCACGCGCTAGTTCGAATCCTATTCAGATGAGGTAGGTATGATGACGGTCGCTTCGAGGCTGTATTCTTTGCTAGCTGCTATTGTTCAACATTTGTGTTACGGTTGATTTTCAGTTGTGTGTGTTTCAGCCATGGTTTCAGGTATGTGTGAGTGACATTAATGCGAGGTCTGTTTTCCCAAAAGCATTTTGGAAGTGCAAAGTCCGCCGGGGATTCGGAATGAGGGTCACTGCTTTGTTTTCACCAATTATTTATTACCATGCGGCCAGCGCTACGGACAATAAACAGGGATTCGTGGTTTTCTACTGGCACATGAATCGGATTTGTTAAGTTAACGAACGTTTTAACGAATGAATTTTAAAACAAATTCAGTTAAAAAACACTCTAATTTGTACTAAAATGCAGGGGTGTTTAGGTACGTGTTTCCAAGTAGAATCTAGAAATCTATGACGAAATATTTTATCTTGCATAGTTGTCATTGAAAATTTTATTTTTTTATAATAATTATGAAGATCGGCTTAGATATGATGTCAGCCTAGCTACCTCAGCTGCATGAGCGAATGTGCTTTTTATTATGTATTTATGAAATGTGCACAGAGCAAGTCTGGTATACGTCAACTCTTTGAAATCAAGATATTGCTTATTTCTGTCTGCATACCTGTCTGTCATGATGACAGGCAGAACATCCAGCCAATACGAATAAAGCATGATCGCAGCCGGACTGCTCCGGTATTAAACAACCGACAGATATTTCATAACGCGTCATAGAAATGTTGTAATTCGTAATTGAACATGAGTCGGTCTAACTGATGCTTGCTTGAAAGCAATTGCTTTGATTGAACAGTTAAAAATAAATTATCTTCAAGTTCACTACCAACACGAATATTCTGGCAAATTGTGGTGTTTTCAAATAGTTGGTTATTATAAATATATTATAATATTATATAATATTATAATATTACCGAACAATATACATAGTACCTACGCTCGTATGGATAGTTTTCGGACATAAATCACCCTATTCTTTTCAAGAAGTCCTTTATCAACACATCCTAGAATATATCGATATTTATTCGAATTCCAACATCTGACTTAGAAGTGTTGGAATTCGAAAGGTTTACGAAAAGCATCTCGAAAAAAACTTGTTTCAGTGAAGAGAAAAATTCACGGCTCTTCTAGCTGACAAGGTGCCATGAAACGAAGTACGACGGGAAACATCCTTGTTCCTCCACATCAAACAAACAATCGAAGACAAAGAAACCGAAGATTGAAGAAATATTGAAGGCAAGGAAAAAGAATTCGCATTTTTCACTACATGTGCCACGTAGCTACGAGTCAAAACTATCAACTGCTGAGACTGTCGGTGAAAAACGAAGATAGAAAATCAGGTTCGTACAGTACAGAAACAAATAAAAACATCTGGAAATTGTAGAAATGACAGATTACATGACCATTGTGGCAGGTCACATGAAAACATGAACAGTGAATATAGGTCAGTGAGGGGAAAAGCAATCCAAAATTTGCATTATGAAGCGACAACGCGCTTCAAGTGCAGTGTAGTGAATGCATGCGATGACTGCAGCGGCATTATATGCATTTTTCTAGACGCATGTTCGACTCTAATCAAGACATTTGAATGCTAACGCATTGACATGGTGCATTTTATGATACATTTAATTCAATGGGTCGTGACACTTTGTGAATGTTCTTCATAAAAGAACATTTCATTTTTTATTTTACGATTTCAATGCACTCCAGAAAAATATCATGTAGCAATTTGTTTTCTTCCTGGGAATGAAGACTTATATCTACGTAACTATTTCTTTCAAAATCCGATTTAGATTGATTTCAACGATCAAAGAGCGTTTCACCATTCAGCAAATGACATTGAGTCTGAAGATTCTACAGTGGAGATTGTTAGCAAATTGGAATGGAGTCTTCAGAGAATATTTTCTTCGGGTTCGTTGATTGATTTGTGGTGTTTAAAGACACACTGTTTTGACGACTGGTCCTGAGGCACAGGTCTAATAGCGTCGGTGAATGAGTGAATGATGATGCGAATGATGATGAACCTAACATAGCCTAGAAGAAAGGAGGGGAAACCCGGTGCCGGCACGTATCCTAACTCCTGTTGAAGAGCACCAATGGGACCACCGGCTTAACATCCCTTCCGAAGGACGATACAACTCGAACAGGGGGATTCCTCCACAAATCCATGCCGTTGAGAGGTTGTTGCACTAACTTTCATCCCTCCAACCTCTCTCCAGAACAGAACTGGTCATGTGTATAATGGTCACCCATCCAATGCCTGACTCAGCGCAGTATTGCTTAACTTCGGTGATCTCATGAGAACAGGTGTTTCCAACACGCCAAACCGTTCGGTCTTCAGGGTTCGTTGCCATACGACTTAAAAGTTTGCAAGACTTTACAAGCCAATTAATGGCATGACTACATGCGTCCGCATTTTCCAGGAAAAATCAAAAGAAAAGCAAAGAAAAGCGTTTTAAGCTGGCAATGATAGCATAAGAGTGTTTACATTTTCATGATTGCTAAAATAAATGTAAAAAAGTATTGAAACCCTATTAGTGCTAAAATTTATCACGATATCACGTCTTTATGCGGGTATGGTTGCAATCTCTTGATTTTCATCAAAGCAAATAACCACATATCAAAAACCACTTATCAGAAACCACATGCATCATTAAACGAAACATCAACACAGACAAAGCTAACATTACATATAGCCTGAAACACATATTCCAAAACAAACATCCCATACCCTATCCTCACCAAACCCTATCGGTTGCCGGTCACCATTTTAACCCAACACCACCTGTTCTCCTGATTATTTTAGTCTTACCTGGCCTGAACTTTATTCAAGCGCACGTTATGACTGCTGAGGAAGTCCTTGTTGATCACTTCCAAAGCCAAGTCGATGGCCGGTCCACACCGTTCCAGATCGAAAGGAGAGTCCAGGCGCGAAGCCATCAGCACCCCCACGTTGTAGTTGGTGACTCCATGCTCGTCGACAATACCATAACCCGTGCCAAGGGTCAGGTAGTAGCCGAGCAGTAGGAACATGTAGACAGAGCTTCCAAAAACCACGGGATGACCCTTTCGCGGCATGATATTTCGCAAAATTTTGCACAAATATGACGATATGTAGCCTGTTCTAGGTTAGAGTTGACTCTCTCGCGAAATTTCTAGCATTTTTTAGTTCAATTGTATGGTCCACTTCGACTATCGCACTAATATAAGGTACGATAAGATTATATAAAAATATCAGTGATATAAGATAGTTTTAAAATGTTTTTACAGCTTAACACAAAAAAATTTGAATTCAATATTCTTCTCTATCAAAGTCGCGGTAACTGACCGACGCCACGATGATTTCGACGACGTCGATGTCTGCAGTGAGCGGCGCCTCGACGCGTGACGTCTGGCCGCGCGGCGTCGATGCACTGATCACCTGTTAGTCAGCACCGTCGGCGCCTCGACGCTGTCGACGCGTGCGTGCGAGCGTGGGCGTCGCGCAGCGTGTTTAGATTGTTGTCGCGCAGCACGGTGTTGTATTTGAGACGTTGGGATAAACGCACAGGGGTATACGCGCGGAAAATTGGGATATACGCGTGGGAAATTGGGATATACGTTGGAGTTTGATCAATTGGCGAGACACGACTGATACAGTTTAAGGCTTTCGAGGTGAAAGTTGTTGTGGAAAAAGTTTGCTGATTGCTTTCTTGACCCCGTAGTGGTGGTGATTGTCTGGCTTATGTATCAATTAACGAGGGGCTTTTTTATTTATCTCGGCGCGATTGCGGCAAACCTTGCTATTCAGGTTTGTTTCTTTATTTTTTTCTTTATTTTTTGTAAAATGGGGTTAGTGTATCGAAAATTGAACGATTGTGGGGAAATAGGACAAAGACGATATTTTATCGCTCTGCGAAAAGTTAGTAGGTTAAGGCTGAACCGGGAAGTTTTTGTAACTAAGTTATTTTTGTCGCGGAAACAAACAAAATACTGAATGAAATATTGTTTGTTGTCTTCCTGCCGATTTCTAGCATCTTCCGGTTCCGACACAACCAGTGAAATAAATCTGAATTGAGATAAACCGAAAAATAAATATTTCACTGCAATTAGAAATGTGAAATGACATCAGTGTGTCGTGAGTTAATGAATATTTATCACTAGCTCACTGGCACTTCAAAAAAATCGAGAAAATCTTCTACATTTTTGTAGAATTGTCAAAGAAAATCACACGAACATTCCAATAGTAATCATTCAGTGACGTTCACAATGACAACTGCCGCTAGCCGGAAGCAATCTCTTCAATTGCCAATCAATCCGAATCGATTGCGAAACAAATAACTGCTATCGTGGATCTACTTTGTCCAGGAAGTTATGGTAGGAACTCGACTGACCACCACCACTACACACTCACACACACACACACAACTCATAAATAACTATTTCTATTCTTGTATTTCAAACTGATATCAATTTGCCTACAGGTTTTATCACTACCACTCATTCATGTTTGTATAATTCTAAAGCATAATCGTTGAATAACCACGAAAACTACTACTTTTATGATGAAAACATTGATCCTTAAATAAAACTGACCAGAAAAGAACATTTCCAGACACTTTTTCTTAACCTTGACGGTTCTGTAATCTCAAATTTCAACCGTTCTTCACCACTCATTAATAAAATTTTCATTCAGAGAAAATTTCAAAAGAATAATTTGGCATTCGGAATAAATAAATCGTCGATATTGAATCGTCTTTGCAAGAACTCACTTCACATTTGATAAATGTCTCTCACCACTTTCAGGTAAATGCTGCACTTTCCTTCTTGCCCCGTCGTATCACATCGCCTTCGCGGGGAAATCACCGGAGTCAAGGGTTACTTTGGACGTCCTCGGCGCCGTCCTACCGACGTGTTGCAGCGATTCCTCGTCGGCGTCGTCGTGGTGGGATGTGTCTTTCCTGGAGTTTGATATTTAAAATTTAAATGTACACTTTATTATTCTATAATATAAAAGTCGGGCGCAATTTTAATGTTATGATTGATTACAAAAAAAAAACCATTGACAAATAATAATACTTTAGTTAAGACAAAAGTGCATTGCAAATCAATTTTAATATTTTTATTAACATCTGTGGCAGCATTAAACCACGACTATTTATTGAGAATATCGATTGTTGTTCAGATTCCAATTTTACAGAGAAAAGGTAATTGCCGTAAAGATACAGGAACTATCAGAGCAAAGCACGTGTGCCTTAAGAACAATGTTGTGGAACCACGAGATTCTTGTTAATCTCTGTTTCAGTAAGAAGATCTTTGAAGCACGAAGAGAAAGCTGTAGAAAATGCATCTCACAGATAACGAGAACTGCTTTTAACGCTCGATGGATTTTCTTCAGAAGTTTTCCTGTGTTAAATAGCACAAAACATGGAGTCTGTAACGCGAGGCACTTATTTCCCCACAACGTTACCATGCAACTTAGGGCGTGTTTAGTTACTTTAGCACTTGTAGGCAGATAAGCACAAAGTACTTAAAAAATTGGGACTTACTTTAAAACTTGTACAAACACTAGCATCTGAAGAAGTGGGCACTTACTAGCACTACTAGCACTACTAGCATTTCTGCAAAGACTTATAACGAATTTACTATTTATCCATCACTTACTTTTGTACGTTATTTCATAAGTCTAGTTTTAAATTGCATGTCAATGTAAGTCTTAACTATATGACAATTACCAATATCTAACATGTGATCTAAGGTGAATAAAAAATTACTTACTTACTTCTTTACTCGTACAAGCGCTAAAAACTGAATAAGTGCGCATTTATTAGCACTGACACAAGATCTAACAACTGAAATAATGACCACTTACTGGTACTTGTTCTCCGTCATCCCCAGGAACAGTGACTTGGGGCAGTCTTTGTAGTAAGGAAAGCACTCTCCCAGATCCTGTCCCGTTTGTTCGGCCTGCACGTACTCATCCAGCATATGTGAGTATGGAGACTTGCTGGCCCTGCGCATTAAACACCGGGGGCGATCAGCTGGGTTACCAGATGGGGGTACACTGCCCCATGATCAGTTTAACCTTTTTTTCAGCGCCTAATGACACTGAGGCAATCACTAAAACTTTGCATACCTTTGGAAAGGGTCTCAAAGCAGGTAGCCCCTGCTCTGCTTAGGGCAATTAATCACAATGTGATAGTAAATGGTGGGTAATGCAAAGGTTCCTCACGGTAATTTAAAAAAGGTCTATGCTGACAAGAAATGAACTATTTTTTAGTAATGTATACCTGTGAATTTATAATCAGGCAAACGTGAAGGACACTGAACGAATTAGAATTCTAAAAATATTTTTTCTTGTAAATGAACTATAAACGTAGAAACAAAATAAAGATAAATGGAAAGCAGTAAAAAGATGAACTCGTGGAACCGTGATGCAATTAGGTCAAACTACTCTTGTAAGCAACTGTACCGTAATTTTCACGTCTATTTCTTTCCTGATCGATTACTAACTAAAAGAAACTTGTAAACCGATGTAGCCAGCTGATGCACTTTGACAGGAAACTTGGATGACATGACGGTACAAAAAGCTCACAGGCAGTTCGCTTTGTTGGTGGAGCGAGTAGGAACCGATATCGCTTGAAAGTGCATCACACATTCTCGAGTGGCAAGCTTTTTTCTGGAAATGACACTGCATGCTGGAGAGAAGAGATACAAGTTTCTTGTTTATTTTTTATTTTTTTATTTTCTCTTTTACTTTGAAATCTGTCTGATGCAAGAAAATTAGATTTCGGTATCAGTTGTAACTTTTCTAATACCTATACTGAAGGGAATTTATATCCATGTTTCTCACTCAAATTTGGAGAAGTTCCTTTAAAAAAACGAACACAGGTAGACTCGAAATCTGCCACATGTTTTCCCAAAAACGTTCTCTCTTTCTCTCTCTCTTTCTCTCTCTGGGTTTCTCTATTCACTCCTCATAGGGATACCATTTTGGTAAAAAAAATAATAAAAAATGAAATGACGGTGCATTTTTCACTACTTCTGGGCGCATTTATTTTCTCCAATCGGTTCTAGTCCGTCACTAACCAATATTAATAAAGCATTTTATATGGAGTCACAATAGATGTACCTCTTTACGCTTGTAATAATTTAAATGTCTGGAGATTTTTATGAGAACAGTTGTTTCCTTCAGGAAACTCTCTGTGGTATTTCCACTCCAGTCCTCTGAAACTGACAAGGCCAAATGACTCACGTGAAAAACAGCTTGATGACTTCACCGATAAATCCCAGGTGGAAAATGTGCTGTCCATGGATCTCACACATCGCCCTCAGGAGACACGCCTTGCCGTCCATGCCGAAGTTGGAGAGGAAATCTTCGGCCACCCCGTAGAGCAGTGCCCTGTACCCCGCCGGGAAAATTACATCGTGTTAACGCTCTGCCCTCTAATGAGAAACGTGCAGTCAACGGGTGTTTACAAATCGAGCAATTGGGTCAGTACAAGGCGTGCATTTTATCGAAGCTGGGTTAATTTCAATTTCAATTTACTCTAAGTTTGCTTGTATGTTGTTGGTTGCACTTCTCATTTCCTATTTCCCCTCTCCAGCAGTAAAAAAACTTGACGTCTCGACATGAATTATTTATTTGCAAATGTTAACACCTTGACGAAATGAACATCTGACGAAATACCAAATAAATAAATAATCCAGGGACTCTCACAATATAAAAAAATAAAACAGAGTCTCATACTCGAACTCGCCAACAAAATGCGCAAATAATCCAGTGACTCTGACATCAGAAAATGCAGAGTCGCTTACTCGAACACGCCAACAAAATACGCAAATAATCTATGACTCTGACATAAAAAATACAGAGTCGCTGACTCTAACGCGCCAAAAAAATGCTCAAATAATCCAATGACTCTGGCATCAGAAAATGCAGAGTCGCTTACTCGAACACGCCAACAAAATACGCAAATAATCCAGTGACTCTGACATAAAAAATACATAGTCGCTAACTCAAACGCGCCAACCAAGTGCGCATTTTTTTTCCAAACATTGACCTACAGGCGCAAAATGACCAAAAGGTTGACGCGCCTCCAAACCTCACTATTCATTAAAACATTTACCTGACACATTTTACAGTTGACGCAATCATTGCAAAGACAATAAAGATCCGGACCGGACGGGTCAATAGAATATCAAATATATCTGCACAATCGTGTTACCTGTACAAGCGTTTATTCATTTTTTTGGAAAAGTGGTTTTGACCACAAAGAGTTTTATGGTGAAAAAGGTTAATTTAATTTAAAGAAAAAAATGTGCACCTATATCATCGTCTCATTCCAAAGGAATGAATTCGCCTTTCCACCGTCACATTCCTAATTAATTGTATAAATAAATAACAACTAAACATACAAAAATATACACCCTCTGACGTAATTAACACGGGAAGTGTTGTGAAACGGGACCCTAAAAAGTATCTCGTCTCTTCAGGGGGTGGCAACAAAACAAATGCCAAAACAAGCTACTCTCAACGCAGCCCTCTTGAGATAACCGTCCAAGTTGGATCAAATCTCTGACAGAGCCAGGCCGTATGCCGGCCAAAGGGATGCTAGGTGCACACTAATTAAATAAATGCATCGCACAATGTTGCTCTGATATCTCTAGCTACTACTAGCTCTCGACCTCGCTGCAATGCGAAACTTTAACTTGGTTTTGATAAAAGCTTTCTGATACTAAAAAAAGTTTACCAGTTTCTAAAATGACAATGCGATTTTTATAAAGTTGTGCTTTTACCAAAGACGCTGGTGATTATAAGATTTGAGAATGAACTTGCCATTATACATGGAAAATCTTTCATTACAAAAACTTTTGAAAGTTCTAAAGAGGGTGTAGCTAAAAGGCGTACTATTATTAACGCCTCGATCATAATAAAATATCTGGCGTTACCGAGAGATCTTTGAAAACTTTATACAATTGATATTTGATTTCTCAAAGCAGGGCTCTGTCGGTGACCCGGAATAATTTCTGTCTGCTAAGATTAGCACCATGGTTGTAAGAAGGAAAGTTATTTCCATTGGAATGCTAGGGTATCTAGGGATGTGTCTCTGAGATTGCGCGAAGATCGTCGTGAAGGGGTCGGGGGTTGAACTTTGATCGCCGGGAAATTGGAGCTGGGCGACGAGCAAAAACTCTGCACTCATCTTCAATTTTATAGATCGGTTTTCAATTCAGAGGCAAGTGGTGAGATCTTTTCACAGGCGGGTACGTTTGATGGAAATTATAAGAATCCCTATTTCATCTATTTTCAGTGTTTGCTAGACGAATAGAATGTAGAATAGAATATAAATGCGACGTGGCAGACTCGGCTTCGTACAGCATTTAGCCAACAATGTAAAATGTCTGTCTGTCAATTTATGGTTTAGAAAATAAAAAAGCCATACTTGCATTTTTTAAAGTCAATATTCAACAAGTACCTATTTGAGAGAAGCGAAACTGTGATTTGGAAATGAGAGTTAGAGAATTGGAAATGTACTTCATCGTTAATTGTAAAGTTTCAGGTCGTTGAATCAGCTTAAAGTTTGAAGTTTGAAATTTCACAGACTTGTCTGCACAGTTTCCATTCCATTTCTAAGACAGGTATTTGGGGATGTATGTATCTCGAACTGTACTGCGAGAAATTGCAGAGAGTTACCCTGAAAAAGCTGAACTTGCGACAACCCACGTAGCACACCTGTGTTCAATAGTGAATGTGAATGTTTTGTTCTTTTACACCCTGAGGAGACAAATTTCATTACTGATCGATCCAATACATAAACCAATCATCTCAAAAAAAGAAAACACAAAGAAAATTCTACCCAAAAAGTTGAAAAAAACCCAAAAAAAAAACAAATAAATCCCCGCGTTGTTTGATGCTCAACCTAGGCCAAGACCTACCTCTCCCCGCCGTGGAAGTTCGCGTGTGGTGGCGGTGCCGGGGGCGGCGTGGGGGCGGCCCGGCCACTCCGTCGTCGGTCCAGCAATTGTCCCACGTAGTCCGCCAACAGCATACCCGACATGCGGCCCATGGAGCGCGCCAGAATAGGGGGCAGCACGCCGTACGGGTTTTGGTTGTCAGTCAGCCCCAGCTTGTCGAAGTCAACTGCAAACACGAGGAGCACAATTGTACTTGTGGCGTTAAGCGACGCAAGTTCACTATCTTAACGTCCGTTTCGAAGGATGGTACAACACGAAAAACAGGATTCCTCCACAAATTATGCTGTCGAGAGGTTGATAAGCAAGGTTAGTGAAGGTAAGAGCATGGGGTGAGTGTACGTGTAATTTCTCGAGTAACTCAAGGTAGATTTTGTCCCACCCAAGAATATAAAATGTTTTTTTAAGTTGGTTTTTTTTTTCTGTTAAAGTGGAATGAAATGACTTCAAACGAAGTCCAAATTTAAAAGATTTATCTTTAAGTTACAAAGAGAAACCGAAGAAATTGTGTTTGTTTTCAGTTAGCGAAATGTATGAGCTGGATAGCCTGCAAAAGTATTAACAAAAGTATTAATAGCTCAATTTAATAAATGTCCTTTTTTGTTAGATGTTTCTTATATCGATGACTTTTTTTGTTGCCTCAAGTTTTCGAAGGAATCAATTCGACTGTTTTTGTGTTTCGAACACATGTGCTCAACATTTTCATCCAAAGTTCAGTTGAAACTTTAACACATCCTTGAACAATAACTGTTTCCTGAACATCACAAAAAATCGAAGAGGCAACAAATAATTCTCAACGTATCCTAAACTTCGAAAACTTTCTTTAATAATAACTTTGTTACGGTTTCAATTGGCGGTAAAAAGTTTCGTATCTCAGTTCAGAGAATTCACATCTAGACCTGTAAAATGTCATTACTCTCAAAGTGATAATCCAAGTCTCTTCTCTATTGGTATCCCAATTGCGATGTTATAAATAAAATTGAAGCAAAAATAAATCTCATTAAAATTGCCATAAATATTTCTGTCGGCGTGCCTTGTTGGTCCATCACCTCACGGCTACACTCTCCTAAATTACTTCAACAAAACCTGCCGCTAATCACAAACGTGATAATTCCCGTCTCAAAACAAGAACCTAATTAAAACTACATTAGAACCGTACTGGGTGAAACACTGACAACTCAATCACTGTCTCGGTGTTGCAGGGCCTTTGCTTGTAATCAAATAAGGTCCACCTATGAATTTGCACAGTGCGTTTTGATTATTTTCTGAATTGCATTAGATTGATGCAGCTGATATCAATGATTCCATTTAATAGAATGGCAGGCCCGAAACGGTTCCATCTGATTGATTTGTGTTCAAACTTATAACCTTTCTTCTAGCTTGAGCGACCTTGAACTTGACACAAAGCCGCCTGGGATGTTGTAACTTTTAGCGTCTGCTTGAGACAGGAAATCCCCTGAGCGTGCTCATCCCTTCTACGCTGTAAGTGGAATGAGACTTGGCTAAATTCTTGTGATTTATAAGTACTTGATACATAAGCAACTCAAATAATCTGCAAAAAGTTGAGGCCGTATTTTTGAGCTGCCACTGTCACGATTTAAGATCACGAGCAAACGCTTAAAAGAAGACACCGTTCTAAATGAAATGAACAGCCTAAACATTCGTTTACGACTGTAAGTGTCAACGACTTTAATTTAACGCCGAAAGACATGTACTAAATATCAACAATTTAGTTTTGACTTTATGTGGTCTAAAGAGTCTTAGCCCCTGGGACATTTTTTCAGCCAACTATGCTACAGATAGGTTGATTTGTAGTGTTTAACGACGCACTGTTCTGACATCTGGCCATGCGTCACTGGTCTAATGGCGTCGGTTAATAAGTGGATGATGATGATGAACCTAACCTAGCCTAAAAGGGAGGTGGGGAAATCCGGTGCCGGCACGTAGCCTACTCCTGTCGAAGAACACCAAGGGGACCACCGGCTTAACGTCCCTTCTGAAGCCAACGCGAAAAACAGGATTCCTTCACAATTCCATTCTGTCGAGAGTTAAATTAGCAAGGCGAATGAAGTTGCTGTACTAACGTAACTTTCATCCCTCCAACCTCTCTCCCGAACATGTGTATGATGGTTATTGGTTATCCATCCAATACCTGACTCAGCGCAGTGTTGCTTAACTTCGGTGATCTCACGAGAACCGGTGTTTCCAACAGACCAAAGCGTTCGGTGCTAAAGATAGGAGAGACACGGCCATGATTGATACGATTGGGGATGAGTTACTTTGCCTACCATTACACTTTTTTTCTAATGCGCTTGATATGCGCTTGACACTGATCGACTGAAAGCGATGTCTTGTTGAGCTATTGCATAAAATTAAGGCAAGAAAATGACAAAAACTATTTGAACTGGGTATTTGAACTGGGTATTTGAAAATAACTGGGACATGAGTCTAAAAACCCGTATAAGGCAAGAACAACGTTGAGAAATTCAACAGTTTTACCATATTTTTACCTAATGAAACCCTCTTTGCCCTTACTATGTGTTGAATACTCACTGGTAAAGGGCAGACTGACAGACATGTTAGAGAGGAATCCTTCGGGGGGATACCGCACGAAGGGCATCGTTAGCGACGGGGTGATGACTAGGGTTGAGCCAGGTGGCAACGCGAGACGTCCGTCGTTGGTCAGCCAGAGGATTCGTTTCTGCCGAGAGTGTGGTATGTCTTCCTGGCCTGCGTGTGCAAGCGTGGCAGCAGCTAGCAGGGCTGTAAGCCACGCGGTGGGTGCACGAAGCTCCATTTCTGCAGAGAAAATTGAAGGGATTAACATTGGTTTGATGAGTTATCTGTTAGATTTTGCGATGGTTTCTCTTCTATGAGGGTTTCAAATTATCTCAAGAGCAAACTTAGTGTCATGTGTTGAAACTGGAAATCCTTCTGATAAGGTTCAAATTTGAGAAGTGAATAAAGTATCGCTTCAGCTTTTGTTGATTACCAATCAGAGTTTTTTTAGAGTTTAGTTTTTTAACCTTAGAGGAAATATACTGTCAAGAAGATCGTCGGACTGCAATTCTTACCAAACACCAGCAAAATGAGCCTCTTGATTTACAACCATGATATAAGACGGCTGATTTGAAACTGCTTTAGGCAATCCAAAACTTCTGCATTAACCGAGACAGAAATTGCAATGCAGTTTATTCCGCAAAATTTTACATCTCTTAGTCGACCTAAACAAGTCGCAGCAATAAATATGAGAGTTCGATTCTTTCGCTGTCTATTTGCCAATCTCGTCTGCCGCGCTCCTGTCTTGAAGCACCTCCACCGCAGCTTTTTCCCTGCGGAATTTGTGACGTCGCTCGAGCGGTCGGTTTCCTGCTCAACGCCGACGTTGCCCTTGACCTTCGGTGACGCAGCGCGCAGGGCAGCGCTCGCCAGCGCCACTGGGTCACTGAGCCAGCGTTCGCGTTGGCTGTGAGCCCGCATCAAGCGCGAAGCACTTGCCGTTTGCTGCTAATAATTGCCGATAAATCGGAGTTTGCCGGGAATTCGGTGAGGATTTCAATTGCAGCAGGTGTTTGTGTTAATAGCGCAATTAAAATTGTAATGTTTTTTGTTGCGAAAAATCGTCTGGTTTGATTTTAACGATTCGTAACTATAGGATTGCAAACCCGACCTTTTGAGATACATTTGTAAGCTGCCGTTTAGATATAGATTGACCTTGAGTAGGGTAAATCAAGGAAAAGAACATTTTCTGAAAGCTTTTGCATGCTATGAGATGCCAAATAAAAAAAATGTGAGTCGAAACGCAAATTTATATTTTTTACAGTTTGAAGTTGAAACATCCCAGATAAATAAACAGTTAAGATCAAATTGTTTGAGTGATTCCCTCGTACCTACAGCTGAGGCTCTTCCAATAAATTTGCTAATTTGAGCGACGGTACCCGAAACAAATAATATGCTTTGATCTGTGCGGAAAAGCGATGGGAAAAGCGAATGAAACGTTTGCTGTTCGATCGAGCGTCAGGTCTGCAGAGACCCTTCGCTCAACTTTCCCATTTCCATTGAAGTTCGAACCTCGTCTGACACGAAATGAAAAGCAATTATATTTGACGTGGTTTGCTAATTGGCTATACCACGTTTTCACCCGCCGGAAAATTGATTGAGCGGCGCCCCATTTGCCATTGACCGCTGCTTTTGAATCACCACAGTAGATAGTCTCCTTGGAGTTTTGAGTGCGATCGATATTCAGCTCAAGGTAAAAGTCCTCTCAAAATAAATTATAAGTATTCGTTACAAACAAATTACGACAACCAATAACTTGACAAATTGACTACATTTTAAATAAATTATTGTTGTTAACGGGGTTGTTTCGAATCAGTCTCTATTTAATTATAGCTCTCGAAATCTATGTCCTGTTTTACAGTTAAGCTAACTAATAACACATAATATAACCCCGATAACTGACACTTAAAAAAACTATTTATCTAGTTTTATCCGCACTGATTTGCTAATATGTAACCCAACCGCGATCTCCGTGCGTCTAATCGATTAAATCGCGATTATTTGGCGCGCTAATGGCACTAGTTGGCGGATGTAACCGAGATGTTAACGAGCAAATGGCACTCGGGTGACTCGAAATGGCAATCAAAGTAGCGATTTAATTATCATTCTACGCGCCGCGCCGCTCTTTTGGGCTTCATTTGAGTCACGTGCGTCCTATTGTCTTCCTAGATTATCGCCGTGGACTAGGGAGGAGTCAATGTGCTTCAGTGACCAACTTATCCTGCCAAACGCATAGCTGGTCTGGTGATCTTAATTAAAAAAATGGGATTCAAACTTCAAAACGGTACTTTGCAGTTAACCTCTTGTCTGTTGCAGGGGTAGGTTTGGTCTTCCCTATAGGTTGGTGGACAGTTATAAAGGAACATTACTTGCGAAACATAGTACCAAAAACCAGAATGCATGAGTGATCGAGTGATGATGATTGATGACTTTCTGCCATCCTGTCGGAGGACCACAGAGAGATTCCTAACCTTACACTTGCCTTGACTTAATTCGCGTCCATAACGAACAAATTTACTAGAAAATACAAACTACGTAATGAGAATCTTCAGATATTAGTATAATTATGTGGAAATATCCCACTAGAGTAGCGATCGAATTTTCGTAAGGCAATTTACTGCTTAAGTAAACCCGTGGGCTCCTAATGGTATCTGAAGAGGAATCACGAAGGTAACATGCTTCACACACGTCGAATACGCCTTGGCCTAGACGGGTTTTTTCTTAATAGCAACAAGAAATGTCGGATGATACCGTAATGCCATATATGTGTCAAACATCGACTTGTTTCGATGCTCTCCGAAAAGTCGTGCGAAAAGTCTATGCAAATTCGTGGACGGACTTTGCAATAAAATGTAGATGAATACTTACTGGCAGTGTCATGATGCTAGCGGATATGTCACTAAATTGAATGGTATTTTTTTAACAGTGGTCATAATTTCTCTCTTGGATGGTATAATCTGATGATGGACCGGTAGATGGTACTACGAAGGTGGTCAGGTATTCGCGGCGAGTAATTTGAAGGGACGTCGATGGAATATTGATGATTGTTAATGTATTTGTTTGATAAATGACTGAGAGGTTAGACGTCTCGAGCTAACGAAGTGCCTAATTTTATCTAGCAAGAGTGCAATGGCACTGAAATATTCGCATTGTTTTCGCAACGCCAAAAAATATCGCAGTAAAATATTTTTAAAGTCTTAAAAATGATTTATTTTCAGTAAATGCGCTGCTCTAAACACGCCTGAAGTGGATAAACATTTTTTGTTTTTGCAGAACCAAAAGGGTAGTAAAATGGAAATTTTGACGCAAATAAATCTAAAGGGGTAAGATATTGGTTAATCATGTATTTAAGACAATTCTAACGATGTTCCTCCAAACTTGATAGACAATAATTTAGGCTCGTGCTTTACAAACTAAAAAAATCGAAAAAATTTGCTATTGAACACTTACATGATTTTCTTCTTTACACTTCCCTAAATCTCAGCGCCGAAATAAATTGAAATAACAAAACCCATATAAAACTCATAACTACACGCTTGTACACTTCAATGTCCTTGTTAAAATCCTCAAGCCTGCTATTCTTCCTGAACATGCGTACTGTACGGCCAGTCGACTGCACCTGACACTTTGCACGCTCGCAGCGTCCCCACCTTTGGTCTGCGCTGACCGACCGTGCCCGAAGAAAGACTTGACCACCACTGATCTACAAACGGCAATGCGTACCGTCAACCATCCTCAGTCTCTCCGACCGGCAATCTTGGAAATACATATGCGAGCTGGTAGTACCTGTTCTAAGCCACCTCTGCAAGGAATCAGGTGGAAAAATGTAAATGATCGAGTGACAGTATAAGAATGCATGAGACGGGATGCCTCTTACGTGCAATATGGTCCGTGGGAGGGTCATAATACGTGTGCTGCGTTGATATTATGCACTTTACAGATGCGTTTTTTAGTGCGTGTCATGTGAAATAATGGGGAAATAAGGAGTTGGTTATTTTTAGACCACATTTACTGTGTTTTACTTTGGAACATGATTGCACGTTTGAAAACAACACAATTATTGGCGTGATTTCTAATCGCGATAAGCTCGAAGTCAAGTTTTTCATAACTTCACACATGTTCTAAAAATTGTATTTGATTAATTGCAAAGTACATTCCTATGAGGATTTTTCTTGTAACGAGAAACCACATTAGCTTGTTGTGAGGTTCCGTTTATGAATACAAACCTAATTGGGTAAAAAATGACAAAAATTAGCAAATTCACGTTTTAGTACCTTAACAAAAAAAAAAATTTTTTATTTGTTCGGCAATGGAAAATGAGTTAATAGCTACCATATAGAACCAACGGAAATGTATCTTGACAAACTTGAATCCATGATTGACTAGAAAGGGGTTGTTTTGTTTGGTTTCAAACCAAGTGTGGAAAGGTCAAGCGATGCGTCTACTTTTACAAACATACATCCATAAACGAATCGACGTTAGCGGTACAATGAGATATGTTGCTAACGCTATTCACTTGCAATCAACAAAGTGCTATTATACACCAGCATCACGTTTATAGAGTTTCATTTTTACTCAGTTAACCGGTGTCTTACATTCTCGAGACTCGTCCGAAGACTTTTCCTTCTTGCTGCCTGAGAAGTGTGCGACAAAAACTTGTCATCTTTCTATGAAAACTGATATCAAATCTGATTTCTTTCATTCCTGATTGCTCTAGGAATACAGTAACAGTAAGAGTGAAGTTAACTGTCATCAATTGAACTCGATGACAACATCGCGACACTTTATTGTATATTTACTAGCAAATAGAAAATGCAAAAAAACTTGCACCATAAAATAGTAAGTTACGTGCTCGAAAATGATCATCAAATTTTAATTTACGAACGAGTATTAAGTACTCAGAACATAAAAAAATAATCAAATTAGCTTCAATTAGTTTAAACGTTGATCTGTCTGTGGAATATTTGTGTTCATATCCATTCAATTAGCGTAGAATACCACAATAACCTAAAACATTGTCATATAAATGCTTATAAATATTCCTTTAAGTGCAAACGCGTTGGTTATGCACGTAGCGCTCTTCTGCTCGTCATAAATGATCAGAAAAAAATAGTAATTAAGCCAACAAGTTTGATGCACGCTACGTGAAGACTCAAGTAAAACAACGCACTTGCATCTGACCGGGTAAATCCTGGTCGTAAGTCGTTCATTGATTAACTGTACTCTCCAGTACAAGAAGCTGCTGCTGATAATTGGAAATAAAAGACAGCAATCTCCTGCTGGCTGCAAGATCCTAATGCGGAAAAGTATTCAGCAGAACAAACTCGCGAAAACCAGATCACATATGTCCCAGGCATTTTTGACACATCGCTCCAGGGGGGTGATCTTGGCTCGAAATTAAAAATGAGCGTGCATATATTTTAATTTTTAAAATAATCAGGACATATCAATGGTATAAAATTATAAAGTTTTGATGTCTTGCATTTCCTAAATTAGCTTCGTAGATGTTTGAAAGAGAGTTTATCACTGTAGAAGAGAGAATTCGATAAAGTCTTTGCATGCCGACATTCCAGCCTATATTTTTTCACATTCAAACCAGTTCACCTTCCTTCAACTGCCTATGGAGTGGCTTAATTTCGTAATAGGTACTATAATAGATTCTTCAACACCGAGTTCGATTTTTGAGTTTGTTATATTGATGCAGTTTCAGGTGAATGAACCCATGATGCAGATTCGAGTCCACAGTTGTTGGTAGCCACTGACCCAGCTTTCAATTTGATAGATACGATCAGAGAACAGCTTGCCTATAGTGCAGGCGAAAAGATCGAATCTATGCTCTCATGAAGGATGTTTGAAAAAGAGAAGATGTCTAGAACGGCTAACAAAATTGGTTTTCGATTTTCAAGCATGAAATATGTGTCCAAAGTTGTGTAAATTTGGTTGAAAGCAATGAACTTGCTGATTTATTTTTAAACTAGGGCTTCGTTCTGGGCGCCCTCCGCCCACGGTGCGGTAGTTATGATAGCTTCGTCCCCTGTTGATGGCACACACCATGTGAAATGTAGCGCACGAAAAGTGTATCGCACTAAATGAGTCTCAAAAGTACCTCCAAAAAGTGACCAAAAATTGTCCAGCGGGCTTCCAGACCACATTATCACATTGTTAAGCTGTCAATTCCAACCCATCGCAAAAAGTTTTAAAAGAAAATAAAAAAAATTGCAGAAACAAATCAAAATACATTGTTACATTTTCCCCAAAATTGCCCCCGGATGTGGGAACACTAACCACTCACTGAAAAACGTCAGTTTCAGCAAGCTACATAAGTTTCAAAGATTTAACAAAAAAAATGTGCTACTCACAGGATTGAGAGAAGAAAACAATATTTCAGTTTTTTGGGATTACAGCCCCCCCCCCCCCCCCCCCCCCATCACCACCCAAAAAACAAATTCATCCAATTTTTTGGAGTCCGCAAGTATATATATAAAGCTCCCAAACAAAAACAAAAAAAAATTGACCAAAAAGTAAAAACATGACAAAAAATCACCCCAAAAAAAGCCCAAGTTTGCCCCGTGGCGTCGCGACCTCAACTACGCAATGAAAAACGTTAATTTCAAGACTTTTCAAAAAGTTTCGAATGAAAATCTTAAACAATGTAGAAACGCATAGACTTGAGTTTTTGAGGAAAGTAAACTCACACACAGGCGCTTTATTATAAGTAGATGAATGGATGGATGGATGAATGGATGGATGGATGAATGGATGGATGGATGGATGGATGGATGGATGGATAGATGGATAGATAGATAGATAGATATATAGATTGCGAAAAAGGTAACCAAAGCAAAATCTTAAAACTATGCAGGCAATCACTTTTTTACCTTTCATTGCTGCTTCTTTATTGCCTTGTCTTCAAGTAAAAGTGGATATATAAGTATGGAAAATGTATAAAACCATTCATGTAGAACTAGCTTCAAAACTCGAGTCTTATCATGAAATTAAATTACCTTTATATCACTCAACTCTTTCACTCAACATTTCCTTTGGTAGACAACAACGCAGTATTCCCAAGTGAAAATCAAATCCCAACGAATCGGCATTCCAAAAGCGCCCAATATTTCCCACCGCCGTGCCTGTGTACACATCCCTGGGGGCTTTTAGGAGCTTAACCCGGGGTACGCGTGATCGATTCCAATTTGCATCGAATGCAGTGGGCACGCGTCATCGAAGCGGCTGTGCCCTATATCCTTGGGGCAAACTCGCACCAGCTCTATCCTTTCCTCACCAGTCACCATCCTCGCCCAATCCTGGACCCAGCCAGACCTAGCACAAGCTGACCAGGCACAGATATAGCGAAGCAAGCACGCCATGGTTATATAACGACTTCAAAGTTCCTCAGAAGTACTAGCCATGCTGAAATCTGTGTTGTAGCTGAAGAGCGCGAAACGGAATTCGTGACAGGGTGGTGGTGAGTTTTCAGCAAGGGGAAAACTTGCCTCTGCCTGAAACCAGGGGGTATTAGGTCGAAGGAACATACTTCCTCGCAGTTCATATGCTACTGATGTTAATAAGTTATCTGTTCCAGAACGTGACGCTGGCCCTGCTTTTAAGTTTGCACATATATATTTTGTTTTATGAACTTAGTCGATAACTAATTCATGAAGGGTCGAAATCGAATGTCTTAGATTTAAACTCATTGAAGCCTCATGTTTCAGCTGAAACTTTGTACCACTAGGTTGAATATTCACACCAGCCCAATCCAGTTGTCATCCAGGCTAGTTCTAAGACTACTTTTAATGGCTTCAACCCTACAGCAGCTCCAGTCCAGGAATCCAAACGGTGCAGCAGATCATTTAAGTTCACTGGTATCTGTTAATTAGTAGTTCCAACATAATTTAGTTCTACTTTGGTTCGAAGAATAGTTTGAGCTGAGCCTTGGGGCTAACACTTATGACGTCTTACAAAGTAACTGGGAAAATGTAGTTTGTTCCAGTATTTCTGATGCAGTTTGTCCCGACCTACAGCACCATACCTTCGAGAAAAACCATACTCTTTTATGCTTAAACTCAGCCTTCAAGCGTTTGCCATTACATAACAATTACTGAAAAGCAAGTAACTCGCTAGAGGATCGACCACGAAATAGCTGAAAACCATCACTTTAGAATATGATTGGGACAGAGTAGTGAAACTCATCCTTTGTCGGAAATGACATCAAGATCACTTGGTTGAACGCAAGAATTGCACTACAAGCAATTGCCTAGCAGTGATGCACTCCAAGGGCCGGTTTTTCAGTGTTCCGTTAAAAATCTAACAGTAAGTTAATTTGTTATTTGCTTGGCAACAGTTTCAGAGGAAGTTTTTCTTTCAGAAGAATTACTTACATGCCACTGAAAAACCGGTACCAATGTACAAAATCTATCACTTTCTCATATATATATAGTGCGTCATTATCATTCCTATATTTTTTTTATTTCAAAATTAGTACTTCGGCTGGAATTTGCGAAGGTTTTTTTATTACAAATATAAATTTTCCTGTTCGGTTCTAGAAAAAGGTCAAAAATGGGCGTTTCCGTTACACGCAACCCTAAAACTTGGATTAAATGGATAACTACCTCCTTATGATACAAAAAAGTCTTTAATCAAGTGGCATTATTGCTTTTCCATGAAAATTGGGAAGGGCTGAAAGAGCCCCAATTTTACCCGAAATTTCCTATTTAACAAAGTATTTTTCATTATTTTTCCATTATTGGTAACATACAGAAAAAATAATAAAAGCGCGAGAAAACAATGAATAATTTCGTTTGATCTTGTTTCATTAGCTACCCTCTTGAATAACGGATCGTTAGTAGGAAGAAAGCAAACGGAAGAAGATTTAAAAAGGAAACAGAAAACGGGGTTTTAGAAGTCACGATTATCCTGCCGAGCTTTTGGTTTCAGGCTAAAACCAGTAAAATGCCAAGCAACGAAGTTTGCAAATCGAGTTCGGCCTTGACTAAGAGAAGATGGCGGGTGTGAAACGACCATTGAAGTTCCATGGTCAGAATTTCAAACAGTCGCGTGAAACCTCTACTTTATTAACGGCCTGTTAAAACCTTAACCACCCAGTTAAAAGTGAGCCGAATTTTCTCATGATCTAAAACGCAATTGAAATTGTAATTTTACTGGTGCAATCACATCTTCTTGCAACATAGCCTTTATCCGCTTGTGGCAAGTACGGTAACTGGTGGGACTGATTCTCATCCTAAAATGCGATTTTATCTGTTAAAACTACTGGTTTATCTTTGGTCAGGAGATTCACCTTACAAACCACCTGTCTTCACCAGCCCTTGATTTGTCATTTACAAACTTTAAAATTAAATCGCGGGAAACTTGCACAAACCATCGTCAATGTATGTGAAATAATTCTGTAGTTAGGCAGCCATAAAAGTCATGGAACTCCAGACCGATTTTATTTTGCCAACTAGCTGTTAACAATAAAAGCACGTATGTTCAGTTAGCCGTCTGTTGACGTGAGATGGACATTTTATTCGGAAACCAATAAAGTGACCTATGTTTGACTCATACACTAGATCCTGCTCAGTCCTCCATTTCCCCGACGTAAGAGAAAAGTTAACTGGCAATTTATTATCACATGAACCATCTTGCATACATGGAAACGCATTAAAAATCGTTTGAAGAATGTTTAACCCCTGATAGCTTCAAAAACATGGCGCTTACAGCGATATTCACACGAGTCCTTGTTCGCAGTTTAGTCCTGGTCCAGCCTCCGGCGTGGAATTCATCTCCAATGCATGGAACCTTGCCGGTCGGGCGCAAGACGTAGCCAACGCCATGTCGTCAGGCGCTCACTGGGATAACGGACCACTTTACCGGTGATCCGGTTTTGAGAGTAATGGCGATAAATCTCTGGACAAGATTCCGACTTTGTGTTACATTTCTGTCAAGCCAAGACTCTTCCTTGTTTCAGAGTCGCAAGTTCATTTCCAGGTTTTTATTGCACGTGGTCTTAGAGTCTGTGCTAGAAGACTTTCCATCCCGGGATGACGATATCGTATTCACTTTCGGTTTGGTGGTGCTGTTTAATTATATGTCTTGACAAATTGATTTGCGATTTATACGGCAAAGGTTCAAATTGAAAGTGGATTCCATCATCAGAAATATATAGCGTGCATTCAAGGCCCACGCTAAGAATTTGCAAGTCAATTAGAATATACCAGACAAGGGCAATACATCAATAAAGTCGTTAGCTTCCAGGCCGAGAGACTGTAAGTTGCATCTTTGACGATGAAGGAAATGATCTCTTTCACTTTTCAATTAGTATTTGTTCAGTTTTTCAGCGTCTGTTTTTGTAACAGTGTGTTGGTGCTCATATTTTGAGCTAGGTTCAGATTGGTGGAGCTAACAACGTTAGCTTAGACGTTAGTCTTTAGCTATGTTTAAATGTGACGGTGAATTTTAAACGTAATCAAATCATAACGGTAGAGCCTCTCATGGGCAAACATTTTTTTGCTCATTATTATCCAGTTTTTTTTGCTCTCCGCCGAAAATTCTGTCTCACCACCGGCGGGCAAGTCATGTGATCTCTGAACCAGTCCAGACAGATTGACAGCCATACTATGAATACATACATTACTTCATCCTTTTTTTTTACAATCTAACCTTCAATCAATTAATAAGATCGGGTAGGAAACCCCCAACAGAAAACCCATTAGTAGGTTATGAACAACAGGTACCTCGTATATTATGAACTTGAATAATTGTCCTACATTTACATTTGCATTTCTGAGGCACCAGAGAAAATGACAACATTTATCATTCACTGTTTTGTTTATGTAAATAAATAAAGTATTCTGTTTACTTCGTATCTCTAATAACTGAGGAGTGAAGATGAGCTACACCCAATAATTATTGCATTGATAATTGATGTCTTGCTTGCAGTGTACGCGTTATTATTTTCTAGAATATTTTCCTTCCAGTTGTCAGTGATATTATTATGGTAACGGTCCGGTATGACTGATCTTTAAAACTGTTCTATGCTCTCGTGCTCTTGTAGACCCGGCCGTACATCCAACTACAAGTTTTTTCTCAACTCGTTATTACTAGTATTTGTTTTATCGCTGTATTTCATTTGTTAATTATCAGTATTGCCGATATCCAGACACCAGTTACCTTTTTCGGTTTGAGACGGTTTGAGAATTAAGACCAGTTTTTCCTTTACACACAAGAATTTTACAGTGGTCAGAATTTCATGCAAATTTGGCTATGCATCGATTACCAAATACCAATCACCATAACTGTCATAATGCTCTCTTAACGTAAGCAAGGTGATCCGAGTGGCAAATACACCTGCCTTCACAGAAAATATCAAGTACTTGTATTAACTTACGAAAATTGACCGCCTGCGATCTTGATGAGCCGAGATTTCTCAAAAGTCTAATGACACATTACAGACTAAAATTCTCACGAGAGTTCAAACAATCTTTTGGCACCTCACTGCCGTGCAAAACCACCGCTAGCTGCCGCCGCCAAATCATGGCTCTCCGCGTTTGTCGATTACAAATGAGCAATCACCAAAACACTAAGCCCCAGTGAGCCACGCTGCACCCAACTCATTATGTAACGCCCTACTCCTGTCTGGCGATTAAAAAATGTATGGCTTCACGTGTTCAATTGTCAAACATAATAAACTCGTGTGTGTTTCGGACCTCACAGATTAATTAGTGATATCGTACTCGCGGAGTCCTCACATTTTTATGAAACACGCAAGGCAGCAATGCGATAAAAGCCACTAAACAAAATTAAACTTTAAATTTCAAAGTAGGAACAGGTTCTATTTGGACACCAATAACAAAAATAACTGTCATCTTAGAACCCATAACAATATAAATATTCTTAATTAATATTCGATAAGCCCCGCATACCTGGTTTGAGCCGAAATTGTCATTCACTGAACAGTAACTGCTGTCTTCGCGAGCATGTGCTCTTCTATAAACCAAACACTGGATTGTGCCAAGAGTGATTGGCGAATAGGGTATGTCACTACGGTATGCCGCCTTGGAGGCGTGAATTGCCGAATTAGAATAAATGCTAATTGTTAGCACCGAGTACAGAGCTGCTGACAATAACGAAACAATGATGGGGATAGTGGAGCAACAAGTACATTGTCATGGACGCCGCTGCGGTGGAAGTCGTGACGCGTTACTGATCGACCTCCATTGATGAGCACCGACGTGCGTATACCAATGCGTGTGCGTGAGGGGAATGCGAGCCGAAAGGGTAGCAATGGGTGTAGAACGTGATTAGTTCACCAAAGGTTTGGAAGTTATTGATAGAGAGGCCTCAGATTTTGGGTGACTACATTTTATGTTTAGATGGTGAGGGATTTTGGCCTGGTACAAAATTACAACTCAAAATATGTACCTCTAGGGATGTTTTGAACCTGTATGGTAATCGCAATCATCAAAGTTAGGCTAACCTGGATTCACTTTTCTTTCTGATTCGATTTCATCATCTATCGCAGTCTTATGAATTATCTTTCACCAGCACGAACTATCATCAAAGTCGAAGAAGTTTTTAGAATTAGTTAGTATTTTAGTTATTAGTTTATTTAGTTATTTTTTAGAATAGTTTTTCTTGATTTAGAAATATCACAAAAACTGGTTTTGTCACGAAACACACTAAAAAAGCGGTCGAAAATAGCGACGGTATTCTCTGAAATTCCCGAGCATCCTACACTCATGTGATGCGTATAGTAAAGTGCGTGCAAGTCTGCTCTCACACCTATACCCAGTAACTGGACCATCGGCTGGATTAACGCCGCAAAATTATGTAATAATCGTCGGACACGGGTCAAGATTTCAAGAGTGAGACTTCTTGTCCAATGCCGTTAACAAACCAGTCGGCTGCGTGGACGGTTGGTCGAGTATCGGCAGAAAGATCCCATTGCTGCAGCACATGTTATTTAATGACCATATTTTAATGACAAATAAAGGGTAAGCATGACGTAGAAGCAATAAGGCAACAGGGATGCTGGTGATTGAAATTGGCAAATTGGCAATATTATGTATTGGCAATATTTTATACCATGTTTCTATAATATCACACTTGTGGACTTGACTCCGTTGTTGATAAATAAACAATACATAAATAAACATAGATAATCGGTGCACCGCTATACGATTCCCTTAAGAAAACTGCTGATTTCATGTATAATTCCGGAGGTCACATTTATATTGGGTTACCTCGAGTAACCTCCGTGTAACATATTACTAACATTGGTGTGCATTTTTTGATGGAACATCATAGAAGTTCCGTATTAAAAAGCTAAAAATTGCAGCTACGTTTAATAACAAAAATCTTATCTTGCCATAGGTGTCCAAAAAATACTTATAAGTGGGCAATTCTTGTGCATCGGAATCAAGCAGAAGACGTGACGAAAGATTATTACATCTTTTGGTCAGGAAACGATCTTTTGGCGAAGAAAAAAAATTGTAGGCACTTCTTGTAAATAGACAAACAAAGTGACAGGAACTTATCTGGGGGTGTTTGTATTGGTGTATATTTGATGCAATAATAGAAAGAAAAAAATACCAAATCAATATATAATATTCTGTGATATTACATTTTTTCAGTAAAATACAGTTTTAATGCGGTAAAATACACTTACCTTAATGAAAGTGTTGCTTGCAGATACTTCAATGCATTGGATAAATTTAAAGTAAACTGTTGTAGCTGGTTATGCTGGAGATCATTTGAATTTCGAAGTTTCCAACCAAATGGAGATCATTACGCTCTCTAGCGGAACTTCAGCGAAGTATGACCTAGCCACATGTGTTACTGAAATGGCTGCCTACAGTGGACCAGGTAAACGTTCACACAAATTATCGTCGAAGGAAACAACTGCAGCTGAAATAGAGGACATGAATGGAAATAACGAGGTGAGAGATTTATTTTTTTAAGTTGTAGAAAGGGTTATTTGCTTATTCATAAAGTTCTTACTTAGAAAATTAAATTAGTAGCTTGCCGATCTCAGCCAACAGCATGGCGAACTGGTATTTTGTCTCATATTATGTTTTATGCTAGGAGGACGTAGATTTACTGACTGCTATTGAAAATGAAGACGATGATAGCACAGATGCAGAAGACGATGATAGCACAGATGCAGATGACGATGATGAGAATGACAGTTCAGCAGAATCAGACGAGGTTGATGAATCTGGGTCTGATAATGAGGTTATGTCTGGAAGCTCTGAAAACGAGGATTCAGAAGAATCGAACGAGGAGGATGAGGGATCAGACGACAGCCAAGATGAAGACTCCAATGCTGAAGACAGTGTAAATATTAGCGGTTCAAAGATCAATGGGAAAGAGGGGAATACGTCGGCTGACTTAGAGAGTGACAGCGAACTCTCATTTGAAGAGTTAACGTCAGGTGAAGAGTCCGAAGAAAGTGACAATAATTCTACAGTTATTAATGACCAACGGGCTAATAACCAAGGGGCTCCGAATTCCAAGGGAGGCAAAGGTGGCCAAAAGAAGATCAATGGTGAAAAAAAGAAGCTTAGCTCGAGACAGTTGAAAAGCAACAGTAATTCTACAGTCAATGGCCAGAAAATTCAAGGCCGAACAAATTCACAACCTAAAGTTGACAAAAAACAACAACAATCGCTAAGTTCAGAAGAAAACCAGCTCAATTCCAGGCCTGCAAATAAAACCAACAAGAAGAAGCAAACCCTGAAGACAGGTGGAGACCAATCTAAACCTGCGCACGTTTTATTTCGTAATGCATTGAACGCCTCAAATCAGGATGATGAATACAAGAGTGACTCGTCAGATGAAGAAGATATCCGTAATACTGTTGGTAACATCCCAATGAAGTGGTATGACGAGTATCCCCATCTTGGTTACAACTGGGACGGCAAGAAGATTCTAAAGCCAGTTCAAGGAGACGAGTTGGACAATTTCTTGAAGAGAATGGAAGATCCTAACTTCTGGTGAGTTTCACACTTATCTACTTGTATTGTAAAATGTTATTCATTGCAGCAAGACAGACACATGCATTAGAAAAGCAATCATTATTGTGGATGTTTACTTTTCTGTTCTGTGTGTTTTATAGGCGTACTGTGAAAGACCCTCAAACCGGACAAGATGTCATTCTTTGCGATGCTGACCTGGGTTTGATCAAACGACTGCAAAAGCAGCAAATCCCAGATGCAACATACGACGAATATGCTGTAAGCGCCATCAGGTCTTATGATAACAGCATAAATATAGCTTGGTTGCAAGTATTGTACATCAACTTAAATGTGAATATAACTTAATTTTATTCTTCAGCCTTGGATTGATTGGTTTACGTCAGAAGTGATGCAGACACCTATTCGCAAGTTCCCGGAGCACAAACGATCATTTTTACCAAGCAAAAATGAGCGGGAAAAAGTGGGAAAGATTGTGCATGCCTTGAAGATGGGTTGGATTAAGCCACTCCGGTAAAGAGATTCACTGGTTGAGTAAAGAGCTAGAACATCCAGTTATTTTCAACCAGCCTTTTTTATCCTTCATGTGATGTTACAGTGAGCAACAGAAAAAACCTAAAGGACCGCAGTTCCACATGTTATGGCAGACTGATGACACAGCTGAGGACATGCGGAGAATAACAGGTCATATTCCTGCCCCGAAACGTTTGCTGCCTGGACACGCAGAATCGTACAATCCTCCGCCTGAGTATCTTTTTGACGAAAAAGAGGTACTCACCATCCATTTGCCTTCACACGCCATTGCGCCAATATATTACTAGTTGTCAAGGCTAGAATTGATACATTTTTCTATTATTTGCAGATGGAAGAGTGGAAAAAGCTCAAAGATACTCCATCAAAACGAAAACTGCATTTCATACCCCAGAAATACAAATCTTTACTCGACGTCCCGGCATACCCTCGTTACATTAGAGAGCGGTTTATGCGATGTATGGATCTGTATCTTTGTCCTCGTGCTAGAAAGTTGAGGGTGAGTGAATCTACATATAATTGATATCGTTCTGTTTTATAAAAACCAATAGTCTTTTAGAAGTTAACTAATTCTTTATCAACATTTTTTAGTTGACAATTGAGCCTGAAGATTTGGTGCCACAACTTCCAAGTCCAAAGGATCTCCAACCATTCCCTACTGTCCAGTCTATGGTCTACAAGGGTCATTCAGACATGGTGCGGTGCATTACAGTTGAGCCTAAAGGACAATATCTTGTCTCTGGCTCTGATGACATGACCATCAAAGGTAAGAACTAATGGCTAACATTATGTGCTGTGTAGGTAAAACGAAAATGTAAACTAAACAGACGTTGTGTTGGCCGTGAATTACATTCAACAGTTTGGGAGATATCGACTGGCCGTTGCGTACGAACGATTGCAGTGGGAGGAGTTGTGCGCTCTGTCAGCTGGTGTCCGAACCAGGCATTGTCTCTCGTCGCAGTTGCTGCGGATAGGAAAGTGCTGCTGGTCAACCCAGGTATTGGCGACCACGTCATTAGCACCAAGACAGACTTGCTGCTTGAAGAAGCACCCGAACATGACAGCGTCTGTAAGTACCCAGATATTTCACGATTGTAGCTTGAATTCTGTTGTGCCCTGCTTATTTAACTAATCATTTTCGTGATTGCAGCTAGCGATCGAGTGAGAAATGCAGTATCTTGGGAGAAGGTTGAAGGTGAAAATTGGAAAAATGGGATCCGAGTCATTCTTAATCACTTTAAAGAAGTGAAGCAGGTAAGTTGATACAAAACTAAAATTTGCTGTCCAGTCTCTTAAAAGGAACTAACCATTCACAATCAAAACAACTAACAATCAAAAGCATTGATTGGTTTAGTTCTTAACCCAGAAAGTCACCATAATAAAACTTGCATTGATATTTGTTGCAAGTGGAAAGAAAAATAAATTATCATAAACAATTGTTGTTTCTCATAGTTTTGACAAGGAACTAGAAATACTAAAATGGGGAGCATTTGACAGCACTGAGGTTGACCGTTGTTTCTCTGCAGGTGGCTTGGCATGGCCGCGGAGACTACTTTGCGACGGTAATGCCAGAAGGACACAACCGATCTGTGCTGATCCACCAGTTGTCCAAGCGTCGGTCGCAGCTGCCATTCAACAAGGCCAAGGGGCTGGTGCAGTGCGTCATGTTCCACCCGATCAGGCCATTCTTCTTCGTTGCAGTAAGGAAATGTGTGGCCGTTGGTCACGTAAATTCATTCACAGCGTAACCAAAATCCCCATAATCTGTTTACTTGTAGAAATTATAGATTTTATCGTTTTTAATTGTTTGTTCCAGACTCAGAAAAATGTACGGATTTATGATCTCACCAAGCAGGAGTTGGTCAAGAAGTTGGTTTCCAATTCGAGGTGGATTTCATCGATGGCAATTCATCCTGGTAAGAAACGACCTAACAGCTATCTGGATAGCAATTTCAGGGCTGCTTTTCAAGTGTACTTGTGTTCATGACTTTTGGTAGCAAGGTTTCCAATTCCCACTGTGCTCTTGCTTTCTTTTAAAGGACATCCAATGTAGACCATTTTATGGAACATGTGATTGACCTCAGTGTTGTTTTTAAGATCCCCTGCTTTCTCCTATTGTTACTTGACCTGTGTTTGTACCATACATTCCAGCCGGTGACAATATTCTTGTGGGAACTTACGATCGCAAGCTGCTGTGGTTCGACATGGATCTGTCCACTCAGCCGTACCAGTCGCTACGACTGCACGGCACTGCTATCAGGGGTGTTGGCTACCACAAGCGCTACCCGCTGTTCGCGTCTGGCTCTGACGACAACAACCTTATCGTCTCGCACGGCATGGTTTACAAGTAAGCGCAAAAGTTCAATGTGGTCTCACGCTAAAAAAATAATAAATTCTCCGTCATCAACCCCAACTCCATCAAAATAAATGTAATTTTGCCATGTCAGTTCTCCCAAATTTGTTGTTAAAATAAAAATGGTTTTATCACACTTCTTGTAGCCCTATGCTTAAAAATCTCCATAACTCTAGGCTTATAACTCAATGTTGTAAGGTTTGAAGTTCCTCCTTTTATGCTATGAGCTATCTTGCTTAAAATTATCTATAAAGCATGGCTTTGCTCAATGTATGGGCTGTAAGTTTTGAATTTCCACCTGTTATGTTTCCCCAATTAGCTTCAAACAAGATCTTCAAGGAATAAAAATGAAGCAGCAAGTATGAGTTTGTGCTCAGAAAGACCAATTCACTAAACATGTGATTGCCCTACCACTGCACAGCTCAATTTCATAGCATGAAGCATAGCATGCACCAATGTGATGGTGTACGTCAGTACTAACAGACATTGGTTACTTACGATAAAGACTGGCTACATGGTAGTACCTTGGAGAAAATAATTTAGTACCATAATGAGCTAGTTTAAACCTGTAAGGTTATTACATTTCCCCATTTTGACACACCACATTCGGTAGCCCTGATTTGTGTTCTTTCTCCGCCCAGTGATCTGCTGCAGAACCCGCTGATCGTTCCGCTGAAACGGCTGCGTGACCATGTGCCTCACAACGACTTTGGCATCTTCGACGTGGTCTTCCATCCGACACAGCCATGGGTGTTCTCCAGTGGCAGTGACTCTACGATACGACTCTACACTTAAGCATGTGCTACGCTCACGCTGTTCACGAAATAAATTAACGTTGACAAATAAAAGTTCTTTCCCTGTCTCATTTATATTTTTGTCTGTTACTGGAAGATGAAGTAAGTTCTGCTCCTAGAAGTTCCTGATAGTCTATATAAGGGGAGGTAATGATGACTGGGGATTTGATCTAGTAAAGTTTGGAAAATGGTTAACGAGTGTAAAATTGGGTCAATGGTCCATGAAAGTAGATCGGCAGTGATGTTTATAGCAGTGGTAAACTTGCCATTGGCATTGCAGTAAGAAGTAGAAGGTTTTTGGATTTGTAACTTCGGTTTAAATAGATGCTTAACCCTTGCACCTCTTGAGCATTGGGTTTGTCGATACAGCTGGTAGTTAGTCAGTACTAATTTAAAACTGAGGTTTAGTATTTATTCTTTACATCAGATATGTGATTGAGATACATAACTATTTGTACTGATGTATAATAAAAACGGTTTTCGAGGACAGCAAATCATTATCAAACATGACGGGACTTTAAGCTGCCCTGCCCCGTAAATCATAAAATGAGTGGGAAAATAAGAACATCGAATCAATCGTCTGAAGTAAAACAATAATTATCAAATTGTCTACCTTTCCCACAATTGGTTTCATGTCATTGCCTACTTTCTCATCTTCTTTTCTTTGTCTGGCAACAGGAACGTTGTACCCGTCCAGTAGTTGGTAGGTGGCCGAGTCTTGCGGAATCTAGGCCTTGCTTTCTGCACAACGCTCTGCCCTGCCGAGAGGACACACTTTGGTGATGGCATCATTGGTGTCAGCACAGACTGCACCTCTTGATCTTCATCTTCTTCCACTAGCTCGGCCTGACCAGAGAGGTGAAAAGACAATGTTGAGGGTTGCAGCGCAATTTCTGTCAAACCTGGCAGCGTTCACAGCAGCGGTTGTATTTCTAAGAATCTTGCAATTCTTTGTTGTCATTTTTATGTTCTTGACAATTTGTGGAATCCTATGGGACTGATAAAGTGATCCGATGACTGATGTATTGAAATGAAATGAAAATACCTGAATTCATATGAATTGAAAATATTATATACATAATAAATATACATATGAATACATGAATTGAAAATACCTTGGCCTTTCGAGTTTCGGTTATCGTGATGTGTCATGAAAAATATGTCACGGCACTTCTTCAAAACAAAAAGAACATAGAAGAAGAAGGGCTGGCCTTATAAGCATGAGTTTTGAAGGAATACCTACAGATTAACCATCTGCAAGAAGACCAGGTTATGAAATTGTTGGTGTTTGTCCAGAAGTGAATTGGTATGAACCGCCAAAGAATACATTGCGTTTGATAATAATGGGCCTCAACTTTCACAAGAGTCGAACACTACTTTAGGTCAGTTCCAAGGAGGCTGGAACCTCGTTCCAGCCTCATTGGTCATTTCATTCCCTGGCTGTACCTACTACACGTTTCATCCTTTTTTTTCATGTATATTTTGAAATTGAATGCATCTTTTTAATCTGACGGTCAATTTGTATAACAGCTTTGGCTCTTGTTTCTAGTCGCAAAACCATTTTTTCAACAGTTGTTCCTTTCCGCGATCCGTTTGCATATTCTGGTTGACTCACCTTGATGTGTCTTATTCTGGACACGAGGTTGTTCCCGTTCAAATCCCTGCCGGCCGAGTGCGGGCCTCCCGTCAAGCCTAGCCGGAAAGATCGACCGCACTTGCTGGCAATCTTCGAGTCACCACTCGCACCCTCACACTTGATCGCCGTCGCCTCCTGGCTCTTTTGCCAGGAGAGCACGTTAGACAGCAGGCGGATGTACCTGCCAAGAGGAGGACGACACTAAGTTAACAAACACCTCTTGTCGTGGACGGATAAATTTGAAATTACGAATATCTCCACAATTGGCAGGTGCCGTTGACGAAGTCCTGCGTCATATCCATCTGATTGAAAATGGTTGGTACTGTAAAACGTACCTTGCAATAAATACAAAAATTCATATACATGCAAAAAATCTGGAATACACTTTGATTATCTTGCACTATTTAAAAGCGGATTTTTTATTCCTCAACGTCATCATCATCACCCACTCGTTCACCAACGCCATAAGACCCAGAGCCACAGGGCCCGTCGACAAAAACAGTGCATCGCTAAACAACAAATCACTCTAACAGTGGATTTAATAAGTAAGTAGTGTGCTATCATATAACAAGAAATTTAATCGATGTAGTCTAACGTGCAGAGTTATCTCATTTTTTAATCAGCTTACCTGATGGCCATGCGTAATATCTCATTCTTGGAGAGTTTCTTGTCGGGAGGGTGTGTCGGCACCAGCCTCCTCAATTCGGCGAAAGCTCCGCTAACATTCTGCTGCCTCCACCGTTCTCGGCTATTGGTAAACATTTTCCGAACTATAAGACGAGGGGGTGCTCCATTTTCAGGGCCACTATTCAAAGTAATCACGTGCCTCTGTGGAGGTGCTAGACCAACAGCGTCGTCTTCGTCCGAGTCTGGAAGGTAGAAGTCGTCGGAGAAGAGATCGTCGTCGGAAAGAGAGTCTCTGGTTCGAAGTTCAGGTCCTCCAGATGAGAGGCGCGGGGACGAGGTTGTGCTGCAATCGGTGTTGTCGCCGTCGCCGGACCATTCCATCTCAAACATCAGAGGCACCAGGGGCTGGAACCAACGAAACGTGGCAACAATTCATTTTAGTAACTAGTAACTAAACGCATGTTTTTTTTTTTAGTTATTTGATTCTAGTTTGTTCTTCGACGAGGGCAAATTTGTCTGAAGATTTTGAGAGACTTACACCGGTAGCTATGTATACTCCAAAAGAAATACTTAAATGAAATGTATAGAGAATATTGCACTTAACTCATGTTCATTTTTCTATACGCTTATAGTGATTCTTTTGTAAATTAAAGTTAAAATAAAGAATATATCTGAAATTTCAATGAATCTCAAATCGACAACTTTTTATTTTTTTGTTCCTGATCTAAATTACGCTGTAATTGTGTGAAATGTGGAAACGTTTATGATAATCAAAACGTGAATGCAATGCAAAATCCTAGCTCACCATCGCTCAGTGAGCTCCCGAGGGTAGATGCACAGCCTGACACGATCTTGCAGGGACTGACAAACGTTTTTGGAAGCTGGGTATGTGAGAGCTGGACCAACTACCCCCTCCCTCGACATGTGCCACCAGAAGAGCGAATGCGCCAAATCGCCCAATCGCTATCCGCCAGGGATGTGATTTGACAGGGGGTGTATCGCTTTCAAGCTCGTATGCGTTTATCGATTAGGTTTAGCAAGTGAGACATTACAAGACAGGTCTGAAGTTACCCACCAACTGCAATGCTCATACCGATGCAGAGGTAATAAGAAATTGACCTAAATGAAGCACCGAACACAGAGAGTAACTAGACTTGCTGAATACGTTTAAAGCATTTTTTGTGTTGATATTTTATTTGGTGCCAAAACATGTTTATATCATGACCTAGCACTTGTGCGGTGCATCGGCCAATGTCTCTAAATAACACCAGAAGATATCCCAAGCCAGCAAGCGATTTAAAAGTTGGGAGACCGGTAAGTCTGGAGGGTGGGTTAGATCACCTTCTTGGATTAGGTTACATGACTTGTTTTTCATAACGTTTCCAGAAGGCTCAGATAAAGCGCGCCGTAATATCATGGCCAATCACACATTTTCTTGTCTTATTTGTTTAGTACAATCGAAAGGTTGGGAAATTGAATCGACTTTGCCCTTTATAATCCACTGGGCATACCTATTTCTAAACTACAAACAATTGTTATCGGAGAATGGCTAGTATCCTGAGAAATGACAATTCCACCGTTTTATGCGTGTAAATTATGGCCTTAATTCGATCTGCTGGTAAAATTATAAGTGAAATTAATAAGGTACGTTGCATAAATTACTAAACATTTATCTAACCTGCGTTTCTACCTAATTGTGACTTAATTTTTTGTGCCAAGGAAACCGTGCCCATGCGGCCACTTGCTATCTTTTGCGGCTGGAATTAATTTAATTTTCTTCAATCTCAGAGCCAACTTCAACTAGCTTCGTCTCGGTGCCTGAGTGAGGACCGCAACTCGTCGTTTTCACCGTTGAGCATCCGTCCCGCGTGGAATGCCGTACCAGAACGCAAATACAGCACAAAAGGCCGCCCCCGTGCCAAATCATGGATCTCGGGCTGTCTTTCTCAGGAACCGCAGAAGGTAGGTCCTAAAGCCGATCCGCCGTCATGGTTCGACTACCTGGTCTCGAAAGTGACTGGCAGTGAAGGCAGTCGCCAATCTTCCCCGGCTCCTCCACCCGTTCGATGTGTGGACCAAGAGAAGTTGGACAAGGAGACGGCCGCTGCGGCCAAGGAGGCGATGAAAGTTGCCGAGAAGTGCATGACAAATCCGGGGCAAACTGTCATAGTGGAGCGACAGCCCCGACCGCCTCCGCAGCCAAGGCCGCCCAACTCCACGCGACAGGTCACGAATGACCCCCAATATAGGATGCCGTGTGCTCCCTGCACTCCGTCCAGTTCAAAGTGCACTGGGGTGTTAGATTTTTCGAATAAAATACCGTACAGCGAGATGAGGCCAGTCACACCATCCAAAAAGCCAGCTTGTCAACCAAGGGAGCTTCCCGGTGTGATAAAAATTGGTTGCACACTCAAGAGTAGACTGTCGTCGGAAATACTTTGCCATTCGAGAAAATCCAGGAAAATCAACAACTTGGATGAACCAAAGAAGTCTCTTCACACGGATTTCAAACTGATGTCCTCGGCAAATTACGCCGACCAAAAAATTGAATCTGAGAAGCCACGAATGATGCCCGAAATATATTACAATATGATGGGGGTACCGAGAAGTGAAAGAGAAAGGTCTGGGAGATCTTCATCGCCAACGAGGCTCCTGCCCGGAGGCCAGCAGAGGTCATATTCGAACAGGAGCCAATCGCTGACAAATCTTGACAGGAAAAACGAGTCCAAAATGCAATCTTCTGGGAAGGTTGACTTAATGAGAGCGCCGCTCGCGCGCAGAGAGGTTCCAGTCAAGAATACCAACGCAGCTGTGGATGCGACCAAGGAAGCACCGAAGGATGAGCACGATAAACGCTCGGCGTTTAACTTGTATGAAACAGGCGCGGCCATTAGGAGCTATTTCAAGAATTCGCAAAAGAGCGAGGCTGTGGCCAACGTGGCGTCCGGAGTAATAACTAAAGCAGCTCAAAGTAGACAAAACATGATCGAGGTTTATAACGTTCTGGCAAAAGAACGACTGAGCGTGCAAGATGCTGTACAAAAAGCGTCTACGACTGAGAATAAGAGGCATAAGAAGGAAGTAGACATTTCCCCCAAGCCGTACAAAGTCAAAGGGATATCTCACAACTCTGTCGACGAGAATACTTTTAAATTAAAAAACCAGGCGAAGAACAAAATCGACATGGTCAAGAGGAGCATGGATCGAGACCAAGAAACCAAATTGTTGCAGATTCAATCTTTAAAGGTGGCAACTTTGGGTGCTAGACCAAAGTCGGCACCGGCCCAGGTAAAAGCGGTGAAAGAAAATATTGGGCTCGCTCAGTTATTGGGCTTTCAATCTGATTACATGAATGACAAGAAAATGAGAAATATCTCTCACAAATCCGCGTCTGTCTCCTCTGCACCTGAGGTTAAGGTTGAAAAATCAACAAAAGCGGGAAGTCAGTCGGGAAAGAACATTGAAAAAAAGGCCTCAAAACCGAGAATACCCAAAGTGCAGAAAAAGATTGAGCCAATACCAGATAAGTTGCCTTTCAAGATTGTGAATTATAACAGCGCTGTACCAGCTAAGAAGGCCACATCTTTACAAACACTAACAGAGAAGCGACCAATTACACAGCTGAAAGATATGATCAACAGGCAGTTTAGCCAACTGAATAAGATGGATGAGAAGTCCGGGAAAGAGGCCCCAAAAGCCGGACTCTCCGAAAAACTGCTTCCTAAACCCACCACCACCATAGTTGGTAGGTCGAAATCAAAGAGAGCTCAAAGCACTCTGTCTGCATCTGTCGCAGAAGTCACCCCACTCAAGCCGATCGACAAGATCAACAAAAATCATTTCAAACGTATAAAGACCATCTTTTCGGGGGAAAGAAACGTTGGTCCTCTCAAAGCGGTAGAAAATCCAGCTTATCAAAAAAAATCTGTGATACAAATATCTCCACCTACAAACACTGCACCTCAAAAACCAAAACCAGAGATATCTCGTACAAATGATTCAGACATGGTCCAGTTCAAAACTATGAAGATCACACCGATTGAATACAAGAGGGCAACAACGTTTCTGCCTAAATTACAGGTAAAAGTAGCCGAGCCGACTCGTGAGATCCCAGCTGTCAAAACTGTGCAAACTGTGCAAGACCAGCAGGCGAGCTGGCCAGCGGAGAGGAAACAACCTTACGAGCCAATCGACCCAGCAGTCACTGACTCTCAAAAGAAGATGATTCTGGATATACGGAAAAAGATACAATCGATTCACTTGAATCACATAAACACCAACATCGACTCAATCGACGGTAAAGTCGTTTTAGTGGACGGCAAGCACCTTGTGCAACACGGGCGAAACGTGTCTCGTTATTACAGTAGCAGAGCGGAAGATAGTATCGCGATAACTTCTGCAGAAGGCAGCGAAGCTCCTTCTGCAACACGAGGAAGAAGCAGCGAAACGGCTCAGCGAGCTGCTGGTATATCGATGAGGAAAACCTGCTCAACGCCATTAAAGCGAAGCTACTCCGACTCAGCGTTTCGAAGATTGGAGCTTGGAGCAAGGTCAAAGGCGTCAAATGGCTTAGGCGCAAATGACAGGCGCCACTTTTCCAAAATACCTGAAGACGATATGAAACCGATAACACGTCAAATGGACGTTCAGAGCACAATTAACAAGAAAATGCCTCCGATGCCATCCTACTCTGATTATATGGCATCTCGGAAAAACCAATCAACCCCTATTCCACTTGTAGCAATAAGGAAATCAACATCAACAGGTTCCATAGCAACATCGCCAGTGGTCGCTAAAATGATAAACCCAGACCCCTTACCACAAACCAAAGAGCTGGGAGCCTGGTACTTCAACGTGAGGAGAAAAGACAAGTACGGTTCGTTCGACAAGCATCCGGTCATCGAGAGCAAAACTGTGGCGCTTGACGCTGAAAATGGAGCCTTGAAGTGGGACGGATCGCAGCCGCCGCGTGGGTCAGAGATCAAGACGATCGCGTGGCCTCTGGACCCGAACTTTGCAAAGGCTTTTGTCAATACTGAGAGAGCCGCGAACCGGACTGAGAAGCTAATGGACGCTGCGAATTCAGTACGAAAGCACGCACAGTTTTCGAACAAAAAGCTCCGAGGCTATGCGAATCCTATTAGGGCGCAACAGAATAAGACGGTAGAATTGACGGTGACGAGGGCTGAGTTTCTCAATCAAAGTAATTTGCAGGCGAAATTTCAAGAAAGACCAAGAAGCCCTACCGCGATGGCTCCCGTCAGGTCCGTGGGCCCTGCACATAGCAAGCCACTGGAGATTACGCCATCTAGAAAGAAAGAGAGACCTGCCTTAAGAGAAGACCTGGACGCAAAAATATTTGACCTCCCCAAAACACCTGCGGAACGTAAAAAATGTGGGCCTTCGCTTTTGATCGTAAACAAAAACGTTGAGAAGGACGGAATACAATGTATGTGGAACCCATTTGCCAAGAAGGAAGCACCCAAAAAAGATGGCGGCAAAGGCAAGGAAGCCCCCAAGAATGAAAGTCCATGTAAAAAGAAAGAGTCTCCAGATAAGAAGAACCCCAAAGATCCCAAGGACGGACCGTGTTCGAAGGGCGATCCTTGTAAGAAGGACGACCAGAAAAAGAAAAAGGACGATCCATGCAAAAAGAAAGAAGAGAAAAAGAATGATGATCCTTGCAAAAAGAAAGAAGATCCATGTAAAAAGAAAGAAGATCCTTGCAAAAAGAAAGAAGATCCATGCAAAAAGAAAGAAGATCCATGTAAAAAGAAAGAAGATCCTTGCAAAAAGAAAGAAGATATGCCTAAAAAAAAAGAAAATGCATGTAAGGTCAGAGAGGACCCTGCTAAAAAGAAAGAGGATCCATGCAAGAAGAAAGAAGATCCATGCAAGAAGAAAGAGGATCCATGCAAGAAGAAAGAGGATCCATGCAAGAAGAAAGACGATCCATGCAAGAAGAAAGATGATCCATGCAAGAAGAAAGACGATCCTTGCAAGAAGAAAGAGGATCCATGCAAGAAGAAAGAGGATCCATGCAAGAAGAAAGAGGATCCATGCAAGAAGAAAGAGGATCCATGCAAGAAGAAAGAGGATCCGTGCAAGAAGAAAGAGGATCCATGCAAGAAGAAAGATGATCCATGCAAGAAGAAAGACGATCCATGCAAGAAGAAAGATGATCCATGCAAGAAGAAAGAAGATCCTTGCATGAAGAAAGAGGATCCATGCAAGAAGAAAGAGGATCCATGCAAGAAGAAAGAGGATCCATGCAAGAAGAAAGACGATCCATGCAAGAAGAAAGAAGATCCTTGCATGAAGAAAGAGGATCCATGCAAGAAGAAAGAGGATCCATGCAAGAAGAAAGAGGATCCATGCAAGAATAAAGATGATCCATGCAAGAAGAAAGATGATCCATGCAAGAAGAAAGACGATCCATGCAAGAAGAAAGAAGATCCTTGCATGAAGAAAGAGGATCCATGCAAGAAGAAAGAGGATCCATGCAAGAAGAAAGATGATCCATGCAAGAAGAAAGAAGATCCTTGCAAGAAGAAAGAAGATCCATGCATGAAGAAAGATGATCCATGCAAGAAGAAAGAGGATCCATGCAAGAAGAAAGACGATCCATGCAAGAAGAAAGACGATCCATGCAAGAAGAAAGACGATCCATGCAAGAAGAAAGACGATCCATGCAAGAAGAAAGAAGATCCATGTAAAAAAAAGGAGGATCCGTGTAAAAAGAAGGACGACCCATGTAAAAAAAATGACTCAAACCAGAACGGTCCCAAATATCCACTTACTTCAGACCCTTGCTCGGGAAATAGCGCTTGTCGGATCAAAGACAATAAAGATGATCCGTGCAAACAAGATAAAACTTCGAAAGATCCATGTAAAAAGGACGACTCAAAGAAGGATCCATGTAAAAAGGACGACTCAAAGAAGGATCCATGTAAGAAGGATGATGCCAAGAAGGATCCATGCAAGAAGGATGATGGTAAGAAAGATTCATGCTCGGACAAGGACGATAAAAATAAATCGCCCTGCAAGAGAGGTGATCCATGTAAGAAGGATGGATCGCAAAAAGGTGGTGACAAGAAAGATCCATGCAAGAAGGATGGATCGAAAAAAGGTGGTGACAAGAAAGATCCATGCAAGAAGGATGGATCGAAAAAAGGTGACGACAAGAAAGATCCATGCAAAAAGGATGGATCGAAAAAAGGTGGCGACAAGAAAGATCCATGCAAAAAGGATGGATCGAAAAAAGGTGGTGACAAGAAAGATCCATGCAAGAAGGATGGATCAAAAAAAGGTGGTGACAAGAAAGATCCATGCAAAAAGGATGGATCGAAAAAAGGCGACGACAAGAAAGATCCTTGCAAAAAGGATGGATCGAAAAAAGGTGACGACAAGAAAGATCCATGCAAGAAGGATGGGTCAAAGAAAGGTGGTGACAAGAAAGATCCAAGCAAGAAGGATGGATCAAAAAAAGGTGATGACAAGAAAGATCCATGCAAGAAGGATGGATCGCAAAAGGGTGGGGATAAGAAAGACCCGTGCAAGAAAGATGGCGGAAAGAAGGACACTGGAAAGAAGAATGAGGGAAAGAAAGATCCAAGTAAAAAGGATGATAAAAAGAAAAGTGGTGGAAAGGAAGATCCGAAGGACAAGTCACCGTGTAAAAAAGGTGATCCTTGCAAGAAAGACGACGCCAAGAAGGACAGCCCTTCCAAGAAGAATGATTCAGCGTCAAGCAAGAAGGACGGGTCCAAGGACAAGGACAAGTCGAAGGAAGACGACGACGCTTGCAACATAGAAAAGGCCCCAAGGAAGGGCCCGTCCTGCGTTGAGCCAAGTGGAGAGGGTGGAGCGAGCGGTGAGGGTGCTGCGGGAGGGGATGGGGCCGGGGCGGATGGCGAATGCTCAATGGAAAAGGTCCCAAAAAAAGGTCCTTCGTGCAATGGCGGGGGCAAGAAGGCGTCCGAATCGGATGGACTGCCGATGGTTGTGAATGCAGTAAATGCTCCTGCAATTCAAGCACCACACAACGGAGCTGTTGGTGAAACCTTCGGTGATTGTCGATATGAAAACCCGAGAAACGTTTTCCCTCCTTCCACCGGCAATTTCCAACATCCGATTGGAGGGTTCGGACTAGTTGTATCAGATATCTTCTTACTTCCTGCTACTAGAGAGCTTCCACTGAGGTTTAATCCTTCCACCATTAAATCACAATTGACACCATTCTCCCAAGGTAACCCGCAAAATGATCCAGAGATCTTATTACCTGCGGCCACTTGCGGGCCTCCCCAAACATCTAAGGATTTCCCATCGGACGACCATAAACACGTACCATCTCCTTTTACCATCGATTCACAACTCACGACATCACATGAAGATCACCGGCAAAAGGATCCAGTAATCGTATTACCTGCGGCCACTCGCGGGTTTACACAAACATCTAAGGATTTCCCATCGGACGACAATAAATACGTACCAACTCCTTCTACCATCGATTCACAACTCACGCCATCATATGAAGATCACCGGCAGAAGGATCCAGAGATCCTATTACCTGCAGCCACTAGCAGACTTCCTCAAATATCTAAGGATCGCCCACCAGTAGACCATAAACACATACCTTCTTCTTCGACCGGCGATTCACACATCACACAATCTTACGAAGCATGTCGACGAGAAGGACCAGAACTAGGCACCACAGAATATCAACATTCTGCAGAAAAAGAAGATTCTTTCTTTCCAAACACAGTACGATTCCAACAAACATTCAAAGAGTGGCAGCGAGAAGAACCAGGACTCTTTCCATCTTCGGCCACTAGAGGATATCCACCCTTCTTTCCAGATTTTCAAACCGAGGATCAAGATATCTTACGTTCGCCGAGCCCAGCAGTATTGCCCCAAACCATCCAGGATTGCCTACCGGAAGACGAACTCGATGTAATTGTTATTAAGTCCCCAAAACGCAGCTCTGGAGGAAGCACTACTCGATCTTTCCTCGGTCTAAACGATCTAGGCACATTCTGTACACCGGCAAAGGATCCATTTTACAATCCACCTGGGCCTCATTTCAATATGGACGTAGAAAACATCGAGTTAGCGCCGAAAATACCGGAGCCCGTGGGCTTGGCGGAAAAGCTCGAGCTCTCCTCGTTGGTGCCCTCGGTTCAACCGACCTCCGTGCGGCGTTCGGATTCCGTCTCAACCAATCAGTCCATCGAGACAATGAAAAATGCCACCAGAACCGCGGCAATGCTTAACCAAAACCAAACCAGAGACTTCTCCTATAAGGCAAATCTGACCAGCGAAGAAATGCGCATAATTTACGAGCAAAACGCGATCGTCAAAGCGAAAATGGATACGTCGTTACAAAGCCATTTGAATAATGTTCTTAGCACACTGACGCGTCTAGTAATCGGTGAAAAAACGCAGGCAGGCATTAAAAATAGTAAAAATCAAGATGAAAAACTGGTTACCTCAATGGAAAAAGAGTATGGTATCAGCGATGCGTTAAATCAGGAAGCTGTTCAAAACGCAGATCAATATGGCGACTGTGTTACTCAGGACAAAAACCTGGGAAATCGTTCTCCTGATAGTAAAGATTGTCCGGCGCCTGCAGTTTTTGCCATGCCGAAATTGATACCGGATCACAATTAAAGTCTGCTTGCTGATCGCAAAATTTTCTGTTCAAAATGTATGTATGTTTCGATACTTGTTTTCTATAATCTTGTGACATCGTTGATCTGATTCAGCTAATCTGATTGGTGATGAAGATATTCATATTTATACAGATTTTTTTTTAATTTTTATAACTGCATATTTATGAAAAATGTTTACAATAAACTTTACATAAGAAACTGGAATTTTCTTGTAATTATGCTAGATTTTCTGTTAGAAAATAGCTGTAGTGAAATGAATTATTTTTGGTGATTGATTTATTTCTAAGCGTGGCAAAGAAAAAAATTAAAGCTGACATGCAATGTCGTGAAGTGATTTTCTAAGATAATTACGATGTGCGAAATTTCAAGCGCGCAAAATAACTGTCTTCTGAATTAATTAGATAGCTATCAACTCGAGCTCCGAAAGCGTTTATTGCCAGAGAATTAAGCTGATCCTATCAAGTGCTATGACAATTGTAACAGGCTCAAGTTTAATACCATTCCAACTCTAGTATCAAATTAACTTTATAGCTGAGCTTAAATGAGCTTTAAGTACTCTTTAGTTTTTTGAGACGCTAGATCATTCTTCTGTCACCCGCTCTTTGAAAATAGCCGCAAGCTAATTGCAACTGATAAATTTCAGAGTACCTACATTTTTTTTTACTTTAAAATACCAAGTTCCTTGTATTTGAAAAGTCTGGCAAAGAAGTCTAGTTGGTCAGTTATAAAACAAACAGCTAAAGACGCTTTGGACGGCAAAAACTCTACCCCCTAACCACTGAAAAGGCTCAGAATAGATTAGCAATCGTATTATCCGCCACAATGGCCCCAGTTAGGGGTGACTTATCTACAGGAAGTCATCCCGCCGACATCTGAGGGAGGTATCTAGTCTGATAGGTCACGTGGCGCCGAGCCTACCCTGAATTGATACTCGACTTGTTGTCAGGATAAACCCGGCGAATCAATTGATCGAGCCTATGCTAATTATAAGTCACACTTCTGAACAAAGCGGAGATGCTGGCAGATTCACTGACCCACTCTGCACATGATGAGATTGAAGTTCGAGCTTTGTTTCACACCAACAAGGATTCACCCTCCAGAGTACGAGGAAATCGGCGTGTGAATTTTGCGTTCTTCGGCTTGAAAAATCTTTCGGCTGAAGGTTTCTTGATATTTAATTATAAAATCGAGTGCAAAACGCGGAGCGTGATAAAATACCTGTCGCATTTCGTATTCCGTATTGATGTAAGATTTTTCTTCATAAGTAAAACTCGAATCCCAAGAAAATTATGCTTTCTATATAGTGTACATATAAACCATTTCAATAAAATTAATAAGTACATCATAGCTAAGAATCCAAAAGTATTCGATTTATTTTAAATACATTATTTAAAACTACGAATCGCTTTTTTTGTGTGCCATTATAAATTGGACGTCATGAATGTTTAGATTATGGTAAACAGTAAAGGGTGTGACCAGTAAAGGGGGTGGCTGGTGAGGAGGGATCGAGAGGGTGAGTAGGGGACCCCCAAACCATACACACTTATCCCATTGTGAGATAGAATGAGGGGTTTAGTTGAAATATTTGACAATGGCACACGCTCCAACGTGTGGGAATATCAAAACGCCATTTGGACTTTGCTCAATCGCTCTCCATACTTTACCAATACATTGAAATCGGGGAGCTGCTGGTTGCTAACACGTGAGAAAGCCGTGATAATGCACCAAATTCTACGCTAATAGTGATACGAAATCAAATCGCGTTGTAAATAGCCACAATGCGACCTAATGCATCGTGCCCATGAATATCATGATTGTCATTTTAACAAACTCACAAATATTGCATGGCACTCGTGGCTCGTAGCCATTGTATATTAAATTACTACAAATAATGTGACCACACACATAACCACAAGTTTTCTCACACTAATTAATCTAGTAGCTCTAACATATTAGAGTGATATATTTTTTTCCGATTGAATAATTCGCATATTGCATAGATAAAATCACTTGCTATAGACCTAGCGATAAAAAGCATGCTTTTGCTCTACTTTACCGTAGAGCAAAAGCCACCCTTCGGAAACAATTTTTAGACTTCCATTATATACCAGATTTAATACAATACATAACGTACTCATTTGATTGGAATTGTGTTTGTGCTATCGCAAAAAATGGTTACTAACGTGGTTCCCATATTATTCTCGCACCACAATCTTTGGGTCGGACCAAGGGGTAGTACAGCCCCTCCTAGGTCTGAGCGGCCCAGTGGTGACGCCCCAGCCTGGCGCCGGCGCTACACATACCTGCCTGCAAGCCAGCGATAAGGGCTTGAGCAAATAGCCGCGATCCCCTTCACCCCCCAATCCATGGGCATTAGCACCCTTCGAAACCAGGGTGTTTTACAGAGATAAGGGCGCGCCTGCTCATTGGTTGTATAGCAATGGACTCCACTCCATACCTTTCCTACTTTCTGCATCAATTTTTCCATACCATAACACTGAGTTTCCTTTATGGCATCTGGGAAACTCAAATTATTTCTGGGAATACAATTTCAATTACTTCTCTAATGAAAATTAATTCGTATTCAAGGGAAATTTCAGGTAACATGTTTATTCCGCTTTCACTTTGTAAGTACGAAAGTATCTAATCTTCTTATTCCAATCATAAGAAAATTACAATTTTTAATTTTCATAATATACACACATAAAAAGGTGTCAAATATCAGGATAACTTTGCCACAAATTATACAGCAACCAGAGATCCAAACATATCACGAATCAATCACATAATCTCACATCAACCCTTTTTAACGTAGAAGTCTTAAGTATCAGGTACAAGTTTAAATTCCAAACGCAATCTGAACATTTACATAATTATTAGCAAGTGAGGAATGTAACTGTCCTCAAGCACCTCAAGACTAAACAACTGCAAATAATGCCCTTCTTAAAGGGAGCCTAGAGCTAGGTTTAATGAGAGTTGAGTTTGCATTCATTTCTTGTCTGTGTTTTTACCAACTCTACTGAAATTATTCAGCACGGAAGTCATTTTTATACGTATACACGCTCAATATTCCTGGCAGATTGTAGATATTTATTACAAAAAAAGTATAAATAATTAGCATTGAAACTAAAGATCACAATGCAAATATCAATGTCCTTCCCACAACTTTTCATTTACTAGTAAAACCTTCACTCTAAACTAAAAGCAACTTAAAAATACAGTAAACACGTTTGAAATATCCAACAACTGACTAAAAATTAGAATACATCCCTTCCTTTCACATGATTTTTCAGCATTAACTGTTCACAGCCACAAGAAGACAACTCATAAACGACTGTAGCATCAAAATTGTACAATCACTCGGCATTAAAAACAAAAAAAAGCGTCGGTTCTCTTTCTAAAATCTTAACTCAGTGCAGAGCGAACATGAGAATGACAAGTGGGACGGATATGACGCAGACAAGGTAGACAGCAGTCCTTGGTTCGCATTGAGAGACTACAACGAAGTCCTCGTTCCAGGCGGAGTCATTGGTCCCCACGGGAAGTTCTAGGACGACGGTGTCACTCGACCAAAACTTGAGGGGTAGCGCGCACGAGTCGGTCGCGTTCTTACATTCTGCGACGGCGTTGGACACGTTGTACATCGTCTTTTCCAGCTGGAAATGCACGCGGAAATAGTTGGGCTGGATTTCATTCTCGCTGCTGAAGACGAAGAAGTAGTAGCCCGTCGCGGATACTCTAGAATTAAAAAAACAAGACTAGTCTTAAGCTTTGGTGCCTGTAATCTTGATGCCATCTTTGACATATGTATTTATGAAAGTGTGTAGTCATTAACAAGGTATTAATTCTTTGTATTGATAGTAATATTGCATTTATTGTATTTACACTAAAATTTAAATGTGCTTACATTTTGATTTAGCTTTGTTTCGTTTCTTTTTTGTACATTTTTTTGTCAAATCATGAGTGCGCATATGTAAATTATGATGCAAGAAGAAACTGAACTTCAAATATGAGCCCTAAAGGGGATTTATTTTTATTTATCTCCAAGATATAATCTCCATGACCAAAGAAATCAATATACTTGTCTTCAACTCACTGGCAGAACTGGCGTAGTAATTGTGATTGGTTTAAAAATGTGGTTCTGTACCTATGACGTAAGTGTATTTCATGTTTATGACAGACGCTACATCATGTGGGAAAATTGGTTTGCATCCTCTCACTTGTAAGTGATGGTGTTTGGTAGCGACGCCGACGCGTGGTCAGCTGGGCTACGACGCCGATCACATCGTCGGTGTGGAGTCAGGGGTAAGTTGAGCACGAGTCCTGCGCATTTCAGCAGCGCCTCTTCGCTCGACGAGAACGATGACCAGAATTCGCTGTTCGACTTATCGTTGGGCGACGTCTGGTTCAGGGTTCGGTGGTGGTCTGCGATGCCGTCGGGCTCCAAGTCCTTGGCGACAGAGAGGCAGCGTATGACATGTGTCCACCCACAGATATTTGTGTCAATGCGGAGTGGGGCGAGTTGGGATGCTGAAGAGGGTAGTGGAAGTGGAGGTGATCTACTGTTTCATGAAAATATAGAGAGGTTTTGAGCAGGAAAGCTAAGAAGCAAAGAAAGCTTAGAAGTAAGGAATAATTCAAATGAAGTACTACTAACAAAAATAAATGGCAGTTACACTGGAAATAATTCAAATCCCACTTTATCTATAGAATAAATGTGTAAAACTGCCTCATTGACATGGGTACTTATAAACTACATTAGGCATATTGATTGACGTAAACGATATATAAAAATTGAAGACAACACAATTAGTATTCGAGATAAATCGTGGGTCTCATAGAGATAAGAGGAAGCTGTTGACCGATAGTTCAGCGCGTAATTTATACCGCTGAAAAAATGTGCCGTCAGATGGATTAAATTTGGAAGTCTTATGATCGATATTTTAAAGATAACTATAAAGATTGTCACTTAATTACACTCGTGTGATTAAGTAAAGCAAGTTGAAATTACCTCTTCAATCGCAGCGTCGCCTTCTCCGTCGTTCTCATTGAGAATAGCGTGTAGATCTGCAGATCCGAAGCTAAGCTGTCTTCGTTTTCTTGCTGTTCGTTTTGTACTTTCTTCATCTTCGGCCTCTTGTTTTTGAGTACCATTCGCTGCCTCTTGATGTGTTATGTTTTGTACATTTTCCTTTTCCACAGGAGTTTCTCTGTCCTGGAGTTGTGCCACATCGCTAGCTGCTTCTTTGCTCCCTTCAAGAACACGGTTAAGTTTCTCCTGAAGTACTTTGTCACCATCAGCTCCGATCTGATCGTTGAGCTTCTTTAAAATACTCCGGCCTTTCGGTCCAAGAAGTTGAAGTTTGTTTAGAATTTCATCAAACACTTCGCTAGATTTTGGTGTCGGCACTTCCGTCTGAGATTTTTGCTCCGCTGTAGCTACGTTCATGTCTATCTCCGATTTGATAGCCACGTTATAAACATTTGATTTTGATCTCGCTTTTGCTTGGTCTGTAGCCTTCCTCAACAGCATCCTTGCAAGAACACTGTCCTCGTCTTCGCTGCTTTCAGAGTAGTCCCTTTTGAGCTGTTCCTGCGACCCGAAGGGCACTTGGTGCTTGTTTAAGGAGACCCCTGGACGACCTCTTCGCATCAACAGCGGGATGTTGGTGCGATTCGAGTCCACGTCATCCGAAGTGTTGTTAAAGTTTTGTGGATTGTGTTCTTCCTCTAGCATCTCGTCATCTTCCTCGGATGAGTCGTCGCCAATATAGGCACATTCTCGAAGATGTTTGTGTCCTTTTATGATAATCAGAGATGCTCCTTGCCAACTGGAAGAATGAAATTAGAACATTTTCAATATATTTTCTGGTCATCTACTTCCAAGGCGAGTGCATATGGTTGATTTGTCATTTTGTTACATTTATTAAGTGAATCATTTTTATTCTTGCAGGAGGATAGGATTAATAAAATGTGGATCATATTTTTATTTCTTATCTTTGAGGTCGAGGTAAGACAGTGTATTGCTCCACTGATTAGTCAGTCAGAGGCAGACAGTTCCTAGACAATACCTATTTGCGAGATGATTAAGTTTTCTAGGTCAGTGCTGGAAAACACATGTTTTATCGAATTTATCCTCATTCCAATGCTAAACTAATAGGAAATGGACAGTTTCTCATCAGCTGATGGCAGGGATTGTTTGCTTGCGCGACATGAAAAACAAGTTCTAACTTATGATTTAGATACGAAAGACGTTGTTCAAATAACAGACTCTAGACTGAAGATAAATTGCAGGAGGCTGCTCCTGCTCATCCCACTCACGGCGGGGGAATAAACTCACCGAACACAAGTGGAAACGGTGACAGACGAACCCTTGATCAGGTAAAACGCCCAGTACTCCTTCATATCGTCCTCCAGGACTAGTTGTCGTCCCATCGACACTTTCTGCGGCTCGTTCACGACAATGGGCGTACCATCGACGACGTACGCGTTGAATGTAGCGTTCGCACGCACCCTCTGCGACTGTCGACCAGGATCAGGACACATTTGAGAATACGATAGCTCAGAGTGGCAAAATTTAATAAAAGCGTGCGACTAAACCTACGGGAGACTTTATTTGGAAAATCTATACGAAATGTACATGTTAATTGTTCTGAGTTTGAATGAATTATTGTGGATCGCCTGCTTTATAAAACCTTTCGTCCCCTTCTCCCTCCCAACCAACCCTAGAACGCCACTATTTGTGGCGTTGCCGTAATTTTAGGATACCCGGCACTATATATAATCACGTTCACTAACTTCACTTCAAGCTTGGTAATCAATCTAGACATCAAGTGTTCTGAATACGAATTACGAATGAAAATATAGTAAGTTTCACGCAAAATTGTAAGGATTTTATAATTTTGCGTAAACTGAACATAATAAGAGATCTGTCTCAGATAATGATACTCTTCGAAATAAATATTGATCAGTGTTTGCTGATATCAGTGGCAAGCATGGACATTGAACTCGTCAGGTCAAATAGAAGCCTTGATATCATGTCTATGATTTAATGCCGTCTCAGAACAGGAGTAAAACGGCATATTGCTGCTTGAGAACCTGGAATTTCTTCCAAGGTTTGCCTTGACAGCCGAGCACACAATTCAAGCACAGATTTCTGTAATAAATTACCGTTTGTTGTCACGTTCAATAATAGTGCAGACTGCAGAATGAATGTAGAGCAGAAGTGCGGCGCTTGAAATATAATGTGGGTCAAGAAATTAAATGGGTTGTTTCCATTCATAAATAAGTGTCACGCATGGATAGACACGAGCTTTACCCACCTATTTTACTATACCAGCAAAATTCCTGGCACACTTTTGAGGCCGTTCAAGCTGTTCTGTTTGGTAAGTGTACAAAAAAGTATTTGGTTTCATAGATTCATTCGGCGCGGAATATTGATAATATTTGAGCAAACACATTTCCCGCTGATAATATTTGCATGCATACTTTGCGAACTGTAGATAATTAGTATAGTAAATACCATTTGGAGAAATAAAAGTATGGTAAATAATCGTTATCCTCCATGTGTGAATTCATGTGCAAATGCTTGCAACTCCTAGCACCGAAAACGTATTTTCTAGATGAGTCGGGAAAAGGAAATTAAAAAGTAACCCCGCCATTTATTCATTTCTCGGGGAAGACCACGGTTTTTTTTTTGTAGAACCATTGGAAAAGCTGTATGAAAACAGAAAATACAACTGTAAACCGATAGCAAAACGCTTTCTTGCTTTTTCACATATTTTCTGTTTTGAATATGAACATTTACCAATCAGACTGTTTGCAAACTTTACTATGTACAGTTAAAAAGATAATTGCCAGTCAATCAAAGACTCATCTCCAGGATCACAGCAATCAGATACCTCTATTTACATCTCAACCTACAGTTATCTTTTTAAATTTGTGAAATTAGCCCGATATCATTTACACCCACTGCCGGCACACAAGTCTACAAAACAATTTCAAACTCTCGTACCTGGCACCACGTGGTAGACACGTGCGCATTGATGAGCCGCATGTCCGACATGCTGAGCGGATACTCTTGCTTGTTGTACACATGGTATCTGAGATAGAGTGGCACTGAGATGAGCATGCCGGGGATGAGTACGCACAGGACGCACAAACGCAGCGCCCTGAGGGGCCCTTGGAGTGACGGTCGTTTCTTGGACATCGCTCTTGTGCTGGGACGACGCCCGGTCATCTCCAGAAGCGCCTGCTCCTGTAGCGGTGGACTTTCTGTGCAAAAACGGAATACAATTGGTAGTTTGGACGACAAATCGAGTGAACTTCTGGATATGGTTATCTCCAGAAGTGGATACTTGTGAGGTAAGCGGGCTATACGTGGGCCAATGATTCATTGATTTGTTTTGTTTATCATCACTCTGTTTCGATAACTGTTCTTGTGACACTGAACTAATGGCGCTGGTTAATGAGTGGGTGATGTTGAGGATGATGATGCACCTTAGCTACTTTAGAAGGAGGAGAAACGCGGTGCAGGCAAGGAATTCCTACACTTATCGAATAGCACCCTACCGGCCCTACCGATGGACTGTACAACCAGACTTGTCGGTTGTCGAGAGGTTGAGAATAAAGGTAAAATAAGTTGTCTTAACTTTCATCCCTCCAGCCAAGACAAGGTACGCAAAACTCAAGTAAGTGGCAGCCTGTTTTAAAAGTAACTGACTGAATAATTTGTCATTGATAAGTAAGATTTGTAGTTCAGACAGGTTCAATGTCGCTGGGGGCTGCATCGAGTTGAACAGATGAGATAGTTAGAAATTATTTTCTTGGCGGCGTTTGAAGCAAGTTACAGAAGCTGGTAGAAAAATAGTTAGCTACTAGACTTGGCATTTAAACCCCGATTTTTAGTGCATGGAACTGGTGCCAGGGTTATAAAAAAGCCCAGAATCTTGGGAATTTCTCACAAACTGATTTATATGCAATTTAAAGAAGTGCACAAGATAATTTCGCCGTCTCAAGGTGCCTGGTACCTGCCAAAATAGCAGTGTCAAGGGAAGGAAGACAGAGATCGGCAAGGTCAAGGGACCTTGATTTAGTAAAAATGTATGCTCGTTTGTCTGATTTTGTGTTTGCAGCGACTTGTGCGCGGCTTTCCAAGGTGAGGACAGTGGAGTTTCTGACAAATTGACAAAGACACACCAGGAGCGGAAAATTAGCTACACATGTAGATATAGATATAAACACGTCGCGGAAGCTTGGCTTACACAAACGAATGCATTTTCATGCATCATAACATGTTCATTGCCATCAACCAAAGGATTACGAAAACAATAGACAGTTTATTACAACACGAACGTGTATTTCGTAAGTGTATCATTCGCCATCTTCTTCATGGTAAAAGCGTTTTGAGCCGATCTTGGAAGTAGCATGCCACCACTTAATCCCTAGGGATATAAGTACATATAATTCTAGTACACTCTAAATACACCTGAGCATAGCCATGTGTTTTGCACAGCGTTACTACTGTTTTTCAGTTTCAGCCATCTAATTTTGCTTTCAATTTTAATTGCTGCACAAGCTAGTAAAATAGAATAGCAGCCCGTGAGAAACACATTAAAATGTTGGCGACCTTACACTTGATAAAAAAGTCTTTGTCTTGCCTACTCATAGGTGTTACTAACTACAGTCAACAGATTTCATTTCATCTCATCTCATCAGTCAATTAGATTGGACACGAGAATTGTGCAATTTTAGAGCAATTGTTTGGTTGCTCCTTTGTTCCACGACCACTGTCCGGGGGATCGAACCTGGCAACGGATGCGCAAAACACGATGATTTATTTGCATTGCCATTTCGAGGAAAACAACTGTGACTATTTTCATTTGGCAGGTAACCAATTGTGAGATGCGGTCAAAGTTTGCAGCTTTACTGCACAATAGGAAATCGAGCCGAAAACGACGAGCGTCACATAGGTTGAGCTAGTAACAATCACTCGTTGCTTTTAAGATTCAACTGATAAGTTGATCAGAAACTCTACTCGTTTAGCTCTATGCACACTGTCACACACTTGTTGCTGATTACGTTATCACATTTGCCTACGTTATGTCATCTTACTTTTGTCTAGATTGTAATCCAAATGTCTGCTGGAGGATTAAAACACCCTGAAAACACCGATGGTTCTTGCTCCTTCTCCGTGCCTATCTATGACTGTGACTCTAAGACGATGAACCTATCGTATGGTCGACTAAGCATTTATCATTAACTAACTTTCCAATAACACGTTAATGATTCGTGCAATTAGAGTACACCAGGGCATAGTACCTGTATAAAGCGTCTCGTTAATCTGACTGTATTTAGGCGCGATGTGTCAGAAATGGTTTCTTTTTTAAACTCTTTCTTGCTACTTTGAAGCGACAAAATGTTTGTAGATTAAGATGAGTATATAATGAGAGTCATTTGACCGTTTTGTGTACGTGCTAGTTTGGAACGATCAATAGTTAAGGCTATGGGCCAAATGGGCCATGGTTCTGGCCGACAAATTTTAGGGACGACAAAAATTTGGAATGAAGGAAATGCATAAAAAAGCGATAGTCATCGTCGGCATTGAAGGGACACCAGTTTTAATTTGATACAACCCCTACAAAACACGCTCATGTCAGATGCTTTTGTTAATATAATATAAAAGCAAAGTTTGAAATTTACCTGCTATTTTGGTCATCGTGAATGTCGTCAACAAATTGTTTCTGGAAAATATCGTTTTTCGACGTAAAATCTTTGTGTGCACGTTAACAATGATCATTTACCACTTATCATACAATTATCGTAATTAACAGTAAGCACACGCCTGGTATCACTCGCATTATTGTGTACCTCGTTGACACTGTCAGCGTGCGAACACAATCGAGATAATTGCTGCTCTGTTCTATCGAAGACTGCTACAATGCGTTTAATCCACATAACCTTGATAAAGGTCTCACACACGCCGCATAGGAGCGTACCATCTTCTACTTTACAACGGTCGGCTCTCGCTAGATCTCTGTTCAATTGTGTCTTTTAATAGAATTCAGAGTAATAATATGTTAGATAGAAATAGGCGCAGCTACTAGTAGCAGTGTGGTGCTGGCTGGAAGTCGCTGTCTCGAATGATTGTACAAATATTACTTCCTTCACTGATAACAAAAGTTCTGCTCTCGTTTATCTTCTTTTTCATTTAATGTGTACTTCACACATAAGCTTATAATTTAAGCTGTAAAAGCTGGGTACTGCATAGAAAAAAAATCGTAAATAATCTATGTAAAAATGTTACTTTGCTTTCCAGATCGTGTCTTTTGCTCCATCTGAAACTGGTGGAATATAATTACTTTGCTTATCATTGGCTTTCAAAAACTAACGGTCTTCAAAAAGTGAAGATCCCTTTCGATTGGTGACTTTTTGAAAATCCGTCTGAGACTACATAGATTTCTGGAATTGTTCTTATTTTCCTTTTGCGCGTTGTTGCAGAAACCTGGGAGACTGGTCGATATATCTATTTTTTTAAACTTTACCGCTTAAATGATGGTTTTTGCAGAGGATATAGGAAGATACAGGATAACAACCAAGGATAATAATGCATTGTGATTAGTTTCACCGTTCAGTTTCACATCAGTTAGATGTACCTATATTGTAACTAGATAAAATATGAATTTTGGTAGGAAAAGATTCTTTTTTAAAATTCAACTTGATCCTCGTATGGATTTTTGGGCATTTTCAGACGGTTGGCAAGTGGAGGAAAATTAAAAAAAAAAGTACATTTCTTCCACCAAAATTCAATAATTTTCATATAACCATGATTTAAGCCTGAAAAGACAGTCTTTCTCAATCATGGCATAGGAATCTTCACCCATAACAAGAATTCCTTTTATAGTTTTTGTATTTAATTTCACTAATGTAAGACAAAGATTAAAACTGCTCATGGGTGTTTCTTTCAACAGAGTTAAGCGATACTGTGCTGGGTGGGTCGGGTATATTGGATGGGTGACCATACATATGTTCAGTTCTGCTCTAGAGACGTTGACTTACTAACATTAGTCAAACAATCTCATTATCTTGCATACCAATGACTCGGTAGTATAGATTAAAGGAGAAATCCTGTTCTTTGAGATGTACCTACTGCCCTTTGGAAGAGACGTTTAGCAAGTAGTCCCCTTGATGCAGTTCGATAAGTGTTTGCCTGCTGTAAGTTCCCCACCTTCCTTTAAGCTTATTTAAGTTCATCATTGTCTACTCACTCACCAAAACCATTAGATCAATGTCAAAGGCCCAATTGTCAAAACAGCATGTCATTAAACACCACAAATCAATCAATCAATTTTCTTTCAAGCCCTAAGCTGGCATAACTTTATTAAAAACATTCACCCACATTTGGCATTGAAAAAATTCTTATAATTTTTTCTATAAAAAATTATAGGTCGAGAACAGTCAGATTCAGTTCGGTAGTATTCTGAAATTATTTAAAGTAATATCCACGGTGAGACAGCAGAGCATTGCCACACTAGATGGGGGGGGGGGGGGGGGGGGGACACATTGAAATCGTTGCTTGCTGTGCCAAAGCTATGAGCATGCTCAACCAAAAAATTGAAATCATAGCAAATTAAATTACATGAATGCAAAATAACCAAGCACGTGAATGAAATGAATTACGACCAGTTTGTGCAAGGACTTTGCACGACATTCTAGCACATTGTAGTTTGCATAGTAGTCTGGTTACAAGCCAAGGTATTTAACACCGAAAGGCTTAATTTCTAACCATTGCAACTGTCAAGAAAATGATTTAAAACCTGAAAGATCCTTACAACTATGGCTGAAGGGGGGGGGGGGGGTAACTCTTTATGGGGTTGACATGCACAATGCTTCGTCATAAGTATCGTACCCAGATCTCAAAATGTCAAAATGTCAAAATGTCATAGGACATAATTCAACGAATCAATGATTGCATCAGATGATTGAAGAATAGTTCACTAAGTAGAACTATGATCAGCGGCGGTCTCGCTTGGAATTCGAAGGCCCAGCTTTTCCAGCTTCTCTCCTTCTTTTGTTGATGGGATTGCGGGGGTCGGTTATGTCAAACCAGTCATCCCCTTTAGTGCTGGCGTCTTTTGCTAAAGTTGGCCCGATGTCCTCGAAATGTAGTTTGTGAGTCAACCTGTTTCGAAAAGATAAATATTAGGAGTTAAAACTTAGTTCAGAGTAACTGTTCTAAATAACAGTTTTAAATGTTAGTGACGTGTACACTTAGTAACGTGTGTTAATATTTCAATTTAATTACCAATCTTCCTCATCGCTTTTGTCATCATCATTAGTTTTTTCTTGCGTTCCATCTTCTTCAATCTTTTCTTTGGCAGATGCCAACTTCTTTTTGAATTTTGATAACAGAGCAAGAGTGAAGTCTTCCCTTGAGGAACCTTTTTTGGACAGCTCGATTTTTTGCTTCTTATACTTTTCCTGTTCTTTCTCGTACTCTTGCAACACCTCACTCTTTGTGGTCTCTTTAACAATTTTCTCCTGTGCATCTTCCTCTTTCTTCTTTTTGTCACTCTGGTACCCTTTCTTTAGATCACGGATTTCTTTTCGAATATCCTCCCTGGATAGAAAAAATCTCAGTCAGCAATGTTTACTCGTACAAAAAAAAAGTTATCATTGTAAAGATATCATTGAAAACGTAAACTTACGCTTGTTTCTGCCTCTCTTCCCTTCGAGCTTGACCAAGAACGTAAGGTGCTTCCACCTCTTCCTCAACAATTTCAACAGGTGCTTTTATTTCATCCAAATCCTTCTTAAGTTTGTCTGATTTCAGTTTTTTCCTTATTCGATCCATTTGTTCACTAGCAATGGGTAAAATAGATAACAATTAATTTATATAAACTGCAAATAGAGGAGTGGTGACCAATGAAAGAGCAGTACCAACCTATCTGCGGAAGTTACTGTTGGTTCTACGTCTCCCTGAACAGCCGGCTCGGCACTCAAGTTTGGATCTTGAAGAATATCGTGTGTGGACTTGCTACGCCCCGAGAACTTTTTGTTAGCCACATGTGTCTCCTCTTCATCCTCTTCGGCTTCTGAGCCAAACGATAAAAGCTTAAAATTCCTGTAAGCAATTCAATATTATAAAAAATGTAGAATGCAGAAATGAGAGAGCAACAGACTCCTAGAGAGATTAATTTTATTGATAGAAAAATGTTTGTGTGATGTTCAATTTAAACGACTTGGGGCGTTGTGAGTCATTTTATGGGTTTTTTCCGTTTTGTCTGATTCTTTGATCTGGTTGAGAGGTGGGGCCCCAAAAAAATAGGCATTGATACCTACTCACTTCACGCCAGTTTTCTTGTCCTTCTTGCCTTTGTCTGCTTTTTCCTCCGGTTCAGATATTGAGGGGAGATTCCGAGGTACGATGTCTGTGAATGGGTTGAATAATACCTCAGTCTTGATCACCTTCTGAGGGTAAAGGGGTCGCTCGTCCTAAAGAGATGGATGCTTACATTAAAATTACTAAATATTTTACGAGGAATTGTTTGATTTTAAGTTTAAAAAAGTAGGCAACTATGCTACGTAGCAAAATTAAGCTCAAGTAAAGGAAAAACTTAGAACACTTTTATGCTTGGTTGAATGGTGAAAAACCAATCTCTTTCCAGAACTCTATTATTTAGTAAATTTTTATTTACAGAAGACAATACAGGTAAAACGGATTGTCACAGCTACTACATAATCCACACACGAGGGAACTGGTGTTCAGTAACTAATTTCATCTGACTGGTTTATATCTTAATGGTGATTTCTGATTAAGGAATGTTTTCAAGGAACATGACTTTGCAAGCATTGTATAAAAAGTTTAGTTTTTAATACACCCCGTGTTGCTAATAGGTTGGTCAAAAAATGTGAGAATGCTACCTTAATCTATAACTATTTAAAATAAAATAATTCCATATAAAAATCAAATCAAAATTAAGGCAAGGGTTTCAATTGAAGTAGGTAGGTAAAGAGCATGGTGAAAGCCAACTTTGTGAAATCTAGTTCTAAATATTTAAAAATATTGCCTCATACCTGATCGACCATGGCATCCTCCAGCTTAAGCATGTTGAATATTGTCTCTCCAGACACTTTTCCAAAGATAGTATGCTTATTCTGAAGCTCAGGAGTAGCCGCCAAAGTAAAGAAAAATTGTGATGCATTGTCGTCTCGGCCAGCATTAGCCATAGCAAGAAGACCACGCCTGGCAAATCGAAGTCTTGAGTGAAACTCATCCTGAAATTGAAAAATGGAGAGTCTTGTAAGTAAGCTTTTAAGTACAAAATTACCAAGCTGAGCTAGCAAATAACGTAAGATGACAAATCACTATAATAAAGCTAACCTACTTTGAACGGTTGTCCATAGATTGAATCGCCTCCAGTTCCAGTACCCGTGGGATCACCACCTTGCACAATGAATCCTTTTACAACTCGATGAAATATAGTTGAATTGTAGTATCCTTCCAAACATAGCTGCACAAAATTGCGACACGCTTTCGGAGCCTCCTTGGACCACAATTCTATGTCAAGATCACCTACCGATGTTTTCAGAAGAACCTGTGAATACATAGTTATATTACTGGGTTCATGTTAAAAATTACTGGGTTTTAAGGACAGGAAATAAGTGCATTTGTAAAGATTCGAAGTTGAATTTTTAATATCTAACCATCTCTAACCTTAAAAATAATAATGATTTAAAAAGATTAATGCACTTGCACCTACTTTTCCACTCGTAGGTGGTTCAATAATGTAAATGTTACTCATAATTTATAAAATAAGAAACAATTACAATTATTTTGTACGAACAACAAGTTTTTGTAGCACTCAGAATTATTTTTGATAGACAATGTTTGAAATCTGTACTTCGTGAAGCAAGTGCTTCAGTCAAGTGGTTTTCATTTTCAGTCGGCTAGATTCACACTCATCCACTGTCAGTTCGCGCAACTTAAAACTGAAACAAAAGGTTTGTCGGCGACATCACTGAAGTCGTGAAAAATAATATATTCTAGCAAACCGACACAATAAGGAGAAATGGCAGACAATGATTCTAAGTTATCCTCATTTACGGATATCACAGGAGTGGACCCAGAGCGTGCAAAATTTTATCTAGAATCGTCTGGCTGGCAGCTGGAGGTATGTATAACCTCACTTTTACAAAGTGACTTCGCGTAATTTATTCGTCTTGCCAATGTTGAGAGCTTAACTAATAATTCCTCTACAAGGTTGCTCTCGCGAGTTTCTATGAAAACGATGGGGACGATGTGCCAGAAATATTTGACGTCTCTGCATCCCCTGCACCTGAGGATGATGAAAGCCCCGGAGCTTTTTCGGCCAGCCATTCAGACACCGCCGTATCAGGCAGTAATTTTGAGCCTGACGAACCAAAGCCGAAAAAGAAGCAAGCTGGTAGTCGCAACACCAAGTATGTACAGAAGTGATGAAAATATGCTTTGGTTGCATTTATTTCCTAAAACCTTAGATAGAGTATGCGCCAGTTTTCAAATGAATACAATTCAGTACCTACTCTGTGCTACTATGCAAAATATTCAAGTTAAAAGGCCAAAAATCTGTTGATGGAGTTTATTACCATCATGTCGGGCGATTCCTGAGTGACAAAGATGTCTGTAAAGCAATGATCAACAGCACATGTGAGATGGGTTAATTTGCTAATATTATTTAAGCTTGTAGGCAAGGGAAATGTATGTTGTAGATCTTGAGGGCCTTTAGTCCCGCAAGTTTTTGCATATCCCATTCTGATTGAAATGGGACTATCTGTATACAGGAAGCTTTAAACAGAAACTTCTGACTAACCACTACCTATGCTACTACATTAAAAATGTAAAAAATACAGTTCTAGTTATTTTCGTAAATGCAAGAGAGTAGCGAAAAAGGTAAAGTCATGATCTGTCGTAATGTGTCAAGTTTTGTCACCAACTTTTATTCTTAAATAGGTTTGCAACAGTTGCTAGCATGAATGCTGCCAATTCTGATAGCTCAGATGAAGAGGACGGTCAAGCATTTTATGCCGGTGGTTCTCGTACCAGTGGCCAGCAGGTTCTGGGACCTAAAAAGAAGAAGGATATTGTTTCAGAGATGTTCAAATCTGTTCAAGAGTAAGCTACAATCTATGCTGAGTATTTTTGTCCATTCCTCATTAGTACATTTTAGAAACAAAACTACACAATATGTAGTAAAAAACAAATTCTTTTTTGCTTGTCTTAAAATACACCTTCTCGATCTTTTTTATTTCATCTTGTGACATTAATGCCGATTTTAACGAACTCGTTGCGTTAATTAGGCACGGTGCAGAGGTCGTGGATCCCAGCAGGCCGAGTACTGGGCGTGGGAGTGCTTCCTCTTTTGAAGGACAAGGGTACCGCTTAGGCCAGTCTTCCAGCGACACTGAAGGTAGATGTTTCTATAACCTAAAAAATTCAAATTCACATAATCTCATCAACTGACCTCCAAACCACACTACAACCAAAAGTCAAAAGCTATACCTAGGTCCAAAAATCAGAGGTGCATAGAGTTTTAAGCCATTCTAACAACGAGTCTTTGTTCATTTATTTGTAGGATCCAATATTTGTGTTCCTCTGAAACATGTTAGCTGTTAGAATTGATTGACTTGACTGCATTGTCAAATTTATCTTCTATGCACAGGTCAACAGAGACAATTTTCTGAATCCGCTGGTCTTCTTTTGAGCATGCGTGCTTAGCTTAAATGGACGAGTTGTGAAGGGATTGAAATGTTGACAAGTGACACGATTAACATGAATTGAATAAAGATCCACATAGTTGAAAACTGTAAAGCCAACTGGGCCTCTGATTTTGCGACTCTTGGTAAGCTTCTAGAGTAATGCAACGGTTTCATTTTGACAGTTGTTGGAGCTCCTGCTGCAAGGAGTCAACCACCTACAGAAACAGTGTTAAAGCTTTGGAAAGAAGGATTCAGCATTAACGATGAGCCGATTCGTCCCTATGGTGATCCAGAGAACAAAGAATTTCTTGATTCTGTTCGGAGAGGGTAAGACAATTACTGTACAACAAATTTATGATTTAACAAATAAGGTGTACAACAGTCAAAAAGTGTAAGAGTGCATTTTCATCTGACAAAGGGCATTAATTTAAAAATGAGAAATGATGCAAAAATTAAACATATTTTTCTTTCTCTGTGTTGCAGAGAGGTGCCCATGGAGCTTGTGCGCCAAGCTCGCGGAGAGGAAGTGCACTTGAACATGGAAGATCACCGCCACGAAGAATACGTCCCGGCCAAAATCAAGACGCGTGCTTTTACCGGCAAGGGAAACCTGCTAGGAAGGTAAACAGAGTTCTACCACTGGATTTATAGTCGAGAGTTACATCACTAATGCTGCCAGAACGTGGTAGCGGTCCGAGCCACTTAATGGCGCTTGCAGCTGTTCTTTTGGAAACCATTAAGAATAAATAATTACGACTCAAAATATTGTTACGTGTAGCGACGGAAAACCTGTGTCAAATGCAAGTAATTTGCGAGAAATAAACACTTGAATGGTAACTCCACCTCTGGGAAACCACCATTTTTGTTAGTTTGGTAGTTATCAGTATACTATTTTTGCAAAGAAAGAAGCATTTGTGCTGGGACTCTTCCTATAAAATAAACGATAAACCCAATTGTTCTACATGCTTATCTATTTGCTAACCAAGTAAGTAATTGATGTTGCAAAGTGCTTACTGCATTTCTCGTTTCACCAGCCCGTCGCCGACTGCTGTGGGATTGACACAGCCTGTGACTACGGCAGACCGAGAGAGCAACGAGACCCAAGCTCGGGCCACCGTTCCGCTGAACCAGGACCTCCCTACCACCACTTTACAGATCCGTCTCGTCGATGGGTCGCGGCTCATCGGACGCTTCAACACCACCAACACTGTGGCTGATGTGCGCACTTACATCGCGACGTATCCTTCTATATTGCAACAGCTGGGAGGCCTTATTATTAACAACACTATAACCGTCTCAAAAATTGATGCCCAAAAGCGGACTCGAACCCTGATCTCCACCTATCGCGATTTTAGTGTATTTGATGAGAATGACAGTTCTCCAAGGAGTAGAACCATGAGGCTGTGAATACTCACAGTCACTCTGATTCTAGTGACGCTATATCACGTCACAACCTGTCAAACTTGAATAACTCCAATTTGAAGTTGGATTCGTTGCTGTATTAGGATGAAATCTTATTTAAATTGAAAACGCTTGCAATGCACAGGGTATTTTATTATAAACAACACTATAACCAACTCAAAAGTTTGGGCAACAATTTTTGAGACGGTTATTCTTAGAGATTTCATCCTAAATTTCATTGTATATATTTTATTGTTGCCATGACAATTAACTAAGCCTCTCTCAGGGTTGAGAAAATGTGATTGAAATGCCTTGAAAGATGTGTTTCTGTGCATGTTGAAGAACAGTTTTTTTTTGCTAGCTAGTTTGTTGCTGCAATTTGCTGTATCAAAATGAGCAACTTATTTTATCTAAAACCTTCCTTTATGAATTAGAGTTCGATGCAGAAGCTGTCGTGCTTGCTGCAAATCTGCCGTTTTACTTTCATCGCTACATTTCGTACCGAGGTGACCCAACCTCACATAATTTGATGCTCCAATATCTCATTAATTTAATCCTTAACGAGAGGTAAACAGAGCTCGTCCGCAGTTCCAGCACCAAAGCTACACTCTCTTGTCAACTTTCCCAAGCAAGGAGCTGTCCGACGGAGAACAGACTCTGGATCAAGCCGGAGTGCTAAACGCATCTCTCCTACAGCGTCTCAAGTAGGACCTCTTTACAAAGTTCAACAGAAGGCTGTAATAAGCTCCAACGTGTGATAAACCAAATCAATATCGTTTTAGATGGCTTCTAACATCTAGTTGAATCAGATTTTTGTTGGTTCTCAGCAAAATCTCAACTTCATTGAGCTGGAACTCTGCTAGTAAATTATTCTATTTTACTGTTCATTCATCCATTATTGCAATTGTATCCCACTTGGCTTCGGTTATGTAACTTCCTTTGCAAGACCGATTGAGTTAGAGTGACTGTCAGTTTATTTTGGAAGTTAAGTTCAATTGTGAAAACCATTTGATTAGTGACCCCAAGGTTTTTAGACATTCCGAAGGCACTTTTAACAGTTTTTTCAATATTTTTTCAATTCATGAGCAACTCAGAGTTTAGATGAGACTGGAGAATTTTTTTTGGTTGGATTTAAATGTGAGCATAATTCTGTAAAAATTCTGCTACTGATATTAATTTTTTGAATGCCTAGAAAGAAATAAAAGAAACAAAATACATTTTTTTTTAAGTTTTAAAAGATCCTCTCACCCAAAGATACCTCTCACTTGTCCATCTGACACTGCTTTGCAATCAAGGCTATGTGTGAATACATAAAAGAGATAACTTTGTAGGAAAACACATGGGTTGGAATCAGGATATTTATTTTTCAACTCTTGGATGAAATCTTGGACCAATTGCCATAAATCACCCATGCACATATTTGTCTTGAATTGTTGGTTTGCTTGTGCAGTAAATGTTTCTTGACTATTGAGTAAGCCTGTGTTCTGTGAACAGAGTATCAATTGTAGAACTTTTTCGTTAGAGATCAGGAAAATTATCACGTTAAATAACGTGCATTAAGTTATTAACCATGGAATGTACCGAGACAATGTCCGTGATCTTAAACAAAAAAATTAGATGATCCCTACCCTGGAGTTAAAATTGGAATCTGCTCGAACTGCTAAGTATCTCTTGGATTGAAATCAGAATTTTCACTTTTTGGAATTGAAATTTGTTACGATTCTGATCCCTGGAAAAAATGGAAAGGAATACTGCTTATTCCTCATGACAACAGAAAAACAATACTTTTCTAGCTATGTACCTGAAGAACCAGGGTGCTGCTTTGCAGGCCATACAAATAGTAAGTACAATAGAACACAAGAATTTGTACTATGAACAATTTATTTGTCATTACTCATTTTATATAAAAGGTACTCGAAAATGGAAGCTGGTACCATGGAGAGAAAATTCAGTTTGATTAAATTTAAAGCAGAGAATTTGAAGGCAAAGTTTGATAACAAGTTCATATACAATTTCATTCTAATTGGAAGTTTTAACAGTCTATCAATTGCCTTGATATTGAAATATTGCAAAGAGATATCAATAACTACCAAATTGACCAAACCAAGCAATTGGTTCTAATAAGAGCGTTAATTACTTTTAAATTTAGTTTATGTCTATCTATATCTATTTATCTTATCTCAATGTAGCTAGTTATAAGGCCCAAGCATTTTTATTTACTGTGTACTTTACTGTGTATTGCAAAATAGGCATCTATGTATAATTCAGTAACTTTTTTGTATTCATTTAGTTTGCATATAATTGTTGTTTTAAAATGATAAAAAAAAAGGTATTGATCACTGCAATTGTATTGTATTGATCATATATGATCATTGCAAAACCACCAAACAACTTTCAGTGGATCTAAAAATCACCAACAGGAAACAAAAACGTTAGACTGAGCATGTAAATTATGGAAATAATAATGAGAGTTTTCCTGCTTGGACAACAGTTTTGCAATGGCTCGGTTCCTATTCAAGCTTAGAGATAACAGAAATAATACCACAATTACCAAAATGGGAAGAGAATAAATGAAGACATGAAAACTGATCACAGATTATTACTAAGTTTGTTCGTAAAGTCTTATTTCACATTCACGCTATGAAATTTATTTTCGTGGGTCTACTTATCTATAATGATTGCTGAGTTACTTTTTTAAAGGCTTATATTGCTGCCACTATGGCTTACTAGAAATGCCTACCGACATGCTGTCAAAGCAATGTAGTAATTCAAATGATGTAACAATCATTTTCTTGATTAGTAAAAAGACCTGAATATATTGAATAGTCATTTTCAACCCTAGTAAATTTTTGTATTTATATAATAATTAATAGTAGGTAAAATATAATGGACCTGGCAAGAACATACTAACAGCAGGAATCTGTCAAGAGCCCCACCTTTATAATCGTCTATAATTCTCTAACATATTCTTATTGTCACTGCCTAACTAGCTGATATGAAAAATTGCAACAATCGGTACAAATACCTATACTTAAGTTAACAATATAATTGAACCTAATAGTTTGAACTTGCTATGTTGCATTACTACCTAAGTTTTGGACTTTGTAAAGCTGCATTCTTTATTCACATTTTTTTTTTAAATTTTAATGTTACTAGACGGTTGAGTTCAGTACAAATTCATAAGATTCATAAGAAAGCGACTAAGCATTTTAAAAGCTTATTTACTATTACATTATCCCTACCTATGCCATTTCAAATCTAATGCTTAGTGTGAGAGACCTTCATTTGGTTTCAGTGATAAGTCAGTCCTAGTGGTACAGGATAAGTTTCAATTTTTACCATAAGTCGGATAACGTTTTAAATGCATCTACAAATCCTTATAATAAATTGCCATGAATTGGCTTGTGAAAAGTGTAGAAGGATATAAGATTTAAATTTTTAAGTAAACTACACAGGAATTAACAATCAGTCAAAAATCTTTCCCAAACGCCAGGCTTTGAGGAGACTTGATCGACCCAAATCTCCCGAGAACTTGAACATTGCCGAGTCAGGACTGTCCTGGCCCGAAGCCATTTGTTCCTTGGTGCAGTGCATGTAACGATGTATCACAGCTATTCCGGGAAGTATCTTCTGTATTGCACCGTCTGTTTGTTCTGGTTGATGAATTTGAGATATTCTCTCCGGGCCAGAGATGTAACGAGTCTTTCGAAGAAACAAAAGATCAGACTTCGAGCTGCGGCTATTGTCGGGCTGTTGCGTACAGAATGTAAGTTCTGTAAGTTTGAACGTAGAGGTGGTTTTTCCTAGGTCATCCAGCATTGCTGAGAGAGAGACGTGGTATTTTGGCACAATGTATTGCTGCCAATCCAATGTTCCAACACTTCGGACTTTTCCTCTGGTTCGCAGTAAGCAGTCAGTCTCCATCACTTCCAGCGCAACATCATAAAAGCCTGGGAATGGAAAGTTCCACGGCAAGGCAGACACACCTAATCCTACATGGTCTCTAACGGTCGGACGAACAAGCGTTGATGCCACTCTAGTTACAGATTCTGAGTTGTAAACAAGAAATTCAGATATGCCTATTAGTTGATGGTAGCTTAGAAACTCGAGGATTGTCGATTTTTGCAGGCTGTGCCTTGTAGTTGGAGCAACGCACAAGGCAGTAATGTTTGGTGTCGACGGTACCGCAAAATGAATAGGGATGTATGCAACCGAAGATTCAGGATCTTCGGTTTTGTAGAAAGAGACCCCATATGGATTTCCAGTGATCTCCCTTTCAGCTAATGTACAATATAGTTCGTATACAATTAAACGGACTCCTGGTAATTTAGCATTCTTGGACAGCTTTCTGTAGCTAAATTCTCCAGCCGTGGGCTCTTCATATTTATCGTACCATAAATGGCAGCCAAATTTTAAATCAGGTTCTTTGAGACCGACAGACAAAGCGTTAACTCGATGGTTGAAATCAGTGTTCTTCCAAAAGGCAGAATAAACAAAGTGATCTTGATCAAGTCTTTGCCATGATGGAAGAGGATCAGTAAAACTAGGCAAGTTCTTTCCATTTAAAGAGAAGTTCGAAAACAAGCAACCATTGGGGTCAAGACTGTTGATTCCCGGCTTTCCAAAGAAATTGAGTACCTCCAGCACATAACGAAGCCGATAATATTCATGGCGATAAAATAGTAGAGTAACTACGCTGACCATACACACTATAGCAAGCGCAAGTTGATAATATTTCTTCATTCTAGGTTTTTTCGTTTCACGGTCATTTGGTAAACTTATTTTATTGTACATAATATAACGAAATTATGTTTTTTGGAATTAAGCTTTTCATGTCCAAAGCATACCAAAGTAAAAAATATTTTCACTATCTTCCATCCTGAAAACACATTGCAGGCTTGATAATCAACTCTTTTGAAACGTTACATCTCTCAGGCCACACAGAATTAGTATATTTTCATAAATCATAGTAAATCACTGTATCTAAGATTTGTAATCCTTTATTCAACCACAATACCGCAAACGCCAATGCGAAATATGTCACGCACTCTATTTTTCGCGACGGCGGCTGACAGCTGACGTTCTCCCACGTGACCACCGCCGCTTCTTTCATTGGCCGTCTCTGAGTTCCTTGCTACTGCATCAGCGCAGTCGTCCGCCGGCGCACACTCAATCCCTAAATACATCTGCCGTTGGCTTGCTCTTGGACCGGAATATCAGTCAATCAAGAGTAAATTTGCGTCAATCATCCTTTGGGCGTTGACTGGCTGTGGTGCCAGAAGGAGATTTCAGCTAAAAGTACTGTGAAAGGTTATGGTGGTGATGGATAACGAAAAAGAAAATGGTAAAGTAAAGGAAGCACCTCTCGAAGTAGGAGAGTGCGACATCGACAACGAGACTCCACTGCTTGGCGATGACTCGCAACAGGAAAAACCTGCAGACAACGCTATCGGTCTGCCTGAAGAGGGTAATGGGAAGCATATCATTAAGCTTAATGGAGACCGTAATGATGGAGCAGGAGAAAAGTTGGTTGACACCAAGTTAGCCATCAACGATGTTCCCGAAGTCAAGTTTGACTTGAGCACAGGTGATGCCAAAATCGACATTGAGAAAGTGAAGGCAGCTTTTCAAGGAATGGGCAAGGAAGAGTTGATGAAGTTTGCCAATGACCCATTCTGGATCCGCATGCGGTGGTTTCTGTTCATCTTATTCTGGGTCATTTGGGCTGCTATGCTCTTAGGTGCTATAGCCATAATTGTTGTAGCACCCAAATGCTCATATCCAGCGCCGCTTGTTTGGTGGGAACAAAGCCCTCTCTACCAAGTCAACGTACGCTCATTCAAAGACGGGTCTGAGCCGCAAGATGGGGTTGGTGATCTTAAAGGCTTACTATCCAAGTTGGATTATGTAGGTGACTTGGGAGTCAAAGGCATCACTATATCTTCCATACTCAAGACGAGCGACGCTAAAGCCCCCGAAGATAACGTGGAAAACTTCCAAGAGATTGATCCTATATTTGGGTCACTAGGGGATTTCAAAGCCCTTATAACGGAAATCAAATCACGTGGAATGCATCTGATAATGAGTTTAATCTTAAACCATTCTAGTAATAAACACCAATGGTTTATAAAATCAGAACTCAAAGATGGCCCATTTAAAGACTACTATATTTGGGCTCCCAGTCCTAGCTCTGGAGTGACATCAGATGGAAATAAAATTCCTCCCAATAACTGGGTACGTAGAAATGTAACGAGGCTGTTAAATATATTTTTCAGCTAGCAACTCATTTTCAAAATATTTTGCAGTTGTCTGTTGTTGGTGGGTCTGCCTGGCAATGGAGTGACATAAGAAAAGAGTTCTATCTTCACCAGTTCAGAAGTGATCAACCTGATCTCAACTTCCACAACCCTGCTGTCATTGAAGAAATTATTGTAAGAGCTTGTTAGCTTGGTATTACCGTTACTTGTGTTCTTCAAATTATTTTGCATATGTTATCGAAAGAAGTTAATCTCCCACATAATTAAATATTTTGTCATACCTTTTGTTCCAGGCAATTTTAGATTTCTGGCTGGACTTGGGGGTCAGTGGGTTCCAGCTTGAGAAGTCACAATACTTATTAGAGGATGGGGATTTGCGTAATGAGACTGTCGGAACGAAACCAGGTCCGACTCACGACCAGTACGACTTTTATGGGCACCATCGCACCCGAGACCAGCCGCAGCTCTGTGAAGTGCTGTCTCGCTTCAAGCATGTCGTGAGGAACCGGACAGGTGGCGAGGGGTGAGGCATTTAGATTTTGGACATGAAAAGAAATGCTGAATCGAAAACTTTGTGTGGTTGCACAAATCGTCATTTTCATCGCTCTGCTGTTTTTTTCCACTTACAAAAAAACTCTAATTAACAAGTAACATGACCTCATCCTTCAAGATCAGATTTGAAAAATGAAGACATTCATTTTTGTATTTTTTTATTTACAGAATACTTACAGTAACTGGTCAAATTCCATTAGAGTTGCTGGACGAATGTACTGGTAACAGAACCACAGCGGTAGTAGACCTGCCTCAAATGAACGCTTTAGCCCAGCTCAAGCCAGGCTTTACAGGCGACGATCTTAAAAACAAGGTATGGTTATAAATTATAATAACTGTCTGTGATGTTTTATTCTATACAAAGATTGGATTTTTTTTGTCTCTCTACAAATACATAAAGTCTTAATTAACTCCAAACTGCTCTGCCAACAGGTCCAAACTTGGCTAAATGAAGTCTCTGAAGGGACAAGGGTCGGTTGGCTGTCGACATCATGGTCTCAGTCCCGAACTGCTTCACGGCTCACTTCAGACGATGTTGATGGCTTGACTATGGTGGCCATGCTTTTACCGGGGACTCCATTAACAGTCTACGGGGAAGAACTCGGCATGGAAGATTCTTCCACTACTGACACCAATCTTAAAGGCTTGGCTCCAATGTCGTGGAGTAACACTTCTAATGCTGGTGAGCTGAAATATGCAATTCTGCTTCCAGCAAGCTTGCGATAGAAATGCTTTTCACACCATCCAAAGCAACCTCTATCTTTTGTCCATGGGCATGACCAAAGACGGCATGACTAACTGTCGAGTCAGCTCATGTCTATGGGCAACTCGCAAAACTTGAAAAACAACTTGGTTTACTAAAACAAATGAAAGTGCAAAATTGCTTTATTGCCTGTCATTTTACAAGAGCACAATTTTTTTTCTAACATAAATTAAGCTCATGAATTATTTTTCAAAATAATATCATAGAATCATTACACAGTTCCTTTAAATTCCTTATTCCAATCTTTTTAGACTTCTTAACTGTTAGATATATAATTATTATCCAGGATTAACCGTAGAGCATAGTTAAACACCTATTAAGACAGGCAGTAGCTTTACTATCGACACAGTAAAATATAACTTTGTTATTTATTTACATTTCTATTAAGATGTATTTAACTTAATTACTGCACTTCCTTGTAACCATAAAATGTTCATTTGGAAAGAATTTAAATCAAATTATCTGCATGATACCGAATCAAATATCAAAATAAACAAATATTTACAAGAAACAAATCAAAAAAATAACTTGCAGAAAGACAATGTAAATGAGGCTGGGATATCAACGTAACCTCAAACAGTCGATAGAAATTAGTCAATTGCCAAAAATGACTGACACTTTCCAAAGATAGCCGTATAAAAGAGTGACTTTTTCTGTCTCTAAACAAAACAGCATACCACATGGCAGGATCTTGTTTTGGAAAGGCAATGTACTCATTTTGGTTGAGAAAAAAAGTTACTATACAGTGATCACAACGGTGGTGTTATTTTTGGCTTGACCTCCGCTCTTGACACCATGCTGATGAAGTGGTCACGGTTCGACGATGATTTGCAAAAGTGCATTGCGCAGCTAAGACTGATACCCTTCCTCTGTGCAAAAGTTCTAATCGTTTCCGCTAAAAGTGTTTTAATCCAAATCCTACTAGTATTTTACAAGATTGGCATCATTATCACTCCTAAGGAATTACTTAAGTCGTTGATCCTCAAACATCAAAATACTTTGATCGTATAGCATTTCCATACTAGGCAAACTTGTCTATTTTTGTTTTGATCTTTTTGATACTGGAAGTCAACCACCTCGTCTATTTTAATTGCCCCTATATTTAATATTCACAATCAATTAGTCTTAATAGCTATGACACTTTTATGCTATTTTAAACAGCCTAGTTAAGATACGTATGATAATGTAGAATATCTCTACGTCTTCGAGGCTTTTTGTTTTGTTAGAATGAATAACAACAATCATACTTTAGGTTTCAGTGATGCTGTTGCCGATCGAGTTTGGTTGCCGTTGGCAAACAACTTCGAGTATGCAAATGTCATTACTGAGTCGGAAGCAGCAGAGAGTTCTTTAAAAGTGTACAAAGCACTAGTGGAAGCAAGGAACTCTCCGTCAATCATGTATGGAACCACGGACTTCAACACCACAGCCAATGGCACTGTGTTTGCTTTTGCAAGGTATGAATCTGTTACTGAATCAAAAATTGCCTATGAGAAACTTGTAATTAGTATTTCCATTACCTCTTCTTAATTGGTTTCCTGTTTGTTTGCTGACCAAAGGAGTTGGTAAGTATTTTCAGAGGCATTCTATAGATTCACAAACTAATTACAAGAAGGAAAAAGGATTTGAAACTTGTATCATACACTGCAATTAAACGTTAGCCAAAAGGAAAGAGTAGCAATCTGCGGTCTTGTCATTGGGACAGAACTGCAATTAATTAATTTACTCTGCTTGATTTTAGTACTTGTTTTTTTTCCTTAGAATTTTGTAGTATTTTATTGCTATTAATACCCAAGTACCAAGTAAGATTTACCTACTTCAACATTTCATTTTAAACTGTAAGTTATGTGAGATGGAATTGCAAAATAGTAAAAAAATGTGAAGTATTCAGAAACAACGGGGTTATTACTTTTGAAAAGCCTGTCACTATAACTAATTGATTCAATTTTCAGCATAAAGAGTGGCAACCCTGGCTATATAGTTGCATTCAACACCGCAACTTACGACGTAGTCGCCGACCTGACCGTCATCAACAATGTCAGCGGTGATTTGACGGTTGTTATTAAGAGCTCTAACATCAGAAGCAAAGAGCTAGATGTCAAGTGAGTTAATTTCGTTACACTCGGATTATTTTGAATACATGGAAGATCTGACAAAAGCAGATGATTACTGGAAAGACTTATGCTAAGAATCAGAGACCCGAATGAGGCAATCTTTAAATGATTTATGTTGTTTTTGTTTATAGGAATAAGGTGCCAGCTACTGCCATTCCCTTGCCCTCCAAAGGAGCTTTGGTCCTCACTTTTGTTCCGAAGAAATCTGATTAGGAGTGGAATGAGTCTCTGTATAGAGTGCATGTAGCAACTGCTTGCTCCTAGCAAAGTGTTGCAAGTCAGTTAGCTTGGATGTTATAAAATTGGTCAGCCAAAATTAAATTACGCTCAAATATTGAATAATCTCAGCAGCCAATGTCGTAGATTTAGTAATATGTCCTAATGGTTGATTCGCAGTATTCTTTTGGCATCAGTAAGTAACTAGTCCTACAGTCAAATTTTTCTTTTCCGAGAATTATTTATCAATGATCCGTTTTTGACTTGGGGTTGAACTCTTTTCTAGATTAGTTACAAAAGATTTTTAACTTGTGATTGAGTTTTTAATTTTATGCTGTAAGCAAATTGATGTTTTTTGTTCCCAATAATTATGTGCTTGAATCTCTGCCACTGAATGTCTACCATTTTATGCATATCTCCAAATGAAGTATTCCTAAAGGTGTGACCATGCAACCTCATGGTGTGACTGCTCTTGTATTTCCCTAGGTGCTGTGTCTAGTTGAAACAGACATCGAACATACATAGAGTTTTGGACTTAGAAAAAAAAAAATAATAATTATGTGCTTGAATCTCTGCCACTGAATGTCTACCATTTTATGCATATCTCCAAATGAAGTATTCCTAAAGGTGTGACCATGCAACCTCATGGTGTGACTGCTCTTGTATTTCCCTAGGTGCTGTGTCTAGTTGAAACAGACATCGAACATACATAGAGTTTTGGACTTAGAAAAAAAAAATTACCACATGGGGTAGGGCTGGGGTAGGCTGTCTACCTTTCTCCTGCATATCATACAAATCAAAACTACTGATGCTGAGTGCTATAAATATTCTAGCTTCTACTGTATTTGGCTTCCATAACTCAACTTTTTCAATGCGTATCATTTTTGTTGTCAACTTTGAAAACAAACATTTCTGGTGATACTATCAAAGATGTGGTTCAATGTTAGATTCAAAATTTAGTATTAATAGCAGAGCTTCCAAAATCTGCATAATTAGGTTACCTCGGGTATGTATGTTACTCTAGGACAAAAACAAAGCAAGTGATATGTTACAAGTTGATAGTTAAACCTTCCGTAGAACGTTGAATAACCTTGCGGCTAAAACTCAATTTTAAATTTCGAATTTGCATCGCGGATTATAGTTCTCAAACTCCACGTAGCTGTGTAGAGAGCTGTTCAACTTCGCTCGTCGCCGATTGGGTGAGGTGTAGGACCTCATGCAATGGCGCCCGGTGTTCTGTGCCGACGACGTAAACAACGTTTATAATTGTGAAAATTCTAGTAAATACATCAGTTAATTTGGCATTTGATAAAGAAAATATACAGAAATGGGTGTACCAGCGTTCTTTCGTTGGCTCAGCCAAAAGTACGCGTCTGTGTGCGTTCCGTGTGTCGAGGAAAAGGTAAGAATCCTGAAACCTCGTGTGTTGCTGTTTGGCTTCAAAATTCACATTGCATCGTTATTTTATGTTATTACTCCTACGTATGTTTTGCTTACTCAACAGGGTAAAATCGTTGATGGTGTACGGGTGCCGGTGGATGCTTCATTACCGAATCCCAATGGAGTTGAATTTGATAACCTTTACTTGGATATGAACGGTATTATCCATCCATGCACCCATCCAGAAGACAAGTATGCACCCCTTTATTACTAGACAGTAATTTTTGGCTAGTCATTTTTGGCTACTTTCACACGCATATTCTCATATGGTTTATTTTGTGCCTCATTAGACCAGCACCAAAAAACGAGGATGAGATGATGGTTGCTATTTTCGAATGCATCGACCGAATCTTCTCGATCATTCGTCCCAGGATGCTTGTTTATATGGCAATTGATGGAGTTGTAAGTAGCAAATTTTATTTGGTTCTCTATTAGACGGTTGATTATTGGGGCTTAATGACACTCAGTGGTTCTTTAATGAAAAGTCTGTCATTGCCCTATTTACAGGTCTGAATAAATTTTTTTTTCTTCTCATTTGTAGGCACCTCGAGCTAAGATGAACCAGCAGCGATCACGCCGATTCCGTGCTTCAAAGGAGACCAGTGAGAAAATCTTGGAGGTTTCCAGATTACGATCAGAACTGTCGGCAAGAGGCTGCTTCTTGCCTCCAGAGAAACCCAAGGGCGAACACTTTGACAGCAATTGCATCACCCCCGGAACTCCTTTCATGGCGCGACTTTCTGCATGTCTGCACTACTATGTCCATGACAGAATGAACAATGATCCAGCATGGAAGGGAATTAAGGTTTAAATCTCATTGTGATCTGCTTGGATATTTAGCTACTTTTTACTGTATATTGCTCATATTAAGCATATATATTATATTTAGTTTTACAGCAGGTCAGGTCAGCTATTAAAATTGAGCCCCTTACAAGCTTAATATGTAAAAGACCAACAAGCAATTTTTCCAGAATGTAGGATTGCAATGTTTAAGTCTAAAAAAAATTTAAATCTTCTTATTTTAAATATTTACATACTATACTGAACAGATAACCTGATTGAAGAAATATAAGTAACCATGAGTACCCAAACCATAAGTAAAATAGTTCTACAAACATACATATTATCAGGATTAGAAAATTCATAAACCTTTAGTGGCATCTGATCTCCATCTCAACTCCAGGTGATCCTCTCGGATGCCAATGTGCCTGGAGAGGGAGAGCATAAGATAATGGACTATATCCGTCGGCAAAGAGCACAACCGGACCACGACCCCAACACGCATCACTGCTTGTGTGGTGCCGATGCAGATCTCATCATGTTGGGGCTGGCCACGCATGAGCCCAACTTCACCATCATTCGAGAGGAGTTCCGACCGAACCAGCCACGTCCATGCGACCTCTGCGGGCAGATTGGCCACGAAATGGCTGATTGCCAGGGTGAGTGTATAAGGCAACGCTGAACTCGGAGAAATAAGTTACCTTTCAACTTCTGTTCAAATAACTAGTGGTTAATTTCTTTATTCAATGTATGCAATATTTTTTCTATCGTGCCATCCACATGCTGTCGCACGTTTTGTCACTTCTTACTCATCTGGTTCTAAACTTATCTGAAATTTTAGGCCTCCCTAAAAATCCCGGCGGTGCCCATGGCGAGATCCAGTCTGCGTTTGGTTCGGAGGGCGACTTCATCTTTGTCCGTCTCAACATACTTCGGGAGTACTTGGAGAAGGAGCTGGCCATGCCGAATCTGCCGTTCACGTATGACTTTGAGCGCGCCATCGACGACTGGGTGTTCATGTGCTTCTTTGTCGGCAACGACTTCTTGCCGCACTTGCCCTCGCTCGAGATTCGTGAGGGAGCCATTGACAGGCTGGTGAAACTCTACAAAGATACCGTGTATAAAACGGGGGTAAGTTCTCAAGTTTTTAATACCTGGCAATCAAAATTAAAGCTGGCCATGTTATTAGTAGTTTTGTGCCTACTTTGTATTGGGTCTTAAGATTTTATTCTGTGCTAAGAAATCAATGTTTGCTCTAGGGTTTTATCACAGACAGCGGTAACGTGGAACTCGACCGTGTGCAACTGATCTTGGCTAAACTTGGAGAAGCCGAAGACGAAATCTTCAAGCACCGACAAAAGGACGAGATTTCGTTTCGCCAGAGGCAGAAGCGAATGAATCGTTATAACCCCAAGCCATCGAAGCCAAGTTTCTCGCTTACGGGACAGTTTGCACCGACTGTAAGTCCCACTGTTTTGTTCTCCACCTATCTGTGTACGCTACATTTTTGAAGCCTCGTGATCATTAGTAGACAATTTTTGGTTTTCACTGATTGTATAAACTCATACAGCTCTGCGATAGGCAAGGTAAACCGAGTCCACAAGGCAATAAGCCAAACATATTGCATTTGATGATACCAAAGGTTGAATGAAGCTTGGCTAAAAGAAACTGCTGATTCATAAAGCCAATAAGACAATAATGCTAATAACGTAGCATGTATGTGTCTTTTCTCTTCACCCATCCAATGAGGCCACCTGCTATTGCTTAGGAAACAAAATGGGACAGCCACTCCTGCTCTTCAATTCTTGCACCTGTCTTGCATTAGTTCAAATTTATTGCAAATTTAGTTTTTGATGACCTCGTATGATTATTAAAAAAAAAAAAAATTTTTTTTTTTTGAAAATTATTGTTGATTATTATGAATTTGGCTACCGTTAAAAGATTGTGCCAAATATGTATTTTCTGGGAATTCCTCCTGGTACAAATATATTTCCAAACGCACAGATTTGCTCTTTAAATATCCTCAGTGTTTTTTTAAGGGGCTGTGTTCCCTGTTGTGCCCTTTTCTTGGGGTCAATTTTGCCATGTAATTAGTTTTTATCTTTTTTACGGCACCAAATAATCTCGACAGCTGCTAACCTCCGAGGAGAGTTTGTTATGTTCTTTGTCACAACAGTGGTGTAATGATATTGCGTGATGTTGTTATAGCCTCTTGGCAAAGGCGCTGCACCAGGCGCCACACAGAATGCTCGGCAGGAGGCGTTCAAGGGTCGCACCCAAGATATGCACACCGCCGCAGGTGGGGGTGGAGCCTCTGACAACTCAGTGAGTGGTCATCTATACTTGTTCCGTGCCTGTGTATCTATTATTAGGGTAGTCATGTGGTAGCTGGGTAGTATAGTATCCAAGCAAGAACCCTAATGATTAAATCATTATCTCCAGAGAATATAGAAATTCATGGTGGCAGGAGGGATCAAACATGCGAAAGGGATAAACCTTGCTGAAGTGTTCCATTTTGCAGATGAGGAGAAGTTAGTCAGAACCGATTGGGGAACATACATTTAAGAATTTTGAATTTGTCAATGTAAAACCGCATCAGTGCAACAATGCTCATAAATGAATCAGCAAAGAGCAATGAAAGAAACTCTTTCTGCTAATGTAGAAATCACATGTTGTGGCCAATAAAGAGAGAGGTTCGACAACATCTTGGCTATTGTAATTTGCATGTTTGCATGAGGTAAATTAATGCTGTGACTTGAGATATCAATAGCTCAAGAGTCGGATTATCTGAACAAAGGATTGCTACACCCCAGATAACTAAACCTATGCACCATCACCTGGTTGATTAGAAATCCTAATAAGAAAACAACCAAGCGAGCTATTTACGAACGTACTTTGTGTTCACGCAGCGCGGAGAGAAGCGCAAGTTAGACCAAGCTGACAACTCTGACGAGGATGAAGGGCCCAACGACGAGGTTCGACTCTGGGAGGAAGGCTTCAAGAACCGCTACTACGAGTCTAAGTTTGATGTCGACCCGGACAATCTAGCTTTCCGGTACACGGTGGCATTCCAGTACGTCAGGGGCTTGTGCTGGGTCTTACGCTACTACTATCAGGTGAGTTTGTGGTGAGATTTAAACCAGAAGTGTATTGTGCTGTCATAGTGTGACATTAAAATATATTATTTAGTTATTTTCTGAGTAAATTGCAATTTTTTAGTTTTTATTTGCCACATATGATAGCATACATAGAAGATTATGCCATATCATACGTGTACAATTCCGGTGGTTGCTTGTCCTTTAGTTCAGGAATTAAGCTGTTGTCAAAACGTGTGTTGAGGCCACTTTTGATGTTTGAGTGTTTTTTAAACTTTGGACCCGTTGTCAAACAGCATTGTACATTTACCAGAGCTCCACATATTTTGTGAGGGGTTTCTGGGTATTAAGCAGAGCTATGGACTATTCTGGAAGCTACTTTTCATTCAGTATCAATTAATTGATCATAATGTCTTTAATTAATCCCTGTCAATAACATCTGGTTTCGGGTTTTTTTTTTCAGGGTTGCGCATCATGGAAGTGGTACTTCCCCTACCATTACGCCCCATTTGCATCTGACTTTGTGGACATCGGACAACTGTCAACTGAATTCGAGAAGGAAACCAAGCCTTTCCGCCCCCTGGAACAGTTGATGGGCGTGTTCCCGGCAGCCAGCAGCTCTCATGTTCCAGAACCATGGGCGGGACTCATGAGTGACCCCGTGAGTTCTACTTCAATTGGAATTTGATTTTCAACTCTTTTATTTTTAAATTCAGAGCACCAGTTTTGACCATGGTGTGATTTTTGAACAACAGCGTTTGTTTTGTGGTACTAGCCACAAATAGCCACAATTTGATTCTTACATAAGTTATGAAATAATTTTGAGGATTTCACTTGGTAGCGTGCCTAGTTAAGATTTACTGTATGTTGATTGTTGTACTTAATCTTTCTACTTGAAATTGAATATTATCTTTGTTGAAATGAAATTTTGATGTTGACCAAATTCAATTTCCATTTAATTTCAATGTATACACAGCGAAAAATGTAATAGCTAATTAAATCAATACAATACAAAAATTAGTTGATGATAGATTTACACAAAGCTACTGATATCTGAGCTGTGTTTTTTAGTACATAAACTACTTACATATTACAATATTTGTGTAAACATATTTTAATTATTTCTTTTTAGGAATCGCCCATCATAGACTTCTATCCGGTGGACTTCAAGATCGATCTAAACGGCAAGAGATTTGCGTGGATGGGTGTCGCTCTTCTGCCTTTCGTCGAGGAGTCGAGGTTATTCAAGGCCGTTGCTCCTTACTACGACAAGCTGACAAATGCGGAAGGTAGGATAACTCTTGCCCTGGCTACGTCCCAACCATCTTACGACTGGATTTTTTCCTCGATTTATTTGCAGATATAGAGAGTTAGTTATTCAAGCCCTGCGGGGTTAATCTCGGCCATCTTGTGAAACGTTTGTCCTTCGTTCCGCAGTGAGCCGCAATGTGCGCGGCGACGACCGACTCTACCTGGGCGATACAAACCCGGGGTACAAATACGTCAAGGGGCTGTACGAGAACGACACAGGCTCCGAGGAAGTTGACATCATGGTGGACGGCATGCGTGGCAAGGTGCTGCTAGCCAAGGACTGCGTCGAGGAAGGCGGCACCCTGCTCAGTCCCGTGCAGGGCCTGGAGCCACTGCATGATAACACTGTGCTCACGTAAGTTGCCGGCCAGAAACTATTGCTTCTTCTGACAGATTCATCCTCAGTCCAGATTCGCTATGTCCAGCTAAATATAACTTGTGGTTGAGACGAAAATGAAGGACCTGAGTGACCATAGAGTGAGCATGGAACTAGTAGTTCTCATTATATCTGTACATGTTTGAATTGGTTCTTAGTCTTTATAATCAAGATTATACAAAAGGAGGTAAAATGGAGTTGCGTAACTTACCGGATAAAACATGGTACCAATCAGAGTTGCGAGACTTCAGTTCATTTTTTCTCCAACTGTGAACAAGGTGGCAACCAAAACCTTATGTTAAGTCTCGTCATATCCAGCTTTTCGTACACTTCATAACAAGGATCCTTTAACGTAATCTCAGGTTAACACACTCTGAAAAAAGATCGTTTTGTTTTGAATTAAGTTGCAACAATTGAAACATTTTTTTTTGTCTTTCTTTAAAAAAACAAGCTAAAAAACATGTTTATTCTATCAAATGAAACAGATTACCTGAACTTCTTAAGGTGGTAATAGAGGGCCAACCCATTGAAATAGTGAGCTGCACAAGCCATACAGAAACCCTTTCAATTTTAACTCTTGCCCTTGTTCTCTCTTCACCAGGATAAGCTTCCGCGACCTCAAGTTCCCCGACTCCTTCATCTTTCCCGCAATCCGATTGAAGGGGGCGAAGGAGCCTCCACACGTGCTAAAGCCGGTGGACTTCGAGATGGTTGGCAAGCGAGGTCGCGGCCGTGGAGGTGGAGGTGGAGGTGGCTGGAGGGGGCAAGGCGGACGCGGGGGTGGGGGTGGATGGCGGCCACAGATCGGCATGGCCCCTGCTACTCAGTATGCAACTGTGGACAGGGCTGGGCACCGGATGGTCGGGTGAGTTTTGTTAGTGCTTTTGCAAGTTGGTTTGAAACCAAATGTGTTAAACAATTGTGCTTGTGAATTAGTTCATCAGAGCTATGGTTAGCAACACACCTTAAAGTGACGGGCATAAAAGAACGACATTAAGAACAAACGCGTAACGTGAATTGGTTAAGGAATCATCTTCAGAGTTTTAGCATCCTTTGGAAAAGGCTAGTAACATCGTTGGTGCTTTTTATCAGGAGCAGGCTACTAGTACCAGACTACTAGGTGGCACATTTTCTCTCCTCTTCTAGGCTAGGCTAGGTTCTTTGCCATGCTTATCATTGGCCACTCATTTGAATCGGTACCAGAAGGCTCCTTGGCAAAACACTTTATCTATAAACAACACAAGGCAATTAAGAACTTATAATAATTTTGATACACCCTTACTCTTTCTGACAGTTGTGCATTTGGTTACAGTCACTACCAGAACCGGGGACCTGCAGGTGTGGGCCAGTACAGCAATGTTCCCCCTAAGCTAGATAACCTGCGTCCGTTGCTGAACCTTGCTCGCGAGATCGGGGGCAACCACAGTGGTGAGTTTAAGCTCTCTTTCTCATCTACGGTGACCATAGATTTCTGTCCCTTTCGCGACGATGACTGAATGCGAACGGTGTTACATCGAACCTTTGTGAATGGATCTATTAAAGGAATGGAAGGCAAGTCGCTCTCTGAAGTATTTTTTTACGTGCATTTGATTTGTTGATGACTGCATTTGGGTGGTAACTGGTACATTTTCTTTGACCAACTGATTTCACTTTTTTGAATTAAGCCAGCATTAAAGCTACGCACTTTTTTTTATGCCATAGATTTTCTATGACTTGTCTCTTAAAAATGAATATCGATGGTTTTATTGTTAATACTTGAGGCAGCAGTTGCAAAATAGACTTCGGGCCAGTTTGTCAATGTCCAGTTAAACAGATAACTGGCAGTTAAATGCTAATCTCCATGACTACTTCATTTAAAGCACCAGTTGTCTTTTTTATTGAAGGGGGAAAGTGAGATTTTGTCATGATATCGAATCAAGTTTAAATGTTGTTGACCCATTGATAGATTTGGTGGGAGTGTAAGGCATAATGTCTGTAGATGATGCCTAAGTTACATTACAAAAGGTAAATATATAAGAATAATATAAAAGGAATATATTTGAAAATAGGAAATAGAAGAAATAAAACCCCAGGCATGTTTCTTCTGCTCTGCGGAGGTAATTCACTCAAAGAATGCCGCTTGTGCAGTAGTAATTTCTGTGCCGGACACAGGTATCTAGCCAATCAGCGTGTGGTCAAGCATGGTTAGGGGAGGGTCAGTTGGTGCCATGGGGGAAGGAAGGCAATCAGGGCAATCAAGGGGAGGGGGAATGCCTAAGCCCTTGGCTAGTTTGCTCAATTGAATAACAAAGAAATTACCCCAGGGAAGTTGAAGCAAGTTTTTTTGTCCTTTGTTTAGGTTTTAGTGAAAGAAATGTTGAAAGAAAATGCGCAATATGGTTGCATGTAGTGTGGTTTTGTGGCTTGTTTGCCAAAGAGAAAACTTGGTTGTTAGTTCCTAGAGAAAAGTGATTGGTATGGCAAACAGCAAGAGCCTCTTTTAGACTGGTACCATTACCAATAGTGGGTACTTAAGTATTTTATATTTATTATTTAATGAGGCGTTATTCTTATTAAAACTGCAAAGGTTTGCAAAAGTTAGTTTTTGGATTTTGGCTACTCGGCAGAAATTAAAAATATCTGAATTGGTCAATAGACATTGCATAATTCAATCCTATGTCAAATTACTGACTCATATTAAAAAGAGATTTTATCTGCTTTTCAAAATGTGAAAATTAAAAATTACAAGCGGTCCATATCTGTTCTGATGTGATAAGTTTAGGACTATAGACAATGCGATGGCCTTGCATTCTGCTTTACTTAAGCGAGACATAAATTCCATCCAAGAGCATGTTTGTAACTGCTTTCACTAAACAGCACATCACTATGACTTCCAAACACGGCAACCTTTTTGGTATAAGATAAATTGTAATCTTCCTCCTTTTTTTTTATTATTATTTTTCTTCTGAAAATCTACTTTTAAGACTAGCTAACTAAATATTTCAATGGAATCCATCAAAACCAAGACCCTATCTGGACATGCGTTCGCTAAGAAACTTGTTTTTGATGTCGTTGAGGGACGCCCGGTTAGCGCGGCCGTCCTGGTCGACCATGAGGCACCAGGGCAGTGTGTCCTTGGACTGGCGGTCAGCGAAAAAGATGCCCCATACGCGGCAGTTGGCATGCATCTGGGGACCCCAAACATTTGAAAAACTTTCTTTTTGGTGGGAAATCTTTGAAAGAAGCTGTTGTTTCTGGCTTTAAGAGTTTTTTGGATATTTTTTGGATTCAGTGGAATAGTGGATTGGGTACCTTTATAAGTAGTTTCCATTGGCTATGCTACTTTTTAATAAGTAAGTAAGTAATTTTTATTGTCTTTAAAATCAAAAAATGATGTGCAAGACATGGTTAAACAGAAACATAAAAATAAAGTAAAAATACATATACAATCATTACAAATGTGTGCTTTTGAACGAATTATTGCAAGGCTTGGTTCAGTAACCTTTATTCATACCAAACTGATTTTGAAACAAGGCTCAAGGCTTATGACAGAGTAGATCTACAGGCGTTATTTTAAGGGCTTTATTTATAAGATTTAAGAAAAATATTTCCAATGACATAAGCGAAAGTATCGGTCATAATAGCTTTGCGCTGGCCGTCACCTCAATGCCGAGTGTCCCGCAGTACTCAGTGCCAAAAGCCTTGCGCGTCATGTCCACGAGGTTGATATGCACAAGGTTCCAGCCCTCGCTGAGGCGCAGCGGCACAGAGCAGAACGAAGCTCGCACTCGCGCCACTGACTGGAAATTGCTTACGCGGATCACACGCCTTTCGGTGAGGTCATCTTCGATCTGCACACGAGTGGGTGACAGGGTTGCGTTGGTGAATTGTCAAAGACTAGTCATAACATAAAATAGGCTCATGCTTAATGATTTCAAAAAATGTATGATTATTAAAAGCAGCAGGTTTGCAACAGCGCGAGTCTCTTGGTGCTTCGCTGTATCAATGGCTGCCACAAAGCGCTTCAGGTGTGCACAAGAAGGGCACTGCATGTTCAACTGATAGATCTTTTTGCTCTCTGTGCATTTATTTTGGCAGTGCAATTAGAAAGCTCAGAGTTGGTGCAAACCCGGGGGAAGAGCTGACATCGAGCAAGTTCTAAACTCATTGTGGTGCAGGCCAATTAAATATGTCACAATGCACTTGAAATGTTAGCCAAGCTAGTTCCAGAAGATGTTAACATCTTTACAGCTAGGTTTTTATCTTTGGTTTATACAATTTCTCCTTTAAAAGTGTTGAAATTTTTGCAAGCATGAATTACTAGCAAAATAAGCTGTATACTTTTGTTTCTTTATGCAGTCTAAAGCATAGATTTGGAAAATATTACCTGTATCTCAAAGAAGCAGTATCTCTTGAGGTTCTTGATAAGCATCACTAGGAACGGCAGCTTGACGGAGGCTGTCTCTTCAGTGGCTTCTTTCGGGTAGTGCATGGAGGTTGTGTTGATGTTTGTGGCGCTGAGCTCCATGACCAGTGTCTTGACGTCCTGATCGGTCACTCTCTTGATGAGCCCATCTCCCTCCACCTGAAAGTGCGGTCAACCAGCAGGACTCTTACATTATGGTATCAGGTATGGTGGCAATGTGCTATGACCATCAATACTTTATTTTGAAGGACATTTTTGACGAAACTTCTGATAATAACGAACGGCCAACAAATTAGTTAACCACTCTTTTTTGCTACTTACACGCATTGTCCATTTATCCAACGGACTGGCATTTGAATACAATACGTTCACAAACCCCAGCATTTTGGTAGCACTTATCCTACGTGCCACTGGCATTTTCCTGAAAGTTTTAAATTTGCCAAGTGTCCAAATTTAATTTCTCGTTTGAAACGTCTCGGGAACAGTATTAGGTATCCATAGTTTCTCATGCTATCTGGTGACGCTGAGCACAGTATTGTTAATTGAAGAGGTGGGCTAGGGAACAAGTCAATCAACCCTGCGAAAAAACATATTATACATTCCGTGTCATCAACGTAAACTGAATGAGGCACTGTAGGTCGTTTGTTCGACAACTGGGAAATATACCAAACTTACTCTCTGCTTGCAAAATGCTGGGGTCAAACCGTAGATGCTATCTACCTTCCTAATTTTGCCTTGCGTGGTAAATTTTGTTGACCTCCATTCGAATCCAATGGCACCGAAATTTCATATCCAAGCAATAACATAAGCGGAAAGTGATTAGAGAAAGAAATATTCGTCCTGGCACTCGGCAAAGAAACGCACACTGGTAATAAGTGGTAAGAAGTCCTTGAGATTCTAGGGGGGGCTGTGTATAGGGGTTAAATTGGCTGAATTGTACCGTGGATCTCAACTCAGCTGACGTAGAGAAATAGACCTGATGAACGGGTTCAAATTATAACTGGTGCTATTAATGTTGATTCATTTTCCTTGACATTCCGATTTTCAATTTAGAGGTTTTTTTTGCTTGGGTGGGGGGCGGGGGGGGGGGGGGGGGGGGAGCACGATTGATTGAAACATGATCTTTATTTTCTTGGTAATTAGCACAAGGTGTTGGTTGCACATCTGTACTTTTCGTAACAAAGTAACAAAATGATTTTACCCCCTTCATATATTTTCGGCACCGAAACAATTTCATGCACCGTTCACATGATGGTATCAATACCACATTTCAACGAATCGGCACACGTCCGGTGATGCAGATTGCCTACATTACTATCTCGAAGTCATCGCAAATCAACACCGACGCTCGTGTACATGGCAGACAGACGACGCGATGAGCACGCCCATGGCTAACGATCAATTTTCTCGCCGATGTTGTGAAGTGAGCCGAGAGCGTCGTAATGCGTCCACTCGAGTCGCGCCTCGCGCCAGCCGCGCCGGACTTGTACCCTTGTGCACGCACTCGTCATTAGCCCCGGCCTTAGTGGGCAGTGGCGCACCAAGCCAGGCGTATGGCCAGGGTCGAACCCATGGCTGTCTTCGTTAGCCATTAACTCGGGAGGGTGTGTACACCCAGAGGCAAGCACTTTCAGTACCTTCAGAACCTTCAGAAGAAGTCAAGTTCAACTGAACCTAACCTAACCTGAAACAGGAACCCCAACCAGTATGTTTGCAGAACCTAGTCCGACTCATAGCACTTAGCATTTATGGTTATAGAATCAGTCCTGCAAAACATATTGGGGAAGCACATTTCTCCAAGATAGCCCTTTTTGGTGTCAAGTTTGCACACCATTTTGAAAACCACAATTTTTTGGTACCATTTTGAATCCGGACATTCAAAATGTTAAATTCTACGGTTTCTACGTTCGGCAGCCATGGAGATGCTGAGATCGCCCGACAGTTCTACTCAATTCTGCTACCTTAAATTCTTAAATTACAGCGGACATACTTTCATATTGGAGGACTCACAATTAGTTTGATTAAATTACTAGTTTTTCAAGATTTGTAGCCGCACACGAAGCCTTCAAAAAACGCTATCTTCATAAATTTCTCCTCCTAATATCAGACCTCTTTGAGGAGGTTCTAGGTGTTAGAGCATACCATAGCGCCACTGCACAGTGGCCGGTACCGCGAAGTGATTGATCATCCAGGCCGTCTTCTTCGTAGCGCATCTTCCCGCTATTACCAGCATCCTGTCTTGTCTGCGTGCGTGTTGACAGGCACCGATTGGCTCGATTGATATTGGCTGGACGTCGTGCCCGCATTACGCCCGACTCCGCATGCCCTCGAGTGGTAAATGGGACTGCAGCGAGTTCTTTTCCTGCGTAATTGTCGGACGTCGATTAGATGGACGGGGTTGGCGATTGGTAGATCTGTGAAAAGCGTTACCTCGAAATTTGACGTACAACCATAGAATGTACAATTCGACTTTTTAAACTGCAAAGCGTCAACATTTGAAATTTAAACACCATGACATCTCTAAGGCATTTTTTTTTACAATTTTAAATCGGGAACAGGTTGACTCTGGTATTATATTTTTCTGATCAGCGTACTTCATTGGTTTGCTGAAATAGTAGCAGGGGGGAGGCTGCAGCAGCAATATTCTCAAACTGCAGAGTTTCCCATTGTGATCACCCACCCATTGCCTGTTTCGGTGCAGTGTTGCTTAACGCCGGTGAATTACGGAAGAAGCTGGTGAACCTTGGTACATCAAATCGTTCAGTTGCAAGACAAAGCTGTTGACCACATTCTGGTTGCGTAGTTTCTATGACATGCCTCCCAATCCGTATGAAATGGGCAATATCTTGCTATTCATTCGTCGTGTCATTATGACAGGTATTTTCTTTATATTTACGTCAATAAAATAAATTTTCACTCGACAAATTTCTCAGGTTAAATGGACCTATAACTCAGCGATGGTTCACCTCAACAAAGCAAGCGATTTTTTCAGCTACCACATGACCACTTATACCTGTCATATTGCATTGCCCTCATCATACCCATGGGCCGTTAAGCAAATTATTAATATCAAAATATTTCCACCCTCTGGATCCCACAACAAAGGGCGTTTGGAAGTTGGGTGCCACGGCCCAGAGTTCATTGAATAGGGGGTGGTTTTTGTGGTTTGCCAAATGAATGGAGAAGGGATTCTACTATTTATCCCACCATTCGTACAACTTAATTTATCCATTGTGGAAGAATTACGCATTGAAAAGCAAGTTTAGTTGAATCAATTCCGTATAATTACAAGTTTGAGGCTTGGAATATTTTCAGTGCCAGTTTTTACAGAAGAAGTTGGTTCTATTTATTAATAACTTTTATATCGCTGTTTATATACTTAATTTTTTATCAATTTTAACCCCTAAAATGAAAAATACGATACAAATATAAACTCCAAATTTATATTTTAAACAAATAGTCTCGCTTCGTATCTCTAGAAAACGAATATGTATTACGCGTATTTGTTATTTTATTTTGTCTTCTACCCGCTTCCGCCCAAAATCGTATCGTTTATTCCGATACTCCAAACACGCATTGTCCTCCAAAACTAACCTCTGCCGTCGGCCATTGTTCAAGTGAAAGCCCGTACGTTTTCGCCCGACCAGGCAGAGTGCAGCACGCATCATTTACGCATTATTTCTATCAAATCAGCGAGTGTAAAGGAAAAGGCAGTACGCATAGTGCGTTTCAGGGACGAAAGGCTCATCAATTGGGGTTCATCTCCGTCGTCCAAACAAGAACATTTTCTTGAAAGAACCTGTGATACGTGTATTTCGCTCGTAGGTACATACTTTTGACTTTTCATCTGAAAACTCTAAACAAACTACCGCACATCATTTACGCATTATTTCTATCAAATCGGCGAGTGTAAAAGATAGGGCACTACGTATAGTTCGTTTCAGCGATGGAATACTTGTCAATAGCGGCTAAAACAAGACAAAAATCTTGAATGAATCTTTGATGCATTATGTACGTATTTTGACTCGACATCTAGAATGCTAAAAAAAACATAATATTCTAAAAACGTTCTACAATTTTCTACCGTTATTCTCATAACATCAGCCACTTGAATTAGAATAATGCGCCAGTACTCAAAAAGAAAATTCTTTCATATCTCGTCGTGAAAATTCCGTACCTTGCAGTGCGTACACACATGAACATTCTCTCACAAGCATTTCCTTATACACATGTGATTTTCAATGGCATACCGCATTTCTATAACGATTTCACTGAGATCTTTTGTTCCTTTTAACATTTTTTTTTCACGTCGCCGTTCTAGACTTCATTCTCTGTGTGTCGCCGCTCTGCTATTGCACATACAGCCGCCTCTTGAGATTACTTTGGTGCAGATCTTTGATTCCCAACTCCACTAGGGTGTTTCGCAGAGCTTGCATGGTATTAGCCCCGTAGGCTGCCTGTTTGATCTCTGAGTGAGAGAGATGTGGGGAAAGGCGTGCGGAAAGCACACGTGCAAGTGAGAGAGCTTCGTGTATTGCACAAGTGAGTATTGTTCTCTTGTGGAACACTCGAGATGCTGACTTGACGAGATCGGGAAGTTTTCGGCGGCGGCTGGATGGAAGTAATGGGGGACCGGGTACGGGAATTTCGACAAAATTTTGTTGATCGTTTATGGTGTGGTGATCCGCTGGAGGTTTGTGGTGTGGATAATTTTTATGACTGTGACTGTGACTGTGATTTTTATACCAATGATGCGACGAAAAATCTAGGGCATCCTGAAAAGTCATTTTCGAAATACTTATGGAAATAAAAATTTGTTTACAATCATTTATTTTAATCCAAAAATATTGAATCCAAGTGAAATTTAAACCATTGCCCAACGCTTCCTACAAATCAGTCTTCAATAATTGTTTGCTGTCGACACTTTTCTGCAAAATGTAGAAATTCTTAATGAAAATTCCTCATACTTGAGATGCAGTTTTCCTCTAAAATTTGCAATTGAAGTATAACAAAAAGTTGCCTTCGCGTTGGATACAAATAAATTTGCTGTAGTTCCATCCGAACATTTTTCCAAACGTAGTTGTTATTTGTTTCGTTTTCTAACGCCACGACGTCACGACGTAGTACCTACACCGCGGCCATTCTCTGGCATTGAACGTCTATTTGCACAGGTTGCCTTGCACAAGATGCAAACGTTTTGCACACGTGATTGCCTCACCCATTTCAAGGCGCTCATCATCGACTCATGAATATTGCATCAAGATTAAGTGTCACTGAATTACGCAGCAATATCCACCAGTCGCTTCTCAGCACGGAAATTTGTGGCAACTCCGCGATGAAATTCAATTGATCCTGTATATTAATGCAATGCGCAATGCTTAGTGCATTTTAACTTGAGAACGGGTATTTTTTTCTGAAATTCTAGCACGAGTAGTTTGCTCATTTTATGCCTACTTGCCCTTTTTTTCTGTGGTTCAATTAGCTATGGTAATTTATTTCTAAAGTTATACTGCACCCTGCCCTTTAGTGCATTCTATGTGAAGAGCCCGCGGTATTAGGTCGCATGTAGATTGCGGAAAAACACAGCTTTTTTTACAGGGAAGAGAAGAACATAAGACATCTTGAGTTGAATAAAAGCTTTAACGAAATCTCGCATTTCTCTGATATGAGCTGTGCGTTTTTTCAAAGCTCATACACGGCACTTGTGAGCATATTTATTTAGGAAGTTCCGTAATTGCTTGGCATAATTTCTTTCGAGTTTTTATGCATTTTTGAAAATGCATACCTCGCATCTGTTTTGGGCTAGAACGATTCGGTGGGAAAATGCAGCTCCTCACCAAGCTAAGCGTTAAGTGCCGCTCTCGTTCGATATTTGAATCTATTTTTCCAGATATATACCCTGAATTTGTAACAACATGAGCAATGACTCGTAAGCTCGTAATGATGTTGTTTTACCCACCTTCTTTTACCCAAAACGCATATGAACTCGATTAAAAACAACTTCTAACGAAAAATATGGGTGCAGCCCCAAACTCCTACTTTTATGTCTTTCGACACCATCCCTGATGTCTCGATAGGACTCAAAATGTCTCAAAATCTGCAAACCTGTAAGAGAACGGCTTAGATCCGCTGTGGACCCCCCCCCCCCCCCTCCCCCCACACATATTGCACATGACTCTTAAAACAGTAAAACTGACACTGGAACTTTGTGAATGAATGGCGCTTAAAAATAAAATAAAACGATTACCTGCCCCGTAAATTACTTGTACATGTTTGATTTAAATTTACAATAATGCGGCTCTCAAAAATAGATGAAATTCCCAGAATTTAACTCTAATTGATATCATGGGTGCCCCCCCTGTACTAGAACCATGGAACAATATAATAGGGTTGTAGGGGGTAATACGGTTGTTCTAATATTATAGACTAGGTATTGTGCTATGAATGCTCGCAAAGCGACGTCATAACAATATCCCGTCCATCTGACTTCTGCAGACATCAAACTAAAATAACAAGTAATTTATTTTAATTAACATATCGCTAATGAACGACGACGACGACTACGCCATTGGTCTGCCGGCCTGGCTAGCGTCGCGAACAAAGCGTCGCGGGCGTCGTCTCGACCTAACGAACGCGTCGAGTGGCTTCGAGCCACGGTACGTGCTCAAGCGCCGCGACGCCGCCCGACGGCCGACGCCGACGCCGGGCGCGGACGTGACTAATGACGGCGCCACCACGTCGCGTCTAATTGCACGGGCGTCACTATCGCCGCGCACAATACCGCACGTAGCTAGAGTGGTGGGGGATGGAGAGTGGACGACAGCTTCACTGGGTAGATGGAGGAAATATACATTGTGTTCGCGGCCATTTTACCTGAGACTTATTTTGGGTTAAAAATGTGTTGGCTTCTTGTTGTGAATGGGTACACCACATTGAAATCTGTGCACCTATAGATTAACCCGTCAGAGAAAGTCACCTGAGGAATTTGTTATGGTTCCTTTTTTCGAATAGACTTGATACAAAATTCACACCTTGAATTGCCTGACCGGCCATGGTGGTTCTTCCTTATAGAAAAAAAGTCAAACATGAAAAAATGTTCACCAAGCATGGCTTCAAAATTATTTTTATCTGATAAAATGTTATGAATAACATTTTGTGCAAAGTGTAGGGAAAGAAAAATTTGAACCGTAATTATAGAAATTTCTTTGCACATCTTAATTGCATTCTGGTCATTTGCTGGCAAGCATTACGTCACCGAACGGCTTGACATGCTGGAAACACCGGTTCTCGTGAGATCGCCGAAGTTAAGTAACACTGCGCTGAGTCAGATATTGGATGGGTGACCATCATACACATGACCAGTTCTGTTCGGGAGAGGTTGGAGGGATGAAATTTAGTACAGTAGCTTCTTCGCCTTGCTTATCAACCTCTCGACAACATGGATTTGTGGAAGAATCCTGATGTTCGCTTTGTACCGGAAGGGACGTTTGCCGGTTGTTCCCTTGGTGCTCTTCGACAAGAGTAGGCTACGTGCCGACACCGGGTTTTCCCAACCTCCCTTCTGGGCTAGGTTAGGTTAGGTCCATCATCATCCTCATAATCATCCGCTCATTCACCGACGCCATTAGAACAGTGCTGCAGGGCCAGTAGTCAAAACAATTCGGCGTTAAACCCCAATAATCAATCATCAAGCATTATGTCTCAACGGGACAGTGCATGACAGACAAAATATGGCGTCCACGCGCTAGGTTATTCGCACTCTCTTGGCAGTGTTGCGGCCCTCTAAGCACACACTGTACGCGGCCATGACGAAAACAAAAGCCGAATGCGACGATGGCGATGACGACGACGTTGAGTGGAAATCTAGCTCCACTCAACAGCTCGCGGGGACACGACGCGAATTTTATTTTTCGAAAAATAATTGAAGCCTTGTTTTAATTAGGACATTTTCTTTCGGGGGAGAGCTCGCTCCCTTGTGCATGTTTCGCGTTTTTTTGTCGTTGCATGGCCGAAGACAATGGAGGGTTGTTAAGTGCCAATTTTGATTCGGATGCTATTCGATTCGACATTTCTGATTCTGCTCAGCTGTGATATGAGTTGCATCGTATTTTATAGCCCCCTTTGGTTATAAAAGCGTAATCAAGTATTTGGTATGCTTTTTTTATTATTTTTTTAATTTGACAATTGGTAATCAATTTTACCTTCAAAAAATGCAAGCAATTTCTTGTAGAAATCGGCATACTGCCACATACACACGCACAGATTAACGATGGCTCGAATTCACTGAAGAGGTTGATTTTAAATGGGATTCTTCAACGCTCTTGGCAACTAGGTACACACATTTTAAAGTGCACCATTTTTAAGTGCACGCACATTTACCATAGGAATTCCACACTATAGATGCGTGAATAGCGCGTGAGAGATACGATTGTGATTCCAATGCGTTCTAATTCTAGTCTGCTTGCACCCCACATAGCCCGGGCGACACCGTGGCCGAGTGCTTGCGATATGCATTCAAAGCGGGTGCTCGAGTACCCGTTCACATACCAGTACACCCACCAGTGCTCCTATAAGACTAGCAAAGCACTGTTCACTTCTCAATGGCTCGTATGCATTCTAGAGCCGGTTAATGTGTATACGTGGTCGAAAAGGCTCAAAGACACATTGGATAATGGCGCGCGGTTTTTGACTTTTGACCACTTTTCAAGCGTAGTTTTTCGCTCGTCGAGTGTCGTTGTATGTGTTATTCGATGTTCAATTGCAGACGTCTTTTTGTATGGACCTCATATGGAATATTTAAACATGATGCCGGTGTAGAGGAATGGATACCAAAGGTAAAACAGGTTATTTTAAGTGTGTAACTCTTTTTTTCCTGTCTTTACTCCAAGGGAGTAACAATGTCAGGAATCAAAATGGCTTATTTATGAACCAAAAGCACGCTTTTTGTGTCATTTTTTTTTAACAAATTTTCAGAGAAAGAAAGTAATTCAAACGGCCATAATTCATGAGTACGAAGCTGAAAAATAGTCAGAACTTTTTACGTAATATCACAGCGATTTCTGCTCTATCTGATCATATTTCGATTAGAGTGCATTTATCTCTTATTTATCTTATTTATCTAGCTTACCGATAAGTTTTATATAGTTAAACTTTCTAAGTTGCTGGCTAGAGGTAGAATGGCATACCTTTCGTGATTCTGAAAAAATATATCGTCAATGCGTTATAATTTTTTAGTATCCATATCGAAGTCGCTTTTGATTGGCCATGCGTTGCGTCGGACGTATGATCTTGCTGCCGTGAAAAATAAAACTGCTGCTGCTGCACGGTATATCGATGTAAAGCTTTCAGCGAAGGGTGGCTTTACAGTTGGGTGTTGAAGAGTGCTAGACAAATATCCAAGTCGATGACAAAAAGAAACGACTAAAAAGAAGAATAAAAAAAAACAGCGAGGGCGGAAAATATGATGTGAGCGAGAACACCAAGTAATATATCTTTTGTGTTTATGGGGTTGTTCTCTTCCATTATATATTCCTCCCTCCGTCGCACCACCAGATCACAATTCACTTTTTCATATTCTTTCTCTCACCCCGAGCTTGTCCCTTGCTAAATCCATCTCACTTAGTATTTACATCGTGTATATGATGTAACAATGGGGGGGGGGGGGGGGGGGTAGTTTTTATTTCGTCGCTTAAGGTTTTTAGACGATTCGGTCTCAATCTGAGATAATCGGCACACTTTTCAGCGCTTACATTTTGCTCCGTGCCATAAGCGAGGGTGGATTTAGGTCCACAACAAATGGCATCGCGAATTCCCAGTGAATTGATGCCGTGTTTCCATCATGGAGCCTCTCTTGAGAACAACAACGCCTGTAATGACCCTGCTATCAAGATCGTTTCGCAGATTTTCGAAAAAGTTTTATCCTGTAATTCCCTCCACTTCAATCAGCCTCCATTCATGCGCAATGTACTTATATTATGCATAACATACATTTGCACGTATGCTCATGTGGAGGGCGTAGAAAAATTCATTTTATATCTAAGCAGATATTTTTTTATATTCAAAATCTCACACTCGCGCAATTCTATTTCGAACTCACATTTCTTTTCAGCAAATTTTCGTCTTGTTTCAAAAAGTCAACAATGATTTAGATTTTGGAGTAGTGCTCCAAAGAACACCATGAGGCTATAAATACTAAACGAGGTATTAACTCTGAGTACCATTCAAGCTTAATGAAACAGGTATGGTTTTGGGCGCTGCTTTTGCAGATAAGACTCCAGTGCTTTCCACCACTCCCGTCGTCTTTATCAAACTCGGATCTTGGATTTATTTGTCTCCAGCCGTTCCTTCATCTGGAAATCATTACCATTCGTCTGCATACCAAACACCGCCCTGTAGCCGTGCCCCTCCCTTGCTCGCCGAGCATTTTCTGGGAGCTTTTCTTCATTTCAGCGAGCACGGATCTTTTCCGCGAGCTCTTGTTATTTTTCTTGGCCTGCTCTATAAGAAAAGCTCACGGTCCATTAACTGAAACTCGATAGAAACTTATTTATTATATCGAGTCGCTTCGATATTATTTACTGGAGTGGGATAATTGGGGAGGAAACTTAGATTTAATTATCATTCGAGAGTTTTATGCGATTCTACTTCAGGAACTGGAAACGCAGAGCTCGATTATTTCCCCATTGGAGAAAAACATAATATTGCTCGATCAGTTTCAAATGTCTCTAGACGCCAAAGAATGAAATATTTTCTCTTCTACGAAATACGAACTTCAAAATGGAAATTCTTTCAGCACTTCGAATTTTTTTTCTTTATTAATTACTAATGCCAAAATAACTGATCCAATGTTGGTTAGTGGTTACCTCTATTCAACGTTATAGTTAAAAACTCTCGTCTTGTCGCTCAATGCGAGTTTCCTTTTAAAACGCCCCTCATAATATCAAACCGTAAAAATTAATTAAACTAACAGACAGCATTAATTAAAAGCAGGCGGTTCTTTGTAAATCAGAAAGCGTTAATTTCAGCCAAGTCCTCATCGCATCCTGGAAGGTACCTATAATACACCTTCACCGTAACGGTGCTCGACCCTCTTTCACCCGACTATTCTATGTATCTAAAACTCACATAGGTGCAACATCGAGCTACGCCCATCTTCATAATATCTCTTTTAATTTAAGACTTTGAACATTTTTACCCCATTATATCAAGAGTCCCTTTTATATATTTATAAATAAATATGCTTTTAAATTTACCTGCAACGTGCTCATGCATGCTGCTTGTAAATATACGTATACAGCATCACAAGCAAAATGCTTGGTAGGATTCATTTTCACGATTGTCTTTATATTTTAGGTCCCCGTCTAGAGGGTATACACTGAACTCGATGTTGAATACGCGCGAGGATGTATTTTAATATTTCATACAACTAATACACGAGTAATGTTGTATATATTTCGAGTGAGGGTTATGCAATAACAATGGGCCGTGATCCCCGTCGGGGCCAATTTGTAGCAAAGTCCCACGCCCCACCACCCAGGCGCGCCATTTCCACGCTATTTATTTTATATCTTGCCAAGCATTCAGTTTTGTTTCAACGAGAGATCAAATAAAGGCATGTCGACGCTCACTGTTCTGTAGAACACAGATGCCTAGAGCAGGGACCGAATTGCGGAAGCTGCTTTGCGAAGTTTAGGCTCGCTGATAATATCGTTGCAGAATAACAGGTATAGGGTGGTAAGCATATAGGTGTAGTCGACGGGTAGTTACTGTAATCTTCTTCGAGTTTTTCGACTGTATTTGTATAGTCACGCTTTTGGGGAGCATTTTTAATACGGCTTTATTGTGCGGGGGAAGACACTCGTTTCAACTTACATCACTTGGAATTAAAATTACAACAAATACCTCTCCCCACTGATGCATCTCCTTCGTCCTCTTGCAACGATACTAGATTTAAAGAAAGCACAAACAAGAAATCATCTCTACGAGAGTTTCTGGTAAAAAAAAATGCGTTTTTTTTTCATATACCTATAATACTGGTCACTTAATTTCGCCGCGTTCTTGAACCATAATTGGATATTCGGTTATTTCTTTCATCCCCTAATCATTACTAAGCCACAGCACAACGCTCTAGAATCCTGATCGGACCAACGTTGGCCATGTCAATGGTCGCTAAATGTGGTGCCTACGGCCGTACACATCACTTTGATCGTCGGATGCACACAATCTGATGTTTTGACGGGTGCGTTTAATCGAAGAGGGTGATGCTAATCCGCGCTTTGTGCACGCACGATAATCGGGCCCTGGGCGTCGTCGAACAAAGCCTACTGCCGACGCCTTCCGACGCCTGCTCATTGAATGCACCACCCGCAAAACGTTTGCCGTCGAATTCTGCCTCGGGATACTCGTTATAACGGAAACAACTATTAGGGGTGTTTGTTGCCACTTTTCTTTAGGTAATTGTGATTGACAGTTGAATTAAGTGATAACAGAAGAAGACGATCATAGAATGGTTTTCGATTTGAGTTTTTAATTGTGATTAAAGTGTTTTTGTAACGCGTGGACTCGAAGCAGGAATCGGTGGTGCAAGTTAAAATACTACTGACTGGTGTTCAATTCTTGCATGTTACCCTCGACAAAGGCGGCGTCCAATCGAAACGGCTTAAATTCTCTGAAGTTTAAAAAAAAACGTAAATCTCAATCAGAATTCAGAACACCTCCAACAATAACCCGATAAGTAGTTGGTTTATCGTGGCCTCGTTTCTCACGAGATACGTCCCGCGTCCCGTGGATCAGCCAGGAGTGTCCTTATAAACGGCTGATTCCAGTCGAACAGAGCTACTGTGTCCCACTGGTCCGTCACTGGACCAACATGTGCAGGGTTATATCGGGACACGCAGGGTTGGAGAGCGCTTAACACCCCGCAGGCGTCGCACGCATTTTACGCGGCGGTGCGTTCTCAAGATGGATTTGTCCTGGCGACCAGAAAGTGAATGCCCCGAATGACGGGAAGCTGCGTCCTCAAGTATTCGTCGCAGCTGTAGCGCGACCGTTTTTCGACGCGTCGCTCTTGAGCATTTTTTGTCGCGTAGCAAATTTCACTGCATTTTCCAGCGTGGTGATCTCTTGCCGTTGGTTCGGCATCGACAGACGTAGCCGGCGCTTATGTGCGCGGCATGAGGTCGGTTTTATGTGAATAAAATGCAAGCGGGACTGATTTTGTTTGCTTTGGCGCTTTATCATCTTGCGAGAAAACACTCAATACCGTGGTGAAGTTTCAATGGTGCCTGCTCTGAGCTCCACATCAGGCGTCCTTGCTGCTAGCTAAGTGTTTGTTAATTGAGGAGACCAATTCAAACGTGAAAACTCTTACCATTGTCCTCGTCGACCACGTCGTAGCAGGTTAATGGTCAGGATATTTATTGCGGTGACAGAAAATTGAGTTTTCGCGTTGTATGAAAACGTTACAAGGTTCCTTTGCAAAACTCGAGTGTATTTTTTGCAAACAAATTCTACTAAATTTAAGTATCCTGGAATGTTATCCTGGAAACTGGTCATACGTGTTGGTCATTTTTTTCTTAAACATGAAGATAAAGAGATATAAAAATAACACTTCCAAGTACCTGATGTTTCTTCGATCAGATTTTTACACCCAAAATCCTGTGGCGCACCAAACGAAATCCCTGCTCACGGGACCAGTCGCGCAAAGTATTCCATGCTTCAATCAATAACCTTGATTCGCCCCGTTCGATAACCGCCCACCTGAGTCTGACCACCCCATCTATACCAAAGAGGGCCCGCGGTGTGCGTCGGGTTCGAACTCGGCTCGATGGTGCTCAATGTACAGAGGCTCTTCGAAGGGGCCACTACAAGCCTCTGAGTGCCGGAGAGGCGGCGGGGGCGGCCAGCCAAGGGTGCTCGCTAAACGCGCTTCGAGAGAATCTCGGTACACGAGTGTCGCACTTTGGGGGCCCACTCGTCGCGGCCATCTTCTCGACGCGCTCTTGCAACACATTACACGTCACGATATCGCACGTTACGTGCCACGTATATCGCTCGCCACCCGCGTCGAGAGAGTTATTGTTTCGGTCTCACACAAACATCGGTTCGACGTACGGTGTTTTGAGTGACTGACAAATAATGGTGGCATAGATATCGACTCGGTGGTGTCCGTAATGCGTTCGCACACACTGAAAATTCAATTTGGTCTTCACACATACATCCTTTTTTTTAAAGAATGGTTCATCTTGAAACGGACAAAGTTGAAAAAGTGCCAACAGGATTCGCACTTGATGTTTTTTTTTGCCTTTGATTAACAAATCTTTTGACTCCGTGCATTACAATAAAATAAAAAAACGTCAATCGGTGCTCTCATGACACGCAATTTCGACAATGCGTGTATCGCTACGTGCTAATTCAAGTGTTCTTCATCAATCAACAAGCATATTCCTTTAATACGAGCATATAGTAAACCAACTGCCATTCGACGGAATTACCAGCTCCCTTCATATACCCCTCTGTACACTTTTCATATTAAAAAAAAGTAAAATCTAACCCCGGGTGAAGTCTTGCATGTTGGCTGGCACCGCGCTCCGCGGGCCCCCGTGATCATTTCCCGCGTGTCGCCGGGGCGAACGGCGCAGTGCAGAGGGCCCTTGACCCTCCAGCCCTCCACTTGAGGCCGCCCTGGCCTCCTCGCGATTTGTCCACCCGCGTATCCATGGCAACTCGACAAGTGGGCTGCCTGCCACGTTGCCATGCGACGACGCGAGCGCTGTTCGGCGGGAGAAAGTGCAAGCGAAGCGTGCGGGGACGTCGCTTCCCGGGTAAAAGTAGAAACCTGGTTTTGTGGATTGGGGTGTTTTTGTCGGATTGAGTTTGCAATCTTTATGTGCTGGGAATACTTGATGTTGACCAGCTCGCCTTTTTATGTTAGTTCGTAACTATACCAGAGTCTTTAAACCAAGTATTTTAATAATGTTATCTGCAATTTTGAAAGTGCAGTATTGCTTTTTACTTTTTTATGTTGAGACAAAAGTAGAAGAATTTAATTAAGAATTCAATGATTCGTAAAATGTTCAAGCTAAATTTTCCCTTCGGAACTTGTTGTAAGGTTGATAGGTACCAATAAACCGGCGATTCGCTAACTCTCTAAAGATGTACGTTTGGGGGAAATAAGTCGGCGTCGGTTGTACCAACGTACGTTGCTAACGGCGTCGGCACAAATCCGCGGGCTCAGCTGAAAGTCAAGCGAGCTCTAGACGACGTCTTGAAGCGGGCACCGACGCCAGGAAAATACTGCTGAGTTGTCATTGCACTGCTCGGCATGATGCGGTCTGACCTCATCACGAGAGTAAAGAAAGATTTCATGTCAAGTAGCGACATCGACTCTTTTATTTTGGGGTTCATCACTTTCCGAAAGTTTGGAAAGTTAAGGATTTTTTCACCGGCTTCTAGGATGCTAGTCAAAGTCATTCGCGGTCGCCCATAGTTTTCGATTATATTACATTATTACCCACAAATATATCTATATATTTATATAAATAATAATAATAATAAAAATGTACGTTTTTCCAAACTATAATATCATATAAAACAAAGAGCTACAATATTTTACGTAATATACGCATTATATATTAATTTTATCGATGCAAAATAAAGCGAGCGTACTCAATAGTAATTGTTTTTTTTGGGGGGGGTTGGCGTACGGAGGAAACTCATTTTTCGGGAGTGCAACGCTTGTTTTCCCGGTGCACACCATCGACCGCGGTCGTTTGCTAGTCGAGGCAAGAAGCCGTCGGAAAATGGGAAAGCGGGAAACGCGGAAAACTCCCGCGAGAGTTGCCGCAGATCCGCGAGTCAACAGAACAAGTCAGTTCCCGAGCTTTTCAGATCCAATTCACCGGTAATGAACATATATATAGCTGGCAGCCTCCGTGTTTGCTCCTGGGCTTAACATCAACCCCCGGGAGCTGACTGACTCCCCTCGTCTCTCCTCCCAACGCCCCCGCCCGCCCGCTCTCTCTCAACCCACTCGGCGCCGAGTGGAGTACACAGCAGAACTCGGTGAAAGGGATTAATGAAGCCATCAATACCTCAAACAGCGTGGCAATATTAGTAACCATTTCTCAGAATAAACGTCAATATGTGTGCTTTGCTGTTGGGAGGTACCATTACAGTAAGAACATTTCCTATCATAATATCGGAATTACCGAAATGAACAGATAATTTCTGTAACTAATGTGTGTTCTGACATTGTTTTACGAGCAGGTATATAGAAAAAATCAAACGTGTGGTCCGATATATCGCATTTTTCCGCGGAATTTTTGTAAGTCACAGAATGAAGAAACTCTTCTAAGCACCTTCGGAATCTCTATGACCACAAATTCTTGAATCATCTATTTTTTCTTCTATGCGTAGTTGTACTTCATGTTTTCGTAGTTGGCAACAGAAAGGACTTGATCAGTATTTCCATTCGATTAGGTCTCTCGAGGTTGTTTTAAATTGTTTTTCTTGCAAGTAGCTTTCCCAAGTCGACTGTCGAGTATGACTTCAGTTCACAATGGCTTGCTGCATTTGACCCATTTCTAGAGCTACTCGGCAAAGTGCTCAAAGAAGTTGCAATAACGATCTTCGAACTCTTTCTGATCTATTTATTCATTTCATTACTTGTACTTGGAGAGAAATTTTCTTCGCCATGATTTCCCGGACGGCGAATTTTCCGACAGATACTCGAGAGTCAGCTGTAGTATGTGAATCTAAATTATATAGTTTTCGGTTAATGTTTCAGTAATCTGCAACCACAGCCATAAGGAGTTACGAACAGTTACGAAAACTGATCTCATATCATAAATACGTCTTTCTGCGGCCTGTCTAACTTCATACTCTCCTCTCAACTTGCCGTGTGAAGTGGTCTTCACTTCGAGTCCCGATAATTTCCACATAATCTGTTCGGCCAAATTGCAGGCCCTCGTGCTCGCGGTCTGGTTGAGCGCCAGGTACTCCAGCTACGTATCCTACAGGATAATGCCAGGAGTGCCCTCTACGTGAGAGCACTCTTAGATCATATCGGCTATACCATTTTCATGCTAATGTGTTACGCCCTCCCGCCCCCTAAAACTCCCCCAAAGGGTAATCCATGGATACACAAGTAATTAATTGTTCATTTACCGAGGATTGAAGACTTGTGTGCACTCTCCAAATGCAGATGTTTGAGCTTTCAAGTCGATTCTGAAATCTGTAAAAAAACATCAAAATCATTTTTGTTTACATTACGAATGCTCGTCACGGACAGGCCAATATTGTTCGTGATTATATGGAAATAAAATGCAAATTTATGTTTCATAAAAAATTGTAGGACTAAGAACCCTTAAAAGAAAAGAGCGTAAACTGTAAAACCAACCACAAACTAATAATTTCTTGCTCTATGAGGTTTCTTCTATAAAGCGATGGGTGAAAATGGTCAAAACAACAAATTTGAACCAACCGATAGTAATTCCATCCTTCACTAACAGTTGTGGCTAGTGGGGCACAAAATCAAACCTGTCATCAATACCATTGTACCATAAACAATACTATGAATACTATGTACTATGAACAAGCGTGAATTCTGCATTTTTTACCTGTTATATATTATGTTATGTTCATTATTTTAAAAGTCATGTGATTGATGTGTCTGCAACACAAAATCAAACCCCGATAGCAATTATGAAAACTGCCAACACACTTGTGAGGCCTATTATCTCTGTGTGTGGTCCGTCGTCCGGCACTCATCCTACACTTTAGGGTGACAGTTCATCAGGCGATGAGAGGACCTAGAGTCAGGGAGGGGGTGGCGAATGACGTTTATTCGGGGTCCTGCATATGCGATTGTCGAAATCATTTGCCCGTCGCACCCTGTTTTAGATTTGCTAGCGCGATATTGGCTTCATTGTGCTTCGTCATGCTCTGCGGTCTTGCTTCGTGAGCTTTGACCACTGTGCACCCCTTGAGTAATCAAATAATTACGTTGTAGGGAGGATTTACTTGGAATTTCGTTAAATTGTTAATGGCGAAATATTTGCATCGCCCGATGGTGACAACTAGTCCACATTTACGCACTTCTAAAAATATTTTTTCTTATTTTTCAGTGTTAGTAGACATTTTTGTTCGGTTTCCATTGACTTCGATGCCTACAAGTTCCTTTTTCTATGATAAAAAGTCGTTTTTAGACGAAACATTGGGTTTATAGTCGCTAGTCGCAGTGTTATGTTACATTTTCCAATTAAAAAGCCTCCAACATATGGTAACGATTACGACCATTCGGTGACGCTTGCTGCTGACTTTTTTTTTTACAAGCCCCTACAATCGACTCAAAATATCGACATGCATTCACTCCAAATCAAATAAATCGTTCAAATTAGCCTTAATTAATTAGCGTTAACTAGTCGCAAATGCTAGAAATAACGAAAAATATCCGAACACTCAAAATAACGGAGACTCCGTCTCGGCGTAATGGCGACTACCATTTTTGTCGCGAAAATAGTTCGTCTTAAACGACTGATTATTTATAAACCCAATTGATGTTTCATCAAAATGTTTCGTGAATGATTGCAGTAGTTTCGGGAAAAAATTAACTTCGTCTCTGATTTGTTGTTTTCCATCTTCTATTCCAGGACGCGGGGGCCGTCGAGGCGGCGGCGGCTACGGTAGCGGCTTCGGCAACGTAAGCGGCTACGGTGGCGGAGGCGGTGGCGACAGATACAATCCTTATCACAGGCAGGGGGGCACCGGCGACAACTACAGCACTGGCAACAACACTTTCAACACCGCCAACGCCTCTCAAGGATATAGCACCGGCCACAGGACCAACGACAGAGGGTGAGCAAAGACACTTGTTCGGTGGAGGAGCCGGGCTTCTCAAGTCAGTGTGAAACAGACACTGAGCGTGTAGTGGTGGAGGTGCCAGGTTTGATGCTTAGATTTAAAGTTTTAAACCCTAACCCACGTTGCCTACCCATACCCATAACCCTAACCCATATTGTTGCAGCACATGTACTATTGTCAATCTTAGCATGAAATGGACGCATAAACGGTACAATCATTGATAGTGGTTTTCAGAAGTGAATAATGTAAGAGACCACATTTCTGATTTTTTCTGTCAAACAGTCCAGTCATCGGCTGAGATGTCAAATTCTGGAAATCGATTATTGGTACCACAGAGAAACATTCTTTTATGCATGGCGTGAGTCTTGGTGACTTACTGGAATCACCGGGTTTTTTTATATGTTTACGAACAGCCGTCTTTTTACTTAGCCCATTTTTCTTATAAGTTTCATCATATCTTAAACGTCTTTCCTGACCCTCAAAACGACACAAAAAGCTCACGTGGCCGCATCTCGTCAACGTGCCGCAAGACACGTGATGGCGCGCGCTCCCCGACAAATTTTCCTAAAAGTGGACCGCTTGGCTTCGGCACCGCTTGCTGGTGAGGGGGTGTCAAAGCCAGCGTCAGTGTTTCGTGTCGAGGTCTTGATTGATGGCGGTTGACGGAGAGTGCGAGGAGGTTGTTGGAAAAACAAGTGCACCATCATTCACCTGACCGCTCCATCGTGCGGTCCACTCAATCTCAATTTCACCGCGTTTTCCCGACACTTTTCCGACACTTTTCCGACAGGATGTGGGTATTTAACGCTTTGCACGCTGGGAAATTGTGGTAGTTGTTTTGTTTGTGTCTGTTTTTTTTTTTTAGTTTCAAATTGCACTTAAACCAACTGCATGGGTTTGGTAATTGGTAGCGTTACGCACTGGTGTTTTGAAAATTCTTTAAATTCTTTCATTTTTGCTGGTCAGTCGAAGTATGATTAGCTTCTTTCTGTATTTATTCCCTTTTCTTTTTTCGACACACCACTTATCATTTTCATCAATTTACCTTGTTAACAACATTCGCTCGATCGACGAAGTAATCATGAAAGATGTAACGTAAATATGGCCGCGAAAATTGTTCTTTCATTCCCAATGTCTTGCGAATCTACATTATGCACCCATGCGGAACTTCTTGGATTGTTGAGAGTCACCCCCGAGATTTAATGACATGTTCGCATCTGATTGACTAGCATGGCATTACCATAGGTATTACCTACGTGTTGCGGTGAGGCGTTGCTGTTTGCTTGCTTCGATGCTTCACGCGCACTGTCAACACAACAACCCTCCTAGCGTACCCCACGCAGCCAACGTAGCCAACCTATTTGCCAATGCGAACGCGACCTGGGTATCCACTTAGCGGATTATTCCCTCCGAACGGATGTCTGCCAAGGGCATAGGTGAACGTAGGCGTGCATTTTCCTGCATGAGGGAGCAGTCCAGTTCTTGGCGCGATTTCTTGTGACCTATTATGATGCAAATTTGCCCCGACTTCCATTGATATTTTCAAACAAAATAACTTACCAATCGTGAAATGCCTCATTAATCAATCAGTGTGTCTGTAACCCGTCGTACGCTTCCATAAAAGTTAAACCTAGTGTGTGCTATACAGACAGTTCTCCACCTAGATTTGTGTACCTTTCAATCTTCAGACATAATTTTCTCAGACATTTTTCCCCCCATGGTCTTTATATTAAATTGAAAATGATAATGCTTTTTTAAATTGTGTAAATAACAGCTATTTATTGTATCCAGGTCTAACCGGCACAGTGGAGGACATCAGAACTCGAACCGCGGAGGCGGCGGCGGCTACAGGGGTAGGAATTACGGGGGCGGTGGGGGCGGGAATCGGCGTTAATTTCATGACGTGCCAGATAAAATGACGGACGGCAAATACCTTATCAAGAGGGAATTGCCACAGACGTTTGTTTTATTAGCGAAAACGCGCAAACTTTGGCTCACATTCACTATAAATGCAATTTCATATTCTAAACAAAGTTGTGAGCATTTCATTGGCCAACTGATTTTAATTCCATTTGGATTGTACGTGTAAAGCATGTTAACAGAAAGGCCATGGAAATCGTTGGCGAAACACTTGTTTGAACAAAACGACCGGCATTATTTTAAACCTAACTCTTCTATTTTTCATTCTAGACTAGAATGCTAGGAGATTTGATCCTTACAAAATGCATTTCTTTTGTATGTAAAATAAAATACAAATTATTTTTGGATCTGCCTCAGAGTGCAAATCCTACAATGGATATTATACATTTTCAATAAACTCGGCAATTTCGTTTGGTAAGAAATTTGTCTTTATGGTTTCTATCACTTTCCCTCACACCTGATATTTCTTCGTCTGCGAAAACCGTTATTTCGCCAAACTTCAGTCATTCCATTTATGAGTTCCAAGTACTTACGAGGCAATGAGAATTTGGATAACCAGTGACTCCACAAATGAATCTAACTCTCTCAAGTAAATTCTTCAAGTACTAACGGATTTCTTACCTTCAAAGAGTCGTTCACGTAGGTCGTCGTTTTTTTTTCTTTATCGCGACACTCAAAAGTCAATCAAGCCCCTTCTGTTTCTTCTCAGGTGTAAAAGTGATCGTTCCCGGCGCTTTCCCACCAAACACCAAGTCAAGACACTGTACCCCTCCCCCAATTAACAGGGTGCTGACATTGCCGAGACCACGGTTCCCCAGAAAGGGGGTGCACGGGCGGGTGATTGCAGATAATTGTCGGTACCGGGGTGGTCCTAACACGCATCACACGCTGCCCGCGCGGGGCGCCTCGGGGGTCGAATCAGGGCCCTCTGTCGCTTGGGGGGCGCACCGGTGTGGTCTCCGGTCTCACACGAAGCAGTCAAGTGATTTCTTATTTGATGCAATGATTAGGTGGACTTTGGTCCATCTGGGAGTGATGGTGATGTTTTTACAGCTCCGTATGTCTGCTTGGAGTCAAGTCGATGAAAGAAACAAAGAGTTCAGTGGACTGCGGCTAGAAGTTCTACGGATAACCAGGAAAGCGTAGAAATTAAACTTCTGCTGAAATAAATAACGTCAGCTTCGAAATTTAATCTCGCTATGGTTTCTGGCATTTGGTCTCACGTTTTGAAGGAAGAAAGCGAAATAATTTCTAGTTGAAAGCTGTGTTGAAAGTATTGATGATTGACATTGGATTCATATAACGCACCACACTTACTTTTTCACTATTTCAGGTTTCCGCACGTTTTCCTCTTGAACAGCCGATACAATTTAGCAACTATTCAAAACAACTGCACAGGGCTTGTTCATTATCAAGTTCAGAAATCTATTTTCGGCTTTTGCAGTTAGCAGTCCGAATGACATGACCCGGTGCTTGCACGTACCATGAAATCGCTAATTGCAAGGCAAACTGCATTGATTGCTCGCTCCGCCCTAAAAACAACCGTATTTCAAACCCCCTGCTGCTGCCCTTTGTTTCAAGGGCCTGGCGTGGTGGCTTAGGGTAAGGGTCAATCTCACGTCACTGTACAAAGTCTGGTAGCAGTGATGCGTGCCCCATCGACGGTATCGCGTCATAAGCGTCGAACGCCGACGTCAAAGAAGGGCATCCATACGTAGACAAAGCTACTTGCCGACCTGTATAAGGGGCGAGTGGAATTGCAGTCTGCTAGATTTAGGGATATGACAGATTTATATTTTTCCCGAGCCTTTTGTCTTCAAAGTGGTCACTTCTGAGTATTAAAATGTACCTTTTGAGTTCTACCACAGAAACTGTGCTCGCCTAAGACTTATTGACCCATCTGTTGCACTGAGAAAACACCAAGTGCAGGTTAATGATACAATGTAGCTGGTTCCAAATAGGGCAAAACTTTCTTTGGAAATGGTATTAATTCCCCAAATTGGTTGTAACACGTCATACTAAAGTCTTTTAATAGTATCTAATCATTTTTACATTGCCATGATTTTGTCGCGATTGAGCTTTCGGTTACGATTTTTCTCATGTGGAGAAAGTTTGGTGCATTTCGGGGCTTAAGTTTGTAGAAGCCAGAAGGGCCTTAATATTTCCACGACCCGTTCCTGGGCATGAGGTGGCGACGGTGCTGCTCCGAAACCCCGTTAGGATTTTACTAATGTGAGTTTAAAGCTAATGTCATTCTGCATGTTAAATGAGGCCCAAGCAAATTAAACTTTTTGACCCCAAATGCGGTCGTTTTTGGAAGCAATTAAACGACATAGAGTAAACGTACACGTATGTACGTTAAGCTTTTCGCAGGGAAAGTTAGCTTTAGAAGCAAACCCGTGTTCGAGAGCCGTAACTTTGACTCCACTCTTCCATAACAAGGGGTTAAATTTTCACATTTTCCGGGTTCTTAAGCATGCTGAGGGCAATATCACATGTTCGTCTATTGCATTGAATGCTTAGCAGCACTGTAGAGCTGAGAGCTAGCTCTAATAAAGCAATTCAAGTGATTGGACCCACGTTTTGGGGTCCACGCCTCTCATCGGCACCCTCGGCACCCCCACCACCCCATCCAAGGCGACTTCTCGGGGTTGGCTGTCGAGTGCCACCGGAAGTAATCACGACGCCGACGAAATCGACCCGACATGCGCCCCGGCGACTTTTTAGCTACGCGATCGTTGCTAGCTCTCTTGTTTTTTCTTTTTGGTTGGGGGGGGGGGGGGGGGGGGCGCGGAGGTGTTTTTATTTTCGAGACGGATAAATTATATTTTAACGAAACCTTGGTTTCCCGCTCTGTCGAAATAATCACGGAGTCCACCAAACAGTTACGCAATTTTTTTGGTTTGTTTTTGGTTCACAAAGGTGAAGAAGCATCTTAAAAACATTTACCGCACAGCTAGTTTATAGATACTGTTACCAGAGTTCGTTTTGGGTTTATATGATTTTTTTTTCTTTGTTGCAGTTGGTGTCAGATTTTAGAGTAAAATTATAAAAAAAAAAAAAAAAAAAAAAAATAGAGTACAAGAATAATCACATGTTTTTTGAAAAAAAAAAAAAATTTTAACCTGACCATCGGCTTATAAGACATGCGTCAGCGACATAAGAATCCAGCAAATACCTCTAGAACTCCGTTTCTTCTTTGATATAACATGCAGTTGAACCGGAATTGTCTAGTGATGCGAATGATGTGTCTATTGAATTACCCTCAAGGTATCCGTCCTCTGATCATGCCCATGTTTTCACTGGGGCAACCGCAGTGCTATTCAATTCGGCCCAGTAATGACAGGCCCTATCAAAACCCGCCCATTGTGACGACATACATATCATGCTATCTGCGCCAACATCGGATCTCATTTTCCAGCTACCGGCATAATACGGTCTATTAACGCACCTCGTTTTTCAAAAGACCTTTAGAAATGTTTTAGAAAATGATGATATCAACAAGCTAACTTGGGTAGTTGATAGTTTGAGCAATATAGATCCAAATCGTTGAATTTAGATTCATTCTCATGACGGGTTCATTAGATTTGCGATTGCTTTTCATAGCACCAATGGAAAAATCTTCCCTATTACAGATGACATGTTGAGATTTCAAAGAGCGAACAAAGTTGAAGATTAAGATCTCTTAGACTTGCATGGTAAAATGAGCTTGTTCGCTGCGTTACATGCTTCGTTCTTGTAACTTAATTTTAGTTAAGCTTCATATAAGCTTACAAGTGCAGTGCACACACCTATAATTATTAATTATGAGCCAGCTGTCCAACAAAAATGTCATATATTTCATACTCCCAATGCGTCCGTAAGGCTCCAAAACTCCAGCTTGTTATAAAATCCCTCTCATTGAAGTACCATCCAGATACCAGCCCGAGTATTCCTTGTAACATCCCATCCCGACCACAATAACGCTTCCATCTGCAAGGTGATACATTGCAGCCCTCGCACATGGACGCAGATCGCAGCGTTGTCACCCCGTTGTCCCTGCAATTACAATGCCAGGAGGTCCTGACAATGGAGATCCTCGACGCGAGCTGCAGGACTCAAGTGTTTTCCTTGGGACCCGGGAGGACAGAGGACAGGCTCGTCGAGATGTCACATTTGACATGGTGTGTCGCCTCCATTGCTGGCTCTATATTACTGAGGGAACTTGCATTTGTTCCGTAATGTAAGGGGCGCTGCCTGGTACGAATTTGTACTTGAGATTTTTGGTCTTGTAATTTTTTGGAGTGGTTTGGGCTTAGCTTACATTTTTATTTTTTTGAAATTTTGTGGTTACATTGATTCTTGTGAATTACTTATATAAATGGTCGTTACCACCCCTTTACTATCACTAAAAAACTAAAAATGACTTCGGCAATTGGTATTTTAAGAACTTTCAGTGACTCCAGCCTTTAAATGTATTGGTCTTCTGAAAAAAAATCTCTTATTTGTTGCTAAACGATGCCTACCTGGTGAATATTTCATTTGTGATCCCTACTAACAAATCTCTTAAAATGCATAATTCCCTTGTGGTCCCCATTGGCAACCCCTGGTTAGCTGAAGTGGCCTTCAAGAGCGAAACTGTAGCAGAACTTGTGTCCTGTCCTCTGGTCTCCGCGTAGAGTACCTACCCATACATTTTATACCGACCCCTGCTAGACTCCACAGTGATGATATTATAAAAAATATACTCCATGACTGCAGCTCGCATGTATACGTACCTACTCTACCTACATGTATATTACCCACCTGCCGCGACATAACCGCCTGAAGAGGCTGCTGGAAATATTTCACTCCACTATGCAACCTCGCCAACAAAACTATATTGCATGTATACAAGCCTCTTTGCCTTTGATTGCTTTATGAATAACATTTTCATTTACCAAAGCTTGCTGCTGTACAGTAGTTACTACCTACATGAGCAGCCTCTCGAACAGAGAATGCTGCTGGAGCTTAACCGTCCAACAACTTTAATTCTATTATAGATTATTATTTTATTATAATTATTGTTGTGTTATAACTTATGTATTCAATGTGTAGATTCTGTTTAGAATGGAAGTTATTTTCTTTGACATTTGACAAATCTCCTTGTTTGTAGCGCGTAATACAGTTAGCAGCCACTAGAGAAAATTTAGTCCAAATTGTTGAAAACCACTTTTTGGCGCGCCAAGAGCTGTCTTAAAGAGAATTAGAACGTCCAATAATGGGATTAAAAAAGTCACGAGACACTCGTTCATAAATTACAAGCCCCTCGTTCATCAAAATCGTACTTGTACAAATTGCACTCCGTCTCTCTCTCTCGTTTTTATTGTTTTCAGAAATGAAGAGGTCTTCTCATGACCTAAATCACCGACGTTCCCAAGCAAGACCCTTTTCACCCAAGTACCACTCTACTCACCACCAAACGAAATGACGATATTTTGATTTGCTCGACTATTAATCGATGATGAACGCTGTTGGTTGTGGACGAGCACGGGAATCGGGACGAGGACTTGATTTAAGACGAGTCATTGCCGATGAGCTTGTGGTCGTGGTCTTGGTGTTTACGCGACCGAGGGCTCTCCATGCTAGGTGCCCTCAGCCCCCGAAGAGTCCTCGATACGATGTGTCACTCCACAAAACGCTTCGATCTAGAGACCGCGTGGAGGAGCCTTATCAGCCTCCTCGCGACTATACCGACGACTCGAACCACAAACTCGTTTTATTTACTTTACCCCATCACTAAGATTTCATGACATTTTAAGAGGATTACGCTTTCTTTGTAATAATTTTCAATGGTTAAAGCAAATATTGATTTTTTCCTCTCGATCATGGGTTTATTTGCTTTTATTTGCTCTTTCTCTATTATAATCTCGTAGTGGAGGAGCCATGATTGATAGACGACCGTTTCCATACAATTTACATAAGCATTTCCACTTCGACAAATTGATACTAAATTGATTGTCAGCTGAATGAAAACACGTTATTCCACAATGAATTTTTTTTTTGCTACCGCACGATATAAATAAACTGGAAATCAAAACGATATAAAATAATAAATTTCCCGGTGATCCTTTGAACTGTGGTTCTCGCACTCGAGAGATGCACTCTGCAATGGTGAAGCACCGCGACTCAATAGCTTACAGCACTCGGCAGCTTCACGAGACTCTTGATGACATCTCTTGACTTGAAGGGAGCCGTGGCATGGCGGTCAGATGGACCATCCACTCGCTCGCTACCGGCGACTGCCGGAAGAGACAAAGATACACTCGAAAAGAGCCGGGTTATTGTTTTTTACCATGAATATTTCCCTCGCTTTTGAATCTCTCCACACTTGAGCAACGTGGAATCAAGATGGCGTTCAAAGCAAGTACGTGTATACGGGTCGGGATGAGGACTTTGGGGAGTCTTTAGTTATGTGAATGTGCGTACTTTTGGAAGGGGGCAAATGTGACTCGTAGAATCTTCTTTAGATGAATTTAAACGTGGAGAATTGAAGAGATTGGCATGTACGATTTACCGTACGATGAATGCTATTGGGTCATTCCATATCAAGTGCCCACACTCAAAACCTTCACTATCTCAGAACTTGACGAAATTTTCAGGAGGGTTAGAACACCGGAAATAAAAAATCTCTTTTAAAGTTTTTTTCCATACGCCTAGCGGTTTGCCCGTGGCAGGGGATGGAAAAATAAAATATTTTACTTTTTGCCCCGCACGGCCATTCACTATATTCACTCTAGCGTTTGAACAAATAAACTTAAAACGATGGGATTAGTTCTAAAATGATAATCGTGCTTTCATTAACAAGAAAAAATGCATAAATTGCTTACTTATCAAGTTTAGGGGTAGAAAAAATCCACCCTTAAATTTCAACCCTTAATAACTCGAGAAGTAATTTTTTTTTTTTTTTTGTTTTGTTGTGAAGCATCTCCTGTCTATTATCTTTCCATGAAAAAAAAATTAATCATTAACAGCCGTATGATCAGAAGTTATGAGATTTTTATTGTATAAATGTGTGTGCATTTAGTTGTGTTTCTGCAAGTCTGTTAGCATGGTCCATGCAATTCACCCGTAAATTGATAGATTATATAATTTTTCAGTTTAAAAATTGTGTGTAAGTACTACAAAGATTCTTTTTACTCACTCATTTCTTCGTTTCACTCTGACCTATCACTCTGGCTTCTTCGAACAACGGCGAGGAGGAGAACACCCGCGTGGCTACTGAGTGCTCAGACACGGGTACGAAGCAATGCAGTTTTTGCGTGCCGGGAATTGGCCGGGATGACGCAAATCGTGTGGCTAGCAGCTGTTCTGTGTCTTGGTGCTCCTCAATAGTTCCGAATGTGAAGTTGATGGTCGGGATGGCTTCGACCGCCCAATCGAAGAGTTGCCGGGGTGTTATTATTTGCGACTCGTAGGGGCGCTGAAGACTCGCCCGCGCTGCCAGCCGCTTGACCGTCCCTCCGACGCCGTCGCAGGCGCTCTTCCCATGTGACGTCGCCGTGAAATGCCACTCCACGTCGGCCCCAAAGTCTCTTTGATAGTGGCACAAGTTGGCAAAATTTTTCCTATTTTTATATTGCGAGGCTGCCCCATCAGAAAAAAAGAACATCTTCTTTATGGTCTGAAATTTATTGTGCAAAAAGCTCACGAGTTTTTTTATGAATAGATGCACTGCGACAGTGTTGTGGATCAAACTCTCGGAAATTACAACAAAGCTGATGTGGCGCTCTTCCCCGCCCTCTTTGTAATATGCCACGAAGGGGTGGATGGTGGCGGACGCATTGTTCCAGTGGAACCCCTGGGCCTCGTCTTGTAGCACGAACGCATAGTTTTCGGCAAAATCACAGATCACCAAAAACTCGCCGGGCAGGAGACCGCACTTGATGTCCGATTGGTGCGAAGATTGTTTTTTAGCAATAAAAGAGTGGCGGCACAGAGCAACTAATTTTGCACAAAAACTGTCCACGAATTCCTCGGATGAATCGATGTGCGTTTGCAGGGTGCATCGGTCGGTGCTCTCCCACTGCTTGTAGATAACATTGTCCACCATTTCGTCGTCCAGCAGTTGCGTGAGGCGCTCCTTTAACGGCTCGATGCCCGGGCACTCCTCACACTCGCCTAGATGGCATTCGGGGAGGGGACTGTCGCAGACCAACTGCTCAAGGCAGTCGTGGTAAGATGTTATCGGATAAGATTGGTCCACTGTCAACTTCGTCAAGTCGGCACCGATGATCATTAGCTTGACGTTTTGGTGGATAGTGCACACGCACACCGAATGAGTCCCACTGGCACCAGGCAACACACAGTTCTTCGGCCGCAGCTCTGCAAATTTTGAAAATCCTATTTTTTTATTAGGAAATTTGTCCTTGAATTGGGTATGGAGGTCCTTAAGGTTTGAGAGTACGAGCCTTTTCTGGATGTGCACTCGAGTGCCGCTCGCCTCCTTGACGGAAACATAGTCTTTCTTGCCCGGCATGGCTCGGCTCACATCGTCTGAATTGTAAAAAGATTTTACTCGGTCAACTGTGGCTCGGTCAATTGTTTTTCCTGGCTTTGGATTCGGGGTTGACAAAATTCCCTTTTCCAGGACGAGCTTCTTTGCCTTGCGGACCATGCGCTCTGACGCTTGAAACTCTGCCACTGTTCGCCGGACAGAGCAGCTCTTCGGGAGGACAGTTAGAACATGCACTTTCTCGCTGTTGGATGTGGACGAGTGAAACTTCTCTTTCAGCTGATTAATCATTTCGCGACCATCAGCTGAATCTTGGCCACTGTCGCTTTCAGCGTCGGAGGTAGTGGTTCTTTTAAGCGCACCTTCGAGTTTCTTCAATTTCTTCCTGGGATAACTGGATTGCGCCAACTTTTTCTTAACAATGGGCGATTGCCCTAGCTCCGCCAAGCCCACGTTGATGTTAGACAAAGCAGCGTCTTGTCGGAAAAAATATGCTTGACTCTCGGCGTTTGCACCACTGCAGCCGGGCTGCGAGTTGTCGCCATCGCTGGAGGTCGTCGTCGTCACTGGAGAGTCGCTGCTGATTGGTTTTACGTAGTTATTTAAATCTTTCCTACATTTGGCACAGATTTTGCTTCCTACTGGAATCGAGGAAATCTTTTCAATCATCCACGGCTGGACGTTGAGGAGAGACTTCAGCTGTGTGTGGGAAACGTGTTTAAAAGGATTGCAGCACTTCGCTCGAGTAAACGAGTCCATGATTAAATTACATAAAATATACAAAACTAAACGCTGTGATTATAACTATTAAATAAACTAGCTATTACTATACTATTGCTATTAATTAAAAATATGTTCACAAGACACTTCCAACGGTATTATTAACACCCCTCAATTCACGACGCACAAAAATAATGCAAAGAAAACTTCGAATCACTCGTCTACTTGCACTGAGCTAAGTGTTTTGCGACTGACCAAGAAACCAATGCAGAAACAACTGAATTCGCTGTCTCACGGCTAAACTTCCGGCCATAAGGGTTGAAAAGAGAAACAGGTAGCAAGGGCTGCACGTGTTCGTGGTGGGATTCTTTAAATAGAAGTAGGTAAAATATGAATTTCGTCAGATCCGTGGTCATAATGCACGGCAGAAACACAGACCTAGTATCGTGACCAGAGCCACATATTATCATGTTTATAGCACAAAGCCCAAAAATATCACATCCTTATAATAAAATTTTAATTGCTCGACTCCATCCCAAATTCAAATCTTTTCAAGCTTTATTTATGCTATGACAAACTTAGCATAATCGAATGCTTCTGAATTCAATTTGGTTCATGCTCAACAAACTATTTAGCAAAAGCACTTCTAAATTCATACACATCTATACAATAAAAATCTCATAACTTCTGATCATACGGCTGTTAATGATTAATTTTTTTTTCATGGAAAGATAATAGACAGGAGATGCTTCACAACAAAACAAAAAAAAAAAAAAAATTACTTCTCGAGTTATTAAGGGTTGAAATTTAAGGGTGGATTTTTTCTACCCCTAAACTTGATAAGTAAGCAATTTATGCATTTTTTCTTGTTAATGAAAGCACGATTATCATTTTAGAACTAATCCCATCGTTTTAAGTTTATTTGTTCAAACGCTAGAGTGAATATAGTGAATGGCCGTGCGGGGCAAAAAGTAAAATATTTTATTTTTCCATCCCCTGCCACGGGCAAACCGCTAGGCGTATGGAAAAAAACTTTAAAAGAGATTTTTTATTTCCGGTGTTCTAACCCTCCTGAAAATTTCGTCAAGTTCTGAGATAGTGAAGGTTTTGAGTGTGGGCACTTGATATGGAATGACCCTATTGTGATATGACTACATTATAGGTTAATATACGGCGCCAACGAATTGAACAACGAGTAGTGAATTTGAGAAATATAAGACCATCGGTTGATGTGTTTTTTTTGGAATGCCAAGCTGTAGTTCTACTAATTTCGTGCTAATTAACAATGGGAAAATGAGCAAACCATACAAATTAGAACGACAAGGTTGGTCGGTGATGTATTTTGTCCGAAGCGTACGATTTTATTCGATCTTGTTAAATGCTGTTATGGGAATGGATATCTTCGTGCATTGTGTGTCCAAGATTTCAGGAAGTGTCAGGACAAGCTGACCACTTGAGTAGACGTTTTAACCGCGTAGAACGTGGGGTGCCGTGCCGTGCACAGTGAGTCGGACAGGCATTGAGGACAGCCAACGCTAGGAGGAAATATTATCGGGCCGGAAACAAGGGTAGGAAAACGTATGCCCATATCGCATCTCGTAGAATGTAGAATGTATTGGTACCGCATTTTTTTTTTGAACATGTATTTTATTCTTCGTAAGAAAACTCTCAAAACCATACAGAGTGAAACAGAGGAATGTTTCTAAGATATTTATTTGACGGGTAACTAAAGTATCGTTGTCTTCCACATCATCAGAAATGATATTTCTTCAATTTTTGTATGAAATAAAAGCCTGCCGTTTGATTTGATCATCGCCCATGTTTTTATCTCAAAACTCTACCTGTAGCGATACAAAGATTCGCCACCTGATTTTAATAAAGTCGTTTGAATACAAGAAAACTTGGAAGAATGACCCAAATTAAATACGTTGTGTGCTGCAACTATTCTGCTACATTACGGTAATATTTGAAAAGCTCGTCCTATGGAATTCAGCACCATGGTGATCGATGAGTTCGTATATCGAGTTTTTGCGTCCGACTACGACGCCGACGTCCGAAGCGTCGATCTGCGCTGGACAGCGGCGTTGGTCGAAAAACATTATTCACTGTTTCCCTCCAGGGCGTGGTTTTCGCCCTGCAACTCGCGCGGCGAACATGCCATTTTATCCGATGATGCGTTGCGATGGACAGAATTTAGCAAGAAACGAACAGATATTACTTCTGAGTCCTGTAAGCTTCCACTTTCGAGTGTCCGCTAACGACCAATTATTTAACTCATCATAACTTATACTTCAGGATTGTTCTTGGCAGTCATGTATTTGTGAGTTGTTTGCGGGGAAACAAAAAGCAGTGGTCATTTTCCAAAATAACTTCTCTTGCATTTGGCTTAATCAATATTGTAGAGTTTGTGGTAAAAACAAAATAATGGTAAGAATAAAAATCACATTCTTACCCAACAGTGTGATCCAACCTTAATTTAATGAGTTCAGTAGCCCAATTTGTTTACATCAAGTACAGATTTATAACTGACGTTTGAAAGCGGTGGCCCGTTTTGACCGCTTCGGAATCAGTTGGCAAGAGCATCTCACTCAAGCACTGAAATGTAGTGCAGTGAAGATTTAAGTCATGAATTATCTCAGAACCTTGCAAGATCGACTAAATGGTCTTGTGAGATTCAGGCTTCATAATTCATTATATTCATTATATTCATTATAATGGTACGTTTGACCAGCACATGTGTATCGGTGTAATTTGATACGGCTTAGATCCAACCAGTTATATTTTGGGGTTATGTGCCAGAAACTTTTTTTTTGCGTTTCTATGAAATGTAAAGTTATTTTCATTGTATCTTTTTTTTTACACTGATTTAAAAACAGTAAGCACAACGTTTCTTCCAAGATCAAAGGGTTCACGTACTTGTACGGTATTCACTTGCAAACCTATTATTTATGATTACGAAGTTCATGCTTTCTTTCGTCTCATTGGGTCCAGTTATTTTCTCGCTTCAATTCAAGCGTTCTACCAAAGCTCTAGCGCACAAGAGCACTTGCTTTCAGGGCATAAAAGACAAAAACAGAATTATTTAAAGTTCATCGTTTTTGAATTACTATTCGTGGAAAGCTGGCTGGCGGGCACCCCCGTTGGTGACGACGGCGACGATGGAAGCCTGTTAATATACATTATTCCATTATTCATAACTTGCCGAGTGAAGATGAATGCAAACACTGACGGGAGCTGTGAACGCCGCACAAAAGTGTGCATGCAGCAGCATACAGATATTGCCCGTGTGCAGCTAGCTAGCTAGGGTACACATGCAGGCGACTGGCAGCGGACCCTATTCCTCGGGTCATCGTGAATCTAGTTTACATGCTCGTTTAATATACTTTGTCAGCAACGTGCCTATGTCTTGATATCTTGATTCATAATTCATGACGCCGAGTTTTTGATCGAATATTTCACACTAATACACCCTTCTAGGACAGCCCTCATTTTCTTCACGCATGCAATTCCTCGTGCATGGGCTTTTGATTGAATTCAGCAGCATGAATTCATAACATGCAAGTGTTTTTTCAATTGTTTAGCCGCGACGAATAAATCTGAAGATAATTAGTAAATAATAACTTCCAGATTGGTTCGTACAGACATTTTCAGGCTGTTTTACTCCAAAACAAAACTCATCGTTACCATTCTATTTTCGATAAAGAATAAACTCGCTGAACGCTCATGCCTTGAGCCCCAATCTTTTGAACCCACCCTCTCCAGGCCAGGTAAGCACCCTCTCGCATAGGGTAGGTACTTTATTGGTTATCACTCGACATTTATTGCTATCTCCTCCACGCTATCGTATGCAATATCAAACGGTGAATGCCGAGCCGAGACGTATATACAACCCAATCAATCCGTACCTAATATGATGTTATTACCTAGGGATTAGTGCTTTCGCATGACATTTAACACCAGTTACCCGAGCCAAGCTACCTTTAGCGTCGCTGCCTAGTTTGTTACCTTTACGCTTGCCCTGCAGGAGTAATATCAAATTATCCAGTGCGTTCGGAATTTCATTAAAACCGCGATTAGCTTTGCTGCCAGTTGATGCTGGTGGAAGCTTTGTACCTAAGCATCCACTTGTGCAGCTTGAATTCATCAGGAGATTAATTCATCAAAGCATTATGTTATTATCTATCTGGAACGAACATTGTGTACCGTGGCTCTGAATTAATTAATAATCTACTGGTGGGATGATATTTAATCTGCATTAACGTTATGTACCATACCTGCTCTATTTGCTCATCTTGTTCAACGTTTACGGTGATATTGTTACAAATTAAAATTATCTGATGCTAATAATTTCTCTGTGAACATCCTATCTGTGGGACTGTGGCATACGAAAGCTATTCTGAGACTATGTAAGAATTAGTGGGGAAAAAATATCCCATTCGATTTGCGCTCTTCTATAAAATGTCGATACCAACATTCGTCAACGTTTCTAATTTGCATTGTGCCATCACGAACGGCATCCCTTATAAAATAGTGAAACATGCTCCAAATTGTCTTACTTCCCATGGTAAGGTTCCCAGCCCCCATGATAGCAGAGCGGAAGCTGAGCTATCTGACATCTCCAACGCGACGCTAGGCGATTCTCTCCCACGGGAGCTCTCAGCTCTTCTAGCTCAGTGCACCCCTGAGACCCCCCTAAGACTCCCTCCCAGGGGCGTTCCCCAATCGCTTTTGAACACGCAGGTAACGTTGTAACGCAACGTCGTGATGCGTTTTGCCTGCGCCTTCTTCGAATGTATCAAAGCGGAAGAGTGACTTCTTTAGATTGTTCTTTATAATACTAGCGCGATTAAAAGTTACACGTGAGAACGGTATGTTATTTTCTGGTCCCATAAGCTTGTGACGAGACTGTATGCGGACTGAAAAGTTAAACGTCAACATTTAGGGCAGTTTGAGCAGACTGACAGGATACCAAACGTTGACCATCGCTTTTCACACATCATTTTGGACATCACGGCAGAAATCCTTTCAGTTTCGTTTCGCACTTTTATTCAGAAGTATTGTTCTTACCAAAATGCCATTCGAATAATAAACCGGATGTCCTCGTTGAATGGCGAGAGACAATTATTTGCTCTGGCTATTTCACACCTTGGGGGTTGAATCTTATCCACACCGTCTCAATACAACTGCCCGTGCAAGCTCTCTATAAAAGAGGATAAAGTTGACATCTCTTGAGCCAGATGACTTGGAGATGCCAATTAAAAAATGGCTTGCTAACAACATCTCCATGGGCGCATGGGCTGCACCGACGAGTTTCGCACGTGCTCCCAAGAATGGATCTCAACGAGCTCATTGTTACGATGCGTGCCATTGTGCGTGCGGTGTGTCATCCCAAGCGATTGTCATGCAATGATTGTTTCCGGTAACCACAGTAACCAGATTCGCTGGAACCGGATGATACATCTCGAAAGCTGACACCGACTTCCGATTTTCTGTGCTTGCAAGATAGCGCTAGTATCAAATGCGTCTGTGTGATGTATCCGAGCAGTCGATGAGATGAGTTTTAAGCACTAGAAAAAAAAAACTGATGAAGAGTCCCTTATTTTACCCTCGCTGGCTGATTAGTATTAAATAACGTCGAACGTGACTTGAAAAAAGGGCCGGAGGACACGTTCTCGCTTGCCGGCACAAAGGCACAGGACTTGACAATAGAGGGTGGGGCAAAGAGTGATGTTTTAGGGGGTGCACGTTATTGCTTGACAGCAACCGGCAAAGTGTATGTTTGATCTGGTTGACGCCGTGTTTGCCCCTAATTGATGTAAATGCCAATTATAATTTTCAATTGATCGACGTAATTGAATTTGCGTAGCAACATCACGTGCGGAAGGGTCAGCAAAAATCACACAATTTTTCAGTATTCTAGAATGGCAATATCACATTAGAAAAAACAGCTCTGGTATTTTCAGACGATTTCGGTCAGCTACACCACTTCTAGTAGCCTAATATTTCCACATTTTTATCACCGACCGACTGAAATAAAATTTTTGGCTTGAAAGTGGGGACCAACATCACATTTGAATTTTGATATCGGCACAATGACATGCCACATATCTCATCACGCTCATCGCAAGATTTTCGCCAAACCTCTCCGATATCCACTCACAAAGCTCGAAATATTCGAGGCCGACCCGCGATGCTCCGACCGGACCTTACCTCCCGCGTCGAGCCGATTTGTTTTCACACCTCTGTCGACGGCCACCCATCGCCGCCGAACAGCAGTCAAGAGCCGTCGATACTGTTGCCACTATTCAACGCGTTCCACGCTAACTTCGTGCCTGTCAGACACCTAACAATGGATAGAGTTGTTTCTCGCACAATCGCTGTCACTTTCGATTCTCACCTTTATCCGGAGGTGGGAGTCGGGACGCCGATTAGCGATGGTTTATCTTGCAGATGATCACAGGGATGGGCCGGACCTGTCAGACTATTCATAGGGCCGCTCACCACGCGTTACTCTCGATCGACTAAACACAAATCAATACAGAGTAGCGCCTGTTTCATTCGTTGGCACGTGCAGTATGGCCTTTAATTGAACGATGAAAAGCACTATAATAGGTGAGATTGTTCTGGACCATCCGCAAACAAATAACGCTTTGAACAAGTTTTTTGAAGCTCTATCTGACTAATCTAATATATTTACCTACCTTTCTGAAAAAAGTATCACTGCTTTTGATAGGTGTTATGAATTATAATATGCATCTAGACTAGGGTTAAAGCGAAAAATAGTGTGAGGAAAAGGAACAGAGATACTTCGTAAATTTTCATTAAGTTAACGGTTAACGGTTGACATGGTAGCATTTTCTTGAATTATCAAGTTTTTCCTTGAGAGGTCTAATTTTTTTTAATGTCATCATTCGAATACCACTTTCATATTGATGGTTATCTTTTTTATTTGTATTGAAATTGTGATTCTTTGCGGAGGAGTGCAAACACAGTTACATTCTAAATTTAAATAACGCACTTCAATCCATTTACGTCGCCATACACCTTCGAGCAGCATCTTCGATGGGAGATAGGACGACAAAACGCCGAGGTTGCGATGACTTGCAAAGCACCCAAAAACCACGTACGGAATTCGGCCCGCCGCGCATTGTGGGCCCATAAGGTGGTGAGAGGGGCATGTCAGAGCCATGTCACCCGAGCCCTGGGTTTGTCGAGCTACCTTTGGGTTGTGACAGAAGGTGACATGAGACCTCCCGTGAGGAATTTCTTAAGAAAACACGGACCACAATATGTGAAAAGTCGTACGTGTAGTGTCACCTGTTTTGCTGAGCTGTCATCGCAGGTGAGGGGTCAAATCTGCCCACGGACGCCCCCACCTTAAGATGGTGTTGTGATAGGAGGTGACAGTGGTGGTGTGATGGATGGAACAGTGGCGGTTTTGTGTTTTTTTTCTTCTTGATTGAAAATAGAATTTGGAAGGAAATTTAAGAATGTATCACGCAAAATATTCTGTCCTAAATGTGAGATTGGATTGCTTGGAACAGCTGCTCGTCGAAAAACTTGTTAGTATTTTGCTAATTTTAAGATGTTTTCGTAGCACCTTTTTGAGATGAAACACATTTTCCAAAGTATTGAAAACAAATGGAGCCATCTCAAAGCCATAATAACGAATTTCTATCACAATTTTTTTCCCACTTGTATATCATAATGTACATAAAATTAAAATGTGTACTTTTGGACGTGCATGGACCTGTAACAAATAAAACTGAAATAAATCAATTTTTATAGAAATGAATTGTTTTTTCAGCTCGACTCGAATCGATCATCTCCTGATACCATATCATTTGTGTTTTACAAAAGCGAATGATGTACATATTGTTATAAAGATCAGAAACTGGTCCAAATCAAAGGGTAGCCCCAACATTCTTCATGTTATGATATTCAGACGTTGGTCATTCATGGACGATCCAACCCAGAGGCGCATTAATGCAGATACACGTCTCACCTGGACCCATCTCAGGTGATGGCTACCGAAGTTATGCCAATTGGCTGCATTTTTCAATACCGATACAATGGCAAACGTAAGCGGTGGGCACTTTATGATTCAATGAAACGTCACTCATCTCCGAACACGACGTATATTATATCTTCTAGCCCCACACGTCGAGCCATGGGCTAGCATAGCAAGAACAAACACATTATTTTTATTTCTTTTGCCCTTCGTCCACGTTCAGAGCCCCCTTTTTTCATTCACAATTGAAATCTCGACGAAATATTCCTCCGTTACGGTAGGAATGTTACTTGGGTTGAACGGATGGTTGAAACACAATGCTTAGAAGAATGGTGCAGTATTCAATGTTTGAATAATTCGCTTTGAGCTCCTTTCAAAATATCTCTTGTTTCCTATTACAGCTCATGACACGTTAATTTGAAATTTGAATAAATCGATGACTTGGGATATTTTAAATATAAACATCTATACTATTAGAATGTCCCAAAGGCTGTCCCAAGGATAAGTTTTATTTGGCCTTTTGATAATAATAATTAGAAACTACCACTTTGATAACTTCCAAAATAGGTCGTATGCATTATTAAAAAATTTAAATAGTATGTGGATTTTTCACCTATTTCTCATTTCCGCTCACCCATTTACCCCAAGATAATGAAAATTGACGACACCGGAATCTGTGTGTTATTCTAAATTATAATTGAATAGATGATTTGCAGTAACTTTCCGGTGTTTCTGCATCAGTAATATCAAAGAAATATTCATTACAAATTAGGAAATGCTTGTAGGAATTTCATGATCGTGTATAATGATTGTGTCATAGTTTATAAATGAGCCACTCTTTTTTTCTGTCAGTTTTAAATAGTTTTCATTGTAGCATTTTTTAAAACGTCATACACGTATTTTAACAACATTTTCATGCTTGGAATTGTCATGGTTTGTGGAGATAATGACTGGTGTAGTTCTGTTCACAATCATTTTATGTTCATCATATTAAATTCTATTGATACTTACAATTTTTAAACTTACATTTTTAGTTGGGTTGAATACAATATTTCAGCTAATATATAGGTAGATAGCATCGCATTATTACACGACAGGTATTTAGGTCAACGTAGCTTGGTATGCAATCAAGCGATAGGGACAGGTACATTTAATTACATGGTAAATTCGAGTACTATTTGCCATTATTCTGTTTTACTAGTATGGTTTTGTGCGCCGATATCATCGAAATACTTCTAGGCAAGGATGTTACACTAACCCATTTTGGGTGTATATCTATCTCTCTCGCACATCAATTGGCTGGATATATATTTCTGTCTCTCTTCATTTACAGCCCTCAAACCGGTCTATTGGTGATAACAAAATTTAGTTTGTCGCAGTTCTAGCTCTCTTTCAGTCGACGACGGTTGACTAAGTGGACATATTTTAGCATGTAGTTTAATTTTATGTACCATAATAGTGCAGTTTATTGCGCAATTGTGACAGAAAATGTGCATTTTTTGGAATTTCAATGAACTAATACAACTTAATATCAATTAAGTGCCCAGTTAGTTTCAAAACAAGCGTGTGTTTGCAAGTCAAGTGTATCTTTTTGGTATTTGTGATCGTCTCCAGACTTCAGAGGAATGGTAAGAGAACAATATATTAATTCCATTTCAGCGCGTTCGCCTTGCCTCGACTCCAGAGGCAGAAATTCACTATACCTTGTCAATCATTCAAGATAAACGAGTACTTATGTGTCCCAGGTATTCATGAATTTAAAAAAACCAACGCTTTGAAACGCTCGTAATATTTGCTTCTGCAACCAGCACGAACAAGCCCAGTAGATCCTGTATGGGAATGTTTCTAATTTCATAATTTACACTAATATGTTGTACATGAATTCCAAAATAATGTATCTCTACATTGGTTGCTATCGCTGCCCACCCACCATAGCCTCACACTCTAAATTGTTCAGCGAATTTCATGAATAATTACCAACGCTTCGTCAAAACACAGTTTGCGTTTGCGATAATTACATTCAAAAATATAATATTCTCTGCCCTGCCAAATGCAGTGTCATTTCTGTATGATGCGTACGATGCGTGACCATATAGAATCATAGGCGGAAGTACTGAAGGGTTAAGACGGTGGCAAATATTTGTCGGAATACATTGCATTAATCCGCATACTTTGATTGACTGGTTGCCTTGCACAGACCCCTGCGTATGGAGGGTTGTGTGGGGAGGGACTGGGGGGTGAGAAATCGGACACCGCTGGGGGAGGACGTAATAGAGTATCGTTTGGTAGATGATGATAGCTCGGGTCCATTCAGTGGCTGCTGACATCGACCGCGCGTGAAATTTGAATCGCGTCTCGTGCATGGCGCAAATGTGTCAATAGCAAATGTAAAAAAAGATCTGTGGGTGGTTGGAAATGCTATACGGAACCAATTCTTTTTGAGTATTTGAGGTATAAGCAAATACACTTCGATGACTTGGACGTAAGAGTGAATTACAGTCGGTTCAGAGGTCTAGTTACGGTTAACCGTCCGTTAAAAACGTAACTTACCGCATACCTGTTGTGTCATGCACCATGGTAGACGATGCCATTTTTTTGACTAGCTCAAAAATGTGTAATTTCAATTGTAGTCAAAATCAATAATTGATATTCAAATATATTGCTCGATTTTCCCAAAAAGATATGTCAAAAGTTCAACAGCAAAAAAGTCCTTTTTACGTTTTATTTTGTTTTATTTGCACCCTGTCGTCCATTTACCAGCAAATGTGCTGAATTTCGGCAATGACCAATTAATTGATGTCATGCAAGTTACGATGTTTGGCGATGATGGATGACCCCCGAGACCCACCACACTGCCACACGACGTGTTTTGTAACAAACTACTGCAAATGCAAATAAACAAATAGCAGTATCACCGGACACACACACATTTGTTATACCAAAACATGGCTAAATGGCTTGCAGAATTTTTGTTTCGCCATCACATGTTAAAATACAAGAGTGAGAGAGATGTATCTAGCTAGGGGAGATCGAAAACAGTGTTACATTTTCCCGGGAGTTCAAGTTAATAAATCCGCTAGTTTCACGCTGTCAACGACACCGCGAGCCCCCAGCCCCCCTTCTCCCTCCCCCGCCCCAACGGCTGCGTTAAATCCCCGACCCCATCAATAAATATTTTGTCACCGTTGTCCGCTGCAGCGGTCCACCACCAAAGACTTTGTCCGCGCGGGAAAGTATGCTGGTGACAGCGGCCTGCATTGTTGGCCGACTCCGACGCCGACGCCGACACCGACGTCGCCGCCACCCTCTTGTCCCATGCCGACGCACATGGCCACCCTTCGAGCATCGATACGCACGGTCACGTCGCATCCAATTAATGTCGCCGTTGTTATGCTAATGGTGACGAGGCGCGCCAAGAAACAGATCGAAAATCGTACTCTATTATTTGAGATGACGAGTTATAAGAATGTTGTTTGCGTTGCAGGGCTGAAGACTGTAAGGAAGTAATTGATGTGTTGTCAGGCGTGACGAATAATTTTAGCTTTAGAATAGATTTAATCAGCCATTTAATATTTGATGAGTGTTTGGGAAATGCGAATAAAAGTGGTGCAATGATATTTTTTCCTCCTGCCATGTTCCACAAAATATTCTCACCGGCTGGTTAATCTGCAGGTGAATATATTGAATGACGTCAGCATGGTATAATGCCTGGTTAAAACAATCCCCGCGCAATAATGGGTCTCCGGAACGAATGCTGAATTGAAGCTGCTGATCCGGCTTATCGGCAGCATTGTTAGCTGCCCGACTCAGGTGCGTGCACGATTAGTCCCCCATGGTTAGGTCGGGCTAAACCTCTGACAAACTGACACGTGACCAGCACGTGGACCTTAGCCCTTGGAGCTGCTTGCAGGGCACAGGAAGGCTACGTGTGAGTATAGCCAGTCAAATCAGTTCTCAAGTCTCACGGACTCGTACTAACACTGTACTATGTGCCACATAGTAGCTATACGATTGGTATACATATTTGGTATAGGTACATTGACGAAAATTTCCGTGTAATTTGACTTTTTTTTAATTGTGGGCGTGGGGTGGGGGACCTGATCGGCCACTTCAGCCCCAAATATGTTTCATACGAATGTCTCATGCATGCTTTCCAATAGTTGTACGCAAGAAACGTAATTTTGTGCTGGTATTGACATAAGCATACAGTTGAATTGATTTCTGGGATTGTTGAGACTCAACATAATAACTCGAATGTATGAAGTGTCTTTAGTTTATGCCACCAAAATGTACTGGTGTTTTCCCATAACTTTTATTTAATTGTCAGGCGTAGATTAAAGCGTAAAGATTCGGCACCTCCATAGAGCCGGCACCTCCACCATCTCCTAACTCGAGTTGAACAGCTCCTCTCAATTCCAGAACAGCGTCACTTCTTGTCTCCTTTAAGTCGTTTTAATATCGAGCAATGACAATTTCATCCCGTTCATTTCCCTCATGAAAACTGTTTGCTTTTCCGCGTGCCTAGCGGTGCATGGGCGCGGGTTTAGGGGGTGGGGGGGGGGGGGGGGGGGGGGGGGGCGAAATAATAATGACATTCGATTTAGTATTTGAACCAGGTTGAAATTCGGCCTCGAATCTAATCTGCAAGGGATTAAAGATGGTGTGTGCGTAGCGGAGTCGTAATAATATTTTCCCTCGATTCCTTTCCCCATTATTAAAGGACTCGTCAGGACGCCCTCGCTGGCGTTTACGTTGCGAATAAGGATTATCAACTTGTAGAGCGCATGTTTAACAGAGCTGAATATTTAACAGTTGGTTTAACAGTCAAGTTTGTATTACTTGTGCCATAGGTTGTCAACATTTGCGGGTTTTTGGTCGGGGATCAATATTCGTGGGCCACGGCTATTCGAATGCGTAGCATTTACCAAAAATATTTACATCACCGCTGTCACCGTATACATTCGCACAGGTATATGGGGACATTTCCTACCGACCTACTGTATCAATCATACCTAATTTCTCTGGTTTCGTGCCTCTGCCAAGAATTTCGATGCATATACATAACCACGCCCATTCATCCGCCATTACAATTTCAACAAGAGCTGCTCGCTCATCTTTCTCCTCGCTCGTTCACCAGCTCGACTCGATGGCGCTCGCCTTCTCCCCTTCCGCCTCATTAGTGGAGCGACCGCCCACACGCAGCGCTGTCGCTCTACGCACTTGCGCACCTCTCGTTCGCCGTTCACGCACGCCACGCAACGAATTTTTCCCCGACCGAAATGAACAATGCTTACGGAAAATTACGTCGCCTAGCGTTATAGTCGGCTAGTGTTAATGATGTGCTGAGAGGTTGGGTAATGATAGGCGAGGACAGAGGCGAGGACAAGCAAGAAGTGTAAGACATCGTGTTGCAAATGTCTTTAATGAGCGTGGTCTGCCTCTATTCATGCGACGTTTGTGGTAAAGTGCTAAATGCAAAATGATTTCCTGATGATGAATGCGTTCACGTGGTGGGTTTGAGCGCTGTAATGTGTATCGTTCACTCGCTTGGCGAATGAGAAGCATGGTTTGCTAGTCGATGATTTGGATTTGGATTGTGTTAATTTTTCAGGATTTTGATCTTTCTTTAATCTAATTTTGGAGAAGCACGCTTTCGTTGTGTGACTCTTGCTTTAGGGACATTAATTGAGGAGTAAATGACGTGTTCAACTTGGGAATTGAAATGTTTTAAATTCGTTAAGGCATCTAATTATTTGAAAGAAATTAAACCTGACTTATAGGATACCATTTTAAGCCCTCAAAAAGTGGCCTAACAATATTTCACCTTGGTAATGATCAAAGTGATTAAATAGTGATGCATTAAAAAATTCATTTACTATAATATATTTACACTTTTACAAATGACAAAAGAATTAAACACAGAATGAATAGTTATTATATTTATAATAAGTAACGTTTAGTTTTAAATCTGACTTCTTCATCAAAAAGTGTGCGCATAAATCACATTATCTCACAAAATCGCTATACTCATTGATTGGATTGGATTCTATAGACATAATATAGTTTTTTTAAGAAAATTTAATGAAATATAAATAATATGGCAAGGGTCTCTTTGTACAAATTGGTATATTTATGGTATTATTTAGTCCTAAAACCTATACAACTTTTCGTCAATGTCATTGCTTCACAATGCGTCCTCGTGAAAAACAGGTGTGCTCACTTACAAGACGATCTGGGAAAGTGAGGGTTTAAAACACAAATCGTTCAAAACGTCTACATCATCTAATGTCTGTGACAACAACACTGCACTTTCAAACAAAAAAAAATAAACAAAACAAACACCTATTTTTTCCAATTTCCTCGATTATGATGTGTTCACTTCCCACGATCTTGCTGTCAACTTCGTCGATCAAATCACACGGTTCGGTCAGTGCAATTGATAACATTAAAAATAAAAAAAAAAAAAAAAACTCTGCCTAGCGCCGTAACGCACTTGCCTTCTTTGCCGTCTCTAAGGGGCTAAGACTTGGTCTAGAGGGTCCATTACGCACTCGAAAAGGTCCAGGGTCTATGATGTGTTCAGTTTCCATGCTTCTCTATAAAAAGTCAGCGTTTACCAAGCCCTGCCTTGAAGTGGTAGGTATGATGAACACATATTCGCAGTCTGCTGATGCGGATGCTGCATACCCATCGCGGCGAGATTCTGCCGTTGGTATGCCATATTGCTCAGCAAGCTCGCCGTACTGCTGCACGCAGACTGCTGCTGTTGCTGTTGATGCTGTTGCTGTTGCTGCTGCTGGTGTTGCTGGTGTAGTTGTTGCTGCTGGTGCTGTTGATGGGTCATTGTGGCGTTGGCGGGGCTGTGCGAACAGTGACTGCCGCCCTGCGGTGACTGACCGGCGTTACCGCGGGAGGTGCTGGTGCCGACGCCGCCCTCGCTCGAGCATGGTTTGCCGTCCTTGACGAGCACGGGAACGGCGACGCGGCGCGGCGAGCTCTGCGACTGAGGGCACGAGGAAATTCATGGGGTCAAATTAGCTGGACCTTCTTACATGGGGTTGCCAAACCAAATTGCTGGGAAAGTTTTTTTTTTTTCCGAAGAATTTGACTGATTTGAATGTTTTTTTCATCAAAAGTTCAAATCACTCATTCACTCATTTAAGTCATCAAGCCATAAAATATTTTTCGTGGGGAGGAAAAGTGAGTTTGTTGGAAATGTTGCCTCCGGAATCGCTCGAGCAGTGTTCAACAAATGCATGCCTCGCTGCAGAAAGGGTGGATTGTACATAAAAGCTCAAGAACATGATCACGCATACCATTTTGAAAACAGCTTTACAGGTTTTTAGATGTCGCAAATCCTGTTAACAGCATTGGATGTATTTTTTTTTGGAAATTTGGAGGGTTACATTAATTAATAAGACGATTAATAACTCGTTTACATTGTCTTTAACATCTATTCCTTTTCGACCGTAACACGTTTACATCAGAAACACTAATTGCAACTAGATTCGGGCAATAATGGCTCGCATGCGTAATCAGCTTAACAATCACAACACAATCGCTAAAACGTGTTCGCATTTCCACCCCATCCTGCTGACGGCCAGCCGCGGGCTTGTTTCACAGCACTAGATATATGGCTGGTAATACGCGGGTAATTTACGGGTAATTCTTTCACATGGACGAGCGCTTGTTGTGAAGGATCCCCTCTAATCGGGCGGTTGGATCGATGTGGGTAATGAACCTCGATAACTACGCTGGGTTAGTGAGGCGCACTGCCTTTATTACAAGGTACCCGCGATGAATGGGAGCAATGATACGAACGGATTTACTGTCTCAGAACAAACAAGTGGTCACAGTAATTATTTCTGACAACTTGGACGTTTGTTTCTTGTTATTCGTAATTAAATGATGATATGTTTTAGCCATTAAAAATTAGATTAATCAATCTCTGCCAATTAAATTTGATTGTCGTTTAAATTTCGAATTATCTAATATTTGGGAGTCTTTAACAGGCCAATCGTATTAGATTAATTTTATTGTCCGATGCACTTTGAAGCGTCGTGTTTATCCGAGGTAAAGAGAGCGAACGACAGTGTTGATTCGGGCGTCGCTATGAGTATAAAATTGAATTGCGAAACAAATTTTCGACATCATTGTTGTTCGTAAACCGCTGAAGTATCGACCAACGAATGACGTGTTGTCATTGCTGTTTTGTGTGTCGCGGCTACGATAATATTTTCCGATTATTATTGGCTAACTTCGATAACAGCTGCCATGGGTATTTATTCGCTGATGCGTTGGAATTATTATTCTCGCGACTGGACGTGTGGCCACCGTGTATATAACGCCACGTTATTGGCTTCGTTTGTCCATGCCAGCCACGTCGGCGGCAGACGGGGCAGGCAAGCAACATGTCAGCCATGCCACTGAACTTTGATAAAATGTTGTTCTCCACTTTCCTGTGTAAACACATGCGTGGGCTCTGTTTGCCCACGTGATCAAATAGAGGTGCCAAACCGCACCCTGGAATGAATGCACGCATTCGATTAACGAAGCATCGACGACGACTGCTTACCTGATTCTGTGCGTTCTGCTCGGCCATCGCTTTCTCTTTGGCTTGTCGCTTACATTTGTAGCGGTGATTTTGGAACCAGATTTTCACCTGTTGGAGAGAAATATTCGGTGTTATTATTATTTTTTTTTTTAACTAGGGGTTTTCCAATAATGTTAGCACAATTCTGTAAGCTCTTAATAAAGTATCAAGTAGGGTATACCTAGTTGTTACGAAACGTTGATAAAAACATAAATTATACCTTATACGTTTCAGTGAAAGCGCAACCGTGTTTTTTTGCGTCCGCGTCTTTATTTATATGTTCGTGATATTTTAAATTGACTGCAAGCAATTGATTTTTCAAGCAACTCTAGCAGCTACAACCCAGTCTGATTTAATCATGCAATTTTTGTCTTCGCAATGCCACAAAAGAAAGAAACCCGAGTCGTACACGTTTTGTTTACATAGCCGACGTGTCTTTGAAGGCAAGTGGGCTGAGGTACACTTATGTGGTGAAATGAGAGAAAACTCCACGAGGTGGTGGCGGTAAGAGTGCGGGGGTTGGGGGGGGGGGGGGGGGGGCGCCGCATGCCGGAGAGAGTCGTAGCCCGAAGCTCGACGCCAGCTCGTTATCGGCCGGCTCGGCGTCGTTATTCACACCGTACTGAGTCCCATTAAAATATGGGCGCTCTCATGGACTTTGCAATCGAGTGTAACATGGCGCAAGAGCGAGCGTCCTCGCTTTTCACGCGCGAATCGTGTCTTTCCCGGACGTCTTTCAATTGACAAATTACGAGTCACTTGCATTCGACGCTCATTCTTGCGAGAAAATTGTGAAAATGTACTAATTGCTTATCAGGCGTAGAAATTGGTGAGGTGACGTTCTTTAGAGATCGCTGGACGATTCATTTTATAAGGTATTGGGGAGTTTTTAAAGATACTTTATCGACTACAAAGGCTGGCATTTAGGGATATGGATAAAACGCTTATGGACTTATCGTCAAATTCCTTTGTCATCCTTACAGAAACACAATTGTGAACTGAATAAACCTCGGTAAAAGATGCGTCGGGGGCAGCTCGTAGTTTAAGGCAGGTAGCTTTTTAGTGGTAACTCCATTTCCACCACAGTGTCGTTATACACACTCGGTTAGCGATAATCTCCACGAAAGCTCCTGAAATCCCATTTCGCTGCAAAGTGTCGGACTGGAATAGCATTTGCGAGTTAAGTCTCTCTGCCAGGCCGCGTTCACTTGTCGCCGGGGGTGCACGGGCATGGCGTGGGAAGTTTTGACAGGTTGATTTAAGCTCCAATAACCTATGCAGGCCACTGCAGGGCTTTATGTCGCACCCACCACTCTGTGGTACTTTGTCAGCAGGCTCATTACACATTAATGGTGCACTCAATTGCACCCGTTTAGTATGCATAAAGTAAATTGCATTTCGCTATGCGGCCATGCCAACTGGCCACTTGCGAGCCGGTGGAAAACGCGGGGAAAAGTATTTACTCGGTGGTTTTATTTTTTACTTGTCTAATTAAATCATGTAATTTGCGTCCTCAACATCTCGAACTTGCGGCGAAGCAGATGCCGAGATCGTGATGGAAATATAATTGCTCCCGTGCCATACCGGTCAAACGCTGTGCGGTATAAAAGGCGAGCATCGGAATAGAAAATTACGGGTTCCTTAATTCGGGGGCGTTTGCTATGAAAACATGGGGCACCATGAAACTTAGATGATCTTCCCTCGTCCCCCTCCCCCATTCCCCGCTATCGTCGAGCATAGTTCCTGTTGTAGGCTAGCTGGTCTCTCCACGACGCGACGCGCGGATGAGGAGTCTATTCACGGGCATTTCTCCCTTTTCACCGACTGCATTCAACTAGGAAAATGGGGAAGGAGGAGTTTTGATGATGTGAGGGCAACTAGAACCACTCGACGTAAAACCCATGGTCCCCCCCATCAACTTACGCGTATGCCTTCTCATTGAAAATCTGTACCTACACAAACCTCACCATCTGTCTGGGTGCCCATGTTCTTTATGGGGCCACACACACAAAAAAAAGAGAGAAAATCCACCCCCTACAAAAACCACCCAACAATCGCTTAACGCAACAATGCCGCGCCGACTCTCGATCGAGTAAGAAGCTGGTTTGTCGAGCTGGCGGGATTCCCCCTGCAGGTTTGTAGCTTTTCAATCGGCCCAGCGCGTGTTTTTTTATAAGTGAGACACATTTTGCGACATTGTTCGTTGTCCATGCAGATTCTAGTCGGCGATTGCTGGTTGGTTGGTTCGTGCTCGAGTGCCGGCGGTACTTGAACGAACCGTTTTAGACGAGACGCAGCCTCCATATTGCCAATATTGCGCTCCATTCTTCGTCCGTCGGCGGCAGCGGCCATCGGGAAATATTGTTGTCGTGCGACGAGATTTTTTGTTGTGCTCTAAAGCGTTCAGAGCCCGTGCCCAAACTATAAGAACCCTCGACTAATTTGAATGAAACGGTAGTTACGATGAACAAAGGAATGAGATGTGATGGGCAAATAAATATTATCGTTTGGTTTACATTCTATAAATTTTAAATCCCACAATTAAGTAGATATAGATAGGTATGCCACGCACACAAGACCAATACAAAATCGGTGCAGAGCTTTTACAATTATTGGAGTGCGATAGCATAAAATAACGCGCATGAAAAGTAAATAAAACTTTTTTTTTTTCTTCTTAAATACAAAGTATGCAATTAAAGATCGTGCCTATTCTCATAATTGAATCACTTCTTTGAATTTAGGAGATATCATGCGTTGGACCTTTCCTGTTGTTTCAGCAAGCATCCCCTTCCACGAGGCTCTGCGCAAATGAAATTGTACATCCAAATATTGACCCTTGTTCTGCCCCGTGGGAGATGGGCAACCCACAACGGCGTCGGCAAAGGCACACTGCTACTGTTGTAGCAATTACAATAATTGAACTGGCATCCAGGCCGCCATTGGCTAGCGTTGTTAACACTGGTCTCTTTCTGACTACCGATTGGTGGCTCGTTGCACGAGTGGTTGGCTGAACAAATAATAATTATCGCTTGCTGCACGCTGTTGTCTGTAATTAGTTTATACCAGCCAACAGGATGGGTGAACAGTGCTTGGATGGGATGTGTTTCCGAAAGTATATACAGAGTTTTGGAAACAATGCTGATACTGACAGCTCCATTGTAATTACACAGCCACCGAAATATATTTTTTAATCGAGTTGTCATGGGTTTTTCATGTTTTTTTTTTCGTTTTTTGTCAATGAAACTTGCGGATTTCTGCAGCGTGTCTTTCAGGAATCGGTTGGACCGAGAGCATTTGATGAAATCTCACGCCCTGCTTCTGTTTATGAACACATACAATGGGCGATGCAGTGTACGTTGCTGACACATATTACTGATAGGCGTCGGCCACGCGTCGGGACGCTTGTCGCCATGTTGTGGCTTAAGTGGTGTTGGGGTGACGCTAATTCCGGCCGCCGGCCATTGCATTATTCATGCGTTCGATTATCAGTCATCGCGAATGATTGGGGCGCATACAGAAGAAAGCAATATTGTGTATTTGTCGAGAAATTGCGTAGTCAGCCGTGATGCCTCTTGAGTTGACATTGGGAGAGCTTTATTTATTAAAATTTCTATTTTACATATTGAGAATTATTTTTTAATAACGCAAATAAGCTACGTGTTGATGTATGTACGTTTTTCAATATCAATTCATTTCAAACACAGCTTAATTTTAACAGTAAGAGAGGAAAACTCCCCATTCGCGTGGAATTTATGAAACCAACACGAATTAACACAGCAAGGGCGCAAATAAAAAAATATTTTTATCTTTCTCTCTGATCAAAGTGTAATCCTTGGTAATCATCCTTTAAGCTCGCTGACTAAATCGCAAAGTTCATGCAACTTGCTAACTGTAAAGCAATCACAACGAAAGTTATCAACGCAAGTTTTACATGTCTACTCTCTACTCAACTGAGTGTATATAGCCCGCGTCTTACCTGTGTAGGGGTGAGGTGAATAAGACTGGCCAGATGTTCCCTCTCCGGTGCAGATAAATATTTCTGTTGCTTGAAGCGCCGCTCCAACTCATAAACCTGAAAAATTTAGAAGATGACCTCTAGGTTAGATCAAGAAATTTTAATGTCATACATGTTACTTACCATCCACTACTGAGCAAAAAATCAAATTTCTAATGTGGCATAGATATCAACAGATCGTGAGTTTTCTAGTGAAGACAAAGTTTCGTTGCCCTGTCGTGTACAGGACGAGTGAACGACCAACTACTGACCAGTGATTTTATTTTCAAACATCTCTTTAGAATAAATTAGTAAAATAGACCAAAGAGAGAATCGATCAGTCGCGATAAGTGTACAACGCCGTGGCATCAACGGCGTCGACGTCGGAGTTTTCCCTGCAAATATATAGGGCACTGCTGGCTGCAACCTCTTGGCTCGAGTAGGCGTCGAGACGCCATACTTGAGCGTGGCGGCGGCGGCGGCGGCGGCGGCAGCAGCAGCAGTAGAGAGATTTAAGACCTTGAGTGCCCGCGAGGAGTGCGCTCTTGCTTGCCCTCCCCCCCCCCCCCCCCCCCCCCCGTTTAGTAGGAAATTTTGTTTCTCACTCATCTGGTTTTATACGAAAAGTATGATTTTGTTTGCACCTTCAATATCGGTTTTAATCAACCACATGCCTTTCAAGTACTATACGTTACGACCGACCTAATGTACAGTCCTTTCTTTTCTGTATACGTGGATTCATATATTCAAATTTGATGAGCGCTTCAAATATTTTATAGCGCGATGCGTGAGACAAAAAACCACATTACATCAGTCTTCGAGATGAAAGTTGATCAGTTGACAATGAGTCTACAATTTCGACAAGATGTCTTACAATACTTGACTCTCTCTCACTCCACTGTCGCGCCATTATTTCCTTCTGTTCATTTGTCGACGCGATGCTAACCATCAGCGGGGCTCTGACAAATCAACGATCCCGACCGCTATTCAGAACTGATCTGTGTCTCGATGTGCTGCGAAAGCATTTTCGGTTTACGGTGAACGGCAAACGGCAGTGACGGTGTCCCGCATTGCCGGGCGGCGATGGTGGAAGGATAGGGCACGTACGGCACAGCGTAGCGCGACGCGGACAACGGCGAGGCCCGCAGCGACGGGCAGGATCCCTCCGCGAGAGATACGGCACGTTTGCTGCGTTACCCATCGAACCTTCCGCGCTCTCCTAGTCCTAGCTAACCGCGATCGCGGTGCAGATTGCCAATTAGTCGCGCTTGTAATCGCAGAGAAATTAGCGAAGAGTTGATTTGAGTTATTTCTTTTAACTTCTTAGTAAGTGTGGCTGAGTCTTGGGATCCAAATAATAGACGTTGTGCAAAATATATATATATTTTTTTTAGATCTTACATTGAAGGAAATATAGACGCTAAAAATATGTAAACCTAGAAAAACTCTCCTGAAATAAAATCAGGCTACGACACTCGGCAGAGCATGAGCATGGAATCAATGGTATAATCCCATCGTATTCCACTGTACCATGCACTTATCTAAACGGATTTGAAATATTCGGTGCGTCCAAATTTAAAATATGACCCGCTGAGCGCTGAGCATAAAAAGCAGGTATCTGCACACAGTCGACCGCTTGACAGTGTCGTGGACAATTTACGAAATCACTCGTTATATATTAGCCGGCATTTAATTACAAGTCGTCGTCGCATTGTTTACTCGCGCAGAAAGTTAGCTATTGCTCTTGGTAATGTTTACCTGGAACTTAAGTGTTCGGTAGCTGGCTCGGCTGCGCGTCTCCTGGAAGATCGCGCGTCCTGAGGCGCGCATTAACTTAGTAGTTGAGTTATGTCATCCGAATGCCGTTCCGTTCCGTCTTGTGTTTGCTGTGAGAGTATGTTTACTCAACTAAAATATTATTCTACTGAGCATATAGACCGGTCGGTTGTATGAATGTTTGATTTTAAGATTGCGGATATGATGGTAATTGTCATTTACGAGGTTTGAATTGAAAATTCGGTATTTTTGTGTGGTGTACGGCATAATGTTTTCTGTGTCGTCGGCGTTGAAATGTACACAGCAAATTAAAACATTTGGTAATGTAATGTTTGCGGCGTTTAAAAAAAAACTTTTCTTTTTAAACATGTGTGATGATCCATCATTATCTTTCTCAACATATACAGTGACGTGTTGTGCTGTTTTGTACTCATTTTGTACCGTTCTCTTAGCTCTTACGATAAAGAATCAAGCGATAGCAAGGAACGCAAAAAGCCAAAGTAATGAATACCGAGTTCACCTCTACTTCGATGTCGTTTCAAAGATACATAACAGATTCATACTGTAAATACTTCAATGGGCACTGAACGGTTTTGCGTATTGCAAACACCGGTTCTCGTGGGATCACCGAAGTTAGGCAATAATATCTGAGCTGTGTCAGGTATTGGATGGGTGACCATTATACACGACATTTTTTGTTTGGGAAAGAGGTTGGAGGGATGAAAGTTGGTACAGCAACTTCATTCGCACTGCTCTTCAACCTCTCGACAGCATGGATTTGTGGAGGAATCCTGTTGTTCGCGTTGTAATTCCTTCGGAAGAAACTTTCAGGCGGTGGTACCCTTAATGCTCTTCGACTATATTAGGCTAAGTTCCAGTACCGGGTTTTCACTCCTACCTTCTAGACTAGGTTAGGTTCACCATATTTCACGTTATCATCCACTGATTCACCGACACAACAGGACCCGTTGTCAAAACAGTGCGTCGCTATGCCCCACTAATCAATCAATCGATTTAATACAGGAAAGAGATGGCAGTTTCAGACCAATTCGTCACTGAACACGTCAGCAAGTGTCGCAAAACAGTTTAAACCTTGCATGCTTTTCTCACCTGAGCTTGTGTGAAAAGCACCCTTCGCTTGCGACGTTGCGCCAGAGGAAATTGCATGGGCTTGGTGTCGCCGGTAACGCTGCATGTGGACAGACCTCCCATGTTGCCCATGTTCATATTCATGTTGATGTTCATGTTCATGCTGGACGGCGCCGAGGAGCCCATCAGTCGGGAAACTGCAAGAATAATCACGATTGAATTAATATAATACACTCGTTGGTTTTCTCATGTTACCATTTCTGAATGAAAGACTTTTAAAGTCGTGATATTTGCCAAATAGGAGACCGCGTTAAGCTCTCACGAGAGTTAAGATTTGCTAAAAATGTGTTGGAAATACTCGGCTTTCAAGGACGATGCTTAATGGTCATGTATGACGCTTCAAATCAGAAATAAATATTAAAAAATATAGTAAGATTACGAATTGTGACGCAAAGAATAATTATATTTTCCAGAATGTGTCAGCTCTGAAATCTAAATGTGTCTTCATTCTAGCCTCATAAAAATCTACGCATCATTTGACGCAGGATCATTCGTTCTGCATCTTATTTCGTCCATCTTTGAATCGAGTACAGCAGGATTTTCATTGATAACGATCTGACCTACAATCACAGAGCGTCCGACTATCGCGTGAAACTGAGAACATTGATTGAGACGATGAAAAGAGTGACAATAATACGTCTCAAGAGCGGAAAATCTTTCCGATAGGAGAGAGAAAAGTTCATTTTAATTCTGAAGTAGGGCTGAAGATAACAATGAAAAATGGTAGCCGCTTATTTTCCTCCGCTTTCATGGGTTTTTTTTTTGTACGCCGCGAGAACGTTGTTGAACAAAATGTTGGTGCGAATTCCACGTAGCAGTTACCCGGTAATCAGTGTGGAGGGTAATCACTTACCGACCCCAAGCGATAAATTGGCAGTTGATTGCGTTGACTCATCATTCTGTGCACTATATCATCGCTTCTGGACTGCTGTGCATGCCATAGCATATCAAAACATGCCACGAGAAAAGCGAGATTGCCGACTATCATGGTTTTTTTTTAACACTAGAAACGGCCATCAACGCATTATCTAATTGAAATATCTTAGATTTGTATATTTTTTGTAAGTAATTTTTTTATAATTTCAGTTAGTTTTTGAGAAATGAAATGATGTTGTGTTGTATGATATCGTGTATACGTAAGAATGCTGATGTGAGAGTTTGCCGAAATTTTTCTCGCGTGTGCGGCTCGAGATCTATCAAATAAATGCAGTACTGGAAAAACGAGCACAAAACATTGTCGGTAGTGGAATTAAACAAAGATAAGAAACCAATTAGTAAAACCAAACAATCTCTTCCTTAGTCCAGTCATCCTTGAAGCATATGTTTGACCACTTCAACCAAGTTTCAAAATCAATCTGATCCTCAAGTTAGGTCTCATATACTCAACTTGTACATATTCTGTTATGTATTTACCTTTGCACGGGCACGACCTCATATATATTCTTAAAGTGCACGATGGTTATACAGCCATGCAAGGACCGTTGTCAGAAACGGTAGCCGAGCTGAGCCTGCTCCACGATTAAAGATTATTATATGAGATTTGCCCTCTCATAGTGAGTGTCCACCTGAGAGGTGTGGAAACTCTCGGCCAAGTGTTTTCATAGTGTCTTTTAGAAACATCCTTGATGCGCTCTCACATGACGTTCACAACCCTTTCATTGCACATGCAAGCATTGCATAGGCTGCACATGCATTTGTCCTTATGCCTCTCAGTGCCATAGTGCCTTCAGAGTATAGGGATCAAAGCACAGAGAAACTGAGGGAGCGAATTGCCGTGCTTTGGAACGAGAGTCCCGCATTCAGTAGCGAATACTTCTACGTTTTTAAGCTCTTTGTCTTGCCCATCGGTAATAGCCAGAAGCAGTTTGAAAATAATCTTCCGCATGTCCATCTGCAATCATGTTTGCCGTTTAGTTATTCCTTTTGGTCTGATATAAATAGTATGAAACTATTCCTGTTGACATTTTATGTGTGTTGACGTATACATCCACACGCGACAGAATTTTAAACGTGCGTCGGAAATATTGCGTCAAAACGCAACAAGATTTGAACTTTGATGAATTAACACGTCTTATTAGGAAATAATTTACGATATCAAGCTTAGCTATCAATTTATGGTCTACAGTCAGCGTGAACAGTCCAAGAAAGGTACGCATACTTTTATTAAGTCGTGCCTTTAAAAAAAAGAACGCTTGTTTGATTTCGTTCATTCGTATTTGACTGCAGGATATTGTTATTTTATTTCATATTCTTTTGAGTACTCATCAGCTCCTGTCTGTTCGCCACACAATGCGCTGGGTTATTCAGACTACCGTGGGTTCGCTTCTGGTTGCTGGCATTTCTTCGGCCGCTGCTCGCTAAGATGATGCAGCACATCTCGCGGCATCACAGGTGACACAAGGAATTGCTTGGCTGCGCATAGCTTTCAAAACTCTAACTACTTATATGAGCGGACCGGGGCCGACTTTTCGTTCTCTTTAAATATAATATCATATCATATTAGGCATTTCTGAGACAGATTTTTATCTAGGCGAGCATGAAATAGTTACAGGTTTATGTTGTACTTATTTTTGATGAATTATTTTTACGGTAAAGTCATAGTGCATGAAAATATGGGATGTAGCATATTTGAGTTAATTTTGAATTTGTATTTTGATATTCAGGATGTTACTGCATTGTAAACGAACGCGGAATCGGGAATTCTTTTATACTTTTTTTCGGCACATGATTTCTGATCTGCATCAATGTCGTATCTCACGCGCTGATGCGACGAATCAAAAATGGGATTGCCACTTTCTCTTCTGCCCTCGTTCGAATTTTCAATGTTTGTTTTGGATTTGATTTGAAATTCTGCTGCCCGTTTTCTCCTCGGACCTTTCTTGGAATCGAAGTACATACCGTCTTATTTGTTTACACGCATGGATATACGGATGACAGGAATAGCTACTTCGATCAATTTCCTATGATTTCTAGCACCGATTTCTGAACAATTTCTAGAACACAGGATTTAACGTAAAATTTCGAGACTATCCTTGCAATTTATCAGAATTGGTGGATATTTGTTAAGCCAAAATGCCACGTTTTAATTAAATATGAGTAACATCGTGCATGCTATGTGAGAGAATAAATAACCGTAATACAGGCGCAGAATTACATTTCTTCCGCTCCTTGTTGACACAGGGATCTACATTCTACACTCGACGACAAATAATCGAGCCACCCTCCTAGTGATGGGCGAAATAGCAAAGTGGGGAATAATATCATCTTCATGAGCCGCGTCCGATGGTTGTTGACAGAAGACTTCTGAATCCCCGCTTTCAAATATGACGAGGAAAGAATGAAATTGAAAGGCAGCTAGGATTGTCCGTTCATCGTTTCCACACTCGATGTTTATTTAAACTTAACAGGTTTTCTGAAAGAAAATGTGCGAAATCCTTTTATTTCTTATACAGTTCTTGGCAAGACTCGAGTGTCCACGTCCAGGCTTTCTTCCCAGATGGCCATTGTCCGTCTTATCCACGAGAGAAAACACACGCGCGAATCGAATTGCGCCCTAGCGAGAGCAAATACTTTTAACAAACAATAAAAAGAGCACGAAATTGATACTGGTGCAGAGTAGAGTCTCCTGTAATAGTGATTCTTGGGATAATATCCTCCAGCCTGTTTGAATTCACAGTGACCCACCGGACAGTGACAATAATATTAGTTGTTAGGAAAATGATTTGACTTTCTAACATTTCCTCAATTACTGGCCGTGCGAAAACTTTCGTTTTGCTCATTACTTGTTCATATGACTTATAAAGTCCAATTAGTTAGTCAAACTATTAAAAGATAGAGGACATAAAATTGAAATTTGGATCCTGCAAGCAAATTTACTTGATGCATTCCTATCAAGGCGTTTGGTGCAACGCTTTAGCTAAACGCTGTGAATTGTGCCAGCGACCGTATAGCGTGGTGTATTCGGTTCTCCACAGACTTGACGCCGTTCGTCATGTCTTTCTGTGAAACCGAACGCTGCTGACTCAGAGTCACCCCTTTCTAGCGCTCGTCGCACCCGGGCGTCCCTTCTGCAGCCGAGAAATCGCTCGCGGATAGGAACCCAGATAGTAGGTACAACATCCAAATCAAAGTTGAATCGCTTACTCCATGCGAGACGTTTTCGGTGTTTTTACAAGATAATAAGACACGAGTATTATTCCCAGGTCAAACGCTATTCAGTGTACGGTTCCACATGCATCATTGACAGCGACCATACTTGGATTTCTTTACACTTTGGGAGTGAATTTTATTGAATTCCTTCGGTGGTATCCCGTGTCACCTGTACCTACACCGTGCATAGCTCGGGAAATTCCTCCCCCGACCCCTACACAGGTTAGTGTTGGGTTTCAAGTGCGGGTGCCTCCACACGGGGCGTGTTCCGTGGCGGTCGCAAACGCACCGGGGTCGGCACGCAGGAAAGCCGATCGCTCTGACGCGATGGCACACAACGAGGCACGGATGGAATTCCAATCGGACACCGATCCACGACTGTTTGAAGTTTGGTCGTTTCTGGTTTTGTTTCGAATGACAACTGGGAACTGACTCGTGTACCGTATACCGAAACTTGATGATCGGGGGGCTTTTATCGCTGTTATTTTTCGCTCTGATTTCAAAGGACCAGATCCGATAACATGTTAGAGATGACACATCTCATCTTTAAAAATCAAATGAAGTTGTAAGTCGTAACTCAATTTATTCCGTAATGTTTTGACAACGGGCCCCCGGTCTAATGGGGTTGTTTTCTCAAGGTATTTCCAGTTGAAATTACGATATCGAATACATTTTCCTTTTCGTTCCACGAGGTTATCGACTGATGTGATACCCAATATCGCCGGTATACAGATTATACGCGGATGCTATGTAAACAAATTACAATATTGGGTTGTTTATAGGTAGGTTCTTGATGTGTGTATATGTCGTCACTGTAATGTGGTACTTTACGTTTGATTTGGCACTATTAACCTTGTAACGAGGCATTCTTATCGGTGAATCGAAGCGTCCTGGTTCTGGAAACCATTGTTGTTGATACGGAGGGCAACTCAACAGTACCACTGTTACAATCTTCGAAAGTGTCATGCAAATTGGTTCTCTCCAAAACTAAATCAAGACGTGAGTGTAAAAACAGGTCTTACTTGCAAACCGCGGGTCGCTGGCCGTGGCGCCGTACCACCCCGCCGCCGTGTTGCGCATGTCGTTGTAGTGCATGTCCGTCGTATTGCAATACTGCGCCGGGAACTGGTGGTGCACTGCACCCACGTGCATGTACGGCGCTGCCATCACGGGTGGACTGTGACCCCCCGGTCCGACCACGTTGCTGGTCGTCGCCGGCCCTCCGCAACTGTTACTGGACCCCGCGGTGCTCGAGCTCCGGTACGGCGACGGCGGTTGCAGCTCCAGTTTGCGATACGATTCTTCGATCGGACTGAGGATATCGGTGACCGAGAACGGCGTCGTGTGCGGTAGCTGGTGCTGGTGCTTGGGGCTCAGGGACATCGCCAGGTCGGCACCATTGAGCTCGGGCAGTAGCCCGTGCAAATCGGAGGCCGCCGCCGAGCGGGCGAGCGCCGCCGCCGTCGCCGCCGCCGCCGCCTCGGGAGCGTCGATGCCGAGCAGCGAGTAGCTGGACGACGACGCCGCGACGACTGGGACGGCCAGGGTGCAGACTTGGCTTCGACGTCCACCGACGGCTCTCACGCGCCTCACGGTACACACGCACACGCTGCACGCCGCGGCACTCGAGCCTCGTCCTCGTTCTCGTCGTCACTCACCGTCGACCGACGCCACACGCAGACTATCTAGAGGTGGTTGCAATGTGTACTATTGAGAGAGTCTATTTGGATCACCGGCGAACACTCTCGACGGACCTAGTGCTCTTGGAGCCCGCGTCAACCAGCTACTAGCACGACTCTTCAGATGTGGTGGAGAGCTCTTCGCCTCTCTTGGGACACACACGGATTGTGGGCAATAACTCTGTCGACGCCGCGAAGGGAGGGGCGTCGTGACGGTAGGTGGCCAATGGGAGGCGGAACGCGAGCGCGGAGACTCCATGATTGGCGAGACTCCACCCCGCGAAGAGTCAAGTGGCTGAGACGCGCTCGAGCTCGACTACCCTAGTGAGCAGCATGCTAGCGGCACCCTCTTGCTCCCGCTCGGCGCCCCGCACCCAGCAACGGTCGGGGCCAGCTTCCCTGGACCGTTGACAGGCCGCGCGCGGACTGGCGCGCAAATCAACCCACGACGTCGTGACGCTTTGTTTTCCGCGGCGCGCCGGCGAGGTGCGCTGGTTTGATCCATCGCTGGTTTGCTGGTAGCACTAAGCTAGAACCCAACCACTTCGCGCTACGCTGCAAACTAAACATTTGGTTGATTAGTTGCAAGCTGAAAGTTGATGGTGAAGGTGCCACAAAACATACAATCCAATCTCATATCAAACATCTAGTAACCACATCTGATTTATCATGCAATAAATCTCGACTCGCCTGTGACATTTCTTTGAATGTTTTTAGTAACGGGTTTCCTTATTTTATTAAGTATTAATTAAATACTAACCATCAAATAGAGTGTTGATATGAAGCAGATTACCCATTTTTATCAAAATAACACAACACTTCAACACCTTATACTAATAAAGCAGGGAATTTAGGTGACGAGTATCGGCGTCCAATAGAATTGTAACTCCCTTCGAGCATTCGCCACGCCGAGAGGTCCTTACCGAGGTCCTTACCGAGGTCCTTACCGAGGTCCTTACGAGACACACGAGGACTCGCAAGTCAAGATGTCCCCCCCCCCCCCTTTCCCACCACCCTGGGCACTTTTCCCGAGATCTCTCGACTCGCTTGAGCAGCCGAAGCGATTGTCATAACATTTCGCGCTGCACTCGTTCGGCAGCCACGGCTCCTAATGAAATCAAATCGCTGCCGGGGTGCTTTTGGTGACTCGATGCCGCCGCTTCCGCCGTCCCTGTCGGCGCTCTCGCTGCCGCCCCTGTCGCGGTGTGCTCGCGCTAGGAGAGATGCTTGATCAATATCCAGTGCCATTCGCGCTGAGTGTGTTTTTGTTTACAAATTAACTGTACCGAGGAGTCTGACGAAGTTTTCTCGCGAATGGGGAAACAGACTTTTAACGCCCCGCTTTATTTGAAATGCGATATGGTCGTAAAATAACGTTTACTGGACGAATCGATTTTGGATAAGTATCTTAGCTTTTTCTTTGGAAACACTTAAGTTTAAAGAGATTTATAAGCATAGCAATTGATAATTGACGTGTTTTGCTTCGCAAATCACATATCGAGTCCTAAACAAGAAAAGTAAACGCGTAATTTCCTATAAATTATTTTTTTACTAGACACCTCTTGGGCTTAGAAGTTTCCACGCTTGTTCGTCTTTTGTCTCAGTGACATGTAGAAAGAATATGTCTTGTGAAGAACCTGACAGAAGAAAATATTAAAATTTGTGAACTCAACAAATTGATGCTTTGATAAAGACGTCACTTCGGTTCTACTGATTACTTACCCCCCGCCGCTTGTTGCAAGGTGAAGGGGACGAAACCAGCAACTCTGAGAACGATTGGTTGATTGGAACTCGATATCACAACTCTCATCGATCTCTTGAAGCCTTCGGAACCATTCAACCACTCATAATCATAGATCGCTTCCCTAACTAGCGAACTCTGCAAAATTTTAATGAGCGTCTCTTTATTGCCTCTCAAATACTAACGAATCACAAGATGCCGTTGGCATACAAACCTCTTTCGAAATCAAATCTGTCAAAAGAGCAAAAATAAGTAAATTAAACATTCCAATCGGCACTACAGCGGACATCAAGAGCGTCGAGACGTCGATAACCGATAACTGAAAGGCAATTTTCAAATATTTTCAGTAAACGACGCTGTGGCCAAGTAATCGCACTAAAAAATAAGTTTGGCACACTACTTTCCTCTTAAGAATACAAAAACCCAGCCTTTTAGCACAGCACTACATATCAACAAATACATTTTGTGATATAGTCATCATTATCTTCATCATCAGTTACTCATTTACCGGCTCCATTAGGCCAGAGCCACAGGGCCAGTTGTTATGACAGTACGTCGTTAAACATCACTATTCAACAACAGGCAAGCACTTACAATTGTTACAAACACACACACACACACACACACAAAGGCTGTATATTGTTACAAAGTGTCACCTCTTTATGGCCTGGTGGTGCCGGATACATATTCGTATGTTAGAATTTAAATTCTTGTCCAAACTCTGTTTACAAAATCTGAGAGATTTTTTGTAAGTTTTCTTGTACCAATCGTGAAGACGTGGCATTTAAACAACTTCGTATTCCACCTTGTTCGTTCGTATATGATATTTTGTGAATATTGGAACCCAAGTATTGGTGTATCTGGCACATCTCGAATTCTCAGAGCTTTGCTGTAGATTTCTCAGGTTGTGGTGGGGAGTCTCAACTGACCTATTGCCAGGACCATTAGGCTTAGGAGGGATGAGACGACACTGGCCAGTACCAAAGTTGAGTACATTCCGAAGAAAGTTGCCAATGCCAATGTTGGTTCGTACATTGGCGATGCCTTTACCTCGTACGGATACCAGCTACTGCAAAAAAAACCCTATCAGGTGCTATGGTTACCTTGCTGTTTTCATATTTTATATTTTATGGTGTCTCTCATTCCTATTCTCTTTTGTGAATTTCATTAATTTTTCCATGGTAATTAACGGACATATCCACAGCAGCGGATCCAAATGACTATTTTTCCAGAAAATCCCTAGCGTGACTTTTTCAACAAGGGTGTTTCAAAATGTCCTCTCAAAAACCTTTCGAGCAAGCAGTTGTCTTGCTGTCAATACATTTTCTGGGGTGTGTTGCTGTCATTGACTTTTTATGTTTTCTAGATACTTGCAATGAGTTGTATGTAGACGGAGTTTTAAATTCTTAATTAGCTTACCTCACATGCAAGGCTCGTCTTGGTGCCAATGCTGGTAAGGCGGCGGTCAAAAGCGTCACCGCTGTAAAACAATTTCCAGCCAAGAAAACAAACGTTTGCTCGGACATCCATTTAGTTTCTTTCAGGATACTGTCAGGACGATCAGGATACAAGTTCCCTCGCGAAATGACAACGTCCATAGCACGGCACGTACGTTCAAAGTGTTCAGTCACCGTATAGGACAACAATGTCAAAACAATGTCAATGTCTCTTCAACAACAACAACAACAACAACAACAACAACAACAACAAACAACAACAACAATTGTCAACAACAATGTGTTGACAACATTGTCAACAACAATTTCTCTTCCAGCAGGAGGTTCGGGTTAGTGTCCCAGTTCATGTAGATCCCGAGTGGAAGTGAAGAGTGTTACCAAAAAAAGCGAAAATGTAATTTCTGTGTAGAAGAGAATCGTTTTTGCTTAGTAATTCCAGCTTTTGGGTTCATCTGAAATATGCCATAGACCTGAAATATTATCATACTTTATAGGAAACTTTATTTTGAGAAATCACGGTCACACTATCGCAAGTCGCACACTATAACTTAATATTTGATATATTCATGATACAGGGTGAAATAGATGTTTACAGAATCAACGTGGCGTTTCTGAGTATCGTCACTAATTCTTTGATTTGATCTCTGCTTTGCGGAAAACTTGTCGCCGTGTCTTATGTGATCACACTGATATTCTCCTTAAGTTACGTCGGATTCTTAGAAAATTTGCCAAAGCAAGAGGCAATTACCTGTCTTGTAATACATGACAAGTCCGTATCGATTTTTTGTTGAAAGGATATTTACTAAAGATGTTTGGAAAACACGACTTTTATTAAAGATGTATTGTACATACGATTTACAATTGGCATTGTATATGATAGTCATAGCGATGCTTTGTAAGATAGTCCAATTTCTTTAATTTGATTCTCTTTCTCTCTCTCTCTCTCTCTCTCTCTCTCTCTCTCTCTCTCTCTCTCTCTCTCTCTCTCTCTCTCTCTCTCTCTCTCTCATTTCAATTCTTTATGCAAATTATAATTGTATTTTGAATGCTAAGTAAAGGACAAATTAATTTCTAAACTAAATTTAGTTGTCCTTTACTTAGCATTCAAAACCCATTTCAAATAGTTTTTGTTAAAACTAGTGCTAAGGATAAATCAAGTAGACATGAGTCTAAAATCCATCATAACACCTGTATGATTCACAAAGGTGAAAGCAAATTGTAACCGTTTTGTGTCGTAAACAAATTTACTGATCATTAAACTCAACTCAACTCAACTCAACTCAACTCAACTCAACTCAACTCAACTCAACTCAACTCAACTCAACTCTCTCTCTCTCTAATTCTACATATTTTTTTTTTGTATTTATAACAATCGCAATGTCTTGGATTAATTACGATCTTATCATACTCCCTAACTAAAAAAATTCGCAAAATAACTCCCTCAACTCAGGCACTTTTCATCGGCATCTACGTTTCAAACTTATTATATCTACTCGTATAACTATTTGTGCTCCACCCAAGTAACTACCCACCGGCTAGGTAACGAACTAGTTGGAAGACCAACGTAAGCTCGGAAAATGTGTTTGTCTGGGTAATGCTAATGCAAAAGTTTGGTATGGCACACATTTGAAATTGATATAAGATTTTGTGCATAGGTTCGAGTAAAAGTCCTGCAATTTAATTTAATTTGGCCATTCATGGACATACCTACACTTTCCCTAGTGTCAAAGGACTCGTTCCAGTGCATTCAAGGTCAATTCAAGGTCATAGGCTGGACATGGCACCGGTTAATTTGAATGGGGTTTTATACATTAAAGTCATTTTTTTAAGTTAAATATTTCGGCGCATTTTTGTGTACTCATCGATGCAAAGACAATATCGGATATTATATCTCAAGTCGACCTCTCCGCTATCAGAAGGTTGGTGGGTGTCAGGCCGATTGGGTGGGTGTCTGATGGGGTGAGTGGTTTGGCTGACGGTAGAAATGATTGCCCGTGGAGCCTTGTGGCATGTCCATTCAGAGAGTTTACCCATCGATTTTTTCTTAATTTTTTCCAAGTATAATCTAAATTTTATAACTCAGCGAGCAAACGCAACAAAGATGTTAAACACACACATCTAGAAGCACCAAACTTAGCACGGTTGTTGTGTTTTGAATTCTTTCTAATAAAGTTGACTTTAAAGTACACTATCGTCGATACATGGCGATACACGTTGAAAAGCTACAATTAGATGTGTATACTGTACTTTGACCGTGTTGTTACAAATTAAATAATTACTTGTTTTAGGAATTTCTAGTTGAAGTTGTTCTTCAACTATCAAACTTCACACAAGTTTTTTCTTCCTAAATGAATTACAACGTTTTACGAGCTACTTTCCTGCCACCTTTTCTATGTTGTAAGCACCTGGGTTTATCAAATGAAATAAAATACACAACAGTAGAATTCGTGCCAACCGAAGAATGTCTTATGTCCCCTCTAATCTTTTCGATTTCCTTCGACGTAATAAGAAATAACATTTTTCCATTCAGTCTGATTAAATATCTTTGCTAGAGCCTTGGTGGTGTTAGACATGGTCTACATGGACAAACAGCAAATTACAAGCTACAAGTAGCATTGTCATTTTTGGATAACATTCTAGTCATGTTCTAGTCATGTTCTAGCCATGTAAATAATGACATGGCATAGAATAAATTTAAAAATAGATGTATAAGGGATTCTTAGGGATGGGTCAAATAATGCGAGCTGTTTCAAACATTGATGTGATTTTTGACTTTGGTGAGTTCTCAAAGGTATTACTTCCACATCGTGTGGGTTCAAGCTATGCAAAAATATACTTAGAGAATGATTGGGAAGAAATAAGTTTACGTACCTAACAGTTTGGCGTGTAAACACCGGTTCTCGTGAGATCACTGAAGTTAAGCAATACTGCGCTAAGTCAGGTATTGGATGGGTGACCGTCATACACATGCGCAGTTCTGTTCGGGAGAGAGGTTGGAGGGATGAAAGTTGGTAAAGCAACTCGTTCGCCTTACATTTCAACCTCTCGACAGCATGGATTTGTGGAGGAAGCCTGCTGTTTGCGTTGTACCGTCCTTCAGAAGGGACGTTAAACCTGTGGTCCCCTTGGTGCTCTTCGACAGGAGTAGACTACGTGCCGGCACCGGGTTTCCCCTCCTCCCTTCTAGGCTAGGTTAGGTTCATCATCATCCTCATAATCATCCGCTCATTCACTGACGCCATTATATCAGTGCCGCAAGGCCAGTTGTCAAAACAGTGTGTCGTTAAACACCAATAATCAATCAAGTTTTCGTGTAACCCTTAGAGCTCTCCTTATAATAATAATAATAATAATAATAATAAATATATTTATTCTTGTTGAACAATACAATAATTGTTATAAGAATATGTCATACAGTATATGGTGCATACAGTTAAAAGTCGGACATTAAATAAATACATTTGTTAAGTAAGTGCTTCTTTAGATTGGTCTTAAATAAAGGCGTGCTCTTCTCGTTTTTGATCTCAGTTGGCAGCATGTTAAGGAACTTAGCTCCAATATAGTCCGGGCTTTTACTGTATATCGCTGAAGAGTGGGCATCGGTGACGACATCGTTCTTCCTTCGAGTATTGTATCCGTGGACGTCGCTGTTGGTGATGCGATTGGCCAAGTTATTCCTTGTTGATATGATCGTGGAGTAGAGGTACAGGCTGATTGTTGTTAGTATTCCCAACTCCTTGAACAGAGGCCTGCAACTGCTTCTTCGGGTGGCGCCAGTCATCGCTCGCAGTGCCCGCTTTTGAATGTTGAATAGCTTCTTACAGTGCGGTGAGCTGCCCCAGAAACAGATACCATAGGAGAGGTGTGATTCAAAGAGCGCGAAGTAGGCTAACTTCAGAGTGGCGAGGCTGGCTTCAGCTCTGAGATTGCGTAGTAGGAAGACTATTGGCGCCAGCTTTTTAGCAACCTGTGTGATATGTGGGAGCCAGTCTAGCGTGTTACTTATGATAATGCCTAAAAACTTGGTCTCCAGACTTTCTTCGAGGTTTCTGTTGCGTAATCGGATTAGTGGGCTCGAGAGGCGAGGTCGTTGATGTGTATGGAACTGCAGGTACGTAGATTTATCCGAGTTTACTATAAGTTTGGAAGAGTGACACCAATTTTCCATGTTTCTTGCTGCTGCTCTTGCTGTCAGGGATAGGGTCTCGGAGTCTTCTTCAATCACTAGATGGCTGGTGTCATCGGCGTAGACTGCGACTGTCCCCTTCCCTAGAGCTTTGGGCAGACCGTTTGCGTACGGTATGTAGAGTAATGGTCCCAGAACTCTGCCTTGTGGTACTCCGATATTTGTGGTCTTCTCGCTTGATAATGCGTTGCGGGATCCCGAGTCATCTTCGAGTGAGACAAACTGTCGTCTGTTTATTAAGAAAGACTTAATCCAGCTTAAGGCGACACCCCTGATTCCCATGGGCATGAGGGTCTCGTAGAGCAGTTCGTGGTCGAGGCTATCAATAATTGCCTAATATTTTGATGCACATTCATTAATTTAAATGCACGACGACGAATTTTGTGTTTCATGGGTTCAAAGCTATTTGCGTCTTGATGTTTAAAAAATAATAAGGTGCAGAAATTTGTGCGTTGACGTCACCTAGGAGCCAGGCATAGTACAGAAACTGGTGTATATTTAAACGCACATACGGCTGTGATACGCACACGGGGCGAAATTAGAAACATTTTATCAAAACATGAATATACTGAACGTCAGTCGGAGTGTTAATATATATTTTTTAATGGCTGCTGAAAATTAACGATCCTTCACAGAAAGCTGGCACGTTCAGAAATCAGCTAACCTGTCTCGATCAGATCGCTTTGACTCCAGGCCGCGAAGTTTGGTTTCTCAAATTAAGATTCACTAAAAGTTAACAACACTAGCCTGCAGATTATAATCTGCGTCACTTTGGCCGATGACCCTCGACGACGAAGGCGAAGGAAGAAGGGTGAGAATGGACGCCTTAGTGTTAATGTTTTATTTCAATTTTTTATTGACTTTTTTCTTAACATTGATTCTCATTGATGCACCTTCGGGTAGGGTGTCGAAGATTTTTAAATAAACTTGTTGTCGTTTTTCTTGGTTATCATTTACTATTTAGCAAAAAAAAGCACCCTTAATGAATAGGTTTATTGAGATAAGTCCTCATTGAAGTGAAGTAGGAATATGTCAAGCGAAGAATCTGTGAAAAATAGGAAAACACTTAATAGATTTTTAAGTAATTTTAAAATTCTTAAAACATCGTGAGACTTTCTAGATTTATTTTTCGAAAATATGGGCCAAAGTTATCGGGCACGCAAAGTAGTAGATCATGCCTTACTCTGACCGACCTTAAACTATCCAAACTTCGGCAAGGCAAGACCATTTGTGTGCCTGGTTGGAACGAGCGCAACAGTTTTTTAGTTTAGCTGAAACTTAAATTTTTTTTTTAACATTTGGAAAAAATCCATTCCGTTTATCTGCATTACATTGCTTTGACTTTACTTTGTTTAAAAGACATAGCCAATGGACAAGTTTAAATAATCATCACCACAATAGCAAAACAGTGCAGTAATACACTAAAGAGCATGTAGTACCAAGTCGCCCAAACCCGGAACTCCCGATTGGATCGCCCGATGTCTCCAGAAAGTGCCGCCGACGCACTCAGTGTGGTCCTACGAGGGGGCAGGATGCGGGATAACTTTGACTAACCCAAAATCTGCGTACGAACAAAATTAATTTACTCCGAAAACAAAGTCAATACATACGAATCCTAAGTCCCTAGCTAGCTGGCTGGCTAGAATACAAATATAAATGTTACTTGAGTACAATAGCGTCGATGCAGCGGTGCGTCGATGTCGACCAGGCGTCGGCTCGTAGTTCGAGGCGGCTCGTAGCTCAAGGCGCAGTCGAGCAGGTGTCGTGGTATCGAGGCGGGTCGTGAATTACAGCAGCGTCGTATTTCGACGTATTTGGGGAATCTCGGGCTCGACGGTCCCGGCCGGCCCTTGTCTTCTGTCCGCTTGGTTTGGCGCTCTCGGACCGTTCCCTCTGTAACGTCTTCTCGGGTCTCCGGTCTCGGGCCGTCTCGCTGCATCTGCGTTGTTCTTCCTTGCGCGTTCCTCAAGCTACATCTCCAGATTCGACGCCTCGGGACTCCGTCGACCAATTAGGACTCGCGTCTAGCTTGTGACCATATTTGGAGACGTTCGTCCACAGGGATTCCCCATGTCGCTTCTATTCAACTTACTCGAATATTCCTCTATCTTACATTTAATGAACATTGCCCATAAATGGGAGAGGCAGTTTGGAACAAGTAATAGGGACAGGACCTCAATGCGAGCGTTAGCACATTCCCCCCATGAATCATTGTTCAGTATCGCCACCTCGAAATTAAACTATGGCACAAAACGCATACCGATCGGCAAGAACACTGGCGCCCTATCCGATACTTATCAAAGATATTTCCCAGACGCTCGTGGCTAGAATGCCTGTGTGCATTATGTGCACCTCACAAGCGTAGTGACATAATGACGTTACCACTTCCTAAGAAAGATAAAGGAACAAAGAGCAAAATAAAATACGTTTATCTTCAACGCAACCCAAATAACGCTGCGAGGCTCTAGTAAAAACTTTAGCTTTTGCACCTCATTAGGTCTAAAAAAAAAAATTTGTTTGGCCTGGTTTTCATTTGTCACACACGCCACCAGTGATTATACCCTCTAACCTTGCATTGCTATCATGGAAACGCACCAATATGTGCAATACGGCTCGTGGTTTGTCCACTCTAAAAATTTCCCGACAGATTTTGTCTTTTTACTGACTTAAAAAGTGATTAATCGCACAATTCAGCGAACAAACGTAACCAGGCACACACATCGGAAACACTGAACTCAGCAACGATATCGTTTTTATTTTTGTTCAAATAATATTTTTTATTGTGTATTTAATCATCAATACTAACCGTGTTCAGACTAGAAAAACGTTATATTTTTTTACCAAAATTAATTTAATATATTTTTCGTTTTTAAAGTTTTTGTTGAGGTCATAAAACCTTTTCACAAATTTTACCTTAAATGACGTACAGCGTGTCAGAAGCCACTTTTTCTGTGATAATATTGTCAGAATTTGGATTTATCAAATGACATACAATATGAAATGCTTGCCTACTGATGATAAAACTAGTGCGCTTTGTAATTTAGTCGGGATTTTTGAATTAACAATGAAATTCTATTTTTTCTTTCCTTTTAATTTGATCTCTTTGCTAGAATCTAGATGACGTCCAATAGCATGACCCAAAGGGACAAAGAACCGATTTGCGAAGTTGTAGTCCTCATCACATCATGTCGTATCGTAAAGATCAACACTTTAATAATACAAGCTAATCAAGAAAAAGCCCCTAAGGTGAAAGCAACAGATTAAGGCACATACTAGTTTCTGTTTGCAATGAGATAAGTTAAAATAATTTGAATTATTAAAGTGTTTTAAGAAAAACATGTAATCAATTTAGTAATAAACTAATCACACATGGCAGGTGTTATACAGGCATCACATATTATTAAAACAAATATATTTTCTATGACTGATTCTCAAAATTAAGGCATTTTATGGGTCCCACTCGATCAACAAACATCTTGAGATTGTTGACGTCATTAAATTTCTTTTAACAAATATATATTGAATTTACCATCCGACAGCAAGGCACCTTCATCAACGCCAAAATACCAAAGTAGCATGCGTAAATACTGCAGCAGACTTCAATACAGTGTAACAAATGATCAGTGCAAATATAGTGTTTTAAGTGTCTGACATGTTTATACCGTTGTTCCTGTTTTGAAATAGATTTGTTAGGGAATGACACCCGCCAGGGTGGAATGATAATATGCCACTAGGATATTCTAATATCTATATTTCATCTATACACCTTCAATTTGTCTTAGCACATGCAGTTTTAATCCATGACAGTTACCATCATCAATTAACGCTCACTTGTTCCACAATAATCGAACGCTGATCGTAACCCTCTTGCCGCATCCTTGAGACCGCGAGTTCTCATCAGAACAGGTAGTGCTGCTCTTAATGCGTTGGGGTATTGATCATTGCCGTCATTGAAAGGAAGTAGGACGATGTCATGTTAAGAATCTGCGAAAAATTAAAGGAAACTTAAAAGTTCATTTTTCAGTTCACTTTGGATTTCTTAAACCACACATTTGCGCGTATTAATGTGGTGAGGTATGAATTTGAATTGTTTTTGTTGCGATATTAGGGCGAAGAGAGTTAAACTACCAAAAGTCTATGGGACTCACCAATAATATAACGAGAACAGAGGATTGTTTGATATTCGCAATAGGTTTGTTACGTTCACAAAAAATTTTAACTTCTTGCTGAAAGCTTATTGAGTTTAAACAAATTTTGTATGGCCTTTTTGCTTTGAATGTTTCTCTTGTATATTTTTTCAATTGATGTCTCTTTCATCGAATTTGATGTTTGTAATAATTTAAACCATTTAATCCTCCTCGAAATATAGATGACATATTTTTTGACGTGACTACGTCTTAAAGCGCATTATATAATAATAATAATAATAATAATATAATGTTTATTTCAGAGTGATCTTTTACAGATATTGAAACGTCATAATAACAATACATAATAAGTATATAACATAGTACATAAGTTAAGTACATAACATACATAATAAGTGACATAACATACTTTTGATATACAATGCGGCTATCATTGGCATTTGTCGAATATTTACAATTTCTTAAAAATTAAAAATTGGGACAGAATTCTTTAATAGTATAGAAACTTTTATCAAGTAAGAATGATTTTAATTTGCATTTGAACTCTTTGCCGGTAATACATCTGAGATAGGTGGGTAGCGCATTGTTTAGTCGTATCCCTGCCTGTATAGTATGTTGCTGAGTGGTTGACCTCAGCCGAAATTGGGTTTGTATTAGTCTTGGGTCACCTATCGTCCTTGCTCTTGTTAAAATGCCCGCACTTGACTGATTGTCTTGTGTTTTAAAACTGTCCTGGTCCCTGGCATACAAAATCACATAAAAAATGTACAAACAAGGCAGCGTTAAAATTTTCAGTTTTTTAAAATGGGTCACACAAGTATCTTTAAAAAAAACTTCCGCACAAGGATTAAAGCTAGCACCTGCCAAATATTTTACGGCACGTTTCTGCAATATAAATAGCCTTTTTGCGTGTCGCGTACTCCCCCATAGGATGACACCATATTGAAGCCTTGCTTGGATATAGCCATAGTAAAGAGTTAATGCCGTTGAAAGCTTTGAAATTTCCATGATCTTTTTGATTAGAAAACAGCCTGCTGCAATTTTTTTGGCTAACTTGTCCGTATGGGCGCCCCAGTTGAGTTCGCTGTCTATAGTGAGACCTAAGAACACCGTTTGTTCTACTATCGGCACGTTATTCCCCTTGAGTTCAATTTTCGCTGGTTTCATAATTTTCCTAAATTTCGTAGAGAACTGGATGCCGAGCGTTTTGTCAATGTTGATGAAAAGGTCATTAGACTCACAATAGTCGATCATCTGTCTCACCGCCTCGTTACCTATGGTAGTCAACTTGGTCTCGTTTTTAATTGCCTTAATCAAGTGGGTAGTATCGTCCGCAAATAGCGTTAGCTTCCCCAAACTTAATTTCTCTGGTAGGTCATTCGTATATAATATAAACAGAAGCGGTGAAAGAGTGCTTCCCTGTGGCAATCCTACATTGATGGTAGTTTCCTTTGAGTAGTAGTAAGTGTTGTTAGCTCCTCTGATTCTTATCACTTGCTTGCGATCCAGCAGAAAAGAGCTAATCCATTCGTTTGCTAATCCATCAACACCTAGTTTCCTTAACTTTTCCTTCAGCAGGGCGTGGTTAATAGTGTCGAACGCCTTACTATAATCATAGTAGATCCCAAGGGCCTCTTCGCCGCAGTCCAACGTTTCTAACACTTCATTAACAAATCCCGAGATAGCTGTTGTAGTCGACTTGTGTTGTGTAAAACCATGTTGACATTTGTTTTGTAAGTTATATTTTCTTAAGAACGCCACTAATCTAACACAAATTGCTTTCTCGAAGATTTTTGAGAACCCTGATAATAGACTAATCGGACGGTAATTTTCGATTTTCTCTTGATCACCTTTCTTGTGAATTGGTATGACGACTGCTTTTTTAAGCACCGTTGGAAACCGACCTTGTGATAACGACTCGTTTATAATCTGGGTCAAAGGCTCACAAATGTACAACGCTGCACTTTTAATAACATCGCCCGGGACTTCGTCGAACCCGGCAGAGTGTTTGTTGCATGTGTCGGTAATTATATTGTAGAGTTCGCTGGCTGTGAGTGGAGACAGAAAAATGATGTTGTCACACCTCCTCGCTGTTTCAGATAATCTAGCAGATGTCGGGGTTCTGGTTTTGAGGAGTTTTGGCACCAAGCTATTGTAGTAATCACTGAAGATTTCTGCGATTTCTTGCTGTTCACTTGTAGTTCTTGTCCCTAGATTTATTTTTAAAACACTTTTTGGCTTTTTAGTTGACTCGTTGTTGTTTGATTTGATAACATTCCATGCAGCCTTTACTTTATTCTTTGCGGTTAGGATTACTTGGTTGTTTAGATTCCTTTTAGCTTCCTTGATCTCACTCGCGTAGATTTTTTTAATTCGGTTATATTTTAGTTTTTGGTCCAAGTCACAGGGCTTCCTTTTTGACGCGGCGTAGGCTCTCTGAACGTCTTCCGATCTTTTCTTCAGTTCGGGTGTGAACCATTCCAGCCCTTGATTCTTTCTTACATTTTGCGGCTTTTTCTTTAGGCTTGGGAACGCATCATCGAAGGACTTCTTGAAAGTGTCCAGGAATTCACCGAACATTTCGTCGACCGTGGTACTTTGTATGACCGTATTCCACTGAATCTTACTCAGCCGGTAGTTGAAATCTTCTTTCTTATTTTCGCTGAAGCTTCTTTTGTATACAGCGTCGAATCTGATTGGTGTTACTTCTATATTCTTCAGCTTGATTATCAGGGCATGGTGGTCAGATATTCCCAGATCCATCACGTCGGTGCAGATGTCTTCCTTGTTTACATTTGTGAACACGTTATCGATGCATGTTGCAGAGCTGTCAGTAACTCTTGTCGGTTCTTCTATTTTACTCGTCATACCGCTTGATGTAAATAGATCCATAAGTCGATTTTTAAGTGGCCCTTCGCTCATGAAATCAACATTGAAGTCTCCGCCAATGATAATTCTACCTTTTTTCAATGAAGTCACACTTAGAATTTTTGTAACTGTGTCCATAAAAACATCCATGATCCCTGAAGGTGCTCTATAAATATTCACCACCGTAGTTTGCATGGTCACCGACTCAACTATAATTGAAGTGCACTCCGCGTGTAGTTCCGTCGACAGTTTATCAACGCTTAGCAGAGGTCGAGCCGCCATTCCTGTTTTGACATAGATAATTACACCACCATGTCTCCGATTCGATCTGCAGTAGTAATTGCCTATTTCATACCCTTGAATCGTTGTGCTGCTAACTTCCTCTTCGCCCAGCCAGTGTTCTGATAGACATATGATTTCGATCCCGATTGTGTGTGCAGCCACCTCAAGCTGTGTCGTCTTATGTCTAAGGGATTGGCTATTTAGGTAAAGAATTGAAAGGTTGGAGTTCTCATCGTCTGTAGTTCCGCTGTTTCCCAATTTTTCTTTTGTGATCTTCTCCGAAATCTTTGCCAATCTGTTAACTGTCCGCTTCATTTCTCCAGCCTTATGCTCTGCCGTCTCGTAATCTCCAGTCTTTTTTTCTGTTCTTTTTGCAAATTCTCCTTTTCCGTCAACGCTATCATTGTCAACGCTATGATCAATTAATTGCTAGTTCTCTTCACCCTGCAGTGCTTCTCCGATCTTCTCCATAAGGAGCTGTCCCAGGACTTGGCCACCACGATGGTTTAAATGAAGGCCATCTTTTGCTTTCTCTCTTTGGGAAATTTTTGAGTTCGGATCGTAAAAGCTCAATCCACGTTCTTCACAAAGCCATTGAATCCCGTCATTTAGTTTGTCGATGGTGGTTGCATAAACATCGTCCCTGTAAACCAACCCACCAATAACCCACTTTGTTTTAGACCATTTTTCCCTTACTGTGTCAATGAGTGCGTCAACCTCGGCTACTAGGTGGACCTTTGAGCGCCGTTTTGTGTTGTTAGTTCCGACATGAACGACTACGACCTCGGGCTCGCTTTCGCTTTCCGTTTTTAACCTCAGCTGGTTTGCGAGTTCATGTACTCGAATACCTGGGAACACTGATACGTCACAACCTTCGCGTTTGCAATGATCCCCAGCTGCCCTTAGCAATGAGTCGCCTAACACCTTTACTTGGCCGTTTCGGTATTTTGGCTCGTGGGCTGGTGTTTCTTCTACACTGACATTTCCGTGGCTTGTTTTCTTCCGCGATAGGAGTCTTCTGTATTTTTCGTCTCTTGTTTCTGTCCTTTCAGTGTACTTGTTCCTTTCTTCGCCACCTTTTTTCACTTCATTCTCTCTCGTTGACGTTTCGTCAATGCTGTCGTCATCCTTCTTCTCATTCTCTTGTCTGGATATCGTCCGATGCTCATATGTGTATGGTTTTGAGGGTTTAGGTGATTCAATTTGATTAACCATATTCCTCACTGCTTGACCTAGCCGCCCCTTGCTCTTATCTTCCTGCCGCATGTTTGCACTAATGGCCACGTCATTTTCGCGAGAGTCCAGTTTCCTCTGTAATTCCACGTTCTTTTCTTTTAGCATGCTGATAATTTCTTCAAGATTAGTGTTACGTTTGTTTATTTCCGTAAGTAGCTGGTCTTTTGCAGCAAGCGCACTGGATAGTAATTGTAATATGGTATGGGTACCTCCATTTTGCTCGGAATCGCCCACTTCGATGCCACTGCAGTCAGCCGACTTTATTTTTTCGATTTTTTCTTCAATAGCTACCTTTATCCGCTCCATTAATTCGTCTTTCTTGCCGGTCTTCATTATCCCCAATCTTTCACACTCTTTCTTGAGGTCTGTTGTGGTAAATTCACTTAATGTTGCCACTTTTTCACGGAGCGACGTACACATCACATCTACACAGTCAGCCATCTTGACAGACCTCCTGTCATGCACGGATTTGCTCTCCAAAATGGCAAATGTGTAACAAGCCCTACAGCCTACAGGAAGCAAAGGACAGAGTGCGACTTACTGTCATTCAATAGCTCAGATAATTATCTAGAGTTACTTTTTTTTTTATTTTCGATAAACTAAATATTGAAGGCGTGAGAGGAGGCGTCGTTTTTAATGCTACGGTTTTATGGTTTCTTGCATGTGAAGTATGGTCAGTACGGTAGTTGACCTACGTGCCTACGCGGTAGTTGAACGTAGTCACGCTTAAATCTCGGCCATATCAATAAGATACAGCTACACCAGTTTTTTGACAAGTCATTGGTTGTGATTTACGAATAGTAGTAGAGATCGATGTTTTAGGGTACGTAAAAAGAGCTTTTCTACAGGAATTTTGAAAAGTATTTTCCATCGTTTCGCATATGATTACCCCTTCATGCAGCTGTCTGCTAGCTGAGAATTTAAAGCTGCTCTGTGTTACCGACAGGTATTTGTTTTGTGTGATGCAATAAAATGCAAATAAATTGGCCAGAACACTTTCACCAGATAAGAAAAAAAAAATAAGCAAAGTTTCGTTCTAAGTATTTTTATTAACTTTGTCAATCTTGTTTCCAGCTGTACATTTTTCCTCGCTTTAAGAAATCCAATGTAAGTGTGACAAAAATAGTTTCAAAAAACTCTTGACTCGGAAGGATAAAGATTTTGAAAGAAGTTTCAAACTTCTTTCAAAGCTTTCTCGTAGACTATTTCAGTGGGAGGTCTTTTCTACGTCGTTTTTTGACCCTTAATTCTGCCTTAAAAAAGACGGAGACTTTTTGAACTACAATACATAAAGTCTTTCTAGGACCTCCTTTTTGGGTAAACCAAGGTCCAAATTCCTCGACTCACCGCGGCAAACTGTTCATTGCTGAGCGGTATGAATCCCGACACTTTGATAATCAGAGGATGATTGGCCATCTCCATGACCATCAGCATTGAACTTCGGAACTCCAACGAAGCTTCCAGCCAGTTGCATTCGTAAATCGCGTCTTTTACTGATTCGTTCTGAAAAATATACCGTATTTGTTTGATTGTACACGTGGTTCAGTTTTATTTTACGTAAATCAATATTATTTTCACATTTTTCTTAACATCTCAAATTAAGAAATTATGTACGTTATTATGCATATATTTGCTGTTTGAGCTGACTTGCGGTCCTGAAAAGAACTGAATAGCCAATGTATCGTTCGCGTTTGTTCTGCCACAATCAGAACTTCGGTCCACTTACTATTATACAATTTTTTTTGTTTTGTACATTTTCTGCTTTAGAGTTAGTTCCCTTTTAAGGAAATTTGGGCCCAGTCGACGACTGGTTGTTTCACTAGTCATATGTTGTTAAGCAGCACTTCTTACTTTCATAAGGTACTTAGAAGAAATAAGTAACTGTTTTTAAATTGAATATCTAAGACCTAGGTTTTTGTATTCAACTGCATTTCAAATAGTAACTTAAACCCTTGATAAGTCACAGAAGAACAGGAATCAACAGAGTTAATCTTTTTTTGTAATACCTACCTGCTCACAAACCAAATCAGCCAGAAGACAGAATAGACCCAAATTCAAAACAATGACACCCATGAGTGCTACCAACATTAGCATCCTCAGGTCAAATTCTTCTGCCTGGAATAATATTTATTTATCTTAGAATAAGTTTATAGTAAACAAAAATAATTATACTGATATAATTTGGTTGAGTTGCGGTGTTATCTGGATCACCCACATGCGTCACAATAATGGTGCCAAGTACGATTGGAACTAAACAACCAGCGAATTGCATCAGCAGCATAATTTGGAAAGACTCCTCGATTTCTCGTATGAATCTAAAAAAGTAAAAACATGCTTAGAGTAGTGATAAGATTATTATTTCTTCGTCGGTTTCCACTGACCAATGCCGAAAGTTTAAGGCCAGTTCGGACCAGATCGTATAAACGTAGAAAATTTTGTGACCTACCGCTGCCCGAAATTTTCACAAAAAATAAACTTGTCCCAAGACAGTCTGAAATCCCAAAATTGCAAAGAAACTTGGAATTAATAAAATCCTTGGTTGAGGCGTGGATCATCTTGTAGATTCTTCGGATAACGATTCAAAATGTACATATTTTTAATGGCAGGTGCGTATTTCGTAGGCGACCGCGAATTGAGGTAAGAGCTGGAAATCCGTTCATCCTATTCTCGTCAGTCATTCTTTTGGTACTACGCGAGGCAATCCGGGGCTTCAAACGCTTTCCGAAAATCGGACTTTGGTTTAGACACGGCCGAGCCCTTTCTTAACGCATCGCTGATTGCTAACGTGGCAAAAAAAAAACTTATTTGTGTGAAAAATTGCAAGTTTAAATGCCCACCTGATTATTTGTTGGTGGTGTCGAACACAAACACAAAGTTGATGCTTCTCAAATGGCTGGCACAACTTTGAGTCAGTGTAATGATTGTGTCTCATGTGGGTTTTTTGTTCTGAAGTACGTCTGCTGTATGTAAAATTATTGGTACCTAGCCTAATTCGTTGTCGATTATTCTTCAATTTTTTATGTTTTGGAGGCAAAGCATTGTGGATATTGTGATTTAGTAGATTGAATTGCCCGATCGCCTGGATGAAGAGACTGATAATGAAGGTAACACCAGTTGTGAGAATTAGTAACCCAGAAAGCAGAAATGTTGTCGAAAAAAAAAGCATCATCTCGTAGAATGGCGTCTCGGAGAAGATTTCAGGAAACCACCCACTGAAATAAGCAGAAAAATGGAACGAACTTTTTAAAGGGTTTAAAACAAGTTCCGTGAAATGCACCGAATGCCTGAATCAAATTGATAAATACAGTGCAATGAGCAACTACAACTTACTTTGCCAAATACGTTCTTTTTGCTCTGAGAGTTGGTACTTGAGCTACGATTACAATAACTCCAGTTACTTGGTAGAATATAAGTGCGCCTGTAGTCAAATCTGACAGCAGCTTCGTTTGGTTCAAAATGTGCTTTGGGCGATCAGTATACAGACTTCCACATTGAAGCATGGCTTCCATAGAATTTATCAACTGCTCGTATTTTAGAGAACAGAAATGAAAACGCCAGATATAAACCACAATTGATCCAAATAGACAGATGCCGGCGATTTCTTCGCTTACTAAGTTGACGGATTTTTGCCAGTCCATATAGATCCCAAATGGAAAAGTCACGAAACAGAAATAAAGGCCCACCAAAGCCATTGTTTGAATATAAATCGTTTGCGTTGTTTTCCATCTCATTTTTTGTTCGGACCACATTCCTGAAAACAGAAAGATCATATTTTTTTAGAAAAACTATTTGAACTGGGTTTTGAATGCTAAGTAAAGGGCTACTAAATTTCCCGACGTTTCGTAACATATACTAGTTACTTCTTCAGAGGTTTGAGCAGTCCTGACAATTTTCCGATCACAAAAGAACCACATAAAATTATAACAATTACCTAGCTCAAGCATCCTAAATGCATCTAAACAAAATAATCAAGGTCAATAACTTAAAAACTAATGTATTATGTATTTTCTGAAATAAGAACTCGAACACATTGGCGTTTTTTAACTAACTAATTATGTGTATGGAAAATAGTTAATAGTTCAAATAGTTTTTCTAAAAACTTGTGCTAAGGATAAATCAAGTAGACATGAGTCTAAAAACCATTAGAAAGATCATATCATCAGGAGGATTTTCTTTCAAGAACGGCAATAAAAACTAGTGCCATCGGTGTAAAGAATACCGCAACACATCGTTTTGTTTTTAGTTTTATAAACTCTCTTAAACATAGGTGAATTGGTTTGATGGCATGTGTTAATAAGCAGCTCTGTGCAGAAATGCGGTTTGCCTGGTTAGAGTTAGTGCAACTGTTGTTTCATTTAAAAGCGAGACAACCTTTCTTCAGCAATGGATTGTGGAGATGTCCTTCTTAGTTTATTTGTTTTGGCCGTACAAGGAGAAACGTTTTCTCTAGAGATACGAACCACAAAGCTGAGCTTAAGCTTAACCCTCATAAATGTGGGGGTTGTTATCATCATGGTAATCCATGTTAATTTGGAAACACTTTCTGTGATTGGCTCACCATTTTTAAACTCCGGGGCTTAATTTAACTCTGTTTAATGAGTTTTATTTTATTCACTTCCGTTGTTTTAGACAACCGGCTGCGTCAGTTGTCTCATCGATGAAAAACCACATGGGTAAAGTCATCATTTCAAGTAAGTGGTTGAACTACCTTCAGCATTTTTATGAGCGGCGAAACTTACTCGAAACCGCTTGACATGAGATTTATTGTCATGCATTCATATTTTTGTGTTACAATTTCTTTCATGATTTTTTTAAATCCAAAAGGACTGGTCCGCAGGAATCTGATAAAGATAGTGTTTACTGTAAGTTATATATGAACAATGATCAGATCTGTGCAGTTTATACGAAACACATAAAAAAAAATACAGATATCTTTGTGATTTTACATATCAATAATACGAACTTGTTGATTAATTCGGAAAACAGAGATATTTTCTTCGTTCTGATGGCATTCAGTTCACACAATCAGGTGTAATGAAACAATTTTGCTGCCACTCATACGAAATAATAATAATCTTAATGGAAATGGAAATCATACTTATAATAATTATCATAATAATAGTAAACCATTGCAATTTTTTAATGGAATTCAAACTTGAGCAGAGCGTTTGGTCTAAAATAAGCAGTGCTCGAAATGTCTAGTTACTCCTGACACAAATCAGTAGTGAAATTACTTTTACCTTGCATTGCTAGTACTGAAACGCACCAATACGTGCAATACGCCTCGTGGCTTGTCCATTCAGAAAATTTCCTGATAGCGTCTCGATTTATTTTAGCTAGCAACTTGATTAGTCTCATTATTCAGCGAGCGAACGAACGTAACAAGGAGACCAGTCACACACATCTGACGCACCGACCTATGCAACGATTTCGTGTTTTCAATTCGTTCTATCATATTTTCCATTATGTACCTACACAATCGTCAATACAAGTCGCTAGAAATCAGATTTTTTATTTTTTTTATTTTAAATTATTCAAAATGTTTTTGTAGTTTCCGTTGAGGTTATACAAATTGTACGCACATTTTATCATAAATGACGAACAGCGTTTCAGCAGCCACTTTCCTGGCACCTATTTCATTTTTTCACAATGGAAATGATTCAAAAGACATGCAATATCGAATGCGAGCCAACTGGATGAAACTCTTGTGAGCTTTGTAATCTGGTCGAAGTTTTAATCTTAATCATAGCTCAGAGAGAAAATATATCAAGAGTATAGGGTACACACATCTGAAGGCTAAACGAGACATTTGAAATGCAATCAAATAATATTTCTCGTTATGAACACAATCGTCGGTATAGGCCGTATTGAAATTGGGGAAAGAATTGTATTTTTGAATTTGAACATTATAATTTTCTATTCGCACTTAATACTTTGATCGTTTTAAATAATTGAACTGTTCTGTGGTTTTAAAGACTCTTGTTGAAGTTATTCTTCAGCATTGAAACTTCAAACAAAATTTACTACAAATGACGTGCAGCGCTTTAGAATCCACTTTCCCAGCACCTATTCTATGTTGTCATTTATCATTAATTTCGTTTAAAAATAATGAAATGACGTGCATTATCAAATGAAGGCAAATTTGTGAGTCTTGTTATCTGAACGGTGTCTTTTGAAAATACTAATTTCCATTTCCGTTTAATTAGATTAGATATATATATATATATATATATATTACGTTTTCAACTTATTTTGTAATTTTGTACATCTTTAAATTTCGTGAAGTGTGAAATTTAGAGTTTGACGTTATGCCAGAAAATGTGGACTTTTTTTGAAGGATCATTTTGATTGTCCATCGATTCTATGGTAACTTTTATACCTCTATTTCTTCAACTACTTTTCTTGCTTACGATTCTTTGAGATCGAGTATATCTGACTCTTGCGACCAATCATTTTTGTTCATTTTGCCAGGTTGGCAGTACTCAGAATATGTGTGCGACTCACCATTAACTGTTAAATTTTTAACTTTATTTGTAAATTTGTACCTGATGCCTAAAAAAGGGCCCGTTTCGATGTAAGTTACATGTTCACAGGTTAACATGTAATCTATAATGTTAATCTGGAAACACTATCTGTGATTGGCTTACTATTTTTAAACTCCGCGCCAAATGTAAACGACGATTGATCCAAAGAAAAAGTAGCCGGCTATCTCTTCGCTTACTAAATTGATCGATTGATGCCAGTGCAAAAAGGTCCCCACTGGAAAAGTCACCAAACAAAAGTACGGTATGAATGAATAATGAAGAAAAGTTCGAATGTAAATTGTTTGCGCTGTTTTCCATCTCATTTTGTTGCCGGGTCACAGACCTGAAAACAACGAGAAAAAACATGCCCGAACGATTTTTCTTCAGGAATATCAAAAAAAGCTCAAGGGATATCGGCGTTTAGAGCGCTGCAAAATTTTTACAAACTCTTTAAGATTTAAACTACTTGGATGAAAAACGTAAATGAGTCAGCAGTTCTGTGCAGGAAAGTGGCTTTCCTGATTCAAGCTAGTGGAACTTTTTTACAATAATTTTTTGTGGAGGCCTTTGAACGTTCAAAAACATACAGCTACCTCAGATATCAGGTTTATCTTGGACTAAAAAAAAATCAAAATCCAAATAGCTATCAGTTACAAAAATCAGGTGCAAAGAAACATTTTTGGTGCCATCCTTACGAAATAATGGTAGTAATTATAATAATCATTATCATAATAATAAACCATATACACTATTAAAGCGTAAGCTGTGCACTGCAATGGGTCTTAATTAGTGCTTGGCCGAGTTTTCACTCCAGACACAAGCCATTAGTGATTATTTCCTCTTACCTTGCATTGCTAGTATTGAAATGCACCAATACGTGCAATACGCCTCTTAGCTTGTCCATTCTGAAAGTTTCCCAACAGCTATTCGCTTTATATCAGCTAGGTACATGAATAATCGCATAATTCAGCGATCAAACGTAACAAGGAGACCAGGCACACACATTGGAAACACCGAACTAAGCGATGATTCTATGATTCTAAGTTTTAAATTCGATCAAATAATGTTTTCAATTATGAACAAAATCGTCGGTACAGGCCGTTTTGAAATTAGAAAAAGTATAACGTTCTGTAATATTATTATTTTCTTTATTTCTATTACTTTAATTGTTTTAAATAATTTAAACTGTTACGTATTTTTGGGGGGTTTTGGGTAATTTTTCAGCGTTGAAACTTCAAACAATATTTATTATAAAAGACGTACAGATACGAGCAACTTTCCCGGAACCTGTTCCATGTCGTCATTTATAATTTATGTCGTTTTAAAATAATCAAATAATCAAATTCGATATATTTTTACAAAAATTTAACGGATGTTCTGACAGAGCATTTCCATAGATTAAGAAAAAAATTCATTGATTCGTTCAGGCAAATTAAATACAGAAATTCTGTTGACAAGCGTAGGTACATATTGTGACGGTTGTGGATGTACTCACTGTTCTGGGGTGTCGCAGCTCGATCTTGCTTGGATATGGGAGAGGTTACAGTCATCTAGAGAGCACTCGGTACTGCACGTTTAAACCCAAATTGCATTTTTATTGCGTAACAAATAGTTCACCATTACACATATTATGACAAGCCTGACAATAAAGAGTTTGCATACAACAATAATAAGCTTTTGCCCTGGTTGGCAAGTCTAAAGTCTATAGCTTGTCATTACTGCTATTACACGCTCGATGAAAAGTGAACTTGTCATTAATCATACAATTTTAAAATGCTTATTCAAAAATACCAAAAAGTAAAGGAAATGAGAAAGCACAAAACAATTCGACATTGTTTGAAATTGTAGGTACAGATGTTTAGACATAGCTAATATCATCGTTATTTGTGATAAATTGGGCTAATATATGTTCTATTATTATTATTAATCTTGTTTATTTGTGTTTCTTTATACACTTTATTTAATAAATGGAGCATAAAGATGAGACATGGTGATATTTGGTGGTAGAGTACATTTGTAATATTATTGTATGTTTTCGAGAAATTTGTTGACATTTTTTTTTTTTTTTTTTTTTTTTTCATTTTCCATTGCACTTACATGATAATACAATTTGAATGGTAAAAGCACACTCTAGCATGGTTTAAAGAATGAAACCGGAGTTTTGGAAATGGTCAGGTTTATAAAATACAGATCGCAATATAGTACAACTCTCATTTACAAGATGTGCCCAGGATTACTGTTCACGGATTAGAAGTTATTTGGTTCAAAGCTTCCATTGTGCATTTAAAAAATCTGTTTCATTCACATTATGTAGAAAGTAATCTTACCTTCTTATATATTGGATATATATATTTATATCCATTAAATTACCAAATTACCATCAGAATTACATTTTTGTCAGCGATGCCCGTTGGTACTTTCAGGTGATAAATAAAAGACGGAGCAAATACTATGATTTTGGCGTCGTTTGAAGGTATGTTGTGATTGATATGTAGTAAGAATATGTCAATCGCAAAATCTGAAAAAACAATTGACATTTTGAAGTGGACTGTTCCCAAAATACTTGTCGAGAGAACCGTCAAAACAGTGCGCATCCACAGTATTATGCATTCGAAATATGGATTACCACTCGAGACTTACCTGTGACTAGCAAAAGATCTACTGGAAACACTTCATGGACTCGCCGAAATCCCTTGGGGACGAGTCATTAGCTAACAGTAACCTACCATTGTCACTGACATTGCCACCGGCACTAAAATTCTAAAACTCACCCTGATAAACTGCTGGATCGTGAGAGGAACAAATCCCGCTACGGTGAAGATGACGGGCTGGTTCGCTCTGACCATGACGATCTGGATTGAACTCTGGAAGTCAGTCGAAGCTTCCAACCAACCACTTTCGTAAACCGTGTCAGCTGCTAAAGAGCTCTGCAAGAGATCAGCAAGCTCATTGTCACTCAATTTGCTCTCTTCTACAGGTGCATAAGGCCATTCCAGTCCTTTTCGGGTCCTAGTAGATCTCTATAACTGAATCCGGTCCAAGTCCAACCGACTAGAGGTGGTCGCGTGAGTGGAAATCCATTCACGACTCACATATTTTCTAATCCTGCACACTCAAACATGGATTTTTTAATCAATTCACGTTCACGCTTTCTTACGCACAACACAATTGTAGGTATATTGTAGGATATAGCAGGTTTACATTTGCGACTTTCTCCACGGAGAACTATGGCAAACTTATACTTTATATGTGTACAGTCATTTTACATTTAAATATGCATTTAATATGCATAAATATGCATTTTCATATTTAAATATGAGTGGTAAAATGTTATAAAGAATAACGAAATCGAAATAATTATTCATATTAGCAATAAAAATGGCGTAAAAACAATATTTGATACTAAATTTTTTCCCTTTCTTGTGATAGATTCACATCTATCATTTTTCATGTGTGAGTGCATGATTCATGAATTCGTGAGTTGGTGATTTGCACGAACACGCACAAAAATTTCTAACGAGTGCAGAAACACGCACACCCAGGCTTGAGGCTAAATATTACGATTTACGCGTAACTGACGCTTTTGTCCATACAATTATAATTTATAATCCTACCTCGGCCGAGACGAGATCTGCCAGTAGACAGAACAATCCAAGATTCAAAGTAGTAATCACTGTGACCGATATTATCATAAAAAGCTTCATGTCAAACACTTCTGCCTGAAAAAGTTTCAATAATTTGATTAATTTTTAACAAGTTTTTAATACACGCAAGACCTGTAATAAAATTGAACCATCATCCCTTAACTATAAACGTGACAGCCCAGATACATTATAGCAAATTATAGCTTACTCCAAAGCATCGCGTGTTGGACTTTGCATTACTAATTCGTTAGTGTGGAAGGGTTTTTTCTTCTTTGTCATTACTATTTGAACTTTGTGGATGATCGGTGTTACTCACGTATGACACCAAGGTAATGGCAAGCACGACAGGAATGACACAGCAAACACATTGGACCATCAACATGGGCTGGAAAGAAGTCTCGATTTCCCGCACGAAACTAAAATAGGAATTGACTCACTATATGAGGCAGACGACAAAGCAATGTATATTTTATAGGGTGTATTGAATTGATGTACTACCTGAGAATTTTTTGATGGTGGCGAATACAATCCCGAAGCTTGAACTTGTCGAATGGTTGGCAAATATTTTGGTTGACCTTTTCATTTTTGTACTGATTTTTACCAGAATAATTAACCTTTTTAACAATAGGTTCGTTAGTTTGATTTTGCCTACTTGTTTCTGCTATAGGACTTGCCACATTTCTGAGTTCTCCCTTTCGTTCACAAGGCATTGCGTTAGGAAGGTTGTGATTAAGAAGCTTGAACTGTCCGATCGCTTGGATAAATAAACTGATTAGAAAAACAATACAGCTCGTGAGAATCAGACCTCCAGACAACATAAACGTCGTCGAAACCAATAGCATCAATTCGTAGAATGGCGATTCAGCGTAGATTTTAGGAAACCATCCTCTGGAAATAACAGCGAAACGCCGGTGACTTTTCAATTCCGGAAATGTTTTAAGAAAGATACAATTCTGAAACTTACCTAAACACGAATTTTTGCCGTGCTCTGAGAAATGGAATTTGTCCAACAAGAGAAATAACTGCTACAAAATTGTAGATCAAAAGTAGGCAGATCGAAACATCTGACAGAAATTTTGTTTGGTTCCGAATCTTCTTTGGACAATCACTATACAGTCTACCACAACGAATCATAGCGTCCATCGAGTTCAGCACACGTTCGTATCGTTTCGAACAGAAATGAAAACTCCAAATGTAAATAATAACTGTGGAAAATAGAAAGAAGCAAGCAATCGGTTCGATGACAATGCTGATTCCTTGATGCCATTGCATGTAGACATCTACAGGCAAGGTAACCAAACAAAAATATAGGCCCACCAATGCTACAGCACGTATGTAAATGGTGCGAATTGTTTTCAATGCCATTTTCTTTTCAGTGTACAGTCCTGAAATCAGACAATTAAATCATGTTTATTTAAAAGTCAACAAGAACTCGTTGTGTGTATTTCAATAAAGGACCACTAGTACAATTTTTACTGATGGTTGTGATTCGGAATTCTACTTTAATAGTGCGTTACGTTTTAAGCCTCATTGCTGGTGCCACCTCTTTTCAAATTCAAGAGCCAATTGCCATACAAATGAAAGCGTATTTTACGTTGCATTCTAACGGAGTTTCCAAACGGTTCGCTCACATTTCAACCCGACAAGATGGCGTTTGCAACGTCGCACCTAACCTAGAGAAGGGGAATGACCCCTATCGATTTCAGATCAATTTCTGCGGGTGTATATTGACCGTACCATTGTTAGAATTATAAAATGTAAGTATGATGTAGACAAAGAATTAAACTTTTGGCTAACATGTTTCTTTTTTCAGAAATTAATTTAATTTGCCTTATGCGCTGTTCCGAACTTGGTTACAAAGTGCCATTTTAGGGGTAGATTTTGGTGAGGGAAGAATTTCTTTTAAAGAAAAGTATTCGCCAGAAGGTTAACCTTTTGTCCACTACATACTCCATTTCTAGAACTAAAACTTCACTAGCACGGCCAGGAAAAGTTTGGAAAGATTTGTCTGAAATAACTAGGGGTATTTCCCCTGTGATCGCTCATGAGCTTGTTGTTTAATAAAGCGAAATTCCTTATGAAATGCCGCATCATAAGCTGCAAAAGTTTAACTCTGGGCGTTACGGGGTCAATTCTTAGAAGGGTGGACAATTATGAAAGTGACTTGCTACAAGTGGGCGAAATTAAAACTCGATAGAAAAAAAAGAAATGCATTTTTTGTACCCCACGCGCTGTCACCAATGTAAACCGGTCGTTAGGGCAACCGATTCTCATACGTTCAAGTTACTGGTTTGCATTTTTCAGAACGGCCGGTTCGCTATCAACATGGCGACTAGTTCCCATTTGTTAGATTGACTAGTTCGTTCCTGAAGAAACACTGAATCGAGCACAAAAGAAAACACAAAAACAGACGCACAAAACTTTGACTGCCATGGTATTATTTTAATTGACATTTCAACTGTTGGTTAGAAAACCAACTGAGTTATGGTATTTTATAGAAAATGCTTCCAAAATTGTGCCTTCGAGAGACCTATTAATTTCCTGATTCCTTAAAGCAAAAAATTTCTAAAATGTGATTATTCTTACCTTGCATTGCTAATATCGAAACACACCAATTGGTGCAATAATCCTCTTGACTCCTCCATTCAGTAAGTTTTCCGGAAACTTTTTGCTTTATTTTAGCTAGAAACGCTATTAATTTCATAATTCAGCGAACTGCAGAAACCAGTGTTACTTCAAGCAATGCCACCCAGATAAAAGCTATCGGGCTATAAAGTCCTCGTGCGTTTCTAACGTCATGCAGTTTCCTAGCAGCATTTTTATATGTTGTATTTATAGGGGGAGCTATGACATCCAATGAGAATGTTTCGTTTTGATCGGTTGCTAACGACCATCATTATACCAGGTGCAATATTTATGAACATAATCACTATACGCCATCCGCCGATGAAAAAGAGGAAATTACTAAAAGTTTCCGCTTTAAAAACCTTGAAAGAATGATAAATACTGTAATACCTGTTTTTTAAAGCTAGATTATAATGTCAATATCACTTTGACATTTGACAGGAACTTCCTTGTTGTTTTGGTTCGCTGTCGAAGTTTTGAAGTTTCACTTTGACCGTCATTTTAAAATCTATTATTGATTGATAAGTGGGGTTTAACGAAGCACTGTTTTGACAACGGGTCCTGTGCCACTGTTTTAATAGAGTCGCTGAGGTACCTTACCTAGCCTAGAATGGAGGAGATGATCCCAGTGTAGGCAAGACCTATTCCACCGTTCCTTCCTTTCCTTTCGAAGGACGGTACAACGCGGACAGCTAGATTCTTTCACGAATTCATGCTGTTGGGAGGTTGATAAGCAAGGCGAGTGAAGTTGCTTTACTAACTACCATCCCTCAAATTTATCTTCAAACAGAACTGGTCATGTGTATGATGGTTACCCAACCAATACCTGACCAAGCGGAGTGTTACTTAACTTTGGTGATCACACGGGAACCGGTTTTTTTCAACATGCAAAACCGTTCGATTTGATAATCGTGATAAGTCCACAATTTGTATTCTTAGCCACAGTGTGAGGCAGCTCACAGTATAAGCAGAGATTTGCTTCGTGCATCTTCGTGCATCTTCGCGTATACATTTTTTCGACAAAATTCGGTGGTAAAACAGAATTGAAAACATGCAATCGCCAATCGCAGTTGTGTAGCTGAAACAAGCCTAGCATGTCCCGACCCTAATTGACCGCCTGTGCTTGTTTTTTTGTTTCAGAGGAGTCGGGCGCTTAGTTTGAAGCGAGTGGCGACTACGTTCATTAGCGCTCCTGAAAGGTAAGTGTCACGCTATAAAGCGAATTAAAAATATGCGCCGCTATCAGAAATTCCATCGCGTAAATCAGTCGAATTGGGATCGAATGTTTTGGGTTTCTCACTCATATTTGGAGCAAATTAATTTGTTTTCTACCACAGAAAGCCGCTTGGATTCATTACCCCTTTATCGGCCTTTTCTTTCCAACTGAACTTTTATATGACAACTAAGGGGCCGGATCCAACCTCGGACTTCAAAGATGACCAGCAAATTTCAGGTGGTTGTGAACATGGTGATAACAACTTTAGCCCCAATTTTTTTTTATGGGCGTTTGGAACAAACTCTGCTCTGTTGAGCTGAAAATGGACACACAATTAATGAAATAAACCGAATTTCAGAAGGTTTTTTGTCGTCAAATGTCAAATAAAAAAATAAAATGAAGAAAAATAAATTTTGTTCGGCATCTCAATGAAAAACACGGGTTTCATTTATCATAATAATATCAACTCTGGTTTATAATGGTCTTAATGAGATAACGTTATGCTTCAAGAATTCTTGATTGCAAGGTCTTTCACGTGCTAACAACATACGTGCTCTGCTGTCAACAAGGTGCATTGAAATTGCTCCCTCACCCGAACAGGCACTGAATGCAACAAGCTCAGAGTCGGCTGATTCTGTTTACATGAAACATATTTATAGTTCTAAAAAGTAACGTGAATTATTCCCGATTACGGCGCTGACAATCTTGTAGTGGCTTGTAGTGTTTTTTATGAATGTTGCTACCAGCAATGCGCCTCTGTGGGGGTACGCAACCATGAGACTTACGTCACACAGGTCATGGGGCAAACTAGTGTCCATGTTAGCAACCTCTCTTATGACAACTCGATTATGTTACACTTTGAGTAAAACAACTGGAAGACACTTAGGTACACCAAATTTGGTAAGCAGAGGATATGATCAGTTTATTTCGAATATAAAAAAACTGTTTTTTAGTATTTTAAAGAAAAAAATGCTCCAAAAATCTATATATTCGTTGATCATTGGCAATTTTTCGTGAGAAAAACTCCCAAAACATGTGAATATATATGTCTCCTGGACAAGAGGAACTTCAAAGGTACACTTGCTGCGATCTTTATTCTTCATTGAAGCGTGCAGCCTCTTCTGTTGTCCCCCCTTTGCGACTGACTGATTCGCGACGGGGGGCTTCCTTACCTTTGGCAGCGATCTCCTAATGGGGCGAATCTTTGTTCACTAAATGTTTGGCAGGGTCGCACACAAAATTGCCTGCATTATTTAACTTCGAGAACGGTATCTCGACAAAAAATCTGAGTTCACCTTCAATTTGAACTGGTCATATATTTATATAAATATATACACATTTTTTTTTTGGGGTGGGGGGGGGGGAGAAAAAAAGTTATGTAACATCAACTTAGTATTGATTTAAACTGACAGTGATGACAGTTTGAACTACCCTCGATTGTGTTCCTTTTTAGTTTTTACACAGATAGACACCTTCAGATAATGCTGAAATAAGCAATATGGATTCTTAGATATGCTTCTGTCTTGTATTTCAAAACTGCTTATCCTCAAAGTGAATTCGATTAAAAAGCGCATTACTGCAAACTGTTTTACATAACATTACATTTATTCGTAATTGATGCTACACAACATAAGTGTATTAAAAATAAATAGTGAAAGTAGGTGATGTGAAAATGAGTTAATGAATCTTGAAGGGATGTTGTTAATTTTTAGTGTCGCTGATCTTCGGGGTGAAATCTGGAGTATACATGAGGACAATGCCCTCCTTAGGCGCTAGTCGAACGTTACTTGGATCTCTGAAACACAATAAATCAAAACAGTTCAAACTTTTTTCAAATAAATTGCTTCGTATAGGCAGGTATCACATTTTTGACTTACATATATTTCGCGTCTCCAGCTTTGAAGTTAATGCTCCTCGTGATAACTTGAGCCTTGTTTGCAATCCCACTGAATTCAGTAAGGTTAGCTGTCTTACTTTCTTGACCCCAGTTTACGGCTACCACGTAGCCAAGAGAGCCCAATCGTACCCTGTGCCAATAGTAAAAACATTATTGCTATTAGCTTCGATAATATATATCTATAAATATATTTACTATAAATATATATATTTTTTTTTATATTTAGTTATTTTTTCCATTTTAACAAAACAGGCAAATGTGCACTGTTATTATTCCTGACTGCAACAACATATAAATGCACCAACTTTGTTGCGATCAAGTAAAATTAGTTTTAAGAGAATAACTGAATGTATACCTTGAAAAAGCGAAAACGGAGTCGCTTATGACTTTCGTTTCCAGTCTCCCGAACATTAAAGACGGCTCCTGTCGAAGACGGACCAAAGTTTTGTAGACTTCCAGATGACTTTCTCCAGACGTTTGAGCCTGGACGTTTACAGTCTTGTAGTTTTCGTTGATAGGCAGCCACGTTTCGTTCGCCTCAGAAAATCCTTGAAGGAAGAAACACATTTTCTTTCATGAACTTTAATTTCTTTCAACTTGTGTAAGCTTCAAATTTATCACACAAAGGCGCTCGGTCTGCTGCTACCCAAACTTACCAGCGTTCGTTTCATCATTCCACTGCATAGGAGTTCTTTCCGGGTCGCGGGAGTGTTTCTCGTAGTTGTGGCGTCCTGCGTTTCGTCCTGCGGGATCTACTGTGTTGTTCCAGGATATTTGTGTGTCCTCCATGCCGATTTCTTCGCCGTAATAGGTGACAGGGGTGCCCGGTAGCAGCAGCAGGATCATGTTGAGGGCGTCCACCATGGCAGGACTAAATCTGCTGGCAGCGCGGCTTTGGTCGTGATTACCCAGCTGCGGGGAAGAAAGAGTTTTATTTGGGCAAACATCTTACAAACTACGGGTATTTACTGTGTAATAAAGAAACCGTTTGAAATCACTGTTGAAATCTACTTCTGTCCCAACTTACCACCCAGTTCGGCCACTTATTTTCGGGAACACTCTCCATCCAGTTGTCAATGGCCGTCTTAACATCTGATGCCGTTGAGTTTTGTTTCAAATGCGTCATCAATAAGAAGTTGAAAGGGAAATCGGCCAAGGGTACTTCATCATCTCCGTAATAACGTACAGTTTCTTTGATTGACTCGTATATTTCAACCGTCATCAACCTAAGACGAGGAAAAATAAATATCCTGTTAAACGAATACATAGCAATGAGCAAAGTAAGCGTATTACTGTCTAATGAGCGACATACCTTTTGATTTGGTCTGTCCTATCAGAGTAGTCATCCAGGAACTTTCTGAATTCTGCGATGACATTGAGTCCCTCGGCAAGGTTGTGAGTGTGGATGTGTTTCAACGAGCTGTACTCGTTGGGTCCTGCACTGGAGTTGGACTTAGGCTCGTCAGTGAGGTGAACGTCTTCAAACAAATGGCCCACCGAGTCGATGCGGAACCCATCGACACCCAAGTCCAGCCAGAACAGCAGCACGTCCTGGAAAAATTAATGAAAACTTTCAGACTAGCGAACTGACGTGCTCCTATGCTCCTAGCGACCAGTGCCCTTCTTATGCTACCGAGTTATAACACTGAGTGCCGGTTTTGCAGTGGCTCTTTTAATAATTAGCATGTCTTTCACAAACAAACAACGATTCTGATTGGCTGTTTCCAAGTAAATAGCAAGTTAACGGGTTGTTAATTATTCGGTGTGTCACTGAAAAACCGGCACTAGGCTACAATACCTTTAACCGGGATCGTGGTGATGAAATCTTAAGAAATCAGAATCAATTGCCTTTAAAATTATGGCAACTCTAAATTTAACAAGAGGCATTTAAAAATCAGCTCGACTATCCTAGATCTAATCAATAGTTTCCTCTAAAAAGGAGACGGTTAGGGGAATGCTTTCTAGTACTTACAAGCATTTCGTCGACGACTTTTCTATTGCGGAAGTTAAAATCTGGCTGTTCTTTCGCAAATTGATGCAAATAAAACTCTTTTCGGTGCTCGTTCCATTCCCACGCAGACCCACCGAAAACGCTGACCTATAAGTAGAAAAATAAGTGTTAACATGCTGAGCTGTGCTTAGCGATAGATTTATAGTAATGTATGTGTCCTATCTGTCTTTAGTCATTTGAAATCAGCTTACCCAGTTGTTTGGAGGCTGAGGCGCTCCGTTTTTGTAGCTTTTAGGCGGAGCCCAAACATAGTAGTCTGCATAGGGGTTCACTCGTTCCACTGACTTGCTAAACCAAGGGTGGAGATCGCTGGAGTGATTCGGTACAAAGTCCATTACCAATTTCAAATCTGTTTGAAAAAAAAAACGTTAACAAAGTGCAAATTTAATTTCAATTTCATAAGAAGCTTGGTCATTATTGTTCGATATTTTGAAAGGCCATCATACACCCCTGATCTATTTTACAGTTACAAATTCGATTGACAAATAAATATTTGAATAGTACGAGTGAAAATCTTTTATCATCGACCCAGTTCAAAAATAGACATAACAGTAAAATCTGGGAAGGACACTCGTAATATTTGGACTGTACTGATAAGTTGCAGCGTAGAGTAGCGTAATTCGAAAACAAAGATGACGAAATGTTACCTCTTTGTTTCATTGCCGCGACGAGTCGTTTGAAGTCGTCCAAATTCCCGAATGTTTCATCCACGTCTTTGAAATCTTGGATGTCGTATCCAAAGTCCTTCATCGGTGACTTGTAGATCGGTGAGAGCCAGACTACCTTCACTCCCAAACTAGAGATGTAATCCAGTTTTGACTCGATCCCTGAAACAACACGATTGATTATTATTGTGGTTTGAAAAGACAAATAATCAGGCATATTTCCGTGGGCTGACTCATTGTTGTGTAAGGGTCGTGAACGATACATTTATAGCACGGTTTAAATTATTTTCTTACAAACCAATTGATTCACATTTAAAATTCGTGTTGGTAATAAGCTCAGTGTAGGAAGTTAATCTTTTGAAAACTTCATAGTCTTTACCAATGTGACGTGAAGCGGCTTACGTCCTAAAAAAAAGACGTCATAATGCACCGCAAAGATATGATATCTTTGTATTAAATAACATCTTGTTCGACTTTTTTGATGGATTTCGAAAAAAATAAAGAGTTATGAAAGGCGCGTTTACGTGGCTGTGATGGCATTCCGCAACATTCAAGTTCAAGACAGGAAGCAATCGTGATTCGAATCATTGCCACGGGGTCAGCTTGTCTTATCAGCTGCAGGTCACTGTATCACTGAGTTTGCTCGCGATTTTAAGAAAAAAAATCCTTTATCACCACTCGTCCACCAATTATACGATTGCACGATTTTTTAAGAAGTGTACTATTACTATCAAGATAATACACGTGGATCTGATACGAATACATGCAATTAGTTTTGAATAAAAATACCATTACAGTTCATTAAATTACATTGCAGTTGATTTTTTTTTGTTGTTTTAGCTAAAACTCACAATGTGTTTCGCGTGAATGAGCCTAACCTCAACCTAAACCGATTTTTTTTTTTTAAACTAACTTCCAAGACAGCTCAGGAACTCAGGAAGCAAGCCTTTCCTGATTTTTCTACAAACGATATTATAAAGTGATCTTTACTTTGTACAACATTTCACAAATTATTTCGTCAAATTGTTTTACCTCAAAATTGTTCTATAATAAACGTAGCTAGTTTGAATCAGCGTGTATGGCATATCGCACAAATAGTACCTCAAAACTTTTTTTATTTTTGAGCCTCCAATTTTTGCTCTAAACTTTGCAAAGCAATCAATACCTCCAATATCACCGTGTCCCGAAGCATCGCTATCTTGAAAACTCTGCACTAGCACATTGTACATCGGTCCCTTCTGCCACCATTCGAGCCCATGACAGCGCGGGGCCCTCACGATCAGGATCACCACGGACGCCAAGAGGAACGTGAAAGTGGCCCACGCAGCGTACAGACACCCCAGTCTCATCTGCACCCAGAACGGATCCTCTGCGAACGGTTTCAGCTCCTGACTTGACATCCCTATCCATGTTCGTATCTCGCCGCCATCCGGTTCACCGTCGTCGGTGACCATCAACTTGACGGCGCTGTTGCAGTAATCCGTGGAATCGCTCAGATATTTTTTATTGTAAAACTTTTTGCTGTACTCGGTGGACGAAGCAAGAGCTGATTTTTCGGATTCCATCTCACAAAATTATTCGAAAAACTAAAATTAAATTTTAATTTTAGAAATTTTGTTTTGTAGTCACTTGTAAACCACACGCAATTTTACGCTTTAAGAAAAGTAAACCCGCACACACAATTTCACTGTAACAAATGCCAAACGGCTACCAATCACTATTCGACGCAGGCGAAATCTCTCGCTTATCTGTCACTGTCCGACTGCTACCAGCGAACTCTTATAGCCAACCCCACCCGTGGTAACCTCGGCCTCGAATTTTCCTAGCGGCTAACCGGAAAAATCCGAGTCCGTTCCTTGTGACGTGTCAATGTCCCGACCTCGGTCCATAGACGTGTCAATGATGCATCGACGCTCGCCCGTCGGATCAAAGATCACCTCGATGAGCTGCGAAACTAAGCGAGCGGTTTGGAAATCCAGCTCGGATCACGTAAGCAGGCCTGAGCGCTCGCCTTCCAGGAATGCACGTGCTGATTTTGCCGATAAGCCGGGGATGATTGTGATTTTAGATTTTTTTTTGAAGTGTACTCTGTCGAAGGTTCACCGGGGGTTACGTTTGTTCATGCATATTCCCATTTTAAATTATTTTAGCAGTTTATACGCAGTATTTTATAATCGAGTGTTTTATAACATACGTCCGACGGTGAGTGGGTGCAAATGCGCCCCAACTATAGAGTTTGTATTTATAGGTTATGACCACATTTCGAAAAAAAATCCAATATTCATTTAAAAAAGTCCTATTCCTATTTATGCTTCTACCCTTTTGTTTTGAAACAAGTGTTAACAAAGCAAATAAAACACTTTACATTTAAAAAACAAAACACTTTGCTCGCTGCTCTAAAAACGGACGCAATTGAATTATTACAAAAATCCAAGGAACTCATCTTCAGCTAGGACGAGAAATCGCCTGGCATTGAGACTAGAGGGCGGCCTGTCTCACCTTTGAGATCTCCGACGCCGTCTCCAGACGTGTCCAAGAAAGATCGGGGATAGATCTGATAGATCGTCTCATGACGCCACCATTCTTGTAGTTTAGAATCTTGTTTCACACGCTTGACAGGGACTTTTTCTTCGGAGGTGGCCGACTTTTTGGAATTGGGTTTCGATCTCTTATGCGATCTCTTCGGCATGGTTTTAAATTTTTCTGAAAAATGCATGATTCAGTTGAAATTGTTTGAAATTTAAGTAAATCCAAAATAGCACCTAGTACTGAGGAAATTACTGGTAACGCTAAAAGTCTCAACTAGTGAAAGACGCCGTCAGCACCTACTGCCGTGCGCTCCGTCGGCACTATAGTCAACTAAAGTTCGACGTCGATAACGTAATGCGCCGATTATAGAATACTAACCTTATCTGCAATTTAAGAGTAAAGTAAAACTGACTGCCGAACAAAATTCTCACCAGTATATGTTCTTAAGTTACCAACTAATATTTAAATCACGGAAAATCTAGTAATTTCTATTGCATAAACTATGCTCCTAAAACTCCTATCACAATTCCTAGCAAATAGGTTCTTTCAATCTCGAGCCGAACGTGACAGTCTTGATTAACGTTCATCAGCAGATTAATTTTTGCTACCTTCAAATGTATAACTTATCATGAAACATATCATAAAACATACCACACTCTTGAGACAGACCCAATTCACTTCCAATGACCTTAATCCACAATTCACAAAGTCGTCAACGAAAGCCCTTGCGAGGACGAACTTGATGGCCGAAGTTCAAAGTCGCTGTCAGATTTGGAATCGGCGATGTTGCTGCCACCTAGGAGCTAGCTGTAAACTACATCTGAGACTACGTTACAATTTGATTTTTACAATTTACACGACAGATGGCGCGCGCATATCGTTCAGAACGATGCTGGCATGAGCAAAGTTTATCGATGCTTCTTTTTCTTTCTTCTAATTCACTCGCGTTACATACTTAAAAAAAAAATCAAGCATATGAGATTTAATAGAAGATTCAAATTTTGGTATCAATTGCTGAGATCGCCGCACAGAGCTTGTAAAAATCAGCGTTTTTATGTTATCACGGGTAAAAGATCAATTTACCGATTTTGGATCTCATTTGAGGAACTATCACACCTTAGAAATTAGAAATAGGATTTGACATCTATCAGTGAAAAACTTGATTTTCCGATATTCATCAATAACAAAGAATGGTTTAAAATTGAATGCTGTCCCTGTTGTAAAATGTAACGAAAATCTATGACCTGATCTCATCACTTTTTAGTCATCAGTCTTAATAATTTCAACAGTTTCTTAAGCACGATCACATGCAACGAGTCGATATATCCACGTTAATGCAAGAACCGCATTATACGATTTCTTTTTGCCAGTTTTTAAGTGCCACAGAGTTTCGTCTTTTTATCAGCTTCATTTCCGTGGCGCACTCCACTTTCCTCCGCTCCAACATCCGAGGTGCACATATTCATTCTGTGTTTGTAAAGCAGTGTCATACTCTCCATTAATCATCACTCCTTTTAAATACTTTGACACAGAAATGTTTTCACAAATTATTTAAAAACACGATTTCGAGCACGAGTTTGAGCAAGATAAATCTACTGACTCTCGCCGGCTAGCTGGCTGGCTCATGCTTGATTTGCATAATGGCATTCATGCATTGTATACACTGAGTTAGCCTACTTTCAGGAAATGCATGCAAGACCTCTGCTTGTTTTTCTTGTTAGTAAGTCTATGTACGTCATTCTAAATCAAATCGTGGCAATAAAGCATCAAACGCTGCAGCATGAATGCTTTAGAAGAAAATTGAATCATTTTTCTTTGGAGAAACCGTAATTTGCCAAATGTGAGTAAAATATATGTGCATTGTTCACTTTTTCTACTTGGCACTCTTTAAGTGAACACGTAAATGACATATCACGTCGAGTTGATATCAGGTGTGCATGAGTGAAATATGTAACTGCGGTACGTAATCACATAATTTTCTGCATTTTATAGCTCTATTATCATCATAATATTCTACACAAAACACAGAATATCACTCCCTGGAATTTCTTAATCGCAAGCTACGATTAATTTCCATACCCATACCTTTGGAATTGGAATATTACTATCTGAGAAGATTTTATTTCGCACGCGTACCACACGAGTGAGTCTCTTTCCTCTTAGAAGTTCCTCGCCATCTTAATGATCAACCCACACGTATGCATTTACCTCCGCTCCTCCACGCGTCTCAACTCTAATTAAATATTCTGCCAGTTCGTTTTGACACACGCCATGCAAGTGCGGGCGTTGGCGTCGGTGGCGTCGCGACGCCTTTTGAAGCGGCGCCGCGCGTAATGAGCGACGCCGTCGCGTAATGGAACACCGAACACCTCGCTTGTCAATACCAGAGCTCTCTCTGCAGAGGCAATCGTGGCAAACTTATTCGCCTCGCACCACGGAAACTTGACGTGCCCAACATAAGTATTAGCGTTGTATTAAATCTGTGGTATAAGCGTCGGTATAAGGCGTCCCGTTGCATCATATGGTTTAATTCAGGTGATATTACTTCCTGTGTTCTGCGAATTGGTATAATAATGCGTGGTGCAAGTGGATTTTCAAAGTTATTTTTAAAGTTAAAGACGGTATTTTTACTTAATGAACTTCCTAAATTGTTTCAGGAAATTAAGATTGAAACTTTTGTTTCTCTTTCGGATATTTGGGTCGAGGAATTAGGAAAGAAATTCGACTTCTTTGTATATTAAAATTGGCTGTGGTGTTTCATTTCCTATAAATCTGCTTTGAGTTTGATCGTGGTATCAAAAGCTGTAGGTTTCGTTGGTGCAATGCTCTGGCGAAGCGTATGGAACATTATCTATTGTGTGTTATCTATTGAGTGTGTGTGAATCGTGGTGTCTAACACCTTAGGAAGTTTGTGCAATGGCTTAGCGAAACGTATGGAACGTAACCTGCCTAGGTAGTTGGTACAATGGCTTGGCGAAACGTACGGAGAGTAATTAGTTGCTGGTAGCGATCACCAATTCATGTTCCGTTATTTAATGAGTCTGGAAAGAAAGCAGGAGATGAACATCACAACAGGACGCTGGAAACCTCACAACTTTAAAAACGGTGCTGATGTGAAACTAGGCAAGGCGAAGAAGTCAGTGACAAATAAAAAGTTAACAGCATTAGTAGCAGCAACAGCAGCAGCACCACCAGCACCAGCAGCACCTGCAGCACCAGCAGCAGCAGCAGCACCAGCATCAGCAGCAGCACCAGCATCAGCAGCAGCAGATATGGAGTCATGGCGAAGGCTGCAGCGAACGCTCGTCAAGTGGATGCGATGGAAGGGTTTTGTGAAATAATGGAGAGAATTAAGCTGATTCGTGAATAATTGAAAGCTAAGAGGAAATTAACATTCGACGTTAGAAGGAATGATAGGGAAAAATTGAGATACGAGGAGAGATTGAGTCGCACGACTATGAAAAAGTGAATCATATCTCTCGATCGATGATATAATTTTGCATAAAATATCAAGGAAACCATATTGATTGCCTCGGTCTTGAACCAAATCGAACATTTTATTTTTCTCGACATCTTCAGTCCCATGTAAGAGTGTTTTTCTAAGAACTGATGAGAAGGAATTGAGGTAGGTATCTTAAGTCTGCCTGCGCTTTTAATTTTTACGGCTTTAGGTAATTCTTTTTTTCTTGAGCGGAAAAACTTTCCATCGGAGACAATTCACTAAAAGAATGTAATAGAAAAGAAAAGCTATTTAGAGAAACTATAATTTTCTGCTCGCGTTCTGATAATAAAAGTAAATGAAAGAGCTGAGACATCCCTCTGAACCCTTTGGCCTGCAGTAGCCGGGCTGAATGCAAGCTGCAGTGAGGTCGAGTGCAGTTAGCAGACGCCGACGCCGACGCCGACGCTGCTAGAGGACGCCGGGGCGTCGTGTCGGATAATGCGGCGGCAGCGGCGGTGGCAGTGTGCGCCGAAACTGCCCGTAGCAAGCAGTGGCGGACCAAAGATGATTTCCGAGACCACCAGCCTCCCTCTGCTCTGCGGTAGACTTGAAGATTTAACGCCAGCAAACAATTGAATAGTTCAGTTTCTGAGTTGAACTTTCGCAAAACAGAAACATTTTCCTGACGGCTATTCTTTATACGGCTTTACTTTACATTTCATACACAAACATCATTTTTAAGTTACGCTTCATTCAGATGAATGTGTCAAAAGTAATCATCGCCTATTGGATGGTTTCCCGGTGAGCTGAGTTATCTGCATCAACTGAATTCGATTACCTTTTCTCAATAGCTAACGGCACGAGGACCTCTTTTTCAAACCCACACTTAATGCTGAAAATTCTGCTAGAGTGTCCCCGCGGCGCCACTGGCCTGCTAGTTCTTTGAGCGTCGCCGGCGACGTAGCGACCACGGCGTCGGCGACGGCGGCGGCGTCGGCACCAGCAAATGTAACCCCGAGGAGGCATAAAGGACGGGCCAACTTCGGCAATGGCTCGTGCTGGCCGCGCTGGGCACGTTCCCTCGGGCGCAATATACCTTGTAATTAGTGCTTGTGATCAAGTTAATATTCTCAGCACTTCGAATCTGTTGAGATTATTAAATTTAACGTGGTTTTATGTACGGTTTAACAATGTGGTGATTAGCACTAGGACATGTGTTCTTGAAATCTAATTGACGGTGTTGCGGAAACATATTGAAATTCATATGAGTGAATTTTCAAGTGATTCAATAAATATGGAAGTGTCGGATGGTATAGTTAAGATATGACTACATTCTTTGTCTTACCTGAGCACTGTTAAAAAAAAATCCAAAGTGGATTGAAAAAAAATCACTTTAGCATTTACCCTTGCTGAGTGACGATACTGATCCACGCCGTGAAACGTTGGAAGATTGTATAGCTTCGCTTAGCATTCAAAACCAATGCTGGAATTTTTTTTTTCATAGTCTATAATGTCAATTGTTATCTGTATTTATTAAATATCACAAATCGAATGCTTCAATCACACTGCTTTACCTTGGTTTTCCAACCTTCATTGCATAACGTGGCAAATTTTAACCAATCGTACTTTACTACAATGAAAACTGCTTTTACGATTTAATTTTTTCCCCTTGGCTTATGCATAAACTCGATAAAATTTCAAGGACAGTGCAATTATTTTACTACCACTCAGCAATTAATCTTTCAACTGTGAAATGCGGCCCCATTTCGTGCCCATCACAAGAATTTTCCATTCCGACTTGTATGTCCGTCTCTTTCGAACGAAATCGCGTTATTTTTGCTCCCCATTTTTATACGCCATTCACACAGTAATTGCATACAGGATTGTTACTACTGATTATATGGTGAGCGCCACGACCATCCCCTTTCTTTATTTTAGAATGAAATTCACGAATAATACGTTTCTTGATTAGAATTTTTTATTACATCCATCAATGTTTATAGTGCAATATGATGGGGTGATGTATAGAGACTAGTTTATACTGACTCGCCGTTAACATGTCCTCCTCCCTTCCCTTACCGCACCCTTAGCTGTCTGACTTTCTGGTATAAGCATTACCTATTGCATTTACCGTCATGGCATATAACGCACGCATGCAACGCCACGTGTTACCTAAACGTACAGCGAGTAGTGCTCATAAGATCAGCCCATAAGGTCAGGTAAAGAAGCGGAAAAGCCGGGAAACTTATTTCCGCACTAGATTTCCCGTTGTAAAAATATTATTTTACGACGATAACTTTACAGCTGGCTATTAATGTAACACGTAATATTGGTGCAGTAAGACTGAAATATGTGCACACATTTTTACTGACAGTGTTTCCTTTTTGAGGAAAATTGTAGATTTGTTTCCATTAGTTTGCGCAGCTTCTTTTTCTTTCGCTATTTACAATTCGCTTTTACCACGCAGAGGTTTTCAAATTCAATTGTACCACATTCTATTCTGCATTACTTACTACACATTGCTTGGCTTGTAGAACCGCGACGGCCGAACGGTTCCGAATAATATTCCGTGGCATTCTAGTTTCAAAGTTGCGGCCAGGATTTGGTTATTTTAAGCACGTATCTGGACGCTGCTGCAGCTATAGAAGTTGCGTATGACTTACAAGTTACAATAATTGTGCGTATAGGGTCGCTCGGGAAGCAAATCATATTGAACACACCCGCTCAGCCAACCGTTCCTGTACGGACGGATGTGAGATGTGATAGCAGAACATACATGCCTAGAATTATTTTGTATGTAAAGTTAGGTTATGTGTAATGAGTGCTAGTCCAACAGTCCAACGACATTGGCTTTTACGTCCGATGCGCCATCTAGGAAGCTATAATGTATTCAGTGATTTAAAACGGCCGTTGCAGATATAGGTTATCCAATTAATTTCTGCATCGTTCAAACTTAAAGCGATCAGCATGGGGAAAATAGACAACAAAGTTCAGACGATTTATTTTTTAATTCTATCGTGTTAAGCTTCATAGTTTATCGGTTAATTATCATTTTACAAAATTAATTAACTTCCATGCTTCCACGTGAAGTATGTACAGACTTCCCAGCATGCGAGAACTTTAGCCCCTAGCTGTAGTTGAGGCTTCACTCTATGCTCATTAAACGTGAGCATTATTCTGTGAAAATATGCTTTTGCGTTCGTCATAGAGTACTGCAGCAAACGCAGTCTTGTCGACAAAACGCGTTGTGTCCTCAACAGGAAACGGCACCGTGTAGTTGGAAATGTGTAATAATTCCTGATGAGAATTCCATTTTAAACTTTTAAAGCATCCATTAAACTCATTGAGAGCCGCTAATTTTTCCACGCTTTGGAAATGTCAACGACGCGGAAGACACGAGAATTTGTTAGCTGCGTAAACTTCTCCTGGTGTATTAAATCTTCATCGCATTAGAAGGTACAAGTATGCTTAACGAAGGATAACCATATAATCGAACTTCCAGGGCTCGGGATGCATGAATGATACCTTTAAATGAAGCATACAGACGATATTATATTGTAATATGCTAATTGGGATAAAGTGCACCAAATCGGATTAGGACTCTAGGTATCTTACATAGTGTTGCTGCGAATGAAATTGAGTATGCCACTATTATAGTGCTAGATCATGGTCGTTTGGAGAAGGAAATGCATGTCATTATATACGTTGAAACAGAAATTGCAGGTTAAATTATTTTAAGCTTAGGTTAGTGTGCATATTAGTGGAGGAGTTAGTTATTCATAGGTTTTATTACTCGCAATCGCGTGTACACAAAATAGAGGCAAAACCATTCACTAGAATCAGAGTGACTGTGAGTACTCACAGCCTCTTGGTTCTACTCCTTGGAGATGCGTCATTGTCATCAAATCGTCTCAAAAAGCATGTGTCCAAGTAGCTCAATAGGCTAGAGCAACACCCAAGATAGGTGGAGATCGGGGTTGGAGTCTCCGATTGGGCATCAATTTTTGAGACTGTAACAGAGTTAATAATAATAAAACACAAACGAGCTATTATTAAATAAAAAAAGGTTATTAACCCAAGTGACTAAAAAACTACTCGTGGCTAGAGAATTTATTGTAGTTATTCTGAGAGGTTAAATGAATGAAAATGTCGCAACTAAAGTGTGTCAAACGCTCGACATCACCTCATTATAAACAACGCGCGCCATCTTTGACAATTGCAAGCTAAATTTCAGAGACAGCATTGTATTCAAAATGCACTACTGACTTACTTTGTACGGGTGACTGCAGGCATTGCGGCGCTAGTGGATTTACGCAATTATCAAGCACACTGCCATTGTGTCGTTTAGTACACAAACCAAAGTCATTTCTAATTAATTAAAGCACGTCGGTAAATTTTCGTACAGACAATGTGTAATGTCATGTTTTACTGGTTTTATACTGTTGGTAGTTTTTAGTCTCGTGTTATTAGGTGTTGTGTGGGTGTGTGTGTTTTGTGTGTGTGCAATGATGCAAATTTGATTGTCCATATAGCGAGGGTTGGACTGATTATTGTGATTGATTAATGATGCACGTGTTTGCATGTGATACCACATTATTAAATTGCGCTCTTGAGCTATCCTCTGAGTCGCACACATGCTACTCCACACATAGTGTCGTCTTCGATTGTTTTAGAACGGAGGGATTACCTAGTTAATTTGTTTGTGTTTAAAATCACGACATTTTTACAGTGACATTTTCGATTCCGTCACGCGTTATTTTGCAGCTCTGTCTTCTCAAGTAGTTTCCAAATAACTGTAAAGTCTTCATCTTGTTCGTTGGTTAAAAAAAACAGCTATCTGCTCATCTTGGTGTGGTTACAGTAATTTTGTCATTCCCACACTTACATCTTAAATAATCGATGTTTAGGCAAGCAATGTTGTGTTGATTTAACAACGCAATTGCAACTCGCATCGTATTGACTCACTCGTGAGGCTTGTGACAGAAATTTAACTAGAACATGTTTAACTTTCCAATAATACATAAAACAAGACTACACTTGGACAAAATGCTTTATTATCAAAGTCGGATTCCCCAATAAAGCCGGCGTTTGGGGAAAGCACGCCGCGTGAACGCGCTATGTTGGCAACCATGTGGCTGTCAAGACTCTCTCTTGTGACCTTCGAACGGTGGCGAGCGTGATCACGCAAGCGTCCGGATTCGAATGAGTGGCCAACAGGCGAAATGCGTGCGCTACTGACACGCGACATTATCGCCGTTCTACGCACAAGGTCAAGAAAATGCAAACGAGGTCACCCAGGGGGCGAATCGATCCGGGTGTTTCTCGGTAGAAAGAAGGAGGCAAATAGCGACGTACTGCATGGGCATGCGTTAGATAAGGATACTAACTTGACCTCTTACAATCTACTATCTTTATTCTGTTAATTAGCGTACCAATTTCTATCGTGCTTTTGAAAACTGATTTGAAACATTCGATAAAATTTTAAGAAACAAAGCTAAAATTTTGTTAGTAACTTAACAACGTGTTGGGATATGTCGAACATGTTTGCATTCATTCTTTGTTCCAGGATGCACATTATTTGGTTAGCAGACATTTAAGACGTGTCTGGCGAGCAAACCATATCATTTTGCAGCTAATTCCTAGCTTTGATAGCAGACGATGATTGAGCGTAACCGCCCGTCCAATCACACTGATATCCCTCTGGCGTCGAATGATGGATCTGCAGGATCAAGTGCGGTTGAAGGAGAATTGCACAGCACCTAAGTGTCCTAGTGCAATCCGCGGCGTGCAAATTCTCATCCATAGGGCTAAAACCAGCGCCCAGCCTCGATAACGAATGGCATCGCAAGCAGAGGCTAGAGCGCACTCGGAATTCTCATTTCGCTACGACGATACGCATTCGTCTTACCCTGCCATCCTTCTTTGTCTTGTCGTTCTAAGGCAGCTTCTTAGAGCCAGGGGGGCCTGTGCAGCTCCTAATTTCCATATCAACGCATTCAACACTTTCTGCACCCTAGAAGACGCATCGGCAGTGTCGTAGATGTCGTCGTCGCCGCATAGTTACTTCTTACTTCGGCGCGCATTATCGAGTAGAGATTGTGAAACTTGGATGTGGGGGTGCGCGCGTGGACCGAGAGGCCAGCGAATAGATCAAGAGAGTGGTGGGAAGGCAGTGGTGGGAAGGGATTTATTATGTCTGGACTCGGCTAGCGCTATGGGTTTACTATCGCTTTAATAGGCATAAACTATGAGCGAGGGGAGACGACGTATAAGACTATGAGCCACGTGCTGCGAATGTTGAACGCTTTTCTTACGAGTAGTGTGCTAACTGGAAAAGTGTGAAAGCGTGCAAGTTATGACAGTTTTTTTTCGTGCTAACTGAATGGTGTGCTTTTTGTTCTTTGGGAAACGGGAGTTTCTATGATCTTGTACAGACTGTTCGGGATTTACATGTATAATTTAGCCGATCGGTAAATTTTCATTGAACATGTCAACTGCTAGGTCGTTAATTCAATATATTTTAATTTCACCTGGGACTATGAGCCACAATATGGCAGCATATTGTTGAAAAGCTATTGCAAGTTCTGTTATTTTATGAAGAAACAGAGCTATTTCAATCGCAGGGAAATTGGAGAATTGTCGACATAATGTTTTCCGCGAAGAGTATAAGCTGTGGCGTTCTAGCGTTGATGGAGATGGTCGCTTGTCTTGTTCGATAGATTACAGTTGCAATTTCAATAAAGCAAGTGCCAAGAATCCATACTTTATATCCTGAATGCCATTGCTCTCGAACGCGTATTTGAATGTGGAGGATAAATTCATGGCGAGGGACAGGAAGCAAGCGGAACGGTTCCTAGTTTGTAGACTCTGGAACCGATATGTTCGGGGAACGAAGACGCCACGGTGTCGACCCTAGCGAGGTCTCCAGCTCGCCTCCTGGCAAAGCAAACACGCTCCTGATTTGCATTTGTCGTGATGGCATAGATTATACTGTTGGGCACTGGCTCAATACGGTAGTCGCCTTAGAGTAAAGCATGGTTTTTCATATTCTTTGCTTGGACGGGAATACGCTTATTGGACTAGGGCAAGTTTGAGGATGTCTAAGAAAAAGGGTTGGAATTTTCGTGTCTAGGCCAAGAATCCGTATCCTGAATAGGAAACTTTTATTCTGTCTTTTCATCTTTCCGTTCTCTTCGATTAATACGTTCAAATTGAATTGAGCACTTTCGTTAGGTGGATGTTTTCCAGTTTTCATTGCAGTTAGCAGTAAACATCGTTATGATCAAATTATCAAAGCACTTGATTCAGATAATTCACGAATGGCTCCACAATTTCCAGCGAATCTTCGAGGCAGTTCAAACACATTGGTTTCTGTATAAACCATCTCGAAATTGTCTAGCTCGCTAAGACGTAGCGAGTTAATATCAAGTTTGCCATTCACTTGTTTGTTTGTCAGATGATCGAATAACGAAGAGAGAATAATAATATGTTCATATCAATTATGTTCACCATATTATAAGCACGGAGCTATCGACAATCACGTTATATTACTACACCAGCTCGCTGGTCTTAGAAACTAACTTTCTTGCCAATTTATTTCAAATCCGCACGTCTACCGAACGAGGTTTTGATTAAAATGCATGTTCAGATATAACTTATAAAGTTTCTTATTATAATACATTTTAATATCAGATGAAATTGGATTTTCTCATCATAATAAGTTGTCTTTGAGAAGAGAGTGAGACGGTATAAGGGCGGAGAAACTACGTGGGTGAGAAGGAGCACTGCAACATACACCAATACATAGCAGGCATGTAGATGAAATGGATGTGGAGCAATTGTGTACGTGGCTTGGCAAAACCTTGCTCATCTGTCTGTTGGTGTGGCAATCAAGTGTAATTTCATTTGGGGCTTAATTAGTGGCGGGTTTCGTGGAAGTCACTGATAGCACTCCTCGGCGACGACTACCGGGAAGCACGGGGTGGTCACCACACGTCGTCAAAGGACTGGCGAACGAACGAGTTCATCGCAGGACCGAAGGATATCTAGAATGCGCCGCCATGTATACGGTCCATATAGTCAAAGGAGTAACACCAGTTATTTGGAAACTGGTGGGCAGAATCATTCTCAGCGAATCCCGGGGACGAGTAATGCCAGTGAAGACTTGCGAGATGCATTTTTTTCGTCTGGGTATAAATATGCATTGTACTTTTAAGACAATTCATTCACTGACTTGCGACAATTCAAGTAATATCCACTCCCACACACAGAAAGAAACTTCAGTGAACTCGACCGACTGCTAGATGTGGGAGAGAAGATACTCTCAACGTTGAAAATTATCTTATAAATAAAGCAAACATCTTCTGTTCGTTCTTCTTAAAACATTTGATCTTTGACTCGTGACCTGGCCAATCAAATCGGTCTAAAGCTTAATAAATTAATTACATCGAGAGAAAGAACTAATTAAAATAACCTTTCCGATAAAAAAAATTTTGACGTTCCTTTTCCGAATAAATAATTCTCTTTACTTTAAAGTTTGAAAAGTAAACGAATAAGTTGTACTTTTCTTGTCTTCTCAGTGTACCGTAGCTCTAATTACGCAAGTTTTTCTTTCTTGGAATGGTTTATTAATAAAACATAGCTAAGCACCAGGCAAAGTTAGAGGCTACAAGCCTCGTGTATATGCATAAGGTTGGATAAATTTGAGGATCAATCGCAAAAAAAACTGTAGTCTTATTGTTGTAATTAATTTCATAGCTCTTGACTAAAATAATTAATTTACAAAAAGAAATATCTTGTTTTGGAATAAATGGCGAGAAATGCAATACTTCGTCGCAAACAGAGAGTTTCAATTCTGTAACAAACATTATGCTATCCTGTTAGTGGCTTCATATGTGTCAGGAATTTCTAAATCAGGATGCAGTTTCAACTAAACACTTGTTGTTGGCTTTCTCATGCTTGTTGAAAAATGTCAGCGTGTTTTTTTCACTGTCACCAAGATGGACCCTTGTTTCCTGAGATGAAAGCGCAGGACAAACAAATGTGAAACACCCGCCAAACAAAGGGTCGTCAGAGAGCAGCGCGGAATGCGTCTGTTAAGAAAGGGTGGAGTGATAATAATTAGGAGCCCTAGGGAAGGGTGCAAATTCTAGGAGAAAGTTAATGACTAAGTGTTACTTCTAAGCACTAATTTCGAATGTTTGTTGCAATTTACAACAATAGTGGTGTTAAATTAGACCCCGCAGTTTACGAGGCGGCCCGGCAAATTTGTGGTCTTAAATAATTCGTCTCACTTGATATTAATTTTGTTAAGTTTATCATAATCAATTGATGCACAAAGGATCGAGGAGCTGATCGAGGAGCTGAATCGAGGATCGATTCACCGTGCGCCGGTGAAATAATTGACGGAGTAAGGTACGAAAATCACCCATGAATAGTTACATGTATATCAAGCTAAACAAATTTTCGCTACTCCAGAGCTCCGGCCGGTTTACAAAAGCGATCTCATTGAAAATTCAACATCAATGGAGACATTTTTTAAACAGCATCACACAAGCTGCTACAAAGCAAACATAGTTAGTAGAGCTCGCCCAAGAGGTTGGAGAATAGAACAATAGAGACAATGTTTACCGACACTTGGCATATACACAAGCCTGTAGGTTGTACGAAATGTCAACACACGATTATGTTTTCCTACAAATTTGATTTAAACTTGCACGTTTAAGTCGATTGTACGTCCTCGATTAGTTTTTACCGATGCTGTGTGGGAGGTTAAAAGAACCGTCGAGTATTTGCCACTCCTAAACCAAGTCTTCCGACCAGAAGCTGTGTAGCATCTTTAAGTATTTCCTCATCGAGTGAATCGAGGAGCTTCTTGTAAAGGTTAAAGTTATTAACGATTACACGAACGGGACGTTTTTTTGGACATGGTCACGACTTTGGGTCTGATTCGATTATACATATTTTTAAACGTCAACGTGGGAAGCATAATTTAACTTAATTACGCCTGGTATGGTTTAATCTTCACTTCTTTTTTGGAGTCTTATCGATTCGGAAAATTGAGTGTTCTCTGTTAATGTTTCAAATTACAGTAGTCTTCTGAGAGAAAAATATGCGTTTTTCTTTCTGGAGTGCATTGGGGAAAATTTTTGCATAACTAAGACAGCATGCAGTTTGCGTGGAATTATTCTGACAAGGGGTATCCTCTAAAAAACAGAATTTAGAAATTTTTAAAGAGGTAATTGCGTCTTAAAATTACATTTTACCACTTAATTGCATTTCCTAGTAACAATTGTAATTCAGAAATTCCTGTTTCATCACAATTCCGAGCAAAACTGATCAAAGTTGAAGATTTTTTTTCCTCCGGTACTTAAAAAAAGCATAGTTAATAAGATTAACACGGAAACATTTTTCAACCCTTAGTATCTAAAACATTGGTCAGTTTGGGAAAAATATTCATTCTCAGTTTGATATTCGATGAATATCCAAGAGCACAACAAAAACGTTTGATTAAATCAGAAGATTTTTTCTAAAGCCGCAAAATAATGTGTCAGGTTTTGAGAATTTTCTAACTCTATTTTCGGGTCAATGCATGGTGCCATGCGCTCCGGAAAAAAATCCCAGGTATTTTCTTAAAAACTTCACAGCCTTTTGAACACACTTTCACGCACAGGTTTGGACTTTCCGTGTTAGTCCAAGTCCACACTAAAACAATATTTGAAGTGGTAAACACCCTTTTAAGTAGGTAATACGAAGCTAGAGGTTGACAAATGAAGTAAGTCTGTAACGATGCGACGCAAATAGCGAATTGCGTAATTGCTTGTTTAATCGACGCAGTCTTGAAGTGAGTAAACACTTCGTTTTATTCGCCGCTCCTATCAAGAAGAGAGCCACAAACGAGCGGATGATTCATTTCACACTTCGACGTCCTGTTTGTTACAAAAGTTGCTATATCTCGTGATGCATTTTGTTACATACTTCTTGCCGACGATGCATCAACATATGAAATATGACCTGGTACGTATAGCATACTGAATCAAACGCATAGGAATAAATATATTGAAAGTTTACAAAATTGATGGTAAATTATGTTTGCACCAGTTTTGGAGAATTTGTCTTAAAACGCCTGACATGATGGGTATGTAAATTAACCATTAACATTGTTTGGCTTATATTGTAGAGAAAAACTACAGCTCCTTGAAATTTTCATAAAATCTAATGCGTTGTTCTTAAAAAATTGAAATAAAAAACATGCATCGACGCAACACCTTACCTTTAGGTACCACGGATGTGATATCAGTTGGGACTTCAAACCTTTACAAAGAGACTTCCGCAAAACCAACGTCTTTTCAGCATCAATATAACTCTTCAGTCTTGGTAACCTCTGAGGTTCAGGTATAATTGTCCATTAAGCCATTGTCTTGAGCTCTTCCTTAAACGTCCTGAAACAGACAAGTGTTTTCAGCATCGACCCTGACAATCAATTTATCTATCCCTGTCTGGAAGCTCAATGCTGCAAGGTGATAAATGGTCATTAGAGATTCGACTGTCGATTTGGGTGAAGGAAGCAGCTTTCCACCAAGTCTGCCAGCGTAATACAATTTGGTTCCTCTAGCTGTGCCCAGATTGATTCCATCCTCTATTTGATATTAACGGTTTGAGATTTGCTCTCTCTTGTCAAATAATCTATATGGCATGAAGATAATTGCATTCCTTTTGTGTAACGGCATTTCACATTGACAAAAGAGTACAGGGAAAAGTATTTTTAATCTCATAGCTTTCAAGACATCTTCCGTGCAGGGTGGAGAATTGACAACAGTACGTTTTGAGATGTTTGCAGTTGAGATTTTCCGTACCACTTTTTGCGAAAATGTATTTAAATGTGGATGCGATCGTGATGGAAATAAAATGTTGCTTTGCCATCTGAGCAATGTTGATTTAGTGCCACCACGTTTTCAAAGCGTTACCTCTGCAACCAAGCAATTTGATATTTATAAACCATGTATGATTTCCAAATGGAAACCATGTACCTAAAGTAGCAAAGTCGCGGCTTTCCTTTAGTTAGCAGCTGCATTCATGAAATGCATCATGGTAATCTTAATACATTTACATTTTCCTGATACTTTGTAATAAATTATTAAAAAACATTTTAGCATCAAAGACATTGCAATTGAGATTATGTTTAAATATGCAGTTTGCAATTCAGAGTGGAAAACGAACAGAAGAAATATTTTAAAAATAACATTTCACCGTATGATATGCTGGAAAACTACGTCTCAGCACTGAACAATTAACTCGGTCTAATTAAATCCTTGGAGTACTAGAGCGTAGCAAAATACTCGGCAAGGATCGATTCCCCACTTCAATGCTAAACATTTACAATATTCGAATGTCAGAAAGTTCTTGAATGCGAAAAGGGCAACGGGATGTGCATCGGGATGACAATTTAATTAGGGTGTATCTGCACTGATTCGAACTTGGACTTAAGAAAATTGTATCTGGAATGTTTGAAATGTTCAACTGGTTAAAGTAAAGCAATATTACGATACGTTTAATGAAAATTCCTGTGACAGTGCCGGATATCGACATTTGCCAGACTTGCAGGGACGTTTAGCGTGTAACGGGAAGATGGTGAGGTTCTTGCACTCAGGATGATCGATCAGAGGCTTCTAGCACAATTTCTTCATCGCATTGACGGATGGATGTTCGTTTATTTCGTAAAATAATTGATCCCCTGTTACAGATTGTTTATATATCAGATAAAGAATAGAGAATGCTAATATTTTTCAATTTCTCTCTCAAATTTTCAATGGAATTGACAGTTCTTTGGACACCCTTTTTGATGAAAAAAAAATGTGTAAAATTCCCTCTAGCAGAGAGGTGAAGGGACAGCTTCCGAAATTGCCAGTCATGTAAAAATCGTATTTCAAATTTTTTTTTTTTTAAATTATTATTCAGCTTAATGAAGTTGGCTACAAAGTGATCAGATTTTTAGCTATACACTGCTGGTTTCGATTAAATTTGTGCAAACTCGCAAACCTTTGAGTTAGGATTCTTCTTAAAATACAAGTGCAAGTTTTTGATCCTATCACTTCATTTACCCAGTTACAGATGTATGTACGCATGTATATGTAATGAAATGCTGCACATTATTGTACCCCCCCCCCCCCCCCCCCCCCCCCCCAATGAGACACCCTACAACAGAAGCTTGCACCAACGCACCAACGAATGTGGAGCTCTCGCTTTGTTGTTTGGACACCCATTTGTAGAAATGGGTTGAAAACGGAGCTAGCTGAGTGCTATTCTAATGAATAATTTAATTTTCATAAATTCCCCAGAGGCAAGTGTTTTTACTCATAATTACCCGATGAACTCCCGCCGAGCGGCATGTTATCACAGACTTGAAATTCTTTACCAACATTTTATCGTTCATTTAGTTATGCATGCCGCCGCATTCACTTTGTTTGATTTGCCCACCAATCGCTATTAAAATCATTCCTTACTGTTGGTACACGCGAATGCTATGCTAATTATTATCAGAAGTGTTGTCATAAAATTCATTCAAAAAATAAAATATTGTTTTTAACTTAAGGCTCAATTCGACTTTATCATAAGTCACGCTCAATTATAGGACAAAGTTTTATTTTTTACTTTCTTGAAGTGGGTACTACTAACTACCTTCTAATTACTTTTACCTAACTGTTACTGATTTCATTGGTTTAACGATGCACTGTTTTGAAAACTGGCCCTGTGGCACTGGTTTAATGGCGTCGGTTAATGAGTGGGTGATGTTGAGGAGAATGATAAGGATGATAATGATGAACGTAGCCTAGACTAGCGTAGAAAGGAGGTGGGAAAACCAGGTGTCAGCAAGTAGCCTACTTCTGACGAAGAGCACTGCAAGGACCACCGGCTTAGCGGCCCTTCCGAAGGACGGTACAACGCGAACGACAAGATTCCTCCACAAATTATAATCTCGAGGGACTAAGGCAGACAGAATGTGTATGATGGTCACCCATCCAATACCTAACCCAGCTCATCTTGTTGATAACTTCGGTGATCCCACGAGAACTGGTGGTTTTAACACGCAAAGCCGTTTGGTTTTACAACAACTGTATTTTATTTTTCAGTCTGACAACTGTTGACTTATACCGACATAAAATTATAATTTACTTAAAAACTAAGATTTCACTTAGGGTTGGTTTTTTCTTCTCTACAGCTTTCGATCGATGTACGACATCTAAAGACTAACCGGTGGCCACTTGACCACTTTAGGCGGAAAAAATTCACGAAAATATTCCACCAAAAAGCCAGTGGGATTTTACTCAGCTTACAGGCAAAACAAGCAACTAGCTTGTTTTTTTGTTTTAGAAATAACGGAACTGGAAAAGAAAATTAAAACCACTAATTTCCTACTTTAGATTTTCTTCATCTCAATTGGCACAGCTTTCAAATCCCTGACTTAATATAGGAGAAACTAAATCAACAGGTTCCACACTATGTTTGAGCTGACAACTAGTTGAGTGCCAAAAAACCCATCCGTTGAGGACAAAAATTAAGTCCAGAACCAAGTTAAAAGGAGATCGGTCAGCATATGTATCTCTAGTTGTCAAGAACACAACACTTTTGAAACTAGTCACTGGAGTCAGTATTCCCATCCCCCCACCCCGCGTGGCTGGTAGCTGGAGACAGGGGCCCGGATTGAAAAGCCTGCGGAAATGGACGCGCTCGGACCGGAAGCGGCTGCTCGAGTGCAAGCGTCCCGACGCCCTCGACGCCGCGACAGTCGATAAAAATTCTCGCTTGTTAGCCCGTCGTAGCATAGAGATGGGAGGGGGGCTCTAACAATGCAATGTGCCGGCCAGGAAACCGAAGGAAATTGGAGTAATTTTGTTTTTCTTTGAGATGGTCGCAGGAAAGTTCACCGTGAATGCGAAGAGGTTAGTGGATATAAACCGTACAAATGTGTGTGGGGCGTCGAACTCTCGACTGGAACGACTAGCAATCTCTGGAATGAGATATTTAGCTGTTTGATAGCACTCCGTGTCATAACTTGCGATAAAATATGTATGATTATAAGCTGAAGCTGTTCAAAGTTAATCAGTTTAATTAACCATTGTTTAATTACAAATTCTCGTGTAATGTGTCCGTGGAACGTAACTCGATATCAAATGTCGTGCTGAGCAGCAACTGGCTTCATGTTGCGTCATTATCGTGGACATTCGATAGTGAAATCACCAACGACATTCCGTTGGAAAACGATCAAAATCTCTGGCTGAAATTTTTGTACTGGTACACCTTTAAAAGCATGCTTTTCTCTCTCTACTTTATTATCGAGCCGAATTAAAACGCGGCGAAGAGCGACATGAGAGAATAAGCCAATCAAATAGTGGCAAACTTGTAACGTTTTTGCGGCGTCGTTTCGCTCGTCGACGCCTGGCGACGCCCGACGACGCCTGGTGTTGGCAGTTTCCTGGAACGAAGCTCCGACGTCTGCTTCCAACGACTCTCGAGCGGGCATGATCCTCCTCGGCTATTCTGCGGGAACATGCAGGGACTAGGGGTGGCTGGGGCGGCTGGTGGGAGGGAGGTTTCCCGCTGGAAACAATCCGGGAATTAGTCAGGATAGAAAATGTCAAAATGTGAGATTGCGAAGTTAGTGGTGAAACGTGTAAATGATAACGAAAACAATGGATGATCATTGAAAGAGAGATATTGTAATTATTTTGAGTGATTCAATTCATGAGTCACTTTCAAAATAGAGCTCAGAGTCTTGATTATTAATTAGAATTTTCCATGAGGATTTCTGCATCTGGCATCGCACAGCAAGTAACGTTTATGCGCGTAAGTTTTCAACTATATGAAAGAAATTATAATTAAAATAACTAGTACACTACAAGTAAAGCGAGCGATGAGGTGGAAATCTTATTTCAACATTCGGTCGGTTTCACATTGGACTTGATTTCCATTTAAAAAAAGTCGAAATTTACGAAACTTTTAGCCTTCTTTCTCCTGCACACATATTAATACGAAGTATATTTCCTAGTAATGTCTCTCAAGGACCCTAGGGAGCTTCCTCTAGGTAAAGTGGCTTTTAAAACAGATTACAAAAGCACTGAGATTGTATATTTTATTTCCGCCATAGAGCACGGACCAAGTAATGTTTTATAATTATTTGTGTTTTATTTCACAAAAATAATCTGTTTCTATTCTCGGGGTGTCTCGCTCCTTTTGTGTGTAACATGAACCACATTCCTTGGTGTCCTCTACCAACACCCGAAACTAAACAAAACACAATTTAAATAAAAAATAATTTGTATGATTAAGCCTATTTCGTTAGATATAGGTTATGATTTACGAGATAGTATTTAATAAAACAACGGGGCGAGTGTGTATAGTAAAAACTAGAAGCATAGCATTAGATATGCAGATAACGTTTTTCTTTTTAATTATGAGAGAGTTATCCTACAAGAATCTCACAGAAATTCAGCCGGACTACTCGTTTTCCAAATAATTATGCGTAACTCGGTAAGGGAGGGAACGTTTACAGCACGTCGCGGGCCCCCGTGCGTTCGACGGATATTCTGGCGGGACACGGAAAGCCTAAGCACCCGCCACGTGTTTTATACGCGTTAATATCGCTATGCGTTATCGGTCGACGCTTGACTAATTAAACAAAGTGTTATGTGGTGATGCCATAGTTTTCACCTGTGGGGATGGATTTTCTCATTCATTTACACATACCCTCAATTCGAAGAGACCACTCCGTTGCTCTTACTCTTTATATAAAGGAAATGAATGACGAATTGCTCTTGTTAAGAGATGAGGGTAGTTCACCGGACCACTAACCGGGGTATACATATTAAATTGAATAAACTTTTTTTTCCAACGGGCTGACTCCCGTTTTTTCTTTCCGTCTTTTAAGACTAAGAAGTGTGTTCCATGGATGATCAGATTTTGATAGCCTTTTTGTATACGGTTTCAGACGCTCTTTTTTTTTATCCGGCTAATTTACGGCCTCCGTTTTAGCTCATGTTTTAGCGCAGAAATTCTCTTTTTCTCTCAACACACGGGTTTCGCCTGGTAATTTATTGTTTTTTGCTTCGACCTCCTCGCGAGGCCATAAATCCCCTTCCAATTGTGTAGCAGCAGCAGCGTCGGCGTCTGCGTCGGTGGCGGCAGCACCCCACACAACAAAACGACGCCTCCACGATGGTCAGCGTCGAGGGCGGCGTCGTGCGTCGCGACGCGTCTTCTGTCACCTGGACACAACTTATTTATCGGTATCTGACCATTCGATTATGAACGCCATAAGCCATTGTTTACTTTATTTATTGCACGAGCGCTCCTGGTGGCTTTTTTACGAATTGAAAAGATTTCGCGAACTGTAGACAAATATGGCTGTCATCAGAATCACATATGCGTTTTTTTTTTTAGAAATCAACGCGAAATTGAAAGCAGTTCCCCTGTCTACAATTGCTTGTATTGTTCACTTTTAACACCCAAATTTAACGCACCATCTACGCTGGTGGTAAGTGAAAGAATTCGACTTTTCAAGCACCAATTGATATCGATATTCTATAAATATATATACTTCCTTTGAAGCTGTTCTTTCATCTTCTATACATGCTATAGAAGCTAGGTACATCTGTTACACCACTCATGTCAACGTGCATTGCATATGGCATGGAGAAACGAACCCTATCAGTTATGGAATATCAGGCGCTTTCTTTGGAAAATCACACACCACGTCAGAAGCACAGCGATGCGCGCGGCTTTTTCCTAGAGAATATGTAAACGATCTGGAGCTTATGAATAACGTTAACTGTCTTCGGCGGCGCTGGGAATTCGCACCAAGAGCAAAGGAAAAGAAAAATTCCACTAACTTTTCTCCTCAATATATAGATATATAGATATAGATATGCACTCTGCGCCCACACAAAAATATGATTTTTTCCTACTCGTGTAGAGATTGCAAAGAAAAACTCGAATCTTTATCGAATTATACCATAAATTTTACTCTGAATCCTGCCAGGCTCGTGTGTTCTGTTCCTCGCCAGGGTGCGTGAGGTGCGTGTGTAGGTGCGTGAGTGCGTGTGACATAGCCATGTGTGTGAGCGAGGAGGAAGAATGTTGCTCCAGATTCTGTTTGCCACCGGACTTGGCTGGCCAACGTTCTGTTCAATGAAGATTAATCGCAATTCGCAACGACGAGCTCTTAGCTCTACCTCTTCTTGTAGAACTCGCGCGGAATTGGTGTGTACTAGATGTGGTACAGCTCCATCTATGTATGGTTCTTCGAGCTCGAGTCGGTCCTAAATAACATAGACACCGTGGTGCAAAATTACATGAGATGAACCCGAAAATAAAATCCATGTAGCCAACAATGTAACCAATGTAAGTTACTAGCTATCTAATTTCGCACTTCGGTTTGTAAGTTCGAATGTCACGGTCATCAAAGGTATTCGTAAACTGACATGCCAATTATTATAATTTAATTGTAAATTGAACCAACACCTTTGGAATTCACCGTAGGGCATGCTCTTGGACTAATTTATGTGAAATTCATCAGCGGCCCCGCGTAATGTTGTTTGCCACAACATGAACGCTAATGCGGCGACAACGCCTCGATCTGGTTCTCTCGCATAGTCGATGATCTCCATGCGATCGATGATAGACCAGGAGGGCGGTGATCGGAGATGGAAGTGACCGCCGCCCAGCACTCTGCAAGTGTCTGTATCATCCGCTGAACGTGGGCTAATAGAGGAAATAAGTTGTATCTCTTTATTGAATTCCACCTACATAAGTATTCGTTTATGGCCACAGCTGTCTGTTTCCATATTAATGATGACTTTATTCAAAACGAGCCAGTTCTAATTCGTATACGACGGACTGGATGTAGGAAAAAATGTTGTATTGAGTTGGAACACCGCGGAGAAACGACTCACCGAATTGAACGGAATACGGTCGACTCACGTTCAGACAGGGTGGTTTCTCGTCATCTCTTGATTAATAGTGGGTGGGTTAATGGCGTACAGTTCGTCATAACCAAAAGTAAAAAAAGAGACGAAAAGAAAAATGAATTTATATTAATTTAATCGGAATCGTAATCAGTCCAAATTGAGCCGGTTTAGAGTCAACACGAGCTCAGGAAGAGAAAAAGCCGCGCTGCTGCATCAACGAATGCCAATATGGCAGATTTCAACATTGACTAGAGCCCGGCCCTTTGCATGTCCGTGCAGCAATCGATGATAAGTGTTTTTTATTCCCGTAAATCTCTTATAATCGCTCATTCAACGCGAATTATCATACGGTTCAAGTTGTAGCCGAGTGCCAAAAACTTTGGCGCAAAAATCTCGCATCACCGAAACCATGTGCCATCATTTTTGAGTGGGTAGAAATTTCATGAAACAGTCAGTATTGCCTGTTATTTACAGTGAACCGTGGCGTAAGGCTTAGGAAATCGTATCATGGTATTAAAAAATGTTGTTTGGTCATTGGTGCCTCTCTGCTTACGCCTACAGACCACAAGTATGCCCAAAGTTGTACAGGATCTTCAACTCCACCCGTGTCTCTCCCAAGTTCCCCGAGTTCATTCATGCTATTCAATATCAGCAGTGACCGTCTTGGTCATTATTACAATGTCTTCTTATCATCGATGTCATCTTAGTTGCCCGACCGTCCCTCGTCTCCCGTCCTAATGTCTCTCTTTTGTTCTTGCAGCTTGATCAATTGATCCGCCCTAGCATGCTGCGATCCATTTCGCCACTCTGTTGTCAGTAACGCTATCTGTCGTGTCGATCTGCCGCTACCCGGCCATTTATGGCTCGCTAAAAATAATTTCACATTCATTTTTGTTCTTCTTCTTCGTCTTGTAACCGTGGTTTGTAGCGTTGGTTGTAGCGTTTGGTTTGGGAAAAATTATTCACAAATGTCACCTCTCTTGTCAGTGCAAACACGGAATGATTGATTATATTTTTTCTCATGAAAAATCGCAATCGTGATGTTATTTTTTCTTTTCAAATTTTGCAATAAAGCTGTAGTTTTGCAGTTTTTTGATGCCTTATTAAGGTGAACCTTGCTCAACTTTCTGTTCACATGCGTTTGCTATTTTATCCGGCAGCTCTGTTTGCTGAGAATAAAGTTAAAGAAGTTTTCTTGATTTCAGGTGTGAATGGAGACAAGATGAGAATGGAAAAGTCAGGATAATGCGTTGTAGTATGCAGAGGTATCGTGTTAATTAATGGCGTGCAGTATCTTTGGGTATATAAGCAGCATGGACAGGTTATGAATATTCATGAACAAGCCAAAGTAAGACTTTGCTCGATGCAAGGCTGTTAATCAATATTCAATTTGACTTTCTGCATCTATTTTATGGCAAATCATCAATCACGAGCTCCTTTCAAGTCCTGGAAGCTGAAGCTGCTTTGGCTGATGGTGGCTGTGAAATCACCAAGGATCCACCTAATAAATATTTAAAGGAAATCCGATTGTTAATCTTTTCAGACAAAGAATGGTTAATTAATGGCGACGAAACGAGCGACTCAAAGAAAGACAATTTGCTTTCGGTATATATTTATAAAAAAACGAACCAAAACTGGCTTCGAATTTAAATCAAGCTTCAATGAAAATAATTTATTTAAATTCAATCTTGCCACTAGAATAATCAGAAATCAGCTACCAATTGCTGCACCTCTTTTTTTTTGTCAAACGTTTTAAACCTAATTGCAACCATCTCTGTTTTTTTTTAAGGAAACCGAAAAACGCAATGCGAATTCGAATTTTACTCTGAAAGAGATTCTAATCTCTGGCAAACAGCGCTAATCTCTCGCGAGATCAAAAGAATCGTAATTTATCACACTTGTTGATCACAAGAATTAATTATCAGGAGTAGCCAGCGACACAAAATGCAAATAACATCCACGCTTTGCTCAATTAATTCTATTGATCAAAGCTTTTTAGTTTCACAAAAGCTACTACATTAAAATAGTGGAAACACTCATCTCTCACTGGTAAAGTAACTTTGAAGCGCACCGAAAGTGCTTTGTGGGCCCCGGCGTTGCCGAGGTGCCCATTGTCGTAACGACGGGGGGCCCGCAAACATCACGGACGCATTGTTGCGGGGACGCCGGCGTCGCTCGTGCATCTCAACCAGTCCACTGTTGGGAAAGCACGCCGGAGCTCTCAATGAGCCAAACGGCATTTTGTAACTAAATCACGTATGTCCAAACTAGTCGGGTTTCTTCTTTAAGCTCGAGCGGCAAGACTATTCATCGCCAGAATAATTGGCCGCCGCCGACTCGCGTCTCTCTTCCATTTTACTCTTGGTGTTCATTATTCACCACGTGATCTCCTCCCTTTCTTGGTCCCTACATCTCCATTCATCACCCCCTCCACCCTCTTCCTATGCTAGCGTACTTTTATACTTGAGCAATAATTATCTTATCTCTAGTTCCATACCGTCTTCAGTCCACCCTCATATTTTTAATGTATTCTAACCGTGGTAAACGTAAAACTGAAAATTGGAAGATTCAATTCGTTGAGAATGGTTCTTCTCTGCCGAACAAAACACACATTTGTCTGGTATACGTCTCTACGCCCGGGCGAACGGTTTCGGAATTCTTCTTAGTTCTTGGCTTGCTCTCGATCCCGTTCGCCGGTCGGGTAAAGTGGGTTCACAATGTTCCCTGGGCAGCTAATCGCGGCTTGCCCGTGATATCTCCATCTCAGCCGTTGCTTGCACCGCACCAGGATGGATGACCCCCATTAGGATTACTGATGATGCCAACGGATTGAACAGGAATTACTTGACTAATTCGTGGCTCATCATTCATTCACTGTCCGTGATCCAGCGATTCCGATTATTACTTGTCGCGACTTATGTCGGGATATATAAATCTCGCAATAAAGTCTCATCCCTGAAATGATGAGTCGCTCGTCCCTGTAAATTTGATTTTTTTTTTTTATCTTTACAAGTCGAGGGGGATATTGAAAAATGGGAAATAAGAAATTTATTTTTCTAGGTTTTGGTATACCAGAATGTGGTACAATAATGTTTTGCTTTTATGTTCCTGATACAAGGTACGGGTCATAACACGCTCGGCATAGAAAACAAATTTCATTATATTGAATTCTTGTCGAGCATATTTCCCGACCATAATAATGTAGCTGGCGTGAGGCACTCTCTGCTTTCCGTTTTCACACTGCGTACTAGGGTCCTCGCCTTTCTTCGGCTCGGTTCGTGCAATATGTAACGTTCTGCATGGCCTGTAGAGATATCCGTGACGGCGGCGCCAAAGAACAAGAATTCGGTGATATTAAAAAAGGGTTTTGTCGAACTTTTGCCTGTCATGAAAAAAGAATTTTCGCCTCTACTTACTTTCAATAAAACGAACCAAAATCAATACAGAGAAGCGCGCGTTGGGCTGAGACCACGTGCAATTGAAAAGTCGTTGTTAGTGGTTTCCTTCGAACTTCAGGTTCGGATTGAGAAGACTCGAAATCTCACACATAAAGCCACGAGTCGTTTCTCTATATTGGCCACGTTCTTTATTACACATGTTTTCATTTCAGATATTAAATAATCTCAGAAATTATTCCTGAAAACAACAACATAAATTCATTTTCTCCCAAAAAAATACGTTTCATCTCGACCTGACGTGATAAACACTGTGCACAACCCTCACCCACCAAACACTAGTAACATTTATAATTAAAAATTCGCAGAACATCAATGTGGTATGGCTCGAGCTTTGTCCCGGAAAGTTTTTAACCAAAACCAACCGGCCCGCAACCCTCCACCCGATAGCAAAATTAGCTTTCGTGTCCCCGGGGCACGGAGTGTCGCGCCACCATTGTAGCAATGTTCTGACCCTAGTCGTCGCCGCGAATATCTAGGACATTCTTCTGCTTGAGCCATCGTGCACGCCTCTCCCTCACAAGCGGCACCGGGAGATGAAGTCACCGTCTCGAAGTGCGGGGCATCGCGGAGTTGAGTGGCCCATGTGAAACTATTACTCAGCGACGAGACGGGACGCTAAGTAACTGGCTGTCAGACCCCGCGCAATTGGCGTCCCGACACGGGGATGTATGTCGAGCATCACTCTCACGTCACCCCACCCTAAGCCCACCCTTATTTCGTTTAACATATTCGTACAACGATGAGCATCAACATTTTTATCTTTGCACATCTTTTTTCGGCGGCGCGCGCGGCTCGCGCTCGTTGGTTGTGTCGAGAGTACGTGATGTCGGAGTTCGGTGATGTGTATTGTGTTATTTGACTTGCGACGTTTAGAGCGAAGGCGCTTGACGCATAAGCAATAGGACGGTATGTGGCAAATAGATTAACGAGTAGATGTCTCGGTGGTTACATAAGGGGTAGTTTTCTAGGTTGACGGTTTTCACGTCAGGGGTACCACGAGTTTTTACTCAAAAGGTGGTCTTTTTAAACCTTTTGCATAGCTAGGATTTGTACCTGTTTCATTTGGCCATAAAGCGTTGCGCAGTTTTATTTTCCCTGTATTATAGTTTAAAACGAATTTGCCATATTTCCCATTTTTGTGGTTAACCTCAAGTACGCGGCTAAGAGCGTTATAGATACTGCACTTTCAAGTACAAAGCGAACAACAGCATGGCAACCACCGAGTCTGCCTCTTCATTTTCCCTCGCTTTTCCGCACCGTTCGCCGTCGACGCGTCTCGAGTTGGCAGCTGCACGACGCACTTGTCGCACGTACTTGTCTGAAGCACGCGGCGTCACCTTCACCTTCGGCGTCGCGACGCGTCGCGTCTCGTGATGCGTGCGGCGAGCCGGCATTTCTTTGTTACCTGGAAAATAACCGACGGTGCACGGGTACCTCGTGTTGATTGAAAACCGCGACATGTTGACATTGGTGGCATGGCGCGATCCGCCCCTTCTTTATTATCGAGTTGAACTCTGAGTTTATAATCACGCGGGCTTGGGGAGTGCCTTATGTAGACGCTTATGCACTGCTGTTTTGCGTGATGCCGATTCAGAAGCGGGCAATGGTTTTAGGTAGATTGGTTGGATTCGATGAACTCTCTCATGACCTGCAAGCATTGGTGTACACACGACACAGAGGAATATTTTTTTGCTATTTATTTAAGAACTTGCGTGCATATTACAATTGCATATGAATAAACCCCCCTCAAGATTACTTTGGAACGTTAGCATGGTTCGATTCTTAAGAACAACTTGATTAGGCTATTTTCAACGCTTGCACTGTACTGTACCTGTTACAGAAGATAAGTAATGGCGGCGTCCCCTTTCCTTTTTGCGCACACCAACGAGTGAGCCCCTTGGTTCAAGGACGTGGACTCAAGGACACTCTCACCAATTTGTGAGATCTGAATAAATACGAGGATTTGTTACATGTAGCAAAATACCACTCGTCACAAGTTTAATTAGAGAAATGTAATATTTCCCACAGCTGATCAAACACAGCATCAAGATAAATCACGGAAAAAAAAATGTATCTCTTTTTTGCTTACTACCTACGCTCTAAGGCAAACATGTAATACCTGTTTTTAGCTTGTCATCATATTTTCAGCCGTGAGTGAATTTTTCACGTTTAGTTTAAAACACAGTCTATCGCGCAAGTAATTCGCCTTTAAAATAATACGCTTACAAGCGATAGCACAAATGTTCAGTTTATCTACGATGGTTTAGCTGTATCATTTCACTACTTCCAACATGTTATGCACCTCATAAAGTAGCTGTTTGATGAGCCCATCTCAGCGGCAAATAATGGATGCTGCGGAGAACGGATCAAGACAACTTACTGCCATGTAGTCAGCCCTCAAAGAGGTAATAACATACGAGTGTGGAAGCGGTAATGGCATTCAGAATTCCGAGCAAGAGCGCTTTAAACTTCCGATCTGTTCATGGATCTCTTACGTCTCCTTCGCACGATAAAAATATACCTACTCTGCTGCCACTAGTTTCCGTGGTTTCGTTTCATATTTCTTCCCGAATGAATGAAATAAATGGAAGACGCATCGCATTCGAGCGCAAACGTGAGATCATGCCGTGCACCACGAGACTATTTGGTTTATGTGTTACTTAAAGGGCCATCCAATCTTCTCGTTGCTTTTAAGTGGCCGCTATCTCCCAACTCTTTTCTCGCATTTCCTTTCAAAAAATACTGGCACGTGAGCGCTGAGCATCGAATCTCGTGCAATTTATTTTTATAGTAATTAAATAGCCGTGCTCTATTGCAGCTGTAGGCTTGAATAAGAAAGCATTTCGGCAGTGATTATCGCATGCTGTTACCCGTAAAGTACTAATGGTCAATAGCCATGTGATAAAAATCGCAAGCTTTTAAATGATAATCCTATGGGGCGCGAGATCTTTCAAGGGCCATACGTTCTTTCCAGACAGACAATGTCTTCTTCTTCTTGTATTTACTGCTAGACGCCTGATCTTGTTGAACTTGTGTGATCCTTTAACAAGCGCCATAGCGCTGGGACAATAACAGTTTGGTTAAAATTACCACTACTCCGAGCACACACATTTCTACCTATGGCAACGGCACGACTATGATTCAACTAAATGTGCGACAGTAAATGCCGGGATGTGCACTCGTCACAGGACAAACCCGCAACCGGCCCCGGGCATATTGCATGAATTATGGGCGCTCACGCTGGGTCGAAGCGGTCGTCCTATGATGCTAGGTGTGCCGGACCCCGATCTCTGGGTGCTCTTGATGAAGACATCAGAGGCGTGTCGCCTTGGCAAAGGGGGCACCCTTCGGTCCCACTCACAGACTCCTAACTATTTACATTATTCATCGGTTTATCTTGATTCGGAACGCCACGATAACCAGCAATTACGAATTATATGCACATAGTAATTATTCAAAATGTCGTGGGTTTTCTTATTAATATCAAAAATGTTAATTGACTGTGTTGCTCTTTTGGTCGATCGATAATAATAAAAGAATATCGGTTATTAAATGTGATAGCATCAAATTGCATGCGCCAGCCTCGCCATACCAAATGAAGCCATTACAGCGTTGATGTCCATAAAAGTGTCTGTGTGCACACGGTTTTATTATAATTTATCAACATGCATTTTATTTTATAGGGTGATACCAGGTAAAATGAAAAAAAAAAAAACTGTTCTTCCAAATAATAAAATAGTTTTAAAACTAATGTTTATTTAGGAGTAATCATCCGCAAGGTGATCAATAAAACTAATTGACTATTCATGCTAAAAACTCCCCGATCGGATCTACGCGCGTAGATAAGCCCAGGTTGTATCACCTCCGCCATAAATCCATCAACATAGCTGACTTGATATTTACAAGAACACTTGCTACCGGTGGTTGCGCCATTAGTCGCGGAATTTGTGACGCCCTCTGATCGTGTGAAACCTTACCTTAACACTGTCATATTTACATGCATACTTAATTGACACCGAATTGATGGATTATGTTGATAAAAAAAATAACAAGAAACTAATTTCAACACACAAAAACCGTGTAGATATACAAACATAAAGCAATTATTTTTATCTTTAAAAATTTATAGAAGAGCAAAAAGTTACTCCCAGCATAATGTAGACCACACCGTATATGTAACCTAGGTACACGGAGCTTGTCTGAATATAGGCTAAAGTAAAGCTGATTTATGCTGATAGCGCCATAACTCTAGGGAATATATTATTTTCTCCCTGTTAATGTATTACCATCTCCCTGGGTGTATATAGGAGGGCATGGCGCTATAGAACCCTATATTCACGTACAGCCGAGCACCGAGGGCTGCCGAATGAAGACTATCTACATCTTGACTTAATTGCCTATATTTATATACCTCAGGAAAGTAACTTTATCAACCAGAATGTATGCGAAAATGATCCTTACTATGGTTGATATCGGTGCCCCGTGTTATGGACGTGGTTTTCACCGAGTAGTTAAGGGAGAGATTTCCTTGTCAGTGAGTGATAGGTATTGAGAGGAAGAGAGAAAGACTGTCTACATTGTTGGGCCAAGACAAATGAATCTGATGAAGAATGAGCCGGTGAAATGTAACATGCGTGGAGTTTATGAAACGGTGTAATGAATGCGACGGACTTAATCTACTCGTGTATGTGTGTGTGTGTCTGTGCCCGTATTTTGCGTGCGTTGATTGGCTTTTGTCAGACCGAGCCATTGGTGGGAAGTCGAGCAGCTCAATTAGGTGCTCGACATGGTTTAAATGCGTTGCCACTTTCAATGCATATCCGTATAGAGCACCTGAGCGTCTGCTGTCACAGAGCAGGGAAATTGGAGGCTGAAACTAGACGCCCCTATTGTAAGCTGATCTCAATATAACATTTTAATCATATATTCCTATTTTGTTTGATATAAATGCAATTTGAAAATAAAATGTTGACAACACGACTTCTAGATACCAATTTTCCTCGTGCATTCAAATATCTACATCGAATCCTGCTACGCAATATTATGCACTTATACGGAGTCATTCTATTTTTGAGTTTGTCATGGTGGAATGATTCGTTTCGTGAATGTATCGCTATCAAATAATAATAATATAGAAATATTGCCCTCGGGGTTTGGCGAGCGCATCGTTCAAAACCTTGGTTATTCGTCACGGGTATCCGAGAAGCTGTGTTATGTATGATAATCGTTATAACTTAATAACTTAATTGAATTCAGATTCAACTCTAAGTAGCAGTAATTTATAATTTGCGTCGGAACTAACAGTCAGACAAGACTCGAAATTATCCACACCTGCAGGACGTGGTAACAAATTGACGGCTTTGCGCTAAATATGATGCAAATCATGTGATACCTACTCGTCAGATGATCGATCCGGCAGTCACGCAGAGTTATGATCCACGAGTCGAACTGAAACAAGGTTTGAGACGAAGGATAACCACCGATATCTTGAATAAGTCACGACTGGTGACGCCCCTGCGTTTTACTCTCGTTTCAAACCCATAGGAAATAATGAGAGATTTATAAAATAGCGGTAATTTAAATTTTGGGCTCCATACAGCACAAACAACTCCAGATTGAAAGAATGAAGCCTAGATGTATATGCTTTTATTTCATAAGAAAAATGTAAGGTAATTTAGATCTGATCGATCATGAACCTATCTCATATCGATCGCTGCGCGGCGGCAAATTACAGGCGTGTGTCTAATTACGAAAGGAGATGGCCACACAGGATTCGCAGCACGCATCGTTGGGCACGTGATAATGCACGTGCACGCAACACATAAGCACGTGACTGCTGAGATGAGACGGTGCTATACAAGGGTGCTGTGATGGTAAGGGGGGGGGGGGGGGGATCGTGGTCCACCTGGTTGGAATGTGGGACGAGCAACCTCCTCGGAAATCGTTATTGGTTGCATGATGCAGGAGATATTCGAAATACAATTATGTCAGCGTTTGAGGCTTGGGTAGCTAAAACATCTTGGGCTTTAACCACATGGTTATGTGTGGTTTTGTCCTGGTCCGTTTTTTAAGAAGGACCTTAAGAAATGTACGGATATGGAAAAACATGTGTAATGTAAGTTCTATTTGGTGGGAGGTAAAGATGGTATTAGATCAGGGCTGATCCATAAAACAGCGTTTAACTTTACTCCCATACATTTGGGGGTAAATCGTTGTAATTACCATGGTAAAATTCCGGGAAATCTGGAAACACAAACTGTGACTGGCTGATCGTTTTTAAACTTCGCGGGTCAAATTTAAATTAAGTTTTGTTTCTGACGTCGTTTTTGTTACATTTAAAGCATATGGATGGTTTATTTTGTAAAGTAGATCAATGCATGCAGCCATATGCAACGAGAAATGCATATATCGTGGAGCCCAATGTTCTACATGGATGAGGAGGTTGCTTCGATCATCGGAAGCGACTGGAGTAAAATCTTGGTAGCGCAATTTATTTTGATAGGTCAATCCATCATCGTCTGGCATCTGGTTCGTTGCAGCTTCTTTACACGTGGTTATTATTGCACATAATGATGTGGACTACGCAGTGCAGTATCCTACGCCGTGTGAACCTCGTTGAGTAGTTGATAATGGCGGTGATGAAATTGTAATTCTTCTGTAAACTCGCGTAGCGAACGACGTACTTTTATGCAGATGGGCGAGAAAATGGGCTCGGTACTTGGAGCGTTATTTGAATATGTACTTATGTTTTGCTACCAACGTCGCTCCAGTATACAAATTATGTATGCTTATTGTAAATTGATGCGTCACATTAGCAAAAGACTAGATTCACGATTCGCCGTCTGTGAAAACTTGTTCAGATTTTCTTTGTGCTCTAGTTTCGCAGATCTGTAACGTGTCTCGTATTTTTTTTCTCGCTTTTTATATGTGTCATCAAAATGAACGAAAGAGAACAAAATCTTCGCGTAGCTTGAGCTACAGAAAAGTTACATAGATTTCTTCAACTTTGATCGCTGATCACACAAAATCTAGTTTCGAAATCCCCGAGAAAGATCATTGTAACATTTTCTCTTACTCCTTTTCTCGAGTCGTCGTATTCTTCTTGCGGCATGATTCGAAACTTTTCCGCTTTAATGAGAACTGACGTCGCCGATCCTAACTCATTTGCGTCCGATTGATACCCATTCGTCGAACACAATCATTTCGAGATGGAATCAATCGATGATAATTTAGCCTATTAGACAGGATGACTGTACAATAACTCGGAGAATAATACAAGGTCTCTGATAGGTATTGTGTGCGTGTTAGACAGAGAAAGAACGACCCACAACGTATATTGTGACTCTCAGCTTTTGTAGAACGGCGCCGTCAAACAATCGAGACTTAAATTCCCGAATTGATCCACATTAATTCATCATACCACAAAATGTAAGCCTCTGTTAGGAGATTACAAAGTTCAAATTCTCCATAAACTCACGTGAACTGTCTGTCATGGTGTTGCTTAAAAATGGCCCACCATATCATTATTCCTGGCGTTTCGAGCACACGTATATATGCCGGTACACCTCGCGGACTACACGCAGAGCCAAAATTAACATCATCCACCGCATTTTGCCAGTGGAAATGGAAATAGAAAACATCGTGGTTCGTTACTTAACTCACCTAAGAGTCAGTTAAAATTACCGCTCCATTCAAATATGCAGGATCGAAATCGTTATCTTCATTGTAGAACGTGAAAAGTCGAGGTGGGCTGTTGCGTGCCGAGTCGCAACAGCAACGCCAACTTTTCATCCCATGCTGCATGTGAATGAGAAATACCTACTAGTGGTACACAAACCCGGATAAGTACCTCTATTGGTTGCTTTATTTCATTTTTTTTTTTAAAGAAATCTTTACACAAATCTAACTCTTAACGTATCGTTTCATCGTATACGAAGATTTTCATTTTTTGCTATTGCAATTTTTTCACGTGCAACTAGGAGTTACAGCATCCGTCAACAAGTCGAGAAACATACAAACAAACGAACAAATGAACGATATCAAAATGGAACGCATTTTGCGTACCTTTATGGTATTAGTTTAAAGCATTGGTATGCCCTATTTTGTGGATTATGTACGCTCGTGACGTTTTGATGCTAGTTATACCTTTGCTTATATTGCCTTTACAATTTTCTCTAAATTACGGGTCATGGCCGGCAGCAAGCTAGACTCGAACAGTACTGCGACTTTCGCATGATCGGCCATCAACCAATTACCTGACCACTGGAACGGGTTTCGGTGTGTTTCCAGCTACCACCGAACTGGAATGGGAGAGTTGGGAAGGCTGGAGGCAGGACCAGTTCGTATATTTACGGCAGTCTTGAAGCTTACCAGTTTCCTTTCCAATTATTTGCCTTTCCCGACGATCTTTGAGCATAATCGGATTGGGAGCCTGTTGTGGTCATCCTTGATAGCGGTAACGGCCGCCTCTAAAATTCTGACAGTTTTCTCGATACCAAATGTGTTGCAGAAAAATTAGATTCCGCCTTTTCCTTTCTTCCGCTCTCTCACCTCAAAGGAGATACTTTTGAAATGTTTCTGCGTGGCATTGATTTTCTTTCCAGGAATTGGCATATCGGCTTGTTGTGGAAATTCTCAACATTCCCTCTACATTTGAGAAAATCCAAAGCTAAGACTCTGATTCAGTTCCTAAGCCAGGCAGAAAGAAGGCTTATAGCGCGTTAATAAACTCACTCCATGACCTCAAAGAGACTCCGTACCATTTGAAAACTCACGTTACTCATCAATAGATGAAAAGTTATATAAAAAGTAAAAACTTATCGCCAAAGTTGTTACTCTGTTCACCGCTACTTTAAATTTACACACCTGCCCATATTTCCACTTGGTAACTAAAACTCGGCGAGCATTTCAGTGTCGAAACTTGAACCCTTTGTGAGATATCTTCTTCGTCCCGGAAGAATTTATGCCCTTGGCATTGACAATTAGGTTCACATCTCTCCTCGAGGGTCGGCGCTTTGACGCCCCCGCTTAACGCCCTCGCCGATGCCCCCGCACCATCGTCGCCGCCGCCGTCGCCGCCGTCGCCGTGAGATCGTTTATTTCCGGGAACCCTTTTACTTTTACATAATCACGTATTTGTTTTGAGTCTCGTTTGCCACTGATAGCTCCTTGCGGCTGCTTCTAGCTCGCCTGTATTACTAGAATATATTTATTTAGATTGTTTGAGATCAACACATGTTAAACACTTGTCACCATTCATTTTAGGAAAATCGTTCTTGCTACACATCGCCACACTTCTCTAGGTATAGTTAGTTTTAAATAAGCTATTTTCAAATCGTCGCTTCATTTGAAAGCATCAGTAATTTGTTTTTAGTAGCTTCATCGTGGTAGTTTCGGGACTAGAGTGAGAGGTGTTTGGTATAGTAGGTGTTCCATGACAGTATTATAGCTACCTGGTGAACTTCTGATACAAATTCAAATTTAAATTTATAGTATAGGTACCCACAATTGACATAGAATGGAGTATGAGCACAGGCACACGCTCAAGCATAGCGACTTTGCGAATTTAACGGTCAGCGGCCACATTGGTACATATCTAAAAACAGAGCACTGAACTACGTCCCACTTCGTCAGCCAGCCAAGATCATCAGTGCAACGTCCACCATGTTTGTTAAAATAATGCTTTGTGATTGGCTGTCATGAGCGCAGAGCACAAATAAGTTGGAATATTTCTGTGCGCAATGAGCAAAAAGTGCTTGTGTGCAGTTCCATATGATTCCTAAGTTGTAAGTTCCCTAAGCGCTATAATTGTACTTGTGCTTATTGCTATGTCAGTTGTGAGCAGACCTTTTTAGAGCTGATAAAGAATATTGTTTTGCGTGAATAAAATCAATTTCGTTGTCCCGCAATTTTAGAAGGGAAAAACGCCGTAGCGATCGAAAAAACTTTGAAGTTACGCGCGAAGAAAAGCAATAGGTTGCCATTTTAGTATTGGTTTTTGTGTTTCGGCTCGACGCAGCGTAACGAGCTAAGCGTAACGACATAGGCGTGGAAAAGCACATCATTTTCATATACCTATACCAAACACATATTGATTATTCAAAAGAAATGTTTTATTGTTTTTGTTTTTATTCTTTTCACAGTATATACCAACGCCACAACTTTTGAAACAAAAGAAATACAATCATCGCTCGGGTCTATGTGGTTTTACTTGTGAGCCTGCAGGAGAAACGAACGTTCTCTCTTTCTTCCCTAATTCTTCCCCATGTCTGCAATCAATCTCAGCCAGAGATCCAGTCAGGCTTAACGGGATCACCCAGGGATAACAGAATAAAATCTATGAGGGGAATTCCACATTTTCGTGCCTTTGGGAGTTGAGATAATACTTTTTCATGAGCATATGGAAGCTTTGTGATTTCCGTTGATTTGATTTCATTCTTTGCTATTTCTTATGATATCACGAGGGTAACACCCGTGTGGGGAACACACGAATTTCACTTTTTTTGATTACAGACCAAGACATCGTAAAGAATCCTTCAAGAGGTATTCTTTCTTGTAAACCAGGTCGAAACATATTTTGATACATGAAACAAGTAAAGCAAAAATCTATTATTTATGTCAAGAAACACGTTCGCTAACACGAATGTTATGGAAGTCTTGTATCAGGGTAAATGATAGCGATTGCGTTATGTCGTGCGTTACTTTGCCCGTTTGTGCGTGCCATCTTAGCGGCAGGGAGGCACGCACAAAGGGGCACGCAATTGTAAGTGGCTGTCAGCTTTAGACACCTAGTCGTAATGCGGATAATAACGGCTACATTTATCATTCATCCACAATTTCAATCACTTTTATTGTGTAATTACTTTTGATGTTCATGTATTGCGTCTTTTTGGAAGATTGTATACTGAAAATGGATCTTAATTCTTAATTATAGAGCAAATATGGTGTCTTGAAGGGATCTTTGGCAGAGCAGAGCACCCTGTCTTTCATAAGAACTATTAAGCAAACGTTATGGCTGCATCTAGCTTTTATTGGCTTCCGGATGACTGCTTTTTATTATAATGGAAAGAATAATAGCCAGTGGTCATCGCTATATATTAAGTTTGTACGTTTCCGTATGATTTCGTCTTATTTTTATTAATACTTTAGATCCACACGAATGGAGCGTTCATTTAATTTCATGCTCTATTAAATGAACTAAAAACGACTAAATAATTATATACAAAGCAATTGTGAAAGACAATGCGGAACATTTTCATTAGATACAAGCAAAAATAAAATACACGGCTGCATTCCCATACGTTGACGCTTAATTGTAGTGCCAATCGCCATACGTGCAAATATGCAAAAGCAATTAAACGACGCTCCCAATGCCACCCACGACGGTACTACATAAAAAAAAAAACACCCGCTTTTAGCGAAGGAACGTTACTCATGTTTATGTGATTCGGTGTAAATGCATGCGATGGAAACAAATTCCTGTTTTACGTGAACCGATCTCCCAAGAAGTGTATTTCGGGAAGACTCGTCATAACTAAACACTTGGGTCTAGAAATTATGATCCGAAAGTGAACTCTTAACGATTTCACAAATTTTTTTTTCTTTATAAGTCTCATTATTTATTTTTCCGTTACAGTCATTGATCAACACCAAAATTCTAATCAACTTTGACAGACAAATAGCTTTATTCAAGTCTGCGCTTTGAAATGGGCGAATGGTTCTCTTCGAAGTAACATAATCGAACTAACTTATTAATACAATATATCGTTGATTTGATATTGTGATACTGCATGGCTAGGAAGTGCACGAATACAAAGCAAGATTTTAATAGTATGATTGACAGTTCATTAGGAAGGTGTCAGTCAGCGATCTCTGCACCCTGGTTCTATCCTCGGCTCGCGTTACCATGTCGCCGGGCAGTGGCGTGCCAGCTAGGGTCAAGCCGGGGTGACTTTAAGGTTGCCGCTCCTTGCCATGAAGTACACACAGGTGCTCGCCTAAAAACATTGTTAACTGTATATTTAAAAAAAAAAAGCAAAACAGTCGTTATTTGTGATGGAAATGTGAGAAATCGAAACAATTTGAAATTTTTTAATAATTCTTCAACAGATTTTAAAAGAAGTCAATCTTGACTTCCACATTTGCATAGCATTGACGTTAGGATTCGTGGGTCTTTTGTATATCTGTTGACACTTGACACGTGTCTTCAATATTATTTACTTGGAATTCAAAATTTTTCTCTCGAATGTAGGAAATCGATTTAAAATGAAACCTTTCTCAAATTGCGTCAGGCTAAGTCTACTTCTTTTTCCGCTTCTTACCTTGCGGAAAAAAACAACTCCCCAAACACATGTTATTAAAAAAACAGTTGAAAAGTTCCCTCCACCAAAGTCCGACCCCTACCAATAACCAAGTTCTAGCACTGGCACAGTCCGGCCGCCACTGCGCACACTCTCCGCGCAGCTCGCGTTTATTTCGTTCACTTGTTGGCGAAAAGACTGAAGCGGAAATTATTTCTGTCGTGACGTCATCATCTGATGCCAAGATTTTCCAAGCCGTCGAGTCTACGCAGGGAAAATCTTGATATCTACCTCACCTAGCTGCCTAGAAAACACAGACAGAGACACACGCACCCTCACCCACACACCTCTATCTACGGAGTGGAAGGATATTGTTCGAGCCCCAAATGTCAGCCGATTTATTCTGCTTGTGTGGCGATTTGCCTGACTGATATTATTTTGGCGTTTGCCGTTTTGCAGGTCGCGGCTGAATGAGGGCAACACGTCGAATATTCAAAACACTTTGATGTTTATTGGATGACAACCTTTGTAATTGGCGTTTTAATGCTGTTTGATTGTGATTTTGTCGGCGAAGCGATTTCGGTCGAACGTCAAAGCTGAACACTCTTTATAAATTATGATTTTCTTCGCCAAGCTTCAATCATCACTGCGGTGTGAGCCTGATGCGTTATTGTGTTCGGCTAATGATTGGTTTTACATGCTAACAATACAGGTCGCCGCTAAATTTTAGTCGGGCCAATTATTTTTAATTAGGGGGTCTATAATTTAAAGGTGCGAAATAAATCCTGTCAGAGTTCTTGTTCACTCTGTTTTTAACAAGCTCATGCTTAACACGAATGTCAAGTCTACGCGAGGCTCGAGCCAATAATTCCGCGAACGGAGTAGCTTTTTTTTTGTCATTTTGTAAACGGGTTGAAAACACACAAAGTTCGTTTATCAACATTTGCATCATATTCGTGTATATTACAATGATTTCTATTAGCAATTAATGTAGGGAAGGAAATACATTTTCATGCAAACATTTGTGTCCCTAGTTACGCAGGAAATCGCCTGAAGATAGATCTGTGGACCGTTTATTCATTTCCCTGAACAATCAAGCGAATCTCCTTCCTCCTGAGTTTCCCATCCCTGGGCATTTGTCCACTGCCATACTTCAGACCCTACAAAACGCGGCTTCTTGGAAAGAAAATTTTCAGTAATCACACATTTCTCTAACTTTTCTGATTTTCCCTGATTTCCGCCATCCATCGCACACGCACGCACCACGCTTCTAAGATCTTATTTTATCTTCAGTCAATCACTTCTTCGTAGCTTCAGAACGTCGCATTTTAATTACACATTAAACAGAGTCTATTTTTACTTTACAGTTTCTTTATCAAAAAGAAAATGTATTACATTAACAACCATGTCTCGCGAGTTATTAAATGCCACGCTAGCACCCTGCACCTATATCGAGACAAGGAGTGTCGCGAATTATCACATTTGATGAGCAAGATACGACTCGCGAGGCTATGAATAATGGATCAGTAGCCTTGCTGCTAAATTCACTCACTACACACGTCTGCTGCTTATATTCCTCTCTTCTAGCTGCGAAGTGTACATACACTGCTGCCGCCGCCGAGCGCACAGCACCCTGGTACATCTTCTCATCGCAAACGTATAAAGCGTGCCCTACCACCCCTGTCTTAATAGTCACAAGGCTTGGTATTGTCACGCAGTTTCCTTCTCGCTCACTCTTATAATCCAATATTGGGTTTGTGTTACATTCAAGCTGGCTTTCCAAGTCAGCTACACATATAGGTGGAATTAAGACAGTCATGCATCTTGGATGATACATCAGGCAATGGGAGTTATTGTGAGTGAAAATGGTTTACTGTAGTGTATGGCCTGTAGCAGTTGGCAAGATTGTGTAGCAAAGTCGCTGGTGATGATGGGGAACGAGGAACGGGGGACTTTATGTTAAAATGTTTCGTATTTTGTTGAGTGAATTGAGATATCGTGGTGACCTTGACCTATAACCAAGAGGCTGTTTGGGACGGATAGTGGTTACCCATCCGATAAGTTAGTAAGTGAAATGTCGGTCAACTTTGGTGACCTTGAGTTAACATGTGTTCGCGGTGCTCCGAAAATGCATGTCTGGAAAAAAATGGCAAGGTCATTGCGTTGCTTTTGATTAGTTGATAGAAACCATCGGAAAGAGTCCGAATAATTTGTATTGCAAATGATGGAAACTTCGCAGTTCATTGAGAGTGAACACTATCTATGCTCATGGGACTTTGAAGCTTTAACAGAGCCGAAACCAATATTTTTGAACAAGAAATGAAATCGATGTCTTTTGATGAATTAGCATGTCTTGAAGGCTTCTTGTTAAGCCTCCATGATCTCATCCTAAGACCGCTTGGAAAATGTCAGAGTCTTGCTGTTAGTGACGTAATAGTCTTGTCAAACTATAATACTTGCTGCAAATGGTAAACTCAAGTCATGGTTCACCTGTTGCAATCTTTTTTTTTTTTTTTTTTTTTTTTTTTTTGCGTGCCAACACATGACTTGTATTTGCACTAAAACTCCGATACGTACGTAACCGTTCGATATTTTGAGGGCTAATTTCACGCTTAGCTGGTTCGTACCATCTACCACATGCTAAACCGAGCCAGAGTTTTAAAAAATGTCATCAAATTACAGACCACCATCTCTAAAATTACCAGCTTTATTTAAATGTCAAAGATATTTTACCATAAAGTATATAGACTCAATAATTCCAGTTTATAATTGCAAAGCGCTGTAATGCTTCGGATCTGAGTATGAAAAAAACCAACTCATTAAAAAAGTGTAATGTATATTTTTGTAATAATATACTGCATGGCTAATGAAATTCGGTTTGTCGTCTCTATTAACCTACATTTTGCTGCTACTTCCACTTCCTGTTCTTCCCGCATGCGCGTTGTCTGCATAAGCTTCTAGAAAATGCACTGTTATCATAAATCACGATAGCTGCATATTTAATTAGATGCACTAAACCCGAATAATATATATATATATATATCCTAAATATATATATGTGTATCACATTCCCTTGTAAATACACGGCGCGGTTCATGCGTTGAATTGTTTTGCAGACCCGGGAAGTAATTCAGCATAATATTTACCGTTATGGACAACTGCACATCTACATTTCAAATGATAAGCTTGTGCAGACAAGCTTTACCGAAAAAAAAAAAAAAAATGCTAAAAATATTCAAATTCGGCGAGCACTGGGAACGTGGCGTGCTGTACGGACATATGGTGGTCACACGTCATCTATTCATTACCTCAAATGTGGTATTAAACCTAATGCCATGCACACCACCACATGAGTGATAACGCGCAGCGTAAGTCTGATTACTGCCCCCCACCCCCGTCGCCCCACGTTGTAAGGGGTGTACAAGCCATCAGGGATATACATAAAGGCGTAATTGACTTTTGTGTGTGTGTGTGTTTGTGTGTGTGATGGTTTTTGTGGAGGGGGGTAAGCGTACGGCGACTTTCGACACATCGTTATTCGGAAATTAATGAGCCGACTTTGGGCGTGCACGGTAGTGTGTGGTTTAAAAACAATCATCTATTTTAAACCGAGTCAAAAATTATGAGTCGTTGGGCGTGTGAAGATGAGGCTTGAATATTATGCTGTGTGATTGTTTTGCGATTTGATTGATTATACTTTGAAAGATCGCTGGGGCTTTTTTTAAACATTTTCATTCGGCGAGCGACAGATCGTCAACGGCCAGAAAGTATTTTGTTATGTGGGTAACAGAATGGTCTTCCTATGAAGTCTCTACACTCGAGACCACACTTTGGCGAAGCCTCTTTAAGGTCTCCACTAAAAGTCACCACCGAGTTAATAGTAAGTCAATATAATTGTCCTTTGTGGTTTCCCAATAATGGCAGAACAATTCACTGTTGTCGGCATTCTAACGCGTTTACTAATGCCATTGCTAGTTCCCTCTTGAAAACATTTGCTTTCTCGTCGGATAGGCTACTTTGGTGAACTATGCAAATGGACTTCTCCCCTGCCCCCCATCCGCCCATGCCCCTTTTCCCTGGTGCCGGGATGCTGCTTTTGTTCTGCTTCTGCTTTAATTAAATGCAGGCCGATTGGGGTGTAAATCATTTAAGAGTTTCGTGCCCGCTGGCTCCCACCATATGTACACTACCTTGGTCCCGCCGTCTCAGCTCTGAGATGCCCCAGGAACCCCCGCCGACGCCGCCACCGACGCCGCTGCAGCCGATGCCGACGCCGACGCCTGCGATCTCTAACTTTAACAAAATCTAATTAATGTTCTACTAGAGATTATCTTTAAACGAGCTCTTTTTCCTTTATTCAACTCAAATGAAGCGCGGCGCTCGCGCGCGCGCCTGTTTTTCATTTGCTTCGGTGCCACGTCGTTGTTTGGAACTTAGAGCGTGGAGCCGGCGAAGCCAACCTTTTGACAGCATTCTTTTGATATTGAAATTATTCAAGAAAATCGTGTTCTTCCTTTTAGTTTCAAATTAAGTGCAATCGGTTTTTTACCCCCACCCATTTGGAGTTAATTTATTTTTATTTTGTCTTGTGTACGTTGACTAAGCAGACGCGAGATGCAAATGTTGAAGAAAATGAGTCATCTTTACTACGGCGCTGATTAAATTTGTCTCCACCAACCTGATTGCTTATTATGTTCACACTTGCGTCGCGACAAGCTGACAAAAGATCGTAAAAAAAAGCTTCAATGTGGCCCACACTTTATGCTCCCGAGAGAAATATTTAGTTGGGCCAGTCACGAGTGACGGGGGGTGAGACCAAATTTGCACACTTTGGCGGCCGGCGGTTTGCTTATTGAATACCGACAGAAGGAAGGAAAGGAAACCATGGGAAGGGAATGAAGACAGACGTTGGAAGGATGGTTTGCGGTGGCGGGTTTGCATTAGATAGCGACAGGTGGTGTGGACCAGATCGTGGGTCTTCTGTCTTCATCCACTGCCACCTGGCACTCGGCCCCAAACCACCCCGCACCTCCGCACTCCTCAGCCCCCCACAACCCTCCCGTCATGTCACTGACGTCACGGAATACACGCGTACACGTCCTCGAAATGAAACGAGCTTGGTTTAAGTGTTGAGACTAATGAAAAATTACGTGCCATGTACAAAAAAAAAACGAGGGGGCGCGCGAGCTCGCACAAAAAGCAAAAATGTGAGCCGACTTTGAAGGCGGGTACACCAATGTATTTTTTCTTTTCTCTAACTAAGGCCACGGGTCCCAAAGCAAACATGGTTTGGAAAAAAATAATTTGTCTTTTCGGAGAAAATTTCGGACTTTTCGGACTTTTGCACTTTCGGACGAAAGTGACACTATTAATAATATCACAACTTTTTATTAAAAACTCTTCGTTTAGGACGTATATAGCTGAAAGAGCCCTCGCGAAATTGGTTTTTACCTCCGGCCAGTCTTGATTATTGCGTCCACTGCCGACTGATGTCCGTTCGCAGCGCCAATCCGATGGGAAACTCTTTAGGTAATTTACGTTATTTACAGGGATACTTTTCCCACATGAAAGCTACCCTCAAGTACCCATTAACGGCCTTTGAAAAAGGATAGTGCAGCAGTAAATTACAATGTTTGACGTTAAATTATTCTCAGCTGCTTGTCAGCTGGCCCTCGCCAATGAGTTGATTCATTACACTCCGTTGATTTGTCCACCGGTGTGCACCCCTTCTAGACACCGTCGTTTCCCCATTTCCATCCCATTCATTCACTCGTCAGAGGCAAACGGGAGTGCGGGGGTGGCTGAGAGTACTGTCTAGATGGCCATTCTCTTCCCAGACCCACCTTCAGCTTGAGCTCATATCATTCGCATTCGCCAAGGAGCAGGCTAATTAGTTCGTATAATCAGACCTCCGGAGAAATCAGTGTCAATTGGAGGACACCCTCATTGCTATTCACGGCCCGCGGTTATTATAACTTTGGAATGAGCTGTCTCCAAATATCTTTGGATAAAGGAAATCGGCGCAAAATCCGAATAGAACGGGGTCTACGTTTCTAGCCTAGACACATTTATTTTTTATTTTTTAGAAGAACCTCTTTTTTTGCTCGGCGCTGACTCCGCCTACGATCTGTAAGGCATTTCCCAGGAATTTTCTTTGAGGAAGACTTTTCGCTAACTTGCGCGTCAAATGATAAGAGGCCTAATCCGAAAGGTCACAGTGGAAACATTATTTATACATAAATTAATAAACATGGCTTAATCTTTCTTGAATACAAATAGAGACAATGCCAAGTTTTATTACGCGAATGTTTGTTTTTTACTCTTCCAATTAGACGTCTTAAATGTTTAATATTATTTCCTTTGCCTGGGCGAAAGCTAATTTTTCAACGAAACGCTCGGGGCTAATACGTTTTTGCTACGCCTTTCCGTCGACTCTTGTGATCGTAGAGAAAGGAAATTAAAAACTCGAGTTTTCCTCCGCTTACCTCACCCCCCTTAAGAAGTTTACACGTAGCTTCGCCTACTCTATTCTGCCATTTCCTACTCAATATAGCTATTAAAAAAGTTTTTATCTTTCTTCGGAAACTGATAAAAGTAAATCCGGCCGGTTGTTCGCTCGATGCCCGGTCGCCAGGCTCTGGGGCGCTACCGCCAGAGTTTTATCGTCAGAGGTAGAGGTGTTGGATGGGGCTATGACAAGACGAGATTACCTTTGTCTTATTCAGCTCGGCCAGTTTACGACTACCAATCATGCACTAGGATCTGAAACTCAGCTCGCCGGGCGCTGGTGTGGTACGGACAGAGTCGATACTCGCTTCGACGGCTTCGACTATCGCCAGTCGTGGAGACCCGACTTTATATTGCCTCGACAAAGCGTCATAAAACACAATATCAGCGTTTCCCGGTTTATTGGCAAATGCAAAACACTTCGAGTTGCCAGCTGCAATTGGCACGCGATCGCCGATACGCACCTACTGTCTGTCGACCGAGACAGGGGTGGAAATGGGATTGGGGGGGGGGGGGGGGGGGGGGGGGGGTGGACTGTTAAAAAGTGGATAGGGAGGGAGTTACATTAACATGACGCCAACGTGCGCTGAGGCTATGCACCCGTTCGAAACCCCTATTAAGCTAGGAACAATGCTTATAATTTATATAACAAAATAAGGATGTTTTACAGAGCTTTTTTTCACTCGTGTTGCACTTTCATAACCTAAAACTTTACCCAAGTTTGTAAGATAACATTAAATATTCAGTAAGCCATAAAAATCGACTATTAAAAACTTTTTAACCAAGAAAAGGAGAAGGTGATAGCACTCTGCTTATTTTTTGGCGGCTTCGCTATAATTTTGGTACACTCATCAAAAAACGAAACAGAGAGTTTTTTTTTTTTAATAAATTTGAAATAAAATCAGAACTAAATAAAATGGCTGGTTTTGCTTGCTGTTGTTACCTCTAGCATTTGTACAAAGTGGCAATTAGAAATACCAAACGAAGAGCTCAAAGGCATTTTTCAAAATAAAATGTCCTGGAATTTGCTGTCACAACAACTGAAACTTATAAAACAAACAAAAATAAGCAAATTGAAAAATATTACAACCAGATGTTTTAAATTGCCCGCCATGCTAAACAGAAAATCTCCCAAGTTGCCCGGGTGTCCGACCTAAACTTGGCTCCTCCACCAAGGCACTAGCTTGACTGTCACCTCAGATGACTATCATCAGCGCTGCTGTCTAACCGTTTTGTTTTGTTTACGAACATCAAGACTATACTGGTAACATCTTACAGCTCATAGCGTAATGTTGTTAGTGGACGCTCCCTTATGTTTTAGTGATTAGAACGGGCTTCCCAGCCTCCTTCCCCCTCTCTGCTCTCTGCTCTCTGCTCTCTCGCCCTCTCTGCCCTCTCTCTCTGCTATCTTGGGTTAACGCAGACTTGCTGGCAGCGAGATTCTGTCCGCACATTTTCATGACCTTGCAAAAATACCGCCGGCGGTTTTTGACAAGGCATAAGCTTGCTCACATATTTAGTTTTTAACACGGGATGATATTTTCAAAAGCAAAAGTTTTCGGGCTTTTTGAAGTGAATCAAGTTGTAGGTGGAATATACACACATCTCTAAAAAGAGAGTCTATGATTTCGCTTCACTGCCGTTGAAAGCTGACTTTGGATAAAATAAGAAGGCAACTCTTGAACTATGTTGTAAGCTAAATGCTTATCGGCCCGTGTGAGAGAAATTTAAGTTTATATTTTGCCGACGAATTTTCCAGAAATCTCGTACTCAACGTTTCTGGGAAACAAGATGGAAGGTTACCAATAATGTTGCATTGCTTACTCTGAAGGCCTTTTTTCTTCTCGTCCCAATTCTGATCACGTCTTCCCTTGTGAACAAACCCTTCAATTATCTTGAAATTTCCTCGTCCCAAGACGCACGTTTATATCTTACCTTCCTATATCTTTGAAGTGGTTTCCAAAACAGCTTGAAAGTCAACTTTCAGCTTCGCATAGGACAACCTATTATCACATTATCTTCGAAGTTGTAAGCCTTAACGAATAATGAAAGTAAAATCTCGTAAGCACAAGTAAAGGCAAAACAGATTTTCCGAAGAAAATGGAGGCGTTAAAACGTAATTTCTATTCCGTAAGTCCTTTGGAAAAAAAATGACTACCCTAAGATGACATAGAAAACTTGTTAAGAACTAGATGCCTGTCAAGGAGACAAGGAAGCGTATTTATCTCTGACACACTTCCCAACAGAAACTGACTTTTCTTATGCATTACGGAGTACGGAGTGAACACGTGCACGCGTTTGGCGTAGCGTGTACGTGGTGTACCTACTGGGTAAAATCGCAGTCGTTTTACGTTCCCTTTTGACAACGGCCCATCTGCAACTGGAACAGGATCAAAGCTTTGAGAACAAGTTCGAACATTGCACCACTTGATATTTCCCGTTTCCAGATAATACCGGAAAACTATGTTTGAAATGTTTCCCTACGTCTGTATAACTATCAGTCGGCATTCCTGACTCACTAGGTAGAAAAACTGGGACTGCGTTTCTGCTGAAGACCACCGAGATCGATTCGTTAAACAACCCGATTCACTCTTATCGAACGGCTAAGGCCACAAAAAGTTTTCAAACAATTTAATGGGGAATACATTTTACCAAACGTTGTCTATTTTTAGTACGTCGTTGAATAAATTCTCTTGCCGTGATCGGCATAGAGGGTTCACCAGTGATGCAAAAGGTAAACTCAACGTAATTCGAAATATTGACTTACTTTCTTATGTTTTTATTTCATTAAACGCTAATAAAATAAGAAGACATTCTTAGGTAACAAGTAATCAAACGAAATCTAAAAAAAAAAAACAGTTCACATATTTTTTTACCCTTAAGTTTGTTGTTCCTTTCTATACGATCCACGAACTTAATATCATTGCCAGCGAAAGCAAAGCTCGGTCCCTCCACTTCATCTCATCCAGCTTCAATGATGAAATTCCTTCAAAGTAGCCTGCTAGACTTTCAGTGGGGTCACCTCCGTTGCCATTTAATCCCATTGCTATCTCTCTACAGCATGCACAGAGGAAATTGTAGTTCACATTTGGCGTAAAGACTCTATCATCAAACAGGATAGCAGCACTGCAGCATGCATTCCATTAGCAAGCGTACGTGGCATCACGCTTACTTCCATCTAGCGAACACTCCTATTGTCTCTCTCATTCCCATCTTAGGCGCCATCGTTCACTATTGCCTGCAATCGCTGCTGCATTCCGCGATATGGAACTCTCATCTGGGAAGTGCATTTCATAAACAGAAATCTCAATTTGCAGTAAACACGGGTTGAAAAATTCATATGGCTACTGTGGTCGCGGTGAAAATTCATTTTGGTGTAAATGCGCAGCGTAGATTTTCACACCTATTACTTTTATGTGAAAATTATGTGTCAGTTATTAGGAGGTCTTCGTAATAAGATTTTTTTGACATAAAATGTTCATTAATAGGTCAGACAGTCGTGCAGGTTGACAAAAATTAGCGACAAAAATTAGGTCTGTCACAAAATAAGAGTTACTAACGCAGTTACTTTATTTGATGGCTTCTAGCTAAGGAAATAGAATCAGAAAATGCTGGAAAAAATTAAGGATATGGTGAATTCAAGTTATTAATTGTTTAATTTAGTTTTAATAATTTTTTTCTCTAAATTAATTTTCATAATGCTATAAATTTAAGCAACATTTTCGTTTGACCTTTTTCCGCTTTTTGCGTTTTGGCATTCGTCTTCTTCAAGTCTTGCTTTCCCATTGAAGAACCTAATTTCCTTCTCTTTCACAAACCTGGAGTCAACTTTAAAAAATCAAGAGGTTATGCTTTGGACTAACATCTAGTTTATTTTGTTAGGATACCTATCGTCGAGAAAAACATAATATTTTAAAAATACCTTCCCCACAGCCAAACCATAAAAAACAAACATCATACTGATTTCCAAAATTCTTCTGCCCATTATTCCAATTTATGAATTCCTAGTATTTAACTAAACGAATACGAAAAACAAATACAGTTCCAGTTCTTATGTAAATGTTTCTATGCAAACGAAAAGTGCATCTAATTAAAATAGCTCGCAAATGAAAGCTTTATGAGCGAGATCACCGCGCGAAGGAACGAACACTGTTATTGGCGTGACCAAAGCGGAAAAGGGCTCCTGGAGCGATGCAAGTCTTGCATAGCTTTCAATTTGCATCAGAAACTCCTTCAAACAGCATACAGGATACAGACGCCTCTCTTCCTTATTAGTAAATGCACAATTTCTTATGAGCTATGAGTTTTTTGCTCAAAGTTACATGCTTACATTCAAGCGGAGATCGTGGAACCACATTTATTATTTAAATATTTCTTAGAACAGACTTACAATTAAAAATGTGTTTAAAATGTTCTTTGAAGAACTGTGATTTTTGGAAAATATGCAAAGTTTCATTTGAAACTTGAAAAGACAGTGGAAGAGCATCACAGTCCAAATAAATAATAGGAAATAAAATAGTTCTTATTGAATTATGGAAGTGTCTTGTTACATCAGACTCGACAGAATTTCAATATAAATTACACCTGGATAACCTAGCATCTGTGCTTTCAATATAAAGTGTACTATACATGTGGTCATTGCATGAAATAATTCCTACGGTACACATAAGCTCATTCTATGCTTGAGCAGGTATCTACAAGCAGTATACATTACGCAAGCAGCAAATTCTGCGAATCGTTGAAAGCATCCCCATGTCGCGCAATTGGAGCGGAGCAGAGCGTATAGGAAGGTGCAGATAAGGAATTCATAACACCTTACCAGGACATTTCCCAATTTACATCAAGTCGTTAGCAGACGAAATAAAAAAACGTGTGCTAAACCAGGGTGGTTACTGTGTTAAAATAGTAAATTGATACCATTTGATTATATACCACATAACCAAGTTATTTCAATGAGTTCATTATGTTGATAACGGGAGACCATTTATTTCGACAAACCTACATTATCATCATAATTTTTAAATATCTTAACAATCCTCTACATTACCTTTCATTATTTTAAAATAAATTTGTTTACGAAAATCTCGTTCACCAATTGGAAAGAGTTTCATCCAAATAACCCTCAGCATTTAAAAAGCTCTATATTCTCTACCACTATCCGTTCAGATCCAATTTTAAATCAATAAAAAAAATCGGCTTCACTACGCTATTGTCTTCTCATTCAAACGACCGCGCTATCGGCCGTAACAAGTATTAACTCCATGCCAAGCAGCAAACAGCTGTAACGAAATCATCGCTATGAATGTATTCCATGTACACAGATGAGCATGTCTTAGAATTTCCTCGCGTCTCAGTTTGCTCGGCATTAACTACTTTGATCATTTTCCTAATCCTCGTGTAAGCTTAAGCTTTGAAAGTCGTTACGGTAAGACCGCTCTGGATTAGCATCTCTTTACCCGTGGCCTAGGCGTGCGTGTGGTACGCTGCCTAGCGGCGGGGGCCAGAGCTACAGAGCCTAGCAGCAGTGTAAGGGACGTAATGAGACAGACGGTCAAGATAAGTGAAAGAAATTGCGCTGAAAATGAAGAGGAGAGATAAGAATGAAATTAATGCGACGAGAAGCTGGAGGTGTGAATTGTTTGATTGCGCTCCAGGAAACGATTAGGGACGCTTCGCGTGACATTGTGTTTAGAGGAAAACATACCCTAGAAGTGTGTTGGTTCACCGGTTGTTTGGTAGGGCGATCAAATGACAGTGTACATTTGTATGCAATGTCACACACTTGTGCACTTGTGTATGGAGAAAACGGCATTAATTGCACGGGAACGAGGTGGCTTTGCCTACAAGTAATACGCCGTATCGTGCTATGACGCCGTTAATTAAACCGTATTTAAATCTCGACACCTCCGTTCGTACGGTGGTGCTGCTGACGACTGCAATTACTGCAATTAAACATGCATGATTTGAATCAATTGCATGAATCACTGGCCACTTCATCATTGCACTGGAAATTTTGTTTAAATGATTTAGAGCGGTCTCATAAATAAGTTATGAGGCGTTATTTATTCGATTCTTATGTGATGGCCAAATGTTTGGATCTAGTTCAAATGCACACAAAGTCTAACTAAGACTAAATAATAATTGGGCAAGATTCTGTGACGAATAATTGATTCTGACAGAGGTTCGGTTAGGTTGGCTTCTCGGAAGATGGATCCTTACCGTTCACAAGCTCACTCACCAGAGCCCCGAGGTAAATGTCATAATTTCTGAATGTAAATATAGAGTTTCTTTTCATCCACGTTGTCAGTATCATTAAAAATAAGATATGATCGAAGTTTCATGAAATAGATCCCTTGGTTGCATTGCATAAAAGAACACCGCCAGAGGTTTTGTAAAAATGCTTTTCCGTGTGTTTGACTCTCCTTGTCGCCCACTGACACATGCAACAGTAACAAGATAATTTCAAAGAAATCGAAATTTTTTAATAAAAACATATTTTTGAGTTGAGCAATAATGCATTGATGCAAATCGGTAGAGACTGTGCTGTTGTCAATGCATGGAATTGTGGATTGACTGCCACTCTTACATTGCTTCCGGGTTTTTGAAGCGACCGAAGTCATTGAAAGCGGAGGATGCAAAAGCAAGAAGAAAATTATTTGACATTCTCGCATTGACAGTTCATATGACTTGAATTCTTATAGAGGAATACCTTTCTGAAATGCACAGAGTGAACGCATGACTACAGTAAATTGTACCCAAAAGGTTCAAGCAGAAATAACTCCATTGTCGACAACTCTGATTGTGGGCGGATGGGAGACGATAATTGACTCCTGGCCAAAGACAATAGAAATCCGATTGTAAAAGTAAGACGGGAAAATAAGAGGCTACTGCCTACATTTCAACGAGTGGTAACGAATGGTACAGGAAGGAACCAGTAGTAAATCTTTTCGCCCAGTCATGATGTTCACTCTTTACTTGCTTGTTTTTCGGTTTTTTTTTCAACACGCGGATGGATTTGGAGAGGAAAGACTAACATGCTGACAGACATGGTTAGATAGATTGTGAGGAAGATAAATTATTGTACTTTCACGCGCAACGCGGCTACGATTTTGAGTTTGTCATTGCGTTGGTTACGTATGGTTTGACGAACAATAAGGTGATTGTAGTGAATCAAACAGATGGAGGAGGAATGCTGGGTGAGTTTGGTGATGTAAGTCTCTGGCTAGGTTATTAATCGAAGTTATTAGGCGCACCACACGACATTAGGTGCGTGCATAAAGAAAATACTCAACAGGATTTCATGTATGTTGGAAAACATGGCCTTTGATAAGATGGTCATCAGTAATTTTAGACACCAAATCTGGGGAATGAATAATGCCTATCACACATGAAATAAATTGTGGTGTTATTCTATAACCAAACGATTTTAATTGCTAAAAAAAATGTGATCGGGTTGATTAGTATTCTCATTTATCCAAGGCATATACGGAACAGTATTCAGCCACCCTCCGCTTTTAATAAAGCCATTAAAAAATACTTAAGCAAAAAACGACAAAAATTTTACTACGTGGTATTTTATTTGAAAAGTAGTAAAATATTATTACATTTGATAACACCACTTTGGCGACGATTATAAAATTAGAGTCCATTAAAGACATAATGCATTCAACGATTTTCTTTATCAAAATAATCAGTCAAATAGCAATCACGTTTGCCTTTCACATTACCCACAGCGTTTTCAGTAATTTTTCTTGTACGTTCTACCCGATAAGGTAAAGATTTGAGCGTAAGAATCCGCTATAATTTATATACCCCATTCCTCTTTCCTTCCCCGCATGAAACCCATTATTAGACACTTTCCACGTCCCCCTCCCCCAGGCACCACTCGCCTGAGTTTGCGTGTTGCCGACGGCCTTAATTGCCCCCCCCCCCCTTCCCCTGGTCAAGACACTGCCCCGCACGGAGCTTTCGGGCTTTTTCCTCAACGGATAGTAGCCAACGCTCGGATGGGAAAATCTAGCCACCGAACATAAGTTTTCTGCTCTCAACTTTTCAAGAATGACCTACTTTTTTGAAGCGAACTAATTAATTGGTGCAAGATGATAATAGTTGCAGTGGCTATATAAATATGTTAAAATTGCAATTAAAAAAAAAAGTATGATACAGTTAAATTTAGGCACCGATTCAGAGGTATCGTGCGATTGTGGAAGCAACCTCGGTTTTCTTAGGAGAAAATTTCAATGAAATAACTTGGAGATGCATAATCTTGTTTCCGTTGGAATGCACAATGCATGCACTTATCTATGTTCTGATCGAGATTTTAATAACGAAACCTGGAATATTTCCCGGCTGGAAGGAAAACGAACTACCGATGCACTTATTTGGTGCTATTTATACCGAAAGGGATTTGCATAGTGGTATTTCATAATAATAGAATTCAGGTATCTCACTAAAGTAGCACATCCATTTTATTTTAATCAAAGAATAATCATCTTTTGAGCGTAATTTTGGAAAATAGAAAATTGCAGATTATACCCACTAACATTTAAAGCTGTTGGAGTGGGAGCTTACCAGATCTATATCTAGGTGTACTGGATACGACTAATCGGTCATACTACTTGTCCGATTGCGACAAAACAAAAACTAGGCGACTCATCACACTATAGGCAACAGATTGACGATTTTCAAAATAAAAAATATTATTTTTTCTTATAGTTTAACGGATTGTAAAGAGCATATTAAAGGCGTTTTCGCGGTGTTTTTCAGAAAAAAATCCAAATTTTCGTTGCAGCTGTGGATCTCAAATTTGTTCAATCTGTTAACAATACCAAATTACATACAACAACAAAAAAATACATGAGTCAACCATTTAAATACACCTGCATTATTAGTTGTATCCAGTTTTTAACTTTTTTTTTAGAACGGATTAACCGGAAAATGTGCACTTACAGAAATGTTTTTAGTTGATAAATCTGTTTACTCAAATAACGAATAAAAATCAATGATTTTTTTTCCCTGATTCCCCGGAAAAATAATATTGTGGCACAACAACTCCCTGAACAGTAAACACGGATTTGGCAGTACTCCTGACGAATATCGTGCACATTTAATAAACCTGCAGTTACCCAAACGTAGCAAGCCATTTCGTTTTTACATCGACTGGTGCCCCCTGCGTTTTTCCAACTACTGATGCCATCTTGTTTTTCATCTTCCGGCATTATTACTCAACCATAAGAGGTTGATGGTCGCACGGTCTTCATTATTACTGCTACTAAGCCACACACAGAGCAGTAGCTTGATGCATGGACTTTATTGCCAAGTAAACCGGCGTCGTCTTGTGCTCCATGCAGCTTCCAGCTTTAAGCTTTATCGTCCAGATATCTCATTATGTCAGCTGACACGGACCTAGCCGCGACGCGTAAAGAATGAGCAAAGAAATGAAACGGTCGGGCGTGTGTGTTGTGTTATATATGAATGATGAAGGGATTTCACAAAAGCGTACAGCAGAAAATTTAAGATCCTTTTCGCAACATAACAGAAAATGATCTTTTTGAAGCGGCGCATGGATATATATATATATATATATATATAATCACGTGACTATAATTTTCTCTCTGAAATATAAGTATAGAATTCCTGCTATGATAGTTCTGCTGCTAAATAAATGGTAAGAACTTTTTACCAATCTGAAACAATCTAAAGTTGTCTTCATTATATAAAGGGGGGCCCAGTTTTGGTGTCGTAAAGTGGTGACCCATTTTCAGGAAACATAACGCTTTTCTTGATATTCAGGCCAGCGTTTTCCACACATTGCCATCTGGAAATTGGTGCAATTTTCCGGAACTTTTCTGAAACAAAATCCCGTTCACCGCAACAAACTTTTTAAGCAACACAATTTATTTTATGTAACATGATGTTTGAGAATATCCCATTACCTATAAAGCAATGAAATTAAAATCTTAATTAGCTAACAAACGCTTAGTTTTATCTATAATTATTTACCTGTTGAACAGTGCTTTTATGAGGAAATTAAGAGACCCGCATCTACGCCGCACAAAACTTCTTAACGCGGACATAAAAACAAGCATAATGCTGTTGTGGAAGCCATCTAATAATATTGACTTTAGTTCTTTTATGAACTTTAGCCCATCATAATCCCTTGTCACCGAAACTGCCCAATATTACTTAGTCCCATTTGCTCAGGCTTTATTCCCCTTTCTCCCTCGCCTTTATCCTTTCCCTTACTCTGTTTCCACCCTTGTCCTCTCCTTTCCACCCCTTCTCACCGGACATGGTCTAATGGTGGTCATCTGTCATCCTGGTACAAGCCATCAGATGACCCACGAACTTGGCTCGCGTATGGTCTCTGTAGGTTGGTAGGTGTACCATGTTCCTTGTCTGCCGTGCCTTGCCTTGCCAGACATGCTCACTTCATTGATTAGAGATGAAACTCGATCATCTGTGCCACCGATGTTTTCAGGGGAAATTAACGCAATCGGTGTTGATTGTTTTTGTGTTGTCTCTTGGAAGTCCACTTACGTTAACACGTTTTAGAAGCCCAGAGGGTCATTTCGCAAACAACATGCGCTGGAGGCCACATCAAAGTATACAGTTCGCTTCGCATTTTTGTAATCGTGTACTTCCAAACACGTAACATTCGTAAATGCCAAATGTAAACGCGATTACCCGCGACAATTTCAACAAGCTAGACGGACGGTGTAAACACCTTAGTCCTTATGTGCAAGGCATGGAACTGTTTTAAATTACTTTTCATTTGTAGTTGGGACAATTTTTAGTGCATGTATCTACATTTCTTTTTGTTCGTCTCGCATTTACTCCAGTCGAGCTTGTCGTGAGTGTTTTGACCTGTAGACACAAAGCATTTGTCAAGTGTTGCTTCACTGGAAGGCATTCATTCAGTTACAAAGGTACAGTGGTGTCAAGAATTTCCTATCCAGCCCCTGCCACGGAGACTTACTTGAGTGCAGTGTAGTCACTAGTTTTCAAGAGAACGAGACATAAGTCCATGCAGAAATTTGCTATCGAAAATAGTTATCTCAGATAAAATACTCATCTCCGTGGCCAAATCGATCATGTACCTATATTTTTATCTTTAACTCCGGTTAAGAAGGTTATTGTCAGTTTAAGACTCATCGTCATGTTCACAGCCAGTCAGATACATCATTTGAACATGGTAAAATTGGGACTAAAAGTCCCGGTTTTACCAAATTTGTCTTACTATCTCACGTCTTTTAACTCACGGAATAATCTGAATTTTACTGCATGTGATTGGAAGTCGTCATGGCAATATTTTCAACTAGGAGTTGAGATTTTTCTTATACCGTACATGAAACCACGAAATTTAATGTCGTCATTTGAAGAAAATTCTTCAAAGAGTCATTGTATATACTCAAATATTCATACTCGGTGTCTTGAAGCAGAAAGTTTTCGAAAAATTTCCGACATCTGTTTCTTGCTCGCCGTGATACAGCCAAATTGATTCACTGTCCCTGTACCTATTGCGCACCTCGATAGCTACGGCAGCTCGCTTCGCTTTTCACGAAAATGGCCGATTTCCCGGAGAAACCGAATAGCTATCATATTTCACCATGCACACACGAGAGAGTATGTAATGCGAACATGTTGCCCCGCTATACGATACGCTCTATATACGTTCTGCGTTCGTACTGTGTATTTTTCCATGCTTTACCTCGTCAAAAGGCCGATGGTTATTAGCGGCATAGCCGTTCTGTGCAGATATCGTCTATTCAAGAGATGTTCGCACAAAAACCACAGCTAAACTGCTTGCCTCGGAGTTATTTGGTCAGGGTAAAATACGTTCGTTGGTTTCTATTCTCGCCGAGTATTTGAGGAAATCGGGCGTCGTTAACCAGATTGAACCACAATCTTGGCCACAAAGTCACGCAAACTGTGTTTTTTTTCTTATTTGTTTATTTTTTCTTATTATAATTATTATTATTAGAACATGAGACGAAAATCGGTTGACATTGTTCTGTTAATCGATTATGTGATACGATAAATAAATAATCTTAGTTACAACGGCAGCTTCTAGTAACAATTGACTTTGAACACAAAGAGTCGCGTGCTTTGTTATGTAAAATAATTGTATTGGAGCGAAATGGTTTTCATCGTCCCCTATGTTCATTTTATAAAAGTGCATTCGACGTAATACTTCGTTGCTACAGAATGTATTACTGAAAAAAATACCTTTTTTGTAATATTTACTGGGTTCTTATACGGTTCTCTGTAGTTTCACAACGTGAACCTCATACCTTTATGGTCAACCGGATACTGCTGCTATTTTCATCGTTATCGCGCGGTAAACTTAGAAAACGAACGAAGCCGACAGCCTAACTTCTGTTGGTTAGCTCGTTCGATCGGAAGTCCTAATTTTCTATGTCACCTGTTTTCACGCCCATTTCCCGTCATTCCTTAGTAGTTAACGTCATAAACATGATGTCTCATCGCCTCTCGATATTCGATTGGTTGCATGTGGAGATTGACTATATGGATGGAATTTTTGCAGTGACGCTGTACGTGTGGGTGAGAGCATGGGTTGAACGCTACATCTTCATCGGTGAGTCCAGCTTTTCAATTTGTTATGTTATAAGGTGCTCGATGCACCTGAAGCTACTTAAACATGTTTCTGTTATTGATTGCTGATGTTATCGTGCCACAGACCTATTTTCGCATAAACCAATATTTGTCTTGGAAGACTGACAATATGCAAATATCGAGAGTGCAGAGTGGCATGTTCATGTATTTCACAAAACGGCACCTCCACCCATGAAAGAATCTTGAAGCTTTAAAGCATTGAAGTCTAAGTTTGAAGCTTTTTAAGTTAGACATAACGGGTGTTTGGAAATCTGACGGGTGAAAATTCTTCCCCCTGCATTGTTTGGCTTAATTTTCCCAATGTCAATAGCATACTCCTATCGGAAAAGTGTGGTGGAAAAGTGACAGAATAATAAAACATGTTTGTTTTCGTCTAAGAAACCAGGTCAACTCAATCCATACTCCATGCCTGATATTATTGCTGGGTACTTTTTTTCTTCGCATCAGAAATCGAATTCGGTTTCGGAACGAGCCGTTATGCAGCGAAACACGCATCAGATCACGCATTATGCGCAGAGTCATTGAGTTTATAGTTATAGTCAGAGGGCCAGTGCTTGATGATAATCTGTTTCCGCGGAAAATGGCCGTCAAATGACTACTTAACCGACAAAAATTGAGGATGCTTCTAGGTGGAGTTATACCGTCGTTTCGAGTGTTAAGAAATTTAATTTCTTTGTTTTTCACAGATTACTCGTATTTGAGACTGATTTACGTTCAGTTAATCGTTATTGACGCCGATCTCAACGATTGATAAATATATATCGATATTTTGAATAGTAAATAGTATAGTAATTAGTATAGTAAAAATAAATATATACACTATAAATTATACAATGAACTAATGCAGTATAGTAAATGGTGAGGTTTGTTAAAAAGTACGGCAGCAAGCACCATCGGGTAGCACCTACCGTTAGTTACCACGTGTTGCCAGCCCGTTTACTCAGCAGAAAGTTTGAACATAAACGCTCGCCTTCTGTCTAAACCTATAAACTCAATGGAGCTATACTTCCAAACTAGTAAATTAAATATTATTCCCGTAAAATTACTTACACCATCACACTTGTTTCTTGTTGCTTTCACCCTAAAATTTGAGCGATTACTTCGTGAGAGGAGTAAAGTTTAATAACGCAAAAGAACGGAGGGCGTATAGAAGATGTGACACTTAGTGTAATAATTCGCTACCTTAGCATCTGCGCCCTTTCCTAGGAGCGCTCTGCTGAACTGAGAGTAGAGGCCTAATACACGAGTGTGGGCCTAGCTAAGTGTTTAAGTGGTAACACGAAGAATTCACCCAATAATAGAAGAGATGAACACCTTGAGAGAAAGAGAGGGAGAGTCAGAGAAAGAGGGATATAGTGTGGGAAGAGTCGCGTTTAAAGAAACTGTGAAAGAACACGACTGTACAGAACGAGAACGGGAAAAAAGGGTGATGATCCGGCATACTTTGCCACGTTGGTAGTAACATCAACATCGGTGTGGAAATCCATTAGTTAAAATAAGACGCTGGGCTTAAAACATGTCTCTTTCTCGGTGCTCGCTTTCGGCTGGGAGGTAGCTGTGAGGTGGCTGGGAGGCTGGAGGGAGGCTGAAGAGAGGTATGTTGGGAGGATTCCGCCACCAGGCCAGACGCGGATGGTCCAATTGCCCTGACTTCTTAACCTCGGAATTAACTACGACCGCAAGAACATAAGACTCTGGACATTATGTTCGGGAAGACAAATAAATTAGTGACTTTACTTGAAAGCTTTTCTGGAATGAAGTCAGTTTCATCCGCGTTTTTTTTTTAAATTGAACCTGACTGCCTGACAGCATTACGAATTCAGAAGCGAGCGAACGTACAAAAAAAGGATATTTTCTTTTAAAATGGTTTTCACTAAGATTATGTTTCATTTTGCAAACGACGATGCAAAGAAATTTAATGTCACTTAAGGTGCAAAACATAGAAAAGGACAAAACGGTAAATAATAATTTTCTCTTCTTGAAACCGATTCCCAGAAACATCATTTATCTTAGAATCGATGATTGCGACCTATATCAGCTTGTATGCCGAGCAAAATGAGAATGGCTCGTACAGGAGCAATATCGCTAGCGCCCAGCGGGGGCCAGGAATTGTGAGATCGCCACTTGCCTCTCTGTCTATTCCCGCGCCCTCGTCGGCACCCTCTTGAACTAGGTCAAAACGCACCACGTCCGAGATTACTTATTAATCTTCGGTGAAATATCGACGGCACATCAGCGCCGCGGTGCGCGAACGATAATGATCGATACGGGAAATTCTATTGCTACGATTGAATTTTGTAATATTGTCGCACGGGAAGTTTACGACTTTATCCTGGATATCCAACGATGTGTGATGCGATCATGTTTAGTAGTCAAGCATGCACCGGGCACTCGCCAGCGACGATCGGGTTAAAATATATTTCCGTTTATTGGAAAAATCTAGGTTAGGAAGAATAAATTTATTCTATTTTTTTTTTACTCCTGCACTTGCATAACGGATACAAACCTTGAATATCCAATACAGATGCATGATCCTGGAAATGAATAGTCTTAACAAAACAAGATCCTAAACGAGATAAACCAAGATGAAGCAACAACACTTGTTTTTAATTTATTTTATTATTTTGCTCTCATTTTCTTTGGTTCCAAGTAAAGGTATCAAGTGGAAAAATATTTTCTTGTTTTGTTTTCTACGAAATAAGTACACAGGTATACGTCGCGGCGAGTCATCTGCAATCGTGGTCAAAGAAAGAAGGCACCATGCAAACGCACGCGTGTTGAAAATGGGTGAACAAGGAAGAGCGACACTTTCAATGTGGGCCCACGGCAAAAGCACTTGCTCAATACCAGAAATAGGTTCCCCATTCACCGGCACAGCTCGTCAAGTTGAAATAAAGCCCACCGCTTGTGAACGTGCGCGACGTTGGTAATTACTTCTTTGCTCTTCCATTTACATGCTCCTTGTTGTAATTAAAACTGCTTTTCTCGTAAAACTCAAAGTAGTAAAATTTACTTTGGATATGAGAGTTCTAAATGCCCATTTACCTAATGAGTTGTCAAATGTTGGTTTCCTGTTTTGATCACTGTTGTTTCACTGAATTCTATAAAACGTAAACAACCGAACTGTTAGGCGTGTTGAAGACACCGAATCTCGTGAGATCACCGAAGTTAAGTAATACTGCGCTGAGTCAAGTCTATTGGATGGGTGACCATTGGACACATCACCAGTTCTGTTTAGGAGAGAGGATGGAGGAATGGAAATTAGCACAGAATTTTCATTCGCCTCTTGACAGCAAGGATTTGTGAAAGAAACTTGTTGTTCGCGTTGTACCGTCCTTCGGAAGAGACGTAAAGCCAGTGGTCCACTTGGTGCTCTTCGAAAGGCATATGCTTTGTGTCTACATCGGATTTCCCCTCCTCCCTTCTAGGCTAGGTTGGGCAAATTTTCATTCTCGTCATCGTTCACTCATTTACCGACGCTTTTAGACCAGTGCCACAGGGCCCGTTTTCAAAACAGTGCGTCGTTAAACCTTACTTGTTAAATCAACAACGAAAACACTGGTTTTCTCTGTTGTATATGCTTCTCTATTTCAAAGCCAATCATACCAACCACCGAACGTGTAGATATCTGCAACTAAACACTCTCAACGCCGTAGTTTGGCTTTAATTTAAAGCAGCAGCTTCTAAAGGCTAGTCAAGAATCAAACTGTCCAATCCTTGAGAGGTGGATTTCCCGACTTTTCACATTAATCTCGGATTCTGCCTCCACGTTCCCATGTCCAATGCGGAGATTATAGTCCAGCAATATTCCAGCAAACACAAATACATTTTATTGAGCTCTCTGTTGACCTTTCTACGACATTATCTCCAGATCTCCAGGCCTTAATATGACAATCCTTTAGTCTCTTCGAAAGTCACCAGTGGTCGCTAGTCAAAAGTAGTTTGATCTTATTCAAAATATAATATCTTACACGCAGTGTGCCTCCAGCGGGCCGGCACAAGGCACCAGCATATAGGGCACAGGGCATAGGGCACGAGACACAAGGCATAGTGAGTTAGAGGTTTTGACGACAAGCGATACGTACGTCCTCCGGGCGCAGTCTTGGCGTTTCCCGAGTAGCTCGTGTCAAAGAGCCACGGCTTGGATCTGCTTTTTAGAGACTTTGCCCCCGCCAACAGACATCACGTCTCGTTCGCAGCTTCCTCTGGCTTGTGCCTTCGGCTGTGCTCTTTGCTTCTTTCATCCACATCCAATCTATGATGCATCCGTTTCCCTTCTGTGCTCCTTTGCACAGCGATCGCGATTCCTACCTCGCCAAGGGTTTAACCGAGTTTCGGTCTTCGTTCAACAATACGATTGACTTCAATTTAAGGGCATACACTTTTCGCTGCTCGATATGGTAAACAAAGAGAGATGTCGATCTAAAGTTATTTTGGTTGTAGTTTTTTTGAACTTCAATCCAATATATGATTCGAATAATGAATGCGATTGTTTTTACTGTTGGTGCTTTTCATAGAGGAATTGCAAAATATTTCATTAGTACCACTGATATCGTTGATCAAATATTTTTTTTTATTTCTTCTACAGTAAAACATCACTCTATAAAAAAGGAATGATTGGGATGAAGACATTATACTCTGTTGCCCCGAGGATATTGAATCGTTGAATATTAAATAATAATCATATTAATCGATCTTGAATCGGTCGCTTGGTATAAAACCTAATCGCCTTTGGGAAATGCGGCTTGTTTTTCATATTACCGATAATAATTTCATACCTGACGAGAATATAGTAAAAAGCACAAAAGGTACAAGTTTTTTGTTTTCTTAAAATAAGTAGCTTCTTTTAGACACCTCAACGCCAATCGAGTATATTGTTAAAAACTTATAATTTTGAAACAAAATTGCATCGTCAGCACAATATGTTATTAAGGTGCCCGGAAGGGATGCAGGTACTCTACAACGTTTTAAGCATATGGTAATCGGTGAACATTGTTGTACTCTCTCATCTATTTTTAAACTGTAGCTGAATCTATTTAAATTCTATACCATAATCAACGTTTTCTTATTCCGAAGTCGAGGAAAATAACACAGAGGAAATTATAACTGCTTTGTTATCCAAACATCAGTTTCATCGTCCTCCAGCTGGATAAAAGGGGGAATTTTACACTCGGAAATAGCCCAAACACATTACAGAGTAAATAATCCAATCATTTCCTTCAAGTCTTGTGTTAAAATGATGGTGTGAACTTCTCAAGTCATTCAATTCGATCAAGCAATTTTCTATCAGAAAGTACACTGTATATATATATGGCTTTTGGTGCAACTACAAGTACATTTTTTCCACTTCTAACCATCGAATCTTGCCAAAGAGCACAAGTTGAAATCTTGTTCGTCTCGGTTTTCCAAAGTTACAAGTACACCGTACAAGTACCGAGTACTGTTCAACTACGTGCCGTATTTCCAAACGATAAACTCATCCAGAGTCCTCCCTGATATTAACTCATGGATAAGTTGCATTCAAGACGAAACTGCAATCCAGAACCGAGGTCGTTGTTCACTGCTGTTCGACGGTAACGTCTCGAAACATGTACTTACAATAAGACAGAAGAGTTGTTATGCACTGTTGTTGTTGTTGTAGTATGTCAGTAATTTGTGAGGTTTTGGATGTTTAATAAGAGAGGATTCTCGAAATGCACATCATGGTGAAATTGTCGTGACGTTTTCCATGCAGAACCCTCCCTCTCCCTCTATATAATTGTCGTTTCCGTCTTGTCTATTGTGTAGATATGTGATGGAGGAATTTCATTCGCTGTAGAATCGTTACAGAATTCGGTACTGAGATTTTCGGTCGTGTCCAAAACGCTGTTAACAAACGAATGCCTGCTGAAATCTGAATCTGACCATCATATTTACTGTATTCACTCTGCTATTTGATAAAAATCAAAGTTACCGTGAAAGTCGCAATGAATAGTGTTCAATTATGAGATTTAATTCTCACGAGTTCGTGGATTTCAGTCGCAATGTCGCTTAAAATACAGGGAAATGTGGTTTCTGAGTGATGAACCTAATTGGTTTGATCTGTTAGATTGAACGCAGACATGCTCAGCTGGGCTGGGCAAACCGAACGTTTTTATTTTGTATTTTTCCAAAGAGAACGGAAGGTGAATTCTTTACAAATAATTCCATAGCCATGCTGTCATCATGATTCATTACTTCATTCGATCGTCTTTGCTTGCATGGAAATCGCAATTGAAATTTCCATCTCGAGGAAATGTACCTGTATTCAGAGTTCATATAATAGCAATGCATTTTCTAGCCACACCCAGACCGACTAGACCGAGGGATTTTAAAAGTCTTCTTACACCACAATTTTTGATTTTTTCTTTTTGAGTTAACATGTACTTTCAAAATGAAAAGCCACATGTTTGTACTTTACGCAAACTACTAAATTGCAAGATTTTTATATTCATAACCCGTCTCGGCAGCGTGGCATATGATTTTTCGCATTTCCAAATACTAAAGTGAAAACATTTCACAGCATTCCATCTCCTGCAGAGGATTGTGACTAAAAATGAAAAATATGAAACAATTCAGTCATTGCGGGTGGTTTTGCTCCCCAGTGCAATATGTTTATCACCACCGTTGTGCCGTATATACGGAAACTTGAAACTGCAGGCATTTTCTTAAAAGCATCCTTTTAGCTTGTGATGGATGCTCGCTTGCGATAGTGATACTGCACAGCGATGCACCATTTTACGAGAATCTACTTGAATTCAGCAAATGCACTTTCGTGCATTCTTCCACGAGTGCATCCAGCTTAGATTCAAGTGATGATAAAAATGCCATAATGTATGTCGAGTGATCGTCGATCGTCGCACTATCAACGCATCGGGGACTCGTTTCACCTGAGTTTCGAAAAGTGATCATGTAAGACAAATTAATCTTGCCACTCTCTTCAGAGAGTTCTTCGCCACGAGTTTGCCATGAAACTTTAGCCCATGCTGCATGAGACTAACCAACGGTATTATCTTTATCGACTTTTCCTGTGTCTATGAACAGCTATGAAGCGATATTATAGCGCAGAGGCGGCATGAGAAATATGAATATTCCATATTCCTGACTTGATAGAAATTCCGTGACAGGATGTTATTTCACGTGGTTGGAATGAGTGCCACCACCCCCATGGCCGCCCCCTGGCCCCCGTCCGCCTCCCCCCCCCCCCCATCACCATTCCACGAGGGTTCGCGTTGCACAGCCTGCGAGTTAAGTTTGCCGCCACACTTGATGTTGATTATGACTGATTGGCGAGCCGGCGTTGGATGAATCGACCCTCACCGGAGGAATTACCTACATCCTACTTCGGTGTCTGCACTCTGCACTCCATGTTGTTGCTGTATCTAAAGTCTTCGGAGGGAAATTTGGGTTAAGCTTTTGAGGCCAAACCGAATCAACGATAGAAGAGTTGAAATGCTGTGAGTTACCTGCGAAAATCGGTCGCTTTTCTTTCTTTTGCTTTTCTTCATTACTCATCGTCCAGAGCCAATGCTGCTTTATCATGTTTCATTCCTTGACTTTGGTAATAAATGAATTTGCAATTGATGTGAAAGAGAACTTAGCTAGATTTTTACCGAAGTAAATAATTAATTATGCTCGCTGTGGGAGATTGGACGAAACCAACGTAAGCGACGCGGCACGAGTGAAAGGAAAACAATTTAGCCGTGCGATGGACGCCGTACAGATTTGTCGTTTGAGATGGCCGTCAATTTAATTATCGTGTTTTGTAAAAATACAAGCATTAATCTTTTGGAAAAGTTGGCTCGAAATCTCTGTCGGCTACGTCAAGGCTCCGGAGCGCGGCGCTGTGAAAATTTCTCGTGTTTTCTTTTAATCTGCGAAGGATGATTAATTACGACGCAGCAAAGCAAGCTAGAGGCTGCCCGACACAGGACGAGCACCAAATGCTGAGGTGGAAAATCTAGCGCAGAAGGCTGGGAGGTGGAAATCAAAACATCACTTGCACGCACATTTTCCTTGTATTGACATAGCGAGTTGAAAATGGGAGGCTTTTCCACCGTTATGCGTATACATGGCGTGGTAATGCTAATGAAACGTCTAAATTACAATATTTTCAGTAGGTTTATAACCACTTGGATTGATTTTTTGATTAGGATTAAAAACATGTGTGGTATTGGCTGCGGTTGTTTGCCGCCATTGATTATAACGCCGGGAATTCAGCGATGGTGACAACAGCAGTAGCGCACTGAATTAATTATAATGGTGCGCCAACCTACTCCAAATGTAGAAGGGGTCATTTTTCTTGAACTATATTTTAAATAATGGGACAACTGTTGCGTATACCGACAAGATGCCAATATCGTAATATTTTTCAAGCTCGCTCTTTTACTTTTTTTTTATCATCATTTTCCACCTCGACTACGATTTTCCTGAAAGCGAACGAAATATATTTTAATAATTATTCAAACCCGTGAAACTGTCTCCTATTCGGTTTTTACGCTCGAGTTTAAATTAATTAGAAAAGAATACGGCCGTAGTCACGGTCGGGGATGCTCGCGGATTAGCGGAACAACCGATAGCTACAGGGGATGAGAAACGTTCGGGGGCCTAGGGGTTTAGAGGTTCGGCGTGCTCCATGGTAGGTATTATGGATCTCTAGTTAATCGCATGCAAGGTTGAGCGGGGGTGGCATCGACTGCCCCCGGCGCCCAAGGAGCTCGACTAAGACGCTCGCCAAATTAATGTAATCGCCCAAGTTGCGAATTTCGTTAGCGGCTTTGGGTTTCGCCTCTGCGTACCATCGATAATGCAGTCGACGAGAAAAACCACCGCGGCCCGCGATTCGGCTAAGGAAAGTATGCAAATTTCGTGTGGAAGAAACGATGAGCTTTTTGCATACTTATGCGCAGACGACGATACGACCTCATACCTAGACAGTGGTGAAGCAAACACTGGGACGGTGGTATTTTAACATTTACCACGTAATAAGTTAATGAAGAGAATGTCTTCAGAGTATAGGGATTTTAGGGACATTTCTGGTAAAAATTGGGAAGCGTTCTGTAGCCTACAGGTTTCCAAAAAAGAAATCTTTGGATGGATCCACAAAGTGTGTAAACTTAACCTTTATAATTTAGGGTAAAGTTGTTATCACTATGGTAACAGCCCTGAAAATCTGGAAATCTGGATGCACAGTCAAACTTAAACTTTGTTTTAAGGATACGGCCCCAGATTTTTTTATGTAAAATAAAATATAAGTAACATGAACAGATTGAAAAATCTTCTGAAGACTGTTTGTATCAAGAATCCTTGATTCTCAGCTGCTTTTGCTGATTTTGTACTCATGAAATATGTGCTGCATTCTTATCAGGAGAACGACATTTTTAAATACTAGATGAATCAGCTGAAGAATGAAGATTCTGTTTTTGAGTTTATGAGTTTATATGTATAGTCCAAACGTGTTAGCACCACGCAGAAACAGTACATACCACCCGATGGCGCTTGCGGCCGTCCTTTTTAACAAACCTCTACAAGTAAATTAATATGAATTCAAAAATCAATGTTGTTAATCGATAAATGGAGCGTAAATCAGTCTCAAATGGGAGACATTTTCGAGGAATAATACATTTTTATTTTTAACAATCAAAACGACGGCTCCACCTAGTAGCATCGTACTTTTCGGTCGGTAAAGTAGTCATTTGGTGGACATTTTCGCGAAGACAGTTTAAAATAAGCGCTATAATTATGAAATACTTTATTTGCGAAACAAGCAATATAAATAAATCAAGGAAACCATGCACACATTTTTACAATTACATTCTTTCCCGATTTCATTGCCCATACGTTTCGGCCCCAACATTCAGCCTTGATTGGCACTGCATAAACGTACTTCATTACATCAGCCACTATAAATTAATGCTATTTGCTACGAGATTGACTGTAATGTCTATTCTTCCCAAAGAGCTACATAATGCATAGCCCATGATTCGCGCAATGAACACTATTGTTTACCAAGAGTCTGTTCGCTACTCTCTCGCAGTTCGCTCATCCCCGGGTGAACCCATGGCCCCGCATTCTGGCCAAACCGTTCACCGAGCTGTTCTGACTTGAGACTTAAACACAACAAGTTTGCGAGGTGTATTCGAGATGTCGCGTATCATCCCCGAGGATCTACAACCCCGTGTCAGACAGACGCGCCCCTATGGATTGAATATTCCTGCTAAGAATGAAAGAAACATGAAGGAAATGTGCAGGAGAGAAATGAATAACAGCGAAATGGAAGTCAGACAGGAACGAACTACTTTGCATGCGTAACGTCACAAAGTGGCACCAGCCGCTACTCGTCTCGTTCTTATACGGCACGAGATACACGAAGGAAATTCATAAGCTAGTCGTTTTTTTTTTATTTTTTTTTTTATTTTAGAAGATAAAGTTAAGAAATACCCTCGAAGAATGCGGATCTTTAACTCGTTTTAGCTGTTTTTAAGGGAAGCTGAAGTCAGAAGTGTATCTTAGGAAAGCAGCGCGATCGAAACAAAGTTCGTTTTTCCGGTGGGTCCCAGTCTGCGTGTGTGCTGACTTCGGCGTAGCAGACTTGGCTTAGAGAGGTTCTTGCCGGTCTGCAGTGTGGCGGTGGGATTTTCCGGCTTTTCCGACACACCAGCTAGCGCTTACCAATTACGACTGGAGAAACTATTTCATCTGCTATAGGATCGGAGCCAGATCCCGAACTTTTCTGTTTTATTTCGGGAAAGCAACGGGGAAAATTATGTGAGAAAGTGTAAGTGCCCTTGACTCACGGTCAAAAATGTTGCGAGCACTCTACGAAATGTAACGATATATGATTCAGTGAGGTGAAATTTTAATCAGGCTTAGAACTTGTTAGTCTGCTTGCATGACTCATAGACGGAAACCTAGCATATAGATGATATTTTTCAAAATCACTGAACTGTACTTGTTAAAGCACACAATTACAAAATCCAAACAGATGATAAAGAGTTTACGTTTGAAGCCAACTTGTGGTCTAAGATTTGAAAAGGCTCACATCGCTACGCTTTGAAGTGAAATTAAAACCTGGGTAAAAACGTGGGTAAAAAAAAATCAGTGAAACCAGAATGTGCAAAGGTAATGCAATCCGTTCAGGACACGCACTTCGCTACTAGGGATGCACTGACGCATGTATACTTAGAAGGTAACACCTATTAACACACAGCCCATTAAAGCAGTTCTCGGCTGAGTCATGTTAATAATACCTAGCAGTAGTCACCCCAATACCAGTCGGCGGTGACTTGCTGGTTATTTCACAGAAACGAGACACCCCCACCCCTTGCATTTACAGCTGCGCTCACAAATTAACAGATACTCGTTCGAATAATACAAAGCAACCATTGGATCGAATTTATTTATTCCATTGTGTGGATAAGCTACTTATACTAATTGAGAACAATAAAATATTCAACAGACATAAAAATGAATGCAAATAGATTTGACGGTACTCTGTCTTATGAAAACATATTTTTTGTTATTACTAGAGGAGCTGTTTATAGTAGGAATAGGTAAACAAACATATATATCGAAATGAACAAAATGTGTTTCGCTAAATGCAAAACACAGGTAGATATAGACATTGCATAAAATAACAACCGAATCGTATTATTCCCTTTCTAGCGAAAATGGATTCTGTCCAATTTCCGAGGCGTACGCACGCCTACTCTTCTTGCACTCAAGCTTGAACAGCTGAGTCTCCTGAAAGAACGCAAACATGACGTGGGTCGCGATATTTATTTGCTTTGATACACTTTTTGGTGTATTATTTTTAAATTTATTACACTGTTCCTTTTTTTACCCCATATAGAGAAAGTTTGTGCAAATTTGAAATCACTGGAAGCCTTGCGGTGAGCACCGGCAACATCCAATGCGATAGACAAATTGTTCTTGTATAGCAAACAAATTATAAACACCACACTCTCGCTGGTGTTCGTACATTTTGCATCTTTTGTTGAAACTTTGTGTCAGCCACTGGCTGGTAAAAAAAAAAAAATGGTTTACCACTCGCCGATTGAAATCCAAACGTTGTCCGTTCGAACGTCCCCATGAAAAATCCACATAGCTTTTATGTGTATAGCTGTACTCCACATACTGATGACCATACTTCACCGATTGTTGTAAGCTTCACTACCTTTTTTCATCACATTCGATCTGTTCTCATCTCGTTTCAACAATTTAACAATCTCTCCTTCCACCGTTCTATTCACTAATCTACGCGTCCCTCCTCTGATCGCTTTGTTCTCTAATGTTTCACCTTATAATTATTTCTACACCCCTCAAGTGCTCCATTAGACCCAGGTGCATACCAACCCTCCTACCTCTTCAACCCCCCTCCCCCTACCTTCCTCTCCATTTGAAAGTTTAATTGTATATTATTTTATTCGACACTGGATATCATCTACCCTACACGGGGAAGCTGCTAGGAAATAGGTCACTGAATTATTTCGTGTAAGCAGAGCCTTTTACATGGATTGCTGTTCGCAACACAGGTTCATGTAGATACTTAACTTGGTAATTGTATACCCTTGGAGCGTCGCCTGGCTTTGTTGTACTTCGCCAAATTGAATTCAAAATATAACGACATTATGGCCGATACTTTCATTTTGTTTGTATCAATTGTTTAAATACTTCTAATTATTTGTGATAACTGAAACAAAAAATTGTATTGCGTAATGATCTAGGAAATAGAGGTGATAATAAGGCGAATCAAATGAGCGATCATGACGTAAACATAATGAGGATGGAAGTTTACTCATGAATATAATCGCATCTGACACCACCAAAAGCGCTGGCCATAATTTCAAAATGACGAAATGCGCCTGCAGGTAGAATTATGTGGAACTCGAAAGATTATTAGTGTGAATCACGTTACATTGGCTCCATTTTTGACGACCATCGGAACAAATTTCAAATTCGACTCGTTTTAATTCGCAGACAAGTTGTAATTTACCGCCGCGATTGAAACGTAACGCCGTCATTTAGTTGCGATTTAGTTCCTAACAGCCCAGCCCAGATGCACATGAACGTAACGTAATTATACAGAAAATAATTACCTTTTAATGCAGTAATTAAAATCGATATTGTTTGCAAAAAAAGTGGTCGGCCTATGCAGAGCGTAGGGCAACATGATTCTGATGATCTCGTCTAGATGATGCGTGCGCATCGACGGGGCAACGAAGAGCACGGCCGGTCGGGTGCCTCCGCCTTAGCCACGACGGGACCGGCACCGGGGTAGCAGCGTCAAAGCAGTCAGTTTCTCTTCGGACAGCGACGTGGTTGGTGGGTTCAGCAGGATACGCTCTCGAAGGATCCACGCGTGCGCTCATGCTAGTTGGTCAGATCGAGTGGTCGACGAATCACCCCCCATCCAGATTAATTATGTGTGAGTAACTTGACTATCGCAATGTGCAATGCCCTATTTAAGAGGCAATTATTCGGCTGATAGAGCTAGTGTTTGACTTCAAATCTAGTGAAATAATCGACTAATTAAAATCATCACATGGTGATAATCGTTAGTCGTGCTAACGATTTACTGACTTTGCATCAGAGATCGTTTCCGATAAACTAGTTACAACAATTAACAGTGACACAATTTTATCGGATTTTAATACATCGTGTGCTTTGTTGTTCTTTTAAACCGCCCCTGTGAATTCTATCAGCATTTTGCTCCGCGAACTGAAAGTTTTATCGAGAAAAGTGTTTTAAAACTGAATTACATACTGCGTGTTTAAAATTTCGATTGCCAACCAGTCACCGCTAGACGTCTTCCGTTTGAGCGGTCAAAATTTTGACCCCCCGTTGTGTCGTTTTGGTCGTGCATTTACCTAGAACTAACCCCTATTGTTAGTGCCGGTGCGTCGTGGCCTATTTCGTTGACAGTTCTCGATGAATGAAACATTACAAATGAACATAACGCACGCGACTGGATCCATCTATCAAATTTGTATCGAAAATAAATTACACGTGGAGAAAAACCGCGTGCAAACACACATTCATTTATGTACGCGGTGCGTTTTTTGATTAATTTGAAGATTAAGCCTAACACTGTCTGGTTGACAATTACTGACACTGCGTGACCTCAGTATTCTTGCCCTGAATCATTTACTTGATCATTATCCATGCGTGTTTTCGATAAAAAAATCCACGAGAACAGATATTCGTGTACTACGCATACATCAATAGCCATTATTAATGGCAGATGAATATTCAAGTACACACTCATTTATCTGTTCGGTTTTGTCAATAGCAGCTTGAACCTATTACATTGTGAGAGTACCTGGCTTTTAACTGAGCAAGAAACACCGTTTGATCAATTATTGTCAAATAATTGATAAATTAGATTCAATTGAACCGTGGCCGTGTGCAGTTTCTAAGTGATACTCCTACGCCTTTCGTACTCATTGTGTTTGTCCATTCCGTAAAACATTCTCCAAAATTCGACGTTGGTTATTAATGTGAACGTGTCCGTGTTGCAAATGAGTAGCTAATTGGAATCATTTCTTACATCATCAAAAATGGCATCTCGTCACAAAATCGGCTTAATTGATTGGCTCCTACGTCTTCTGGGAGTCTGCATCCTGCAAGCCGTCTTCAGCCTCCCTACGAATGCACAAGGTAACTAACAATAAGTTCTCGTCTAATGGTATCAACCGGATGGCTCCCGCGAAGGGCGGCGCAGGGCGCCCCCAGTTCCTAGCAAGTTGTAGAGTTTAGAAGCGCCTGCAAGCTGGCAAACTTCGCCTCGTGCCGGCTTATCTTTCGAATCAAGTGTGTCCAGGTATAGGATACAAGAGTATTATATCTACCTACACTGACAAAACTTCGGTAATTATATTGCATAAGTTCGCCAGTCTCGTTTAATTACGATTCCTGACGGCGGCCGCGGCCACACACAAAGAAGAGAAGTTGATAGTGATTAGTAAAATGCCACTAGTCAGAAGACGAAGGACCCAGAACCTTCACCTAATTGCCTTCACACCTATAGCCACACAGAAATAACAAATTGCCAAAGCAAATTTTTTATTATTTTAAAGTTTTTTTCCGTTATGATGAGAAAAAAAAGTTTGAACGATTATTGTAACGAGGAATTGTGCGTCCAATCTTCTCCAGCTCGAGGCGTTTAGATAATCTCATCGAAAATATAATGTTCTCACCACTATACGCAGTCTTGCGCTCTGTACGCTCGGCGTATTACTTTTTTTTTCCGTGGCTCAATCTAGCTAACTTTTTTCATTAAAAATTATGAGTCAATTTGAGAAAGAATAAAATTGTTAGAAGCTCATCGTGTCTCGCGCGATATAATCATTTATGAGCTCCAACTGTGGATCAACTGGGACAAAATCTGGGAGCAAATTATCAGGAACTGTGAACGCAACGTCGGAAAGAAAGGGAACTCGAGGGGCGCGCAGACATCTCCCTGCCACGATTTCAAGCGTAGACCTAAAGTTAACTGTCATGGCGACAATGATAATGATTGACTCGATTATAGAAGCATTAAACCAATTACGACTTGTGGAGAGAATGAAGTGAATTCCTGATCGATCTTTACATCGAGTAGTCGGATCGGAGCAAACCGACATGTAGTTCGTCAACGAAGAAAGCGTACAGCCAGTTTCCGGCTGTTTACCATTTGCGTTTTGCTATATGCCTGTTACATGCATGACATGGTAGAAATGCAATGATATCATGTGTTAACCCAAACGCACTGCAGCCTATGGAAAACGCATGGAAGTGTTATTCTGTTATTGTTTTGCCCCCGTGCTATCATCACGGAAATGATTCGCTGTATCGTGACCAGTGACCGAAGCTTGGGTCGACGCCGAAACCACCGACGCCCCCCCCCCCCCCCCTTCTTGTGCATGCGTCGATCAGGAGGGGCACATTATTGCGGTTTCAAGTCATTAACCGTTAGTCACGCAGTTAATTCAATTTCCTAAGGCAACTCAATTTTTTTACACTGTAAAAGTAATCACTTTTGGTGTCACCCTACCAAAACCACCCTCATGAGGGAATTTTCTTTCGGTGGAGAATTTCCTCCCTAGCATTCGATTCTCCCTTAGTGTACCAGGTAGTTTACAGCATTCTTGAAATTAAATAATAACTGATGCATTTATTATTTCCCCTTGCTATCAGCAGCTTTGCACAGTAATTATTTTATTCAATTAAACTCAATGTGGAGCGCTGTCGACCCTCTTATACTTTTTAAGCATAAAACAGCAGTAATTTCTTTTCTGAGGTACAATTCCTAACGTAAAAAAACTCACCGTGTAAATAAATCGATCAGAAAACTGATCCATTTCAATCGAATATTAAACCCTCTTTTATGCTGATTCCACCATAAGCAGGTTGTTACGATTGAATGCCCCGTGACTGGATGGGGAATTAGTTAGCACACTTCTGCACACCACTTATCGCAGCTCGTGATACGGCAGTGTTGGCGATGGCGGGTCTAGCATGAGCACCAATAATATGGCGGTGCAATTACCTGCCAGGGATTTGCTTGACGCTCGACTACCTCCGTCGCCGTCGCCGTTAGCGTTGACATTGCCAGGACAGGGACGCATGCTTTTGTGCAATTAGACGCGAGGAATTAGCTGGTAGTCACTAGTGTGTTCGTCAAATAGATAAGCTTTCTTATCCTAAGCTTAATTAATTATATAGGGTCATTTTGAGATTTTATTGTTGCTTGCTTGGTGCGTAACGCCTTTGTTTTTATCGATCTAGTCCCAGTTTGAATTGACCTCTGGCAGAAGAAAGTTCAGCAACCCTTGATTGAGCTGGTTGTTAAGTCGATGTCCTATATTTATACCAAACCCCCATGTGTACGATTGATCATATTGCTCGGTTGGCCCGGATCGTAGCTAACTTTGATCCGAACAATTTATGATATAGGCCGAATACCTAATGTTTTAATTGGAATTTTGCAGACTTGTATTAATTGTGAGTGTGTATTTTGGGTCGAATTTGTGTTTATTAAGCCGAACATCAGGAATTGAACGGTGAGTAAGCCTTTTCACGTGCTCTAAAGTTAGTTACGAAACAATATAATCAGAGTTGAGTACATCCACCTTTGTTAATGTTATGCATTGTAAGTTGAGGAACAGCTCAGAGCATACTATTCTACTTCCGATATAATAAACCCCGTGACAACGTGTCCCCCAACCCCTGTCCGTTGATTTTTTAAAGTTGCTCGAAACTTTTTGAGTTGACTTTGAGCAGCGCGCATAGCTGATAGAGAGTTGAAGCACGCTTTCGCGGCGGCGAGCATATTTTTGACGAAAGCCCAAAGTCGAATCTCTTTTCACTGGCGGAAAACTTGTAAAAACCAGGCTCCTCCAAGTTCAATAAAAGGTGATTAATCAATCTATGGACTAGCTCGCTGGGCGCATATAGAAAATTCGTCCCTTCTTTAGTTAAGTGCCTGATGTGCCGAACTGGCATATTTTATTATACCATGTGCACCAACAGGACTTACGGGGTTCAAAAAAAATATCAGAGGGCGACATTTTTAATTAGTTGCTAACTAGTTCGACATAGCTTCACTCTTCTAACTTTTTTTTTATTATAAGAAATATCTTTGTAATTAGGAGCTCGGGAGAGCCATAATAAGGAAGCTTTTTATCGTTCCTCGGCGAGCGAAATTCCCTAGCGTTACCCAAGATAGTTGAACAATTTCAGAGATTTTTCAGTATTTTTATAGCGAAGATTTTTAATTTATTAACAAAGCAACACAAAGATTGCAACTTTTATGTCATGGTGCAAATGCTACACAGGTACTACATACTAATGCCAGAGTACTGCGCCAATCCAAAATAAATTGCCAGAGCCAATTTTCTGACGAAGTCACTATTCTTTCTTATACACGTATCTAATTCGTTAAAACAGGTTTTTATTGATAATTGGCGTGCGCCAATGGTATCAAACAAAACCAACTCTGAATTATTCATTTGGTATTATAACGTACCATTCATTTGGAGCCTTATATGATAATTGTTTCTGTTTTTGCCAAAATATCCTTACATCTGTGACAACTGATAGATGTGGCCGCTTAGTGCTTGGTGCTTAGTCTTCTCCAGCTTCTGAGATGATAGAAGCTTAGGACCAAAATACTGCCATAACTCGTTCCACATGAAACTAACGAGACCTGGGAGCACGCTCCTGCAGTCGAATGCACTCACCTAAAAGAGCTCAAATGGTGATTGTCTAAATCAAATCTTGTCAGAAAATGCATTGAAACCAATTCTTTCGCAAAAACGCTGAACATTTGTAGCTAAACCTATTTTTTTTTTTACCATGTAAGTTCTCCAAATACTTTTCACTTCTGGCATTAAATATGAATCGATTTGTTACCGTACATTTAACGTCCTTAGCCGCCTCTGCCTCACTCCAGACTCCCCAGGCATTTCTAGTCCTCTTCCCTACTAATACGTGCTCATCTTTAAAAGCCTATCATTGTTATACCACTCGACACCGCCGATACAACATGTTCCTCCAATAATGGACGTGTTTGACTTAAATTTATGCATGATTTTGTTTTTCCCACATTGTACCAGTCATAATAACCTAGTTTACAAATATATTTAGATTCGGGCGTATTTGCTTCCTGTGTTTTGTGTCATGTTGGTCGTTTTGTGGTGCGTAATATCATGGGGACAATGTGTGTGCCCACAGAACGTTTTTCCATTTTCCATTTAAACCTGCCAGTGGCACGGCTGCTTTTCAGCCGGTGCCGGAAAGCGGATGTACTATGTGGCTCAAATCCGTGATTGGTTCTGAAATTAATTCCGAATAATGCCGATTATTATAATCCATTTCGAGTGCAGCCGGCTCGGAACAATCATGTGTTTGTCTGTGTGCCCGAATTTCAATCACACTGTAGAAAACGTGTGTTTGTATGTGTTTTTCTATCCAGGAACAGAGATTTTATATTCAGGAATAGAGATTTTCTATCCAGGAATAGAGATTTTCTATCCAGGAATAGAGATTTAAGGAATCCACATTTTTTTATCTTGCCTGTAAATGTAGTTCGTAGTACCACAAGTAGCATTGAACGATTGTAATATGTGGTTATCGGTCCTAGTTGGGGAAAGAAACATACCTTAAACCACGTACCTTCTGATTTGACTCTCGATACGTTTTTTTTTTCTTATGTCATAATGCGCTTGCAAGTTTTTACTAACTTGACGAACAATATAAAACATCACAAAACCCATTCACATCAACGCCAAAAAAAAGACAAGCATCTTTTTTCCCATAGAAATCCAAATCTTTTTGTTAATTTATCAATACATTGGCAATCGATTTTTCTAGCAACAACACTGAGAATTTCGTGAACATGACGCAACTTGCTATATTTGCCCGTTAGCTCATAGCAATGCCGTTAATGATGTAAGCATATCAGTGCCCTAGAGTTTCTCTATCCACATCTCAGAGGCACGACTTGGATGTTAAACCTGCGTGATAATTCAATTACAAGCGATACCGTCTTCTGCAGCACACGGGTGGTCAATTACCTGTAGACCGCTTGATTAAACGAAACCCCGAAACACAATATGACCATCATGCTCGATGCATAAATCTAGATGTTTTTATTTTAGATACCTACTTCAAATGGTATGCATTGATAATAATTGTGTTGTTGTGATTTGGTTCACCGATAAAAAAGGTCCTTGGACCTTGATAACTAAATAATAGTCCGTATACCTGACTACAAGTAAATCAAGAAATAGCTTTGTTCAGGCAAGGTCTTTGGAATAAAATATATTTATGGTTTTAATACCAATAATTCTTGATAGAAAATAATCACAAACCAATTTTCAGGGATTCTTCTTTGCCGATATCGACGGTAGCTGGTTGAATGGAGTAATGACATTTGGCTTCCGTCGTGGTTGGCTGCGGTCGGGTGACAGATGTGACTCCCAACTATTTATTTATCATTGTTTAGTTGCGCGGTTGCAACTTGCAGCAATAATAATAGTGGTTTACCTGGTGCATTTCATTCAATATGGGTGGTCACATCGCTTCCACATCCACGTGGTCTAGCTCAATGCAGCGGTCGAGTGAAACACCTAGTGCACCCAGTCCCAACATTCACACAATAGTTGTGTTATTTGACATTGAGATAGGCCGACGCGGCTGTTTGTTTGGATCGATGAAACCGAAAACTGAACGTAGTTCGAGACTGCTTTTATTTGTATTGATTGTCCGAATAAGAACCACGAATGTCCTCTCATCTTCCATAACCGAAAAACTCCCTCAACGAACTAAATGATTCGACAAAACTTACAAACCATAATACAGTAAATCAACCGTATTACAGCTAACTCGATAATCATGCGGGGTGAATAAAAAATACATAAAACTATTAACTCACCACTTTTCACGCTTCTATGACGAATTTCGAACAGCTGCGGTACGTACGAACTGTGTCACATCACCACCGCCAGCTACCACGATTGCGTTCACGCACTGTGTACGAGTGCGTGCGTACACACCGCACCGGTGACCTGGGGCCAGCGTACCTTGGCCCGCTGTGCCGGTCGCAGCCAGCTAATGATAAATGATCGCAGCATCCCTACATGCACAACACGTTAATGCCGAGCCGCGTGGTCGTTTAGCCCGTGTCGTAGCTTCTAGGCAGACCCATTGCTTTTTAACCCGCCGAGACCAGGACCCCCAGATAAAATATTCCAGTGTGGCTCCTGGACGTGTTTAGTATTATTACTATCAAAGCTATCGTGTGAACTTTTCTAGAATGGTAATTTGAAATATAAAACGGAGTTTCACGATATGTTGGTGTCTGTTAATTCATGGGCTTAGAAATAAACGTATTTTGATGAGCAAGTCATTTGGTGTAAAATGCGAATTGATGATGACACACATAATGGAGGCGTCCGTGTCTTGTAGTGATCTGTGGACATTCTTTTACTCACACATTCGAAATGAGGTAATTGGTTCTGATGAGAAAAGAATCAGCAGATGAACCAATTAAAGTAATTGGGTCTTTATTGTGGACGGCAACCAATCGTCTTGTCTTTCTCTTGTTGTTGGCAGGATTGTTGTTGCCCGGTGTTTCTATATTTTAGTTTCTCAAAATGCCAAACCAGTTGGTATGACGATGCTATAAGCGGACTTTTTTACTTCTCTGTCTCTCCCAGGCGGATGAATATCATTTGTGTATATGCACAGATTCGTTTCCAGAGCTGTTGAGATTATCGCAACACAAAGAAAGCCGATAATTTGTTTGAAAGTCAAATTACCAAAGTTTCTGTTAGCGAGTCGCGCTAGTCACAACTCTGGCGTGTCAATGGCGGCTTAAATCTGGCGGCTGTCAAATCTGCATGTGTTTTTCGACAAGCACAAAGTTATGGAAGAAAATAAAAAAAAAAAACGCTGTACAGAACGTGGCGCGCTATGGGGAACTGTGGGGAACTGGTGGGAAAACGGCATGAACGTGCGAGTAGGTGTCTGCCGAGCGGTGAAATCTCATTTGCTTCCGCAAATCCCTGGCACCTAAAAACCTCGGAACCTCCCCACCCTCCTTTTTCTGCCCCCCCCCCCCCCCCCCCCCGTACATACGAAACCCTCTCGAACACTGCTCGTTTTCTCATCTCTTTGTTTTTATTTCGGGATGTTTAAATGTTGCGCGCGAGTTACCAGCTGTTAAATGGGAGGCATCAATTACGCGAGGATGCCGGGACCATGTATATGAATCCACGAGTTTTGCAGGCGCGGGAAAAAACTAATTTTACACGTATATTTTTTTCTTGTGTTTTGTAATGACATGTTCATTTATATTCGGCAAAATGTAATTTCAACGGCTGCTCTGCGCAGTTATAAATTCATATTTAGCAATAACATCATACCCCGTCCGAACGGAACAAGAATACACTTTCTATTAGCACTGAGTTTAAAGGTCTAGTCAGAGAGCCAGAAGTAATGTTGAACTTTCTGCTAAGCAAACGAGCCGCGATAACACGTGGTAACGGTAGATGCCACCCGATGGCGCTTGCGGCAGTACTTTTTAACAACACCTCCGCAATTAAATAAGAACGACTGAAAATATCGATACTTGTTTATTAATCGTTGAAGTTAGCATTAATAACCATTAATTGAGCGTAAACCAGTCTCAAATGCGAGTAATCTGCGAGTAATAACGAATTGAAATTTCTCAACACTGAAAACGACGGTGTCTCCACCTAGTAGCATCCTACATGCAGTCATTTAACTGCTATTTTTCGCAAAGACTGATTTACATTAGCGCTTTGGTAGCACGCTTTTAGATAAAAGAAATGTAAAAAGTAACAATTTAAAAGAAAGTATACAAGATCAAACACTGTGGGTTATTTCGGAGAATGCCATGTCATATTTATTTCATTCTGTATGGTCTCATTTTTCCTTGTAGGTCACAAGGTGTTTTTCGTGATAGCAGTGGAAAATGGCAGGGAGGAAAAAGAATCTGACCCCGAATATTTTTCACATAATCCGGTAAATTGAGTGGCATGCCAAGTATTCATCATATTCGTCGGGCGTCCTGCATTCCAGACACGAGACGCTTGTGAAGGAGTTGTTCGACCGCACGCTGCGGCGATTGACGATAGATCGTTCGATGCTCTCGGCCATTTGCGACCGAAGTTTACACGATTTCCTAAAGAAAACACTCCGCGGTTGATTGTTTTCTTAGCGCATCTTGCGTGGTCGCCACCTGGAAAAGCACTAGTAATGAGCTATATATTATAAATAACGTTCTCTGCTTGCGTAAAAGTTTCCTGTTTGAAGAGCGTCGACGGCTTGAAAGAATTTCGACCATCTGACGTGTAACAATCCATAAAAAAATAATAAAAAAATGTTGATTTGGGTTTGCTCACGAATTGATTTAAATTAGTTTTTCTTTCGTCCAATCTTGCGTTTAGAGTCTTTACGACGAGTTTTTGCGTCAAGGAAAAGTTTGTTCTGAATGCACCCTAAAAGTAAATTAAACAAACATTTCTTTCAGAGACGGTCCGGCAATTGCTCTGTCTTACCTGAAGGAGTCATAAGGTTTTATTACTGTTCCTAACGACTTTAAATTATCTCCTTAAAATCCAGAAAATGTGAACAGTGCCTGACTTCTAGCAATAAAATTAAAAAATAAATAACCAACTGAGGGTCAGTACTTATTCCAAAGTGCTTGCACAGAAAATGACGGTATTGATTGCGATACACGAACAAGTAATTTAAACGTGTACCGCATACCTAGAGACAGAACATTCCGGTGAAATGGTGTGAAATTAAACTTTGTGCTTGCAGCGATTTTGCAGCAGGAGTCAACTGACAGGTAGAAAATTGTTTGCCGACACACCTTTGCTTTGTGGCGAGAAAATTGAGCTACAGCTGAACTGTCCGTCTAAACCGAAAACGAGCTCAATCTCGTTTTCCCACCTTTCAACCAGAAAAGATACCGCCAATTAGTTTTATTACGAACCTGGGGGAAAAGTTAGGGCTGCATTTATTATAACCCTCGGGTCAACCCCGATCACTTCTAACTAGATTGTTTTATAAGTAGGGTATTTATTAAACACAACAAAAAGCCATTAAATTGATTAGGTGCTGACACACGTATGTCAGAGAGTAGAATCTTGAGAGAAAAAGTCGAACAATGTTTATTTCTCTGCGCACGCTCATTCAAAGCGCTAAATATTGCCTCTAGCTTTCTGATGACGCCACCTTACACTTTACCTGAGTGAATGCTACGGCGGCTACGTTTCACCCGAAATCTATTCTTGAGTTTTGATGTTCTGCGTGTGAAAGATCATCTCTCGTGTAAGTCCCTTGTAACAGAGGTGCCGTAATTTTAGTAACTTTTATAGCGCCTAAGGGTAAATACTTAGTGACGTGTTGATGGTATTTTTTGTTTGTAAATCTTTCGACGCTGGAAGCCTTTTGACGCGGCATTGATTGAACAAGCACTTACCAAAAAAAGTTTAAAAACCTTTGATTCACCGTTGCGAGTCTTTATTGTACCAGAAACCATCATATTAATTAATCACATTTCGAACGGAAATAAAGTGAGCCAGAAATTGAACACGATTGTATAATACCTATCATTTCATTCTTTTTTTAAAATAATTTCATGTCTCCACGAATCGTCTTGGAAATACAACATTTAGACTGTAGAGGAGCATGTAATAGCTTCTAAAATCTAGATCACGATTTATTGTGCCATAGTGACATCGCATTTCATTGAACTATAGCAGGCGGTCATCCTCTCTCATGTCCTATACGCAGGTAAAGAGCTCGCTTCTCCCCACCACCACCTATCCCGCACACACGCAGGCTGCTCCTTACTTATTTATAGACATCTTGTCGAGTCCCAGGATGACCTGGTAGATAAGGATCGAACTAATTATCCTTGGACTATCACGCAACTTCTGCGAAATCACTGGCAGAATGTTTGCTACTGGGCATTGCAGCACAACTGCATATTAAATAGGTATATCATGCGGTGAATTTCTGTAACCCCGCTGCATTTAATACAGTGTTGAAGTATGAAAAAATAATTGTGTATGGTCTTCACAGAAAGTTGTTGGAGATGAGCAACATATAGATTTACTTATGCACGATTTTACCATTGGATTTAAACTCGGTTTAAATGCCAAATCAATTTTTACCGATTTTCTGATATTTTGAAAGGTTTAGGAAATTAAAATACAAGAAATAGTTTTAAATTTACATTCAAATCTGATATTAATCGATATAAATTAATTAATCAAACCAAATACATTTTTAATCTGTAAATATTTTTCTTTTGTGCTAATCTCCTTTTAAAATTTGAACTCAGACCAGCGGAGGGTTATATTTATGAATCAAACTGTAAGTTCAAATAAAATGGTGCCATTTCTTTATCGCAAAACTCCATGCTTAATACCTTTTTTCTCTCGTTTTACGTGTGTTGCCTAAATTTACTCGCTTGGCGTTTGCAAAATTTTATTGATTTATCAATAATCCAATCAACATCAGGTACCTACCATACCTCTTCAGATTTACTTCTTCCTTTGTAGAAAATAAACATTTTATTCTATAATTGGGTGCACTCAGCTTTAGTTTTCCTTTCAATAAAACTAGGAAACTAAATAATTACTAGGTCTTTTGTCATTATAACTTGTAAATACAAATAAATTGAATCGAGTAAGCTTGCGAGTTAATCCAGTTGTAAGTCTGCATCTGGGGTGTATAGAATGTGTTCAGAACGGCGTGCGCCAATCTCTTCCCGCGATTCAATCTGCGTCTTGTATTTAGGACTTGTAATCCCAGAGCCTCAGCCGAAACGAAACAGATTGTTACGCTATTGAGTAAGAACTAATCCCGTTCTCAAGCGCAGGGGTGGATATGTGCCACCATCTTTGCAGAAGACACTTGCGAGGTACGAAATGGCTTGAAAAAAGAATCGAATCTGCGCTATCCAATCTTCGGCTACCATGCCACCATCTATATCTCCATGCCACTGCCTAATGTCAATATTATCTTACAACCTAGTCGACAAACTTTATAATTATATCGTGCCTCGCGATCATTATAAATTACAGCTCTGTGATGTTTCTAACTTTCCTTCCTTTATCAAATTTTCTAATGTCTTATATTTTCTGTGCTTTTTTAAACTTTTTATAGGAGTAACGTAATTTTATTCTAGATTGAAAATTATTCACTTGGCTTCATAAAGTAAGCAAAGTCGAGTTTAATCTGTACTTCTTCACTCCGTTCAACTCCGACTTGACTTTTCGTTTATGCGCCGTTAAAGAGCGATATATTTTTCTGTAAAAATTGCGTTTTTCTTTGCCTGTGGTAAAATGGATTTTACCTGCCAATTTTCTATTCTGATTTCTGTCAGTTTATTCGCAAATGTAGCTGAAAAATCCAAAATATTCAATTTTTGAACGCTGAGAAGAATCCACCGAAAACAAAGAAAAGGCAAGAACTTAGTTTCCTTTCCTCAGTAGCAGGAAAATCTGCTGGAGAAGCTTCTTATCTACAACTGATATTTATTTTCTATCGTTATCGTGGTTTGAATTCACCTCAGCTTATCTAAACATTGGTTTAGACGTCGCGGATGGAATACGCCTCTCCGAATTGGACTTCTCCTGGAGGATTATCGCTTTCTTTCCAAATTACTTGGCTTTTGTTTCTCTTTGGCACATTTTCCATCTTTCTTAATATCTCCCGTTCTTTACCCTTTGTCTCTGACGCAATGCAAGTTAAAGCAAGTATTTGACTTTAATTTTCTTTCGTTTACTTTCAATCTTACGTTCTATATTTGACTTCATACTCGTCAAGAACATTTCACAATTTATTGGCATAGTCACTTTCTACAATTCATGGCAAGGAGCGCCTCCCTCTGGGTCTGCCAACCACAAGAAGGAAGGTGGGTAGATGCATTTACCAACCCACCACATTGCATGCTGTTCATCATTAATCTAAAACAAATGTAGCACACATATTTCCATCAAACAACTGTTGTAAAAAGTGAAATAACAAACATGTAGCGTACCCATTTTTATTTATTATTTTATTATTTAAAAAAAAAAAATGTTATGTTAATAATAACGAGCATGAAAACGCAAAATTCTAAATGTGACGTGGCCCATAGCTAATAAAAAGTTATCATTGCGTTTTCATTAATTACACCGTCGATGAAAATGAAAATACCCATGAAATAAACTCTCGTTTCGTTGAATCCATGGTCCGCGTCCAGTTCGGGCTGTGGCTTCCCATACCATCGCGACCGAACTGGCAGCCAATTATGCATAAACATGCGAATTTGTTAGTCTTGCGGGACGCATAAAGAGCGACGTCGATCACAGATGGACGCCCGACGTCAATGCATAACCCTTCATCATCGGTATCCGCCGCGACCCATCACTATCGCGCTCATTGGCCAAAAGCGAATTTGTATAAGCGCGGCACTCGTTTTAGTTAGCAACCAAACGACTCCAATGAGACGTCCTTGATGAGGTTGTTTCTATGCCCGAAGAGTGCGGGCGGACGGTCGCACGTCTCAGTTAGAGAATGGAATGGTTTATTCATGGAAGATTCCATTTCCTTTACGACTCTTATGATATCTCGTCAAATAGAAGCTAAGATTACAATGTTTCACGGAGATGTAAAAACGGTTTTATTATATGACCCAGATTTTTGAAACTCGTAGAGTTTTGATAACCTCTTGGTTGGTCTGAGGTCTGAACGGGCTGGGCACTTCATATATTCAGTGATAGCATATTGCATGTGGAAGCAACGATAACAATATGGAGATTAGAACTAGAAGGAAACCAAATTTATCAACCATCAGGGCAACATGAAAGTAAAAAGACACAAAAAAAAATATTCGTTAAAAATTTCCCTTATATTGAAAAAGTTGTCCAGAGAAAGTGAAATTTTAAATGATGGTTACCACCATGACAGGAAAAATGCGCCGAAATAGGAAAATAAACAAGTTTGTATCTGAAGCTCATTGACAGCTCGCCAAGGCGTTCAAGGGCGAGTTTTTGATTTATTACGTGTCTATCGCATCTGATTAATATTTGAGGGAAAAGCATCTATCAACTTACGAAAGGTCATGCAGGCTGGCTTCTTGCAAAATATCGTTAGTGCATTCACATGCTTCGACGAGTTTTACTTCCATTTCAAGCGACGCAAGAAAGAATGATGATATTGTGGAGGCAATTTATTCACATTTACCATCTTCTAGATCACATTAAAACTCTTTTTCTTTGTAGTGATTTTTCTTTGTGTAGATTACATCTGTGTCGTTTTCGATTAAAATAATACAATTACAACAGTGGAGGTGCCGTATACGTTCTGATCTGCGGGTTGCGTTCAGGAGCAAACGTCTAAAAACAAATATCCTTCGCGAATACATTAGAAAGCAGAATTATCACACTTACACGCGGCAACACAACTTCACAATATTGTCAAATCTCTGTGGACGTCTTATATTTACGTCAGACAGAACATAGCGACTTGTGCTCTTACATGTTCTATTCGCCGCAATCAATGTAAATGTCAACAAGATTCCACCGCACAAGCTCTAAACTCCATCTCGCCAGCCTCGCGGAGAATCACAACACCACTTGGCATAATTGCAAGTTAAGTCTGCGAATACCGCGACACATCCTATCCGAGAGAGCCAGGGCCCAAGAACCGTGATCATCATCGCATTCTCGCGGACAAATTCCGACCGCCGCCGCCGCCGCTGCCGCGCCTGTTATATGTGTGTAGGATCATAGGGGACGCAGTGCGTGTAACTGCGTTGAAAATCCGCTTACCCTCACTTTCACTAGTATCTCCACGCACTCACCCGTATCTGTTTTAAACCCCTTTGTCTCTTTGTGAGTCGGCCCCAGCGTCCCGTCTTGCTGTTTGCATCTAGCTCTCGGCTTTCCAAAGCTCACGCCGTGCACACGCACGCTTGCACGCACGCACGCACGCATTATCTTGTGCAGCGCGCGTTTCTTTCATTAGAATTTTTTTAATTTCGTGCTAAATTACTGGATTTTATGTGCTAATTTGAATGAAAAGGTTGGGCAAGAACTCAATTTTGAAAGTGAACTTTATGTTACGTATCGACCCCTATTGCACAAAATGAACTTGAAGCATCGGTTTCGTTTAACCATGCCATTGTGTGTCGGCTACTATAAAGAAAACACGTTTAAGGATATTTAAAATAGTTTCATTCACGGTTTTGGCAGATATCCATTCCAATTAGCCAGTTACGTTGGTGTCGTTGGAGCGTCCCTCTTCCGGCCCGCCAAGAAAGTGGCATAAAAACCTATCGGAGCAGTGGTATAGCTAACAGATTGGTAGCTCGTTATCAAATAAATCGACGAAAGGTTAGAGGAGAAAATTATGATGTAATTTGGTGGCTGACACCATCATTTGTCTCCTCGCTTCCACCCGAACTTTACGACGAGGAACGCTCGCGACCGATTCCGGCCGCATAAAGTTTCCACTGGTTTTTACGCAAGATCGCAGGGGAATTGACGGGGATTTTTCGGTACTGGAGTCGAAGTACCAAGGGCTTTGGTGCGCCAGGGCACCGGCGACAATTTACTTCACAACTTATGAATTGTCGGGGGTAAGTAATATCCCGGTACAGAACCCGAGACCCGTATAATTTGGTCATTATCAATGATTTACTTGATGTGTTATGTCATTTCGCGAGACGCTTTTCTTTTTGTTATATTTGGATAGTTTTCTGTAGAAATACACTTTTGTGAATCATCCGTTTGCCTTACTGGTCACATACAGCTTCACCGGAGGTTATATATTATCGTAATTTGTTTCCACTCGTAGGCATAAATGACTGAACAGGCGTTTCGCACACCTGTTGGGTAAATTATGGCTTTTATCTTCGTATCAGAAAATGCAAAATAACGATCACTGAAATGTTTCACATAAGCCAGCAATTTCTCTTCTGCCAGGCAAATGCGTTTTTTAAATCTTTAAAAGACTTTGATTTCTGACGGTCTGTCTTCCCTGTGCCGCTGCAGTAGCAGCTATCACAGGCCGGGTTGTAAACAAAGAGGGCCGTGACGCGGCTCGGAGGTCGATTAGACGTCGGTTAACAGCTAGGCCAGCGCGCACCAGCGTCGGGGATGCGACGCCGACGCCGTCTCCCAATCCGGGCTAGTTACTGGAGAAGCGCAATCAATTTTTAACTACTCGCCCTGACAGCTTGCTGCTAGCGCTCGGCTTTAGGCAAACAGTCTCGGGACTGGCCGAGGTAATTGCCATCTCTTCTAATATGCATGGGGTTTTATACCATGCCAGAAAGCCAAAATACCAGTGCATTAGGCCTTTCACTTCACGCGCGAGTTATAGCCAAAAAAATCTCTGGCGATCTGTTTGCCATTGCGGTGTGGTTGCAAGAGATAGGAAAAGTGCGTTGCTAGCTCCCAGCTGGGAATAGGGCCAATTTTAAGTATTATTTTGCTGTTTTTTTGTGTTTTGTGTTTTGTACAAAATGATATACATTTTAGCCCAAAGTAAATAAAGTATCATTTGTGATAACGATAACAATATAAATTTGGCTTCAAGTGTCCAGCGGCCGTTTACCAAAAAAAAATGTGCCAAGTAAACGAGGATGTGGAGTCGGATGATAAATGGATAGTTTATCGACACGAGAAGGGGAATAAAGCAAGAATAAGATTCCCGTAACAAAGATAATCCGAGAGAATGATGAATTGTTGAAAAGATGAGGCAATTCAACGCGGCATTGTTGATATTTGAGAACGAACCGCTAGAAAGATATATGAACTATGAAATGAATATCTTATTTACTAGGAAATGTTGGTTTTTGGAAAGTTTCTCTTCCACAAAGACATATTTTCCGAGTTGAATGATTGAATTAATAACTTCCAGCGTTATATTCCCTCGGCATTAAAGTAAGAAGTGCCAGAGGTATGTAACTGGGACGTATATTTTCAAGATTCTCTGCGGTTCGAGTCGGCACACATTCAGATCCGCAGACATTGGACTACGTCTCTACGTACCTGGCTTCGGGGAGCTCAGAGACTCGGAGAGTGAAATTTAACCAGCGCAAACGAAACGCAGTCGAAGAAATTCAAACAACCCAAAGTTTTCCACTCATTCTTCGAGCTTGCCAAATAAAATCTCTAAACACGAGTTAAAACAGAGTACCGTCGGTATCGGGGAATCGATAATTATTTATATTTTATGGTAAGAGGGGTTGTATTGCTGAGGTGCGAGCATTGTATAGTCAATGCGATGAGGTAATTGTAAACTAAGGTAGTTCTCTGTGATAATGCACCTTTCAGCAAGGGTGCAAACAACCACCCTCACGGATGAATGTTCAGCAACCAGCTATCTCTCCCGGCCAGATCCGCTAAATCAACAGACTCGCGACGCAACTTCACCTGATACCTATACCAACCTAAGCCTATGCGTAACATCTCTATCCAGCCACTTTGCCTCCGGATTAACATATTATCTAAAACATATTCTCGTTCAACATGGAATGTTTAACTTTTAAGACGCTCTAGGTAAAAGCACTTTCCCCATCCACCCACCTGAGCTAGGAGCTGGAAAGTGTACAGCTTCGTAAATTCGCAACAGTTATTATTTTTATGTCCCTCTTTTCCAGTAAAAAAAAGTGCGGTCGTATACGTTACCTTTCTCGGGGTTTTTCTTCCAGTTCCAGGGTAGGGTGGATCATGACTTTCTAGGGAAACGCTGCATTTTCACTTGACGCACCCACCGCGGCGCGGCGTCTGCTGTCACCGTCAGGAACTAGCTTCTGTGTTCAGTGTTCACATACTTTTCACCCTGAACCCATAAGTCGCATATCAACAGATTTTTTTGCAATGTCGTAAACTTTTTTTTTTTTTACCTCGCCAGCTGGAAAAACAGCTCAAATGCGTCCAGCAATAACAAGCGGCATTTTTTTTTTTGTAACCAATTGGGAAAATGTATAGGAATTGCGTTAAATTTCCCGACTCCACGGAATGAAGAAAATCCCACAAACATAGCGATCGTCATCAAACGTGGTCTGAAATGTATGTGGACGTTGAAATATCCCGTCAAAATAAATCAATATTCCACTGTGCTCTAAGGAAAATGCGCAATAACTCACACAACAATACCCCTAGAGTCGCCTCTGGCAACAAGCAAAGAGCGCATTAAGGAACCAGATAAGGGAACGCAGATTTACTTGGCGTGAGCAGAAAACGAGAAGAGTGCGGGTTGAGAAATGCAAATTATTTAATTCCGCAGAGACGTACTTAAAAATTTCATGTGCATACATATATAAACGTCATCCAACTTTACTCATCGATATCACATAACATAAAATGTTACATACCATTAGGTTTTTGGTGTTTGCATTTGTCGTTTCGTTCCGCCATTGTTGTGCGTTAACGAGCGTCGAGTTTGGCACACAATGCCGTGTAATAGGGTAGCATGGTTCAGAACAATGCTAGTGAAAGAGCCCCAACGTAACGCATCAAAAGAATATTAGATGATATGGAACTGAAAGTCGTACATGAGATGAGAGAACTCGACTGGGGGGTTGCAGGAGACAGTAGTGCAGAGGTGAATACAGCTGTTGCGATGATCTATACCTTCACGGTTTAGTATTTTTTTAATTATTTCCAGTTTGATGTGCTTTGTTCGACTGCCAAAAATAGGATGAGCTACGAGGCTTATTATTAGAAAATAAATAAGCACCGTGCGTTATTCCTGAGGAAACTCTCGCTTTGTGTTCGAACATCAATGAAATAAAAGAAAAGAAATCTATTTTCGTAAATATGAAAAACACTGTTTTGTAGTATCCATATCATATTCCTGTCCATTGCCGACCTAAAAAAAATGTGTTTTTATTTAGTAAAATACGTTGTTTTTGCCAGCTATAAAAAATGGTATCGAGTAAATTCTCAAGTCCGGTAAAAAGCTTAACTCCATTGTCCACGCACAGAGTCATGTCGACCGACGTGAGCCGAGCTATAATCTTATAACGCGGACCAATAGCCCACTGCTTTGAATATTCAACAGCCCTCCAATCATGCATGCGGCAATATTGCCTATTATTGATTGTTGAGCAACAATTGAATCGGGTACGGAGGGTGGGCCACGGATTAATCCTCTTTCAATGCCCATGCGTCTGTCACAATATGAAGCTAGTTGAGTGTGATGTGTTTGTATGGTTGACAGAGTTCATCTCTCCCTGTATTTGAAAGACTAAATCTTTTTTGTCTGCTAGTAAATTTTTGAGCTCACATAACAATCGGAGGATATTCGACAGCGTTTGTATTTTTTCCATGGCCAGACAACTTTGATGGGCAGCGGAATGGTGATTTAAGTCATATACTCGGCCGGGCTTGACTTACGCTTCAAATGCTGCGTGCACGCGTGTATGAATTTACTCGACGGACTCGGGAAAAAAGTTTGCCAGCCTGATAACGCTTGTTTCAGAATCCGTTTTCTGGTTGGACAGTTCATTAAATAAAAGTGTCTCTCACTTTTTATTATTTTTTTGTTTCAATTTTTGTCCGTTAATATTAATTTTTTAAACAGGGTTAGCATGACTGTAATTTTGTTTATCTCATCGCTTGTTTCTCGAAAGTTCCTATATTTATTTCGTCGCTGCTTCAAAAACCTGTACTGCGATTGTCAATTTCCAGCAAAGAAAAGCTTCTTACGCGAGTGAGCGATAACGCTATGATAGCTGCCCCACTCAACCTATTTGCTAGCTTCGGTACACTCACAAGCAAGTCTTCGCTGTCAAAGTCCTTTGCTCAGTCCGACGCAAAAACGCTCCTGTTGTACACTTTTTTTGTTATCAAAGTGTTATCGCTTAAGCCTTTGGGCTTTGTACGTTTTTCACCAAGCGTGAGAGACTATTCAATGATAAATATTTGAGTCTTGCATGCATCTTTGATGCACGTTTCCATCGATGGAATACAACACTTTCTCTACTTTCATAAAAAAACAAGGATCTTGAAGTACGCCATACATGATATTTATAATTTTTTCTTAGAATTATTGCAAGAGACGCCCAACAGGGACTAATAAAACTTAAGCGTTATAAAATAATTTATCATCGAGATTAGATGAGAACCGTGGGCGAGATGGGGCAGTTATAATCAAGATAGAGTTGATAGGGTATACGTAGGACACCACAGGGGCGAAAATGGGGATAAATCTACACTCACACACACTCACACATACGCGCCGCGGATAAAACCTTAGCCATCTCGTAAATTAAGGGTTGTTTTTCCTCATACCCCAACTAACAAGCTCACAAAAAAGGCAGACACACACACTCCTTTCATACGGAGACCATGGTTGCTATCAAGTCGAGTTCAAATCCTGAGCGCCATAAGTTGTCACACAGGTCAGCTCTACTCAAGTCACGTGGGCAATGCGTGTGCAGGACAAGCCGGGTGGAATGTGCGTGTCGGCCGGTGCGTATTTCCGTGGGGAGCGTCCGCGTCCGCGTCGGCGTCGCGGCAGCGTCGCGGCAGGCACAAAGTTGGGAGTGCGCTAGGCAAGAGAGACGAATACACCCCCGGGGCGCACTATGTCACGCTGGTTGCAGCACCGTCTCACCTACACCGAGCACTTTTCCACGTTTTCCGCGTCACTTTTGACCCTTCTGTAATCCCTCATTCTTCTAGTTCTCTCACATCGTGACGCAGACCTTCTCTCCCCCCCCCCCCCCCCACACGGTTTCCAAAAATCTTCATCCCCCACACCTCCGACGTCCAGTGGACCCTCATCTTACAGACTCAATTTTTCATTCGGTTTTATTCGTGCGTGTCTCACTTATTTGGCTTGTCTACTTGCACCTTTTATAGTCGCTAGGTTCAGCTTGCCTTTGACTTATTCCTTTCAGGTTTCTGGGCCATCACATCCATAACAAGGATGCATGGGCCGAACCCAGAGCTTTCAAGTGCCTGATCTATTATAAATGACGCTTAAAAGGGAAAATATTACCCTTTTATTAAAGGAACCCCGTTTTTCGTCGCGCCCCACACACATCTAAGCAGAAAAAGCTCGCGTGGTGTGCCACATCCACTTGTCAATGTACATTCCCTTGCCAAACTCTGGGGATAAAGGTTTAAAATAATTTAGTTTCCATCATCCGTTGCATTAAATTCAGATGCAGACTGATTTTTTTGACCATTTTCTGCGTTTGGTGCCATTTTGTTTTGGTGTTTTTTTTTTCTCTTATTTTCCTTTCATGTCATGACGAAATGGAATTTCCTTTTGCTTCGTGTCATCTTATAAAATATGCCATTTCTTTAATACGACTGTGTCCTCCATTACCCCACAGCCTACGGTTATTTATACCACTGAATCATAAGACAATCAATAATTTATGAAAGACTCGGCCCGGTGAGAAATATTGTCGCAGAATGGAATATGCCGCAAATTATTTATTAACATCGTTTTTTTTTTTTTTATGTTTGTTACAATTGTCATCATTCAACTACACTTTCTGAGACAGCCGCAAAGCCAAACAGTTTTAACAGCTCTAAGAAAGTTGTTCAATTATTAGTGGAAAAGCAAGAGTACTACCGTTGAACGGTACTACGCGTACATTAGTCGCTTTTTTTAAGGCGATAACGTAATAGGAAATTATTTTTAGGCTATAATAGGTTGTATTCGACCGCTGAAAAAAAAATTTAATAGTAATGATAATAATTCACTGTCAATGAGTTCTTCAATTATAAACGTAGTATACCTGTATGTGTATAGGATACTAGAAGGTGTAGACTTTGTTAGAGATTGCACAATACACACGTTTGGGATGTTAATATATGCGACCGAGTAATCTGATGATATGCAGTCGATTCAACCAATCTTATTTCCAAAAATAAATTATCAATTGAAGGCGGAAACTATATTGCTAATTTTTTTCCCGTATCGTAACTTATCGTTCTTGCATTACATTATCCAGACGTATATCGAAGCCGCCCATAAATCAAGTAACTTTAAGGTACAGCTAAATTATCATACGACAGCACCTTTCAACAGCAATTAATTTTTCGTCCAGGTAAGATACAGATAATATCTTCGGAGTTGTTGAGTGTATTAATACAGTGCCCAACAGCTCTCACCCTCAGGGAATCGTTTTAATAGAACATGCTCCTCAACAACCACCCTGTTCCTAATACGAGCATTTTTAAAGTTGCCATGGCTCTAGCTAGAGTAATAATTACAACAAGGAGTGTTAAATTGGTCTTCATAAATTACTGATAATTGCTGTGCCTCAACACACAGGGTGGCAAATAAGTAGTCCGGATTAAATTAAGGTGGTGATAAAAGGTATTAAACATGCGCTTTACATAATGCATTCACGTACTTCAAGATTTAATCACATGCACAGACTAAATCAAGTCTTGTAAGAATCATGTAATTACTATTTTTCAATTGACGCGGCCCTGTGCATGAGTTGGCTGAGTGGCCGACCAAGTCTCGAATGCCACCGCGCTGGGCCAGTTCGGAAAAGCGCCCGCCGAGTTTTCTCCGCGGAATGTAGAACCTTAAGTGGGTTCTTAACGAGCCATTTAAAAGGCAGCGGAGTGGCACCGCCTCGGCACCAAGACTTGGAACTTGCCTTTAATTAGGTTATTTTTGGGAGGGTAAAATAAATTAATCCCCAAATTGGTGCGTATATACTCAACATAAATAATTGGAACACATTGTATGTATTAGGAAGAAGGGATTTTTTTTAATGCGGTCTTTGGGGGATTAGCTAAGCAGATAATTATTCTTTTTCGTGGTTAATGTAATTTTTGTTAAGGAAAACTTTTTTGATCGTGATCCTTGGTTCTTTATAAGTATTTTCTCTGCTTCCACTGATAGGGTTTTTAATAAAGATAGTGGAAACGTGTTACTTTTGGTTTTTTCTGTTATTGAAAACAGTATACGTAACAATTTGCTAGCGTAATCCATGTCTGCACTATGCAACATTGCCAGCAGTCTAGGACTTAATCAAGTATACGGTTAGGTCCTAGTTGTCCTATCCAATATTTCACCCGAAAATGTAGGAGTAAAATGAAATGAAACAAGTGCATTTGACCCATTTCAATAATATACCAACTTGGATGCGGGTGCCCTTGGAAAAATATTTCGTCACGTCCACGTGACACCTTGAGGGCGTCTTCTACTTGCATCGAGCATGTTTGGCGTCGCGTCTGACCTGGCGTCGCCACGCGTTTGCGGTCACGCATTCGACGTCGCACACGCATGGCGTCGCGACGCTTTCCGTGCGCTTGCACTTGGTGTTGTCGAGCGTCGCTCGACGTTGGCATAATATTTGCATTTGCCACGGCAAGTACTCGATTAGTCGGATCGATTTCTTCCCTTTGAGGTGTAATGGCTGTTTGATATAACGCTTAGTTTGTTTTATGAGTTGTGCAGGTGATTATTTCCCGTACAGCTTACAAGGGCGATTCTTCTTGGCCACCTAACTCTGATTCAGTGCGCGCTGCAAAATACATGTCCTCTTTTGTTGGTCAAATATATTTTCTTTTGTCAACATAATCAATCTCTCCTTAGAGATTTGTACAAACTTTCCGGTCGTCCCCGTACAATTTCCTACTCGAAAACGAACTATTATCACAAAGTTTCTGTGATGGCGCCCGCTTTAATGTCCCCGAAGTCCCGCGGACAATAATGCCCCGTCGATGAGCTGCCCTCTTCCGTTTTACCGAGAACCCCTACCACCGACTCGGGCGCAGACCCATCAAAGTCCGTTGCAAACATTTATTTTCCAAAGTAATCCCCCGGTTTCGACGGCACGTTGTCCAACATTTTGATTGGCCTAGCCAATTCACCACGAGTGTAATCGCCGTTGTGACCAGGTTTAAGTTTCAACTTCCTGCCCGTACAGGCTGACCGGAAGTTTTATCAGATGCCCATAGGTCACATGGTTACAGCAGTTGGCAGCATCGATTCGCCGGCTCTGTTGCTGCTGTTACGAATTAAACTTATAGTAGGCAATAAAGCTAGCAAAAAGCCAAAAAGATTTATTTTACTTTCATAGAGGGTTTAACAAAAAAAAAAATGTTGCAAGTTACCTCCAACAATCAGAGAGTGGGACACTAAAAACTAGCTCGTAAATTAAATCTGTAGCGATTTCTCTATAACAATTATTCGCTCGCCGACCTCTGCTACAATACCTGCTCCGTATTTTACGAGTAAATATTAAAATATAAAAGCGAGTCGGCGTTGTTTTATTGGTCAGCTCGACGCGCCTTCTGTTGGCGTAATTTCCCTGCTTGAATGTTGTCTAGATTACTTCCCATGTTTCGATTGTGAAGCCCGTTTCACCGTAATGAAGCCGGCTGGCTGGCTGGCTGGTTGGCTGCCTGGCTGGGACACAGGCACAATGGCAGTTAAACTGCACCCTATGATTACTGATTAGATGCTTAAATGTAATAACTTTTAATGGTCTTTTGGGATTTCACTGAGGTAACAAAAACAGCGCACACCGCGCACAACATTGCTGAGATATTATAGTTGGTAATATAATATAATTTTATTGGGTCCATTTTGTAAGCAAAATTTGGCCCCTTAAATAATATAAAACCTGCACTTGAAAATTGATGAACGGTTATTAAACTATGGTTCTTTCTCTCTCGTAGACACTTTACCTAGCTGGTTATCGCATTGAGTCAGCCGATTCCTGGAGAAATGTTAGCACAAACACCTTTTTAGCAGGGCAAACATTAAATATTCTTGTTCCGAATTGTGGTTATATGAGATCTGCACTGGAAATGTCATGTCATGTCATGTCATGTGCAAGCAGCTTCGCATTACATTCAAAATAACCAAACATTTATACGGGTTTCATATGCTCGAAACTTAATTTAAGATAACTATTAATCACTTTGCACAGTCCAAACACGTTCTGCTGAATCGAATCGATCTGCTGCAACTCTGTATGCTATTACAAAAGTTTGCGTGGTCACCAGGACATATTTTTGCCAGCGATATATGGTCCAACACATACGGTCTATAATATTATTATGCTATAATTATTGGATACATGTTCCCACCCCTAACTCAATACGGTGGCGTGCTCGGGGTGATATAGTTAGGACAGGGGGTCGCGTGCCAAGCCGACGCCGACGCCGACGCTGTCGAGCTGGCCAAGGTCACTGCTGCGGTTATAAACCGGAATCGAGTTCGAATCCAGTGGCGTGTGTCTACTTGCTTTTATTACATTATAATATTTAATTACAATCAGATTCTATTGATAAAGATAAACATTTTTGGTTTATTTCAGATAACGTTGTACATGTGAATATTGTATTCCTTTTTCGGTTGTATATCATAAAAAAAAAGTGCTTAAAAGCTTTAATAATGTGTATAGTGTGTATTAATTGGGCATCTGCTACACGAAGCTAGAATGGGCAAAGGGAGGAATGGGCGAAGCAAGTTATTCAAGATGTGGGACATAGCAGTGCACACAACATTAGGAATAATGATAACCTAAAAGACGAAATCCATCACCTATAACTATCTAAGAAAGGACAAATGTATGAAGGCTTTTTAACAAACTGCCAAAAGAAATTCAAAGCATAAAAGACACAAGCAATTGTAAAGATAAACTTGAAACATTCTTTATAGAAAAATGTGTTTCCCCAACGACTGAGTTTTAAAAATACTAAACAAATAGACTATAATCATTTTACTGTGATTATAAAAATAATGTGTAGACACAACTACCCAGGAAAATGTATGTGAGAATCGGTGGAGGTGCCATGTGCATTGCTCTGTGGGCTGCGTTCGGGGGTTAGTGAAAATTCAGCTACAACATTGGCACACAATTATGCAAGTTTGAGGCAACTTGGTGAATTGCGTTCATTCATTTCGGGCCAAATCCGGTGAACACTAATTTTCTTAATATCTTTCCACGGTATGTTAACACGATTCACACGATTTAAATGATTTTTCCTTGTAAACATACACACATACATACATTGTCTGCCACCGCGGCCATTAGCAACAAACCAGTGTATTACTTATCATAATACCGATTGGTTTGATCACGTGCTAGAGCGTCGCTGAATGCATGTCATGGATGTTTAGCCGGCAATGCCAGCTATCGAAGCAATCGTTACCCGACCGCCATTAGGACGATATCAGTACCCACAAATCACTCAGTATTGTTTTTACACATTTTATGCCATGCATTTTAACGATTTTTGTGTGCAGTGCAAACATTCACAGTCAGAGTGCATGTAATCAGACACAAGGAACACTTACCATTACATTACTAAGTATATTTATTTCATTTTTCTAAATATATTTTTCTAACTATGCCTTTAAAAGATTAACGCCTGTTTGTTTGCCTAGCAAGAGCTTTTCTGCGCTAAAAAAAAATGCGACAAAAGGATTTATTTTTATCTGAAAATATTTTGTCTTTTTCATTTTTTTTTTTTCATATTTGTGCTGGTATTCGTATTGCGTTAGCAGTTAGGTTCAATTAATTAGGAAACACTACCACCATTTAATTTCTGTTATTTTTTCAAGATACGCCAAACAAGTATTAATTTTTATCATTGAAATTAGTCGACGATTTTAGCGCAGACTTCACTAGAGTAACACGAATCTATGTGCACATTTATCTACCCTAGCACTTTTATAAAATCAGACTTCTTTTTACATGTTTTGTACGCGATATTCCTTTAAGCTAAACATTCTTTAATTGCTGTTATATTACACACCTTTCCGCAGCGATTGCCCCGAGAGTGCCGATCAGGGCATTAGTATCTCGCCTAACGACCAACTTCGTGCCCGCGACAAAAGCACGGGATCTCTCGACTTTCAGTCCCTACTCCCAACCAAGACTTACTAAGCCACAATGTTAAGAACAGCTTGTTGCTGCTATATTGAAACCCCGCAGAGCCCCGCATTCACATCTTGGCTGTCTTTACGGGCAAACGCACGACGGGGGCCGCCTAAAGTTCCCTAAAAGACTTGCCCTAGACATACTAAGTGAGTTTCAATCCCCCCAGGGTTGGCTCTGTGCACTTAAGATGACAAATTTTAAAGGGGAACTGGAAAAAAAAAATTTTTACACGCAGTGAAAAGCTACAGTTTTTAATGGTGCGCTTTTTTTTTACAATCTCTTTGCCTTTCAACAAGTTTGTCATAATTCATAAAAGATGGCATTAATCTTATGCACGTAGCGTGGTTCGACTTCTTCAGCTTTGCTTCTTCAGGTAGAGCGTTGAGAAAAACTATTCAATGTCTTGTTTGTGTGTTCCTCTTTCACTTTCTTTGACTGTCGACTGTCGTCACTCGACACCGAGGGATGAAATTCAACCCCCTTTGTGGCAAACGAATAGGATTATCAAATACACCGCAGTCGTATTTATTATCAGAAATATTTTATTATGGTGGTGTTATTGTTTAAAAAGCTTTATTACAACAGTTTGTCAAATATAAACTTCAAAGGGCAATTTAATCCCTTTAATGTGTAAGCGGCACAAGTACAAATTGAAGGCTGGTTTCAAAAAATTGGTGGCTTTCAAAAAATTATCTGGCTTCGTCATGGATAGCGTATTTACTCATAAATATCAAGTTTTTTAAACTGTACGGAGCGAAAATTGTTGCAAACGTTCGTAATTGTGACGAAGTGGCGAATCTATCAATTTGCATTTCGCCAATGAAATCTTGTAACGAATTTGATATAAACCGTGTATACTAGTACCTACTCAAAGCACCGGTTGTTATAGCAATTTCAAACTTCTCTCATCTCCATATATTGTTTTATCGCCATCGGCTACTCACACCTGTGACCTTCTCGTGGAACTGATTTGCGGGCAACCCTCGGTCTGCAGGGCATTGTTTCGTTTGTTTGACCACGCCATTGATTCAAGACTCACATGCAAAGGGCCGTGAATTCCACTCGACCACACACCTCCATCGAGCGCGGAGCGGCACACGAGACCGCCATAATACCTAGACTTTGCGAATCAGCACGCCGACATCGCCGACGTTCCAGATACCGATACTCTCGTCCTACCTTTGGTCCCACAACAGGCACATTGTTGTTGTAGCTATCCAAACCAACCATGCCTGTATGCCTCATGCCCATGACTAGTGTATCAAAATTCTAGCTAGCCGACCAGATATCTTATCCAGATTGTGTTCATATTATTATAAGCTCGTTGAAATATGCCCCAATTATTCACTGAATTATTAAACAAGAAGTGAGCACGCACCGCACAGAACCGGACCAGTCCAATCTACCCTCACTACTGCAAGAGTTGATAAAATCACTTTCATGAAACTTCCATTAAAGCTCACCCAGCTCTTAATTATTCGGAGAGTTTTTAATGCACATTATTGTAATTATGCAATTACTTATCGTTTGATCTGAATGTCCCCGTTGCGCGGCAGTGGCCTATCGGGTCTGGGAGCGCTCCGGCTGGCAAGTTACTTTGGCGGCGGTGGTGGTGGGATCGAGGGAGTCTGATCCTCGATAAAGGGGCGCAATCACGGCGCGTAATAAATAATTAAAGCCCCCATTTCGGTACCGAATTAGGCTTTCTATAGCTGAACAAACTCGGTGGGTATTGATTCAGCAACAAGGACTTTCATCGTATGTAACACTATAGATTGTTTGCTGGGAGGATACAGTTTGCGGGTTAATATGCGAAAGCAGACTGTTCGCAAAGTCGTAGATGGTAATTGGAAGCTGTGTGTTATGTTTCTTGCGTTTCTGGGCGCAAGTCAGAGGTGTCTTCTTCCTAAACAAGTTCATTATCAAGTTTTGGCCCGAGACAAAAGGATTATTTTTCTTTTTTGTAATGTTTAACAGCAAGAGAACACGTCTTTTCTCATTTTGCTGGTGCGTGATTCAAAGGGAGCGCGTAATAATACAGTAGCCAGCCATATTTTAAGCTGCAAACACCAACTCTTTGTAAAGTCTGGACGAGGAAAGCACCAAAGCGTCATTTATTTGCCGCTAGATGCTGTTCAAAGAAACGCTAGTTAACGGATTTTTTTTTCTCTCTTTATTACAGTCTTGCAACAAGACGATATTTCTTTGAGAATAAATTTGTTTTAATTAGAAAGATGGATTTACGGACAAGTTGAGTCTCGAGAAAATTAATTGAAAACAAATGACTACATCCGTGACGAATTTGTTTTGTCGCTCAAAATTATTAGTCGAAATTCAAAATATTTTCTAAAAACGTTATCTTCCTTACGTGCTTACAAAAAGAAAGTGAATCCACCATTTACTTCGTGGCGTGGTTGTCGAACTCGACGATTTATTGCAGGCAACAGTGCATGTGTCACAGGTATTTCGTTGGCATCGATACCTACTCAGTAAAAATGATATCGCTTCTGCAATTACGATGAGAAAGCTGAACGTTCCCTTGGGAGCGTAGACTTGTATCATCGATTTTGAGAAAAGAGATTTATTTTCCATCTCTTCAATATCCTACCCATCCACTCCTCAGTGAATTGTCATTGTAATTCTATGAGAGATGCCTCACCGGACCAACGAGGGAGGCTGAGGAAGGAAAACTGATATGATGCATACAAGGAAGAGTGTGCGAGATCGAATACGCTCCAGGCACACCCCAAGCCGTGGTGCGATTAGCTTTCTTCGATATGTTCCGTCGATATCAATGTCCGGACCAGCACCACAAAAGCTCCTTTCTATAAAAGCACCGTATTATTCATAATTTAACACGTCTTCCCTAACATGGCTTTGCCGCATTCCACTGTAAAACAGTGAATAAAACGTTTCAAATAGATACGACTTGAAATGTGAATAAATGTTATTAGTTTTTTCGGAAATAAACTGTGTACTCTATTTTAAGGAATTGAGACGATCTGAAATTAATGGAGCATTACCAAATGCAGCTCACATCTGAGGTGTAATCCCCGGTAAAGCGCGTTCATCCTGGCGATAATTCACAGCTCCTGGCTAGGGTATATCATTGGAATTTCCCCGGCAAGCCCCGATCCGATGCCTCAGTGTGTCGCCAGATCCCACCTTAGAATAACTCTCCCCAAGCTTCCTCTTTCGCCCCCATCTCCAGCCTATCTCTATTCAAATTTCCGCCAGATCCCTAGCACCGATTTACTTTCCAGTGGGCCTGGACATCTTTCTAGTGTTACGTCATAGCCAATTCAACAAGAAAGAAATAAAAAATACAGGTACGACGGAGCAAGAGAGACAGAGAGAGAGAAGGTTTGGTTTCTTAGAAATATGCACATCGTAAAAAACTGTAAGAAAACGGGAAACATATTATTACATACGAGTTGGTTTGAACGTCATAGGGTATGAAGCTTATTTCATAGTTGTTCGTAACCACTCTTAAAGAGGGATGATTCTCCCCTAGAAGCTAATCTGGTGGAAAAATATCTCCCTCGGGGTTGTTGTGAAAGGAAAGTTGAATCAACATTTCCAATATTTATTGTATATTGGCAAATAATGATGTGCACTCGTGCTCTCGTGCCTCCGAGGCAATTCTTTACTAGATTCGCACTTGCACGCTGAATTGTGGACGATTTTTATTTGCGTTTCACATACAACTCTCATTTTGGAACCAAAATTCAATTGGCATGAAAAAGTAAGGGGCCACGTTTTATCTAATATACTTACTTGAAATCAAGCTCGAGGAAAATAATACACTGTTGTTGGCACTCGTGCCACGGCATTTTACGGGGAGGCAGAAAAGCAGCTTTACCTTATACTCTCTCCAGTCTCAGGTCGTCTTAGCTGCGTGACTATTTTACCAGAAACAGTATTCGGTTGCATGAAAATAAGAAAGCCATGAAGATATCTTCCATTTCCCATATTTAAATATGTTATTAAAGAAAGCCATCAGCTTTTTCAAGCGTCAGTGGGCTTAAGCCAGTAGAATGCTCCTACCGAGTTCTTGACGTCGTCTCAGTTTTTATCTCGTTTACAAGAGAAATGCGTTTCATCAACGCGATTCGTTTTTCCGGTATTAGTCCCGACGTACGGAGATCACAGGTTATTACTACAAAAGGAAATGAAAAGGACTTCTTGTGCCTTCATTACGATAAGCTCAAGGGGAGCTGAACGCGCGAGACGCGGCGAGAGCAGCCATGAAGGAAATTGAAACCGAACCAAGGATGTTGCTCGGAAAGCGACTTATTTTCTTCATTTACACGGTACTTCATATTTTTACGATCTGTACATTTTGGAAGAGCGAATAGTGGTATTAAAAAAAAAGAGTCAGGACAGCATGGTTCCATCAGATTCCTTTATTGTATAACTTCGAGATTGAGAAACGACGATTCGATTTGCGAACATTTTCTTTTCTCTAATCGACGATTAATTGCTTTAATCCGTCAAAGCAAACGAGTCACTAATGAATTTGACCCACAACTTTGAAAGCTCGCCGTAAAGTATTAATAAAAAGTTCTCATGCGGAGACTACGAAACTTTTTGATCAAAATTGTTTCGCAAAGTTATTATCAAAATTAATGCTTCTTTAACAAAAAAGCACAAATAAAAGTGGCTTTGTTTCAGAAACTCTTGAAAACTTGATTAAACATTTCGTATTCGAATGGTCGACATTTCGACCCTATTGAACTGTGACAGTAATGACAGTTATTTTATTACTAGTTTTCTGTTACTCATTTCGGCGTGCGTTTCGAAGAGCAAATAAGAATTCTCTTTATGCTACGTTTAAGTCGCAAAATTTATGTCAACTACAGCCGAAATGACGGCACCCAACGTCGTGATCTGCGTAAGAAGTGTGGTTAAAATGCGAGGAAGCTCGGTAGTGCAGGACGCTGTTGCGGGTGTGTACTAACATCACATTACTGGATAGTTATTGTGAGAGTGTGTCTGGAAGGAAAACGAATCTCCTTCTTGCTACATGAATATGCTGCGACCTCCTGCCTGCATGCATATGATATTAATATGAACCCCCACAAAACATGGGCCGCACGTGATCGCCCAAACAACATACAAAACGATACACTATACAAAAAGCTCGACCGGCCGCGTATAGGTATAGTTATAATATCGTATTTCATTCCGAAATTAATCTCCCGGAAAAAGTTATGGATTGCAATTTCGAAAATGGAATTATTTAATACAGTGTGAACTATTTTTTTTTCTCACCACTCCGGTTAAATCATCCAAACCCCTATTCGAAACGCATTTATCGAGGCGAGCGATTTTCAAACGCACAGTATTTTAATACTACTTGATATGGACGCAACACACACGCGGCAAGATACCATCTTTGCCACCCCCTGAAAGCCCCCACACACATGCCCCCCGTTCACATATACCCATCCTCCAATTTCTCTCGGTCCTAGCATCTTGATAGCATCGAATAGCACCACTGGGAAAGATAAATAGTAAATAGTCATGCAGCATCCAGGCCAGGAGCAAGTCGCTCAGTCGGTCGCTTGGCCAAGCTGCTGGCCATGCTAGCTATCGCCTATATGTGGCGGCAGTGGTACAGTACAGCTTGGTGCAGTACTTGACTACCAATTGCGAGGCGCGTTCGATGTCCGCGTCTAGCATGTGCTATCGTTGCTCCCTGTGTCGCCGAGGGCCTTTGTTGAGGTGGACAGTAATCCAGCTATTGTTCAGCTTAATATAATAAACGAGTGGACATCCAACGCGAATGCTTTTACACCCAGCGATACAAGTATAATTTCAGATGAATAAATAAACTACTTGTTTCGGTATGGCTATATACGCCGTATGTATAGTTCAATATAAAACCTTTGCTTGTATTGTTTCAACTTTGTATGGGTGGCTTGCACCATTATATAAAGTTTTTTTTTTCTTTATGGTATCCATTTTCTTTGATAGTTTCGGGCTTCGTTTATGCATGAGAAAAAGTAAGGCATACGGTTTGAACATCGCCGTTTGATGTGAGCATAAAAATAAGGAGTGCGGCGGCCTCCACGGAATTCTGGGCAGATAGGAGAACGCCCCAGAGATTTAGTAACAATACGAGGGGTGAGTTTTCGGGGAGGGCATCACCCACGTCCTGATATAAGCTCTTCTGCAAATGTCAGAAATATATTGGTGGTTGCGAGTAATAGGCAGCAGCACCAAGGGTGCGTTGTATATAAAGTCAATCCAGAGTTTCTTTAGGGGTGCTATTCGGTGCGTTCGAACCGATTCAGGGGGGGGGGGGGGCAGAGACATAATAATTGGGGGGTTCCGTCACGACACACGGATGGCCCCATTCATCGGTGATTTTCATTTTGTGTCCACTCTTGTTTATTTCCCTCGAGCTGTAATTCCCGTGACTGTGTTTATTATTACAATAACCTAATCAACGATATCACGCGCGCACTTATTCCCAGATCGTCGTGTTTAATTAAGTTTCACCCCGGAGGTTGGCGACTTTTGCTGCCTACCGACCTATGTCGATCATTCGTTTTCCGACTTTTCTTTTCATGGGCCCAGCGAGCTTCACGCTTGCAATAAATTTGTCATTATGGATTGTTTCGTATGCAATATGCCATGAAACGGAACTGAAATGGACAGATTTTTTCCCATTTCGTCCGAGTTCCATTTGTTCTGTGACGCGTACAAACGATCCGGCTCGAATTCTAAAAGAGGCGTTATGATAAATGGAGCTCGCTATCACTTGCTTGTAATATTTTTCTCCGCCCGGTTGAAATCGCGCATATGCCCAGTTATTTTTGCTTTCCAAATTAAATCATTGCTCTCCGAACGTGTATAGGTATAGGTGTACGTATACGGCAGTAGGAAACAGCGCTTACAACATTAGAGTTTGAAAGAACTTGTGCAACGCCATCAGGGGTTAAATTCTCTAATCCAAGTACCCTGCCCATAGATCTGCATTTGCTCGAAGAGTGTGCACTTATTTATTCATTGCGTTACGTACGGCTACCATAAACGTGATTAAGACATCAAAAGAGCCAGCACTGAGCAACGAGTTCTTTCAAAATAGTCCCGAGGGGGTCAGGGGTGAAAATTAAGAGTCTGGAGAGTGCAAACTGGATTTAATAAAACTTTAACAGCCCCCACTAGAAATAAAAGAACTATGATGAAATTCTATAAACATCTTATATGGCGACTGTCATTTAAGAGTTGATAATTTTATGTAGAGTAACATCACTCAACTTTTCACTCCATTGTGATGTTGGCAATAGTTGAAGGGGGGTTGGTTCTCGGGCAAAGACACCGCAGGGAGTCGTATAAGGACATTGAGAGGGTGGATGGAGGAGAGGAATCAAATTGTGAGAGCGTCTCTCATACCCCAAAAACCATTCCTTTTCATTGACGCTCGACAATGAGCGATAGTTTGTCGCTGCTGCCGCCGTGCGGAGTGAGCGCTTTATCGCTTTGTGGTGACAATTGCAGCCACTCAAAGTTTTTATTCCCATTCAGAAGATATTTTTATACCAACTGACTGAATTGTGTGCCTTGTTCGGCATACTATCTTTCGGTTTCTGGTTGGACAGCTCTGGTTTTTCGGACCGCGGAGCCATCTGGCCCGTCCTCGTGCGTCCAATGCATAAACGAGCAGAGAATTAACTCCTCTCTGGTGTTTAGGCACCGCTGGTGACAGAAGGGGTGGTGACGAGACAAAATGAATGCTTTCACGTCGAAATCAGCCCATTTATTCCAAGCCTTTATTTCTACAAAGAGTCGTTACAACTCATTGCTTCGCTACGGCAAAAAGCAAATAAATTATTTATCAACAATGTACAAAATTCACTTTGAAGTTTGATATTTTCTTTGATCGATTAAGACGAGTGATCCCAGCCAGCGTTCATAGGAGGCGGCTTGGAATTTCGTCTACGGAATCTTTAAAGGTAATTTTGACGCTTCAGTAAGCATGAAAAGTCTCAAAGATGATGAAAACGTTTGTAATATCTTGCTGATTGCCTCAGAAATTCACTTTTATTGCCCAATCGAGACGGGAAACTTGGTGCACAGGTCAGATGAATCTTTATTGGCCGTCCATCCTTGTTGCTATGGTTTCATCCCCTTTTAATAACCATGGATGTATCCTCTCCTACGAGAGTCATTGTCCTTCCGTCTACTTTTGGTGCCTGCAGCTTTAATTCATAGTTCCTAAGATAAATCGCGTCATATTACTGCACCATGCCAACCATATTCCTATGCGTCACACATAATTGGGCAAAGCAATATAAAATAGATTCTAATTGCCAATTTGAATAGTTCGTAATTGGACAGTTATAACACATTTTTTATTATTTGTTAGCATAGAGTCGATAATTGGGGTGTGAAAAGTTTTATGCCTTCGCCTTAACATAATGTTAGGGTAGTTTCTAATGGAGGGTGCAAACTAAGATAATAATATTTCGAGGAGTAGCGAAGTCAGCAGATGGGGAGACGCGACGTATTATGAATGGTGGCGATGTGCGGCGAGTCATCTCGATCGACACCCCCTATTTTGACCTCCCACCCGTCAGTCCGTCATAGCACACCCCTGAATGCTGCATGATTGCACATCTGTCGTGGAGCGTGCGGTGGTAAAGCGAGGAATGACGCCTTCAGGCTTGGCTGCGGTCCATCCGAATGTTTGCTGAGAGAGGCGCGTGACTGGAAAGAACGGTAGCATCAAACCGCATTTCCAAGGCGTGGATAATTCAAGTTGCCACAACATAGTGTTAGCGGCGGCCTGGGAAGTGTGTTCAACCCCCGAATGCACCGTTGAGCGAATGCAATGTATGTATCAATTCGTTGCGCGTTTGCCGCTTGGGTGCAACTGTCAGTGTGTTGTTAGGCCCTCGGTGCAACTGCGGATTCTTTTCACCGATTTAATGACGCGTCTTTTTAGCTACAAACGGAGAGGAACGGCGCTGGAGTGGAGTTGGCGCCATGTGCTAGCGCCGCGAACAAAGGAAACGAACGTGTAGCGAATGGGATTCTTTTTGTGCTAAAAATTGCATTTCCCGTTATGATCTGCCATGAAACAATTTAATCTGCGATATCTCCGTCTGATGCAAATTCGTGAGATTCCGAGTACGTTGCTTGCTGGAACGAATGGATTGCATAAATTTTTGATTCAATATTGAAATCTAGTAATGCAGATCTGAATCGTTTTGTATTTGTACGTGCCGCGAAGAACTAGACACTTATTAACGTTGATTCGCGTTTTGTAGCTAACTTTACAATTTTTGCGTAGCCATTTTAATTCGATTCAAAGTCGATGCACTATCAAGGTAGTCAATTAGCGATAAATTACTTTCAAACTCGAGAGAAACGAAAAACACGACTCACAAATATATATATATTCATCATGATTCGAATAACGCCCATTTCATTCTTGCGCTGGTGTATCCTTGATACGTGTCGTGAGATTTTGCATGCTGATACCTAGCTCAAGGCGTACCATGTTGTGATATAAAATGAAGATGCCCGGACCCTGAGACTTTCCGGTGCGTCGCGACGGCGACGGCGACGGCGACGGCGTCGCCCTCGTAACTCACGGACTTTATTCTCATGATCCTGATACAGTTACATCCCCTGGTTTTCATCAGCTCCTGTTTATCACGTTGTCCATTTACACGCCCTAATCCTGGTACATAAATTTGTAGCACTGCTGGGTGTTTGCGTCTTCCCCACCCATGCCGTTCGCTTATGTATATGTGAATGTTGTATACGATATTCTACCAAGTTATTGGTTACTAGCAGGATTGAAGCTGCTTCCATAGTACAGCTTTGTGACACCAGCACGTCAACTCTTATTTATTATAAAACTGTACAGAGAGGTCAACTTTTTATCTATTATTATTTTAAGGATATTTCTACAAGCCACGGTGCGATACGTTTTTTTTTAATTACAAAATTAAATTATGTAAAAATGTTATTTCAATGGTTACGTTGAGTTTTTTAACTTACTCTTGTCTATTTATAATTCTTCACATGAGTTCAAATGCGTGATAGCTTTTTAAAATGGTTCATACCCTGAACACCACCACCGCTACACCACCTTGTTCTGCCGCCATTTGCCTCTGATCCTAATCGAGGACAAGTTCGTGTCAAATTGAATTAACCCTACTGGATAACGCTGACTTTTGAATGGCCATCAGACATCCCACTTCCTTGTTGATCAAAGAAATTGTCGCACCGCTATCGTTCTTTCTTCATCGTTTATATCAGCATACATTTTGCATGCATAATTACTGACCAAGTAATCGGGTCAAAGATTTCAGCAACGTTATTTGCATTCTAGATTTTTACCCCGTGGACTAATAACCTGGATACTTTGTCTCAACTGAACAATTTCTTCACTATTTTTTTTAGCTGAAAGCCTTGAAAAAATGTTTAAATAGAGGTTTACATACGCCACACATTTAATTATCGACGTGTTGAAATAAAAATTTAATTTTCTTTGTGCAGAAAAGTGCGTGTTTGGGTTTGTCCGGCTATTTCCATATGAATGCGTGCATCGATCTCAGCTACAGTGTGTCGATGTGCGTGCTCCACAGCGTAGCGCTTTCAGAGAATGGCAAAACTGTAATAACGACACTCGCTTTTCCAGGATGGAAATTAAATAACTTTGCGATATTATGGACATTGATATTTGATAGGTCAGTCATTTTTTCTTATGCAGTTGGTATTCGTGTCGATATGGGTTTGGGGTTACCATGATTTACTTTATTTTCTTTACGGTGCGTTTCTGCAAGCATTTCCACAAATTTAAATCCCAAATTTAAAGTCTAGAAGAAAGAAATGTGCGTGTTAATTTGTGTGTTAATCACAAACACTTTAAAAACCATTAAATAACTCTTGGAACAATGTAAATAAAATAAATTCGACAGGAAAACCTTGTTCGTAACAGTACATAGATGACCTTGGATGCCAAATGTAACAGAAAATGATGTTGGTTACTGTGTAAATGGAAAAATACTCTTAAAGTTATTATAAAATAGCTAAAACACTGGAAAACTAAACTTAACTCCTGATTTTGGAGTTTACATTACTTCGGGGAAAGTTTCAACTGAAAGTTTCTGTTGTTTTTAATGTGTCAAATGTGGCAGAAAGGGACGAAATGAAAATCCACTCATTTATTTCATGTCATCTGTCACAGTGTCACCCTATATTACTTTACAAATATTAACCATATAATTAATTTAACTTTCCCTTTTTTCCGCCATAGTTCACCCAGCAGTTGGCTTTAAATTCATCACCCCTCGCGTATTTTTTTACTTCAGTTTCAATTCAGATCTACTCATCCGACGGCATGCGGAATGGCTCAACTTGCATTTCATAACACGAGCACCGTAATTTGCAATGCACCGCAGACTATTTTTAATATATTGTACTATTTTCCATCACGTCATGTTTAGAATGGCATTTTCCAGCAGCCTTCACGCGCCAAGCGAATTTGGCAGCTAGTAGCTTATAGACCGAAAATGGCGTAGCAACACCGAGCTCGTCGCCGGTGATATTAATACACTGCGACTTAATAATCAATGTTTCAGCACTTGGCTATTTCATATGGAAATCTGGTTCCCTCGGATTTCTTATCTTCTGCACCTGAGTCGTCTCTTTTGACAACCGCTAATATTCCTCGGCACTGAAGAACGCCGCGTTCGCGTGGCTAGGCTCGCACAACTGTTTAATTAACAAGCAGGCGCACATTCTCAGCAGTCAGATTACATCATCGCGAAATTACTCTAAGCATTCAAGACGAGACGGAAAAGCTTTTTGTGCTCGTCACTCGAAAACTGAAACTCATCGGTACCGAGACGGGAGGTTTTTCTGCGAATCAACTCACTTGTGCACTTCGAAATAAACAAGAATGAATTTAATTTTAATGAAATAATCGTGTACCGCTCACGCGCGTGCGAGTGGGGAACAACAATGAATCAAGTTTATATCCTCGCATTTTGAAAGTTTTGTATAATTCTACCCACTGTTATTTATTAGTTGGTTAAACAAGGTAAGCGACAAATTATTTTGCTAATACCGGAAAACTAGTGGCTCCTGAACGGTAAGGGAGGGGAAGTGTTATTGTCTTATGTTTCATTTAGGAGCGTATTTCAAGGGGTTCGTTTACGCTAGCTGTGTGAGCCTTGTTCCTATTAAAGGATTAAATTCGCCTAACGTGGAAATGCTATTATTGCCAGAGGGCCTCTATGCTGCTTTCGTTTTCACGTTCGCGACAACAATCGCGTCATAAAAGCTAATATCAGATTAAATGTTACTATTTTCATGCACAGTCCGTACCGGGGTCGTTTTCCATATTCCGGGCCAAGTCCCTCAAAGCTGAGCGAAAATAAACATGCATGGACCTCGAAACACAGTGACAAACATGCTGAAAAACTAGCTGGTTTCCGGCGACGTTACGCGTGCAACTCGAGCTAAGCATTTTTACCGAATAAAATTACAGTGCCAGGTTTCAGCTTCGAAGTCGGTTTTTTTTCCAGGATTTCATCCCTTATTTCGTGTATAGGCCTATTGTCATGGAGCGGACAGGTACTTTTTAGAATCAATAACCCTTTTCCAAATTCTTTACGTTTTAACAAGGGATGATGCTTGCTATTCACACAGTCTTGGACAATTAGTCTCAAAGGCCATCCCGTCGGTCATTGCCCGCGCGCTTTAGAAATACAGTCACTTATCAATCACACCTGCATTTAGGTATTTCAACTTGCACCCTCCCACCAAGTGTCTCTTGAGTTAGCAATGTGAACCCCGATTTGAGGGCACAAAACATTGTCCAGCTAAAGCAAAAGACACTCTCTGCTCATCCTCGCTCTAGGACGGACGTGTCCTGATCTTCTCGAAATGTAAGTCTTTTTACTCACTTGGTGTAGTTTTAGGATTGTGTCATTAAATAAATATCTCAGTTCACCAAATCATTTCTTATCACGTATAGACTTTTCACAAAGTCGCCCACGAGCCTTCCGCCGATCATGTCTACCGACTTCTAAATTATCCCTTCAGGAAACAGGGTCCAGATCCCTTAACCTCTGGTGGTGGCAGCATGGAACCGCTACCCGGTCCACAACATTTAGGTGGCCGCGATCCACAACATTTTGATGGCAGCGCGGTGGGATTCGAGTCTCTTCGCAAGGTTGGATTTCACATCGATCAAACGTGATTGACTTTGCCGAATTTTGACCATTTTCAATTTTTATTCTCAACTTGATGAACTTAACTTTTCCCGACTCAATAACGAAAAGGTAGAGTGGCGATGTCAATTTTTACAAAATTTTGTGTGAACTCGTTTCCAAACAATATCATGCGTAAATTCAGTGTTCAAATGTTAATTGCCATGGTGACGTCATGAGCGTTTTTTTTTTTTCGATCCAATGTGCGTTTTGTTTGTTAGATGAGGAGGATTAGAGTAGAGAGGCCCGAGATAAGCTAGGTCGCGTCGCGTTGCATTTTTCAGGTAAAATCTTTAAAATTTAACTTCAGTCTGGTCTTTCATAAATTCACAATGCCGCTTATTAACCATACTCCGACCGCAGAGGAGGTAACCGCTGTTCAAAATTCAAATCTTAGCCATTTAAATTTAGTTCCCGAATTTTCCGGATCGTCGGGCGTATCAGTAGAACATTTTTTCGACCGGCTTGATGAAATGTCATTTATGGGAAGCTGGACGAAAAGTCAGCAAGCGATTATTGCGCGTATGAAGCTAAAGGGCGACGCGTCTGCATATGTACAAGCCAACCCAGAGCTTAGAAGAGCGACTTATGAAATCTTAAAAACCGCTCTCACGAAATGGTTCAGAACCGATATCAGTGTCGAGAAACTGAACGAGGAGTTCTCGGCCTGCATCATGCGAACGTCTGAGACAGTTCAGCAATTCGCGACGAGACTGTCAATCGCGGGTTTTAGGACACAACAAGAAGGTGAGGACTTGGGCGAGCAGGCCTACGCCAAAAAAGCTCTGGAACGCGCCCTCCTTACACAATTTTTAAAAGGAATCGGGGGCAACATAAAACGCTTCGTCTTGACGCATCGACCGAAAACGTACGAAGAAGCATTAGACTTCGCTCTTCACGAGGAGGCAGCGGAAGCCTCGATCGGTCCGACCGCCGTTCTGGTAGGAGCCGTCCGAAAGGAGCAACCTCAGTCGGTGCCCCAAAATATCAATCCAAATTATCAGTCACGAACACCCCCACATGTAAATGACAATTCCGTGGGCCGAACCGTCACGTGTTTCTGTTGTGGAGGGAGAGGACACTACGCCAACGTGTGCCCAAGTAAGATCGCTTCATCGGCACCCCCTTCTAGACCAATTCCTGTCTGTCAAAATTGCAACAAACGGGGACATCGCGAAGATCACTGTTGGTATAGACGGGCTCCGCAGGTCCGAGGCACGGTTAAGGACGGGCGATACCAGCCAAAGGATTCCCCGCAGAGTGATCAGGCGCAAGGTGGTGATACACCACAGGATTTTTAGACGTGCACCATATTCGGTCACCCGATGTGGCTTCGGCACGTGTTTTCAGCAATTGGCGAGTGCAAAGCGTCGGCACTACGCGGGTTCGAGGCGAAATTGTAACTGATAAATATCGGACACCAGTAACATTTCTCGTAGATTCCGGGGCTGAAGTATCTCTTATAAGCCAGTCAGTTCTAGAGGGTGACATTAAGTATAGGCCGGAAACTCGCACAATTACCTCGGTGACAGGGGAAATGCTGCCAATCTTGGGCACAGCCTCCTTGAACGTCGTATTAGGGAAATACGAGTACTTGTATTCGGGTTTCGCAGTGTGCAACGAAGCAATGAAGTTGCCATGTGACGGTATTCTTGGGAGAGATTTTATGAAATATTTCAAAATGGTATTGGACTTTAATGAAGACATGTTAATCCACAATGATAACTTTGTAAAACTCGACCACACTTTCCATGGGGCGTTTGCGTCGTCTGCGGACTGTCGTCCAAATCAACATGAAGTAAATTCTCACAACGTAAGGAACACCATTGTTGGTTCGGCGTCTAGTAGTCAAGAGGTACGGGAGAAAACGTTGACGGGAAATCAAAGAATTGGATCATTTTCTAAATTAGAAGCCATTTCCGAGACCACACCGAAAACATTAACTTCCGATGACATCGTATTGAGCGAGTTAAAAGCACAGATTGTACAGTTAGAATTAAAAATGAGCAAGTTTCAAGAAGTTGTAGATAAAGTGGCAAGTGAAAACGTTTTGAGAAGGGAAATAGAAAATGTCGAGCCGTTGAAGATTGACATGAAAGTAGTTTTTGAGAAAGAAGTTGAGAAAGATTTTGAGAAAGTAGTTTTTGAGAAAAAAGTTGAGAAAGATTTTGAGAAAGAAGTTGAGAAAGATTTTGAGAAAGAAGTTGAGAAAGATTTTGAGAAAGAAGTTGAGAAAGAAGTTGAGAAAGATTTTGAGATCGGTATTGATAAAGATTTTGAGCGAGAAATTGTGAGAGATTTTGCGAAAGATAAGAAGAATTGTGTCGTTTTTTCAGATTTTAGTGAGGAAAGAAAAGAGGTTTTGACAGATGTTTTGAGCGATTTTGAGGGAGAAGATAGAGTTTTGATGAATTTGAGAATTAATATTTCGGAAAATGGAGAGAGAAAAGTTCTCTTGATGTGTGATTTTGTGAGAGATAGAAAAAAGGACGAGAATTTTCGTGTAAATGTTTCAGTTAACGGTTTGAGGACGGTCAGTGTTGTTAGTGAGGATTTAACAGGTGTGGAGGATACCGCTGACAGTTTAACAAGTACAGGTGTTAGATTTGGCGAAAACAACGATTCAGGTATGGTTCCGACATTGAAAGAGAATCAGCAAAGTGCAGATGCGATTGTTGTGAAAATTCTACCGATGTCCAATTTAGAAAATGTACAGCCCACCCCACATGGTGTCCACTTAAAAAACGAGGAATCTTGTACAAAACGCGATAAAGATAGTAGTGTAAAAAAGGTCGTCAAATTAAGATTAAGCAAGAATATAACGATACCTGGCCGCTCAGAGTTTTTAACCGAAGGTATCCAAACTAGGGGGGTCTGCGTGGACAAAGCTAAAAAGGACGTATTGTTTGAACCTATTCGATTGTCGGTGCATGGCTTACAATGCGCAAGATCACTTTACACCGAAAATGACAGTCTCACGGCACAGGTTCGTATGATAAATGTGTCAGAAAGGGACATAGAACTCCAGAAAGGTCTTACCCTCGGTACAATAGAAATCTATCACGATATCATCACTAACACCACAATTAAAATTGATGAGGTATGTTCTGTAAATAATATAAATACGACTTTGCAACCAAACGAAACGCTGTCACTCATAGATTCGATGTGTCAGGTAGATCATGACCACTTAGACAAAAATGAAAAGGACTCGCTTGCCGCTCTATTGTTCGAGTATGCGGATCTTTTCTTTAAGACTGGGGATACCATGGGCAAGGCGGTTGGTGTAGAACATGTTATTCACACGGGGGATAATGCACCGATTAGATTGCGCCCCTATCGAGTACCAGAATCCATGCGTGGCCCAATGAAAGCAAAAATTGACGAGCTTCTCGCTAAAGACATTATCGTAGAGTGTAACTCGGCCTGGAGTGCGCCATGTATGGTAATTTTAAAGAAAAAGAACGACGGTACTACAGAGTACAGATTTGTTACAGATTTCCGGAAATTGAATAACATAACGCGCAAAGATGCATACTGTCTTCCGCAGATTAATGAATCTCTCGATTATTTGTCAAATTCAAAATATTTCACTACACTCGATTTACAAGACGCCTATTACAATATACCTATCAGAGAGGAAGATCAGTGTAAGACTGCATTCAGCACAACAACAAACCATTACATGTACAAGAGGATGGCTCAAGGCTTATGCAATAGCCCAGGAACATTTCAGCGCTATCTTGACTCCATCTTCGCAGGTATCCGCAATGTCACTTGTCTCATTTATTTAGATGATATTATTACATTTTCAAAAACTGTAGATGAACATATCACACGATTGAAGGAAATATTCAACATTCTGAGAACGTCGGGAGTAAAACTGAAACCTTCTAAGTGCACATTTTTACAAAAAGAAACAGAATACCTAGGATTTCTCATCTCCTCGGAGGGTATAAAACCATTGCATTCTAAGGTTGAAGCTATCGCAAATTGGCCCGTACCAATTGATGTGAGAGGAGTTAAATCTTTCCTGGGAATTTCATCGTATTACAGACGTTTTTTGAATAATTATTCAACGATATCTCGACCACTATGTCAATTAACGCGGAAAGATGTACCTTTCATTTGGTCGAAAGAGTGCGACGACTCATTTAACACCTTGAGAAAAGCATTATGCAGCGATGCAGTCCTCATTTTTCCAGATTTCAGTAAAGAATTTATCTTAACGACCGACTGTAGTCTAACTTGTGCTGGGGCCGTACTTGCACAGCGTGTTCAAGGCTTCGAGCGTCCCATTTGTTACGCAAGCAGGCAACTGCAAGACCGCGAGACACGATACTCAGCTTGGGAGCGCGAGGCACTAGCATGTGTTTGGGGAATGAGAACCTTCAGAACTTACTTATACGGCCGACACTTTATCCTAAAATCAGACCACCGTCCATTAAAACAGTTATTGACCATTTCTAATCAATCGAGTCGTCACAGCAACTGGTGTTTCACATTATCCGAGTACGACTTCGAATTCCAATATGTTCCCGGATCACAAATTTCACACGTAGATGCACTCAGTAGAATTCAAGTAGCGATCATAAATGCAGAAAATCAGGAACCAGTAGAGGTCACGAAAGAGTTAGAACAAGAACCAGTAGAGGTCACGAGAGAAATAGGGCAAACCGGTTTAGAGAGCAAGTCCCCACCAGAAAGTGACCCCTTCGAGCTACTGTCGTGCACCAAGCTAGGAAAGTGCAGTGTTTCTTTGTATTGCATAGTTCTCATTGTTTGAATTCAGATCATTTTAAGTAACATAAAAGGACCTTATCGAACAATCATCGACGACGACGAGTGAAACAGAACACTATAATTGCATCAAAATAGACGTAATTGCTTATTGAAATTGTCGAGTGAATAATGTGTACTTGTAACTGTGTTTTGTATTTGTATGTGTTTAGAGTAGAAATTCTTTAAATTTTTTATTATATTCCCATTGTGACAGTTTAGCCTCACATGATTTTCAGATATGTTTCGTAATTTTCTTACAATTTCAAATTTTGTTTGTTTTGTTTTGTGATTAAAATCTTGTTTGTTTGTTTTGTTTTCACACCTGTAATGTTGTGATTGTTTCACCACCGTGGGGTGATAAAACAATCTGAGAAAGGCGAGGGTGATGTCATGGAGCGGACAGGTACTTTTTAGAATCAATAACCCTTTTCCAAATTCTTTACGTTTTAACAAGGGATGATGCTTGCTATTCACACAGTCTTGGACAATTAGTCTCAAAGGCCATCCCGTCGGTCATTGCCCGCGCGCTTTAGAAATACAGTCACTTATCAATCACACCTGCATTTAGGTATTTCAACTTGCACCCTCCCACCAAGTGTCTCTTGAGTTAGCAATGTGAACCCCGATTTGAGGGCACAAAACATTGTCCAGCTAAAGCAAAAGACACTCTCTGCTCATCCTCGCTCTAGGACGGACGTGTCCTGATCTTCTCGAAATGTAAGTCTTTTTACTCACTTGGTGTAGTTTTAGGATTGTGTCATTAAATAAATATCTCAGTTCACCAAATCATTTCTTATCACGTATAGACTTTTCACAAAGTCGCCCACGAGCCTTCCGCCGATCATGTCTACCGACTTCTAAATTATCCCTTCAGGAAACAGGGTCCAGATCCCTTAACCTCTGGTGGTGGCAGCATGGAACCGCTACCCGGTCCACAACATTTAGGTGGCCGCGATCCACAACACTATCTCTCCCCCGGGTCCATGGTTGACTCATATTACGAGGCCTCTGAGGAAGACCCATTAAGCGAATAACGCGACGGTCTTATCAGCAATCTCCTCTTTCTCTTCATATAGGGACACCGAGAGCAATCCGGTCTCGAATCAGCAAATCAGATTATGCTGCTGAATTAAGTTATCACGCCAATAATGCGTCACATTGCAACCTTTAACTGGAGTCACTTCTACTGGAGTGTTCTTGACTTGTTTCGTGGTGACCACTATCAGTTTATATCACGACGAAAGTTACTAGATTACTAGTTTATTTGAAAGACACAGTAGATGTCTAAATATACTTTTTTATTACAAAGAGTCACATTAAATAAATTATAGGTAAGGCGTGTTTGCTTAAGAGTGTCAAGAAACTAACACATTTGAATATTTGCTAGCGCATGGAATATACTTTTCGCGAAAAGGCACACGATGGTACCTACCCAAAGCAACGGTAGCACATGCGATCAGTCACCTGACGAGGGCCACTCCAAACTTCGATCATCTCTCAAACTCATGTTTCATAACCATTCGCCGAATAGAAATTTAATATCAAACTAATTACAGGTTTCAGACAAGCCTAATGGCTCATTTATAGTTCAAGTTTCACTAAGGCGTATTGATGTGAAGGGAATTTTGTACAATTAAATAATTTAATAACTATTTCTTGGTGGCAACTCCCAAAATTGAGTCGCGTAAAACATTCCGGTTGGTTAGCTCTTGGCACTTAATGGAAACTTCACCCCTGCCATTGCATATCACTCCCACTTCCGACCACCGAAACTGTTTCTTCCCCAAAAACAACCGCAGTGCAACCGGCGGCGTTCTCAGCACCCTCCTGTGAACGCGTCATCGTCATCCATCGTACCTTGCTCCACGGGTATCCTAGCACCCCAGTCGACATAATTGCACAACATTAGGGACACTGATGGGACGTCACCTACTAATGCTACAAACGGTGTCGCATTCAGATCATGTAGTCCCAACCAAACGCAACCCATTAATCTCATCTAGACGATATAAGCCTGGCTGGAAGGCAAACGTACTTATATACATCCAGGTCTTGTGTTTGTGTTCCTGGTTTGATTATATTTATCATATCTGCGTGGCGTGGCTTAATCTTATTGGCTGGCAGAAACAAGGTCCGAGAAAGTAGCTCAATATGTGCTAGTGCTACGTGATAAGTAAGTTCTCTGAGGAGTCAGGTTCGACCAACCAACGACATTTGGTAGTTGGTACCAACGGGAAGGTATAGGAGCATTGAAAACGTGAGCGAACTTCCCGAATACGTACTCTGTACTTAGGATTTAGTGCTTTCTATACAGCGTTGCATTCAGAGACGCCAAGGAATAAACCATCTGGGGGTTGAGGCAGCTCGTCTGTTATACTCAATGAAGATAAGTCATCCCCACCGCCGCCGCCACTGCGCGTTTGTTTTGTAGCGAATTTTTCTACTCTAAGAATAAAAAGGTACCCGGAGAAAATTGTATATAATACTACAGCAATGGTGTGGAAGCAATATTATATATTAGGGTATGGCGTCGGTGGCGGGAAGGGGGAAAAATATCTGGTAGCGACGTGCTAGGAAAAAATACGAGGTAACGCCTCTAGTAGTTCCGTGCAGGAGTCATGGTTGTTATGTCTCTAGGGATGTGGTGATATGGGCGATATGAGTGAGCCGTCGGTCGTCGGTCGCCGGTCGCCCAGCGTCGGGCGTCGCGGCGTCGGTTGGCAAAGCTCCCGTGTGCATTTCCACGCTACTCCACCGTCGACAAATCGACGAGCGAATGCTTTATATATGACCGCCATGAATTGAAGGGTGGAAAAACGGGCGATCGTTCGATCGGTCGGCATGCGACGTGTCGTCGCGGCGGCGGAGAGTAACGACGTTAACCTGGCTCTAATCTTTGCTCATGCTCGATGATTGCTATTTTATGAAGATGGGATGTGAAATGAAGTGGAACGTTATTTTTCAAACAACTTACAGCAACACGCGGGCGAGGGAGGAAATTAAATAGGATGTGTCACATTTATAGATTGTTTGTGAGACGTGAAAAAGTCGATATGTATCTTTTTTTAAGGGAATGATCACAGAGATGTTACTTTTTGTTAGTGTTACCGCCGTTTATTACAGCCACGTTTATTTCCATTTAAAATCGGCAAGTACCTACTTTGTGGGTTAGTGAATGGAAAAAAAATAATATTGCATATTAGGGAATTGGATTTTTTTAGTTGGTTTAGGTCATTCGGAATTTACCTTCACCATAAAGAATGCCATATACATTTTTGTGCAATTCAACTTGAAGATGTATCAACCGTCCAAGTCTGAACAAAATTCAATGCTGGAAATTTTATCTTAATTAAACATTTCAAAACTAGAAATACCACTCCCGAAAGACTGCCACGAAATTTTCCACCTCTAACTGGACCGCAATATTTTGCGTGATTTGTTCATTAGAAATAGCAAATACAGGAACCATTGAATTTCTATCTTAAAAAATGAACGTCGCCATAACCTCCATTAGTCTTAAGTACAATACGATCCACAGTTCATCCTAGAGGCTCCAGTATCTGCTGATCAGACTCTCTCTACAAAGCCGAATACGAAACCAATAAAAGATATTCTCGCTTGCATTTTATGGATGTGCGGATTACTGAAAAAAGTACAATCGCACATCCTAGCCGATTGTAAATCTTTGTTAGCACGTCAATGCCGAGACTCGAGTACCGTTGGTCGCGTGGTAGATGGAGTGCATGGACGCCGACGTCTACTAGTAGCATCGACATCGCATTCGAGCGTCTCGGAGCCCGGAAATTACGCCTTTATAATATGGCAACTGCGACACGTCGTTGTTAAAACCGTGTATAGTGCCGAGGACAAAATTTGTTTTTGAAAACAAGTCGGTTCGAGACACGACGGGCTGGCGCGTTCCACGTCGGTCTTTTCATCCGTGACGTTGTCAACATTTTGATAATAGTTCTCTCTTTCTCTCTCCTCTCTCTCTCTCTCTTGGTGATTATATAAAGCATGGGTTTCGGTGGTGTGAGCCAGTCAATGGTTAATGATTGATCGCGATGTGCTGTATCGGTTAGCTTTTAAAGCTTATATGCTCCGATTGAAACATAACCTAAATATTAAAAGGATTTTTGGCCGTTAAATTAGGACTATAACCTCCAAAGCCCTCCAATCCATTGACGCCGACCGATTTTCGCTTACGATCACCTGTATACAATTCGTGTAACTCGCAGCAGGTTCGTGACTTGGAAGCCAGCAATTTTATTTATAAGCAAAGGCGGCAAAAAGGGGTTTAAGTGTATTCACATTTAATAGCTTTTTTCAATTTCGCGAAGCCCCTCAAGTTAGCTTCTTGACTGACGCATTCTACACAATAAGCCTAAATGAAAATATTCCCCGATAAATTGAAATTAATTCATGACAAATTGTTCAAACAACAATTTAAAACGTCTTCGCAAAGCAAGCCGCAGCGACGAGAGCACGCCGTGGCTAGCCAGGGTGGTAAAGGGAGAGGGTGGCGGTGCTAGGGGTGCATAATGGACGCAGCAAGGGTGTCTGTGACACTTTGCATGCGCTGCGGCCTGCCTAGCTACAAGGCGCCCGTCGCGGCGCTGCGCGTCCCCTGCGGGGGTTGGCAGCGCTGCGACGCCGAATATTGTTTCCCGCCGTCGCGTCGATTGAAAATATGATCCGTGTCGCGCGTTGTGCCTAACACCACAACGCAGCCCCCCCTTTCCCTTGTTTGACAGACGCTCGACAAGCCAGAAGCACGGGTACACTTTAGATGGAGGAAAACTGAGGAAAATCATAATTAAGTCACGGATAGCTAACAACGAAGTTTGTATTTATTTCATGGGTTTTTTTTAAGTCAGCAAAAGGTGGCTAAGGAAAATGCGTGCAAGTGTAAACCTGGTCAATATTTACTCTGAATTACTAGAGATTCTTTTATGCCATTTCCCTATCCCGTGATTTTTCATTGAGGGTAGGAAAAATCAGCATTCCACAAGGATAAGGCTTTAATGTAGCCATATAACATCGTTAGGATGAGGGAGCGGCTCACGCACGTCCGGCGAGTATACCTACGCACTGACGCAGTAGTTCATCAGACATGTACAATAATCAAGGAAAAGCAGATCGACCAAATCACCGACGCGCTTTCCTCCTTTTCCGCAAAGCTACTGAGTTATTTGCTTTAGGGGGAAATCGTATTGCTCCATTCTCGGACGGCATGTTTTTATGGAACCGGGCTGGTTTTCAATACCTAAAGCAAGCGGAAAAGTGGTTAATTAAATTTTTGAAAAGTATGAATGAGTTGGAAACTTAGCGTTGTGCTCTTTTCCGAATGATGTATTTCCAGGTAAAAAAACAATGGACATTTATTTGATGCTCGATATTTCCGCCGGCTAAAAACACAGGTCAAAATAAAACGCCGATTCGATTTCTAGCAATCAAAGTTGCTTTTGAAAGTTAGCTGGTTATTCTAGTTAACTTCGTGCCCCAGAATTTTAGATTGTTCTTTCGCTAATGTGTTTTATTTTCTTATTTTTCAGGTAAATCTACTTCATTACTCGTTTTTCTTCTGAAAGCGACGCCAGTCTCTAGCGGCCAGCCAGTGAGTAATACAAATTACATGAAAAATCTTCAAGAATAGAAAATACATCTTCTTTTAGTTTTGATACCGTCTTCTCGCGCCGTACTATTCGAACGAAACTATGCCATCAATCTGGAATAGATTTATTGACTGGGATAAGTCCTGTCTCTTTCTTCCATAGACCGTACTAGATAAATGCATTACCTTAATGCCACACGAAGCTCGGAAATATACTTTTGCATAATAGAATGCATGATATTTCAACCACCAAATGCAATATTCAGCAAAAAATGTGCCCGCTATGTCGATATTGCTGAGAAATGGTCCTCTATAAGTGACGTCAACCAACTTTAAAAAAACAGATATTTCCTTTTAAAAAATTATACCTAGCCTCTATTGCTATTTGAACCAGCACATTTACATCCAACAGAAAATTAATCAACAAAGTGGTTAGAAACTAAAAATAATTAGAGCGATAGCAGCGTAATTGTTGTCAACACGATGCGCTACAACACCAATTTTAGCCCTGCCATTAAGCAACCGCGATCGTAATTCTTCACCAAGATTCTAGAGATACACCCCCTAAGCTGCAAAACCACGTAATTTTCTATTATTTAAAAAAAAATGCCTCTCCAAATCGATTTTCGCTCGTGCCAGTAAGTTCCGCTTGGTGAGTTAGCAATTAGTAGCATTGGCAGATGGATCTCCGTTCACGCAGCCAGTGAATTTAGAGTCAAACCAGCCATCCATATGCCTCCTACCATGCGTACGCCGACCGATACGCGTCGTGTTAAACTAACCTTATACGTTGCGTATCGTTACAATGAAACAGATCAAACTGTTTTAGTATAATAGAGTTTCCAAATAAGCCACAAACTGCTATGTTGTGAGGATTTCGAAGAGCCATCCACATATAGAATCCATTCTAGGGGACGCCAAGTTTCATTGTGGCTACTCCTTCAGACAAGAGGAACCATACGAGTAACAAACAAACAACTAGACAAACAAACGGACAAACAAACATGGCAGCATCAAAGCGACAATCCTTTGATGCAAAACTGGAACTGGAGCGTAACGAACTTTGACCCTTTAAGTTGCAGTTGTTTCGAGCATGTCGTGGCCACGTGCATATATGGAAAATGCATTTCACACCGCAAACGCGAATACAGATTTTCCGGTGGAGGACGATCTATTTGGTTCTTGAATCCAAGCAATTCTAACAAGAAATCGTCGTTGGATTTCATGCAATAGTTTTCCAAGGTATCCCCGGACGCGTGGGTCGGTTGTTTTATTTTCGTTAAGTGGCTGCCTGCTAGGTAATGGCGTAGGCGGGACGAGGTGCGATATAAGTAAGCAGCCCCCTGTCTCTGTCTCTGTCTCTGTCCCATTCGCCATTAGGCTGTGGAAAGGCGACGGTTTTTCTGTAGCATCCTCTCGACTCGAGTTCGTCTTCAACGTAGATCCCACTATCTTTTCTGCGCTCGGAAATGTGTCCTGCTTATATTCGTAAATGAGCTAGGTCTTTGTAAATTGCGAATAGACCTTCTTATTCAAGTGTGAATTGATATTTTCACATGGAAATTCGTGAAACTTATAGGGTCAGACTGAACTAAAACTCCCCGAGTCCAAAAGTTCACTTATTTTGAAACTGCAAGTAAATTTCAAGAGGATTGAATTTAGCTCTCAAGAGTAAAGCATAGCTCGGAAAGTTTTTCTGCTGCATAGCAATTCCGATTAGATCTTCACGTGGAGATTTGCGAGCGTCGGTAAAGAAAGCAAAGTAGCTGTACTTAGTGCGTGAGTGCAGAAATTGCCAATTTCTTCTATCCCCGCGTTCTCTTTTCTCCTCGCGCTTGTCCTTTCTTCGAGCGTCTCGCGGCGCGTCGCGACGCCGAGCTCCTCTTGTGCCCCGCCAGCCAACCAGCCAGTCAGCCACCCCCCAGCACACACCTATACACACCAGTTGGGTCTGCCAGGTCATTTGAATAAACGTTTTGCAAATTCAGCACCAGATTTTGGAACGAGGGACCTCGGATGCTTATTATGCATGCAGTAACGGTCTCTGAAGCCGTGAAAATAAGCCGCTCGCCCTCCACCTCCACAAGTAACCCCCCGACTCGCCCACCCCCACCCCCACGTGACACCATTCTCTCTACGTGAAGAGTGAGAGGAAGCTGGGCTAGGGGTTGTACATCGGTATATCCTAGTTTGCAAATTCACTACGATTAAATACATAAAATTATAAACTTTTCACCATTACCCAAGTTCAGTGCTAACCTAAATTTAGTCTTATTATATTATTAAACCATAACTTCTTAGTTATGCTACGAGGATATTGCGTAAAACTATATTATGAATTCCGTTTCCAATAAACTGGCTCTTATATTGTAGTAGCATACACTCACGGCCCACCACTGTGGGGGTAAATAGAGGATGGGAATTGCTACTGGAATGGTGGAAGTTATTGAAAAAGTAATAACATGTCTGGCAGGTTTGATGGAGTGAGATGTGAATGCTGGAGGGGGGTGGGGGGGGGGGGGGGTGCCATTAGCAATTGATGCACCCTTATTGAGAGAACGTTTTATTTCCTTATTACGTGACTGCATCAATTGTCCACCCCCAACCCACCCCATCACTACACCCAAAATAACCTGCCTTGTACAGTACCCATCACAAGTCTGACATTGATGATAAAATCCAGAATCATGTGCTGAAAGTACTAAAGATGTAGAAATAAGCTCCCGGTATCGTTTATTCACAACTAATTTCAAAAATTGGCGGCGATATACCACCTACTTTCAGCATTACAATTATCCTATATGTGACTCTTGTCGACATGTCTTTATTTAGTTTTCCTCACGCCAAGCATTTTATTGTTTCGCTGCGCTGTACTTATCAAAAAAGGCCACAGTTTCGTAACTGCATTGAAACAATCTCACTAATGGCTCATGGTCTCTAATTGCGAGCTTTATTTTTTTCACGCTTTAAAACCGTGAATGGTGAGGTATTAAAGTCCAAGGATGTATAAAACACAGTTCTGCTAAACGTTTCGCCCATTCCTCATTTATTCCGCGCTACTACTATATTTGAGAACGTGTAGTCCGGGGAGTTTAAGATTAGTTCCTTGTAGTACTTGAGAATTACTTGGTTCTACCCAATCCAGTGTAGCGCTTATTTTATGAGGACAATGGTACGGATTGCAAACAATGTCGCCAGTTTCACGGCGCATTGTTTGATTTACTGCAACTCGGTCAAGTAACTTTGCACAAGCTTGAGATAAGGTATATTGTTCAAGATGCACGACCTAGCGACCCGCCATTGTCTCCCTCACTCCCTCGGCGATTGCAATGCTGCGCACGAAGTGCCCGCCGGTGATAGCCGCCATTTTTTAAATTAACTCGTTGTTCAAAACTCGTATGCGAAAAACACCATTCGGCGTAATTTCATTTGAATTTTACGATCTTTTATAATGAAATGTATGACAATGAATTCGTATAGTTTTTTTTCGCATACATTAATTTGTATTTTAATATATTAATTCCTTAGCATTTTTTTCCGTTTCAAAAGTTTTAACCTGAAAAATTAATATAATTACTAAAGTTTGCACACCAGAGAATTATATATCTACTGGTACTGAATGTAAAAGTTCGTGAATGGTGCATCTAATTCCCAGTTTGTGCGTTACCCAGGGAGTTTGAAAATCTACTGCACTCTGCTCTATTACAGATAGTTATTGCATTTGCGAATTCTGCTCTCTCTATCTCTTCTCTCACTCTCTTGTTACACCATACACTATAATTTTCAATGAAAGGCACAGATATAGCTATATATCAAATGTGTAATAATATTTGAAACTGACGTTTGGCAAAAGCTTTCCCCTTAATTTGCAGAGATGCTTTTGGTTTTGAGTTCATGCTACTTCATTAACCTCGTGTTATGAAAAACTCGGTGGGACAGAAAAAAAGAAAAAACCAGAATGGTATGTTAGTTTGATGTACTTTTGAGATCCTTTTTTGAGGTTTTTCGACAGTTTCACAGTTTATACTTTACACGTTAAGATACTGACAGTAAACCATGTTGATAATAAGGAAGCTCACTCTAATCCTTTTAATTAATTAGTTTCATGTTACTAGCAAGGCACACCATGTGAATACACGTGATAGTTGACGAAATACATAAAAGTGATTTCCTGCAATTTAATATACCACACACACACATCCTTAGCTTCCTCCCCCCCCCCCCCCCCACAAGTGAACTTCGGAACATCTATCTTATCACGAGTCCGCGAGAGCTTTATGCAAGATCCCACAGGATGCCAGCGAAATTCAGTACGAAGTCCACCCATCCTGTAACTTGATAGATAGTGGGGTGCAAAGTATCTAGGAGTTTAGAACACCTTTATTTTGTGATAAAAACGTTCTTTACTTGCCTCTTCTGTACGGGTCTATCAATTTCAATCAATCTCCATTATGCGAATGATCTCGGCGTTTGCATAAATTGGCAAGATTTATGACAGCTCGTTGAATAGTGACCTTTCTGAGCACAATATAGTGACCTTTACGGGGATAGCCTGACCAGCTGCCGCCAGGAGTTTTAATTCCAATTGAAATATTTATTTCACAGAAAGACACGGGCAGAAAATGAATTGACTGAATGAAACCAAACTGAAATGAAAGGAATCAATCGTGAGCAATTGAAAGGCGCGATTGGAAAAGCGGTGGCTGGAAAAATTAGTCTCTATTCTTTTCACCACGCAATATTTCATTAATTTGCAAGCGTATCTTGAGCGGCCGACGTTCGAGGTTGCGTTTTGCTTTGCGCTTGACCCTAGATTATGGAAATGTCAATTATAAGTATGGCTGACGTACAAAGTCAACCGCGCGTAACACCTTACAAGAGATCCCACACCTTCCCTGTTGGCCGGCCCTTGCAGAGTTCGAGATAAGTACGCAAAGTCTGGGCGTGATGGATTGCTCGAATATCGAATTAATAATAAACGCATACATTTTGGATGCTCTGTAATGTTTAAAATACTCACAAACAAATGGTAAGCTACGTATCGCGTGTTCTTTGAGCAGCGGCGAAACTCTTTGCCTTCCTTCAGCTTGGGTTGTTATTCTCTCTAGAGTTTGCCATTTAATTTGAGTGGGTTTTTTTTTAGATGCCACGCTGTGTGTGTGTGTGCAGAGAAGATTTGCCTCAGAAACTTTTCTCCCAATAATATTATATCGTTCCTTCGTTTCTCCAGTTCTGCGTTTCAAAAATTCGCCTCTCTTCGCATCGCGTCGAATCCATCCGAGCATTCCTCGACTACTTACTTGATAGAAGTCGAGACGTCGTCAGAATATCAAATCGATCTCTTCTCTTTCATCTCACTTCAGCAGATATCAATATTTTATGAAACTCTTAGTTTATCTTCGTGCGTTCGGCATTCACACTAGCTACCTGCTGTTTGCTTATCAAGCCAATATCCCTTTTCGAAGAATTGGGACCTAGAACCCCGGGGTTTTCATAAGCCCACCGCGGTTTTACCTCTAAATTGCATGGCGTAGTTTTTTAAATCACTCGTTTCCCTCGATCGGCCATCATTCATTCAAGAGGTTAATAATTTTCATATCGATTTCTCTTTCGCTCGTTAGCTGTAACGAGACACACTTCAAGCGACCGCATAATTTCTCTTCGTTTGTTTCTCAATAATTCACAAGCGTTCATTCATTCATGTTTGTTGAACAAAACTAGCTCATTTTTGACATATCGACGTGAAAGAAAAGATGAATGTTCTCACTCTGACATAAAAAGTCAACTTCCAAAGCTTCGCGGCTTTCGTGAAACATATTTTCCGGGTCATTTATTTCAAAACTAACTTTTTGTCGTCCTGTTGCGTTTTGAATGGCTGAAGAAAAATTCGTGGAGAGCCCGTGAAAACCCAGACAGCCACTTGTTAAATGATAGCCGCGAACATTAACTGCATCCGACTTGTTCCGACTGCTTCGCTGGTCCAGGGCAAACATGTCAACAATTGCTCGCACTGCAATTTGCAATGGAAATTCGCGTCCCGTTGCCGCGCCCTGCCCGGTGAAAACCTTGCTTGTTTTCGGGCTTTTCCTGCCTGCGCACACACCTGATCCCAAAACGTACAACGCCATATCGACCGTTCCTGCCACTGTTTCCTGGAACACTCCTGGCGCTAAACGATTTCAAAGCCGATGGAGTTTGCAATTTCAATTGATTGTTCATAATATGAATTGTGTTTCCAGAATTTTGTAGCAAATTGAATTGAATTTCGTTTTGTTAAAATATTAAATGTGTTAGTTACTTAATTTCCTATATTAAATTGTAACAAAGGCACTTGTAAGAATTCACTTTACTTGACCATGGAGAAAGTCAAATATAATTTTTCTCAGAATCTAGAAAATGCCCAAGCCTCTTTGACCAAACCTTCGTGTTTATTGAATACGAAAGAGTTGGTGTAATTATAGTAATCACCTACGGATCCTGATAAACGCGTTAACACCTTACCTTATACGTGCGTACGCGCGATTGCGTAAGACATTTGATGAGTTTTTCGTGGTTTATTACAAAGATCCCATGGTTCAAGTAATTACACCGGAGAAGGACGGTGCGGTACCCACCTACCATATACCTATCGTACGGGCAAGCGGTCGCGCCTTGGTAAAGCCTTGCTGCCGACCAGCAGGCTAGTTATCCTCCGAAGTCCATTAACACGATTCCATCCTTTGACCCTGCCAGTAATTTCACAGTAACCGAGAATTAAAATTTTCAATTAATTCCCCCCTAACTTACGTGATGAGTGAGGAACTTAGAAAAAAATCATTAAACTTTTTTTTCGACTTGAAATCGTGTTCAACATCCTTTGATAGGTAAATTTATCGTATTATATGCCCGATGGTCGCGGACTTGCGAATGGATTAAGCTGTATCTGTGGAAGGATTCGGTAAATCATTGGATTTAATTAATTATTACAACAAGTTCTGCGTGCCGAGGCATAATTCTGCTTTGCAAAGACGCTATTGATGCTTTAACTCGTGTATAGCCACGTTATACAAAACATGGGCCATAGAAACACTGCGATCTACCAATAAATTGATCCCTTACGTTCTCCGACGATGCTGACAGTGCACAATTATTTCGCATGATTTTATGTTGGCTTGCGAACGGTCGCGTGAAATGGCGATAGAATGATTTGTATCTCATTTCAATTTAAGCATGCCAATTTTATTAAATATCCGATAACAATTATTTCCGGATAATTTAAATTATGCATCCCCGAGTGTGCCGTGTAAATCGCATTTCCCTGCATATTTTGACCCAATTAATTTTGAAGTTTTTGCTTACTAACGATTGCAATTACAACGATGTGATGGGAATGGAGGTTATGCATTTATTTTGAATTGTCGAAAAAATGTTTGACGTTGTAACGCACGGTGTGTAACTGTCAGACATTTTACCTGCTTCATAAATATGTGTAGCCAGCTATAAATTAATAGTTATCGCTCCAGGGAGTGGCTATAATCATATATTCACTCGAATTCAAAAGCTTCATATTTATATAATAACAATCAAATTTATAAAATATTTCACATGTATGCAAATTTTAGGGTGGTCATGGGGTATCACTTTTCCATCAATTAAATTTAGTGCACGCCAAAAATTTTGATTACAAACCCTAAAAAATAAAAAAAACCGTAGCTAATTGCGTTCAGTAAAAACAAAAAAAAAAACATTGCTTTGACTTTGAAGTATAGGGGCACTTTTCCTAAATTCTCCGTCATCCCAGAGCGCAGTTCACAGCAGTTTTAATCGCGCCACATCGCATCGCAACGCATCGCAACGCTATACGCAACGCAGTGCGTGCGTCCTAGTGTGCGAAACTCCAAACCTCCGCGGTCCAATTACTCATCGTCATCCAGCTAAATATAGATCCTAATTCCCATTTTCCATATCCAAGTGCCACCATCATACCTGTATTGCCACCATGCGCACGTGCCCGCTACGCCAGCCACCCTCTCTGCCACATAATATTTACTTCGCACTTTATAGTCATGGTTACTAGTAATTGGGATTTATTACTCCCAGGACTAGACTTCCATTAATTTTACGCAATCATAAATGGTTGAGTTTATTCGACGCCCTGGCGCTGTGAGCAACAGGACGATGCAAGGTTGGTGCCCAGTATTTAGAAGACCTTGCAATAATTTACATTGCAATTTGTAATCGTGTGGTTTTATTGCTGACGCTTTTGACTATAGGAATTAAAGAAAATTGTGGTATTGAAAAGTGACGCGCTGCTCCTCCGCCAAGGTTATTTGGATAATATTGTACTTGTTGGTTTAGATAGATTTATAAATGGATTCTCGTTATCTGGAAGAGTTATTGAATACCTTTAAGGTTGTTTCATACTTTTAAACTTTTTTTGCCCATTTTCAATCCGTTCCGTTCGTCATTCTCATTTTTTATATACTCTTTTAATCTATTTCTAAACGAAAACTGTAGGTTTTGGAATATGAAACTATATTAAAATGATCTGATTTATTATTAGCTTTCACTCAAAAAGTGAAGAAACCGCACAATAGTCGCCAGCAGCGCTAAAAAACAATGTTCCCACTATTAACCTTGGCGAACTTCCACCCCAAAATAGTTCCGTCAATGGTGTGTCTGAAGTGACGGTAGCTGCACGTGTTTTGACGAATTAGCGATGCAAACACAGGCGATTGACCCCCGCTAGGTGCGAGGTGGCATATTACGCCACGGAATTATGCGGCCAAGGGCTCGGCGACTCGCACGATGATGAACGGCAGTCAGGCGACGCGATCAACCATCTACTGTCTAAGCACCCAAACCAAAAACGCGGGTAGCTATGGAAGAGTGAAAAGTTTTTGATTAGATTTTCACGTTTTTCCATCGCGCGCGGCGAACGACGAGCAGCGATGTAACCCGCGCGGTCTCTATTGTACAAACTTCTACACAAATGATGATAGTTAAGTTATGCCTATCCTTTTTTTTTGGTGAATGTTATCAAGATTATGAAAATTGGAAAAGCAATGTGATATTGAAACGTCCTATTATAAAATAAAGGGAAGACAAAAAATGTATTTCGTTGTTATCGTGCATGTGAACAGAAATTGCGCTTGAAAAATGAAATAAAAGGATGGACATTTTTTTCTGTCATTAGTACATCCTCGCCATGTTCGAGCTCATAGAAAAGTCAAAAATAAAATGTCAGGAGGTCTATAGAATCGTTTTTTTCCGAACCAGAATGTTTTTTTTGTTTTTTTTTAGCACGGGCATATGTTTACCTATACTTTCATGGAGGTTTTATATGAGAAAGTTAAGCCAACGTTAATTACAAGCTTGTGGTTAAGCGCCAACGCTTCTAATTTTTCCAAACATGGTTTTTATTTTGATTGTGGGATGGCGTTGAACTGCTATTTGTCTTTACACCGAAGAGATTCGATTTAGTGTCGTTTATTCGCCAAGATCTCGCCGCCATCGCTGATGTTTTCCACTCTGGGCTACTTTAAAGGGCTCGCAGCTCAGAGGGCGCCAGGCCTGCCAGCCCTTCTTGCACCCGGTGCGGGTGATTTATATAGTTTGAGGGCCCACTTAGGCCCTTGTATCGATTAAGTACAATCGGTCATGCTTCTGACAGACTGAATATGAGAAGGCGAATCGATTGAAAGGGGGAAAATGATTTATTTTCTAGGGTTTGGCAACAATTTGATCGGGTTTTCGTCAAAGATGTGAGAGTCTGATGTTTCTTTTCACACCTTCTTAGGAAATAATATGGTTTGTGAGATGTAGATCTTTGCATCTATTAAATGTGCCACTTTTGGAGTTTGAAGTTTGGCATGCATTTTTAAAACAGCCAGTAGCATTTTTCTTTTTCGTTTTTTTTGTAACTAGAAATGTAGGCATGCAATTATTTCATCTTAAGGGGGTTGTAGTGCCTCCGTCTCTTTTCCTGGGGGATCCAGAGAATAGAATCCTATTTTTTATTCTATAATTGGGGTTGGTAACAACTGTTTCAGAAACTAAAAAAATTCTCTTTTAGTGCACATTTTCCGGAAAATCCATTCTAAAAAATATATATTTAAAAACTGGATATAAGTAAAAAGGGAATCTTTTCAAAATGGTTGGCTCATGTATTTTTTATGTGTTGTTTGTTAGATTAACAGACTGAACAACCTTTGGGATCCACAGCTGCTATGAAAACTCTGTTTTTTTTTTCTTCTGGAAAACATTGAGAAAATGCCTTGTATATGCTCTTTTTCAACGCGTGCAACAAAAAGAAAAGATACAATTTTTGATTTTGAAAAGCGTCAATCTGTTGCCAATAGTTTGATGAGTCGCCTAGTATTTGTTCCGTCGCAATCGGACAAGTGGTATGGCTGATTAGATGTTTACAGTAAACCCAGATATAGACCAGGTAAGCTCCCACTCCAACAGCCTTTATGCTGTTCTACCATAGCACCAATGTTAAACTGTCTTTGCGAAAAATAGCCGCCAAATGGCAACTTTTCCGACAAAAGTACAGGATCTAGGTGGAGACATTGTTGTTTGGAGTGTTAAGACTTTTTATCTCGTTTTTTCTCGCAGATTACTCGTATTTGAGATAGATTCACACTCAATTAATCTGTATTAATAGTAAACTCAGCGATTGATGTACAGGAATCGATACTTTGATTAATTATTATTAAATTATAGAGGTTTGTAAAAAAGTGCGGCCGCAAGCGCCATCGTGTGGCACCTATCGTAACCACACGTTGCCGGCTCGTTTGCTCAGCAGCAGAAATTAAAAAATCAACGCTGGCCCTCTGACTTAAACTCCAAACTCAGTGCTTATACTGTAAATACGTAACACATATTAAAAAAAACAGAGAACATACGCATGAATATACGCACACATACTTTCCATTATTTGACTTTATTGTTGGCTATTTCTGTTCCATCCTGCAAAAAGAACAGTTTTCTGCAAATATTTTCAATTCAAAAACGTCTAGTACGCATATGCCGTAATTAATGCCGAATGCATGCACGCCACCGGTCATAAATGTGCAAAACGCAATTAAATATAATGAAATATCATCATTACCACAGTTCGTTTCTCATCTAAATTAATATTTATACACCGTTGTTATTTTCACTATACGTATGCGCAGGCTATTTACCTGCAATGAGTGTGTACATGCCTCTCGTACATGCATTGTGAATTCTCTCGCCATGTACACAGATTTTTCCAACAAGGTAGATTATAATGCGTAACTACAGTGCGTTAGTGCTAGCTGCTCGGGGAATATTTATAGAGAACTCTGCTCGGCGCTATGAATATTAACGATGTCGGATTAGGCTGTTGAGTGTTAAAGGTATATGGAGACTCAGGACTCAGGACTCGGGAGACGGGGACCAGGCAGGCAGCATGCAGGATATTCGGCAGCGCAGGAAGCGACTAGCGGGTTCAGCTAGTCAGGATAACGAGTGTTCAGGAAGCTGGTTTGGGAACTAAGTGTGAATGACAGATGAATTATAATATAGTTGATACTCCAAGGGCTTAATTATTTATCAAGTAATGCAGGATAAACACAGTTTTCATGTTCATATGTGTCCAGCATTCTTAATTGAGTTAGAATCAGTTTGATGTAGTTGTATAAAGTGTTTATATCGTATATGTATATCGACCTATGGGGACCTTTATAGGGATACACACATTGAAAGATGTTGAAGTTGTTTAGTTTTAAAGTAACGACAAGTACTTTGTTTGAAGTGATGTGTTACCTGAGGATGTTTTCTTTCATGGAATATTATCTGTGCGGTTGCACAGTTTTCCAGGACTGTAATGGAGGTTACGTTATTAGCAGCAACTGTTATCGACGTGCAATTATAAAAGAAACTTTGTCGTTGATTGTGTTCGCTAAGCGGCAATGACTGAATGGCACGAACGCTTTCATATTTAATGCTTACCTACCTATACGATATATGTTATGTTTGCAATGAAAAGTTATGTTGTTTATATGGACGGTGAAACAAATCTGAAGGGTGCACAATTTTTGCATCTTTTCGCGCTACAAGAAGTTGTTTTTTTGTTGGCGTCATTTCGTAAGTTTTCCGTGATGTAGTTTGGCGGTTGACTGGTGAAGTTTTACTGAGTTTGCGTTGTTTTAGAGGTAGAAGAAAATGAAAATGAAAATGAACATTAAAGTGGTGTGTTAAAATTTCCACGAAAATTATACATAATTGAATTTTACTTGAAATAAATCTTTGTTCTTGCGGGGCTTCCTACGCCGTCGACCTGTGCGAACTTCTATAAAGAGAAATGTGTATAATTAGTGGAAACTCCAGTTGTTGTTGCATATATACCGTTTGATTTTTCCTGAGACTGATGTTTCCACTACGCTCTGAAATTGCGCCCTGATAAAATATGTATCCCAACCAAAGATGGTTACATGTATAACAAAAAAGCATGCCCATTAATTCGAAATAAAACCTGACTATTCATCAAACGAAGCAATTTTCTTGCAACTTCTTCGTGTTTTTGCTTGTGGTGTGTGTACTCCGTGTTGTTCTTTTTTCTCTTGGCCAAGAAATACCATCAGGTTCTCGTGCGATCGATTTATTGATATCCTGCCGACACGCTTACAGTGGGGACGGCTGTGTCACCGTGTGTATGGGGGGGGGGGGGGCACTCTGACCTCCCCCCTCCTCCTGTTCACCATCCCTTAAGGGCACCCGTGTCACCGGAATCATTTAATGACTGTGACACAATGATTCTAGTAAATGATTACGATCACAAGGCAAGTGATACTCGATAAAATCAACATATTTCATGTTGGTTGGAAAAAAACAACGAGTCATACACGTTTAATGAATATTTAATGTACGCTTTTACTGAGTTTTCAAAGCAAATTGACTCGTTTTTTCTTCTATAAACTGCAAATTAGTTTTCCCGCAGTGTGTCTTTAAAATATGAAGTTTGACACAAAATAATTCAGCTTACGAGAGCAATTTTCTGTCACGAAAATGCATGAAAAATGCATTTTGTTAATTCATTCATTCACAAGGACTTAAAGGCGCTTTTATTAAAACTAGGATAAATGTTATGTAAAGAGTCCGCAGGAAAATAATTTTTGCCTTACAAGAAGGAAGAAAAACGAAGAAAGATCTAACCTGCATCGAAAGGTGGTGTCTAGCCGGTTCGTGTTCAGGGACATGAGAATTATTACTGAAATTCTTTGACGTGTGCATACCGATAATTTAGGTAAACTTGCCAATTTCATAACGAGGAACTCTCCTCCCTTCTCAACGAGATCGTGTTCCGCTCGTCGGGTCGCAAAAATACTCGGAACGCAAAGAAAGAAAATGACCGGTGTAGAAGAAAGAGGGAAAGAAATAATCACAGATGTAGCGAAAACAAAAGAAACAACGAGAGCTTGCAAGTATTTGTAAAGGTGGATATAAGAAAACAGGTCTGGATTTTGCGGAGAAAAGGGAATCCCGTTGGTTCCCAGCGCTCCCGTTCATTTCCTCTGGCGACTGCTGTACAAATATAAGAAGGTGCGAGCGGCCGGGTCGATACAGGAAACGGAAGCCGCGGAAAAGTGAAGGAGAGCGGAGGCTTGGAAAGCGGCGTAGACCGGGAGAGAGGGAGATACAGGGAGAGAGAAAGAGGAGGAGGAGGAATCAAGGCAGACTCGAACTTCTGTACATAGTGTAGCGAATTTCAAGGGCCGGTTGCATGATCAGTTGTGGTTCCCGCGATTTTCCGCCAGCTGGATTCCTCAAAATTCTCGTGCGTTTGTGGATTAAAAGGTTTTCCGACTTCTGCCGGGTAAGGGTTAGCCGCCGCAGAGTTCTTTCTTGTGATGTTGAGCGAAAAAATGAGAAGCTGATCGCTGATATCGATGAAAGATAGATTTTAAATTATTCCATTAGGTGGTTGCCTCAGAAAGTTTAATAAAGGCAGTTACGTCAGAAAATTCTGATGGGACACATCGAAAAAAAAAAAACTTGTTTTATAACCATTTTGAAACAGGAAAAAAACACTGAATTTTTTTTTTTGTTCAATTTGCGTCGCCGTCGTCTACGCTTCGGTACATTAATCTTTACAAGTCTAATCGAAAGGGTCTTACGACGACGCCGACTCATTTTCTTTTTTAGATTTCCATTTCCTTTTACTACCCTTCCGTTTATTAAAATTGTGCAACGCCCACCACCTCCAGTGTGCAACAAAATAATCCCCTTTCTGGCTTAACGAGTAATTTAAATTCTACAAAGCATGCTACTGGAAAATACCTCTCTTTCAAAAAATGTTTGTCTAGAAAATTGTTTCAATTTTTCAAAAGTGTAACACATTTAGCAGTCTCGAGTCCAACCGGTTCGTGTATATAACGTTGTGTGGGTGTTGGCTTCGGCATGTTACGTCGTTGTTGGAGCTACTCGTCGGCTAATTCCTCAATTGTGACGCGGATTAAAAGAGAGTGTTTGCGCTTCACGCGATGAAATATCTGCTAGACTTCACTGCGGTACATTTTGTGAGAATATTTCCACATTCGAGCATGCCATCAATTTCAGAGAATTTAGAAGATAGCCTGATCACCTTCGCAAGTTTGTGAATACTCCAACAGCGATGAATCGCGAATTTAACCTCTTCATCATCGAACACGGCTATCGTTTCACGAAAATCAGCAAAACTTGTACGCAGCTTAAAGCTTCATCAAGCAGCCTATAAATGGTATTAGTAGATCGCGCGCTTAGTGATTTCCGAAAGACACTCTTGCACATTCCCTTCATTAAAAGTGTTGAAGCTATTAATTAGTTATTTAATTAACGCCTAGTGTTAAACACAGCTCGATGTAATCCGCATATTTCCTTCCCTTAACTCCCTCACACCGTCTTTCCTTTCCTCCGAAAACTCTCCATCACTTTTACTTACTTCGACGCTCGCGCTGGGTTCCCCATTTCATTCAGTTTCGGCTCTGGAAACTTGCCTCGATTCCGCGCCTCATGCTAAGCTGGTAATTGGAATATCGGCCTGATTAATGTTGTCCTTGTGTATAATAGTTTGATTTGACTCGCCGATGTAAAAACCCTTTAATGTTTCTTTGTGCTTTTGCCCCATTGAAAGTGAAACGATAAACAATTCTTGAAGATGCAAAGTGTGATATTAAAACTTGTGCTGCTTTTTGTTTAGTACGGGCATAGCAATTCAACTTGGGCTAAGTTTTAAAATATTATCAAGGGCAATTTGGCGGTGTTTGGGGGGTTGGGGGGAAGCAATTTGCAATCCGATTATAGTCTGATCGAGTCGAAGATTAATTGCAACTCTGAAAGCAATCCCAGCTCTTGGAGTGCTGCGAGGGCTGCTCGCTTTCGGTTTAGACGCTGCAATTTGCACCCCTTTATTTAATTGTATCTTTACAGTGATGCGAATGTTGATCGGTGTGCGTTGTTCAATGTCTGAGACCGAATATGATAATGCCATGGAGTTTTATGGGTATTTTTGTGAGAATCCGGCGGATTGGGATGAAATTATTTACACAAAGTGGTAACTGATAAGGCGATAGATCAATGGGCGAAATTGGAGATGAAAACGGATGGTGACTGCCGTGAGTTTAAATTGAAAGATGAACGCTTCGTCGTTCAATATATAAACGAATAGATTATGCACAGGCTAAAATTGGAAGATAAAAGATGCATGAGACCCACCAGAAGTTTCTATATGAAAATCAAAACAGAAGGAAGGCAACTTTGCATATTACTTTGAAATCGGGCAGACGTTTGCTGTTTGAGATCGTAAAAAAAACGTCAATACCATTTATAATGAGAAAGCTGAAAATTGATATTTGATATCTGATTTTCTTCTCGGGTTAGTTGTGTTTTTTCATCCCACCTCCCGAGCGTTCTTTGCACTGATTTTAAGTTATTTGCGTTGTTGCGTTGATTTACAGAGCTTCTTTTGCTTTGATCGTTCTGTTCCCAATATTTTATCCAATTGTTTTTGTTTTTTTGTAACGTAAATGTGTGGAATGGGAGAACTTCACTAAGATTATTTACTGAAATATCTTTTCACTTAAGCGACTTTGAAAAAAAAATCCGTGCCTTGCAGCTTTTACACATACTGACTGATCACTCCGAATAACATCCTTCACATGTAATATAATTCTTTATTCCACAAATCCCTTTATTATTTCATTCTGCCGAACTAACTTGGCACACATATTGTAACACTAAATTATCGTAATACGATGCAAGAGAACTGAGAACGAAAATCTAAATATAGATATATTATATCTATAGGCAACCGACATATATCTTCATATTTCTCAGCAGTAACCTTCCAGCTTGTCAGACAGTTTCCTTTTCCACCATCCAGTCTTTTTCACTTGAGTTCCCCAATTTCCGAAATCCAATATTCGAAGTAAAATTGAGGTCGGTGAAAAAAAATGGAGAAAGAAACCTCCTTCATATCTCATCCATTCCATTTCTTTCGCTATTCTTATGCCTCCAAGTCCACGCTGTTCGTTGGAAGCGAGTTGCAACACCGGAATCATGTGACAGGAAAAACCCCTGAAAATCCATTTGCACATTAAACCATCGCTAGGTAAAGTAGCCAATGCAACATGAACACATTCCAGAAAGATTGCTTTGAAAAAGGCGAAAACTTAATTTTACAAAATAACGACTCAAAACGTTTGTAATCCAAAAAAAATAACGTTCTGTAGTCTTGATATCTTTATGGTCTGATATCTTTTTCGAGATATTTCATTATTGACTAACCGATGAATATCAGTTTCTGTTGATCGATGTCTGGAAAGAAAACAGGCGAGCATTATTTATATCGCATTCAGGATCGCTTCTTCCTGACATGGCATGCTTTATTATCTTACCCGTTTGACGTGATGGCTGCAAATAAAACCAGAAAACCATTTCGGCAGAATCGATTGGTAGTTCGAAGTATAGAAAACTCCTTATTATTACTCAGAAGACTTCACAAGACACTTGTATTTCGGTTCATGGTGCCATTGATCGGTAAGCTTTAAAATGGTGGAGGTGCCAAGTTTTTACCAGTTGGCTATCCTGAAAATCTTGAGCAACCCTTGGGTGTTGAAGAACAAAGGCCAAGCCGCAGCCCCAGATTTGTAGTTCTAAGTTTATAAAACTCTCAAGACTTAGCAAGACAAGTTAAGCATTAAAAAGGGGGAGGTACCAAGTTTGGTTGAGCTGTAAACTGGCTTAATGAAAAATATAATACTACATAAATAGCTTTACTTACATCGGGAATTTTGATTGCAAATGCCTTACAACTCATATTATGAAACGCATATTCTTTTCACGCATGAATTGTTTGAATCCTTTCCTCAGTAAGCTTAACAGTAGAGGTGCCAAGTTTGGTATATGGTAAAGTACCATAACCTTACTTCCTAGTTTAATACAACCTATCAAATGACACCATTACGATAATGTATGCAAATAATAAGCGTGTCCATACCGTGGCTAATTCTTGGCGTCTCTGTAAATCGTGTTCTTTGTTCAGCAAGCTTTTATATGCGACGTGCTTGGTGACCTCAACTTTGATTCTTTATCTTGTAGCAAATTAGCTTACCAATTAATTGCACCGTGCTAAGATATATTTATTAGATAAAAAACATGTGCTCATTACTCTCAGAAAACTTAAAAAACTCCTTTGGTGACCCCACGAATAACAATGATGGACGTGCCGAGATTTTTTGTTTTTTAGTTTAGAACGTTTTAGTTAGTTTTCGTTAGCAAAGAACACAAAGAAGCCCTTAATGAAACGGGCCATTGAGCTTTTCCTTGAAGCCATTATGAAGATATCGTTGTGAGTGCGATTTCGAGTGCTGAACGGGGCACGCGTGCAACCTGGCTAGCACGCGACGTGACTGGTAGGAGTGCGTGACATTTGACGCGTGCAAACTGGCTAGGACACGTTTTATTCAGGAGGTTTACAAGAAAAGGCTTATCCAAGTAAACAAATCTTAGCAACTATAGCCACTGCGAACAAATCATGAATGAATGAATACGCATGATTTTATTATCTTGTGGAATTAACAATTTTCACGGATTTAAAAAAATACCCACGTATAGTTTTGTACCTATACTGTTCTGGGGGAAATTTAACAATAAGTTTTTTTCACTGTTTTATTTATTTATTTTGTGGAAACTTACTACATTTGATGAGTGTAGAGATTGGAGCGAGTAGAGCGAAATCTTCTATTGTTTGCAGAGTACATTTTTGTCTGATCAACTTAGGCTCTTTCTTTTTTTTTTAGAAAAATCAGTCCAAATAGTTTTGTAACCATTCAAAATTTACGAACATTTTCTGATTTTGTAGAAACTTTACGGTGTAGTGCCGCCAAAGTTATTTGATTTTTTATCACCAAACTTAGCAAAGATGTAGAATACACCAAAATGAAGTAGTTCTAAAGGTTTGGAGCCCGAATGTGTTTTTTTTTTCCTAAATTTCTTAAATTTCCACAAAAATTTAGTGAAGTTAGGCTGTATTTCTTGGACTTATACAATGGATCGGCTTCAAATTGTATCATCCCAAAATATCGCTACGCTCATCTTACATCGCAACTCAAATTGCGTTCGCGAAGCCCGGGTAATAACATAAGGTGAAACTACGCTAAAAAAATCATGCTTTGTATCAAAACGCGAACACAAATCCTCATTTAATCATGGTAATATATGGCGCGAAAAAAAAAATCACAGACTTCGACAGTCGCGTTTTGAATGAGAGTGTTATTAATGCAAAATCCCCAACGCATGGCAGTGTTTTTCCACGGTTTTCCACAGTATTTTTCCCGATTATCAGTGGGCGAGAAGCTTCTGTCGGAAAACTACAACGCAGAGTCAATCGAGTTTATTTTCCGCGTTTCGATTACGGCATGGGCGAGCGTAATGTGGTTGCAGACCATTCTATACGCCACCGTATGAGCGTAACATATGGAAATCACCTTCTCCAATAAACTAGCCAAGCCATTGAATCAAACCAGCCTCCCCTGCCTCCCCCACGCACCCCTATCAACCTCCCATGCAAACGGGCAGTTTTGAAACAAACGGTCGCGACCAGTACGCTGCACATTTCACAGGGCGACGTGGCGTCAAACGTTATATAACACCGTTATTGTGTACCACTTTGGTGAATATAATTTATTCTGAAATTCGAATAAAATTGAGTGAAACATATGAACGTGAAGCCGGGTCGTGTGGAGCTCCATTTTTATTTGTATCAAACAGAACAAACAACTGTTAGCCTTTATAAATGCTGTGCGGTTTTCACATTTTTCACCGTTATTAAATTTATGTCGTTTTAGAGGCGCCGGATTTAGAGCTCGTGTCATCGGCAATCGGAAATCAAAAAAATTGTGTGAATGAATCGCTATCGGGCTTTTGACTTTTTGACGCGTTCATACATTCAGTTGCAGTGTTTGTGTACGGCTAGAATTGTCATTAAAATGTTGATTGTATAAAAATGTATTACATCCGATCTGCGATCCCGTTTCTCAATTATCAGTGAATGATGATTTTGAAAGCTTCTGGATGGAAACGAGGTCAGCTGTGTCGAGAGCGTCGGCGTTGGCTATGGCGTCGGCGTGCATTTGGCATGTCCTCGCGGCCGTCTGCCGCTGACCAGAGGTTAATGTATTCGTCGCGGTGACCGGCGACGCTAATCCGACGCCGGGCGTCGGCGAGCGTCGCATCCCTAACTCTCGTCGGGCAGTCGGGCCGGCCTCCGTCGATGCGGAAAGCTACTAATTGGCGACTCAACGACATGAAAAAAACTATGCTCTCCGCAATCTGTCTCTATTTGTTAGTACGAAACTTTATTCTTGTATCCACCAGGGGGTAAAAAAAAAAAAATATATATATATATATATATATATATATATATAAATAATTCGCACACTTAATTAGATGTATGTCAACATGATCGCTAATGAAGTTAATTCTCATTGGGCTCTTTACAGTTTTTTTTTTTTTATTCGTAGACTAAATTTGGCTATCCTTCTTGCATGTAAAGTGATACCGTTAGATCAACACTATCGCCAAAGCATGTAGCATATATTTGAAAATAAACTATACAAAACGAGAAATACATTAATAGTCTAACAACTATTTGTTTTGCCGCTCAAAGAAATACGTAGGTACTATTGACATAATAATTAAACACACTCTTCTAAATCGACATAGAGAATGTTTGCCAGGCGGACGGTGATAGAAAACGCATTAGGAACTGATGTATTATTTATATAAAATGTAGGTACGGTAGACTATTCCAACATTTTTTTTTTCGTTTTTTACCCATAATACACTATTCTTTTTATTCCTCAAACTAAATCCATCTCATTTACATCAGTTTCGTTAACTGCGATGAAACGAATCCTGTCCAGCGTGTAGCTCGTGTACCGGCCATAGATACATCGAGCCGTCAGCTCGATGGACTTTCTGGCGTGCCGTGCGCGATACAGTCCCACCATGCATGCCGTCTGCTGGGTATGAACCCGGCACTGGCCGTCTAGTTGCTAGCCTGTCGCTAATGGGCCATGCTAGTGAATCAAAAAAAGGGGTTTTATTATTTATTTAGATGCACGTTCGCTGTATCACGTTACATAACGTTGATTTATTTACGTTGCAATCTTGATTTGCTGGCTGCGCGCTGCTTGTCCCGCTTATAATGCATGCCAGCGCTACCGTGGCGCTGGCCAGCGCTGCTTGAATGTTGTTTGCCGGCGCTGCGGAAAAACAACTCGCTATGCTGGCTGGCTCGTCGAATTAACATGCTTATCGTGTTAGAGAGTTGTATTGATACGTCCATTTTGTAATTTACCTGTGCGTGGATCGCAAAATGCCCCCGTTTAATTTTTGATTCGCGTTAAATTGTGGGCTTTTGAAATTCTAAACGGATCGCTTGATGCTTATAAACGCATGGCTATACGAAACCATAAGCCATGGCATTGCAAAACAGCCACGAAATTTTCTATATCCCATCGAGGATACTTGTTAAATCAACAGTGACAAACTCTTAAATCCGTAAAAATAACCACGCATCATCCTGCTCTCATTCCTGAGCCGCGAAAAAAAAAATATACCTTTAAAACTCACAACGGGTAACAGAATACAAAACACGTTTACAGCGAAATAATTCCCCTAAATTCCTACTTTTCAAATAATTTATTTCCCCCGTTTTTGCTCTACATATAATAGACAATTTTTCCCCGCGGCCGCATTTCCATACGATTTCCCGACGTGGAAGGCGGCGAGCGGTTCCCACCCGAGTGATCGAGTGTGAGAACGCACACAGCCGAGATGCTAGCCTGAGCCCCACGGACTACCCCTTGCACCCCGACCGAGGTGTGTATGTATGCGCCGTACCTCTTTGTATCGCGCCAACTGCCTCCTGCGATGCGGGGGCGTCTTGCACAGACGCCTGCGATGACGTCGAATCAATAGGCGTCTGTTTGCATAAGGCCCTCATGTCGTTCAGTGGCGTATGCGTGGTGTACGGGCTTTGTTTTAAGAGGGACTGAACTGACAGTTTGCCATTATGTAGAGATAGTGCTAATTGCACGATTATATTTAGTGTGTTACATGATTTGCACTTAAGTGCACCTCTAATAAACCTAAAATTTTGAAAGTAAGTATATAAACGACGAGTTTATTGTGATTAAGTGCTCGCAAATTCCCTGAGTAGATGTGTTGCTACGTACTCTCTGTGTAGAGTTTGTTTTTATTTTGGGAATTAGCAAATGTGAGCAATCGATTGACTGATTTAAAATTCGTTTGAACTTCAAAATCAATGAAATCCTGATTGACAGATTGTTAGTTAATCAAACGCCATTACGCGTTAAAGTTAGAAACGTACGCCTTCAGCAAACCTTTGCGTCCATGAAAAATCGCCAACATTTGTCACAGTTCATGGTTTGGTTAATAGACGCCTGAAACATGTGGCCTGATTTTACTCTTAAAGTATTTACGACAGTATTTAAGTAAAACTGTTGCTTACATTTCATACGAAGCTCTTCTTCTGCTGCTTAATTGTATTCCCTATAGCAAATTGTCAGTGCAATGCAAGCATGTAGTTGTCGGGTTTACGACGGTGATCCAATTGTTGACGTCGCCAAGTGATCCGACGTCGCCACACTCACACACATACACACAAAGACAGACAGACAGACAGAGAGGAGCGTCCCGACGCTTTGCATGGGATTGGAATTGGGTTGTTATCCGTGTTTACCCAGCGCTACAATAACCCTGCAATTGGCAATTGTCTCGCTGCTACTTGCTGGGATTAACTGTCAACCCGAGATCTCTGAGCTCTTCGTGCCCTCGCTTTCATGTCTTTGAGTATCGAACGCTGCCAAGCAGAAGCTCCGGCATCCGTGCGGGAAAACGATATGCTTATGTATTCTTTTATGTGTCGTTCTATAAAGAATTGTTTCTGTTTTTTATTTTGACTCAATGTTTGAAGATGGAAATAATTCAGAGACGTTGGATACCTAACGTTTTAAAAATCATCTCTGGGATTCGATAAACATGCTTAATATATAACTGTTTGAAAGGTTTTCTAATAACTAGACTGGAAATTGTTATTTGAGCGATTAAAATACATTGGCATCATATAAATTGTGAACGGTACAACAAACAAGATAAGCAAGTACATTTTCCGTGTTTGTGGAAACAATTCCGTGGGTTTCCATCTGCAGTTAAACGTATTTGAATGGTGAAAATAATGCAGGCGAACGGCTGTTGGTAGTAAGCACCAAGTGGGTAGTGGTGTTCTAGTAGGTCACATGGGATGGTGTTACGTTTCAAGGAAACTATGGCAGATGCACGCAGTTGGTGGGAAAACTGTCGACGCTCCCTAGCTGCTAGAAGTGACTCCGTGAGGTCGGGAAATGTCAAGTAATTGGTCGGAAAAACAGATTCCCATGAAATTTGATAGCGTAAGGAAAACAACAAATATTTACATGAAAGCAGAAGACATGATTATGATTAATTAGTTTGAGTGACGGCGCTGGGCCGATGTTGATATTGGGGCGGTCTGTATAAGAATAAAACCGAAAGTGATAGCATCGCAAAATTGGTGATGTATCATATTGCAGGTCTCTGAATGTATTATATTTAGTAAAATCATTACTCAGCTGAGGGCCGGAAATTTCATCCGCTGCCCTCGCCGGTAGGGGGCACCCTCCTGACGACAAATGGAACTGCGATAAGATTCAAATTTAAAACACATTTTTTCATGTATCAGCGACGAGGTTTACAAGTAAAGGTTGGTTGTACTTGAGTGAAACAGAGTACAAGCAAAGCAGCTACATTGTCCTTACACTGTATTCGATTTGATTCACTAGGAAAAAAGTTAAAACCTAGCATTTAGTGTTAAGGTGCATCGATAAATGTCTACACCTTTTCCCCTGTTCGTACGCAATTTCAAATTTAACAAGAGGCCAAAATGAAAACCATTGGTTAAACAAATCGTGTGTTAGTTCGGCTTTAACGCAGCGCGCATTTCGCCAAGCGAATCAAAACTTTGCCGAAGTGAAAAGAAGATTAGAAAAAAATCTTCCCTCAGCTTAACTTGCTGCTTTCTCGGGGCTTTCGCTAGCCGCACGAATGAAACGTCTAGCTGGTCAGTTTTGTTGGGCTCATCCTCGTCATCCTGAAAGATTGCATCAAAAAAAGGGGCCCATGGCAAAAAAATGGCGTAGAAATATTATACTCGTGGGATCATGTTATTTCGTGTTTATATCTGTAATATTTTGACATGATATTTTCCCGTATATATTTGAAAATACAGTCAGCACAAGAATATCAAATGCTAGAAAATATTTAAAATACTGATATCTGTTTACTGGACCACTAACATACACACGAAGGGTTTGACACAACGTATTACATAACCTCAAAACTATTTAAGGTCACTAAAAAGTTTTATATTAATGGTATTGTTATAAAAAAAATCTCCAATACTCATCCTTTGTCCGTACGTTGAATAATTTACATTTTATTATTGAAAGTGATTTTTTTCATTCTATTGCACACTACCAGGCTTCGTTCGAAAGCGATATAGCCGTGTGTAGTTCTAAAAGTTATTCGTTGCTTTAATGGGGCGCCGGCGAGCCCCAATTTCCATTTTAACGAGCCAATTGAGGCAATTCGAAAATAGCTGGCCGCCACCGTCGCCGAGCGCATGGGTTATTAAAATCGATTCTATGGGATTTTATAATAATGCTTAAATTGCCATTTAAATACACGGTAGCTGTGAAATTAAATTTTTGCAGCTAGTTTTTGGTCATAACAAATAGTTTTTGTTGAGTAAATACATACAAACGGGTATATATGGGTCGCCGTATATATCTGCTTCCTTTTGATCTTGCTCTCTGCTTTTCTAAAATGTTCGACACGATTTTCACTTTGATCTGCGTCTCGGGACGAATTTTCAGTTTGCGTTTTGAAACAAAGGAAAAGAGCTACCTATTGAACCGAATATGTTCATGTTTAATATTTTTAAATGTGAATTTATTTCTATGAAACGAGTGTTCGCTTCTTTTTGTTTTTATCCATATATTCATTTCGATTTGGTCTTCACAATTTAAACCAATGTATTGCCAATCACAGAGTTTTAATTCCGTATATCTGTAGTGCTGGCTGGTGGACAATAAACCGTCGTTGGAAGTTTTCTTCAAAGTGGGCCTGGCTGCTCATGAACAGGCTGTTAGCTCTTGAGCGTCCACGACCGTGGAGTCTATTTGCACACATTCTAACTGTGTTTACCGAAGTCCTGTGACCATCCCTGTCTGTAACCGTAGCGAAATCTCTACGCTCACCTACATACGACGAGTGGGTGCAAGCACGCTTTCATTAGACAGTTGATTACTCGTGTACTAGGGCAGCTTGTAAAACCCCTGAAGAATTATTTAAAACTACCTCTTTTCATGGTTAGATTAGCTCACACAAATTTTCAATTCGCGTGAGCTTTGTGAAATGCCTTTGACATGAGCATCCTTTTAAGCACTTAGCATCGTTTTTGTAGCAAAATTTTTTGATTTGTTCCAAAACATATGCACCAATGTCATGAAAATACAATCAGAGGATGTTGAAAACCACGATGAATTTTAGAACAGTTTTCCTTATGGAAATATATTTCTCGACCCGTCTAAGAAATTTTCAGATTTCGGATTCGTCCCCAGTACCTACGTATATATCTAATACGACAAAAGGTGAATATTTTCGTGCAGGGCACAAGTATTTTTTTTTCATCAGTCCACCACGAACGTATCACCATTTTCACAACCCCAATACCGCGCGCGAGTTTTCCACGTTCCTGCGTCCCTTGTGTTGCCGCGTGTGGGCACAAAATATTTCCCAAGAATTTCTTTTATTACGATGTTGACAATCTTCTCTTCGACGCATGGAGCGAAATCAATTGTGGTCGAAAACCCAGAGTCCATTGACCATTGCCAGGAGGTAGTGTGGGAGTGAGGGAGTCAGGGTCCCATTACCGAATCTTAGACCACTGCACGGGGAATGTTGGCAAAACCAAAACAGCGAAAGTCCATCGACTGGCTGATTGTGTTGGTTGGGCGTCAGGGCAGGGTTGCCTACACAGGACAGTGTTGCCTACACAGGATAGGGTTGCCTACACGAGGAGGATGTCGGGGGCTTCTTGTGGATGGCTGCTTGTTACATGTGAGAATCAAGGGATGAAGGGAGATCATTACATGACAGTCAAGTTAATGGGGGAGAAGGGGACTTGGAGTGGAGGATCCTTGCTGGTCCAGAGCCATCTCGTTAAAATCTAGCTCTTGTTTTCTTAGTGCAAGAAAGAATCACGTTTGCGACACTGATTTTGTTGTAGAAATAACATTTTTGGTCGCGATTTTCTTAAATTTGATTTAAATGTATTTTTTGATTTACAGATTTTTAAACGTGGAATGAACTTAGCGAAAAACTAACCGATTGGTCCGATCAGGCAATGAAGCTAAAAGTTTCAAGTTCTCTCAAAAGTTTGTAGCCTTTGTCTTTTTAAGTGTTGTTACAAAACTCTTGTTTTGACACCATTAAAAAAAATCACACACACACACGAAATCTCTTATCAAATGCCCGACAACAAACAAACTAAATTAACACAAGCTGAACGATAATAGCATCCACTGTTAAAAAGAAACTTTGGTGAAAATTTCTTTGAGCAGCAATAACGACATTTCCAAACTGAATCGAGGTCATTCATTTAAGTTCCTCCGGTCCAATCAAAAACAGTAGGTACAATTACGTTTCGGAAAGCACGAAGAGCCGGACTTGTTCCAGAACTTAACGGAACGACGAGTTCTCCTCAAGAGATTCGTCTATGTACACATAATATAAAAAAGTCACAAAAGCAGCTCGGAGAACGAGACTGGAAAAATACTTGAAAAACAAATTAGATGTCCGATCTTGAGCCACTAGAGTTTGCAACAGAGTGGGCTAGCCGCTGTTTCCATTTCCATTTCCATCTGCGCAGACATGCAGCAGCTTACCATCCACATCCTACTAAGGTTAGCGAACTCGTAAATCAATCTCAATAAGACATAAACGTGTCTTGCCGGCACGAAATCTACAACTATAAATTAACATTTTTATATTCTTTTCTTCATGCTTAGCGGTTTTGCTTCGTTTACCTTGTTTTAGTGAATACCTTGCAGTGTTATTCAAAGCTTATTCCTCCGTGAGCAACCGGATAAAATATACGGCTGTCTTCACATCTCGTTTAAAACCACCCTAGTGCAGTAGAGCCACCCCGGGAACATATTATTATTACCATCGTCTTGGAGATGAGAAAGCAGTGGATTTCGGTGCCCTCTGCAGCGCGGGAAAGTTAAGCTAGTCGTGGATGATTCCTAGAGGATTTTGGATTAAGCTGCGAAACGTGTAATCGGGAAGATGGATGGGGTATTGGAATAACAATATAATAGGCATCTCGAATCTTCTACCGGAGTAGTTGATTTCAACCCCTTTCAAAAGCCTGGCGTTCACTTCTTTGAATTGAATGGAATGTTGTCAGAATGGGAATGCACAGAATTACGCTGGTCAAGTAAGATTGTTCTTTGATGATGTTTCGTTGAATTTAATTACAGTCAAATATATTTCTTGTCATACTTGATATTTTTTAAAAGAAATTTTACTGACGAAAAACTGTCACTTTTCACAAACTTTCTCTCCGAAAAACCCCACCTGAAATGACATCCTGGCTGTTGCCTGTCAATTTCAATGTGGCACTAGCTAGAGCCATGACGAAGATCTGTCATGTTGCTCCTTAAACATGTTTTTAAAGGTGGGCGTGTTTCGTGGAGGCTAACTTCGCCGCCGCCATTTTGCGTCTTCGTTAAGAAAATTAATAGCGCCCTAATTAGTGTTCGTTTATTAAGCTCTTTATTGTTAGTTAACGTTGGAAGTTAGAGAGCAAAGAAGAGTCAAATGAACGCTCTCAGAATGTAACACTGCAGAGGAAAGAAGCGAGGAGCGTTTGAAAGCGATCTTCCTGCAGTGAGAAGGAAAGACCGTCTAATCTGATTAAATGGTACAAATTATAAGTTTGAAAACCGCGCAACTATATAGCAAGGTGTATGTGTGGAGGAAATTACCAGGCCATGCCATGCTCCCCGAGCAGGCCGCGACAATCTGCCTTCATTGGGATACTATATTGTGTGCGCCCAGCTTCAAGTTTTTAATAAAAAATCTCCAAGTTTGCACATTTCTTTTTCTTTTCTGAAATTATGTATGTTCTTTACAACAATTTCTTTGGGTTTTTTTTACTTTAAGTCCGAATGGTATTAGTCGTTTCTGTCCCTTGAAAACTTTTGTTTCGCGTCTTCAGAATGAGTTTCATTCAATTTTGAATTATGGGTGAGTTTTGGGTGGCATGGTAGTGGTACTAATTTCCTTACGTTCTTGACTAATCTTGTTCATCGAATTGGTTTCGTTTGGTTTATTTCGTTTGGTGTCGCAATCAAGCAGGCGACATTAATTCATTGGTAATCATCTTCTTGGTTTTATTTTCTAATTAGAAACCACTTTCCATCCTCGTCTGTGCGACATTTTTTCAATGACTGCAAATATTTACCCATCTAGGTCCATATACGACTTGAAAGTGCCCTTTTTAAAAAGCCGAACCAGTGAGTTAGTAGGTACAGTCCGAGGGCCAGCGTTAATGTTGCACCTTCTGCTAGGTAAACGAGCTGGCAACAATTCGTAACGATAGGTGCCACCAAATGGCACCCGTAGCCATTCTTTTTGGCAAATCTCTATACTTATTTAGTCACGACACAAAATATCAATACATGTATATCACTAGTTGAGATTAGTATTAAAAGGGATTAATTGAGTGTAAACCAGTCTCAAGTGCGAGAAATCTCTGAGAAATAACGAAATGACGGTGACTCCACCTAGAAACATCCACCATATGTGTCGGTAAAGCCACTGGCCGAAAAAGACATGACATGATATGTCGAAAAAGTAATTTGGCGGCCATTTTTCGCGCAGAAAGTTTAACATTAAAGGCTATGGTGGTTCTGCTGAGCAGTTCGGTGATATTTTGCCGTTCATTAACGAGGTCTGATGAAACTGTACCTCTACAAAGACATTCCAAAACAAAGAGACAAAGACCACCCCACTTAAAAGTGATCACCTCTATGTTTAAAAACATGCTGGTTTCACGGTTTTATTAAAAACCACGTCTCGAATTGATACTTCAGAAATTTCAATATGCAAACCTCACAGGTTAGGCAATCTTTCTGTTCAAATCAGTGAAGAGCAACGCTGTTTCCGCAGCACGTCTCATCTTCTTTGGGTAAATTTCTTTGATTACTCTCTCGACGTAGTCTATGCTAGACTTCGAAGTGGGAGAGATTGCACGAAGGAGCCAGCCTGAACATTCCGGTCACTGGCGACGTCTGGGGCTGGAACCAGGGACGACACGACTGATCCACGCCATGCACACAGGCAATATTAAACGAGACACAAAAAAAAAAAACTGCAATCCTTGTCTAATGAAGATCGCACACAGAATGACGGCGTACTTTTGTAATTACGGGAATTGGAAAAATTCCCGCCTGAAAAATGTCTCTGGTATTCTTTTTCTTATATGTTGCCTTTTGTTAGAATTGCAGCACACATTGAGATTAAGACTTTAGTACAAAGGGTTGAATGCGTTTTGAAAGTTCCAACGTGAGACCAATCTTCCCTCTTTTCATTAACGTGCTGCCCTTTATTTCGAACTTAATTACTTTTAATTTTCTTCGACGTGTTGCATGCCCGTTTCTTAGAGACTCGTTACAGTTAAAACCAATTACATTTACTTCCTATATTTTCTCCGAATACAACGCATCCACGTGAATGGAACAAAAACAAGTTTAATCTTGGGCTCACAATACGTGTAATCTACTAAAATTGAGTCTTAATCAAATTGATGTCTTTCTTAAGGGTGAGTCGTTGAAAGATTATTGGATTAAAATAATGCTTCGGGGTTGAAACCAGAGAAGTTTTACGCGGTGGTCGAATGGATTTTTTTTTCTGCTTATTTCACGTTTAATGCAGATTCACGTACAATGGCTCGTTAACCTATAGATAGTGTCACGTGATTCAGACGGCAGATAATTTCGATGTGCTTTGGTTCATGCTCGCGATGAGAAAGAAGCCTTCTAAACACTCTAGATATTTTGCAACCTCGTACAACCGTTTTGGACAGTTACCATGCTTAACAGCAAAGCTAGGATGATTTGGCTTAGCTGACCATAAGTCGGGCTCAAATCTGATTAAATTATCTCAAAGACCTTTTTGACTTTGCTTGGTAAGTTTGTTTTTTAAAAACACGCAGAAAAATTGAATTGAATAAAGCTAAATAAAAACCAGACATAGATACTTACATAAATACATACATACATACCACCAAACGTCACCAAAACGATTTCTTTCGAAAATCGTTTTTACATCTAAAAATATTTCTAACCTATCTCAAATGTAATGAAACGTAAATGTTACATGCATGGGATTCTTGGATAAATAAATCTAATATGAAATGCGGTACAATTTTATATTGTTTAAAATTCCTCTGCCACCGGTAAACAATATCTCACACTCTGGTCTTCTTCAAGGATTCTATACAAGGATTCTATACATCCTTCACCTGAATTTCATTTCGTTTGTTTTACGATTGTCTACGGTTATTGGTTTTTCGGTCGAACAATGTAGCTCGCTATAGACCTTGGTGCAACTCTGAGTGCTGGCATTGCGATCAGCCAGCCTCCTTGGAATCGATCGCTTCTTACTCTCCCCATGAGCTAGGTCAATCTCGACTTACCTAGCTTATTGATTCCAAGCCAAATGTGGATAAGAACGGATGCCCGCCGAAACTTCAGCTAGGGGCTGAACTTAAAGAGCCTCTAGCTAAAATATAAGAAACCACGGACGTCCCTAGGGTCTCTCTTCGTCCCAGATATCACCTGGTTGCTCGTTTAGCTGTCGATGGGACACGATCACTGAATGTCAGAGTGAAGGAGAGAATTTTCAAAGTGTTAAAGGGCTTTGTAGATGTGAATTGAAATTAATTAAAATTGTAGCAAATAGCGATGAACTTTGTTTCACACCATACTGCCATATTGGCATACCCACTGCAAAATGCAAACAGTAAATGTGTTCGCTTTTGGTTGAGTGTTTGCATTTGAAATTCAATTATAATCAAACAATTTCAATTAATTAACTCTAATTGCGAAGGATAAAAAAAACTTCCAACCGCCTATTTCCTCCAGTTCAGGATTTCTCACGTGGTCTAGGAATGTAAATCAGTGGTGCCAAAAAAGCCAACCCGTAGAATGATTTATTACAATTGTTATAAATTAACTCAGGCACGAACCTCAAATGAAACGTTTCAATTGTATTTGTGTTTTCGTATGATTGCCAAAAATTCTTCTACCTAACCTCACGTCCAGCCTGAAAACAAACTCGAAGCGCATTTTAAAATCGAGAAGACCAGTGATTAAATTGACTTTTATATGGGCGTATAGGTCAGGAGCATACTAGGTTAATCGAGGTGAATCAATTTGACCTTTTCTCCGGCGAGTGGTCGGCCAACTTTGGCATTGGCGAGTGACACACAGAACAGCAGCAGCAGCTGTTGTCTGAGAATTTGCCGCTAGGTGCGCCCTCTGTACTCGAGCAGTGGGTGCTCATGTCAGATTCAGATTAACCTCGATCAGTGGGCGAAACTTCTTGATACGTAGACCTACCCGAGTTGACATTATTGTCAAACTTCACCATTCAAAATGTGTCTCTATCATGACATAAAAGTGCTTCTATAAAAAGATATACCTTGTCAAATGAATTGTAAATCAAATGTTTACATCTATCAATCGTTCATGATCAAGTCATAAACATGTTTTTGAAATACCGATTTTATTCCGTTGAGCATGATTTTATTTGAGAAAACGTTATTTGAAATGTTCTTTTTTAAGGTCGTCTTTGACTTGGGTGTCGTTTAACGTTCAAGCGCAGAGTTGGAAGGTAAAAGTCTCGGCTTGCTCTTGTTGGGTGATGATAATGTGAGCCAGACGAGCCAAACCATGTGCTGGCTGCTGCTCTAGTCATAAGTAGTCGACTGTGCACTGCGGCGTCTGACATGACGGCAAAGCTCCTGACTTTTGTGTGACAGGGAACATGCAAGATTAATTAATTCGGCCTGCAGAGAATGTATTCCGTGATTTACTTTATACATTCGTCTCAACAGGGGTCGACAAAATTACACTACCCCCGCCGTTGGGAATGGAGCAAATGCCTAGAAGCTAACTTGAGTAGACTATTTGACAATTTTATGATTTTGTGTACGTGACACTATTCATGATAAATTTTGATGTTTTTGTTTTTTATTTATTCATTTTCAAATCAAACTAATGTAAAAACAAGCAACAACTAATCCTTAGCTTACGACGACTGATTTCCTCAGCGAGTTTTCACAATGAACGCTGTCTATTAAATTGAAACCGTTCGCTAAACCCAAACCATTCTAGATTTAAAATAGTTCTTTTTCCAACACCAAAAAATACCGACGAAAGCAGCTGCCTAAATGATCACCTCATTTCTCAAAACCCTCGAATATTTACATCACAGAGAATCTCCTACAGCACCCACCCACGCGACATGCATTCAATAGATTTTCGCTTTTTTTCTTTCCATCAGGAAACGCTAACTTCTTTTCTCATTCTTCTCTGATTCGTTCTCATCACTCTCCTCTCGGATTTGCTTCTTGCCGTGAAGGCGCCCGAGGCAGCGTCGCGGCGCTCTCTACTGTGTACCCGGCGATAACTTCTGCAGAATGAGCCGCACAGAGACAGCAAAATCTAATTTAGTGCCGTCCTGTGGTTTGGTGACATGCGAGGGGGTGGTTGTGCTTGTTGGAGGTGAGGACGGGGTGGGCGAGACGTGGGGACAGAGGGTGGGTCCCAGGGATGTATATGATATTATGGCGCGAAGGTAGAGGAAATGGATTGAACTCACGTGGGGCAAAATGGAGCTCCGACCACGTTGAGATGCGCCATGGGGGGAAAAAACTGTACCAAGTTTAGAGCTATCCTGATATTGTAACGAGTTGGTTTTTCATCAAGCAGCTGAGAGAGACGGAGGGAAATAGTGGGGTGCGAGAGAGAAAGAGTGCATGTTGTTAATGGAGATTGTTGACGAGTAGAGAGAAAGATAATGCGTCGCGTAAAACACCGGGGGTGATTGAATTAAGCTGGGGGTATTAAAAGGTGAAACAAGGCCAATTTAATTACGGATAGATGAATCACGTTTTAAGCAAAATTACAAAATGGAAATAATTGCAAAACCGTTGGTGCAAGAAAGTGTTTGGTGAAACATGATTTGAACCGTTAATTTAATGAAATTTAACCACTTTTTTTCCATGCCATTAATTTGATGCGCAATATTTTATTAAATCTGAATGAGCCAATAAATGGTGAAAATAATTTAATTACATACAATTCTGCGTTGAGAAGATTATTTATGCAGAGCCGCGAAGTCATCTGGACCCCACTTTAACAATTGACATATCTATTGAATGCCGACTAACGAATCTGCATTTCGTCCTTATTTCAGGAGTGCACACAGTCCAAGCGGTCACCAAAGGAACGGCGCTCCTACCATGCGACATCATCCCCCCTCTGGCGAACGACAGCGTCATCCTCGTCATCTGGTACAAGAATGAACAAGTGCCAATATACAGGTAAGTCGCTCGCCTTGCCACTTTCCTTCATCGACCCGGCTCCTCCACCACTTAAGCTTGCCAAATTTGCCCGCTTTCCTGCGACGAGATTTGCAGAGTTATGCTTTCTTAGCACGTTTCGAACGAAATACCATCCGGAAAATTTGTTTTAAAAGGTAAAACATATAAGAATGTATTTTATTACCGAGAGTTTTTCTTTAAGCTGATACTAAAAAATTTTCCGCCAAAGTGTTCCCGCAGAAAAGCAATAACCAAAGAAATAAAACAAGCTGTGGTCTTATATTTTTATCGTATAATCTTCTTTTCAACAATTTTTACAAGTCGTGCGTGTTTTCGGAAAGCATGCTTCTCGTTCGTCGTGTTTTAAACTGTCAGCTCTCTGGAAAGTGGATTACTGTTTTATGCCAGTTAGACAGAAAAAGAGCTTCTTTGGTCTCACTGTCTACTCGAGGAATTTAAAAACCTAGCCCCCCGCCGATGCCACCGCCACCACTACGAAGAGCCAACACTTGTATAGTTCTTGGAAACTCGGTCTCCAAGTTTCCACTCTTTTCCGTCAAGGCTGAATGGAGAACAGAACACCTAGTTGGGGGTGAAAGGTATCATCATATTATAAAAGGTATTTGAACTCTAGCAGTTGGTGTAAAAAGCAAAAGTGTACATTTTCATGGCCGATACGTATGTACAAGAACAGAAAACCTAATAACACGCCAGCTATTTTGTTGTTATTGCTTGCTAACTGCTTTGTTGGCGTTGCGACTAGCATCATATTCTTTCCTTTTTGAACTGTTACATTCATTGCAAAACAAACAGCGTTTACAAGCGTAGTTGAACACACCCACCCACACACACAAGTACACGTGTAGTAAAAGTATTGGTTCGCATTCAATTATACACTGTATGAAAACTGCTCCAGCGGAATGATTCTTAAGTAAACGCTACGTGTCCGCACCGAACAAGATATTCATCTCTGAAGCAAAACGCACTGAATTTTTTGTTTCAAAGTTAGTCAAACTTCTGTATAACTGGCGTTTTTTTTTTTTTCCCATGCACGTTCGCAATTCTAGCGGCTATACTAATTTATTTGTACGGCCCTAGTTTTTTCTTTGCTTTGCTAGTTTAAATTACCATTATTACAATGTTGCCGTGGTCTAGGGTAGCGGAAGATTTCCAGGTCATTTTATCTCTAAAATTACTGGCGTGCCATTGGTCGAAATTAGTATACGGGGGATCTGCAGAACGTTTTCGCCGAATCACTTTCCTGCCTTATAACTCACAAATAAGCAGTGGTACCGGCCCTGCTCGGAAATACCGGCAGTACGTGACGGGCCTGTTAAAAGGGCGGGTTTATAAGGGCAAGATATACCAGAAGCTGATTTGCATGTTTGGGCAAAGGTAAGGTAGATGGATGCCCAGGATCACCTTCTATTGACTCTGGTGACTTTGTCAGATGAATGTTCTCCCTCGGCAATGCGGACGTTTTTATTTTCTAGACATAAAAGAAGCGGGCGCGCGCGCGCGCGCGCGCCTGCAGACTACATGGATATAGCTGAATGATCTTTATTTGGGTTGGAATTGTGATATGACTGTTAAGCATGCCATTCTGACTGAATTTAGATTTAGATTCGAAGCAAACACTGGAAAATTTGCGGTCTCTGAATGTTACATTAGGTTATAAGTTATTTATTGTTGAGATGAGATTTTTTAACAGAAAAAGCACTTCATAATTTTGGTTGGTACCATCTACACGGGAAAAAAGAAATACGTTATAAACGGCCATTTGCGATTTCAATGTACGAATTTAAATGGAAAAAGGGCACTCACCTATTATCGCGTAAAAACAAATGTTCTGATACTTCTTTTTTGTATTCGATTGTTAGTAGGCATTGAAGAGTTATTCAACAGTACGTTGGCAGAATTACATCAGTGCACACCTTCTTTATTGTAAATGCTAATACAAGATTTGATACCATGGGATTCATGCTGCAGTTATGCACTTGTGTCAAATGCACGAGAACTCTTTAGCGTTGCATAAATTAGCGCGCCACTTTTAGAGATGCGCACGTTCTTTGAAAAATACTTTTAAAACACCCATTTTCCGAATCAGTGAAACAGTCTACTCGTTACCCAGTTTACATATCATAAACTGTGCGACGTGAATTTGTTTCACAACGGTGTTATCGAAATTTCAATTTATTCTTGACACATTTTGCACTCTTTTAGTTGTTTTTTTTTTCCCTCGCCCCGTGCTCGGCACGGAGCGTCAGCTGAATACACCACCGGTGTAAAATGTCGCGCCGTCTGCGTTTGCCTGTCGCGAATTCGGACATCCATTCGCTGACGCAGCACATCGCCCCTTTGCACAAGAATTAAAATCAACGGCTTGTCCCCAGCTATATTATTTGAAAAGTGCGAATTTTTTTCTCTAGAACAAAAAAAAGTTTTCGATCGTGCAGCATGGTACACGGAACAACCAGCATGTCATTAATATGGATTCCAACTCACGTTTCATACGAAACTTCACACAGATGAAACGAGAAATTACCTAGATTTATGGATGAGAACTCGAAAGAGACGTTCTCACGTCGGGATAACTACGGAAATCTGTCGATAAACCGACATTCATTAGCTTGCATTTCCCTCATCGTTATTGAAACATAACACATGGTTCTGACAAGTCACTGGAATGAATGATTGACCCTAAACAGGGGGCTCATACACCGAACTGTTTAGTGAAGGGTTGATTACCATGGATCTGGATACAAACGACGCGTGAAACCGAGAATTCTGCGCGAAGGTACGAACTAGGGAAAACTAGAAGTAGAAAACGGGTCGTCACAGCCGTTTGGATATGTGTAAAATTGTTTCCGTAGATTTCGGGTGAGTGTGCTGATTATTAAGGTGAATTTTCAGCCTTCGGTTTTAGGGGAAGGGGTGAAATATGCCGGTTATATTGGTGGGGTGGGGAGGGGGGAGGGGGTGCAGGCTGCGCGATATTATGTGGGAATGTGTGCGAGCCCCGCAGTTAATGAAATGAACTTGAAAATGGAGTTTCTGCTGAGCGAGGTGCATGAAATACGGGAAAGTGATAATTATGAGAGGCGCTTCCTTAAGCATTACCGTTAGAAATTAATTAAGGACGTTGTGTGTGGTCTCAAGGTGCTAGGGGTGCGTGCCTAAGGCTACGGAACCTTGAAGGATGGTAATTGAAAAAAGAGAGACGGAAGAAACCAAAGCATAGTGGGTTTTGAACAAAGCTGGAATAGAACAGATGTGTTATTTCAATGTTTTGTCGTAAAAAAGAAAGTGGTTGGCTGTATTTAAGAAAGATTTGCTTTTTTTGGGGCCAGTCTTACAATGCCAGCTAAGAAAGGTAACTGGTGGTTGATATGTAATTATAATTATATTGTACCTAGGCCGTGACTATTGAGATAAGTCACATACTGGAAGTAATCTTTATAACCAGACATTTTAAAACTGGCCGTAAGTTGCACAAATGGTATGTAAGGTACTTACAATTTAGGTCTTAGCCCACTTAGAAGTGGCTTTCCTATTTCCATTGCTATAGAAAAAAGAACGAGTGAAAGCGTTTTCTGTATTCTACTTTATTCTCCCGTTTGAAATGAGATTTGGACTGTTTTCAGTGTGTATTGATTCCAAGTTAATAATAAAGTAATATCGAACCGCCACCGAGTGGTAGGAAATATTTGTTACGGCACATTAGACTAACCGTTATCCAATACAGCAGCGACTCACAAATGTGTGTTGAACAAATGTTACCCGGACTTTGCTCGTTTTCCACGTTGTTTTGCGTTAGTCCCCGCACACTGTCGCACAAAAGTGTCCCGTGGGTGTCGTTCTGGACGTCCTAGGTGCAGTTGAGAAAATAATTGCTAAACTGACTGACAATCAATCGGTTCCTAAGGAAAAGTTTACGGTTAATAATGTAGGGGTTTTTACTCTACACTCGCTCTTATTTGGTGCAATGGTGGCGTCTGAGTCTGGGCAAATTAAAAAACACCTATAGTATCCGTTTGATACCACCACCGCTTTAAGTATAATATAAAGTAAGAGTAATCCACGTAACTAATTATTTCAATGTATGGTTTCCCTTGATTGGTACCAGTCTAAACCACATAAGCCTGGCAAACCATAGATTCATTAGCCATACCTGACGGCAATAGCCAATGTTTAATCAGTTCATATATTGAATACATTTACATTAACCGTATTATGTGTCTGCTGTGCAGCATACGCGTACAGGATTAATTCCCATTGTGGCCTTTATTAGTTGAAATCTCAGCGGACCTGCCTAATTGGAAGCCACAATTAGCAAATTAACAAATAATATTAATACAGGTAGACACAAGAAGGAGGGGAGAAAACGTGGGGGCTCATCACAAACGAATCTGTTGATTTAGTTAGTCAAATTTTAGTGTAATTATTTTGGCGTGTGGCATAATAAACAGTGTGTCCTTATTATGTTTCTAAACCGGTTTACAGCTTTGGTTTGTACATGGAATTGTACATCTGAGATTTGCTGTGGTCATTGAAAGGCTCTGTACTCGACCGTTTACTGTCGTGCATTGCCTCTCTCAGTATCTGTTTGTACGGTGCAAAAATGTATGTTGATATGTTAGCAGTATTGTTGCCGGTCGTTAACTACAATTGAATCGTTACGTTTTGTTTTAATGAGGGATGTTCGAAATTGAATAGGTTGTTCGTTGACGTTTGACTCATTTTGATTCACTGTTAATTGAAACTGGTAATTGGCGTTACTGATCGAAACCGCATGCACACCCACTGGTTTTGTCAGTTACTTTTCAGTAACCAAGAGCGTTTTTTTTTATTCATTTTGAAAACCTTTTCGAATAACTAGGGCGCACGGAAATGCAATTGGACGAGCTCGTTATCATTTTCTGCTCCCTGAAGATATGGTTACACAGTCGGCGGTGCATTTTTCACTTTTTTTCTCTTCGTATATTTGAATGCTGCAACCGCTTCAGTAACAGGCACTGTTTGCAAATCATCTCTCGTTTTTGACTCGCATTCTTTTGTGACCATTTTCTAATCAACAACACTGTATCTGACAACTTCGAGAGAATTTCTGATTGCCAACTTCTGTTTGTACGGAAGTTGAGATATTACTGTGTGATCCTTGAAAAGTTATCTCATTCCCATCATATTCAAGAGCGAAATTCTGGAAAAGTTTAAAGAAATGTCACCATATCGAGTTGATTGCAAAAAATAACTGGATAAACCACAAGAGTCATTTCATCCGAATGAAAAATCGGTGAGAGCTTTGCATTTTTCCCTCAAATTTTTATTAAATAAAATACTATTTCGAAACTCTGTACAAGCGATCAATAAAAAAATACCGATAAAGTTATTAAATAGTTATACCTGACACCAACGTCAAAATTATTATTATACACTTAGATATTTCATCCACACTAATCTAATCTTACATCTCAATATTAAAATAATGTAATAGGGATTTAAGGTGATTTCAGAATAAATCAAATTAAATATAGTCTCATATAATCCAACTGCATAAAAAACATCTTCTATGCCTGTAGTGCAATTGTCCAACATGAGGAGTAAGTTAGGACAGTAATTTAGGCTTGTGGGAAACTCTGGTCACTGAAAACTCTAGCACACTTGAGCACAAGGTGGTTTAAAATGACATAAAATAAGCACATTCAATTATCGACAGATGTAGCGAGAAATAAATCACAGGTAAATTATTTGGTTAAGTTGGAATAAGTTGATTAAGTTGGAAGATTGTGCGCGGTTATTATTTCATTTGTCAAACTGATCCCAATCATTTAGCCAGAGTCACATCTGTGGTCATCATACAAGTGCAGCTACGATAAAGGAAATCCACTCAAATGCAAGTGCGAAAGTTATTAATTGAAAAAAACCCATAAAAGTTACAATCTAAATTAGTGAAGAAGACAAATGGTGTTACTTTACCTTATTATCGCTAGCTCCTTCTGTCAACGCCATTTAAAATCAAGGCTTCACATGAAATTAAAAGTAGAGCAGAGATTAGATTATTATCAAGATTAATTAACGTCACTTTGAAGGGTAGCTGCATTATATCTATTCACCCTTTACCAATCCCCTCAAACGAGGATCTTTTCCAATTTAAAACAGCACTCTAATGTGACACTCTGATGATATCAAATGATAGGTCTAATCATGACGACCTCATCTTGCTGCAATTTAAGCCACTTCGAGTTGTACCACTCATTTTCTAACTCAAATCTAGAATCTACTAGTACTGATGTATTCAAACGATACGTGCAATTACATATTTCTTGTCACAATTGATAAGATCACTGAAGTTAAGCAACATTTCTCTTGAGTAAAATATTGGATGAGTGGCCATACATGACCAGTTCTCTTTGGGTGAAAGTTTGAAGGGAAGTTATCACAACAACTCACTCGCCTAGTCTATCAACCTCTCGACAGCATGGATTTGTGGAGGAATCCTGTCGTTCGCGTTGTACCGTTCTTCGGAAGGGACGTAAAGACGGCGGTCTCCTTGGTGCTCTTCGATAGTATTAGACTACGCGCCGGCACCGGGTTTTCCCTTTTTCCTTCAGGGCTAGATTAGGTTCATCATCATCCTCATAATCATCAGCTCATTCACCGACGCCATTACATCAGTTCCACAGACCCCGTTGTCAAAACAGTGAATCGTTCAGCCCCACTAATCAATCAAGTCACGATTGATTGGTGTACTTCATAGCAGGGAAATAAGGCCTCATATAGAGATTATTTTCATCTGCAAAGGGGGATTAAGAAGCTTTAATACTGGATTTAATTTCTGACAGTTCCTTGAGCAAATTATTCAAATTAATACTGATAGGTGTTACAAACCCGCAGAGATTGCCACGAGTTCAATAAGCTTACCTACGAATTTGGTTACCGAAAATAATTAACTGATCGACCACTTTTCAGCAATTACGAATTTAATTTCAAACACGTCACAACGCGTAAAGAATCAGCTTAAAAAGCACAAAGAAATCCCCTTATTCTCCGTGAATGATAAAGCTGTATGTAAAAATATGAACTTTACAATAGTAGGCGGTAAGTCTAACAATGGAAAGGGTGAATGGCAATTTGAAAATATCGGAAAATTGCGACTGAGGGTGTATTCTTTTGCAGACTGCCAAGTTGTTACAACCTCTCCTGTAATCTTATTGCTCTCAGTCACGGTATTCGCTCGAATACATTGACGTCAAATGCCCCGTGAAAAAAAGGAAAGCACACACACAAACAATGGAGTTCTTTAATGTTATGGAAATAATGCAATTTCAAGGAATAATTCCGCGTGTACTTGTAAATAATTTAATATTTAAGTTGTTCGGTCCTAGTCCCTTAAAGTAATCAGTTAACGATAAAAGAAGTGCCTATGGACATTATATATAAGAACCTGGTAAACGGAAAAGCCATAGCGTCCCTTTTCGAGTAACTCACTCATTTGAAAAAAATCTGAAAACAGATTTTTTTTTCGATCACGCCCATAACGATATTTCCATCAAACTAGATAGGCATAGATAATCGTAAAAACATAATCTGGGAAATCGTGAGACAAAACGGCGGCGCGGGAGAAGGGCGAGGTCGGTTTTTCGGGGGTTGTGGGGCTCCTCGGGGGTCGTGTGGGTGGTTAGAGTGGAGGGAGGGGGGAAAAAGGGGTTCTTCTCATCACACCTCCGGTGTCGAGGAGCGTGTACCAAAGCTGTTACCTCGCAGCAGATGCCCGCTAACACGGGCGTACCGGGAGCCGACGCTGCGTTGTCGACGACGTCGATACCATCGCGTTTTCGACCAGTCTCGAGTTTTTAGGCCGATTAGGGAGTATTTATCGGTATGTTGATGGCCAATTAAAAATCAGATGAAACGAAAAGTCAGAGAGGTAAAAAATAAATAGAAAAATTGAACTGATGGCGGGGTATGAAAGGTATTTTTAAAGGGTGAATGGGAACTCAAATATGTTTTGTTGTAAAATGAGGAAAGTGCACCGTGATAAGGGTTTAATATCCTTAGAGGGGCGAGGAGGGGAGTGATATTTGTACAAAGGGAGACATAATTATATAGTGCTCTGGAGGAACAGAAGTAGAAAATTGTTTTCATACACAATACGAGCAAAGAAAATGGGGGTTGGACGCTGTCTTATGTTTTAATGGCCGTGCATTATCTTAGAAATGTTCTCGAAGAAATGTAAGAGGTCGCTCAAAGAGAGTTTCGTGTATTTTCTTTTTCAATCGCTCTGATTGCCATTTTAGTACATAATGAGTTTTCGCCGTGACAAATAAAAAACTGGACCAGTAGCTGTGTGCAGTAGATACTTCCCAGTTGATGCCGGTTGTTATTACATATAATTTATTATATTCCCTCTTTTGGACGTCTATTCATGTACGCATCGATCAACTCATTTTGTATCGTCCTGTGTACAGTCACTCTAAAGTAGTGTGCCGCCGGCGGAGTACATGTAAAACAGCAGCTAACCAAACAGTTGTTAAATACGAGCATGTCCATATTCATGTAACATACAGCACAATTAGGAAAAGGTGCGATGGCTGGATAAATCTCTTTCGACGCAATAAAAAAAAATGAGAAATAAAAATATATATATTATTTGATTTTCAGAGATTCCAGTGTATTTTTTTTTTTATGTAATGAAAATCAATTGCAATTGCGTTCAGGGAATTTGCAAAAAGAATTTGGTTTTTGAAAGTATTTATTCAACGAAATCCCACTCGCATTTGGTGTATCGGAACCAAAAAAAAATTGTTTTTCCAGGAAGCTGGTTATGTTTCATATACATTTCCATGAATCTATTTCAGTATGCTAATTCCAGGCTTCTTAGACTTTTTTTACAGAAACGAACATGAGTTTATGAATGTGTAATTTATTAATTCACGTGCTCGTGTAGGTAAAAGACGGATACATACGAGTATTCCGACATAACAAGCCTACTGAACACCAAAAACTCACCGCAGTGATAAATTGAAAACAAACTATCGGTATAATGTGTGTAATTGGTATTCGCTCCATCGAACATGTAGTAACAATATTATAAAGCATGTCGTCGCGGTATATAATTACCAAACGTTGATGCCAACCTACATACCGCGTCTGGCAACACGCCTGTCTTAAACCTGTGTTTGCATGCCCAACACGCCGCGGGCGGTCATTATTTCACCTTGCCCGCCTTTTCTTCGTGCTTCCCAACACGTTATGAATTATTAGTCGCCACGACGCCCGGCCACCGTCGGCGTCGGCGTCGGCTCTGGCATATTGCTGATATTTTCCCTGCTATAATGAAACGACCGCCTGTTACGCGAAACCGTCGACGCTTTGATATTGCTCCGTCGCGACTATGGTCTTTGAAGGGATCCACGGTGTCTATGTTTGCATTCTTTATGACTTCAAAGTATGAAGATTGTCTTTGAATTTCTATTAAGTACCTATCATGCTTGTGTGGTGTTATGGAGGAGTTGAATTTACAGTAACTGTACTGTAAACTGGGCCCCGGACCTTAATATGTCTCACAAGTTATTCTGTGGTTGAATTCTATGCTTGGTCCACGTTAAAAACAAGTTTACCACAATGCATCCCTATGTTTAATACCAATTTTGCATTCTGCAAGGTTCCATTTTTTTCTTGCTAGAGCATTAATCTAAAACATGTTCGTATGGCTTAATCTTCTCAAGATAAAACCATGCATGCGACGCAAACATGACCTGGCATTCTGTTGACGCTCTTTCTGATTTACCATCTGACCTTATTAGTCAATAAAGGACTCAAGCAGGTATTTACCTGCGGTACATATCGCATGTACAGATACTATGCACTGATTACACCCTACGTATGCAATACAATTTGCATTCATTAGTTAAAAGCTATGTGTAATCATTTCCACACCCAATTTGCATACTGGCAAATAGCTCTTGGTACTCTGACATAGCAATAGACTTTTAGGTATATATTAATATGATACTGAATTATCTTAGGAATTTTAAAATGTCATGACTTTTAGGTCTAAATTAATATGGTACTGAATTATCTTAGGAATTTTAAAATGTCATATCATGTGTATTATATATATATAGTTTTTAAAAAAACTATTTGAACTGGGTTTTGAATGCTAAGTAGAGGGCTACTAAATTTCCCTAAGGATAAGGATAAATCAAGTAGACATGAGTCTAAAAACCATCATATATATAGTTATTTTATAGCTAGGCTTTTTGTTCGTTGATTTTTCAAAATCTAGCTGGATACCTACTTTTGGCTATCCCACATTATAAACCACAGTCGGATATTACAAAATTCAATCAATTAAATTATTTTATATCAATCTTTATTACATTATTATAATTATTATAATTATAACTTTTAGTTACTTTCACCTCAGCGGTATTTTATTCATCACCTCAAGATTATGACTGTAAATTGTATGCAATTCAATGCACGCATTTTGAATCTTTATCTTCTTGTTTTCCATAACATCATCATATGCTGCATTGTTCATTTTATTGTCCAATGCACGCAACCTATAACTATCAACCGGGCACAAAATAAACCCCTCTTAAATTTCATAATTAATCAGGTGTTTTCTTGCACTGCTTCATTTTTTCATCGCTCTAGTGTTTACAATTTTATCAAGATCTTCAAGTTTCCCGTAGTGAAATGTAAACGGTGCCCATGGTGATAAACCACAAGTATATAATTATTTAAAAACAATATTTGTTTGTCGCTAACAAGCCGTCTTTTCTCCTGCCGTTGGCACGTACGACCCCGCCTTAATCAAGACAGAGTAGTGTCGTCCCCTCGTGGCGCAGACGGCGTCGCGACGCTGGCGCACGGACGCCCGACGCCGTGACGTAAATATTGCACGCGACGTCGACGAGCGACTGTCACTCATTGGTGTCTTCCACTTCGTTCGCCGGAACGAAAATCTGAACGCTGAGAGAGATTTGCTCGTAAAATCGTTAAGCTCGTGGTGCTATTTTCGAAAAAAATGTAATTTTGATATTTTTTTCCTCGTGGATGAGTCATTTGAAGCGGTTTGTACTAAATTATTGCATTGAGTATTTTATTGATTCTAGTAACGCATTCCGTTTGTTAGGTAATGCTTTTACTGGGTCTCCTAGACGCAGCCCGCAGATCAATTCATGGCTCCTCCACCAAAAACCTTGAACCAAACTCTCTGTTCCATTTTGTACGCCGTGTAAAAACATGTATAGCTAGTAATCGGCGGTCTGAGTCTGACATAAAAAATCTCAATTATTTGTGTTCTTTTAAAGCTTGAAGTTGTCCCTCTGAATGCATCCCGCAGAGCAGATCACGGCTCCTCCACTGATCGAGATTCGAACGCCGAAAAAGTGATAATGCTTGGATTTAGTTATTTCGGTTCCTAGCGTTTGATTCCGTTGGCTAATCGAATACGCCCCTAGGTGGCCTGTAGAGCGAGTACTGGCGCTTCCACCAAAGTTATGATTTTTGAGTTGTCACACAATTTTTTTCTCTCTTGCTATGATTGCTACCTAGGTAAGAACGGAAAAGGCAACTGCATTGCAAGGAATACTTGTTTTTAGCTTGTGGTAAAAAATCTGCAACATTTGTGGGTTTTCAAGTGATAGAAATACAAATATTACGAGGCAAGGTTGCGTGTATGACTTTTGCTCATTTTACTCACGTAAAATCTCCATCTCTCCTTGGCATTTGGAAGTAAAGAAACACTCGGCCCCATGTTTGTATTCTGTCCAAATTATTATGCTTCAAGTTATTTTATGCCAAGTTTTTAGCCTTTGCCCTCATACAATATTAAAAAAGAACCGTGCATTTTACACACGCAAAAAAGCGACGGGTATAACATTTTTTTGAGGCCTAAACTTGTTTTTAAAGTTGGCAAATGTGAACAAACTTGTGCAAATGACTGGAGTACCAAAAAGTGATAAAAGGAAATGGCTTTCCACCGAAAGAAGCAATAACGAACACACGGCGGCGATCTGTGCCGAACTGGGGGGAACTCGTTATAGTGCGATCGAGCAAATAATAAGACGCAGCCGGCCGCGGGAGCGGCGCCCTCCACTCAAACAATCGGCAAACAAACAAACAAACAAACAGACGTAGAAACAAACAAGCATATTCAACTGGCGTTATTAATTCCGGAGCCGAACTATCGGTAGCAACTTGGGATGTGATAATTATGCCCGTAGTCGCTTTGGTACAGCGCATCACATTTGCATACTAGCATATCGAGCAATACGGGTAGTTTGTGTCTAATGGCTTCAAGCAGAAGAACTCGACTCATCCTGAAAGATGGCATATTCTTAGCGTCAATAAATTACATAAATTGCTTGGTATTTCACTAATATTATACATCCAAGTCCTGTTGGAGACGTGACAAATGTCCGCTCTCTACATAAACGCCACGAAGAAGGGTCGTTTAGGTTACGCTATGCAAGAGCGATGCCTTAGTCTTGTGTTATGCTAATTGAATTCGGAACGATTTGGGGGAAAAAAAAACAATAGCTTCGAGCTTTGGAACTTAAATTATGTTGCTACGAAGTCATTGTTTGCAGGTGTCCGATGTTTTACCATTAAAAAATGAGGTTAAACAAATTTTCAATGCATTTTATAAAACTAGGCTTTACTAAGTAGACTATAACTTCAAAATTTCTGCAACTGAATTTTAAATTTCCAGATATTTTTTGACATTATTTTATTTCAGATCTTTTGTATTCCTGATTATGTAGTCACCGCAATTTTAAGACATGATTTGCATCTGTATTAACCTTGGGGTGCGATTTAAATCTTTTTATCAACATGAGGCTGCAAACTTTATCAACTGCATCGTAAGTCGATAAAAGACTAAAGTGGATAATATGACTTAGCAACCAAAAGTATTCAGAATCGTTCATCTTCCCCTAATTCCCGAGTGATAATATAGTCAATGGGGTGCCATTATGCAATCCTATTATTGTAAACCTTTTTTTTTTTTTACAAAAATGACAAAAGAAGCTAGAAGATGAATGGTAAGAATCTTTTATGTGTGCGCCAGCCTTTTCAGCCAGATTCAGAATCAACGTCGCACCAAGTTAAGTGCTGCGGGTATAAGACAAAAAGAACCTTTTTACGTCTAGAACATTATGTGAACGATGTCAGCAGTTTTTGTACACGTCCTTTTGACATGACCCATAATTAATGTAATTAATTGATGCTAATTAGTGTTTCAGTCCCATGCTTTGATTTGCAAAACCTCAAAAGAAAAATATGTAATAGTACTATTTCAACGAAGGACTGTCCGAATTAAGTTAACTATTTTACAAAATAAAAAATGAATTTAATAATTTTACAAGACGGTAAAAAGAAACGTCTGTAATTTGGAAATAAATGTTCTTATCAAACCCGTGAAAACAAGTAATGATGCACTAAACACAGTCTGAAAACTTTAGGCAACCGCTTTATGCAAATAAGAAAGTGGATCTCCTTCAAAAACGCTCTAAAACATGCGATCTAGCAATTAAATGAGAATCATTGATTTTCTTTCATCGTAAGTATGCTTTTATCGTGGATAAAGCCGAGAGATTCCATTCAGACATGTCATTGCACTTATAATGGAACAGAACCGTTAAACTTTGCACTCCTTACGAGTAGCTACGAGAAAAAAAAAACGGAACTAATAACTTTCCGCGTAAAATAATAGCCTTTATGATTTGCGGTGGCATACAAGCATTCGGTTCAATCAAAACGGGTTTCACCTGGTCTCTGTGTGTGCAAAGATATCTACACCAACACAGATTCCAATTGATGGGTTTCGCTTCTCATCTTGTGTTTATACTCCTCACAAAGACATAGTTTGAATCACACCCTTTGACTACCAAATAGATGCGATGAATTATTTGTACATTGTTTGGACCAAAAGCTAATTGAAGTCTTGTTGCTCAATGCCGAGTATTTGGCAATTATAACAATGCAGCGACGTCTCAAGTGAATTGTATACCACGTCTTACTCGAGCACTAGCTCTACACGCAAACTGAAGCCGACGTCTACCATCAATGCGTATCAGAACATAAGCCCACTCAAACTCAAAGGGAATAATGTGGTCTCAAATTTACACAGGATCTCAATTGGTGACTCGACTAAACAAATGTAAACATACGAATTTTGCAGGTGAGCTTCACGTTGTGTGATTTAGCTCGTACAGCATAAGCGGGTTTGGCTTAGAGGAAGAAAATGTATAAGCATGATGGTGTACTATTATAGTGCTAATGTTAAACTGTTTTCGTGTAAAATAGCCGCTTTACCGACTTCTTTACTGATAAAATTTGAGGATGCTCATAGGTGTAGTCACCGTTGTTTCGAGTTTTAGCAAATTTTATTTCTCGCAGGTAACTCTCAATGGTGATCTATTACACTCAATTTATCTTTATTAATACTAACCTCAACTATCAATCGATATTTTGAGTGTACATAATTTCGATATTTTCTATTAATTTTAGATATTTTTCGATATGTCCTTTATCGTTAAAAAGGACAGACGCAAGTGCTATCGTCTGGCAGCTTTTATTACCAAGTGTTGTCCACTCGTTTGCTCAGCAAAAAGTTTAACATTAACGCTGACCCTCTTGCCTATAGTAATAAACTCGTTGATAACGGTGAACAAATGATAAAATTCAAAAGTAAATCGAACTGAAATGAAAACGAATACTCCGACATTGAAAACACTGTTTCAACATTCCACAGACGTACGAATAAATCAATCAATCGAGATGATTAGTCATACATAATTTCCTTTCATAAAGAAAAAAAAATAGGTTCAACCTCTAAGGTTTAACTACGAATGATCGATTCTTAATAGGGTAATCGCAACTCCATTTGCCACACCATTTTCCACTTCGATGCAAATAACTAGTTTTTATATCGCCACCGTGATACCATACGTGATACGGCTTTTTCATATCCACCAACAAAAAAAAAAAAAAAATGTCGCACCCATGTATATTTTAATTTCATATCCGTACTGCATGTTTTATAGATTGAGGCGGGCAACAGAGCGGCGGCAGTCGGAGAATTCGGTCGGCAAACAGGAGATTTAGGCGTTGTATAAGCCAATTAAAGCCGGCCTCATATCGGACGCGCGGCGAAACTAATTATAAACCGCGGCGTTGCGGTGAGATTATTCAATTGCCGTTGCCGAATGACGGTCCGGCCGGCGCTCGTTGAGGTTTGCCTCAGCTGGCGTGCCAATGCATTGCCCCGCGTAGTAGGGACAGAGAGAGATAGAGAAAAAAATTGCGAAGTGCACCGGTGTGCATTTATAACCTTTTGCCGAATCGAAATTAAACAAAAATGCAACTATTGTTGAACATGAATAGCGTTTAAATTATCTCGGGTTACTTCCCAAGTTGGCTACATACTGTTTTGAACCCTATTGTGCGTGAAATTAGCAATTCGTATATAAACTAAATCAGTGATAGTATTATTTGGCTGGGAGGATAGTTAATTTGATTGCGGCACGATTTGATTGTGTTTGCTGCATTCTTGTGGTCGTAGCTCGGAGAACTCATGTCGGTAATTGAAATCGTTTCAATTAGTCATGTCATCCCAGTGCGACCAGGAAATTTCAAACAGGTTAAAAATGTCTTATTTTTCAAACGCGGAATTGATTGATTATAAATTGTGTACAAATATATTATAATAAGCGTGGTATGAATGTTCTTACTCACGCTTAAATATTATAATTGTGCGATCACGTGGGTACAGATTAATTGCCCCCATTAATTCATTTCGGTCACGTAGCGCCACTGTTTCTGATTGGTCTATTGTCGGCGAGAACAGTGTTGCATTTGTGGAATAGCAAATTGTCGGGAACATAATAGATTAGTTGAATTGTTTATAATTAAGCTTCATATACTTAAAATTGGTGCATTCTACACACAACGCAACTATAAGTGCCGACCTTTTGGTGTAGATTATAACCAAACCGAAACAAGCAGACAAATAATACAATTTTTTTTATGTAGCACAGCAACCTTTGTCGTTTTGAGCTCATCACAATTTATTTTCACTGTTTCCTTGCACTGTACCAATCAATTGATTAACTTCTGATGGTGTTACGAATAGTGTTTGCAACGTAATACACGAGAAAGTTTTTGACGCGATCAGCACATGTTGGGTTGGAAGTCGTTAATTTGCGAAGAAGCGTCTGCCCTGTCAAAGATTCGGTTTCCTTCGGGGTTGAGCGGATGGAGCCCGTTTTCCCTGAATTTCTTTATTTCTTCGTGCTAAGCCCGATAAGTTTTAACCTCGTTTTTTGGCCATGTTGGGGGTGGCGGTAGGGATGAACGGGGGTAGTGAAAATTGAATTACGTCGCTCGAGACGTGGCAAGTGTTAGTTGGGTGAATAGGGGATGAAGGTAAGCAAGGGGTGAAGGGGGTGATTGTTGAGGGTGAGCACAAACCGTTCGTGGAGAGTTCATGAAGCTGGTTTTCGTTCTATTTGCTAGTAATTCGGTGAGTGTATATTTTTTTAAATTTAATCTGCAGTCTTGTAATTTTTTTCAATAATTTCATTCGCGAGAAAATCGCTTCGACTTCTCCAATTATTGTCGAGTTTCTTAAGACTGAAATTTGATTGATGTGATTACCTACTTAATGTTTTTAACGAGGAAACTTCGAGAATTAAAAACGACGGTTTTTTCTTTGGCTGGCATTCCTCTTTTTTTTTCCGGGTTCCAGATTTGATCTGATTATAAAAAGTGTCTGTACTAGACGGAAAACTGGAAAGAAAATCTTGGCTTCCCTTTCCAGTTTCAATCTACTGTGATTATCAGAAAACTTGTGGGAATACTCGCTATCATTAACAATGAAAATTAATGCAATTACAATCAAGTTGCATGCATATCCATGCATAATGCACACGCGTTACCTGCAGATATATCGGTAGGGGGTGACCACGTAATGAATGAACTGTAACATTCACCAGGGTAAACGCAGTAACGTCCCGGCGGGGGTGTGAAATGTGTGCACCAACTGTTTGCAAGGCTTCGAGATAAACTTGAATGTTGACTCTAAATTACTCTCATGACCTATGTGGGTGCATTGTTTTGCATGCGTTACTCTCCTTTTAATGCACTTTTTTCCCGGATCATTACTGAATTCAAAATAAAGCTGTAAGCCATACGTGGGAGCATCGTATTTGCAACAGGAAAATGGTGTTTTTTTGGTAGACAGTGAAATAGAGCTTCTTTCCTGATCCGCATGGTGTTTACATCATGTTTTAAGTAAATTAAAATGTAAATAAAATTGTATTCATATTACGGCAGCTTACTTTCAAAGCTAGCTGACACCTTTCAATATAATTAATTAAAAAAAAAAACTTGAAAACCGCACGTACCTGCACACAGATTTGACTAGAAATGACATACCTGCCTGTGGTGTAACACGTACAGTGTTATCTGTACCATTCCAGTTTAATCATTTATGTAATCACAGCACTGATATTATGTTGCGATATTTCATGTATCAAACCAACATATTCTGGGATAATAATGCATACATAATAAGGTTGAAATTGCAAATATTAGTTTACTCCAATTACGAATCATCACTGCCACGTGACCAACGTGGAGGTAAAATAATTATGCTTCAAAACGAGCCGCTGGCTGTTTGACAATGTGTGATTAGGCTCGATACACATACCAGACCAGTCGAACACGTCACCTCCTTGCTTGGCGACCATAGCACTAATTTTAAGCCGTACTACCATAGCGCCAATGTTAAGCGCTATAGTCAATCTATACTACAATAGTGCTAATGTTAAACTGTCTTCGCGAAAAAATGGGCGCCAAATAGAAGGACAAAATGGAGGATGCTACAAGGTGGATTCACCGCAGTTTCAAGTGTTAAGTAATTTCATATTGTTAAATCTCGTGCATTACTCGCATTGGAGATTGGTTTACGCTTCATTAATCTTTGTTAATGTAAAACTAAACTATTGATTTACACATATCGATATTTTGAGTCGTACTTATTTAACTGTAGAGGATTTTTAAGGAAATTGTCGCAAGAGCCATCGAGAGGCACATACGGTCACCACATGCTGCCAGCTCGTTTTTAAATTAACGCTTACCGTCTGACTTAAGCGATAAACTCGATGGTTATAGCCCCATAGTCCATGTACAACCATCGTATGGTGAATCAAACAAATATACAGGTAAGAAATCACAATGGTTTTCGAGGATTGCTTATGAACCGAAGGACTTTTGCGGTTAGCCTAGTCGTTTTGAGTAATATTTCGTGCAATTTGTATCGAACGCAGCAGTTTCCCAGTGGTCCAATTTTGCACCACTCCCGTCGTTGCACCGTTGCACCCCTAAGCCTTCTGTTGTGAACTCCACGGAAGACTCGTGCAGTGCATAAAGCTCCTGCTGCACTGGCTAGTGTATCATTACACATGTCTCACGGGGATCCGGATTGTTCAAGGATTATACCGCTCGATTGAACAGATGCGATAATATTATTCTCTACTCGCTTTTAACTGTTTTCTATGACACAACCATATCGATTGTATCGTTTTGATAATTGGGTTTTGTATTTCTCTGTGCTATTTTACTATGTTTGAACGAAATTCTAAAGACGTTCTACGTGTATGTTGTACGCAAAATGTCGAAAATGCTGGTTGCTTGTAGATTATTCACTAATTAGTAATTAGCGCATAGAATAAATAATAAAGGTGGTCGTTGTTTTCCTTTTAGTTATTTTTTTTATTCCCTTCTAGCAGATGTAGTAACCATTTTGAAAATTTTGCCTATTTATGTTTAGTTGAAAAGAACCGTACTTTGTGCTCAAATCTAGGATGGGATAAAAAAAAGTTCATCTCTTAGAGTGTAAGCTTAAAATTGATTTGTGGTGTTTAACGACGCGCTGTTTTGACATCTGGCCATGCGGAACTGGTCTAATGGCGTCGGTGAATGAGTGGATGATGATGAACCTAACCTAGCCTAGAAGGGAGGAGGGTAAGCTCGGTTCCGGCACGTAGCCTACTCCTGTCGCAGAGCGCCAAGGAGACCACCGGAGTAACGTCCTGTCCGAAGGACGGTACAGCGCGTACTGCAGGATTCCTCCACAAATCCATGCTGTCGAGAGGATGATAAGCCAGGCTAGTGAAGTTACTGTTCTAACTTTCATCCCTCCAACCTCTCTCCCGAACAGAACTGACCATGTGTATGATGGTCACCCATCCAAAACCTGACTCAGCGTAGTGTTGCTTAACTTCGGTGATCTAACGAGAACCGGTGTTTCCAACATGCCAAACCTTTTGGTGAAAGCTTAAAACATGTGTAGGTGTGTTACCTATTATCTTAGAACAAAATGATTTTACTTACGTCTCTCTATGTTAGGGACAAATTTTCTTCGATGCAGGGAAATTTTCTAGGACATTACCTGAATTTGCATGCCATTTGTTTACATTAAAACATATTTTTATCGCAAAAGGAAGAAATTGTAATGATCAACCTCATTACGAACAGGGACAAAGCATATAAAATGACCAATTGTGTTCATTCAATACCGAAAAATTGAACTACACAAATATACAATTGTCCATTATGCTTCTAATTCATAACGAATTTATACCAGCATTTGGACAACTAATAACGTTCTGTGTATGAAGCACATTGCCGGGCAATGATGTAGGGAAATACTCTGCACTAAATCATTTTAAAATATCAAAACAGCCGAAATTGCGCATTGTAAATCCCACATGAATTACACCACCCACGCTTGTATTTATGTGGGCTACTGGAGGGTATACAGGCTGGCTTTGAATTCTGTTGGAAATAAGCAATATGTGAAATAAATCATTAGGCTTAATGTTGTTTAACAAATGTATTTTAGATGTGTGTGTAGATGATTTATTTGTATGAGTACAAAAACTTTAACGCCTTATTGTTGATGTAAAATGTAAGAATTTGTGCTAAGACTATTGGAGAAAAACATGAAATGAACAATCTTCCCAGGGGTGGTCGCGAACTCTTGACATCTTACATTAACTGACAATTACCTATCATTGATTTACACAACCTCATTTAAGCTGCTGTCAAATAACGTAGTTTCGCACATGTTCAATCACGTTATAACGGTTTTCTAATACTTCAGTAATAATAGGGTAATTGATGTTATTGTACGTAGACCACGTTCTAGACGAGTTCAACTCGCCGGTGAATATTTCATTAAGTTTCAGGAAGGAAGCATTCAAAGCAGGTCATGCTAAGAATGCCACGTAGGAAACACAAACATGTCGGATTCAAACAAGACAGTGCTCAAAGCAGTGTGCCTAAATTACCCTCTAGCCACACAAAAAACACACACACAAGAATTGCCATTTTGTTCTTGTTAGTTGTTAACTTTCTGCAGAAACAAACCCCGCATAGCTAAAACAACTTCACGAAAACAGATTCCTAGAATCAGAGCTTTGAACAGGTTAATATCAAAATATTCCCTAAAGCTCGTATTTAAATCAGAGGTGAGCTTTTAGAACTTTCAAAACATTTTTTTGAATCAACTTAAATATTCACACACAAGCCCTAGAGAACTACACCTGAACCGAGCACAAAACATTATAAATTGGTTATGGATGCCTCAAAATCTAAAAAATATCCTAAACGAGCACCAAGTAAAATTGAATAAAATTTAAATGTTTTGATACCGGAGTGCGTTACCACATAAAAACCTAATCACGGCTAAGCCGCGATAATCCGAGCGTGTTCTTCCCAGATGATCGCAACATCACAACGCTAGTGTTTGCTTGCAAGCTTGTGCTAGCTCGCAGTTGTTAGACAGATATACGACCACGGTTGTTCATCCACGTTGCTTTTTATTTCCCTTGTGGTGAATAAAAATATGTACGTGTGCATACGACAAAGACACACGCGCGTGTGGAGAAATGAGCTACGCACACCTTCCAAACAGCATCCTACATTCAGTTGTGTTGTATTGTATCTGAAACCAGGTTCGTTTTCAGTCATAGTCAACCCTTGTGATATTCTAGCTATCCCATCCCATTAGGGCATCATCAGGTGATTGTTCAGCTAGCTATTCCCTATGATTATGAAAAAAGCCATGTTTAATTGAGCGTCGCTATAATCATTGAAATGGATGCCGTATGTGTATTTTTATTTTATTGTTGAATGTTTGATCTTTGGCTCCAATGGAGTTTTCAAATCCTTGTCAATAGCGCAGATCAAAGGATCATTCTCTTATCTCCTTTGATCGTACCACTGCTCTATGCACACAAACGGATTCCTGCTATAGGAAGCTTTAGTGTGCGCGGTTTTATTCGGTAAATACATTACAGGTTTATAAGCTTAACGCGATGCTACATATTATTTATCTCGATTTTCATCTATTAAGAGCCGCTGAAATAATCTGAGAAATATACTTACACCATGCTACCAATAGCTCTAATGTAGAACTGTCTTCGCGAAAAATGACCGCCAAATGACAACTTTACCGACAAAAATGAAGGATGCTTCTAAATCTAGTCACCGTCGTTTTAAGTGTTCAGAAATGTTACTTCGTTATTTCTCGCAAATTTCTCGCGTTTGAGACTGATTTACGCTCAATCAATCTTTAATAACGCTAACCTCAACAATTGACGTAGACACATCGATATTTTGAGTCGTAATAATTTAGGTTTCTTAAATAATAAAACGGTCGCAACCGCAACAGGGTGTAACCTACCGTTACCACGTGTTACCGGCTCGTTTGCTCAACAGAAAGCTAAACGTTAACGCTGGCCCTCTGACTACACCTATGAACTCAATGCTAATATTCAATAACGGTCTGAGCGTTGATGAAATTGTCGAAAATTGAAACAATTTCGTTGATTGACAGAGAAACTTGCCATCACGGCTAATATTAAAAAGAGCGCGCTCTGACTCCGGCTAGCACAACGTGTATAGCAACGTGGGTGCGCTTGAGGTTTCAAGTCACGGGGCCAACTTTTGTCACTGTCCGACAAATACGAGATGAAATTTTGAGCGGGTTAAGGGTTTCTGTGAGGTCGAGGGGTGGGCGATGGGTGCGGGATAGATTACAATGAAGTTAGGGCGCAGGGGACATGAGCAGCAAGAAGAATATGGGGGGCTATCGGCGCTTTGCAGCTGGATAGAGCTTTATGAGAAACCCAAACCACCTCTCGGTCTTATATTTGAAGTTTGTTGGGAAAAGATAAATTACAGCGTGGCTCCCCGTACACTCGCACGTCGTATGAGGCTCCCTCTGTCGCAGTTTCTCATAATATTACCTACTTTATGTAAATTAACGTTGGTTTCTGCGTTGGCTATTGATGAGATTGACAAGGAATGAAGGGTGAATGGAGAAACAAAGTGCGGGGAGGATTTATGAATAAAATACGCATGTAAAACATGTGCGTAGGGACATTTTGGAAGTGGCTTTTGGAATTTTGTCTTTGACCCGTCATTTCTTTATTTTTCGTGTCATTCATCTATGAAAGGTCGATGGCCAAAGAAAGAATGCAAATTATTGTTTTTTACTATTTAGAACATCTAATTTTTTATTAAGCTCTTGGAACATTGAAAATCTGAACCTTTCTGTAATGAGGTGACGTTTCTAAAGTAATCTTTCTCAAAACTGATTTCGTAGAGAAGCAAACTCTCGTCTCGCAGATATTGAACGAAGTAATTAATTAGGAAAGTGAAATTTCTTTGTCTTATCTATTTAATTCAAAGTCGCATCTATTTCTGGTAAAGATATTTCCTGAACATCCGACACAATATAGGATACATCTGTCTGAAAGTCTTTGTATTTTATAATTAATGAAGTAGGATATTATTGGGAAGTCGAGTTGAGAATTCATTTGCTAAAATAATGAGGTATCATGAGCAATACAACAGCTGGGTAAAATAAGCCGGGTGCACGCAACGCAACCCTATGGAGACACTTACATTTCGCGATATAATTAAAGCAATTAGTTTGATTGGCGTTCAAGATGTCTGCGAAATTAAAACTTCTTGTTCGTAAACGACACGGAACACTCGACATTTTAATGAGGGATAAAATATTTTATCTGCTCCTGCAGTCCGCACGTTGACCATGTCTATATCGATTATTCTTGACTCGATTTTAGCTTTACTTCCTATTGAAACTCGAGTAATCTATTCTTTCAAAGATTATATTGCTTTACACTAATTATAACGATAAAAGTACCCTCTTAGAGTACAAGTTACAACATTACAATGAAAAAATATTTAATTCCATAGCATATAACCTTAATGCCGCAGCGTTAGTGGTCGAATTTATATTGGTAAAATTGTCAACAAAACTGACAGCTTATGTCATTTTTGTGGTCGTGAGGTAGTAATCAAATCATTTTTTTTTTGCGTTTTTGTTAGTAAAAGTGACAAATAATCAGTCATTTTACCAAAGAGTTAGTCAGTTCTTGCTAGAGGAATCATTTCAAAATCCTATCATCAAAAACGTAGCTTTGTCACATTGATGCCTTCTAGTCAACCCACTAAAATTTGACGTCCCTACATTTCAATTTCCACTAGATTTCTACAAGATTTCCACTAGGTTTGCACTAGGCTTCGCTTGAAGTTATCCACCGTAAGGTTATTTTAACGCTTGGTGCTTTTCTGCTTGCAGTTACGACATTCGGGGAAAGCACACGGAGTCAGCGAGTCACTGGAAGGATAAAGAGATCCTGGAGGACAGAAGCTACTTCAGGACAATCACGGAGCCAGCCACCTTGTCGCTGGACAATATCGAGGAAAGGGACGAGGGGGAATATCGGTGTCGAGTAGACTTCCGGAAATCGCCGACGAGGAACTCCAAAGTGAAGCTTCTCGTTATAGGTAAGATACATGTGTTAAACTGGATTCGTAAAGGTAATGTAATAAGTGGTGTAGAAACAAGGTATTTTTCGTGTTGTACGAATAAGGGAATCTAAGCAATACTCTTCTATTCGTATTAGACATTACCATTTTAAAATCTTGCTAGCCAGAATTCAGGACAATTTAAAATAAACAACCATGTGGGTCATCTTTGGTATATCAAAACCTCTAAATGCTTCTCTCTCCTCACAATTTTTTACATCTAGGTTTTTATGCCATCTTATGCCTGGCACGAATTGAATTTCCCTTATAATTATTGGAAAATTTACCTATAAGCATATTCGGTTCAACAAACTAATTTATAATGGTCAGGTTTGAAACTAGACTGTATTATTTAACCTTGCCTACTCTATGTTACCTACTCTGTTTAGGTTTAGGTACCAGATCAAACGATTTCTGCCGCTAGTTTCAGTTTCATTCATGCATTCATTTCACGTTCTTTGATTAACGTCAAATCATTTATAAAACTATTGTGTAGTCCCAGTTACAAGCCCTCGACGAATCGTTATTAACTTTGCTTTTCGCTTTTCGCTTTTTGAGCAAGAATCTAGCCTGCATTTTCAATTACAATTTGCGCAGCCTTCGTAGGGCAGAATGTGAAACCTATTTCTTATCATGAAATATCGGAAAACGATAAAATAACGTCAATAATATTGCACCTGTAGACGGAAAGTAGAAGAAAGAGACTCCTTCCCGCTGCTGCTTGTCGATAAACTTCAATTGAATGCTGAACGTTAAAATATACACGGGTTTCTTTGGGGCTAAACTGTTCTTCGCGCAGTAAACTTACCAGGTTCAAATAGGAAGCGGTCGTAGGCGACTTCGAGTCTGACGTTATACTGAAACGTCTTAAAAAACCGAGACAAATATTACCTAAGAAAAGATAAGAAAACTGAGAAGATTTTCACAGTGGTACAGTCGTGTTAGTTCTTGGGAGTAATAACGTTTTAAAACTCCGAAATGCAATAGCAGTGCACTAACAATATCGAAGAATGATAGAATTAAAGCCAAACTTCGATTTTCATTTTGGAAACACATATTTTCCTTTTCGATCCTGCATACTATTTTGAAGCTGCCATCCTTCCATCCACACTTTTGATAGAAAAAAAAAAACAGAAGTGCTTCTGGTGTGGCGTGAATTAATTATAAACACCTACCCTTCTCAGATCTATGACAGGTAAAAAAATGATAGTTTATAAAAAAAATAAAAAAAAAATATGCGCCTTCACACTTCACGCCTTTTATTTGTGTCAAGAATTTAAAATTGTATCGATCCGCCAATGCCTTACGTCTCTACTCAACGATTTTTTCCCAACCCAAGTGCAGCATTTTGTCCGGCTAAGGGTTGTCGGTGCACAATCGCCACATGCCACCGAGAATCTCGTGCTGGCGAGCTCACAATTGTTTCATGTAATTGCGGTTACAATTCGCCTCACATGTTGTTTCTAAACATCATTTGGGAACATTTCTTGATGGCCACTGCAAGACAGTTTAATTTCGTAATTTCGCGACCGTGTTGTTTCAATGTCCTTTATTACATGACCCCCCATTCCGTTCGGTACCTTCGCCCACTCGACAACTAGGGTTGACCCCATTGACCTGGTTATTATTATGATAATGGGTCCAGCAATATTGATATTGTGTGGACGGCTCACGATGTAAGGTCCCACATTTTTTAAATTGCACCAATTATAGAAACCTAATGACAATCAGAATGTTTAGAAGGGTAAGTGCTGGTTTGTTTCATTAATTAAATTGCCTGTTTTATGGTATCGGTATGGTACCATACCATTTCTAAACACCTGAATATTTTTAGAAGGTTTTTAACACAAAAATATTATATAAAATGAAGAGAAAAATATATATCAAAGTCTTATGAAGTAATGACCATATTGAAGTTATTTCTTGCGATGTGCCATGCGTATTGGCAATGCCCTAGCGGGGACTCGACAGTAATTTACCAGGTCCTACTCAGTCGTGCACTACCTTTAGCCTGGCAGGACGCGCATGGCTCGGCCAGGTCCATCTCTTGACGAGTTATCTGGCTATAGGTCTGCATGCACGTCCGGCAGCACAGGCCGGTAATGGAGCTCGCAGTTCGTTCATCTAATGAAGCCTCGCCACGCGATACAAGATGGACGTCGCACGAAAACGTCAGGAAAGATTTTAGCGTAATTCTTGAAAACTGTCAGCTGTGGAAAGAAAATAAAATACGGGTGCATGCGGGTGGTGGTTTTTGTTGAACAGACGATCGTGCCATTATCAGGCATGCTCGATATAGTGCGCTTTAGCGTAAAGTTTGTGCCGTCTTGTTTTCAGAGACGAGACGCGCCGGTTTTCAACCAATTTAGTGCAGCATTTCCGTTTCCGTATTCACTTACTCTATATTGGCTTGGTAAAGCGTCCGTTTGCTGTCACGCGTGGAGAAGCTTCGGTACAGTGATGAAATCGTGCAATGCCGCGTCGTCTTATTGCAAGTGCATTACTTAAATTAAATGCAACTGCAAGTCTGTTCAAATACTGAATTACGAAACGAGCAGACATAAATAAAGTCCGCACTTCTTCTTTTTACCAACATTTTATCGTGACATAGTTTCCTTTATAATTGTCAAGTACTCCTCGCAGAAAAAAGTGTACATGGTTATGGACACGAATTGCATACACGGAAATGAAATTGTTTTCTACATACTTCGGTGTATTTGTGCGTATAACAATCTATGGTACTACGTGCTGCGGATACGAACTAAATACCGAACGGTTTGGCATGTTGGAAACACCAGTTCTCATGAGAATCACCGAAGTTAAGCAACACTGCGCTGGGTCAGGTATTTGATGGGTGACCAGTTCTGTTTGGGAGAGAGGTTGGTGGGATGAAAGTTAGTTCAGCAACTTTATTCGCCTTGCTTATCAACATCTCGACGGGATGGATTTGTGGAGGAATCCTGCTGTGTGAGTTGTACCGTCCTACGGAAGGGACGTTAAGCCGGTGGTCCCCTTGGTGCTCTTCGACAGGAGTAGGCTACGTGCCGGCACCGGGTTTCCCCTCCTCCCTTCTAGGCTAGGTTAGGTTCATCGTCATCCTCAGTTTCATCTACTCATTCACTGACGCCATTAAACCAGTGCCGCGGGGCCAGTTGTCAAAACAGTGCGTCGTTCAACACCACAAATCAATCAATCAATCAACGAACTAAATATCATTTTACTTACACTTTTGAGGTTATGTGCAGGTTGGAAGAAGATTTTGTTAACATCAGCTTAAATGTACCAAGCCCAAGATATTATAAGAATCTTAATGCTGCTAGCGTTGAAGTTCGTTAATTTAGACTCACGCACCAACTTCAACTTTTAGATGAAAAACGAGCACTGAGTAATTCAAACATTAAACCGTTGACCTTTCATCAAACTACCTTGCAATAGAAAAGACTCGGGTAACAAAATTCAATACGCATTGCAGACCTTATATTAGAAATCGACGCCAAATAGATTTGGCTGATTTGCACACTCTGTTCCGTCGTCGAACAGGTGTTGTCTAGCCGGCGTCGGCGTACAAGGGCAAGCCGACGCTAGCGACAGCGGCCCACAAGGGCCTGAACGCAGGACGTAAAGCTATTCAAGATTCTACTCTGGTCCACGGGATATTGATAACCGATAGATGGTTCTTGTGAGTGCGTGAGAAAGCGGGAACCGTGCTGCTACTGGCGTCCGGAAGGGTAGCTGAGTAATATAGGTGGAGCTCGGATTAGGGTAAATGGTCGCTAAATTGGATTTGTTCGACGTTATGTGCATAGAAAAAAAAACCCAGATACAACTATACTAATAATTTTATGGATTTAGGTCTGGTTGAGGTTGAATCGTATAAATTATTGTACTCATAACTGACCATATTACTAAAATTACTAGTTGAACCATTAATATCTGTTGTAAAACTTATGTTATTGCAAAATAACGTAAAAATTGTTTTCTAAAACTATAATAGAATACACTGACAATTGTGCAGTCATTTTTTTAGTGTTTGTTTTGTGTTTTTGTCACACATAGCTATCAAAAGGTGCTGGAAAACAGGAAAGGGAACGGTTTTTGAAATAGAGGGTTATATAAAAATTTAGCGTGTATTGCACTATGCACATTAGAATTGCTTGGTACTGTTATAACCAGATGGAACTCTTAAAAGCTACCATATTGAAAGTTTTTAAATGCCATCTGTTAGACTGTCAAAACTTTTTTAATAAACTGTATAGGCATACATAGCCAATCTTACTTTCACTTTGAAATTTCTTTTAAAAGTTGCATTAAATAAATCGTCGTCTTTATTTTTTAATAACTTACCTACCCTCCATTTTAATAGTCTTATTTATAAACCTATAATAAACCTTTGGACAAGTAATTTAAGACAAAAACCAAGATAAGTGCACATTAAACTGCCAATACCCAAAAATAGTATCTTCCGCTTTACTGGTGAAGTTTTTCATAACACAATAAATAAATTAAAAAAAAACAATCTGGGGGTTTTTTTTATCAATAGAAAATTACATTTTAATAAATTCGCAGAATATCAAAACAAACTACATGAAACATTCTGAACCAAAACTAGCATAAAAACTTCCCTATGTATAACTGATAGGTAGCTAAGATCCCAATAAATCTTACATATACCTCATAAAGCAAGCCGGTATGTGAAACAAAAAAGAAACATACAATTATTTAACGCTTAGCATGTACTTTTTCGTTGATGATAATGCACTTTATAATTACAGGGATCTGTGAATTGCGTTAGTCATTTCAGAAGTGTTTGAATCCAATGACCATGCTAGGGACTTCTCAAACGAATTCCCTCGTTAGCGTGTAGAGAAATTAGAAGGAAACAACTTGCTGGATAATGGAGATATTGCAGGTTGATCAATAGATGGAAGTATGACGGATTGAACTGTAATTGGGGACGTAGGGGAGCTAATTCCTACGTCATTAGTCATTGTTAATGGCAGAATAAGTAATTAAAAGATTAATGAAAACTGGGAATATTCTATAAGCAAGAAGCGCCAGTGAAACGTTCCTATAACTTGAATGCATACCTTGTTAATATTGGTTGTAATCCCTTAATAGTAAAAAAAGGCTGTATTTTAGATGGAATTAATTTATTTCTCTATTATTATGGCGTTTTCGCTTAACAAGCCACCTGAATTAGTACATGCATACGTATAAACATCTTCAAGTAAATTAGTTTTCTTCTACCCAGTTCTACGAGAATCGAAATTTCTTGATAATTAGCTTACAGCGAAATTACCCGAGGCGTATTGTATAATACATTACATAGAACCTACTCGAAAAGCAATTTGTAAGGAAACTCAGCAGCATTTGATTAAATATTTCACCAGCTGCATTTAAATAGTGAACCAAAAAAGAAAACAAAAGGCATAATTTTCCAGCGTTCTGCACAATTCATTTTGAACCACATAAGGTGAACTCACGATTTGGCACAGATGTCTCCCCTAGACATTGGCAGCCACCCCGTGGTGACTGCCAGCCAGTCTAAGCGACATTTCCTTCATTTTGTTTTCCTTGTTTCTTACAAACTAGCTCGTTCAAAAACATGACGTAGATTCATTCATGACGATTGCCGCCATCACTCTTGCTGTGAAATCTTGAATCCTGATCCTGCAAAGTGAGTAGATTACCTAAGATACTCTGCGTATAAACTCTGTTTTCATATTACATTCCCGTGCTCGTTGACGGTTGTGACTTATTTCTTTGTTTAATTCTGTCTTCGAAAAAAAGCACCGAACACTTGCATTAACAATCAGGAAGGCAAACAGAGAACCTTTCCTAAAAATATGCAGTACAACTACTTACTTATTTGAACTATAATTTTATTAGCTAACGCATAAAAAATGCACATGTTCAACGCGCATTTGTGCCAACCAATTTCGTTATTACAAACGTGTTCGCTGCAGGCTGCGTATATACAATGAGCACATTAGTAAACAACATAATTAAATAAAAGGAAGCTGGAAGTACATCTACCGCTAAATGCGCAGCTTTGCTATGAATTTTAAATGATTTAACAATATGATTATTTAACGCTACTAAGTGGTCTAATATTTTAGAAAGCTCGCTTAATTAATCTAGGGTTCAAGCATGGGCTTCCTGGGGTAAGCTAATGGAGAAGTAACGAACATGTGTGCATTGCGTGGATGTGACGCCGTCAGAGGAGGCTATAACACGCACTGGATTATAGCTGGGACGTGGACGCAGTTCAGCCCTGTAATAGTAATAATATGAAGTCCGAAATGTGAGATAAAGTGACGAAGTGGGATGCTTTTGAAGGGGGTGAGGTGGTGGGACGTGGGGAAATCGATGTGTCATTTTCCGTGTTGAACTACTTTATGTGGGGATCGGTCTATGATGCTAGTAATAAACGTAAATTGTGAACCTGGCGCCTCCACCGAACGATAGAGATTATGGAGATTGAGTTTCGGGCCAGAATAATAATTTTTTTAGCAATTCAAAAATCTGTTAGTAATTTTGGAGGGTATTTTTGTTATAGTTAACTGAAACAAATAAATCTAACTCTTGTATATTCAGTAAGATACCAAGTATCAAATAACTTTCTGTCTAAATTCCTTATATCTTTTAAAAACAATATTACATAGTATTTTATTTCAATCATTTAATGATTAAACAAATGTATCAATTAATTATTCTGTCTTTTCACTTAGTTGCAATTTACTTACAAAGTGGTTCAATAATACCGGTTAAGTTTCAATGACGTCTGGGCAGACGGAATATAACTTCAAGACAACTTGTGCTAGTAGGTAAAGACGCGCGCTCAAAAGGAAGGTAGATAAGCACATTACAAATGAGACCTGGTGTTTCATGAAAGACAAAATAACCTGATACCTACCTATATATATATATGTGTGTTCACCCACACCTCCGCTCTACCAGACAGCTATCAGCTGGTATCCCTTCTAGCTTGAAGCTTCACCCCATGAATGTGTTTACGCACGAAGCTATCAAGCAATACTTGCACTAATTAACTCGTCCTGGATAATTGCCCTATTGCGAAATTAGCTCGACGTTCAGTGAACAGGAGATATTATGTGCCGCCAGTTGGAGTGACGTGCTCGGGAATCGAGCGCAACACCTTTTGTGAGACAGAGAAACAATTCGAATGTTTGAGAATTGCGTTAATTAATAAGTTGAAGGGGAGACTCTGGGATGTTCAAGGGCCAATACACGATACTGTAAATTGATTTTTAGATAGGTCCTGACATCGTTATGCCTGAGAATGTATTATTTTATAATCGCATTTTTTGGAAAATGTGAGAAATCCTGGCTTTTAAAACTGCGCTGCTAATTTGTATACAATACTCATACGATAACATTTTCCGGGCATTTTCACTGCATCAGTTGTACTCAAAATTCTGGTCACGATTTATTTAAATGTATAAAAAAAATGTACCGTTTATTTTGAATACTATTTAGACTAACTATCTCCATAATATCGCGCTAGGGTACTCGAGTACGCGACCAGTACTAGAGGGAAATACAGGGAGTGTTGTCGAGCTAATTAAGTTATCTACCAGTTGTAGACTGAGGAAGCAAGGTACTAACCGGGGAGATAGTTTGATAGGATGGTTAGAAGGCCTTATATACATATTCGAGCGTATTAACTCGTCTTAGATCTAAGGAAATAGACTAATACGCGGCACTTCTGTATGCTTTGATAGATTTACATAAATCATAAGTTAAAACCACCAAACCATAGTTGTTCCAGCATCTCGGTCTACGTTCTACACACGCCGTAAGGCTTACTTTATGCTTATAGAGTGAGATAATGTATGATCCAATGTAATTTTTGTAGATTGCAAGTAACTATAGGTGTAGACTATACATACACTAAAGATTGAAGATCAATTGCATGGTGAAATTGAAAGCTTGGGCGTTGGTAACGCAACATTTTGGGAATTTGGCGAGTGTAATCATTTTAAACATTGCTTATTCATTCGGTGCGGTATGATCATGGTACCGTGTACTGATCTTCTGAAACCGCAAGGTACGTGTGGCTCAAAAACGAGACGGATTAACAATAGAATGTGAGCGTGTGAGAGAAGAGACGGCCTGGATAAATGTATTTCGAAGTACAAAAATAAACTCTGATATATTTTTCAAACTTGTGAGAAAAAAAATCCCATGCGTTTCCATATCTTTGTTTATCAAATCTGAATTTCGCGTTCGTTCGTTTTTTTTTTCTCTCTCCGGTTTCCATCCTCTTTCATTCGTTCACGTTTCTCTGCGTTTTATGAAAGGGGTGGGCCGCTTGGGGAGGCTGCGTTTTTAACCCCTGCACATGATAAATGGTCTTCAATTTATATTTTTGTCTTCATCTCTTTGAAAAAGATTTATTTAGCTCTAAGCTTGCCGCGCGTATGTGCATGCACCCCTATGGCACACCACGTGGCTATTGTCTCGGGCATAAAAATCTATGCGAGCTAAAACAACGAAGATTGCAGCTGAATAGAAGATTTATATTCCATCACTTCGGATTTGCTTTAATATTTCAATTACTCGTCGGGTAAGTTCTGTGAGCGGGCAAAGTGATTCCTTGTCAATCCAATTGAAGCACCGGGGGGAGGGGGACAAAACAATTTTACCGTCACATTGCGTTGCTCTTCAAATTGCAGGCCCCATACCGATTCTGGTATTCCTGTGAACGACGAGAAGATATTAGGAAATGCCTCTTTTACCATGACACTTATTTCAAATTAATTACACACATAATTTTCTGGGAGCTATTACTTTTGAAAGAAAACGGATCACTTATATTCAAGAAATTATAAATGAACTTGGCATTCATTTATAAAACGAATTAATTAATCAAAACTGTTCATAATCATATAGGCTCATAATAACGACGCTAGCTGCACGAGACTAACTTAAATCACGTTTCGTGAATTATTAGAAGGGCTTTAATATATGATCGGCGGGCTGCTCCAGTTTCAGCAATGTGACAGAAAGTTCGCCGCCTGCCGGAGGAATCCATTAAGCAAGGACCCGCAACCTCGACGCATGGTGTCGCGACGCTGCCTAGACAAAGGTGGAACGCTGGAATAAAGCGTCGCATGAATGCTTTATGACAACGCGCGTTTCGATTTCAACCTGGGGTTTTTCCATCATGGATATTGTGGCTCGTATTAAAACGATTGAAGCCCGCTGATAAAGTTGCTGTTAAACTAGGAAAGTGGCTCGGTGAAGAAAGTGATTAGATTTGAATAATTTATCAGCGTGTTCTCTCTTGGTAGCTAGTGCTGGATTTTGGTTTTGATCCACTTGCTCGATTGTTTGGGCTCACCATTATGGTTTCCACTCAGCAAACTTTAAATAACCGCGAGAAAAAGGTGGATTTTGAGGTATGATCTCACCCACATGAGACAGTGAATAATTTCGTGTACTCTTATTCGTTTCAGTGCCTCCTCAAAAGCCGAAGATCATCAACGAGCGGGGTAACGAGGTCCCATCCTTCGCCGGACCGTACGAGGAAGGTGTCGAGATGAAGCTGACGTGTTTCGTCTCCGGAGGTGAGAAATCCTTTGCTGCTTTGACGAAAATAAAATCTTTAACTAGCTTCTACCGCTCGCTGAAACAACATCCCTTGTCTATCTAAGTATGAGAATTTAAACCGCGCTAAATTCTGATCTACTTTGCGATGAGTGGCTGACTCCTTTGACTCTGATGGTCGCGCCAGTCACTGGATTAACCTCGGTAGACTCTCTCATGTGGGTGGTTCTGTGGTGGCCATAAAACAACCCCACGACAAGACCTCACTATGTAAGATATTACCAGCATGGTGGCTGGTTTAGCTGGGAAGTTGGCCCGGCGCCTACACGGCCGGATGGTGCGGATACCTTCATCCAGTGCCGGCGAGAAGAGCTCTTCAGTGCTCTACCGTGTCGAACCGCGTTTTATAGCAGCGCAAATACCATTCGATGTCTTCCTAGATGGCCATTAGACTTAGCTAGACTGACTTTTATAGCATATAATCATGCAATACCTTTCTCGTATGCATACGAAGCTACCATACTAGGCAGATGTGTTTGTTGAAAATAGGTATATGACTTGAACGGAGACGAAAATTTGTAAATGCAAATGAGGTAGCACGTGGAAATAGAATATACGCTTAAATATAGCTAAGTGTGTGTGCATGTGTGATTGTGTGTGTGCAATATTGTTTTGCACGGTCTTTGCGTAAAGCTTCAGTCTCATAGTTTAGGAGTTGAACTATATGCCTTTCTGCATGGCTTGAAGGGAAACTAGAAGTTTTGCTTGCTGCATACGGGCGTTTATTTTCTTCCATTTTACTTTGTAATGTAATATTCATTTTAACGTGCTATTATAATTTTCTCTTACAACTAACTGCTCCCTTGTTATAAAGTATCTTTCGCCCGCTGAGCATATGTGGATGTGGATTTGAAATAAACGAGTAAAACATATGATTTGAGGGATTACGCTGCTGCTACACAGTTGTTCCATTGTTTTGCCTCAAGCAAGAATAATATTAATTTTAGGTAAATCAGACGTAATTCAACCATTTCAAATTTCCCGTAACATAAGACAGTTATCAATTTTTCCAGCCAATCGTTGCCTCTAATTAAGTTATCATATAATTGAGAAATGTAAAGCGATTACGATTTCATCACACTAATAGTGAGAAAATGCCTGGTCTAAGGTCGCTTCACAATGACGTCCATTTGATATAATATTCCCTCAACGCTTACGCACTGGAGGATGGAAATGTTGGAAAGTGGTAACTACCTTTCGCCGCCACTTTCCCGCCTTGATTTAATTACTAAAGCAGTGAGCAGAGGAATGTGCAATAATTAAATACCAATCTAGTGCAATAACAATATCGCATCTCTACGCCGACTCCACCATACATAACAAAAACATTCCAATTAAAACAGAAATCAAATTAATTTACTGGTGTATAGAATATAGTGTGTAGTGAATCATATAGGTATTTAATGTTTTTGTTGCAAAGAGTTTATTTTGTTACCTTGTTCCACACTTATTATTTTAAAGGAGGTCGAATCATTTAGACAAATAGTGTTGAACTGATTTTATTTATATCCGCTTAATTGATGAATCACTTTTTTTAATTTTTTCATACAAATTGTGTTCCTCTATACCGATAGCAATAAGTAACGGTTTCTCGTCCCTACTAAGCGTAATTGAGATATGTTTGCGGTTGTCTCTAACTTCTTAAAGATCTCGATAACCATCCAACGACTTTTTCAGCTTCCTGATATCCCGTGTCTGTATTTACTTGAGCAACAGTTCTCGAGTAGTTAGCCTTTCACACAAACTTCGGACCCGACGACACGTCTTAAATGACGTCACAGCCACCCTTTCGATGTCGTCGTCGTCGTCTTCTGCCGGCTCTCTGAAGCACCATTAAAAGCGCGCGAGAGTCCGCAAGAGTGGGAAACATTGTCGAGTGGTCCCAATCCAGTCCCCATCATCCCATCACACCGTAATATCGTCATCTTCAACGGTTACTCCAGCCGGGGCGACCTTTCGCGAGCCAAATTGCTTGTTTTTGTAATGTCTTCCTTCGAAGTGGCTCATCAATTTATTTCACACTCAGGATTCCTTGGCAAAATAGTTTGTTACATTATTGAATAAAAGCTGGAAGTTTAAATAAGTTTAAGGGCACATGTTGATTTATAGGCTCGACCAACACTTGGAGTTAGCTTTATGAATTTGGAAAGGCATTTGAACAAGGTTTTCTCCGAGTTTTAACACATAAGCCATTTACTCTGTTCAGCGAGTGAACATACTTTTCCGGCAGAGACGCCACCGGTCGTGTTAGGGTGAGATGTGGCCAACTGTAAAAAAAAAAATACAAATACAAATACAAATACAAATTATATCTGCTGTCCTCCACCATTTTCCTTGCGCTCCAAAGCTTTTTTCGTGCTATAATCTTATGTTTTTTTTTTTTTTTAGCAATTATAAGAATTGTTTTACCAATTATAACAATCTTTTGCTATCCCACTACTAAAATCATAACTAAAATTTCATTCATGAGTTAATAGCAATGCAGGGGGGGGGGGGGGGGGCGCGTCCTTAGGCTGGTATCTACTCTCGCAGGCTAGACTTTAGTGGTTTATGTTGCTAGTGTGGTTTTCTACATGCATGCTATATTACTGCAGCAACAATGACATAGTTCATTGCAATATTAAATGTAATATATTTAAGCACAGAAAACAAACGGAGGTCCATTAAATTCTTGTTTCTAACTTTCCGCCCAGAATTCTCTAGTACTATTATTTCTACAGAAATTAATTACTATTTATTTCCAAGTTTACCCACGACGTCAACCAGTCACATCCCTCAGGTTTCCTGGTTTCCTGCTGCATGATTGTTTTAGCGGTCCAAACCGTAAACCACTCTGGTATATCATCTTACTAGAAAGTTAACCCCTTGTCGCGCGATGATACTTTGACCTCCTAATTGCGTCGACTTTCTGCGAAACTCTGTAGCACGTGCTCTGCGCCGTGGCAAGTGAAGGGAAGATTCACCCCAGCTTGGATTTCACTAATAAAGACATCGTCCCTGGAGAGGTGAGCAACACGACCATCTCCTTACCAACACCACTCGAATGGTTTCTCAGAACAATTGGCCGAGGGGAAAGATCTTATAATGGAACCTGATCACACCGAGGCCTTTTAATGAGATTAGTACATTCTCTACCGACATTTTCTCGTTGATAAATAAATCAGAGAAACCGCATTGTTTTCTCAAATTACCGTTCCTGTCGAGCATGTTTACCATTTGTTTATTGTTCGTGATCGAAAATAACTTTGCATGTCGTGAGAGCAACAGAAAAGTGGTTGATATACATACATATATATATATATATATATGAATCGAACTGTTATTTTCTTTTTGAATCTTGTTGATTTTGAATTCGAATATATATTTATGTTTTCTCTGGTTCTATTTGCTTCCGTTATATTTTGTCTTAGTTTTAAATCTATTCCATTCGAAGTTAAACCCAACACAGAGCCCCCCAGGGCCTTTTTCTGGATATTCCAAAGTTTTCACTTGCCACTATAATTTTGTTTTCTGTTCGCCGCGCGGGTCTGCAACCTAATGTATTCTTGTTTCACACAGGCAGGCTCGGTTGGATTCCAATTTGCGGGGTAAATGTTTCTTTTCTCCCTTGTCATTCTATTTCATCTTCGTCTTTTATCCACTTTTGTTTAGTTTTTTCCACTTTGAAGATGTTCTCCTAGTGCTCCAGGGTTGTGAGACTCACTTTCCTTTCTCTTCTCTCTTGCGCGCACTCATCCAGCAATCTATCCCTCTCGCTCGCACTTACAGCACTTGATGCGTCTTAGAGGATCAATTTTCCGGCTAGTTTCCCGCTTTTCTTCTTCGTGCGCGCCGAGTGAACATTCTAACTTTCGGACAACACCGCTGGGCTTTGTCTTGGTCTACGATTGAAAGACGCACTTGAACCATTATGTGGACTTATTGCCAGTCCTTGTCACGAGTTGAAGGGAACAGTTCTTCTCGGAAGACCTATAACATTCCTTTCATGTTCATGCTAACTACAGTTTCCAATAGAAGACTTTGCTTTCGATCAATTTTCTTTCGGCTCACAACTGAGTATTAAGGAATACTCTGAAATTTTTCCTATGTAGGTATACCTGCGAGATTTCTAAAAGTGTTCGTGAGCGATAATAAAGTATGTCGATTTTGAGGACCCACCCTCAGTAACCGTGAGCATGAGTACATTTACGCAGCGTTCCACGCTGCAGTCGGACGCCTACACAGACAGCTGTCTCTTTCGGAATTTCGCGTCGTAATTTTCTCCGCGTGACTTCCAGATTTCCGCGTCTTAGCGTCGGAATCCATCTCAATGTGTTTGCGAACCCACATCCGCACCGTGTTTATCCGTCGTGGTGAGATTCAAAGAAATAGACTAGCGCTGATCCGGTTCACTCTCACCGTCAGTCAGTCAGTCAGAGTGATGAACTTTATTCTAGTTGAAATTGCTTCTCTTTCTTCGTCCTTGTGAAAATTACATCTCGCCCTCTTTGTCTGCAATGGGGGTAAGTTTTCATCTTGCTCCTGTGCGGTCTGCCGAGACGCTGCGATGAGTTAATCTCGCGGCGTCCCATGATGAAGCTGTCTTAAGCTCCTTCCTGTCGTCTTCCGTCTCGTGCCAACTTGTTTCTACCCCGGCAGCTTCATCTTTGTCTAAGCCACGGGAAAGCGTTGCTATTGGAATTAAACTTTTCTTGTAAGCCGCCGCCGTCTCATTCAGGCGGTCAGCATTCATTCCTGTATCGCGTTGATGGAATAACCAAGTTGAAAGCACCTTTTCAAATTCAATGCAACGGCCCAACAGATTTGCGAATGCCTTTAAGGGTTTCCTTTAGGACAACATCTGAACGAAAAACACTTGATAAGCCTTCAGTTTATTTTGCATGGCAATTAAATATAATGGCTTCCACGTCAGAACGAAATTTCCCCCAATACTCTACATCAACTCTTTGTTTCATAAGCCAGCTAAGCTACTATCCGAAATTACGCCAGCAGATTTTCGAGTACCTACCCGTAATAATTTTTCGCTAAGCTAGTTTAATTCCTTCCCGTTGGCCAATAAAGGCAGTGACCTATCTCAAGCAGCCCGGAGTCGATTTCTCTCAGCTATCCGCAGGCGGTTTGGCTGTCATCGGCGCTGAATACGCCGAAAGCTGAGCAGCCGACGCCAAAAGATGGATTTGCCGAATGATTGTCTATGGCAATAGTAATTTGTTATCACGCTGCCACCAACGTAACACGTCAGGTGTGAACTGACCTGGTTATTTATTGATCTTGCCGCCACGCCACGGCGTGCCCACGTCGCCCTGCCGCCCTACCGCCCTACCGGTGGCCGCTACGGCATCGGTCGCATGGACCTTTACGACGTGGAAATGGCAGCCGTGTTTTGGTCCGTTGTTCCATCTCTAACGACTCTGCATTATCACCGTCTTTGTCTCTCTTTCGCCCTCGACGTCGGCGACGTCGGCGCTCTCCGTCGCGCCCACGGTGAAATATGGCTCACGTCCCATTACATTTGCTATATGTTCTGCTTTTTAATCCTTCGGGTCGTTTCGTTTCCGCCGCTGCCAGCAGGAAATTCAAGAGACGTGCGCACTTGCACTCCCCGTTTTTCTTTCTTAAGCCGGGAAAAATGAGCCTTATGCTCCTTTTCTTTGTATAAATATAGTTAACACAAACATATTCCTGGATCATATTTTGTCGTTCTTCCTCTTGCATACCCTTTTACGCGCTAAGCTCGAGAAAATAATTTTTAACGCTGTTTTCTAATTCAAGATCCAGAAAGAGCCATTAAAAACACACCATTATGGTAATCCTGTCATTATTTCACAAAAAATCTTCTTAACATTACAAATTCAAATATGAAATGTTCTTGTACGAAGTAAAATATGCTTATTTTTTTAAAGTCAACCGCTAAAGCATAAAATACCGCACTGTGCCGTTTGCACAGTGCATAGCATAGAAAAATATTATAACTTGTTGATTTAATATCTAGGTTATCACAAACGTGTCTACCACACGAGACAAACTCCAGTGAAGACTCGGTGTTCACGCGTTGGCGGGACAATAACACGACAAATTGTGTTCTAATTGACCTCGTATGACCTCTGCTCATTGGCCAATAAATTAACCTTCGCATCATTAGTGAATTCCGCGAAGCCAGTGCTAGACCAGTGAGACCCAGATCCCGTGGTGTGCAAAATCCTGTGTAACATGGTTAGCATCAAAGCAATGCCGGGAGGTGCTGCCTTCAATAGCACGCCAATGCCAACCAGAATTCGCGTAATATTTACAAGATTAAATTAAATGAATCATTAAGATTAGGCAGGAGAGATTAGTTTTGATTATAATCCTCTAAGTCCCACTTTCGATTCACAATGCAACATTTCAATACAATTTCACATCAAGTGTTAACAGCCGCCGTATCGCTTGGCTTACAAATGTGATTCAAAATTCTCTGGGTAAGTGCATGTGTTTTTCTACCGTCCTGTAAGTTTCAATCGATTCTAATCGACATTCTTTATCCAATTGACCGAAGAAGAAGGGACTGTTTTTCAGCTAAATCAAAGATTGCCACGAAACCACTTGAGCTACAAGCTTGAAATTAAACAATAACGTTGTTGACACAAAAAATCATGTTCTTGAACCACAACTTTTTCGAAATTCGCTTTGGTCCACACATAAATGCATTTTATATTTTGTCATCAAAATTGATGATATTTCTTTTCGGAGTGCAAACTTCGTATTGGAACTAACTAAGATCCAGAAAGAGCCATTAAAAACACACCATTATGGTAATCCCCTGGATCTTGAATTGGAACTAACACGGAAACTAGATAATGTGAATATTTGTTTTAAAAAAATCACAATTGTTGTAACTCTAATGAGCTAGGCGATTCACGTGTAATGCATCATTTTAAGCACAGAGGTAAATCAATGCAATTCTCTGTCCAAAATTGCAAGTTTTTTCCCCTCTCGCGGCTATCTAGCAGCGTAATGACGCGCGAATTCGTAGCGCACGACGGAAATAGCTCAGGATTGAAATAATTGCCGAGCGACTGCAGTGACTGAGCTGAGCAACACATTCATCTCCTTCCACGATCAGAGGCTGCCAGAATCTTGAGAAATATCAACGGTGAAATTTAGCGTCAACTTGTACGTCTGAATAAGATGGCAGTGGTCTGTTCTATTACCAACGTTATGCCTGTCGTCATGATACGTTAAATCCACGAAAACGTTTGGGCTTTCAACCTGCTTCGACCTGTTAGACTAATCAAATTGCCAGTCTTTCATTAGCCCCATGTACCGACAGTTTTGGTGCTGCGTGGTTCATGCTTCTCGATAATACAAGAAAAATAAACGGAAATCAATAATTAATAGAAATAAGTAAATAAAGGTTGATTTCTTGTTCCCTTGTTTGTTGTATATGTTCATAATTCACAATCACATTTATATAAGGCATTAGTCACACCATTATTTCGTTCAATTTGTTGCACCGAGAAATTCAGTTCAGTACAGAAAGAATCTTATGCTCAGTGCGATGTAATCAACGAGTTTGAAACACCGCAATTTCGGCTTGTAAAATGCTTGCCACTGAACAAAATTGTAATACAATATTGCAGCCCGATAGACTCGGCGGATATTGCTTACAAAATACGCTTGGAAGTCGCTGTGAGCCTCTCATTCCATGCATTCACGAACATGACCATGTCACATTGAAATTGTTGGGTGAGAAATCATGTCATATCGCTAAATCTGGGCCTAGGATTTCGTTCAAAAAGGTTTCCACTAAGAAAATTTCAGAAAGTAATGTGGATTGTTTCAAATTTCAGAAATCAATCAAATGATAGGTATTTTGACTTGACGGGTGCTTATCTCAATGATGTTTTACTTGGAATTCCCGTAATGGTGTGTTTTTAATAAAATCGCCTGGCGATAATGACAGTTTGGTGAGACGGAGCGCATGCAGTCCAGTAACCAGTCCAGTAACCTTACTGGTTGGTCACGGGAAATTGATGCTAGGGAGGAATAGTTTCAAAATTAGAACAAAAATGAAAACTGATTTGAGATCAGGTCTCGAAGCCGAATGCAACGGAGTTTTAAAAATGTTCTAAATTCAATTATTAGCACCAGATGAATTTTTTAGTTAAATGGCTCTGGTATTAGCGATTCTCGAAAAAAAATTATCACAAATCGGCTTAGAAATTCAGAAGGATTTTTGTTCCACATCAAATCTCCAGTCGCATAGCCAGACACCCACTTGATACACTCCTCTTTTGCCGCGGTAGAAAATTTGTGGAAAGGAAAAATGCACACCGTGTCCCGTATCACTCCCCCGGATATGTTAACACTGCCCTCTATACAAGTAATGAACTAAATATTCAAAGGTACGTCGCAATCTTAAACCCTCGCGATATTAATATGCAAGTTGGCACATTACTGACCAAGCGGTTTCAGCATTGAGTCAGTCGTTTATTTGGCTGTGTGCTTGGAAATTTAACTTCTCCGTAAACTTCTCTGACAAGTCTAATTAATTCGCGCGAAACGATACTGTACTAATTTTAAACAACAATTCTGTCAAAATACGCTATGTGGTATAAAGGGACTCTCTGTAATGTTCTTTAGCTTGGTCCGCTGCGTTTGCGGTAAGCGCTTGTGTGACTCTGATTTAAGTTGAAGGACACTGCTTTAAGCAGCTATTGAAATAAGAGGACCTGGCATTTAAATATAGCTTATCTCATACAGAAGGAAATAATGAGAGAACATTTATTTACCTAGCACTACAAATGCTCTAAAAATCTCTAGTCGAACGTTTAAAATGTTTTTTTCCAATCTCCTAAGCGTCTCTTTCAATACGCGTACGCCTCACCGGCGCATTAAAGAAAATTAATCTGCCGAGTGCCAAAACCTGGAAAAGTTTCACCGGCTGTAATTACACTTCGTTTCTTCTGCCAGGACGACCGCTCCCTCGGGTGCGCTGGTGGCGGGACGAGATGCTGCTGGACTCCAAGGACATGCTGACGACTTTCCCAAACGTCAAGCAGAACCAGCTGATTGTCGGGAGGCTGGAGAGGAGCGATCTGCACGCTAAGTACACGTGTCAGGCGTCGAACAACAACATCAGTCAGCCGGTCGCTGCAACCGTCTCCATAGAGATGCATTGTGAGTGTTTTACCTTTTCTAATTCCCTTGCGCTGCTTAAGGTGTTTCAAGGTTTTGATGTGATATTTCTTCACGCTGGGATGTGTTTTGCTGAACTAGCGTGTGTGGTAACTTTTTGTGAGAGTATATTCAAAAATATTCGCGTCGTGATAAACATCTTTTCTCAATCTCTGTGCGACTTCGAAAATGGTACTAAATTCCTCATGAGCTTCTTTATAATCAATAATAAAAGTTAAACTTTATTTTAAAATACGATTGTATCGAGGGATACAAATAAATAATTTTACTGTAAAGTTTCCACTCCCACTGAATTAGAATAGTTGCCTGATTACTAAAGAAAAAGCTACGGCAAAAATAAAGAATCGAAAATTGGAACAGATCTGCCAAATAAGAATTGAAATTTTTTAAGATAAGGTAAGAGAGTTTTCAAGATTTTTGGTGGAGGATCCATGATCTGCTCTGCGGGCTGCGTTCGGGGGCTGACATTGTTTTATCGTATTGATGCCAAACAAGTTTGAAACGAGTCACGTTCAAGACCAAATGAGCCAAGAAGAAGTTAAAAGCAAAGTAAGATTGTATCTTTTCTTAGCACGGCGTTCAAACGAATGGCTGGTGGTCGAATTGTTGGTGGAGGAGCCATAATTTGCTCTGCGGGCTGCGTTTTCAAAACATTGAGTTCCTGCCATTTCATACCATCTTGATTAAAAGTATTTGCAATGTTGGACTGGTCGGTTTAAAAAGAGAAATTAGTTCCTTTTTCTCGCCAGGACACACTTTTTAATAGGGTATCGGCAATTTCCACGAGGAAACAATGGACAATGTTACTCTAATGCCAGCGGAATCCAATCAATATAAATTAATTCAGAGTGGCAATATGAACGTAGTGTTGCAAACGAACCCCCAGGGAGCTCGAACTGATGTAGGTTTTTCATATGCAGACCAAAGTCAACATAATTTCATCAGGTAACAATTGACAATGTTGCTACTACTTTCTGTGGGAGATATTATGAAAGCATTGAGCAAAATACCTCGTCAACGGCTTGATGAAAACATGAATGTGTAGTTTGAGTGTGTTATCTATAACCAACCATTTTAACGGGTAGAAGCAGTTGTACGATTTATTTTATTTTTCTTTTGCAACGTACAAGACTTCGTATTTTTCAATCATCACGAATTAATCAAGCAAAATCAAAGGCGTATGTAAAAATATCCAGTTCCATAAACTATTACCAAACCTAAAGCCGATAATTTTTTGGCGAAAGCTTTTAGTCGCGCATAAATTGTGGCTTATTGCTGCATGATATCGTCAAAATCGTCTCCCTTTTCCATTCGAAACTACACATGCTGTATGCAGCGGAAACAAAAACGAATTTGGAGACAACGTAAATGTGCGAAATCTGTACCATAATGGGCCGTTTAAAAAGAATAATAGAGTAACCGCATCCATAATGCATAACAACTACACTGTTATGTGCCTCGTATGTCGTCGTGCGTCACAGAAACACACCCCGATGAGTTTGTTTTATTTCCTACGTTCTGCACTTTTTTCCTCGACGAAAGCACATAAACGTTGAAATACGTTGGCATTGCACGCTTCGTACCTTGTCGTGCACAGGATCCACACGGTTTATGGTGACAAAAGTCTACGACTGCCGAAGACTTAAAGTTGCTTCTAGAAAATATAAAATTATCATTGAAATAATGAGACCGACACTCATATCGTGTTGTATATGTTGCCTCGTACGCTGCAGGGATTGCAAAAATAACTGTCGTGGTTTCAGGATAGGTATATAGATAACTACCCTAGGGCTAGCTTCTAACTGTCATACATGCACTGAGTTATTTGCGCTCTTACGAAGGAAATACTGTTTCTGTGAAACGTATCTTCATAAGGAAATAAAATTTACGCCGAAGACCAGGTGAACCCAATCCTACATAACGAACATATAGAAAGCAAAGTGCAACTGTAATAGATAGATAGAAATTTCCTATGGTCATTATCATAATATCATCTCATATCACACAAAGGGATTACATGCAATGACCTTTCCACAAGCACTCAGTGTTGGGTTCAATCCCATTCAGTTTAAATTGCGTCCAATCTTAGTATTTCAAATTGTCCTCCCTTTGTTATGTAAAGCGATCCCATTACTATTGTAGGCTTCGGGTTCGAACCCGACCTCTCCCGTGTGGCCAGAGATAATTCTGGCACACAACTGGCCTGGAATTATTCTGGAGCGCTTTGCACAAATTTACTTGTAGAAGATATGGCATGAGCCTAACTTGCATTTCCCCTGTTCGCGTTCTGCAATTCAATAATATTTTGAAATTGCAACGAAGTTTATGGACGCAGTAAATAAATCCACCGCCCGAGCAAGTGGATCAATTGATGATTGCATTTCCTCGCGAACGTTCTTTCGTCCTGCGTGGTGAATCAAGATTTATTCCTTTGATGCCATCATTAGGGAAGAATTGCGTGAAAACTTACCGGCAGGAAAATCGCTTTTCCGTGTTGAACGTACGAGAGTATAAAGAATGCAAATTTTCCTCTCGTCATTTGTTTTCATTGTGAGTGTCAGCCGTGGATTATCTGGATCACCTGTAATGGCGTCGGTTTCAGACAAATCGGCCGCGATTAGGGACCTCGATTTTGCGCAAAAAAAGGGGGCTGGAAAAAAATGGAGGATGCTGATATCCCTTATCCCAAAAGACCACGGATAAATATTATGAGCTCTCCTTTCATGTGAATGTAACACTTTAGCTCATTCATAACATTTTCAAGCTCTGAAGAGTTTGGGTACGGGGCACCGATCTGTGCTGAATTTATCGCCCAAGCAGAAGCCATGGCAGTTTCCTTATGCTTCTAAACTGGCTTTTTATACTTGGAAACACGGGACTTTGCCTCTATACAAACTACGTACGAACGATGGAATAATCGTCCATATTGAGCCTCGGCTTGTTTAAATGTATTCCGCTTTTCAATTTTCCATCTCATTTCCCCACGAGCCTGTTAATTAGGGTGTCTCATTTAAAAGCTGCTGCACGGTTAATCGTTGTCTTTACATCCACATTAAGTTTTTATGCGAACATTAATTTGCAGCTCATCCGTTTAAAATGGAAGACATTAAATATTCCGGCAGAAATAAATGTTTAGAGTTTTAGAAGCTTTTTGACGAAAATGTATGCATCTACCGACACGTAAAACCAGCTGTGATGTGGAAAGATATTTTTCTGCGTGTGATTTCACTGAAGTTTTCCCTTGGTGTCGTTCCTTGAATAACATTTTCCGACTTCTATTCTTTAACTTCGACCCGACTCAACGTCTTTGCGGATTGACTAAGAAAATGTTTGCCTAGGCTTCTGGATTCCCACTTAGTATCCAGCCTATCCAACAAAGCCGTTTTCCATTTGTGAGGCACAGCTAACAGTCCATGAGAGAGAAACGAAATAGCTGTATCCAGGTTCTTGATGGTGATACCTACTAGACAAAACGGGACTTTCTTTCCGGGATAATGCACCTACTGCTGAGGAATTGAGATGAAAAGCATTGCATCTTAAAAAACCGCACTTGCTTGGAAGGAAAGGCTCGACAAAATTAGTCTTATCGTTTCCGTTTTATGAAGTGTGTTTGTTTATAGAAAAATAAGTTTTCCCATAGTAACTGATTATTCCCTTTATTATAATCAAATCGAGAGACATTTCGTTCACTTGCACATTTTTGTATGTCTTACTCACCAATTATTTACCATCATTTTCTTTATCACAATTTCGTAATTAAACAAAATTCTTTTGACGCCACTGATTATTTAATTTCCTTTAAGATAAATGAAAGCGAGTTTTATTTCTAGGTTGTATTCATGGCTCCGCAGCTTGGAGATCAAACGGGAAAACTGTGCGGCCGTAATAAGGCGCACTCATTGAAGCCACTGCCTACTAATTAACTAGAAAAAACACACTCAGCCTCGTTTTCAGTCTCAAAGAGTTTCCCTCCCAGAGCATATTCATTTTATCAAACTTAGTTAATATTTCAGATTTATATGTATTTTTTCCTTGCATGCGATATCATTAACGACTCAAATTTATGAAATTAAAATTCGAGCATCGCATAGAAACGACTAAAACGAATGCCAGCTTCTATAAAACTACAACAACTCCATAAGCTAGGCTACATATTTCGCGTATGTTCTAATTTTTCTGGGCTCTTTTCAGAGTTCGAGCCCGGTTTTTCGAAACATTTTTTTAGCTCAATCCACCGCATCTGTTGACGGCCTAGCCCCGACCTTTGAACAGTCTTCTTATTTACTCAGCAGTTGGTGTTTACCTTCAATCCTTCCGAATTACGCATGGTCAGTAAAACGGCGGCATTCAAATATGGACACATAAAACCCCTTCACGTACATACCTATTCATTTTGCGTTTTTATTAGTTTTAGTTTGAGATGTTTGCTTCTGAATCGGACTGCGATGGAACGACGTCAGTGAGGCGACGAAGCGTAAGGCGTCGTCGAACGTGCCGCGGCGTCGAACGACGCCGGCTAGGCTAACAAGCTGATACTTTTCAAATAAAGTAACATAAAAACCTTTCTGTTTGATTCGAAACACGAAGGGAAATAAACGTCTACTTTCTTACCACGACATTTTTAAACATACTCCATCATGCAATACCGAAAGAAAATGCTATTTCCCCCAAAAGGTATGTCGTACCTTCCACTTAACCAGGCAACAGTAAGTGACTTCAGTTATCAATGAAACCTCATATTAAACTATCATCTCTATATCACTTAACCACATTCGCACGTGCCCCTAGCGATTACCAACACCGGTCTCTAGATTCTGTGTAACGAAGAATTTCCACTCGGTTAACAATCATAAGGCGTCGTCCAACAGACGGCGTGCACGGCGTCGTATAAATAGTGCGTTAATGCTATCACGTACAAGTTCAAGTGTTAGTGTTACTGAAAAGGAGGGTCGCAGGGGCCGTAGAAGGGGTTGAAACCTCTTAGACGCTGCTTTAATATCGTAGGATATTGCCTTCAATCTTTCTTTGGCTTTCTCCCCAGCGTCTCCCCAAGCTAGCAAGCCTACTGATTCTTATGCCTTATATATATTCGCCAAACGCGTTGTGTCAAACCGAAGGAATCACTTCCAACGCGATTCCAGAGTCAAAAACTGCGTGCGTGTGCCGACGGATTTTAAATGTGCGTCAGAGTCTTCGTATGCATGTAGACAGTGCGTAGATTTTTCAGACACAGTGTAGAGCGTTTTGCCATCCGGTATAATAGCACCACGGATGAAAACGATTTTTGAAATTCTTTCTCCCTTCGCGCCTTATGTTTTGGTAATCTGTGTGCCAACATCCCGATTCTTTTATATGCTTCCTTTCTTCCTTCCCTTTCTATTATCTTTTAGTTTTCCTATCACAATGTTACATTCTGGAGACTACCTTCTCAATTCTAATCGTATTGTTCGCACCCTCTCTACCATTCCAGCTCAAACATTTATCTATTTCGCTTACTCACTCAATAAAATTTACGATCTTTTTCCATTTCCTAGTTTTTCTTTCTCAAGAATATCATACACCGAATTTCCGACTCCGTCGCGGCTTCAACCAACTGTTGGCATTATTATTATTATTATTCGAGAGAAGTTCTTGTGGGCTAACGAACTAAAATGCACACAACTCAGCGACCACTCATTCACTTCGTACCCACAAATGCTCGCTATCATTCTCCATGCAGACATGAGAAACGCGGCACGGCAATCGGCTAGCCGAACTATTCCCTGACCACTGTTCCACGCCATCCGCCTACAAATGTCACATCTTTATGGCCACTTTGTATTCACAATATGCAGCTCATTTATCGGTTTATTTGTACGGCAATCCCTGGTCCGTGCATTCTTCTCCTTCTGGCTCCGCATTCTATCCTCCGTCGTACCTTTGTCACCTAGCCACCGCTTATCGCCGCGATCGCCGTCTTCGCCCTGGTGATGGGATAATGAGCCCACTTTGCCACCATGTCACACCCTCGAGATCAACGTGCCAGGTTTATTCGTGAACAGAATTCATGCACCGGTCGGTAGTTTACTGCAGTCGGTGGCAGGCCGGTCTGCAGTAGGTACATGACATAATGTGTCCCAGGTTTTGAAATGACTTAGTAAATGATTTCGGTATCGAACGTGGACTATAAACACAGCGCTATCCGTCGATCTGGTTGAAGATCTGTCGTTCGCTGTTAATTGATATTCTAAACTGAAAGCAAACTTTCAGCAGACGCTCATTCTGATAATACTGTTCATTTTGGACGTCCCCGAGAAAGCATTCTGATACGCTATAATTCAAATCATGAATATTCACGTATAAAATCTCATCTTTGAGATTATTCAAATGCAAATTGCGAATTTAAAATATGTATAAAAGGAGTAAGTATTATAAAATATTCAAATGACAAAATGTATTTTTGTCGTATTTGTCTAGAACAGCTTGCGAGAGCCTGGTATGGACTTGGAAATAAATACGATTTGAATAGAAATTTGTTGCTAACAATTCGTTCATAGTCTATTTTCTTCAATCATGAATTTCACTTCCCAGTTGCTGTTTTTATATTATTACAAAAAAAAAACATGTTTAGTAACATGAAACAGAGTTTATTAGTGCATTGCTTATATTTCCCCAGGAGAAACAACTCATCTATTGTAATTTTCTTTGGCAGGCTACAAAACAAAAAAAATAAAATCTCATAACAAGAGAAAATTGCGTTTCTTTTCAATCTCCAATTAAAAATGCAAACACCAAAAAGTGCAAAGCACTTGCATCTTGCAGCGCGAGTACTAACTATTTTACCCCGGTTTCCTGGAAATATTTCATAGTGAATAATAGCATGGGGACACCACTGATCATTTGTAACAATTACCTTGACCGTGCACACAGCAACAATGTACCTAGGGGGGAAAGAAGGGGTAGGGCGTGGTGACAATTTGTTTGTCGACACCCGACAGGTAACTCCACTAAGCGCCAAATGATTAATCCCAAACATTAGAAGATCCAGCAGCTCAACAATCAGATGATTGTACCTACGGAATTAACCAACCTTTGTACGCAATTGTTTTTTAAATATTATGTTATGTTTAAATAACAATAAAAGAAATGTATAAGTGCTTTTGTATTTACTAATTCGGTGCCTATCCTACTGTAATTACACATATGTACACACCTTGTAATTTGGACTCCGTGCAATTACTTCAGTGTACATAGTGTAATTTTCATGTACGGAGTGAATCAATTTGGGCTGACACTTAAGTACACGAAACGAAGCTTATTTATCGAATAAAATGAGTTGGCAAAACTATCATGTTACGATTTACTAAATTAATCTTTCGGCCAAATCCGAAACATGGCATAAATAAAGTGACAATGGTATTAAGTTGCGTCAATATATCATAAACCGAGATTAAAACGTCAGTAATAGATTCCCTCCAGTTAGTTTCTCGCCTACCGCAAGATAGATTTCCCATACTAAAGAAAATGTCACCGCTCTCGATGGAATTGCAAACAATTGCGCACAAAAACAACAAAAAATATACAAAAACGACTTTGTGTCATCATTGTGTTGTGTTGCTCGCTGAGTCCAATATTTCCGCGATCGAGTGTGTCAATTCGATGACAAATTGATGGCAGGTGATCATTCGAGCCACATTGCTAGCTGCTTTGACAGACGAAGAATCAGAGCTATCAATCAAACAATGAATAAATGTGTCACACTTTCACAGGATTATACCGCACTGCTGTGTTCAGGTTTGAGTTTCGATTTAATCGTGGTTTTCAATTTGCAGCTGTTACGAGGGGAATATTTATAAGCATGATCCTTGATTTCTTGCTGGATTTTGCTTTTACACCAAGACTCCACAGAGCGACGATATTGAGCTCTAAATCAGTTTGGATTGTGTATTCACATTTACTTGGTACACTAGCTTTAAAATTGATGTCAATTATGACAATTAAGCTTATTTTCAAAAGCTTTCCTTCGCATTGGTTTATATAAAACAAACAAATTCGCTTTGCGACTACTTCAATGTGTCACATAAACCTATTCATATGCTTAGTGCTGTCGTACTACTTTTAAGACATTCTTAAATAATATATTTAACAGTCTGCGCTCAAAGTTTTAATTGGCATCATAATATGGTCCCACACAATGAGGGCGGGAAGGGGGTACTCTTAATTTTGTTGGTAATATAAATGTCAAGAAATGTGGGCCGCACTTTCAGGACTTGGTTTGGCCACGATTGCAAGTGGCAACTCATTCACATTCAGCTAGTGAGGGGGTAAGAGTGAATAGAACTGTTGAAGCCACGACTTTGGGTTGGGGTTGGAAACGGCCCAGTAGGCAAGTCTGTCCCGGAGAACGCCTGGAGTGCCCGGACCCAATGGATACAACTAGGAACAGTAATTGAAATAACTTCTCTGCCACGAATTTCAAATGGAATTCATAGTTAAGTTCGCTTACTGTAAGCTGTGCTATTATTTGGCCTGCCTTATTGTTCGGCACGAAATGGATTCGAAAAATACAGTTTGTGGTTAATTTCGGACGTTATTTTCTTCAAAGATAATTTCGCGTGCAATCGATTTGCATGTGTTAAAAATGCATGCTTTGTCTTACAATACAACATTGTTAATATCCAGTAAACCCATGTGTTAATATCTACAAACCGACAGTTCAAAGTTAGCAAACAGCGAAACATTCTGTTTTGGATTGAAGAAAAAGAAAGTACATTCAAACGCACCGAATTGTTTGGCTTGAACTTAAAAAGAAATGAAAAGCAAAAATAGATTGAACAGTGAACTTGAAACAAAATGCTATGCGCACGCCAGAAAGTCGACTGTTGTTTGTGCCATGAAAAGAAAGTTTGCCGTACGTCTACTTACTGTTCATTCCTTTTGCAACGCAACAAATATATTTTCCGAATATCATCGTGAGCTTTTCCGACTGATAATTTTCTGCTCGAATATAAATCCGAAAAAGGCATACAAAACCATGCGTCTTGAGTTCCTATGTGATACTGTTAAAGTCATCTTGAACGGCGAATATATAGGGGCGCGTGATTACCTCCAGGCTTTCTCCTATTAATGAAGACATAGTACACTATAATACGCGTTGTTCCCTGAAGACTCTCCTGAAGATATATACTTTCTAGCTTATTAGGCATCTCCTACGAGCTGGCTAGTTCAGCTTAGACAGCATACATTAACGTGAACCCCCCCCCCCCCCCCCCCCCCCCCCCACAGTATAGAGAACATAGCGCATTATTTCATACATGCTTCTTCCTTGCACTAATGCCTTGCTAATGGGCAGGAAATACCTCGGCAACACTCTTACCAAAGGGCTAAACGTGGTTAATTAGGCAAAGAAGAACCCCTTACGGCAGATTTTCATGTTACTACACACATCTCGTTATAATTATGATAGTAGTGTTCTAGTAGACCCGTCTGCCATCTTTTACAAATTTACCGTCACCGTGTGAAATATAAGATTCGCAAAGTTGTAAGTACTCTTCTTGGAAAGATTCATCGTCCCTTCACTCACTTCACTTCATCTGTGCACTCTGCACCCAACTACTCACTCACTAAGACAATTACCTACCTGCTATGCTGAAATATTATGCTCACATAGCCAAGCTAGTCCGTCAGCGAAAAGTTTGCAACTTTCGTGGCCCACCACCCAAGGAAAATTTCCATCTTAGGTATGAATATTTGATGCCGGTGAAATGGGAATAGGTGGGAATCTTTATAAGGTCAATCTATGTGTAAAGCATGCTTGGTCTTGCACACTTCGTTTCTGCGTCAGTTTATAAGCCCCCACCTCCCCTCCCCCAACCACACCATCGGATATCACATATATATATATATAGCATTTACTCAAATGTTTGTCAGTTCCATTCAAGCAGATTCGTCTTCATATTCCTCATAAGCCTTTCTTATTTGATGTCATTGAAATAATTTCATATGTTCCGTGATTCTCTCTCTCTCTCTCTCTAAAATCTCAAGATATCAAGGAAGTCTGACGCCGCTAAGCTAGGTGCTTAAAAACAGACAATACCTACGAATTTCCCTAACCTCTTCTAGATTTCTCGAATGCGTTTCGGAATTAAACGTTGTGAAATGCTACCAATTTCATGTCCTAGCGAGTTCGCTTTCGTTTGTACACTCCTGTAATACGTGGATTATCTATCTTGTGCGCTTTCCATATCTGGTTCGGGATCTAGGTATTGAGTAACAGGCAAGAGATCCTCTTCGAACACCATTCAGCATATCAGTTTATGGGCTTTATTATAGATTTCCTTTAAGAATACAAAAAAAAAGTGGTAGAAATGTACAAAGAATTTCCGCCTCCTTTTTTCGAATGTCCTTAAGGATGCTCGCATTCTGCTTTCTATACGCAGCGCCGCTCGATTCAGTGCGAGCTTATACGCAAGACTTGAGATTAACATCTCCTGAAAGAATAACCAGGAAATCTCTCGTAACTTGCAGATTAAGTTTGTCCCTTGACGAAGGCGCTGCGACGGCGTCGGCAAGTGGAGAGGGAATCAGTGGATCCAAGATGAAGAAGCAGATGCTGAATATTGATCGCCCCTTAAAACCATCCATTCTGTATTTCTCTTGCAACCATCGAGAAGTACTTTATAAATCACTATAACTATAGGAGCAAGTGTAACCAACCTTAGCCTGGACTCTAGGTTCAACGCCAGGTGAGACGAGCGCGTTATTTCACTATTTATGTGCGCCTTTGCACCCCTATACTTGTCGAGGCGAACTCGGGGGGCAAAGTAAGCAGAAGAGCAAAACCGCGGTCGGACAAACAACAAGATGTTTGCTCGTTTAAATCGTTGTGCTCGACTTTCTTACTTTTGAAATCTAGAAGCTGAAACATTTTCAACGGCATCAGCTTGCTAACGTTATTGATCAAAGTAAAACAAATGAACAGCGAGCGTTTACCAAAAATAAAATATCGACGGAATGAAAATAAACTCTGTCGGCGTGTACAAAATAGCGATGCTCGTATCTGTATGTATATTTGAATTTGAGAACGAAACTGTGAAGATACAAAGTATAATATTACGTGAAAATGTATTCCTCTGGTCTTAATGTAAATAGAATGTTGAAGTGGGGTATATTTGTGTTTTGTGAATAATTAATGCTCTGCAAATCCCCTAAGGGGTTAGCAAGGATGATTATTTGATGCCACTTCTATGCCTTAGCCTCATTTGTTGTTAATCTTTGTCTCCTTGCATTGTGTACTTACTTTCTCTTCGTCGTCCGTTCCCAGTTTTCGCCGTTGAGTTTCTATTCTCGAAGGAAAGCCCCGAGGTAGAAAAGTTTTTTAAAGTAAATTATTAATAATATTTCAGACTTTCTCGCAATTTCTACAGTGAAAAAGTTTTGTCGACGGTTTCATGGGAAAACTTCATATTTTTTGCAATATCTTTTTTCGAGGATCTATTGCATTCTTGCTGTGATTGGAAATTGGAACCCAAAGTTAATTAGGTTTATTCACTGATTAATTTTCACTGGCGTCGAAAATATCGAATCAAGTTTGTATTGTCTTTACTTTTGGTGTATAGGTATGCGGAAGGTCGCCTATAATCTGAAAATACCAATTTGAATTACGTTCCTTTTGCAAGGTGTGCATGGTAAAACTAAGTAACCACATTGTCGCTGGTCTTCCCTCATTTACCTACGTTGTTAGCTGAGAACTTGCTTCTCGCTACTTCAACTTCTGGACAAACTGACCTTGAACTACAACTAAAGGAAAATTACCACGTTTTGAATGACGTTCTATCATACCTGTCAGCTGATTTGTTATTTAAAAAAGCGTGTGGATTGAATGGAAACAAATATTGTTGTGGTGGTGCAATATATCTATAGGGACGTCATGGCTACTTCATAATCAATCAAAGAAAATAAGTATTAAGCTCTTTTAACCTAATTATTGACATTTTGGTGGAAAACTTTACATATTCGTGCTTACTAGCCCATAGCCTTAACTCATTCCTAACCTATTTCGTAAATTTTGACACTAAAATTCTAAAACGTTACCTTGTTATCACATACTTTTGTTTGAAATTAATTATATTAAACTTTATTGTAACGTAAACAAGCCAATATAATCTCTTGCTTAAACTCATCCAAGTAATTACTCAAAGTACAAGTAAAATTACCGTCAGAAAGTATAATCTTTGTGTCGCAGGTAGATCACATTAATCATTTCGAGCGACAGCGAATGCAGCGCTCGGTGCGGTGCTGATGCGAATTCCATGGGAGCAATTGTTTTAGACTTTGCCATCCAGTGTGAGGAAAAACGAACGAAATGGTTACGTGATTAACCGTCGTAATAAACTGACACCGCGAGCGCTGCGTTCGCTTTTAGATGTTTTACAGCTACTTTGAATATAACTGACAAACAAACTAAAAAAATATCTATAGCTTGAGTTTCTTTGCTCCAGGTAAAGCAATAATGCACTTTAGCACGACCCGTACCATTGTATAGAAGTGAAAAGGAGTGTCGTTTTCTTCAACACTTACATCAATAAATATGAATATGAAATTGGCATAAACGGGCGATGAAATATTCAGAATATGTTGCATCAATATTGCTGCGCTTCTCACCAAGCAAATAGCAAAGCCAACTTTCTTGATCGTATCAGGTGTCAGATCTTTGCTTAAAAGCTTTATCGTTAAGGCTCAAATGGGTTTAAGTCGTAGAGTTACTTGGTTCGGGTTATAACTCAAATAAAGTTAAAATGCTATTACACAATCCTTCTGATATATTCTAATAAATATATCGTAATGCGAGCTGACTTGTTTCAAAGTACCCTTGGATAATCGCTTAAACACACAGACTGTTTTGCAAAAAGCTAACATGAATTACGTAATTAAATATCTATCTCCTGAATTAAACACAAAAACATGTGTTATACTTTAATTGTACTGGACATAACAGCAGGAAAAATACAGAGAAAATTGAGCAACTAAAAACATTGGAACTAAAAAGTCAATAATCTTGTGTTTTCAGAAAATCAATCTACAAATTACTGTGCATAATTGTGGAGTGATCTCTGATTGTTGGTGTAGTCTGGATGTTATTTACGCCCACGCCGCTACGGCAACGGTCATAATTTGCTCACTGCATTCTGCCTCCGCAAGCTGCTGGTTCGCGAAAGTCACGTGCGAGAAGAGATCTTTGTCCCCCTTGCATTTCCTTTCAAACATTTAATTAAATATGACAAAAGTGCTTTGAAACTGTTTGTTAGGTTCTCTTAATTAATTAAAAATATCTAGTTTCATTGGTTACGCGAAACGGGTTACGTGGTTCACGCAAAACGGGTAAACAGGTAAACGAGAGCTTTTACTCAACTTGAGTATTTCCGGTCATGGTTTAAGGCCCGGTATTACAATATTTTACAACTTAAAATGTAGGAGTAAGCTTAGGAGTTAAGCTCCTAACTCTCAGAAACAGCTGACTTTCACTTCATTTGATTGGTTGTTGTCATGGCAATTGATTTAACTGCCGCTTTATGAGAAATACACATTTCGGTTTGCTGTGCATTGCGTAACATTTTCCTTGTTTTCTCCAGTTTAGAATTAAGAACGAATCGGTGAACTGATCTTCTGTCTTTATTCGTTTCAGTCAAGCCGTTGAGCGCTAGCATCTTGTCCAGCAACCAGCCACTGTCTTCCGACAGGAAATACGAGATTGTCTGCCAAGCGGTGGGCTCAAGACCTCCAGCAAAGACCACGTGGTGGATGGACAACAAGAGACTGGACGACGCCGTTGAAAAGGTAACGCTGCCCTTCCACCTCCTGGCCCTCCCCCACCCCCACCACCACACCCACCCACCCACCAGAGGATTAATATTAAAGAATTAAATTCAAATGCCGTGAGTTAGAAATTAAAACGTAGTTCTTGTGGAAGTCCGAGCACGAACGAGAATCGTCTGACTATAAAGTTTTAAACTACAATTAGTTGCAAAAATTCAAAGAGAAAATATCTATAAATTTATGTTTTTTTTTTACAAGTTTAACTTTAATTAGTTTTTGCAGAGTAGCAGAAAAGTAACATACGTTTATAAAAGCCATCGAGTTTTTTCTCAGCCTTGTAACTATACAACGTATTTTTTTGTTAAAGTTCATGTCGGTTAGATTCCTTAGCCACACTCATTAAAAACTTCGAGTAGACAACATCAAAAAAAATGTTCTTTTTCAAAACAACGTTTGTTTGTCGTTGTCGCCAAATTCAATTGGCACTTCTAAGCATCCAGCAGGTGTTTGTTTGCAACACGCAAGCGCCTAGCACTATTGGGGGGCTGAGGGCCAGCAGAAGGCTAGCTGAGACGTCGCTGAGGGTGTTAGCGTTGGTGTTAGTGGTCTGATGTCAGCTTATTGTGGTTGCATTCGAAGCTTTCAATATTTAATGTGTCTGTCCCGACAGCGGACAGGCACGGGCGAAGTCAGTGACAGTGTCCTGGGATAGGGGTCCGAGTGTGGGCAAGGGGTTGAAACGAGAGATGTATAAAGCTAGACAGCTGAAACCTGCAGGTATATGGTCGTACACAAGGGAGGAGGAAATATATGAAAATTTGTATGGGTGAAAAGTTTGATATGTGAAAGGATGTTGTTTTTATTTCTTTTTTTTCGGTTTCATTTCTTTCACTCTTTGTGAAAATGTAGGAAAATGTTTGCGGTTTTATGTTTGTGTTTTCCACGAAATTTAATCAATATTTTTATTTATTTATTGTGTTTTTTGATGTCAAGAGAAATGAAAATTAACCTCTTTATTAACTTCGTGCTTGCAACTCACTCAATTTCGCTTTAATTTAATTAGAAAAGCTTCCCGTTAATGAAAGTATTGCTGACAACATGTTCATAACAAAGGATGTAGTACAACAATGGGTGTAATTTCAGCCCAAAATAAACGAGTGGGTATATCATGGTGCTTAATGAACTAGCGCAAGCACTTTAAAATTTAAAGTTTCATAAACATGTCGAGTATGCGTTATTATACCTTAATACCAAGTTTAAGGTACAGAATTAAGTATTTAAAAAATATAAAAACCTTCTCATTCATAACAGAGAGTGACTGACATTTATTTTGTCAGCGAACAATGTGCGATTAGTTGCGTTAGTGAAGTCTTCGGGTCTCCATTGTAATAATTTGCATTACAACATTTGTAAAATTATCCAAAATCGATTCAAAGTCGTTGTTTCACATGCACGCCAAACGAAACCTACCTCCAATAAATATAATTGACCCTTATAGCATCACTTTGGTATAACTTGACAACCATTTTCTTTGCATCACTGGTGAGTCCAAACAATAACGCGATGCCGCTTGAACACAAGGATGATAGACAATACAAACAAAGGTGACCAACATTTCTCGCACATAAACATTTCTCGCACATGTTTGGGCTCAAGCAGGGTCGTTAGGGGGTCCCGGGTCATTTCGGGGGGCTTGTTGCTACTCGGCACGTACGTCACAAAGAACGAGCAGCATTTGTCTTCGTCAACCCGGGCGTCGCGACGCCGACGCCGACGCTCCAGGGTTTTTACTGTCCCTTCGCATTCTCCCCGAGGACAACACACGGCATGATTCACCTCTTGTTTTGCTCTTGTTTTTGACGGCTGCTATGTGTGACTGTTTTACATTATTTTGCAATATTGGCTTTATGTGTGCTCCTGTGAAAAACAACATCAGCCAGAAACGAAGTTTAATTTTCATTTCCATAAAACAGTCGTTTCTAGTGAAGTCAGGTGTATCTTAGCACTGGAATTCAGTTCAAAGTCCGTGATTTAATTTCATCGATTTTGTACTACTTTTACTAAATACAAAAAATATGTCATTTTTCTCTAAGCCTATCTTTTGAAGTGTTAGTTAGGATCACGAATATTTTAATTCGGGAGAGAAAACATTTCAGCCAATACCGTGGATTATGCCTTACTTATTTAACCATATCTCGAATGAAACAAAGACTTAATTTATCGACTTGCATGTTAAGACTATGTTTAACCCATTGTTATAATATCTGTTATAATTTTCAATAGGGCAGGCAATGTGGAAAGGGGTTTCACGTTAATAATGAAAAGATCTCGAGTCTCTATAGAAAGGAAAACACAATTAACTGAAAATAAAATTGAAAAGAATACCAAATCAGAGATTGGAACAGCGTGTTTGGCGCGGGCAAGCGTGCCACTTAAAGCAACCTAAAAAGCATTCTCTCTGGCACACGCTTTAGAATATGTTACCGACACAGTGCTCCAACATACGCATCTGCACTTGCTCGAAATGTTTTTCAAGTTAATAGGTAGAGTCACGTTGCTGTACGTTTTATCCAGCAAAACTAATAGGCGTGAACACTGCAGGTTGGAATATTCCATTCATCGCTCGCAACTGGATTGACAATGGAGCACCATGTATTTGCCAAAACATTCACAACGTAAATCAACTCCAAATTTGAGATATATTTCACCCTCAAACCACATTTCATTAATTTGCTCTTAATTCTTCTCATTGGTCGATGTAAGAGCGAACGCATAATCGAATCTGACATCCTAATCAGAGTGTCATGTAGGGATACATGCACATACCAGTCTAATCTACCTTCGATAACCACATTTTGACCTGTTGATGGATCCGTCCCATACATTGTTGCCCTGCAGGCTTGATAGGACGCCACGGTGTCGATGATTAATTGATCGAGTGATTGATTACCAGCACATACACGGTATGGTCGGAGGGAATCAGATTGGTTTATAGAATCACCTGACTAATTGAAACAGACGCGAAACGATTAATTATAACGTAACCCAGTTTTGCCCATAAAACCTTGTTTTACCATCTCGGCAGAAATTCCTCCGAGAATGGACGAGGTGGGCGTGATCCGTCATTGTGGAGGAGCCGGGTTTCAGATTAATTTAGAATTTAGAATGCGGAATGTATAGAGCGTATGGCGCCGGCATTTCATTTCAATCCAGCGATTTTCAAGATTCTATTATTTTAAAAGGCCAATAAAGATCACCCCTTCGTCCTTGGCTTGTGTATCCTACAATTGTATACCTGGCCTCAGGTTGGGTCAATATATTTTTGTTTCAGGTGGTTTTACCGATCGTAGAATTGCATAGCATTGTGTTGATAGTTTTCCAGAGTCACAGCGCTAATAATAAACGTCCTACAAAGCAAACGAGCCTCGTGCAGCATGGTATAGCTTGGTGTATCTTATGGCTATCCTTTTCAACAAAACATTTCATAAATAACGACTTAAAACAAAATATCAATATTTGAGGTTAGCATCAACGAATATTATTTGAGAGTAATTCAGATTCAAAATTGAGTTACCTGCAAGAAATAACGAAATTAAATTTCTTAAAACACGCAATAAAGATTGGATAATTTCTGGGCGACTATCATTCATCGCAAATGTTCGTGAAGAGAGTTAAAGAAACAAACTGTAGACACAACACCCATAGCTTGGCAGACCTTTTCCTTCCCACAACATTGAGAATGTCACCTGTGTTTTACTAAAGTCACCATTCCCTTGCCGTGTTCGCAGGTATCAGCCGATGGCAACGTGACCATCTCTACTTTGAATTTCACCCCCACAATGCTGGATCACGACAAGACGCTCACATGTCGGGCGGTCAACGCAAGGGTGCAGTCCGGGGTGGAGGAAGACACGTGGCGTCTGAACGTATTCTGTAAGTGTCTTGACAAGTTTTCTTTGACGTAATGTTAATTTCACGTTACTTGGAGAGGCACGTGGTAATTGGCAATTGTCTACTTGTCAAGCGCAGATGACAACGCATTTTTTTTTTGTTACAGAAAAATACTGTTTTAATTGATTGGCAAAGGCATGGCGTGACCTAGTTATCGTTATTGATTGGACATTTGAGGAAAACATACTTGCTAATTATGCTCGCGCGCTGTTCACCACTTCGAATATGTTGAAAAATCTGTCCCTTTTTTTGTCTCTACCCTGTCATTAACGTTATTTTTTTCTTGTTATTCTTCTACATATATACCAAAATTGATAGCATCTCTGCTAACAAAATACAGGTTTTATGCATGCATATATAGATGTCGTTGAACTGTAATTGAACAGTGCACATAATTACAATGAACATGTTCAACTTATTCATGAACTGACTGTACTTATAAGTGGCTTGATGTTATCATCAAGTACTTTTTTTGTTTTTTATCTTGCTTTTATTTTTATTGGGTAGAGGAGTAAGGGAGAGGGGAGGATAGAACATTTATTTTGGAATTTTAGCTACGCGCAAAGCATCTCGAGTATTGTTTTAAAAACAAAATCTACATTATTTTAGCTCCTAATTTCAAGTCATCTCTCAGTTCTGACCCGAACCGTTCTTTTCACTTTGATCCAGTCGTTCCGATGCTACATCTGGAGCTTGGTTCGAATCTCAACCCCGACGACATTGAGGAGGGTGACGACGTCTACTTCGAGTGCAAAGTGCGCGCCAATCCAGAGGCATACAAGGTCATCTGGAGGCACAACGTGAGTCCAACGCATATCATGAGGTTACGTTTAGGGGTCGCATCTCAAATCTAAACTGAAGCACTGTAGCACTATTGCATGGATGGAATACGTTAACGATTGATTACATTATGTAACTGTGTTATACTACATCAAGAATTTGCATGGAAAAGAACTAGATCCTACAATTGGTGGTAAGATGCTAACTTCATCCGTTTTAAAACGTTTCTCTGGAACTAGTAATTTAAATTTCGTAGCATACATTTCTTGTTTTCGTTGTGGCCTGGCACCAATCGACCAGACAGTTATCACAATGGTTTCATGAACATTTTCACTATTGGTTCGTACCGAGTTCTTGGCTTGCTTTGTGAGTGAAATTGCGTCTCAAATATTTCGTCAGGCCACTTTAATGGCAAGTTCTCGAAGATGTAGCAGCCACCACTACGAATTTTCCAATAAATTTGGCATTTTGACTATATTAGGGTCTAAATAGCAATCGAAGCAAGTTATTCAATAAATGTGTCAACTTTTGAGTGAGGGGTGCCATAAAAAGCGGGACATGTGTTTATTTTAATATATTGGAGCTTGCCATATGGTCGTATAGAAAGCGATGCTGGTGGTGGCCATCATGCATGTGCAGCCAATCCTGTAGCCGCACATGTACTTAATAACTTTAAAAAGCTCTTATTGGCTACAAATGATACGCTTTCCATAGATATGAGTAGGCGTCACATTCTAAACTTTTCCTTGTAGTGATTGATTTTTCTCCTTATCAGCCGGAGATTTTGTTTGGCAAAATAAAATATTTAACTACTTGTGCATTGGTAGCAACACCTTAACCTTTTACCTCATTACCACCCGACAAAGGATTCGTAACCGCACGATGTCCTAGTAATGAAAAGCTTAGGAAGAAAAGCGTCGGTGAGAAAAATCAGAGATTGCCCCGGTTTTCCGCGACCGGATATTGCTTTTCGTTCGTGGATTTGTTATGATACGCGCGATGTGGCTTCGGATCGAGTTTCTGCGAGATGTTTCTCGTCTGCAGAACGTGATTTCTCGCGATCCGCGCGACTTGCTTGTCAAGTGATCTTGCGGTCGTCTTAACACCCTCTACAACACTGCGAGTGACTCGGCTTTAGACGCGAAATTGATTTCTCAAGGCTACACCTACACCCTGTCATCGGAGGCTGTTACTCGGCATTGTAATTAAATAATCTGTGTGTTACTTGTTACTAGAATTTTGCCGTTCACTGGCAAATCGGGCAAGCATTAATTATTTGCAAGGTCTAGTCGTCCATAAATCGTATTTTAATTTGAAGCAGACTTCCAACTCCGTTAGCTTGTCCCTGTTTTTGCTGGCCATGTCCGAGCAGTAATTAGACGTGTATCTGCTTTAAATATCAGATGACTTCTTGCTGATCCTGGGACCAAGCCTGGTTGTGAATACGTGATCAAGTCTCTAACATTAAAGCCTCACTATGGAAAATGGAAGAGGGACAAGGAGAAAATTTTAAATAAGCAACGAATTTCGGACGCCGCTTAAATACCTACTCAGTATACGGTTTCTTTGTCGTTTGCAGCTGTTTCTAGAACCGCCAACGGTACGATTTCTAGACTTGCAATGATTTGTGAAGATTTGTTGCAAAACCATTTCCAAATAAATGCTGACAAAGGAACATAACTTTGGACTGTACGAATGTCATTTTATTTTTGCTGTCATGATTTTCTGGGATCGAAAATATTTGTAAACTACTGCACTCTCAACGGTATTAGTTGGTCAAACTTTCCTTGCGGTCATCAAATTGGTTTGTTCCAAGTTTCAAGTGAACGTGAATACAGGTATAGCCTTACCTTTGCCCTTATTCAATTTCAATCTTAGAACTAAATCTCGTAACTTAAACCCCCTGTAGAAACCGCTTTCCTCATATAGAGTAGAAGGGCACCAAAGATATAAAAGTTGTCCGGCCAGCGGTTTTGTTCAAGGAGTTTGGTGTAGTATTGAAGCACACCGACAACCACACCAAGTTTATAGTTGGAAGCCCGAACACATCGCCGGCCGATCGGCTACTGATAATATTACAAGAGTTGTGGCTATGTAAGAAAGAGTTTGCGTTGTTCCTTCTTTGCTCTATCTTGTTCGTAAAGTCTCGCATGACCACGGCACTGATAAATCGTCTAGTGGCGAACATGGTATTTTATTCGCCAACCGAACCACTTTACAAAGGTACGAAAGCCCGGGGAGGTGAGAGACAAGAGAGGAAATCGACGCCGAATTTTCTTTCCTTACTATTAGCACTTTCATGGAGCGATTTCTTCCTAGCACGCACGGCGCTTGGCAGGAAGTTCTGTCAGGGAAAGTGTACGTGTGTTATTGGGGCACACTTATTTGAGCAAGAAAGCTTCACCTACATAACGGTGCGCACGAAGGGGGGGGGGGGGGGCAGTTTATGTCTGGTTCCCACTAAATTCGCTTGCCAGTCAACGGTCCGGAATAACAGTTTACAAAATGCAAATTTTTGACACTGATTTCATTTTTTTTTGTAATCTCGCTATAAAATGATACCGATTTTTTAACGGGCCCATTAGATGAACAACCGTCGCCTTCCAAATCCACTCGGCTATGGGATTTAAAATTTTTGTAAATTTGCTACCCTATCCTACACAATGTGCGTTTGTCTATCGGTAAGTCTATCGGTATGTCTATCGGTATGTCTATCGGTATGTCTATCGGTAAGGTTATCTGTACTGAAGAAATATTATTTTCAATATCACCTTATTTTCCACATATATACTCTAAATTATACCCTTATGGTGCACCTTATGGTGCACCCTACGCTTGCCTTTCAGCACCTAGCTATTAATTGTAATATCACTTGAAAATTTTCCGATCTGACTTTAGTACCTTGCATTTTGCTGTATCTCATTCACTACACAGTAAATATTTCAATAGTATGCTATGTGTTCAAACTTGATACTCAGTCATTCTGTATGACCAATCGAACACTGAGCACAATATTTGCTGTTTAACAAAACACTCGTATATCAATAAGTTGAATAATTTATTTTCCTGCATGAAGAATCGACCAGTCCAGTCGCCCTCTACTACATCGATGAAAATAAGCCAGAGCTTGAAATATGTTTGAACTTCTTTTGCAATATTCATCAACCATTGAAAGAGTTAGCCTAAAGGTTCATCTTCTGCCAAGCGTATAATTCATTGGGACACATATATATGTATATAACACGATCGTCTTGTAAGAGCATCGTTTGAATCTCGATCTGTGCTCACCGAACCTTGATGAGCTGGACCCATAGCTGGACCAATGATTCTTTGAGACCTCGCAGTCGAATACGATCTTCCCAACCGCGTCCAAACAACATCTCGTAGATGCCGTAAAACACGCGGCTTCACAGTCATGGGTCAAGATTCTTGTGTAACAGGCTCGGAACCACCTTACGAGGTCGTTTTATTTTCAGTCATAAACACACTTATATAGAAGTGCCGTTCAGTACCTGAATTTTATTTGAAATAAATCATGGAATCATTGGTTTTTTTGTCTAGATTCATGTAGCGAGGTTCAAAATCTTTTCGGTAACAAGAAAAAGCCTACATAAAATACTATTTAAAAATGGTCACACAAAGTAAAAAAATACAAAAAAAATACAAAAAAAATGTACAGAATTTAATTTGAAATACTATTATAGAATATAACTAAAATCACCAAGAAAATGAACAAACCTATTAGTAGATAGATGCACCACATTGATTTTGACGAGAATGAAATAATTCTGTTTCGCTTTCCTTTGGGACGAGCCAGATTTTCGCCAGAAATAGATATTTGACAAAGACGTGTTTTAGGCAAATCAGCAGGTATTTGTTTTAGGCGGGAAATTGATGTTCACTAACACTAACACGCGACTTCTAGTCGGGAACTTGTTCGAATGTTTTCACGCAGATTGCTTTTCCAGTTTCCAGCTGTTTGCCACAAGTTTCTCTTCATGCCTAGACACTCTATTTACCCCAATTCAAAGACTTTTCAATCTTCCATTCATCCTCAACTCTCACAATGGAACTTCTGATGACATACTTAGACGAACAGTTTTCGTGTGCTATTTAAGAAAATGAAAATGTCGTAAGTTTTAGCCTTTTATTTAGGCCTTAGGTGTGGTAAATTTGATGGGGTTCTCTTCCCTTATAAATGTGAGGAAGAAAATCATCTAAAGACGTAAAGACGAGCTGTAAAAACGTCATCGCGTTCAACCAAGCGATAAAACATGTATACAAGGAAATAACCCGCCTTTCGCAATGTCTATTACATTCATCGAAGCGTCTTTCAAGAACAATTTTACAGTTTTATTTCATTTTACAACTTACATGTAAATGAATTCCGTCTGGTTAGGTCCTTGCTCACATGCATACACTAGCTTACCAGGAACTGAAATTGTGTAGTAATTATTTTGAAAATGCACATCCGCCACTTTATGGACAGTGAGACCAGGTTACTCGGAAATAAACATAATAAACATATCATATGTAAACCACGTCCGATACTTCATACATCATAATATATGCAATCTAATTAAAACATTTCATGAGTTTTACGTATATATGTTTCAATTAAACGACTGCTTTTAATGTTTTGCATCAAAAGTAAACTCATATTTTAATTATCGCATGCCATGAAATAGCTACATTTACTCTGTGGAAAGAAATGTGTACACTTTCTCGTACATTTGCTAGACTAACATGTCCGTGCGGGAAGGCGCTTGTAAATTATAATTTAATACAGACAAAATTATTTCATCGCTTAAAGCATAACAGAAAAAAATTCTTTGAGTTCCTTGCATAGATCGTCCGGCATAACTCGTTTACATCTATGTCTGAAATAACGCTCACCGAATTATAAAGCCCAGTGTTTTTGGCCGAATGTGTACTTCACCTTTTCTCTCTTTCTCACTAATTAAGAGCCAGGGGAAATTCACCACTCTAAATAGGACCACCCTGAGTCGAGTCCTCGGAGCTAGTCGCTGCCAACGCGCTAGAGAACGCTTTCATGGACCAGGATCAGGACTCTTCCCGGCTTTATTCCTCTGCGGTTGAATCCATAATACTTGCATGATCGTCAATACCGAGACATTCCACCAGTTACGATCACATCACAGTTTCTGTACTCGTACTTTAGACCGTGAATACTTAATATTATTACCAGAGTTCTTAATTTAAAATTACCAATAACTACCATAGCTATATCTGCAGACACCTTCTATAGGCTGGGCTAAGCACACACAGATGAATATTTTAAGGCTACCATTATCAATTGATTAATGTGTCCAATAGAACACCTTGAGCTAAGCTCTCTCCCTCTATTTCACGTCAAATAGTATCTAGTCCCTGTATCTCTTGTGACGAGAGTCCTCTCATCGCACACGGAGCGTACTCCGTAGAGTACCTCACCTAATTCAGTTGGTGCAAGTTAGGGCATTAAAACGGCCAGGAAGGAAGGAGGTTAGGATTCCGCACATTGTTCTATTGTGGCGATAAAACAGTCGCTCTTCTCTGTGGAAACACAAAGCTAACCTTGCCGCAAGTGAACCCCGTACGACGCGCCTTTTGCAAGCCTTTATACTCAACTCATTGATTTCATTATTATGTGCTGAGAATTTGGAAACAAGGAATTTTCGTTAGCGCTCTAGTGAGAATGGGATACTTTTGCTACTGTTTGATAGAACTGGATAGATCTTATACAGAGAGACGTGCTCGTTTGAACGATAATAACGTTATTTTACATTTTAACTGACGTTTTAATGCTTTGAGTTACTTTTCGGCTAAAGCTCCCAACTAAATTTAGCATCAACATAGTTTATCAACGGTAAAATATAACAAAACATTTGTTTGGTTTTGCTTCTAGGGTCAGACAGTGCAGCACAATCAGAAGGCTGGAGTCATAATGAGCAACCAGGACCTGGCACTTCAAGGGGTCAGACGACAACAAGCTGGAAACTACACTTGCATTGCGTCAAACGTCGAGGGTGACGGCAACAGCAACGTCGTCGAGCTTCGAGTTATGTGTAAGTTGAGACTTCAGTTCCATTGAAACTATTCCTTGAGCTAAGTTTTGGATATGAGGAAGTGGACAGCATAAAGTTTATATTACTGTTTGGTTAAATAGTTTTCAGCGATAGCATAAAGCCCCAGTTTGAGAATTGAAGAAGTTTGAGAGAGTTTATTTCCATCTTTATAACTGGCACAACCTTATTACAGACACACCTATATGCCGGCCGGACCAGAAACGAGTGTACGGGGTCGCGAAACACGAAAACGCTCACGTGCTGTGCGAAGTGGAGAGCTACCCTCCGCCAGACAGTTTCAAATGGTCGTTCAACAACACTGCCGAAACTATCGACGTGCCCCAAGCGAGGTACCGTAGCCCGGGGGGTTCGGCACACTCTCTGTCCACCCTGACGTACACGCCGATGGCCGAGATGGACTACGGCACGGTCATGTGCTGGGCATCCAACACTGCGGGACAACAGAGAGAGCCTTGTGTCTTTCACATCATTGCGGCTGGTGAGTTCTGAGATACGGCGGCGATATTTTTAATCATCCTTATTCACAGCGTTCCCATTGTTTTTTTTTTTTCTTAAGGAATCTTGAGTTTTCTTTTGTTTGGAAAAACGTATTGTTGTTGTTGGAGGGAGAATGTCACAGGAATTCCAAATGCATGGTAGATTCCGGATGCTTTTCATTCTTGGAATTTCTGATTTTTTTAGCGAGTTTTTTTTTCCTCTTAAATTTCTCTCAATGGGACATGGAAAACTGCCCACGCTTTTTCTAAAAGCGTCCAGCCGTTCTTTTAAAACACTTGATGCTTATTTGTGTGTCCTTCGCTTATTCCTGCAGGACACCCAGATATGCCGTACAACTGCACGATACTGAACCAGACAACTGAGTCCTTGGAAGTCGAATGCATCGAAGGTTTCGACGGCGGCCAACCACAGCACTTTCTCCTCGAAGTGTTCGATCTTCAGACGGGCCAATTGCAAGCAAACATCTCGTCCAAGTTTCCCGCGTTCAGCATCAATGGCCTTGGGGCTGGCATGGTGCTCAAAATGCTTATTTACTCGGCCAACTCCAAGGGCAAGAGCGACAACATCGTCATGGAGGGGTTCACTCTCAAGGTTGCAGAGAAGCAGACTGGTAAGTAACCAAATTCTAAACATCAATTTATAATTTTTGTACATCGAAGCATGTGGTGAAAAATTTGCGTTTGCTCGTAACATTTCGAAGATTTGTATTCTTCGTTTTAGCAACCGAGGCAGATTTTTCGTGCTGACATATACTGTATGAAATCCATCATGCTAATCTTTTATTTTCTTTCTGTTGTCAAAAGAACTTTCCTTACTTTCAATCGCCCTGTGGGCGTCTTTGTCACAGCCATTCCCAGAAAGTGACGCAGCACTTTCTGTTCCAGGAACGCCGGTTCCGTTTGAGCTTACCCCCGTCCTGGGCATCCTGATCGGCGTGGTGACGGTGCTGCTGCTCGTGGCGATTGTCATCGTCGCCGCTTTGCGGGTGCGCGCCCAACACCGTGGGGGTCCCCCTCGACCAGGGAACCTGACTATCAAAGAGAAGGTGGCGCTGCCGCTCAGATCGGACGTCGACGATCTCTACCAAACTGACGACAAAAACCCCGATGTCATACCATGTAATAAAGGTACGGAAGCAGTATTATTAACATCACGGTTTCGTTGTATTAATTTGATGTTTTTGTGCGCTACAGGAATACAACATGTAGTATGCACAGTAATTGCTTGTTGCAGTATACTTTTAACTTGTTGTCAAAGTGGTAAGTTACCATGCAATGCCGGAATCACTTGTTTTAAACATATTTTTTTCAAAAACTCTGGTCTGCCAAGATGGAAAAACGCCAATTGAAATAACAAATGTTGGTCATGCTTCAGTTTTCGTTAAGATTGTATCGATTTTAATTTCTCTGAAAAGTGTGTTACTGTAACCAATTAAAATTGCCATGTAACGTACTTGGAATAAATAATTACCCAGTATAGTTTCCGAGCTACGGTAATGATCAGAACATATTTGAAGGCTGATATAAATTTTCTTTTGTTAGCTTCCTAGAATTAATATTTTGGAATGTTCATTTTGATACACTTTTTCATTGAGTCTTGATTCGTTTAGCAAGAATTATTGAGAAAACGCCAGTATATTAAGCGAGGCACTTGTCTAGAAAAAACCCCAGCTCGTGCAAGCTGCTGACCATTCTCTGGAATGTTCTCGCGGCTGTACACACGGTATGTACACAAAGCAATGACTGATCGCGTAATTGCGTGACAAATAAGCTGGCCGCGTTAGCAGATGGCGAAAGTCTCCATAGCTAGAGTCCTGAACAAGACGGTAGTGTTTGTCAATTTCATGATATCGAATCAATCCGGTGGAGAAAAATGACGATACAAATAAACCCGAGAAGGAAAACAAGCAGTAAAGGAACACGCCAATATAGGTCCTGTTCCAGACCGTGCAGATCGCAAACAACTGGCGTTAGGTGAAATTGAGACGCGTTGGAAAATTAGGAAAGTCGTGGGAAAATCGGTCCGTTGACGTTTCAAGCTCGTGGTAGGTTATCTTCGGAGAGTTGGGAAGCATTTAAGTCTACAAATTATTGTAGACTTCGTTTTTCTGCGATATTTTGCCAGTTCTAGCCCGTTATGTAATGCTGTATGTTACGTGAACCGAACACGACACTTGCATTTAACAATTAAATGTCGACACCAATATGAAACGCATCTCGTGTGATGAGAAATTGCATTCAAAAACGACATCGAATTGTGCATCCTGGATGTAGTACTACATACCTATACATTCACGCAATGCCATCATTTCAGTCCAATTTGCAATATGCATTATTCATCGGCGCAAATGATTTCAAAGAAATGAAAAGGATGCGACTTTTTACTTCAGCATGATGATGTACGAGACATAACATTGCTCAATATTTTATATTTCTTCTGGCATCGTTATTTTTAATATTCATCATAGAATGGAGATCAAGCTATACTAGACTAGATGTCTGTTCTCTTTAGGGATGAAAATTGATAGCATGTACCCTTTTCTCTTCTCAATCATGTCATTAGAAATAATGGGGTAGAAATATACATGGTAGCCAAACGACACCCTCCTTTGGGATTGTATTATTTGCCCTACTTTTGTTCTATCTGGCTGCTTCCATCATCTCCAACGTTTGTTTTGACATTTCACGATTTATTTAATCGGTGTTTTCGTTGTGATGCCACCTCCGTAAATATGGTTTATCTAAGAAATAACAATAGGCATTCATTGTGTAGGCTGGATCCTTTGCTAAGATATGTAAAATACGAATGAGTTTGCATAATTTAGCAGTTAAGACGAGATGAGATAATATCTTATCGTTTTGGTAGGCCTCGATTGTCATACAGCATCCAAACTGGCGCATGGAATTTACCAAATCACCGAATGAATCATGAGACTAACAATTGAACGGTAAACCTACACCACAAATCCACGTGAAAACGGAAATGAATTTTAATATAAAATGAATACGAATATTTTCATTTATGTATAGGTATGTTCTAAAATATGTATGTGATCCACATGGTATAACCAATTTTCCATCAATTTCGAATGTATATAAATCATCTATAAAATATTCTTACGCCCGATAACATCATATTGCAATTCTCAATTGCTTCTCTTATATCTATCTATCCATTTATATATATATAAATTTAGTACGGTTTCAAACCGTATCAAATTTCGTCAATAACCCAATCAATTAATCTGTTCATTACCAAGTAATTCATTCAGTGATTAGAACTACATAATTATCTATCTTCCATTAGCTCCTCTAAATGGTCCGTGGCATTGCAATTAAATGGAATGACCAAGCGAGTTCATACATCACTTCTCATCCCCTCACATGTACACGCATACCATATCACTGTATCTCATATAGTACACCACATCTCATACATACTTCATAACCGTGCTCATAAATTACAGTGCATATCGTTAATATTGTCAACTTTACCACGATATGTATGCGGTGTATAGGTAGGTGTAGGTAAGGTGTAAGTACGAATAGGGTATAGCATACACCATAGCTTGCAGCATTGGATATAGATGTGATGTGCAGTCATGGTTGCTTGTTACAACACCTAGAGGCTCTAATAAACAACCGGACATGTTTACAATAATTCTAGCAAGTGCTGCGATAACAAGACTAGGGCTCAATTTGTGGGTTAATCGGGGATGGGGCAGGGGGGTAGGTTGTCGGGGTGATACACTTCAGTCTAATTGGGCCTAACATTACAAGGCGAGATATCTTCGAAAGCAGCGTGCGATGATGCGGGACGATTGTACACGTGGCAGTTGATAATTGGATGGATTCGAGGCAGAAGCTGCATCCAGAATATTAGTTCGATCTGCGGTTGTGTGTGTAGGGTCGAGGGTAATTTATCAAGACTAATTGGTAGCTGCTTGCCTGGGTGGTATTGAGAGAAAGGTTGCTTAATAGATTTGGAACGGTTCAGAGGGGAATGACTTAATGGCAATCGGTAGGGATAATGTATCATAAAAACAACTTATAAGGTAAAAATAATTTAAATTGCAAATGTAACATTTACATTTTGTGAACTACGCATGCTTCATATTTATTCAAAAATCGCCAAATACCGATAGCAAGGCTCCAGGATCCACGAAAACAAACAAGCCCAGTTTTGATCGAGGAATTAACTATTAAAATTGCATTAGCTCATCACGGGCGACGGAGTGAGCCCGAGCATGGGACAGTTAGCTGGATGTAACCGGGAGAGAAGACTGGATGATATAGACTCGACAGGTGTCCCTAGGGTCACGTGCTAACTATTAGCGGTACCTGTATACAACATCCACCTATGTCAAGATACATATTATAGCAGAATGGCTGGGTGATTTCCCTGCGGACGTTCGCGCTACGATAGGCTTCTAATGGCGGTGCCACGCGCACTCACACAGGAACCTACTTTGTTTACGTGCGAAACGGCACCGTTTTCACAGGGACTATACCGCAATAGAGTTTGTATTCTTGTTATCTTATGAATAATTATGAATTGTGTGTGTTGTATATCTATACCTATAGCGTCGTACTACCATTAACGGTAGCTAACTTTATTTACTAGACCTTATTGAAGCATAATGGTTAAAATCGTCTGACACCTTTCAAAAGACCGCTCAATGAATGGCAGTTCCACATTGCATCTCGGTGCAAACGAGGAAGGCAAACTCTGTTGAGGAATGAACGGGTCTTTAGTTAGACGCTCTCTAGTCTACGAATAGACTCGCAATGAAAGTCACTTCAGTAAGCGCTGTACCTCTTCGGTGCTCAACAGAAGCGAAGCATACAAAAGACACATTTTCTTGCACTTTCATTGTGATGCATTTCGAATGTTCTGGCTTTAGAACATAAGAACCGTGTGCACATATTTCGACTTGAAAGCATTATGCAGCTGTTACGTAAATAAGTTTTCTCCATAAATTATCACGACGACGCTGTCTTTTCTTTCTTCAGATTCCGACTACCAGCTTGTTTCTGGGTCTCAAACCCCGGGCCTAAACAACCAGACTTCCTTGGAGCTGCCTTCTTACGAGGAGCACCCGAAACGCAACAACGTGGTGACTAGAAACGGGGATGTCTTGGAGAACTACAAGAACAACAGGGATCGCTTTCCTTCGCATCCAGTAAGTCACTCACTGATTATTTCCACTTTTCAGTTGCATTCCAGTTTTTATACATTTGTGGGGAACTTCAAAGCCAGTCCCGCAACGTATTCGCAAACTCATGAAATTTTATTCCGGAAAATGGCTACTTTTGAGTTTTTCTCCTTTTTTTGATGGTTTGAACCAATAAACTGTTACGATAAATAAATTCACAGGATATTTGTCCAAAGCAAATTAGCATAGCTTACATGTCGAACCAGTTCCTAAAAAGTAATCCAATTTGAATTGAATGTTTCCAATATAGTTCCCGATTTGTACCCAAAATAATTAAAAACACCGAACCTTTTCTAAAGTCTTTCTGAACTCCAGGCGTCTGAAGAAGTAACGTATGCGGAGCTATGTCTTGCTCGTCCGACCCACCTCCAAGACTCCACCGTCCCGGCCGGAGCTGCCGCCAAAATGTCTACTCCTTTACTCCGAGGGGAACCCACCATCTACGCCCAAATCGACCACAGCCGCCGCCCTCCCCCACGCTCCCCCGGCGACGCCACCCTCTCGCCGTTGTCGCCTCTTGTCTCCCCTATGGCCCACATGCCGGGTGCCCTTCTCCACCGCGAGATCGTCACCGTGAGGACGCCGTTGATGGCCAACCAACAGGAAAGCTGTGTATAGCCCAATGAACGATATGTTTAGGCGAATAAATTTGTGATTTTAGGGAGGGACTGTTTGAGAAACTCTTAACTTGAGAAGGAAGATAGTGTAAATATGATATTTGAGACTGAAAGGAACTCCGGAAATCAGCGAGATGTGTTTTTTGATTCAGTGAGTTTTTTATATATCTTGAGCGTGTGCGTACGTAAATGTTGTTTAAGGCCTAACATCGGTTTGAAAAAAAAATAACGGTGATTTAAGTATTTACCAAAAGCGTAGATTTCTACAAAGAATTTTCACGTTTCCAGACACATTATTTGGTGTGCTCGATGAAGTACAGTTTGCGCCACAGCTTTGGTGTCAGCTGCGTTCGGTTTAAACGAATTATTTACAAAAAAAAATCTTATGGTTCAGTTTGTATTTTCAAAAAAAAAACTTTTAGCAAAATGAAAAATCTCCGTGTAAATCGTGCAGTGTCTTCGTAGGGCCTAAAAAATCAACGACCTTAACAATTCAAGACATTTTACGGCAAAACGAATTTGGTGTTTTCTAAGTCATCGACTTTTCGCGCGTGGTTGACGCACGAAGACTTCCGTCGTCGAGCAAAGTGGCAAATTATTTCGTGTGTAATCGTTCTATTTATCACTAGATATTCACGCCGATATCTAAAAAAAAAAACTCTCGTCCTGCTTTACAAAGGACGACTATTTTATACTATGAAACCTGCAACAAGTAACTTATTAGTCAGCTTTGTCATAAGAGAGCAAGAAAAAGAATACATTTTATTTCTAATGGAGTCAGCAAATCATTTGTGTAACAAGTAAAACAACATTATTACATGTAAAATGTGAACAATAATTTGTGAACCTCCTTTCAAGAGTTACTTACCCTAATGTGGTGCTAAATGTAAAAAAAAATCACGGTTTATGAAGACCATGCCCTCCCCAAACACTACGATGACCATGTAACTTAGTGACTGGCAAAAAAGTTTCATTCGAATACCAATTTCATGGCACTCTGACATGAAATGATCGCTTCAATGAGACAGAAACTACATTTAAACTTTAAATCAAGATAGTATATATATATATATATATATAAATATATAAGTATATTCATTAATTATGATGTTGCATCTGTTTTCCCTATACCAATGAAAATGTTAAAGTACTTTTTTGTAAAGTGCAGTCACATGACCTAAGAAATCATCCTATCGTACTAAAATTAATCAACATTCAATAAAGATTATTGTGTTATATAAATGATGAAATATTTCCTCACGTTAAGTAAATACCTCTTACCTTGCTAGTCGTACCCTTATTTTTATTTTACTTTCTACCGGCAACAAAACGTCATATCACATCCAGAATTATTTTTATTTCGCTTCAGTAATCTCATGTGCTAAAATCGCACCAAAATACCTCAAAAACACACTCGCATCTCTACGATTTAATTCGCTAGAATCTCTACTCACAAAATCAATGCGTCGCTGCGGTGGACTCGTCTGACGGAGCGCACAGTTCACGTCGTCGACGATGGAAAGTGAAGAAACTTGATGGCACTCCACTAGTTTCCCGACTCTCGGTTTCTGTTTGGTTTCAATTACCGCGATATAACCACGCGAGCACGGGAGAGATTCTAGCCGTTTCCTGGTTTTTCATTCTCTTCCCATCCCCACCTAACCCCTCCCGTTTCCTCCTGGTTTCCGTTTACACGCCTCTTTCTTGTCCAACTTTCCTCCCCTCGACCTTTGCACTTAAGATAGTGATGAGTCAGAGAAGAACCGGGAAGAACCGGGAAGAAGTGTGTAATTGATGATGTTGAGCATGCCGCACGCTTGTAATGATTCCCATTCCTAAAGAGCTTATCTTTCTGTATTGAGAGTGCACAGGTCGACGAGTGATTCAGGTGCGGTGACATCTGCAAGAAACATACTTTAAGAATAGTTTAAGAATTCCTAGATCCCAGAGTTAATGTGAGTTAAGTTGACTCTATAGTGCACTCTTTGATAAAATTTTGTGAACTGAATTTGATTCCGAGGGCTAGAAGGTGAACCCAAGAACTAAATAAATTGTAAGACACTCTTGCTTCTACGTCTAAGCTTGACGGCAAGCGTTGAAAATAAGTCATGGAGGAATTGAAAGGAAACAGTCGTGCTTTACGATAGGAGAACTATCCTAGCATTTGTGCCTGTGGAACACCACGGGAAACCAGGATAGCCGGTCCCCAGAATCGAACCTGAAAAGTCCCCAAAGCCTAAACGTCCAATTCTGTCACAACCACCAAGTAAAAGTTATCAGTCAAAAAGTAAACTGCATTGAATCTAATTGCACGTTGCCTATGAAAATAGATGACTGCAACCTACAAACAGATTTTCGGAATTGGTCAAATCAATCAATAGTCTGTCACATTCATGGAACATACATGTCTAAATTTACAATACTCAAAACAATTCTAGTAACTTATCCGAACTAGATGTATATTATCAGGTGAACATCGGGAGCTGATTCTAAATTTGTAATACCGCCAAGTCCGCGAGCGGCGGGTTTTGCTTTCCCCTTCGCCCGAGCGAATTTGCTAGTCCCCTGCGACTCATGAAATGTACAGCTTTCTTGGCCAGTATGAAGATTGAAGACTCTCACAACACCAGTGGTAAAAAGAGTAAAATAAGATTTTTTGAATCACGACTCCGTTTTAGTGCGCGTTTTTTCGCTGTCTCAGATTGTGTGTGGGTATAAAACATAGGCTCCAGGGGTCACTATAGTGTTATCAGAGATCACTGATGGTACACTTAACGTGACTTGGAGAAGAATTTACCATTTTAGTGTGGCTAGTAAAGTCATGTCCCCGCTGAGATTCGCAAGAATAGACGGTTATTCGTTTCTTACGAAAGTTAAAAATTGGTTCCATTTACATGGGGTTTTATGTTCCATTTATAGCAGTGGATTCGTTTTGTTGGTGTTGACAATTAATACACCTTTACGATGTTTTTAAATATTTTCCCAGATGAAAACTTGCATGAGAAAATGGTGACAAAGCACTCGGAGACCATTCCATCTTCACAATATTTCCGTATACGCACTAAAAGTTTGCAACAAATACAAAATTATATGCAAAAGTAGCAGCGGAATATATCACATTTTATTTGCACCCTCCAGTCTTATCAGTTTAGTTTATGGTCTTAAACAAGAATGATTATCCATCATTTCATTCAGTATATTTTACTTAATGTGACGTTGACTGGTGATGAGATCTTCATTTTTAAAGGTTACTACGCTGCAGAGTCGCTTACTGGAACGCGCCAACAAAATGCACAAATAATTCAGTGACTCTGCCATTTGGAAAATGCATGGTTGCTTACTGGTACGCGCTCACAAAATGCACAAATAATCCAGTGACTCTGCCATTTGCAAAATGCAGGGTCGCTTACTGGAACGCGCCAACAAAATGCACAAATAATCCAGTGACTCTGCCATTTGAAAAATGCAGGGTCGCTTACTGGAACGCGCCAACAAAATTCAAAAATAATCCAGTGACTCTGCCATTTGAAAAATGCAGGGTCGCTTACTGGAACGCGCCAACAAAATTCAAAAATAATCCAGTGACTCTGCCATTTGAAAAATGCAGGGTCGCTTACTGGAACGCGCCAACAAAATGCACAAATAATCCAGTGACTCTGCCATTTGAAAAATGCAGGGTCGCTTACTGGTACGCGTCAACAAAATGCACAAATAATACAGTGACTCTGTATCTAAAAATCCTGAGTCGCTTTCTCTTTGGCTAATAAGCAATGATTCTCACACCGAGAAAATACAGCCATTTACTCTTATTGTGCCTAAAAATTGGATCTTTTAGTTGTCAGGTAAACAGGTAAGCAGAGAACATTTTTTTATTTGATGCAATCGTGACTCTACAATGCAAAGACAACGAAGACCCACAACAATCGATAGAGTAAGAAAATATGCCCTCTTAGACCTTTCAGAAGTTTGCAGCATGTAATGCAACCCACGTGTTTTAGGAAAGAAAATTCGAGTCTAAGTGAATTTGCAGGGTAAAGTGAGAGACTTGTGTTTACTCTCAAATATCCATTAAATTTTGGCAGTATAAAATAGAAGTTTTAGTCCAATGAAAGCGAGAAGTCAGGAAGCAAGATGAAAACACTATACGTTATAAGTTTAGGAACAGTTGGTCATTTGACGTGACAGGATGTTCGGAAATGAAATTATAGGCTAGGAACTCTGAAGATCCTGCTGGCGATATTGTCCAGATAAATGTGGAATAGAAGAGGATGCGTAAAATTGCGTGGAACGCTTTAAATACGTTCTCATTACCCAGAATAATTCTATGACATTTTTGACCGTTTTGCATTTTCACCCAGTAATCATATATAAGCCCGGTCAAAAACAACTAGCAATATGGCGAGCAAGCTTCTTCTCCGGTGTTCAAATTCAGACGATGTCCGATCCAATATTGTATTTTGCTTCCATGTTTTACGTGTCCAATTGTGTTTTATTGCCAGAACTGACAGAACGCTAGAAAACGGGCAAGCCCCACGGAGCGACGGCTAGAGCGTACGTACGTGGTAACAAAAATCCATATTGGAAATTTTTCATTGAACCATAAAATAATATTAATAAAAGCTGTACAAATATCTGGGCACTGTCTTTGTTGTGCCGGGCGGCGTAGTGTACTTAGCAAGCAACTAAGAGTATATTCTCGAGTCGGAAAGAGAGATGACATGGCAGTTTGAGTTTCATGCTATATAAAGTTGTAAATGAATATATTTTACAAAATAATGCAAATTATAAATGCTGAAGATTCTGCTCAAAAGAAAAAGAAACTCTTTGCAATCCAATAAACGCCAATTTCCAGCAAAAAATTGGTCATGAAACCACAAGAAAAAATGAAATCACAGTTCAACAACCACACTCGTCAATTTTTGCAACGACCCAGAAACGTGCTAAAGAAATGACATCTCCTCATGCGGCTCGGAGCATTTTTCCCCAAGAATCCGTCAAATCAATTTCCTTTCTCAATATCTTTGACCACCAATCATGTGAACCGGTCTGGGGGCCTAAAGCCCTCATAAGCTCGTATTGTAACCACGTAGAAGTAGTAAAGAGAATGAATGGCCTCTGCCGGCGGCAAAACGTCGATATAATTGATACCAACTCGCAGCTATGAATCGTCCGTGGCTAGGGCATAAAGGCGATATTGCGGATATGAAACGTGTGTAAGAAACCGTTGCATCATCATCGATGTAACGGTGTTATTCGGTGATAGATTCTGCGAGGTTACGAACCACGGGAAATGGTCCATAACTATTATAGTCTTTGTGCCGGCGCTGAAAATGTGGGATATCAGAGCACCTTTTTTTTTCTTTTTTTTTTCTTTATGACCAATGTCGTATGTTCCTTTACGTTTTAAAATTGTGATTCGTGTTGGAGTGTTGAACTATCTTTTGGGTCATAACCATTGAACACTTTTTGGTGTTAATCTAATTATAAATGTTTATCGTGTACGTTTTATGAGGAATCGCAGTGAAGAGAGTTTATGCTCTGTAGATATTATAAATGTTATAATTCAAGTGTTACTGACCAATCACGTGACACTATTTCAACTTGATGTAGCGTCGCTAAATTAATGTCATCAAACGTTTAATCTGCTGTAATTCCAAGTGATAAAGCGGGGGAAATGTTTTGGCATACTCTGATGCTAAATGAGTCTTCTGGAAACGTTAATGGAGCGGAAATTGAATGATGACCGCTCTCAGATTGATTCCTTGACGTCATCTTCATCAAGAAAGATAACTGTTGATTTTATATTTGTATGTAAATCTTATGAGGTTTTAACGACTGAGTAGACAACCAAATATTATACTGCTTCGGTATTTAAAATTCATAAGTATTTGTATTTTTTTAGTTAGACTTATTTTCCACACCATTTTCCAGTAATTCAGAAACAGTAATTCAGTTATCAGAAAATTGTCAGGCCTGCTTTCACTCTTGATAAAGTAACAAGTCAAAAGTTGCAAAACGTTGGGAAATTAGTTGTTTTTCATTTAGCATTTAAAACCCAGTTTAAAAAGTTTTTGTCAAAACTAGTGCTAAGGTCAGGTAACGAAAACATGAGTCTAAAAACCATAAACCAAAAAGCGAAATCTTGAACCATTCACTCGAACGATACGCAAATGTTCAATTTTTGAAATCTCACGTGTAACTTTGCACAACACGTATAGTCCAGAATGAGATGATAACAGCTCTCTCTTCTCTCCCTCCTCGAATCGTTGTCTAAGTCTCAGTAATCCCTTGGAATGGTATGATATTACGACCCGATTAATAGCTAGAGGCAATCCCCCAAGAAAATCTGGTCGACGAAGATTAAAGCAAATAGACCGCGGTCCGTGAAGATGAAAGTAGACAAATCGAAACGATGGACAATTTTTCACACTTTGTGGTCCTCCCCCCTACTTTTCTAGCAATCTTTTTCCCCAAGGTACGAAGCGAAGCGGGAAAAGTCAGATGTAAATGGTAGCCTGTATTACTCGAACCTGGAGATAAATTGCTATACGTATCACGTTATTTCCTTGATCCTATTGCTTTGCCAGGGCGAGTAGTATTATTGACTTCCCAGAGGGAATTCATCTCGAATAAACTGGTACCGAGCTCATTCCAATGTGGGGGAAATCCAGCCCAGACTGGCAGTTTATTCGTGAATCTGGGTACAGATCAAGAGTCCAGAGTGAATATGACTTTCTATCTTCGTTTCTTAGCGATATTTCCCTGTGCTAGGTCAAGAACCTGTCTACGACTGGAGCGTTTGAAATCAGAAGTGTATTAAAAATAAACAAACCTGCCAAATTAACTCACGTCTACTTTATCTAACCTTAGCACTAGTTTTGACAGAAACTTTTAAAATGGGTGTTCAATTCTAAGTGAAGAACAATAAAATTACCCAACGTTTCGTAACTTGTTCCTGTTACTTTATCAAGGGTAAAAAAACGCATTCAATACCCAGTTAAAATGCTTTAGTCATGTAATTTTTTCTCAAATTGAACTGTTTCAAGTTTTAGTAATATCGGTAAATGTAACTAGGGAGTCGATACACATTCCTTATCTTAAGTAAAGATCCGTTATATTCCTCATACAGTTTTAACAATGCTGTAAACACTACAACTAATTAGATAAAACTAAGCTGGCACCGAGGTTCGTTCTAAAAATAATTAACTTAACTATCAAATTAAATGGAGGGTTACCTTTATGAGATTAGTTTTAAAACGATTCTTCCCTGCCTAGCTATAACTCTAAACTAACACACCTGTGTTTCTACCTGGCTAGTCAGACGCTACAAATTACAGCGTGGCTCATTAACTCAGCGCTGGTGACTAATTAACAAGTCTACACAACTCTGATCAATCAGGTGTAAGAGAGCCAGCCTGGACCACCCACCCTGACTATGTTTCCTACGTTCAGGCTGAGGAAATTCTAGAACTTGGCAAGCTACAACGACCCTATAAGTATGCCGTTACGTCTTCACCTATTTTTATAGTTATCTACTTAAGCTACCTTACCTTAAAAAATGAAACAAGGCTTGCTTAATTTTTCTAAACATTTTTTTTTTTGCTTTGGTCATCTAAGTTGGTATACTAAAAGCATCAATATGAATATGAAATTGATAGTATTTCAGACTAAGCTATTTATACATTATTATAATCAGTACTAATATAATTTTTTTCTGCTGATCATAAAAAATTATTATTATTACACGTAAAATGACCCTCGTATTTAATATTTACAGCATTTTACAATTTTGAACTGGTACAACATGTGTTTAAGACTGTCATCGCGCTTAGGAAAAAACAGAAACACAAAAAACCGTCCAGTTTATTTATATTGACAAGTATTTCACAACGACAAGTATAGTAGTTAAGAAAGTTGAACTCTGTGTGCAACACATTTCCCTTGTCTCTGAGAATATCCATGAGACGAATGTGGAACCTTGCCTGCCGCGACGCAGCAATCAGGTCGCGTAGCCCTCTTTTCGACCGCAAGAGCCACCTCAACAATTTCCTTCGACCCTTTGCTGTGCAGGCTCGCTGGGTATCGATCCGTCATGTCCCACATGTGAGCTACTTTGGACCACGACTCCGGGCATGTACAGGGTGGATGAAAGGGTTGTTGCTGTTGCTCAACCGGCAAATTGAGAAAAATACCTCCCTTGTTTTGTTTTCTGTCTGAGAAAAGTTGTTTTCTCCTTGGATCATGAGTTTGCAAGTTGATGCAGTTTAAGTTATTGGTCAATTTGTTGTGGTGTGTGGTTTTTTTTTTATTTTCTCAGCTTGTTATTATTTGTTGCAATCTAGGTTATGATGAGGGTTACCTATTTCCATGATACTAAATTCGCGAGAGTGATTTTATATATAGCTAGGAGTAAACTGAACCAATTTTCAAAGTTAAATATCCATAAAATTAACTATTGAATATTAATTATTAACCCGTTTTAGCTTTAAAATATACTTCAAAATGCACAAATAAGCACAGCTTTTCATTTTAGACTAATTCTATATGCAAATAACCTTAGTATTCGACTTCTTTCCTTTATTCAGACTAATATTCCGATTATTTTTATTTAAAATTCCTCCCGCCATGCCAGTTTCACCAATTGAAAACACACTTTCGAACTTTTTTCGAACAATGTATGTCAATTTTCTCTAAACTGCACATGCATTCCGCTAAAGCGATTACAATAAATAACCGAAGACAGCATGTTTATAATGTTTCAGCGAAGTTAAGTTTAAAGTGCTCTTTGTTTATCCTTGCAAGATGTTCTATGTATAATAATTGGCTGACTAGGTGGCGTAAAACGAGCACACAGCGGCGACGTCAGTTGGTTTTCAACCAGCTTTGTACACGTCACTAGATTGTCTTTTGTACAAGTGCAATTCTAGTCTGGGGTGTTGACACAACTGCCGAGAACGACAGTACAAGTCAAAGGTACTCACTTATACTTGACTCAAGTAGTTTTCCTTTTACCTCGAAGCTGAGCTTCCTCTATGGGAATGAGGACTATTTAACCATTCGGTAGAAATGCAGTGTGAAATCTCCCAGCTCGAGGAAATTTAAAATAGAGTTTTCTTTCAATTCTAACATCCGTAAGGTACTTTTTGGTTTTGTTACATCACTGAACTCCCAGTTTCAATTTTTTTTTGTCGTAAGAATAAATACTGGGTGAAAGATTATCAGTTAAAGAAAATTAACTGCAAAAATCCCCTTTTTTGTGTAAATAACAGAAACAAATATTTTCCTTTGCTTAACATCAATGTGGATTTACTGAAAATTAAGTGGATCAACCAATCATGATTGATGCATCGTTCTTGTTAAAAAATTCCTGGACGCATCCCGCAGAGAAAACATTCGCAACATTTTGCAATCTCCTGGACGCATCCCGCAGAGCAAACGCGGCTCCTCCATTTATTGCATGCAACAGAGTGCATCAAGTTAAATATAGAAAAAAAAACATTGTTTACCATACTAATGTCAATAATTGTCTCACTTTCCAGTTCACTGGTGCGCGGAACATGATTCGACATTAATTAATTTGAAACTACCAAATCATAAAGAAAATTGAAACACAATTCACTCTTCACATCGAGGTACCTACAAAAAAGTGTTGTGAATTGTGGATTTCATATTCATCATTCAAGCAGACATGAAATGAAATCTACCGGCTGCAAAAATATCCCGAGCATGTTTGAAGTTCCATTATGATACTGTTGCAAATGCCCTCCATTCCTTTGTTGACGAGCGAACAATAAAACTTGATCTCTACTTCTGTCTAGTTCTACTCTAGACTCGAACCCAGTGCTTCTAGTGTCTAGACAGGCCAGCTACGCCATAGTGTTGCTATTAATTTTCATGCCACGCGTCAAGGGCTCATTTACAAAGACGGGGAAATGGGTTATTGCGCGAGGAATTCCTGTTGAAAAGTTATCAAGATTAATAGAGTTCTCGGCATTTTACTAGCAATATATACAGTTATTCTAATTTCTTCCTGTCTTATGCTTTCCTTCTCTTCTCTTCTATGGTATTTGAGGAAGCTAGTAATCATGCTTATTTAGGAGAATAATTTGATGACATTAATTTTCCGCGGTAGAAAGTGCCTTATCAATCTGTTTCCGTTAAATAATAATTAAAGCATTCCAAAACTAACCAGATTCAGTAAACCCTCACCCTTTATTTCCCCTTCCTATACATTCTTGGCTTTAATCATACGCTAGTTATTGTTATTTTATCTTAATATATATATTTATTATTGTAGACTTTAATTGTAACGCAACAGAGATTTCATTTAAAATGATAAACAGATAAAAGAAAGTATCCTGAAAGTGAAAAACGAGGAAAATTCGTCACCGCTAGCACGCTCTACCGCCAACCCCTCCAGCTAGTAACTCAGCATGTAGTACCAAGCGTCGTCGAGGGATAGCGGCGTTAGTTCGTGGCGTCGCCTAAAGGTGGCTCTTGCCACACGCCGCGACGCCGAGCACTCCTTCCGTGAGGACTTGTTCCAGAGTAGTTTCATGTTGGGAGCTAGGTGCCGCATCTGTCTCTGTGCTGGCCGCCGCTACGGTAGCCGAAAGCTGCAGCGTATCTTGCTGATGCGCTGATATTAGGAAGACGCTATAAATATGTGTGATACAGTTTGAAAGAGCCCCTTACCCCGATTTCGCCTTAAAAATGTATTTTCTCCGGTTTTTAACGACCTTGAAAGAACGATCTGTAGCGCACAAGAGTTGTTAACTCCCTAAAGAGTTAAAACGTTGTAACTGAGATTCTGGTCTTTTTAAACTTATGTCGATGAGGTGTTAACAATTGGGAATAAAACCAATACACTTTTGATGAAAAGGCTGAATGACGCTCCAAGTGTTTCTACCGTTGACAGTTAAAATAACTTTTGAATAACAGTTCTAAATAATAATAATCCGCTTATTTAGCGCATGCTCTAGTATAGTCAAAAAAAACCCAATTACACTGCATTTCATAATTCATTTAACATTTCGCAATACATTTAACAGATATAAAAACAAATCTAACCTATTAATATTTTCAGCATTTCTCTTTTAAATAATCATGTATGGCTATTGTAATCATTTTTTAATTAATTTATTTAATATTAATTTATTTATTTCTAATAACAATATTTATTTTATTCGCCAAATTGCACATGCCATTTTGCTCTGATTAATTTTCATTGTCAGATTTGTTAGTCCGGAAACAAGCTTTTATTGGTACATTCCGATCTGATCCCTGTTTAAATATATAAAAAAATAATGCATGCGGCTTGTTCAATCGTTAAAAGTCCACCCAAAAGTGCTTTCCATTTGATAATTTTCCCATATCTGTCAATTTTGTCAATTGATTCTGAAATCAAAACATCGCTAGGTTCAAGCTGCCACATCCGTACAAATTATTATACAACTGAACAGATACTTCCTGTGATACTACTGCATAACATCAACAATGATCTTAAATTCCTTGTCAGTACCCCCCACTTCCAACCTACCTGTACTAACTGGTCTAGACTAGTTCGGCACGCAAACCAGCCAGTATCTCTCGGCCGACGGTCGAGCATGGGCTTCATATCTCGCTGCGTTGAGGAATATTTGTTCAACGAGATGCGTGAGAAGAATGAAAAGAAGTGTGAATTTGAGTTACAGTGCTATTCTGGTGACAAATGTAAAGCGCCAAGATTGAACAACAATTGCAATCGTTCTAGGCCGACAAAAATCTGCCTCGAGGGGTGGAGTGGGTGGAGGTGAACAACCTCGCAGTGTCCGAGTTGAAGCAATCTTTGGCCACCGATGTTCTTCCCCGTCATTTGTGATCATTCTCGTACGCTACTCGACCAACTGTACTATTGTAAAAAGGAGATTCATTGGTATGTTTCTGATATTTTCTAGTTATCAAGTGGGTAGAAAATTAACTTTTAAGGTAGGGCAGGCTTTTACCATCATTAATTGTCAACCATTAGCAGCATGTTTATTTTGTGTTGTTTAATTACGGTGCATAACCCTCATTACCCCTTCTACCGCGTCATTTCTGCGTAGTACCGTGCAGTACGTTTCACCTTTGAAAATGATTCGTGAAACAATTTACCTGTGCCTGGGTTCAACTCTCTGAAGAAAAGTCTCTGCAATGAGGAACATACATTGGTACTCACGTGTCCTGAAAAAAAATCACCAGAGCGTCCTTAATTATCTGGACTTAATTATCCCAGTGTTGACGAGAAATTGGGTTTTTCTGTCAATGACCTTGTATGCCTGTGCTAGGCGCGGCGTCGACAAATTGGGCAACCCATGGTCTCCTAGCACATGTTTTGGGGGTTATGTTTGAATTATGGTGTCAGTCAATCTTGTAAAGATGTGAAAGATGCAGCACTGGCCGAGGTTAGATCGAAAACTGTTTAATTATTGCTAATTGCTTTCTTTGAAACGTACCATGGCTTTGCAGCTTCTCACATTCCTGTTTTTTTTGCAGCAGTCTCTCGGCTCTCCCGACAGGTAAATGACTTGGTCACATACGCATACGACATCTACTCGCGTGCTCTCCTTTCCAATACCACCTTCTCTACGAACCTGCAACAGAGGTGAGATTACTTTGTTTTCGGTTACAACTCTAGTGCAGGTTGTGCAGGCTGTGTTGCTTGCTTAAAATGGAGGTTATCTGCATTGTTGTAAGAGTTAGAATGAAATGTGTGCTCTTCTCAATAAGTAAGATTGTTCACCAAATAAAACCACAACCATAAAACCACGAATATTTTGCGAATATGTTTGCATTTTTTGTAATATTTTTGCAAATTTTTAGGAGCTTACGAACCAAATCTAAATCCAAGCGGAAACCTACAATCATACGTTGTAGTTCAACACCAAGATCCAGTTGTGCTCCATGTCTTGGCATTGAATTGGTAGGCATAGTCAGAGGGACAGCGTTTATGCAAAACTTTCTGCTGAGCAAACGAGCCGGCAACACGCGGTAACAGTAGGTGCCACCCGATGACGCTTGCGGCCGTTTTTTTGAACAAACCCATACATCGAAATAAGTTCGACTAAATTATCGATACGTGTATATCATCAATAGCTTTTAGCATTATCAACGATTGAAAGTGAACCTGTCTCAAATGCGAGTAAACTGCCAGAAATAACAAAATTAGATTTAAACAACGGTGACACCACCTATTAGCATCATCAATTTTTGTTTTTTCGAATTGTATTTATTCGTTCAAACATTGGCGCTGACCGTCTAACTCAATGGACTTGGGTGGGGAACTCAATGTGGGAAAACGAAGGTGTTCATTTTAGGAATGCCCTTCGATATGCTTGCATTATGAACTGTCACTGTCAGACTGGTTTACTAGGTACTTTGTGAAAAATAAACAAATCCCTCTAGGAATATTGACTTCCGGTGTTTTCATTGGCACGGAATGGCTTGGCAAATCCCGATGCTACTTCCTATTCGGGTTTAAGAATAACTTCAACTCCAAGAACAAATTTTGCCAGTGAATGGACCTTGCTCTTTCGTCGCTGCTTCGGCTGCAGTTGGGTGGATGCCTCCATCCAAGCACCGCAATCCAGAGACACAACCGAGGTCGGTATTACCGGAGCGGTGTTGAACGTAATGAAGAAGCGAAGGGGAATTAAACCACGGTGCATTTTAGAGAACCATTTTCAAAAAATTCTGTTACGAAAAGACATCTATGAATGTGTTTTATGAATACTTTAAACTATCCTGTAGTTGGCCATAGTATACCGATTACAACTTTACAAGTTTTGTATATGTATCCACAAATTGTAGTTATATGCAAGACCAATGTCGTGACCTGGCGAATTTTAGTAAATCAGAAAAAATGAATCTTTTGTATTTCCAACCTGCACGCTTTGAATACAACAATGAATGCCTGTTTTTTTCCCAAAGAGCAAACCCTCAGGAACGCTCATGACGTAAATCGTCAGTTGGGCTATTAATTATGCCATCGGGATGGATGGAAGCGATTGAGACAGCTAATGTATACTTTGTTATTATGAACACCACTACCGTCTCAATAATTGATGCTTAGCATCAATTTCAAGCCATTCATCACAAACAAGTAATTTACTCTAACCACCTACCTTAACTACATTTGCAACAGGTGGAAATCCGTACAAAAACTAAGCTTATAGGAAAATGAACAACATCGTTCAAGACCCCGTACTTAGGTTTTAAGTTTTGTTGCTTATTGCCTCGTCGCTCTAGCCGAGTCGAGATCCGCCACCATCTCGTCATGAGCCCTGTGGTCAGCGACGTCGCAAATCAGCGTGGCCTTGCACCGGCGTCGTCGTGTCTGCAAAAGTGAACTGCGGCTCCCCGAAGACGTGGCGTCGACGTGGGGCTTAGGTTAAGCAACATTGCGCTAGGTCATCGCACGTCCCGTACTTATCGACGCCGATATTTTCAGTGGACCCCGCCATCGATGCTGGCACATCGTCGTCTCTGCGTCGCTTTGGATGCGTCGAGATTACGGCTATCTCGTCCGAGTTCAGGTCCGACGACAACCGAGTGGTCATCAAATCGGCGTCGCTGTGTTCGCAGATAAACAACAGGTGACGTTGCGTGGCGTCGACGCCAGGAAGCTTTCATGGTTCAGCGAAATGGAGAGGTGGGGGGTTAAAAATAGGGACACGGGTATGGGATACCACTAGGTGTATTTCTCGTTTAAATAGTCTTCTATATTTTCGGTAAACTTCAAAAAACTTCATTGTTTTTTTCAAAAATGATATCATTTATTATTTGAGTACGCATTGTGCTTATGTGTCACGATTAATTTTGTCTGATAATTTTCTCGACTTGCGTGCAACAACCCCGTGTGCATTGATTTAGACTGAACAATAATTACAACCATGGACACTGCTTGCAATCTTCAAGGCATTTGGGATACGATAAACAAAGTATTCACAGAAAGTAAACAGTTTTTTAAATAAATTCAAGTCTGCATTAACTGCATTGCATTTTGGTCCAAAAGATCCAATGTTTCCCCAAATATGGGGGCGATTCACACGAAACAACGAACATTTCTTCACGCAGACACTGTTCATTCTTCACTAGTCCCACCTATTATCAAAATAGCACAAGAATTCCTTTTGATAGCTAAAGCATTTTTTTTTCTGCAGCGTGCTGATAAAATTTGATTTTCTTCCGTCTTCAGGGCCACCCAGCAACCAGCACCACCCAGAACCACTCACTATCTAGCACCCAGCACGGTGATGGAGATTCCAGATTCTGGGCCGTCAACTGATGAAAGGACCTCAAGTCTTAGAAGCTGAGAGGTAAGAGTTGAGCTGGTTTTTCAATCATGTCATCAATGTCACTGACATGATGTCAAGAACATCAACTCTGGACTAATCAGAGGCTATAGCCGTTAACTTTTGTCATGGCATGTTTTGTACGATGACATTAATCGCGGCAAAGCAATGAGCCGGATCGCAACCCGAAAGAATTTGTATTAGCAGGAATCGGCTCTTTTATGTTTAATTTCTGAACACCAGAACTGGAACTGAAATTTTTAGTATTTCTAAATAAATAGTAGGAACTGGACGTGGATCCGTAAAATGTTGAGGTTTGTAGCACTGCGATCTGGAGGCTAAGGTCTGTTTTCCTAGCGTGTTGAAAAATCCGTTCCCTGATATTTTCGAGGGACGAAGGCGGCCTCCCAGCATTTTGGGCATGATACTGATTTGTAACCCTACATCGTTTGGATCCCCTGAATCCTAACGAGTTTAACAAGGTGAAATGTCTCTTGTAATTTTAATGAAGACGCTTTGCATGTCGGACCCTGGGGTTCAGATTGCAGTATTTGGCCATCGAGTGGCTTGCAGAGCCTTCCACAGTTCATATCCTAAGATCTCTTTCGTTACAGTCAGCCTTCAGCCTGAGGATAAAAAGGTCGTGCACGAGGTCACCGTCCTGATCTTCCAAACACACCAAGAGGTAAGCATTTGGCTTTTGAACCGCTCACTAATGGGGGTGTTTGACGTCATAATGCGTGATAATGCATGAGTTGCCAGATCAGGGTAGTTTCTGCAGAACGCAGTCTTAAAATCTAACTGACAGAGCTACTAGTAGAGACTACACCGTGTACAGAATGGCCTTTTAAAATACACGCTCATTGAACAAAATGGCGTGCCGATTTTTGAGCAAGGAGCACACCTACCAGCCCTACGTAGACTTACCAGGTCTACCAGCTGCTATTTCTAATGAGCAATAGGATCTAGCGCGTACGTGAGTACGGCGTAGAGCCGCAGGTGCTCTATAGTAATTTCAGAGTACTTGGAGTTGGCTGGATTTATAAATCCAAGTTGGCGGCTAATTGGTTGGGTTTTGTCCAGGCACGGTTTTAACGACGCATCTTTGTTTTCAGATCCTACTGACGGTTTTCTTCAACGCGTGCTCCCACTGACAACTGCCATCATCGCGTAATCCCATTGGCAGCCAATTGCCCTCGGCGCTGCGCATCGTTGAATCGCCGCTCGGTAGGATTGACAGAAGCTGCTGTACACCGTTTTCTTAAAAATGTATTAAGAGATTCATGATTTTTTTTGCCTTTCGTTATATTCGTGTGAATAGTCCACTGGGTATTGCTAAATGTTTAGTGGTTCAAGCTGTCTCTAAAACTTTGTTAGTTCTAAAGAAATGTTCACGTAGAAAATCTGTTAAAAACCATAATTTTAAAAACTTTTTCACATGTGTAAAACTATTTACAACTGGGTTCTTGATTGTTAAGGACAAACAACCAATTTTTCCCGACGTTTTGCAACTTATACATGTAACCTCATCAAGGGTGAAAGCAGTCGTGACATTTCTCCCATAACAAAATGTGCAGAGTCAATTCGCGCGAAAAAATACGTGAATGTTTGTGGATCAAAGTCGCTAGGACGACATTCGCACGAAAAATATGCAAATTTTCGTTTACTGAAGTCGCCAGGACAATCTTTTGACACGAAATATCCGTGTCCCGAGTGCTGGCGGCACTAACCGGTTTCCTTTAATATCTGTGACCCCCCCACAACCCCTTCGAGCTGTATCCGTGGGGGTGGAGCATTGAACTTGCACAAGTAACTAGAAGTTATTTAAAAAACTGACAAATTAGCTGTCATACAATTTCAATCTAAACCAAGATTTATGGAAACCAAAACATTAAATAAATGGACCACCGCAAAAAAAAAGAAGCAAATAGTTCATACATACAAAAGTGCCCGACCATGGGGCGCCGACCATGAAACTTTCTTTCAATACTCGACTCCCGCCTTACCGACTCGGCGCCTACCTCGGAACTCTGTTTCACTACTCGACGCTTGCTCTTTCGAGATGGAGCCGACCTCGGAGACGCCCTCCCTCGCGGCATGGAGGCGACGTTGGCGTTCAGGGCGCCGACCATGGAACTCTGTGCACAACGCCCTCGGTCCTGTCATGTACACGACGTCAGCGTTCACAGCTACGACCTCGTGCCGGGTGGAAGGGCGTTGTGCACAGAGTTCCAAGGTCGGTGCTGTGAACGCCGACGTCGCCTCCGTAATGCGAGGGAGAGCGTTGTACACAGAGTTCCATGGTCTCATTGGTTCCATGGTTATTATGTGGTTATTATGTGGTTATTATGTGGTTTTGTTAAGACCGTTAAAACCTAAAAGTTTAACCTAAGACCTAAGACCTTTAATTTACGTTCTAGTCAGAAAGACTTCGCCATTTTTTGTCTCAGAATTATTTAAGTCACTGATTTCCCATTCAGACAAAATCATAATTGTAACATTTTTTTTGTGGATGAAAGAACTACAGCAATGTAACTGTATTGCTTCGCTTCTCTCGGTTAATTCCAGAACATGTCTCAGTCTGTAAAATGATTTGTTGAATAAACAATGAAATCTGCTTTTTAATATAAAACACTTGTATATTTATTTAAAAAACTTAATACCCCTTTTACTGTCCGCGAAAAAAAAAAAAAAAAAAAAAAAAAAAGTCCCAAACCGTAACCAAAACGGATTTTTAACTTGCACTGACAAACATTGCGTGAATAGGATTCGAACCTGAGCCGCAATGATCGTGAGGATCACTAGTCGCACTCGCTACCTCTGAGCTAACACGACCCGTTGAAAACCTTGTGGTGTTTGTAGTCCAAGTTCGAGAAAGGACTTAGAATAATTTTTTCGATGTCGATTGTTTATTTATTTGCACTTACATGATCGATGACTATGACAGCTGAAACTTTTCGAGAATTTGTATTCGAACCCGGGTCAGAATATTACCAGAGGAAAGCAGAGGAAAGCAACTTACCTATATGGCTACCAATTCAATATGATTCCACGGAGAATTAGATTGATATAAATTAATTCCTCATATGAATTCCATGACAGCTACTCTTACTGATCTAGGGAATAGGAAAAAGGCGAAACACTTTTCAAATGATTGACAGCAGTATTCCTTTCATGTTAATTTATTATCAAACACAGCGAAGTTTACATACCAAAAATATCAGTTGGAACTTAATAAAGTAAAGACAACATTCACTGAAACGCAAAGTTAGCATCACACGTATTGCTCGTTCGCGACATCGAAGCAATCTTCCTCGAGTCATAGCTGTGTACTTGAAAGCATGGCACCAGAACTTCTTGGACTTCCGCTGTCTTAGACTGTGGAGGTGTCAGACTTCCGCTGTCTTCAGTTGTAGAGGCGACGAAGTTTCGCTATCTTCGACTGCTGTAACAAGCGAAGGTAGAGATTGTTAGAGTATAGTATCATTCTGTGAGGATGGTCCACGAACACTAAACAACATCGGGTTCAACAAAATCGAGCTAACCTCGGGTTTTTCTTAAACTCGGTTCAAAAATGTATTTTTACGTGAGACATTAAAATGTTTTTTTTTTTTTTTCTATAGGGCAGAGTTCTGTCACAACAAAGTTTGATTTTGGAACCGCAATATTTGATAATACTATTAGTAGTATAGAAACACTTCATCGTTTGTCTATCACAAAACAGTTTCTTTTCAAAAATGCTCGAATAAACTTAGATTGATGACTAAGTGCTTATGACAAGGTGTTGGTTGCTTCTCGCCGACCATCTTGGAGGCCAGCAATGAGCAAGAGCTGTAATGATGACAAAAGGAGTTAGGCTAGTGCCTCCAAATATGAGACTCAAGCATGAAAATTCAAGAGATTGTTGGCTCCTTGGAACAATTTCGGATTTTAATAAAAAAGTTAGTCACACCCAATATAGAAGTGTTCCTATATTGTTGAAATTCCCAGAATCTAATCAAAATCTCGTTCTGTTAGAAACTACAATGTCGTCTTCAGGGCAGTGAAATATAAAGTAGATGTCGGCAAATTCTACGTGCTGAGTAACTTGCAGCAGGTATTGATAATAATTGACAATTAAGTCAAAACTTACTTGGTTTAGGTGATAGCTGCAGTTCTGACACACCCAGGCCCACAGAAAGTGTCTTCATCGTCAGCATCAGAAAGAATCGCCCGTGGAAAAAAAACGGTGGCAAGTCCGCATGCACCTGCAAACAAGGGTTCAACTTTAAAGTCCGATAGCTTGGCTATCTGACGTCCGAAAACTTTGATTCCATATCGGATTGAATCTGCTCATACCATATCATACAAATAAATTTACAGAAATGAAAAAAAACGAGTTTTACAGATACATACACATTAATTTAAGTTGATTAACAGCTCTGCAGGGAAGCTGCAAGACACTAAACATCGAATAACCGAGAGAAATTCCGTTAAAGTACCAATTGAGTGGCCAAACTTGCGACCTTTAACCTCACTGTCCAACCACGGGCACGAGGTGTGGAGAAATAAATTACCGCCGTCAATCTTCAAAAAGATAAGATGAGGAAAAACACTGATGCACCTTTATTATATGATGGATTTTTCTTGGAGACGTTACCACTTCACAAGACTCCAGTCGAACGAAAAGTGAGACCGAAGTGCCGTGGTCGGAAGTAGGAAGGCAGAGCAAAAAAGGAACCGGAGGCAAAGGTAAGACGTCACAGTCCTCTCCAGCTCGAGCGGTGATTCAAAGTTTCATATTCCCTTTGGGACAAATCTCATTTGCACGTCGTGATTGACTTCTAGTCATTCCCCCTTTTGCCCCCTTTGTTTAGCATTATTAACTTACCCAAAGTCATTCCCAAAATGCAACAGTACGAAGTATGTCAGTATGTGACCCACATCCTTTCTCATTACTTTCCGTTTGAATAGAAGTGCAGGCGACCCTTCGAATCTTAAGACCCTTGGACCTGTCGACCATTCGAACCACTTCCTTCTACTAATAAAAAAATGTGGTTTGAGTTTTCCGTTTTGCACTTAACAAATACATTAAAAGTATTTTTCTTTTATGCAAGCGCCAGTGCAACGAGTACCGCAAATAAACCTGGAACTCATGCATACATCTTTCACTGTCGTCTGAACGCTTCGTGCAAACTTCGACCAGCACGGCTCCACTTCCCCGCGACGCGTCCCGAGCCACCCCGAAGACTTCTGCTGGGAAACTTTTCCCGCGTCGGACGGAAGCAGTTTTTCGCGGGACACGTCCACGGGAAATTAGGAGCATTTAGCGCCGGGAAAACCCGGCGTCGTAAACACGGCGCGCACGATAAACCTAGCAGCCAGAGACACCGACACTCCTTTCGAGTCTAAACCGCGCCAAAAACCGAAAGAAACTCCAAGCTTTCTTAGATACATCAGGTACTTTTTTAGTTTCTTATTTTCTTGGAATTCGCTGTCTGCTTTCGTATTTTTATAGATGCTATGTTAACTTTGGTTGCATTGTAACCTGTCTACATGCGGGTACTAGTTTTAATGCACTTGATCTCAATTGTAAACCAGTTTTGTATGACCAAAGAGTTTTATTTAATTTCACAAAGTTCTCGAATATGGCGAGTGGACTTAGACACTAAAAGTTTGCCAATCAGACTTTTATGCTTTACGATGTTGTATAGTAATGTTTTGATTCAAAACGCGAGATACTTGGTTTTACGAACGTTTATTGGCCAATTCCCGACTGAGTTATGGGCTGTGTTCACTTAGGACGTAAGAAGGGAACGGACTCTGGGAAGGGTGGGTGGGAAGACAGGGAGGCCGTCGTGCCCCGCAAGGAGTCACGCTCCGCTGGCAATTATATTACGGCAGCGCCTGACATTCACTGTCCAATAAAACCATTATCGATGATTAATCGGGAAAATGTTGCACTTTCAGTGAAAACGGCAAGCGTGGAAAATTGTTTTGTTTGCGATTCGAATCACTGAAAATAGTGGGAAGAAACTCTCGACTGCCTCCGCCATTTTTGAGAAAGATTTCCCTTGGAAGTTGACGATGACTATGAAATTTAATCTCGATTGGCTAAGTTTAGGTTTTCGATTTCCAATTTGCTTTCATTTCCAGCCTCCTCTACTCTATTACTTTTTCGTATTATTTTAAGATTGGGTATTTTTCTACCGTTTCCAAAGCATCTTTTCTTGCCATTCCCACACAAAATGCGTGCGCTCGCACGTACTATGGCGCTCTCGGATTGATTCAATAGGTAAGACCAATAGCATTCTCAACGATTATCATTAATTTATTGAATCACTCGTCCTCGTCTTCGATTGCGCGACTACGAAAAGAATTAGACTATACGTCCACGAATGGCGGCTATTTCGAAATTTAATTTACAACATTTGAAAGGAGCTATGGGGTGAAATTCATTAGATCCATATGAAACGAATCGAAAGCGGTTCCCAGATTAAATCTAATTGGAATTTTATGGGACGAAAAGCAATATGAGCCAATTTATGTAAAGGTTAGGAAAATCAAATTATAAAACTCTTTTGTCTGGTTAAGACAAAAAGATTCCGCAACAAAAAAAGAATAAAAAATCCAATTATTTAAAAGCGAGATCTATGTTTTAATTCATCGGGAAGCGGCTGCATTTGGGTGATAAAGGATTAAACAACTAATTCCCTCCTTGTCTCCTACTCTTATCATAACTCTGTCGTCATGGATTGTTGCCAGGGCTAATCTCCTCGGAGGCGAATCATGGACGAGAGCCGAGATTACCTGGTCCACCATTAATTACCTAGCGAGTGCTGCTCATGATAAAGTGACGACATCTCAGTTAGAGGCACGGTATGCAAAGCATGTCAGTCAGAAAATAAAATGACACTTATTTCATTTTCATATTTGAAGCACTAATATTTTTGTAAAATATTTAAATTAATAACTTTAATTCTTAGTAAAAGCAATTAATTTGAATCTTCTTGAACTACTGGTATTGTGACGTGGGCGTCACAGGAATTTAATAATTCGTATCAAAAATTCACGGGATAAAAAATTGAAGCTTTCTGAAGCTTGCTCTTCTCTCAGAGACGAGATAAAAATAAATTGACCCTAACGTGCCTCTGAAACAGACAGACTCGGAGTGTTGCAAAACGAACACTTCCTCGTCCGAAGCTAGACGTAGCAGAGATAAAAGTCACGTGACTAAATAGATTATGCCCTTTTGCAGTTTTTGAGATGCGGATTGCCGACGCGAAACTTAATATTCCTGGCGCATTTCCTGAAATCCCGCCATCCTCGATCGCCATCCACGCTCTAATGCTGCAACTCTCCGGAGGTGGTGGAGGTGCGAGCTCCCGCTTTGATCCGCCGCGACGCTTTGTGAGAACGACGCCGGGAATAAGAAACGACGTCGATACCGAATCTCAGCAGCGTCCGAATGACGTCGTGGCGTGTCAATAATTAAATTCCATTTGATATCCGCGCGACTTTGACAACTGGTACATGTTACCCTCGGCATACCAAATACCAACCCGTGGTGTGGAGGCCAGATTTTTCCACGTTATGTACTCGTAAGACAATTTATTCAGACTGGTTTGAGCAATTAAATTATTAGTCATGGATTCTGCGATGTTATGAAAGTGTGGTATAATTTCAGATCAAATTTGAACAACAAAGAAATATCAAATTATGACACCTAGATTATCTTGGTTTACCACACCTTAGATAGCGAAGGGATAGAATTTCTTTCTGTCGACCAAATGCTACTTAACATCACTTTAAACACTGAAATTAATCAAGCTTTAATTAGATAATGATACCGTGTCCGCCCTTCCGGTATCACTGATTGAGGTACGGTGAGGTAACCACCGAAATGAAAGACAAGCTGTCCGTCGCCAGTCACGAGATGCGGTGGCAAACTCTTCGATCGCACCCTTCTTGATGATAACACGGTATTTCATAACAAAATATACTAAAACATCCTTCTTTTAAAAACGTCCTTTCAACATCACTCACTGCTTGTACCGTACGCTTAGCTAAGTTTCTTTTTACAAATGATTTCCAATTCTGCTGAGGATAAAAAAACGGGGAACTTTCTTCTCGAACATTCTGATCAATTCTCACGCTCTCCGGTCCAACCTTACCACCCTTCAATTAACCCCTTCTGCTGTTTCATGAAATAATTATAAGAACTTTAAAAAGAGTTTCCTAAGATTCTAGAAAACTTTAATCGAAGTCGATGCCGGCTAGCGAACTGCTTTCCGAGTTTCATGTCGAACGCGCTCGTACGCGCGACGCCATCCAGTTCATGTACGAGCGAATTGGAAATAAGAAAATTGAGATTTTTAATTTTTAGAGAGCCCGCTTTTTAATCACACCCGAGGTTCGAACGAAATAAGACAAGATTTTAATTAAAAACTGTCAAAAGAATTTATATATGGGCGTCTTTCCTGTTGAACCAACTTTGCCACCAGCGAAGCCTAGAAACAGAATTTCATCGTTGAATAGCACAGATCTCCCGATGCCTAACTTTGCACAAGTAGTACATTTTGATTTACAGGCGATACTTAAAAACACGAGTAACCTGGAGCTTCCCTTCTCTTAGTTAATTGCAGCAATTTTGATGAAGTGCTTTATACAGGAGTCGATATCTCAATAAATGTTGCATGCTCAAAAGGCTTAAAAATGTCTCACTTTTAGCGAAACTTTATCGTTATTTATCGCGCATCCGGCAAGGCAATCTAACATTATGCGCTTAAGCGGAAAGGGTGTTAACATCTGTAAATGAAAGATGGAAGGGATGCTTACATTTGCTTACTAAAGCTGTTCTCGGGTCGCCATGAAGGATGCCGCGCTCGCCGTTTACCCGGCCGTGCATCAAATCAGGACGACGGCATCCTGGTTTGTTGTAATTGTGCTTTACGCGAACGAGCGGTCTGGTGTTAGTCTCACATAACTTAATTCTCTTCGTGGATTCGGCTCTTCTGGTTTTAGGATCGCTGCCAAGATCAACCGTTTGGCGCTCGGATAATCTGCCAGAATCTCGACCATCTCCGTCGTCGTCGTCGTCGTCGGCGTCGGTGGCGTCGGTGGCGTCGGCGTCGATGGCGTCGGCGGCGTTGCAATGTGCAAACTGCAACATGAAAAAAGTTACAAATCTGCTGGCTTCGATTACTATCGGAACTCCTTTAAGAAACGGGTTTAGTCGGTGATAGAGGATTAAGTTTTTATTGGAGGGAGAGTGGTACTATCCATAAAGCTATTGGTGCAGCTAGGACACCGGAGGAATCCAGAGTGCCTGAAGATCACTTCCTCAACAACTGCTTACGCTAAAATATTTCACAATCTTAGACTTCCAACAAATTTTACCACTTGGAACTCGCCGATAAGGCGATAAATAATGCTGCTGAGTCAAATTTTCATTGGATCGCTTTTCCAGCAGAATTACACCTACTTTCAAAATGTATACATATACATAGATGCGCGAGGCCGAGATGTAATCGTGCTGCCACCTACCAAGCAACCCTTAAGAAAATACTCCCGTCCTATCTCTTATCCAACTCTAATGGTATTCTACAAGAAGACAAAGCTTCGTTATAACATTATGAATAGCTAAGTGTGCGTTGCACAGTCATACCGCATAACTTATATTCCTGGCTAACCGACACACAAATTTATCTCAAGTTTCACAACTAACCACCTTGGCTTCAGGGAGACTTTAAGGGAGACCATGGCTCCTAATTCCGACACCTTTGTGCACCTTAACTTTGACTAAATTGTGCGCGGCATACGCATTTAGGGGTTGCTTAATCTCTTTAAGATTTGGATATAGTAGTCACAGCTTCCAGACTTGTAAGGTCCTATTAATTTTCGCAATAAAATCAAGATCTTAAAATTATTTCACTCCAATGGTTATCATCAGAACCAGGCATCTAAAAATTAAACACTGATGCGTCATGTTAATTATGTCGCTTTACAGACGCGTAACACTAATTGTTTTTACATTTGAATTAGTTAGAAATTATTCTGAAATCTAGACAGTTTAACACTTAGCATTTACACCTGTTCACCATTTTAGTAGTTATAAAACAATAAAGTACAAAGCCGACGGGCCACATGCAGATGCCCCGCTGTTTATTATTTACCGCTGTGCTGATGCGCGTACGCAAAGAGTAAAACGAACACTGCAGAAGCGAGCGTTGGTAACGTACGCTCACCGAAACGCTATCTGGGACAGGCAGTAAATCGAGCCCTTGTAATGGCCAGGTATGTCGGCTGATTTATGATAACTATTTTTAAGTGACTTTTAGATGAACATGGGGATATTTTATCGGTGACAGATGAGAAGACTCGTACCTGAAGGTCGAACCATGTTGAGTCTTACTAAATGTTTGAACTGACGGTTATATGTTGTTCATAAAAAGTGTCGGTAGGGTTGGACCGAAGATTGCTGCCTTGTTCAGTTGTCATCGTAGGGCTTTGTTTCTGGTTGACGTCTTTCAAATTAAATCAATCGTCAGGCTTTGTAATCCATTCACATGCCAATCATATCAGTGCGGTTAAAAACCAAAGTATTCTTTTTTTCTATATGCATTGCTTATTTTGTAAAACCAGTCAAACCAAACCACCAAATCGACCAATTTGCGTTAAGTTGCGTTACGAAATCATCATCGGATTAGCAATTGCTGTTTACATCTTTGAATTGATTCCATTATTATATGGGTGGAGTAAAAAGCTTTATCGTTGACCGAATGAGTAAGTACTTTAGCCTCGCGAACAAAGCCAAACGGCGTGCCAGCAAATGCTACGGAGGGTGTGTAGAGACCGAATTTATCTCCAGCTTAATCGACAGGTGAAAATGGTTTACTGTAAGCAAACAATACCTACGCGATAAAATGAAACAAATTTCAAAACCAACATCTTTTACCCGCTTTCAATGATGAATGGACAAGAATATAAAGTTGATTACCTTTTGATTTCTATTCTCTTCGAATCGAAAACAACTCTAACCGTATTTTCGTGTCTCGATTGAGCCGCATGCTCGTGTTGACACGTGAATTACACGCGGGCGGGTGACACAGTGCCAAAGAAGTGGCTGTCGGTGGAGAGATGCTGCACGATAACGAGCCGGAAAGAAGATCAGATCACAGAGATAATATTCCCAGGACAATGGCAGGGAGCGCCGATGGAGGCCACAGTAACTCTGTCTCGTGCAGACGTGTCAGTCGATCAATGATATATCTTATGGCGAGATTGAAACCAACCACCACCCAGTATCCACTGGCCAAAGCTAGACGGGAAAAAGAGGTCCTTTGACGGCGCGATCTTTATCAAGTTTAATTGACAGACATTCACTTTAAGGGTGTAATACTTTTGCCACCATTCTTGTCATTCTCAGTCCTACTTTGGTCTTTGTTATGCTTTGAATGCAAAAATCAACCAAATTATCAAATATAATCAGTTTGGGTTGAAATGCAGTGCTTCAAATAACATACAAATAGCATGGATAAAATGTGAGCACAAATCTAGTCCAGTTTTCGGCGAATCTTTCATTTTGCCATACAAATCAATTCTGAATTTAATTGGAATAGGTTAATGTTGAACTCACATTAGTTCTGTACTTTTTATTAGCAAAAGCTGACCATTCAGTCGAAAATCATTTGTAAATACCATACACCTATGCCAGCATCGGAATGAAACTACGGGTTACTTTGATGGAATGAGCGGGGTGGTCAGTGGTGATGGCGGCGGGGTCGGTGGTATTTGTGATGGGGTTAAAATATGTCATGTGCATTTCCTGGACCAATTGCCCCAGATGTCGTTTGATTATTCGGTGCAACGAAACCGCACGCTCTGCCGCTGCTCCATGGCGGCAGCTCGGACGTCGAAACAGCGATCAGCTGCACTAATTAAACTAGAAAAACAGATGAGCTCATTGGCGGCAATAGGAAAATGTTGTCTAAAGCTTTAAAAAAAAAACTCCCTCGAGCTTTTACAGGATCTGTTTCGGAGGGTTGCTGTGGAATGAGTACCAGCTAGAGTTCGTTTATTTTCCCGGTCAATTTCTTCAGCTGTTACAAGCTACAAAGTCTTTTATGAAACTAGATAAATGCAAAAGTACCGTGCGTACTTGCTTAAAGGACACACAATATGGTAGAAAGAATTGTAATATTTAATCTGTTATATAAATATAAAGTTGTTGCGCAATATTGTACTACGTTCCATGCCTCTATCACTGTGTACACATTCGAAAGATTTCCTTTTTTTCATGGAAATGTAATCTCTTCGCTTACAAATTTACTCTTCTATTTTGCATGATGTGCCATTTTGTTTCATCTCTAGTGTGTAACGGAAATAAAATATTTCAATTCTTACCGAATTGCGTTATCCGTCAATACTTTATGGATAGGGAAGCAAATATCTTTGGTTTCACCCGCATCAAATTACTGTGGCAGAGTCAGTATCATATTTTGTTGGCGCTACTGGGGCAACGGAGAACGGTTCTTGATATTCAAAGTCCCATTCTCAGCGTCGGCTCGCTCTGTTTGGCCATGCTTCACACAGAATGGTTTGTTCTAAAGTCCTGTAATGCATTTCGGAAACACGTCGAACCGTAAATATCAGCCGGCATAAAAGAAAATGGTCTACTTCGTCATTTTTTCCACCCGCGACTTTCTTGCTAACAAATTTTTATAACTGAGCATTACTTTCATTTTGTAAACTGTATTTGCTGGGAAGACACATTTGTGTCCAGTGATATTATCTCTGGTTGTACTCCCGGAAAAGCTACGACCTGGCGTAACGATCCCGGTGAAGTGTCGGAAAATGTAGTCATCCAGTCTGAGCAACATTGGCTGTTTTAAAAATGTAACCATTGGTACAGTAAAGATATAATTTTTCCCTTTCAAGTTCATCTCGTAAGTGAGGAAGCTTTGAAGATCTCAACCTCTGAATGAAAAATTAAGCGCTTCTAAACGGAATTCAGATAAAAAGTTAACAATTTAAACTTGCGTTTAAAAAAAGGTTAAAAAAAGGTTTTTCTGTTTTAATTGTAGTCCGGTACAATCACAACGACACGTCAACTCCTTAGGGTGCTTGGCAGCATCCATTCGTTCGCTGTAATATTTTTAACAGTCCGTTAACACCACAATACATCTCTAGAAAACCGGTTCTTCAAGCTATCACGCGTACGCAGTTTTCTCTTCGCTAATCTGCTATTCAAAAAAAAAGTGAAACCCTCTACCGCAATTAGCGTTCCGTGAAAAACCACACTATAGAATCGAGAACTAACTACCAACGCTTTTCATTTTGGCGGTAGTCGAGAACACGCATTTATCGACGCGCTTAAAATGGACGCGTATACGGTGTTTCGCGTACTGTGCGACTGAAGCGGCGCTTTTCCAGCGGTGAAAACTGAAGCCGCCGCCGCGCGTGAAATTGATGGACAGCGTTTTGTCGTGATTATTTTGCCGAGTTGGCTCGTGGGATTGCGCGTGGCGAAAACGCTTTCGAATGGCCCTCTAGTTTTTCATTCCGTCTCGCTAGTTTGTGAATCTCATCTGAGAAATTTGGCGCGAGCGTCTTGGTGTACATATATATATATACACCAAGAGAATGTAACGCCTCGCAGATTCTTTCTTCAGAGACTTAAGAGTGTTCATCCTTTACGAGGACTCTCCGGGAATCCTGTTATAAAGTGAGTCACACTTCTTTGCACGCGCGTACTTACATTAGCGACGATGGAGGAAATGAACGGGTAGCAAGGAGTGGTGTTGCGCAAGATCTGACCAGTCATATTCTGATCGTGCATTGAAAACAAAAAAAAGGGTGGAAAATCGGATCGACGATACATTCTCATATCTTAAATCCATTTAAATTGCAATGCTTGCAATGAAAAGAGTATATTATTATTATCAGATCTTCTAGCCTCTCAAAAGTTTTCCTGGAGGTCCGTCAAGCTCATGAAATAAAACTAAAATTCCTTTGAAAAGGTCGTGTCCAATTAGGTTAGAGAAACAACCGCGAGCGGTGGAGAGCGGGGTTTGAGTCCCCGGTTGGGTACGCATTTCTAGAGGGTAGCAGAATTCTACGACAGCGCTAATGATAAACGAACTTCGCGAAAAATTCCCACGAAATGACTAATTTACCGACAAAACATCGTCACCACATGTGGCCAGCTCGTTTGGTCAGCAGAAAGTCTAAAATTGATGCTGACCCTCTGACTCTACCTATAAACTCGATGGTAGCAATGTTCTTGTTAATAAAACGAAAATAAATCTTCACGTCTTGTTAAAATTTGCGTGTAAATAGGTGCCATGCCACTACAAAATAAAATTTAAAAAAAGATTCTGTATGATTTCACGAGCCGTCTTAAATAACTCGCAGAAATAATTATCTCCTTGCTCTGATTTAGTTTCCAACGTGCCCTGTAAGTTGATCTGGTTTTTCAAAAGAAGAAGAAGCGAGAAAGAAGCGAATATTGGTGATGGGATTGAGTTAGTGCGCGCAAGAAGGAAATGTCATGCGGGCAACGGCATTGAGAGAAAGACGCTTGCTTCAAAGACGCGGTATCAAAGGAAAAGAGTGCTAAAGAAGTATTATTCGCAGCGTGGTCTTTATGTAAAGAATCTTCTTGGACAGACGCGACGAAAATGCCTTTTCGCAAAACTTAAGATTTTTCAGACATGTTAAAATTGAATTAAGTTTGCCTACCTTTGGACACATTTTTTGGCTTCCTCAGAAGATTATTGATGAAGTTAACATCCAAAAATAAATCGCCAAAAACACAAGAAACTAAAGAGTTATTTTAAGGTAATAAAACAATACCCACTCATTCTAAATTCTAAATTCTAAAAGTACTTGGAAAATAGACTTAATTTTAAATATCACGAACATGATACTAGATCAGAAAGAAATCCGTGTGTGGCTGGGCTAATAAAAGTATATTTTATAGAGGAGTATGTAAGAATTATGCACTTTCTACAAATATTAAAGATGAGGAAGACTTTGTTAAGTTTAGTAGAAAATTAGAAAGCCATGTTAGTATTTTAGTACAAATTTTAAGCTATGAAATTACAATAATTGATAATGTACTGTAAATAGCATTTTTTTTGCTAAATAAACAACTTCAAAACAAACAAACAAACTAACTAATGAGATAATGTAACAAAAAAAGAGTAATTTTGTATTAATGCTTAACTAAATTCTAGCTAAATACGGTGCGAGATGTATTCACAGTTTTTTTTGGATCAACCTGAAGTATTATTTTCATATTGATTTACCGCAGAGAAAGTATGTTACTTTTCCCACAAAAATGTAGGCATCAACTTTATTTCAAAATGCCGAAATGCCACTTTAGATATTAAAGATAATAAATGTTAACGTATTTCTGATATCTAATGTAAACACTACCGTATTAAAAAGAAAATTGTATCTTTTCCTGTTTGCGTAGGAGCGTCTCGGGAAAACCTCTGTCAAAAATGTCCAAGGAAACTCCTTCTAATTGAAAACTTGTCTGGCCCCCCAAAAAAGCAGCGACCATTTTCATCTTGACAACTGTCTCTCACATAATAAACTGTCTCCGCGCCTTAGCAGCCCTAAAAGATGCTGGTAAAACAGAGACGTTCGGTTGGGGTCAATCACTCCTTGGAGAATCATCTTCTATTGACTCCTAACTCTCCGACGCCGTCCGGGCCCGCCAAACTAGCCGGATGTTTTATAACATGGCCGGAAATGCGTACGCCATTTTTATTACATCCCTTCTGTGATCGTCATCTTGAATAGAATCTTCGCACAGGGAGTGGGTGGAAACGAATAATGATTTAGATGTGTGTTAGTGTGATCTACTACTTCAATCTAACTACATTATTTTAATTTATTAAAATCTTTACTGGCATAAAAATATATTTACATTGACATGTTTTTGTTATATTTAAAGTTTTGCAAACTTACGCATCGCTCTTAATTCAGCTTAAGCGTATGGATGAGCAGGAAGTTGATTATATTCACTAATTCTACTGTAAACAATGGGTTTTGCTGCTCATTTCTTATTAATAAAGAAGACTTTTTTTGTCCTTTGAGGTTATCAAATTAAGGAAAGTTTTCTCTGATTTACTCGAGTAGAAAACCCTTTTATCATTTAAGCTTGAACATTGATAAGACCGTTGAGTGTGCAGGTTATAGGTAGAGAAAGAACGTAAATGTTAAAGTTTCTGCGTGAAAGATGGCCGCCAACTTACTACATTACTGACAAAAATACAGAGTATCGGAACACCCCGTTAAGTGGAGCCACTGTCGTATGAAATTTAATTTCGATATTTCTCGTAGGTTACTCGCTTTCGAGTATCGTTACGTGTATATCAATCGTTGAGGCATAAATTGAAGGAGATCTTTTGAGCATGAAAAGTCTCAAAAGTGAGTAAACCTACGAGAAATATCGAAATTAAATTTCATACGACAGTAGCGCCCCTTAACGCGGTGTTCCGATACTCTGCATTTTTGTCGTTAAAGTAGTAGGGGAGGAGGGGTCTAAAAGTCTCAGGGGATAGTTGTCTCAGTGTTAAAATATCGACTCCACATGGTACCAGAAGAAAAATACTGATCCGGGTTAATTCGACGTCTAAATATCTTACTATTCTGAAAATTTCATTCGTTTCGGTGCATAATTCACACTCCTGGAAGAGATAGTTTGTTTTGACAGGTGGTTAGTAACTTTTCTGCTGCTAAGTTATGTCATATTTTACGTAAAAATATCCATCTAATTGAATGTGCATATTTATATTCTTTTAAGCAAACATATTGTCTGTTTAAAATGTTTCTTGTATGATGAATGTATGCACGAAAAGCATATTAATTTTAAATGTAAAGCTGAAAGTCTATGATGGGTCTAGTTGTCACAGAATGACATAATCCCAGAAGTAGCTTTCAGTATAAGTTAATTTTATTTGTTTTGTAAGAAATTGATTTTTTGTTTTACCATTTACAGAACCAATTTACAAAAATTTACGAATTACGAGTTGATAACGAGTTTATAAAAAATAAACTCATCGGGGGCTGGTAGCACCCGATGTCATGTTACGCGCTGCTCAATTTGTGTCGCAGGAAAAAAATGGCAAAATATTTTGACATAAATTATCGAACATTGACTCGGTATTGTCATAAAGTAACTGATGCAGATTTTAATTAAATTAATTATATGATTACATGACGAAATTTCTCACTGAGACAACTAGCCTCAGTGTGTAAGACAACTAGACCCACACGTGGGGTTAAAAGTCTCAAACATTTTTAGGTCAACTTAGAGACATAGCAATTCAACTGATGGTCTAACAAATCGCAAAAAAATTCAAATGATAACCAAATGTGTGTTAATCAATAAAAAAAATATAACAAGAATAACTTCATTTTTCTAGAAAATATGCACACATAAGTAGATTTTGAGACAACTAGACCCCTCCTCCCCTAATTTGGCGGCTATCTTTCATGCAGAGAGTTTAACATTAACGTACGTCTCTTACTATAACCTGCACACTCAACGATAAGTCTAACAAAAAAATTATTCCTGTCATTTCGTACCTTCGCGTTTAATAAGTGGATTGTTACCTTGTCAACTTAAAACCGTTGCACCTGCATTTCAAACTGTTTTTTTTCCATTAAAATTCAAAACAAAAGGTTTGCGACAGTCAAGTTACCAACTGTCCAGAGAATATTTGAATTCTGTGTGCAATTTGAAGAGTTTACAAAGGCTCATCAATGACATGCCCTCGCTAAAAACATTTATGACATCCAATTAACTACTCCCCGCGTATTTTTTTTTTTTCTGTCCATAGCCCCTGACTTGCACGTATGATTTATAGGCCCACCCTATCATGCGTAGAATAAGGGCGTGCCATTAAAATTGGTTGAATATGTTCGAGTTAAAATGGTGAAAAAAATCACTAGTCATGTGTGCATGGACTTGACATAAAATTTTAATATTCTACGAAAAAAAAAACAATCCAGCCATGTGGATCTGGGGACGTCATAAAATATAAATGATGATGTCTAAATTAAAAAATAGCCTAATGAAAAAATGATTGAAGAAAACTTTATTTCGAAATTAATTTCCCCATATGGAATTCCGATCCTCGACGAAAGGTAAATTTTTGACGTACGATGCGCCCAAAGGTACCCCGTGGCTTTCCACACCTCCCCTTACACCACCTACCCGCACTCTGAACTGAAAATAAACCACGGCGCTGGGTCAAGTATCAAACGGAATAATATATTCGTGTGCATCAGTGGAATATACGCGGGCCAGTCGATAAAGCATGGTGTCATGCTGCCTGCATCACTCGCGCTTCATTACGTCTCGATCATTAATAGTGATGTATAACTACCCTTGCCAGTGAACGTAATTTCCGTCCGTCTTCCTGATTGGCGACCGCGTGATGCATTCGTGCTCGCCCGATATCGCATCGGCAAGATCTCCTACTTATTACCATTGTGCAAATACGTCTGTGCTGGCAATTCATCATTAACGATGACACAAGCCAGTAAATCACATTATTTTTACATATAGGTAGACTCGAAAAATCAAGATGCTTGCTTGATCTATTAACATTAAAGCGAAGCCATTTTCGCGAAGATTTTCTTCATTCCAAGTTTATTTTTAAATCACATTACACACCATTATGTGCAATTATTTGCCTCGTTCATAAAGCAATTCGTCACTCTGCAGGGATTCTGCAAGCTTCGTAAACGTTGCACAGTCATCCCAGAAACCCTCCAGCCTTTTACCAACCCTTTCTCGAAACCCCTCGCGTCGGGGTGCCATTTAAATTTCTCAAAGATCTAGACACCGACCTCAACCATTTTACAATGTCAGTGGTCTTGTAACATTAGTTGGAACAGTTTATTTTTAAAGTTTTATTATTGACCCTCGGGGGTATAATAAAGGGATGTAAATGTACATAAGGGATGTAGATAAGGGACTGCTGAGATGTAGCATTATGATTTCTAGAGTGTCACTCCCAATTTCCAGAATACTACAGATGACTTGCGAGTTGTGAATAAACAATGAACTTTTTTTGTTTATTATTATCAACACTATAGCCGTCTCAAAAATTGATGCCCGAACGGGGAAGCAATGAACTCTTTTTTTGTTACACTAATAAAATACTGTTTCATGTTGTGTCTTCATGGGGGATACTATTTCGAGTCTGTGAATTTTCTTAGCCAGTCTGGAGAGCAAGAAACATATTTGTCTAGGTTGCAACATCGGTACAAAATTGATGGTAAAAACCTCTCAAAAACAAGAAATTACCTTACAACCACGAAAAGCAGACATAAAGTTGTTGCATGTACTTACGGTCTAGCCCAATGATTACCCCCCAGTATTGCCCTCAACTCATAAATGAAATGGATTTCAGTGGTGGGATTTGAAAATACTTAAAAAACCTACAAAATATTTCGCAAAATTGTTATGATTCTCAGATTTTTATTCATCAGCTCCAAAACGAAACATCTTGACACGATAAAAGCTTTGGAGCAAAAGGAAAATGTCAGAGCTTAGCGGCGATGATTGGTAGATTAAAAAAATTACAGTTGGTCCACATGTCACCCCAAAACGACCGGTACCGGAAACATCTGTGCCCTCGGTAAACGGAGTACCTATACATTGCAAACTTTTGTAGTGTGTGGTACAGCAGAATATTCTTCAGAAAAGCACGCCCTCTGCATGTAGTAAGTACAGAGTGCTCGCATGAGGCAAACAAACACGAAAAGCTCGAAGAAAGTTCCCTCTTCTAATTGGTTGACTTTCTTACGCGTCGTAAACTTATCACTCTCGCTATCACCAACGTGTGTTTGACTTGGTATAATTATGTTGCACGCAACTCTGCGCCGAGTCTCACGAGCCAAACGGCGCTGGGATTCATATCTCCTCGTCTCATATTTGCTCGCCTGGATGCAGCAGCGAACAAATTAATTCCTCCCAAATATGGTGCATGTTATTTTCACCCGTTTAGATAAAAGACGAGACGCGAGACGAAGCAAACATAGGGGCATGTTCACGGACGGATGGGCACAGAAAATTACTGCTCCAATGAAAGTCTAGCTTGATGCTATCGGTGGATTCTGTGCGTTTATACCTACCTTTACTCTGGATGGTGAATAGTATTATTATTATTATCTAAGACGAAATCAAGTAAAACTTAACGGAACTTTATATTTGTCGTGATTATACAGATTAAGTTCATCTGGTAAAGTTCACAGTTCAGAGGTAATATAATCGAGAGGATCGCAACTATGGTATGCTTGAATGGGATATTTTCGTGTATAGGCACTATCGTGTGAACAATAGGCACTATTTCCATTTTCTTCGGTTATAAACATTGTAATTAAATCCCAGTTCTTAAAAATCAGAGACGATCTTAAGACAATGATTGAATGTGTTTGCGGAGTACCATTACTTTGTTCTTTGTTGACTGACCTACCGAAGTGCCTGTTGGACGCAGATGGCTAAGAATTAACCCCTTAAATATCCAGCTATTGGGAATTTGAAGTGAACATGCTGGATAAGTATTTTGGTGATGAATTTAACATTAAAATAACGCTAGAACTTCGAAATGAAAAGTTTAACCAAGAAAATTTGAAGTGGAAAAATACACAGCAATGGCAAACAAGGCATTACCTAAACTAACAAAAAACAATAAAATTAAGAAATGTATTTGACTTCCAAACCAGCAAAGCATTTTTTAAATGGCGGTGAAACAATTTTGAGATGACGCAGAACTCGTGCGTTTTGGGGAAACACTTACCATTATGGTTATGGAGCCACATCCACGTTTAATAGCGACCACACGCGTCCCTAATCTCGGACCAGTTCCCTGCATCTTGCTGGATCCTCGCCTCTCCCTACCTTAAAACAAGGAATCCAACATCGAGAGAAGTGACCTTTATCCACCATTTTCTTGTCGGAAGTGCAAATGCTTAATAGAAAGTTTTCTAGCTCAAAGAAAGACCAATCTTGTCTATGCAAATTGGAAAAACTCTTATGAAAGAAAGAGCTTTGCGTACTTTTTGTTATAATGCAAGACGACTTGGCTTAATATTACATGAAATAAAGGAATAAAGATAAAACGTACACTTAGTAGTTCAGAGAACAAAGCGACACAGTAAATACTATTTCTTGCGATAATTTAGATATATAATGGTATTAAATAAGTACTTAGTTTTAAATTTAATTACCTCACAAAGCGAAAAACGTAAAGAGTTTTCCAGCTGCGGTCTTACCCACCAGTTGAAACATATCAACATAACCGAAAACGAGAGAAAATGTATTGAAAATAGTTAAGTATCAATTTTCAGTTTTCACCGTTTACTTGTTGCATTTTCTCTTGAAGTATCCGTTACGACATCAATTGAGTTTTTTTATTGCCATGAGCCGTTTTTTACAAGATTATGTTGAAATGGGAACTCTTTCAACAAAACGCAATAAAAGTTTGTCCCTTGCGTCCATTGATCTCGGTGTACTACGGTACTTGTATCAGTAAAGCGGTCCCGAGAAGGAAACTAGAAAATACGATATCCTTGCTGCAAATGATTTACATTGTTTCCCTGCCCATAAACCGACATCTCCATTTTAATTCATCGATCAATTGTAAATATTACTCACTGATTGTTTTGGCACGAAATATATTACACTAAAAACTTTATGATTTATGTTTTGTAATTTTTTTCAAAGAATATCTAACTGACTTACCCAAATACCATTAACCCTTTTTTTTACGAAATCCAATCTCGAATCAATTTCATTATTTGACTTTAAGGTGTAACGAGCCCGCGACTAACCCTCAACCCTTTCCTAAACCTCAGATCTCCTCTTCTCCAACGACCATTAAATTCCTCTCTGCCTAATAAATCATAAAAATCTAAAATGATTTATAGAGTTGAAAAAAAAACACTGCAAAACATGCTGTATAACAAAGATTCTGTAAAAACTTGGCTGCATCTAACAAGCAAAACAGCACTGTTTGGATAGAAAATATTTTTTAAATATTTTTTTTAACTCACCTATAAAAACGTCAGAATCCCAATGATTGAAGAAACCTGAAACCCGAAGATCCCAGCCAGAAGAAACCATATACGATGTCAAAGTCTTGTGGTCAGCAATGCTCATCCAATCACCATCAAATTCCATGCACTGACATAGATTTTTGTTTTGTGCTGCAACGATTACCATAGTTGAGCGCAATACCTTGCAAATCCCTCTTGACCTTACTTTCAATACATTCTTTTAATTTTATAGTACCTACTCATATTCGACTTCTAATCAAGAATCTACGTCATTTCTCCATTATGATCCTAGTTCAAAATCGCTTGCCGCTGAAACAAAGTTAAAAATAGTGACCGACGATTAAAAAAAACTCTAGGAAAATATTCAGAGGCCCTATTTTCGGTCATCATTAAAGCGCAATGGGAGTAAATTTTATTTCTGTACGATAATCCTCACCAAAGTGATCGGTATATCGCTTGGCCACGATTTTATTTTATTTTTTTCACTGGTCATTCTTCTCCCCCGCAACCCACTGTAATCGCATTATTGTCGTCACGAGCGGGAATCCAAAAGCTTTGGCTCATACTGTAATTTTATTTATCTTCGCGTGTTAAATGCTGATTGTGCAATTTCTACCCCATTTTTTTTGTGTGGAAAATCGGAGTTGGACGCTTTTGTTTTACTGCAGTTTATATATGTACAACTTTTCCTGTCGCGATTTTATAGACGCGAATCCGTCGGCATATCTGAATTTTATGGGTTTGTGAAGATATCATAGCTCCACAGTAAATTACTCCACTTTTACCCTTTTTTCTCTTTTACCTAGGGTAAACGCAAAGGGTCTGACCGGACAGAATGAGCGCTGAATTTGTTTGAATGTGCAACATCCCAGACTTCGGAAGGTTCTAGCCACGAGCCTAATCCCAGTTCGCAATCAAGATTACTCTTTTGACCACAAGTTACGAGAGGATCAAGTGCGGAGACACTTTCACCAAAAATATCGCACTCGTTAAACAGTAAAGAGGGATTTTCCACATGTTATCCGCTTCGGAAAACATCCCCAAAGAAATAAATTTGATGCATCTGGCCGCACTGTACGATTCATTTTACAAATGCATCGCGAAAATTAGTGCCAACAAATCTAAGCTTTATATTTGCACGTACCTACACCTAGTGCGTCTAGTGCAAGGTGCATATACTGTCTATGCTTATGTATGGTAAGTACATTTTAACAAATAATGAAAAATACCTAGTGCGCTCTCATCAGCACTGAAATATACAAAACTAAGTTTGACAACAGTTTTGAAAGGGTAAAGTTAACTGTGCTGGCTACCTATTTTTCACTGCTTAAATTCGGTTCAGTCAACCGTTTACCTGGAGTATGGTATTGCTGTTGTCCTGAATAGTACTCTGAAATTAAACATTCTCGTCGATTCATAATAATACCCCGTTGCCGTGTTCCAATTTGGCTGACTGCATCCTTAAGAGTGTGAACAGATGCAGGTACCCATTGATCATAGCCACCAAACAAATTCATCAACTTATTATCATTATTCAAAATTTGTCTAAAATGCGCTACGAAACTTGTAATTATTAAAGTGCCTACACAACCTGCAGAAAAGACTCTTAGCAGGTGATCGAATAATGGCTGACCATTTTCAGCTTGAAACTAGTTCAGTTCGCACTTGAGAATGAAGAGATAAGTTCTAGCTGTGGAAAATCTCTTTTGCCATCTTTGTTCGTTCACTCGGCCGCTATCATTCCTTCTAATTCCATTATCCGCATCGGGTAGAGCAACAGCATCCATCCCCTTCCAGCCATTTGCTCGGCGAAAAAACGACACCTCCCCAGGGCCTACTTATAAACTATACCTACCCCATTATTATCCCCGGATTCTGGTCGCCCACACAGGCTCGCATCAACTTCATTTCAGAACAGCCCTAAAACACCTAAATCTCATTTAGTGTCTTGGATGATTAACTTGTTGGAAAGTTTTGCCCGCTTACACGAAGACGGTGGTCAAGAAATGTGAAATTTATTTGCTGTGAGCTTTCAGCACTCTTAAAATCGAGTTCTTGAAACGTGTCTGGCATTGCTGTTTTGGCTTTCAAAATTGTATCATAGTAAACATAAATAGGTATACAATTTACCGAATGAAATTTCATTCCACGTCAGTAGTTTTGTATTGTTTTCCTCAATTGTAACGGTCGTTTCCAATGTCGTAACCAGACATACGTATTTGATTTTGAACTGCTAGAAATATTGTTTTGCTAATACGAAAAAATTGCTTATTATATCTGTGTTAATGTTGATTTCAGTAGCAGAGTGAGTTCTACAGCCAGTTCTACTGCTCTACAGCCAGTTCTACTCAGTGGCGGCTGGTGATACATTTTGGTGCCGGGACAAAGATAAATAAACAATTATGGTAAAGGGCTGTCGAAGAAAAAGGGGATTTCGTGGGCGTAGCCACCCACCCAAAAGTGTTCTTGGAATGTTTAAGCAGAACATCTATGCACTTTATGAATATTTTGGGCTGGAAAACACATCTAGAACGCCCAATTTTACATCTGATTTTTAAATGCGAGAAACTTTATCCCAGCAAATCAGACGCCAAATCCTGAATTAATAAACTGTCCATAAATTCAAGTTTGAAGCGTCTAACTATATTACCAACTATAAATTATGTTAAACTTTTTGTTTATTTTCTAACACTATTTCCTGAAAATATTCATTTTTTTTTCATTTAATTTTAGTTCGAATACTATATTCGTATTATAATCGAATGAATGCAACGAGCAGGGTTGGGAATGCCCTTGTCGTTTCGACATTTCTCGGAGGCTTACTCGCTTTTGAGACTTTTCATGCTCAAAAGATCTCCATCAATGTTTACCTCAACGATTGATTTACACGTAACGATGTTCAAAAGCGAGTAACCTACGAGAAATACCGAAATTAAATTTCAAACGACAGTAGCTCCACTTAGCGGGATGTTCCGGTACTCTGCATTTTTGTCGGTAAGGTAGTCATTTGGCGGCCATCTTTCACGCAGAAACTGTAACATTAACGTTCTGCCTCTAACTATAACCTGCACACTCAACGGTTCTACTAAGACTTGGGTATTTCTTCTATGGTTCTACTGTTCTACAGACAGTTCTGCAGCCAGTTAGTGCTAACTGCCAGTCCATGGCATGGCCAAAGCAATTCTATCAGATCACAATGACGGCTACATAGTGTCAGAAAGAGGCTGCTCTGTCAAATGAATGCTGGAAACACGTCTCGGATAACAATATCGAACAGGAATACATTACACTACACAGATACACACAGCGCGCACCTTTGGCTTTGAATATCTGAGAGGCCATAAATATTTAGTAGCTATCTCGTCTCATCATATTATTATCGTGCTTTTCATATTTGCGGCATACGACCCTTCTGTAACTCATAAAAAAAATACAGACGGCATTATCTTTTTTTTTGTGTGTAGATTCTGGTTCATTTTTCATTTTTTTTAGTTATTATCCTTTTTATATTGGATTGTAAAGAAAGGCAGTCCTTAATGAGATTTTTTTGGATGCAAAACACGATGCCAGAAGGTGCTCGAGTATAAATGAAGGTCCTCATTGTACGGTGAAGATATTTTCGTGATAAACTGAAGCAAAAATCTGGATATTTTGCAAATTGTATCAGTTGCTCAAAGTTTATAGCACACAAGAATCTACCTTAAGTATTGAACATTAAATCATGAATTATAAATAACATTTTATGTATCATACATCCTTGTGCGGTCACCATTTGTTGAGTTGCAATCTGCGTCCGCATAATTAAACCAACGCCCTAGTATTTAGAACAACTGCAATATGTAACCTCAAATCGGAGCATGAAATTAGAGATACGTGCAAGTGCCATACATTATGCTCATTGCACATGATTAGTACACTGCATCAAAACAATCAGAGTACGCATCACGGCGCAGTCGTCGCTGCAACGAACTGAAGTGACATTCGTGTCGGTGTTGAACATCCGTCGGGTGAATGTTGGACCAAGCCGATGAGGTCGTGGTGTTCAATGAGGGGCTTTTACTATGACCGTTGAAACTGTAGCCATCCGGGCAGCACGAATTGGGCTCGGCGTTGAGCATGCATAGTGCACGCATAGTGCACGTATTCCAAAGTAATGTGCAACGGATTCCAATTGATGGAAAATGTGGTTGAAAATTAATAAACAGATAGGCTTTGTTGACTTGAAATGAATTGAAAACAGAATTTAAATTCTGTTTTTCGAATTGCTAGAGGTGTATACATTTATTATAATTGAACTATTTCTCTTACTGATTTTAAATGGCAATTCAGGCCAGCAGTAATAGGAAATTAAAAAGTGATTTGCCAGTAGGTACCCAGTTTTAAGAAAGCTTATAAACTTGACACAAGAAACTTTTGTTACTAGACTCTAGCTAGTTTATAGGTAATTGGCAAAGTTATATCAATTTTGGCTTTCAAAATCTAGTTTGAAAATTAAGTAGATTTTTCGGAAAAATGAATTCCAGGACTAGAAACGAGAAAACTGGAAAATTAAAAAGAAAACGACCTGTGTGAAGAAAGCTTGTCAAAGGAAAAAGTATATACATTTTCGTACCGAACATAGTCTCACGTTGTCCTCCCCAATCAAAATGATTAATTAATCAGCTCCGTGAATCCTGTGTTGTTATTATTTATGAATTATTATGCAATATAATAAACGTGTTTGCTATTTATGAAGATGTCTTAAGCTTTGGTGTAAGACGTCGGATAGACGCCGCACTTCTGAAATTTATTGTAATGGTAGCTAACGAACGAACACATATTTGACATACCAAGGGACCAGCTTATCCTCCGCCGGCTTGCACCTCCCGCTGCTTCCAAATTAGCCGCGATGGGATTATGCTATAACGATGTGTGCAGCGTTAGACGCAGGCGTACCATTGGTTGATTAACTTATTTTTGTCTTAAGACATAGAATGATCATGTTCTTTACTTGAATAACTGGGGAGCTAACACCGTGTGATCTCTATTCTTATGAGAATGTTGTGTACACAGGTACAGAATTTGTAGTTTTTAATTGTATTTTAGCTTCCACATGTGAAGCACATTGATTAGAATGAAGGTGTTACTGTCGAGCTAATAAAAGTTGACGTTTAAGTATTAACATAATAAGAAATTGCGGTTACTTTCAGTTGGTTTCTGTACAGACCAACAACTTGTTAATGAAACTGGATACGGTTGACAAACCGGAAGTAATGATGGTTCGACCGAGTTTACTTTGTTTCAACAATTTTTAACAGCTCGGCCAGAATCTTGGCGCAAAGAAAGACCACAGTAGACGTCGGAAGTGACGTCAGAAGTCTCGATGACTTGAGGGTTGAGGTTTGACCTGCTAAACAGGCTCGCAGTTGGAGTGCACTTTTCGATCCGTTGTACGTTATGCAACATGTTCGCGCTCGATTTTTCTACATTTAAGGTCAAATGTGTAATAGTAAGTTACCATAATCTCACTCTTAGGTCCCGCACAAAAACTTATAACTTTAGAAAAAAAAGCAGAAGTTAGATAAAGTTGAAAATCTGGAAAGTCAGTCAAGTTAGTTCAAATTTATTGCATTCTGTTTCCCTTACTTTATGTGGCCAACTTTTTTTTTATGGCGTTGATCTTATTATATGGCCAGAGATATGGCAAAATGCTTTTTTAAATTAATTCGATAACGTATGCGTACTTTCCCTTCAATGCGTACGAAAAACGCGCTATATGAGAGAGAAGCACTGCGTATGAAATCCCGCGACCCACAGGACCGACATAATTCCCGCTGAAAATTAACTTATACATTCTACCAATCACACGAAAGACTTGTGTCCCTAATGATTTTAATCGCTGCCGGATTATGTGTCCTTTGTTTAACGACGCCCTGGCAATTTTGTTTTGCCGCCGTTAAACTCAATTAAAAAGCGCAATGGTGTTGCGAGCAAATTTTAACGAGGGAGAATCTCTACAGTCACGAAAGCGAAATAATTTCTCCTCGATGGAATATGAACGATGATTTTTCATCAAAACTTTCAAAGTTCACTTTAAAACGAGAGAAAATGTTTATATTTTAAAATATGTATTTCCCAGGTCGTGAAAGCACCGTAGCAACTTCATATCTTTGAAAACAAAATTTTCAAGCACACCTCACTTGATACAATTAATTAGACCGGTCAAAATTATGCGCTCTTGTGCGTATCGTGTTATTTTTTTTTCAAATCTGCATTTTCAAGAGACGCTCCTCGTACACGGTCCGGTTAGGCCTGGTTCTGTCCGATGCCGCGGGAAACGTCGCCACCTTGATATACGCCCGCATTCTGTCCTTGTTGCTCTCACGGCGCGCCCTATGATGAACGACTCTCTGTAAATCACACGAGTCACAATGCGGGGGTGGGAGGACGGGGAGTTGGTGCCGTCCGGGGGTGGTTAAAGCAAGCACACTACAGCAGGGGGTGGTTTGCAGTGAGCCGGCCGACCACCCCGCTATAGATCACACGCAACACCACACCGACGTGCGCAATAGAGGTGGTAAAAGACAGCCATAGCGAATCCGGCAATTGAAAATGAGAGAATCGTTCTGGTAATTGAAAATTAGGAAAAAATTATGAGTTGGCTGGATGTTTTCAAAATGTGAGTGTTACCTATGGTGTGGATCGGTCGCCGGTAAGAAATATTTGACCTCCCTCCAGCAAGGATGCAAAGCTCTCCCCAGCACGTAGCACATTAATTACATTTCAGATATACATCATTAATTGTATGTGCGATTTCCAGCAGCCATGAAGTGGAAAATGTCACGCTCACACACAGCTGGTATTGTACATTTATTTTACTGTGTTGGGGAATCATAGATACTCTGCCAGTTAAGAACGAAATATTTTACAGGAAGCACGAGATATAGCTACATTGTTGTCAGATATTGATCACTCGTTTTGTGTTGAAGTAGGAACTCGTTGGATTTTCGAATGGCATACTAATGATCCCAATTTTTTTACTAATCGCAATCAAGGACACAAGTTAGATAAATGTGTTTTATCACTGGTATAAATTCAGCTCCAGATGTACTCCAGACCTCGCTCTTGGAAGAATTTCTAACGATTAACAGTGCACCAAGTCTATTTAAAAAATGATTTGGAAATTTCTTGTTTTGTCGGTGATAGTATGCATAACATGCATAAAACCAATCCAGGTAATTAATTGTCGCACTTTCTTTGGTTCTACACCCTCATTCACGGCGTGTCCCTTCCTTGATTCTTGTTTATGCCTGCAAGTCCTATGGCGTATTTTCGTGCATCTTTGATCCGAGTTTTCTGAACTAAAATCTCGCTTTCTGTAGCCGAAGACCAAGAGGTTGTACGAGGCCGTGATAGAGAGCGTGTACCTTCACAAAGGGAAGGACTTGGACCTTGTGAAGGTGCACTTGGCGCGCATGTCCAAGTACAATCAGACTTCGATCATATTCAACGCGTCGTTCACTCTAATGGAAGATTTTCCAGTCCACACAACTACAGCAAGTATATTTGATGCATTTTATTTAGCATGAAATTACCATCTGACAGATGGCAGAGGTTACCTGCAGAGTATAACTTTAACCCAGTTAAACTTGGGGGTAAAGTTGCTATCACCACGGTGCAAACCACTCAAAATCTGGAAAAACTGTCTGTGATTGGGTAGTCATTTTTAATCTCCGGGGTAAACTTAAACTCTGCTCTGCTCTGTGGATCTAGCCCCCTGTGACAATCTGCCGCTTGTTAGCAATATTTACAGCATTTTCTGAAGAAAAAAAACCACAAGTGAGAATGGCCAATATATCTTCCAGCAAAGTTCACTATACGAGCCAAAAGACTAGAAATCTCCGTGACTGATTGATTTGTGGTGTTTAACGACGCACTGTTTTGACAACTGGCCCTGCGGCACTTGTCTAATGACGTCGGTGAATGAGTGGATGATGATGAGGATGAGGATGGTGATGAACCTAATATAGCCTAGAAGGGAGGAGGGGAAACCCGGTGCCGGCACGTAGCCTACTCCTGTCAAAGAGCAACCTCTCGGTGGTCAATTGGGACCACCGGCTTAACGTCCCTTACGAAGTACGGTACAACTCGAACAGCAGGATTCCTCTACAAATCCATGCCGTCGAGAGGTTGATAAGCAAGGCGAATGAAGTTGCTGTACTAACTTTCATCCCTCCAACCTCTCTCCCAAACAGAACTAGTTATGTGTATGATGGTCATCCATCCAATACCTGACTAGTCGCAGTGTCGCTTAACTTCGGTGATCTCATAAGAAGAAGTCTCTGTGATTCGGCAGTTTTACTGGTTCTAACTACTTATCCTAAAAACACTGTAGATTCCATTGCTTGATTTTATTTTTTTATAATAAGTGTCATTTAAAGATTTTTTTTTCAAAATCCTTGCCTCTGTGTGAAGCACCTGACTCCCGAAAACCGAATTATTTGAGTTTGTCTGGATCCTGTTGTATTATTTGCTTTGACGAACTTGCTTATACCCCTGTACCCCGCAACAGATAAAGCTAAGGTTAGCCCTTCTCGTGGCCAAGAAAATGGCTAATTGGAAAAACAAAAAGAAAACTGAAATTTTTTATTATTTTCCATTGTTTCGGGTGTGGTGGGGGGAGGGGGGAAGCTTAACGAACTATCGGCAGCATTCCGGCTAATGCTGAACGAAACAATCGGCAGCAATCGTGTCAATGCTATTTTCATTGCAGATTGAGGTAGCCGCATTCCAGTTAATGGGCAGCAACAAGTATAGCGAGATGCCGGTGAGGATCGGCCCCCCCAACAATCTCTGCGCATCATTCGAAGGCGTTGGTGCCCGCTTCTTTCCGTACTTATTTAAAAGCAGTAACTTGCCGAGAAAATGTCCATTTCTAAAGGTGAGAGTCACATTATTGAAAGAAAATGACATTTTAGTCCAACTTTTCGTCGGAGATAGTATCGGATAATCGAAGCATAGGGCGGGTATTATCTGGTCGAAAAATCGATTAGTCGAAAAGTCTTTTCATCGGTTACATTTTCGTCTGGTCGAATTTTCGACTAGTCGAATTGTTCACCAGTTAATTTTTTCGACTAGTCAAATTTTCGACCCGGCATGGCATTACCGAATCATACATTGATTTGAATAATTTTGTTTTCAGGGTACCTATTACGTGCGGAACTATGTTGTGGATCAGAACTCGATGCCGATGTATTTCCCAGGTGAACGTTGGCGTGTGGACATGATGATCAGAATCGCCGCGAAACTACGCTACAAGTTCAGCTCGTACATCTACATTAATCGTAATATCTAGCTTCTGAGTACCCTGATCTGAATCGCTGATGTTGATGACAGTACCACTTGTATTTGCTTGAATTCGAATTGCGTGTCCGTTGTCGCTTTTTTTTCGAGGTTAATTTCAATAAAACTCAGTGAAAAGCTACATGCAGGAAACAGACATAAGAAGTTATCATTTAAATCCACCCAGGCAAATCGATCCCAAAAAAAATCAATTGATACTGCGCGTTGTTGTATGAGGTTTCCTATTACCTGAATTCCCTGGAACTATCATCATGCATCTCTGGGGTTCGGGACTAGACCGGTGAGACCCGTGTACCGGCCTCATCAAAGCGGTAAGAATATCGTCCTTGTCGTGTTTACTTTAAAAGTTTAATTCAGTGGTGGATTCAAGCGGAGGGGGGGATCGATGGGAGTTATCGCGTCGTTCATGAATTCTAAAATGATTTCTTCCATGAGAGCCGGAAAATGAATATGATGCACGGAAAACTACAGCCCACAAAAGTTCACAATCAATTACAGGTAACGAAAACTTTTGTAAAACAAAATAAAAAACAAATAATGACCTTGAACTCAAAATGCTACATTATTTGCACTTCTGGCTGGCACTACTTCTTTCGTGGCCAAGATGATCAAGACGATTTCAATCGCCCTCCCCCCCCCCCGTCCCATCACAACACCAACCCATTTCAAACAACATGTAAAAATTATATTCTCTACATATCATGATATTTCTCATTCGATGATATTCTTCAACAAGCTTGCTACCCGTGCCTACCCTTCCTCTGAGACCCATGTCAGGATCCTACCCTGTGCCTTTTCTACTTGCGTGAGACACGAGATTTTCTTTCTTAGACGAACTTCAAGTGCCTCGAGATGCAGTCTGTGAAAATACACAAATCGAAGGAATTTGTTTGAAATAACATTTCTTATCGAGCGCAATTTGTTTTCGACAAATTCTTTGCCAACTTATTACGAGTTTTAACTCCGATAACAACATACGTACGCTCACGTACAGCCAAGTACTCGTTCAATTACAATAATACAATTATGAGTATAATGACACGTATTGTGTTCGGTTGCCCACGAAGAAACGGCCAGGCTAATCCTCCTCGCCCCCCTCACCCACGACGGTAAGAAAGAATGGTCCCGCCGTATACTGTGGAACTAACTGGCTGCAAAGCGAAACACTCATTTTGTCATGATCTCGACATTTCAAAAATGTTTCTTTGCATGTTGCATGTCCCACCAGAAGGACCGAACGATTTTTCGTTTTAAAACACCAGTGCCTCTTGAAACCACCATGTTAAGCAACTCGGCGCTGGGTCAGGTATTGGATGGGTGACCACAAAACCGGTTCTGTTTGGGAGAGAGGTTGGTGTAATTACAGGAAGTTTTAGGTTTGTGGAGGAATGCTGTTGTTCGCAATGTATCTTTAGAATGGACAGGAGTATACTAAATGCCTACCTCGGATTTTCCATCCTTCCTTCTACGCTAGGCTAGGTTCATCATTATCATCATCATCTTTAACATCCACTCATTCACCTACGCCATAAAACCAGTGTGAGAGGGCATGATTTCAAATTAAATAAAGTATTCCGTTTAAACAGGAAAAAAAATAGTTGTTTGTGCATTTAGAGACAGTTATTGATTTCAAAAAGTTCTTGTGATCACATAACCAGGGACCCTTACCGGAACCGGAACCGGAATCGGAACCGGAACCAGAAAAAACCAAAATATTTGGAATACCCGAAACCGGAATTGGAACCGTAATTTGAAATTTTCTGAAAACTTCCAAACCGTTATTCGAGATTTTGCGAGGGAATCGGAACCGGAATCGTTATTGGGTTCAAAAAATAACGGTTCATTTCGATTCGGTTACGATTCCGCCCACACCGATAGTAAAAATGCGTTGCTTTTATTTTAATTCTGGTCGAATAAGGTAGCGTTATTTGTGTAGGTGTATAGGTATAAATACTTTATATATATATTATAGAGGTTATACCAAATCCTGGAAAAATTCGTCAGCAATTCGAGGCTATTTTTCCACCCGAAGATGTCCCACGAATGGGAAATATCCACAATCCACAACCATTTTTCACCCAATTTATTCTCCACCATCGTCATCACCTTTCGCCATCAGATTCTGATAAACTGATCTAGGACGAAACTTGTGGTTGCCACTCTTTTTTCGGAGATCAATTTACTTTGACTTGTGATCCTAGTCTATTGTCATATGAACGGTTATTTCGGAGAACCGTTTTTGGGACCAAAATATTGATTTCAGAATTGAAATCGGAACCGGAACCCAAATTTATATTTTGCAAGAACCGGAACCAGAACCGGAACCGTTATTGAAAAAGACTTGGAACAGAAACCGTTATTTATTTCGGTTCGGATCCCTCTATAAAACATACAACACAAACACATAACGATTTTTTACTGTGATATGTGTCGAGATTTTTTTTTTTTTTTTTAATTATTTTATTCACTTCATTATATAATACAGAAAGTAACATTTACAGAAAGAGGAAAATCATTGAGGTAAATCCCACACAGGCCACTGACTTTTGCGTGGGCATTATAAGAAAAATATAATTTTAAATATAATTAGATGATAATACTAATAAAAAAAAAATATATTAATATTATTATATAATACAATATTAATATTAATAATAATATTTAAGATAAAAATAACAACGATAAATATATCTCTAAAGATATGGAAAGGTATAACAAGATGGTTCTTGAATTGCTGGGTGTTTTTGTTGAAAATATCCCTTCCTTTTACTAATGGCTTTTACATACATGTGTGTAAGTGTGTAGGTAATCTTGAATTTGAAATGATTGATGTTTTCGGGTAAGCTATGAACCCTTTCTGGTTCGTCTCCGTAATATTTCTAGGGTTACTTTTGTGTTTAGTCTGGTTTTAGTTTTCATGAAATGTTTTTCTTTTTTCAAAAGGTATAGAGTTTTTATGAAGGTAAGTTAACATGATTCTAGCGCATATTTGATTTCCATCAAAGACTTGGAAGATTTAAAAAGAACTTAGAGTAAATTGTATTTTACTTTTAAAAATAATTACTTTGATTATAGATTTTTTGAATTTGTAATAATTGGTATATGACCGTTGTATTAGCGCCTCCCCAGCCAATGAGACCATTTGTAAAATTGATTGCGTTAGCGCATAGTAGATGGTCATTTAGAGTGACTTTAAGACAATACGACGAAGTCTATAAAAAGCGTCTGAATTGCTAGGGTTTGGTCTGGACCCGAATTGGTTAGGTTAGAGTAGGTTATATTTACTGAGGAAGTTTACGAGCCTGGATTTTATACATTTCTCACATTTTTTCACAAGAGTGAGTACAGTGAGATTGGTCTGTAATTTTCCAAATATGAACTATAATTTCCTGTGTATATAGGGGTTACTAGTTCTGTCTTGAATTTGTGAAGGAAAATTCCTTTTTGAGACATACGTTTAGCGCATAGGTTAGCGGCTAACGCAATCTAGTTTTTGATTGATTTGAATGCACGTACACTTGAACCGTCTAGGCCACCCGCTGTGTTATTATCTAGGCTACTAATAATGTTTGGTGGAAGGTGTTAGTGATGGTATTATTTCTTTGTCTTATTTTATTAGCCAAGGTTGGACCCATGTTAGCAAAGTAGTTATTAAAAGAATTGGCAATTTTAATGGGGTCTGTAATTATTTATGGCGTTTCTGAGTCTTCACTAATAATTTTGGTGATAGTGGAATGGTTTTGATGATTTTTATCAATAATTTCGTTGATTGTATACCAAAACTTTAGAGCTCTTTTTATCATCTTTGAGTTTGTTAGCATATTACATGTTTTTTGCAGTAAGAATGAGTTTGTTTAGATAGTTGTACTCATTGTTTATTTTGGAGTGAACTACTTCTAGTTTTTTCAGTCTTTTATGTAATGCATCACATTTCCTTATTGCTATTATCAACCCTGTGGTAATCCATGGTTTCAATTTTTTAAGCTTTGAGGATGATTAGTGTTCCTTCCGGACATAAAAATCCTTTCAAACAAATTCACACAACAATAGATCTCAGTTGATTGCATTCTATGTGGCAAACTTTACAGATCAGCTACCGGTGAATAATTACTGTACTGCAAGAAATTACTTCAAACGAGACATTCCCTTCGTCAACGACCGATGTTGCCGGGAAAAATTAGGAATCTGGCGATCAAATTTGAGAGTGCTTACAAAGTACGATTTCGCGGCGACGTTGCGATGGTCATAAACCGCATCTTTGAGGGTGAACAATGCCTGGAGGTGAATTGAAAGCTTCATGTGGATTGCAAAGGTGACTCAGGTCCGTTTACGGGGAACTATGGTCACGTGACTTTACATGGTCGCCATTCCAGGACAATGTTTGGATAATTCAACGTCAAACTGGAATGGCATCTCCTATTTACCCAGTGCTTCTAGGCCTCCGTGGGCCCTTATTAGCATAGAGACCAAAGATTGTATTGTACATTTCTCTTTTGTTGTTGTTTTGCAATGATTGATTGCATAATTTCTGGTGCCTAGCGGCGCACTGTTTTTTGGCACTGGTTATGGCGTTGCTAAATGAGTAGGTTTTCATTCAGGTAATGATGAACCTAGACTAGCCTAGTAGGGAGAAGAGGAACCCCGGCGCCGGCACGTAGCATCAAGAAGACCACTGGCTTAACGTCTCTTCTGAAGCACCGTACAACCCGAACAACAGGATTCCTTCATGAATCCATGCTGTTGAGAGGTTGATAAGCAAGGCGAATTAAGTTGTTGTACTAACTATCAGCCCTACCGAACAGAATTAGAAATTCTAAACGCTATGAAATCAAATACCTTTCTTGTACCCATGGATTTCAACACTTCTTGCGCAGCACAAGGCGATTGTGTAACGAACGAAGACAATGCCGTCGAGACACAATCAAATAAGAAGAGGGTAACCTAAAAGTGACTGCAGATTAATGATGCATTATCGGTCTCTCTATGTCTCTCGTGACTGCATCTTTGAAATTAAACACGATTGCAACAAACTAGATGAGAAATCGGTGAAACCTTTTCGGTGGTCTTCAAATGAAAAATCTATCAATATAACGAGACTGGAATGAAATTTTCAGTTGACTGTCAGAACGATATTAGTGCCTGTGAAAGGTAGGCGTTCTGTTGCGTCTTACAAGTCAGAATCCGAGCCATTAGACAGAAGTAATCAATTACGTATTCAATCAGTCAGTACGACCTCACACGATGAGTATTCATTCCACTCCGGGACAATATAAATAATTTGATTTCGATATTGTTTAGGCACAATGGTATGAATGAAGTGAATGAAGCTCTGCATCGCCAGTAGCAGCACATCGTTAACATCATTGTGTACATCCGCTGCCTGATGCAAGGGGCCCGCAGAGAAATCACGTTCCTATTGCATGTTCCCCTACCCATGTATATTGTTTGATTTTAAACTTAAGATGCTCGTGAAATAAATTACTTTCCAAGCTGCACAAATACTGAAAAATATTTTACTCTGGTAATGTCATTTTACGTGAGATTTACGTCCCATTTTAGGGCTATGGTCTTTAGTTTTGTTTTTGTAACAAAAATGCTTCTAACCTTCAGCGAATAATAATTAGTATTTGTTAAGTTGTCGGACCAAACAAAGGAAAAGATGGAAAATGCACGACTAATGGAAATCTTGAGTAGTTCGCAGAGCCGACAGTGGCCCTCCTCCAGGGTTTACCATGCTAACCATCAATGCTAATAATACCTACCTACCTACCTGTAATTAGTTCTCTTGTCTTGCCTAGAGCTCCAGCCGAGTCGGCTCCTCTTGCTTGATGAAACAACGTCGCTTTGAGGGTAATGATAAAACACATAGCATCCCGTACATTTCTCTGTCCGGTGGCGTTTGTTTCTTTCTCTTGAAACAATTTATTTTGAGGAAAAATCTACGTCGCTCTGCGAATGTCAAGTGAATATTAAAAATTAAAATACACCTTTTTATTTGCGCATTTTGTTGGCGCGTTTGATTAAGTGACCCTGCATTTTTCCGTCGTCAGAGGTACTGGATTATTTGCGCATTTTGTTGGCCCATTTGATTAAGTGACCCTGCATTTTTCCGTCGTCAGAGGTACTGGATTATTTTCGCATTTTGGCGGCGTATATATTTGATTGACTCAGCATTTTTCCGACGTCTGAGTCACTGGATTATTTGCGCATTTTGGCGGCGCGTTCATTTCATTGGCTCTGCATTTTTCTGAAGTCAGAGTCACTGGAAAATTTGCGCATTTTGGTGGCGCGTTTTTTTCATTGACTCTGTATTTTACCAAGGTCAGAGTCTCATGATTGTTTGCGCATTTGGTATTTTGACATCTATATTTTGATTTCAATACATTTTTTCTTAGTTGAGCAAGCTGTTCTCTGCATTGTGTGATGATAAAAATGTAGGTAGAGTGTAACTTTGCTTGAATCATAATTGAATAGATGAATTTAATAATTCATAAACATACAAAACTCTAAAGGTATATGTACTTCCTTGAAGTCGTTAAGAATTTTTGGAAAATTCCAGACTTTTTTCACGCATTATTTTGCTTTTAAAATGTCACGTTTTAATTTCTGAAAGGTTAGCAGTTTTTTGAGTTCAGTTCAAATTTGAATCAATGAAATTTAAGCATTACCAACATCAAAGAGAACCTCATTAAATCGCAAACTCGTCTGAAATCTCGATCCAGTCTTGACACATCATCTGGCCAGTCACCGCTGCCCGTCAAAAACACGCGAATAAAAAACGCGCTTGCAGGTAAAGTGACGTCTAGATCATTATAACGTCATCTCGTGGCCTCTGCTCGAGGCAAGAAATTCTTACACTGTTGATTAAATGTCGCCCAAAACAGAAACAATCCTTGCTGAGCAGGCTGTGGTGAGATGCCGTTGAAAAGGTTTTAAAATTACATCTGTCATAATTAAATAATAACGCGCGTACTTCGCAATTAAAATTGACTTCAAGCGTTTGGTAGACACGAACATTTTCAAAAAAGCATCGCTTGGAAGCTGAAAGACTTTTTTTCACATTTCACAATTACAGATAGCATATTTACATTAAAGCGCAAACCACGACACAAAATATGCCAATGATATTTTCATTAACATTACAATGTATTCAAATAAATATAAAATTATATTTTCAAATTTATATTTATGTTCCATGCCGACATGATTGTATAATCATATAAATCTGGTATATTTACTCTTAAATATTTGTCATACCCTTTGTACAACTGGAACTTGAGCGAGAATTTGCCTGTGACTGTCCTCGACAATGTTCCCATTTTCCAAGTAGTTAAATCTCATAATGTCTCCGACTCCCCAAAGTACCCTCATGCCGCGGCGGGGTGCAAATCATCTCGATCTCTTCCCGTGCCAAGTGTCGCATTACCGCGGTACTTGCAATCTCTGATTGCACCCACGCCCAAATCTTTCCGCAGATATCACGTCTCTTGCAGAAGAACTTGATGCAAGGTTGTTTCGATTTATGTAGTACAAAAGCCTTTTATTATTCAGTATTTTAATTATTGTGTACGCACTTTGTTTTTAAATATCTTAACACCGATCGCCAGAGCGCGTTGGAAAAACCGGGTCTCTTGCAATCACAAAATTCCAGCAACACTACATTGAGTTAAGTTTTGGATGGGTAACCATACTTTTTAACAAAAACTATTTGAAATGGGTTTTTAATGCTAAGTAAAGGACAACTAAATTTCCCGACGTTTCGTAACATGAACTAGTTACTTCTTCAAGGGTTAGAGCAGTCCTTAGGACTGCTAAGGATAAATCAAGTGGACATGAGTCGAAAAACCATACTTTTGTCCGATTCTATGAGTTAGTCGAGTTAATTTATTTGCCTTGCTTATCAACCTCACGGCAGCATGAATTTGTGGAGGAATTCTGTTGGACAAGTTTGACCGTCCATCGAAAGGGACATCAGACCGGTGGTGCCCATCGACAGAAGTAGGCTACGTGCCGGCACCGGGTTTCCCATCCTCCCTTCTAGATGAGGCTAGAACATGACTCTTGTCATCACACTGACCCCATTAGACTAGTGCCACAAGGCATGTTGTCAAAATATGTGCATTGTTAGCCACCACAAAGCAATCAAATATCTTACATAAACAAAATACTGTACGTGTTGGTATCGAACATGTTTTTAGGGAAGGGGCACCTGAGACATTGGTGGTAAACGAAAATACATTGTCAATAAAAAAAAAAAAACTTGGACTAATTTCATTGCTTGAATTATTAAGACATATGCTTCCGTTACTGTTTACGATTTTCGCGCAGTACCAGAGTACCCAACATTCATAATTAATATGTTCTGGCTTATTCCAAGCCACTCTTCATTCCCTTTCTGAATTCCCCGCAGATGGAAAATAATGTCATATTTACGACATGGAATGGACTTCACCGTCTCCAACGCCGCGCTAAGAATGAGTTACTTTGCTTTCATCTGGAAAAAAAGTCGAGGACAACGTCTTCATTAAAATTTGAAACAAAATTAGTTGTCAAAAAATGTCGCAGTCAAAAAAATATATATAGAATTTCGTCGCAATACTTTCGCAAGTGAGACGAAACTTGTTTGGCGCTCACTTAAATATATCTTTTTGACATTCTAGAGCCCATGCCCGAGCTTCGGAGCTTACTATTCTTCTACAGTGGGTCCCAAAAACTCGGGTGCATTGGTTTTACAAGTTTTCAAGTGGCAGTTATGAGGGTGTTTGTTCTATCCTCGTTTATCTTGTCTGGTGTCAACATTTCAACCAGTACCGACTCGACCATCTAAGCTGTGTAGCGAACTCATGAACCATTCCCCCTGTCCGCGCACCACCCCAACAGGTAAATCTGTGATCTTACAGTAACAACCAAAAAAACACTGGGGTTACCCTCAGTAGGAGAAACGTTTGACAACACAGCTTAACCAATCGATTCTAAATATGATTCTGATATCGGTTAATACAAACGCTTGAACAAAGACTCATTGTTAGAATTCGATGCACCTAAGTTTTTGGGATACACTCTACCACATCGTTCCATTCATTCCAACTCATTAATGTACTATCAAATTCAAATGTATGGAACCACATTTATGCAGGTAACAAATAACAACGGTTCATATTAGACCACTGACGTAAATAATACCTACAACTATGCTCAGTTGAGGTAGTTATAGTAAAATTAGCATAATGTCAATTGGTCTGACGTATGCGTTTTACTGAATGACCACGACGGTAATATTTCAGCTAAAGTCCCTCAAGTGCTGCTTGTTTTGGGTGCGCAACTTAAGGGCTACTTTAAGCCAGCGACGACTCTGCAATATGCTAAAGTGGTTAATTCATTATCCAGCCATGGCTGTATTCCATAAATGGTTTTGTTAATTATAATTTGCATACGTTAATGACTCTGGAATGGATGGAATCATGGAATGCGTACTCCGGAAGGGAAATTACGCGCCAAACATTGCGTAAATAATGCAAGCGTTTTCGGCGTGTATTAGCGCACCGTGCAAAGATAGCAAATCAAATTTTACTGCTTTTTGGCAGTTGGAACCAATTACGCTTTGCTTTGAAAGCAGTATTTCAAATGTCAGTGGTCAATTTCTGCCAATCAATTTGCTAATGAAATATGTGCTTGGCTATGGAACGTTTAAATTTTCATGTGAGCGCAGCTCATATCACTGGCCAAACAATAACCAAGATAAGCTTTAAAATAAGCTTTCAATTACGCTTAAGAGTGTGGTAGGGAATCAATTGTCAGCTGACATATTGGTACGCAAGCAAAGTCGCGTTTATGGAGGAACAAATCGAGAGACACGGTGATTATTTAAACGAGTAGCAGTCAATCATTCCATAATTATTTCCAATCGAATTAAAACATTCTTTTCATGAATAGCGTTCAATTTTCAAACATTTACGAAAAATCGTGAATTAACTCGAATAATAAATGAGATAAATTTCTTAAAATTTTCAGACACGAAAGTTTTATTATATAATTCATCCACTAGTTTCAAGTTTTGTGAATTATAGCTGTCTTCAAGTATGTACCTTCACGCAGTAAGGGAGTTGTAAACGCTGACTAATCGATTTGTCAAACAACTTTCAGGTAGACATTTTTCAAATTTTCAAATAAAATATTTACAATCTTAATCACAAATAAAAATAATATAAGTTAAAAATAAATTAAATATCATTGCAGACTTTCTTCTCGAGTAGGTTTGACCTTTCGCTGCGGCCATTCAATAAACCAACTCCATTTATTGTATTTATAGAATTACAAGAACTTAACAAATGTAATTCAGAAAATACGAAACCAACCCAGCACTTTGCTGTGGCATAACGGTATTAATTTCAACCCTTTAACCAGCAGACGTACTGTTTTAAAACGAAGTAAATTAAATCAAAATTAAACTTTCAACCAACACACATTCCCACTCTGGCGCCGTGTCAAGCAAAGCAAGTGCCACGGTGTCCCCGCGTGAAGAGACGCAGGAGCAGCAGCAGAAGAAGAAGTCATTCTGTTTATTACACTTGTTGTTCAGTTTTCAGCGCGACTCTTTAATTAGCTCGTCTTGCGCGCATTCCACGAGCATTCACAGAAAGAACTCATTATCGGGCTGAGACGCTGCTGGTCTGACACAATATGAACATGGTGCCGGTGCATTCGCAGCCTGCTAACGTGGAAATGATGCGTCTTTAATGAGACTCTGGCCCGGGAAATACTGCTTAAAGTTTCATGTGCTCGCACATTAAACCTTTATGTCGTATAAAGTATGGCCACTTAGTTTCTCAAGTTCGTTGCTGGCGCCGAACACAGCGTGAGGAAAACAATATTGCATACTGGAAAACTCGTAAATTTTATCAAGTAAATTACCATAAATAATAAAGTTTAATACCTGTGCGCTATGTGTGTGAGTGTATGTTTTTTTTTTTTTTTTTTTTTTTGTTAACAATGAGGAATTTGAAAAATCTGAATGGTGTATTTCGTTTTCGAATAAATCACCGATGCATATTCGCAAACCAATATAAAGCTGGTATTTTGGACCGCATTGGGTAAAATTTATTGGCATTGCTTAATTGGTTTGATATGCAATGTGGCTTTACTCACTTAAAACATTAACTTGCTCATTTGAAAGCGATATATTTGCTTTTCCTCGCTAGAAAAATACGGATAATTTACTTCTTTGCTGCAGTGAAGTGGACTCTGTGCAAGTTTATCGCGCTCGTTTTTCAACGACGTCGCTGCCAAAGCAACTTGGCACCTCCACCCAGCTTATCTGCAAAGCCACCCAATCCTTGCAGAAGAATTCATCGAGCTAATAACGTTTAATAATAACTACACATTTTTTTTAGTTTGAGGATCGATCACAATTCTGATTGTTTCTTGAAAATAGGTGTCAGACTCCAAAGATCCCTCGAATCTGTGTACTCTTTTTGCTGTAGTAATTACCTCGATGGTTCAAATGCAATGTATTCGTTTAATTTAGCAATTTATCCGCATTTTAGCAAACAATCAGGAAACAGACCAAATTTTGCAGACAAAAGCTGCCCTTACCATTGAAAAGATAAAAATTGAAAATGTTCAGAACAAGTGTTACTTACGGATAAAACACAGGCCATTTGTCGAAATTAATTAACTTTGTTATATAAAGTGGTAAAATAAAAGAATTTTTGGGAGTTCATTTCGGTAAGGGGAGAAAAAATACGACGAAGTTCTGAGGTCGATCCTATTTCAATTCTTTGCCTACAACATATTCGATCACTAGCCTTCAAGCTCGATCGGTTCGGCCAGAATTTCTCTGCAAGAATTGGTCTGAAATCACGGACTTTTAAGAAAATGTGCTCGACTTCAAAAAACAGACTTTCCTATTAATATTGAAAAAAACACATTTTGTGCGCCTTGGCAGGTATTTATCGACAACACCAAGATTTATTTGCCGAATCCACGGCACAATCAATCAAAGCAACGCCATTTCATTGTCTACCTTATACACCCACGCAGAATCGGGACAATTTCCGAAAAATCGAGGCCGGACATCCTGCGATCCTGCAGGGACGCCTTTTCCAGGACTCCCATTCATGTTCGCGGCGCGTTTATCAGTGATACCTACCGCGAGGTGGGCTGGACAATCAAAATTTAGGTGTTAAACTAATGTAATTGGAAAAATCCGTGCGTGTTTACGACGCGGCAATTACCTGATAAATTATTACCAGGTAATTTATTGATATCCTAAAAATGCCGCTCTATCAAGCGCATGTAAATTTGGCCATAATTTCCGTCTCTAGGTGACCGATTTACATGGGAAACACATTCCACGCAAAGTAATCTAATCCGCAATGTTCGTAACTTGTAGCTGCTGCGTTTCAACGCATTGATAGCATCACTGGTCAACAACAATTTGTAGCGGCATCCCATCGAAATCATCTTCGAAATTAAAGAAGAAATGTGTTGCTTCGCTGTCGAGAAAGGTGAGGTAAAGAAATAACATTTTACAGCAACCCTCTTAATTTCCTACGATCTTATCTTTTGAATTACGAGCCATTTTTATTTGATCATCTTTAGAAAAACCTTCCGAATCTTTTATGACTGACGAACAAAACATCTCATTTACTTGCACCTGATCTCGAGATGATATCGCATCGCCTTCCTGTTGCTGGCAATCATGAAATACACTTCAATTAAATCACACTTGAAGAAATACTGTGCCCAGCCGTAAAATAAATCAATAAATCGGAACGTTAGACTCCGATTGGTAGCTCGTTATCCGAGGAAGGTGAAGAAGGCATGATGATATCTGATCCCACACTCTACCATCGATATTAGGTATCGCTTTGTGCTTTAAGAACATAGGTTAAGTCTGACCACAAATCAAAAGATACAGCCTCACTTATAGCTGTTAACAAAATTATAACTTCCACTTTGGAATTTTAAAACATTCTTTTGTACAGTCTCTTTATGAATAATTAATAAAAATTCATCGCCAAGAACGTGCTTCATTTACCTATCAGGTAGGTTGAAGATAAAATATCCTAGTGTTGTACACAGAACATCGAAAACACAATACGTTATCTGAAATATCCCTCACAAGTCGCAGCTAAATCTGTGCACTCCAGTTCAGAAACTGAGACGAAAGTTTCAAGCGTTGAACTCTATCATGTAAACTTTGCCGCCTCCTCGCCTTGGCTAATTATTTCGAGAGCATCTTTACGAGCGCCGTGCTCGCCTAGTTCATAACGAACCAAGGAATGGATTTAGTAGATGACCTACCTTGTTTCCTCGCCGCCCGCCTGGGTTCACCTGGAATCCGCCGAGCCACCCTTCATCTGGTGTCGAATGCACCCGCCAGCGGTCGGCACCTCTGAAACAATTAAAACTTACAAAATTCAACCCCCATAAATTCGTGCCGACAAAGAATCGGCTTAAGACACCAGAATATTTTATTGAGCGGAATTGAAAACTATGCTGGAGCTAAATTAAAAGTAATGTTGTCAGACTGTAATTAATTAAACGTTTGTCGGACGCATGCGTCAGCGAAGGTCTTCGCGATTGTTTTTAAGATATGCTGCCTCGACATAACAGATGGTTTCATGGATTGGAAGTCCCTCGATTTTGTGATTTATCCTTCTCGAATTCAACTCTTCTCATTCTCATAGTTACACTGTTTAATTCCTTCATTATCTCTTCAAAGACTTGTGTACGTGCTAATTAAGAGGTCTGCCAATCAAGATGACATAGTTGATGAAGACCATTAACAACTTCAATAACGAACACGTTTTCTCTTTTCACCACCTTTTTTAAATCACGCATTAACTTGCAGGAAAGTCTATCGGAGATGATCTAATCGCACACAAAAAAAAGAAACATATCGAAATTGCATCCTCTTGATCCATAGATCTATTAACTGTTTAAATCAAGACGTTTGACGGTTTGGTAATGGTGCATATCCTCTTGATGATCTTGAATCGAGAGCAATGCCATGGCCGGGCCCGGAGCTTACTGGCATGCTTATCAATGAATACCATCTCTTGATCAAGACTAATGCATATGCAACGGTGGGTCAGTTGGATATTCAATGTCAGGGTGCGATAGTCGATGAGTTATCCCCCACTTTAAGATGTCCTGCGGCAGGACCGTATTCCTGCCGTGCTTTGGTCACGCAACAGTGTATGATGTCCCTCGGCAGAAGACCGGCTGGGATTATTTGAAAACTTGAAAGTATACGAGGATGCTGCGTTTGAATATATGAGGTTGTCGCACTATATGTAAATCGTGAAATCCAGTTAAAACTAAAGAATAATATACGCAATTATTCCATTAGCTTGATAGAAACTCCTGAATATTCAGCGACATAGTCGACAAATATCTGGCAAAATATTTGAACTGGCAGTTAAATAATGGCCTACCATGAAAACGCACATATAATTAGAATAAAAAAAGCAGTCCTGGTCCAGCCATGATCCAATTACTCGCGTCTCTTAGCCTTGAAATAAAGTAGTTGGTCAATTTATTCCTCGTACTGTAACAATCTTCAGCCCGATAAAGGTCGTTTGTCTTTTCGATTTTTAGTTTCGAATACTTGAAGTCCAGAAACTCGATCGAAAAACTTGATTGCAAATAATTGGATCGGATCACAAAAACAGATGATCGAGCTTGCAATCGCAAAAAATAAAATAGTGGACAAGAAATTTACTTGGATAAAACTTTTCTCCAAAAAATCTTGAAATAGGTTCATGTACAGAATTCAGCTATTTTCAGCATACTTTTGTAAAATGGCGTGTTTACTTCACTGACATTCCAAGGGACACCAATCGCCCATGTTTTCTCACCTTTTCCTAGTTTTACGGCTCAGCAATCAGGACTATAAAAACTAACCGCCGAAGCCAAAGGCAACTGAATATTATACCCATGTGATTACTTTTATAGAAGCACAATCAAAATTTTAGCCTTTGTTCCTAAAGCCATGCACAGATCGCTATGCATCCATCAACTTGACGCAACCATATTTAAAGTGAAATTAATACCTCGCCTATGGCATCGACCGACAAGCGAGACGCTCGTTGAAAGCCATTAAGGAGACGTTTGCACCTGAAGGTGATGCTGGTTGCCGGCGCGAGATGGCAAGTGGGAGGATGGCACGCACATGAGCCCACGCACCTTGTTATCCAGAGCCGAAACGCATCACCGGCGTTAAGCAACGAGCGGCTTCTTCATATGTACATAATTGTTTCTGTCTATATGTAAAAACCTCATATATGTATACCCATACATCAAAAAAATGTTTTAGATTCTTGTTCTTCTCCTTAAGCTATTTTAACGAAAAAAAATGAAAGAAACAAATCTATGCATTGGAATTTTGTACGCACTTCATAGATGGCTTCGGAAAAACTTGCAAGAAAATGCCAAAAAAAATTTCTCATCGAGTACGATGACGAGGAATGAACATGAACCCGTATCATGTATGGACTCGTATCAATTCTAGGTGGAAGCAGGTCCCATCAATATTTCCCTCAACTCGGCATACTTAATATCCATTATAAAATCCATCACAACACGAGTGTGCGAACATGGATCGAGCTTTCACGTCAGTTGCACAGTTTCTCAGGATATCTCCTGCGACGACATTCAGGATGATATTGAATAGGCCGAGCCTGAATGCGGTTTCCTCTCCTGTCGTTAATAGAGCAAGGATCTTGCGACTCGAAATATCTTCGGGAAATGACGTGTGAACGCGGTTGTATATAATGTGACGGAGTACGATTTCAAGACGGTATGAAAGAATTGTTCTAGATTTTCTTGATAGGACAACAGCTATGTGGATGGAATTCATAGAATCCCATTGCTTAACTTGATACGCTCCCAAATTTCTACTAGCCCACGCATATTTACGCCTAAAATGTCAACATAAGGGATGTCGTTTAATTCCTACTTTATCTAGAATTTCATTTCCAAAATGTGCCAGAAGGAAGACTGTGACTCTGGAGAGATATTTTAGGATAAACCTCCCAGAAGTCTCCCATAAGATCATGTTACAACAGAATAAAAAAAAATTCCAAATAATTGAGCCGTTTCTTATGTAACATGGAAAAATTACACGTAAGATGAAGCTGCGAAGATAAGAGGTAATAAAAGCTCGCTGGCAAAAATTGTAACATAAAATTATACCCAGGCCCATTTCACCTTCACATATCTTTTAGCTTAAACATGTTGCAGTCTTGCCTTCATTTTCTTTTCTCATCTATTTTATATTTCATATACAAGTCTTTTTTAGGAGGCCGTTACACTTAAACGATGTTTTCACTGAATGGGCACAACATAGGTAAAAAATCTCAAACGTAAGTTTTTCAAAAACTTTTACGATGAAATGTTAGGTGTGTCCTTTTCCCGCGAGTTCCGCACATGATTAAACATAAAACTATGCATTTTATTGCACACCCAAGCAAATATACAATTCCAGTGTATTTTTTCCCCAAAAAAGCATGCTGCACTTCATAACATGGTCCTAGATGCATCACATATACTTTTCATATTTTCATTTTTCAGAAATCGTATGCCCAACCATACTAAACCAGCTAGGAACTTGTTATTAATGATAAATTTATGTTCCTCCAGCGATTTTATGCTCTAAAACAGAAATGACAAATGTCTTGATGCGTTCTGGTGCTTCTCAGTTGCTCTTAACACGCCCCCGGCCCAATGAATCTTGCCGCTTCTTTCAGCTCCTCGACATAGCTTTTGCACTCTCAATTGTGTCAGATTTATGGCTTCGTTCAATATACCTAATGAATGTAGTGAAGGGAAGATAAATATATTATTGTCGCGGAATGGAGAAATAGCCGAAATATAATATATGTATCTACCTAAGTACATTTTCGAAAAGTCTAGGTTGTGTTACTGGAGAGTAAAGTTAGTTTCTATCATTTCCAAAGAAGAACCGTACTACACGATTCGGGCATTTTTCTTCATTTGCTACAGCCATTGAGCTAGCACTAACGCCACACTATCAAAACGCAGTTAGATTGAAACGTTTAAAATACACCCTTTAATCGCTATGCAAGTATGGAATGTCAACTTGCACTTAAAATGCAGCTGTATGATGAATCGATTATGGTGATTTACAAAATGTATTCGTACAAAAATTGGAACGTGATGATTGAACGCTTCTCTATATCATATCTTGTTAGTGAATAAATCCTTGGCTTCGTAAATTGTAGCAATTCATTGACGTCATGTAAGTCGAGAAGCTAGATTTTTCAAATAATTTTACAAGACGTCTTAAATATTACGGAATAAATGAAACAATACTCGAGAAATCTGACAAGCGCGCGTCCAACTAAAACGAATATTTTGTATTTCAAGGTTATTTTCTGCCTAAGTTTTTGGAAGAAAATCATTGAGAATTTTAAAAGCTACAGAGGAAAACAGCAGCTTTCTGCAAACTCTCAATTTCAATTGCCTTCAAACAGTATCTTCTTACTAGAATACACAACAGACAACATTAAAAAAACATACATTGTCTGTAATTCATCCAAGACATATTTCTTATTATCCTCCAAAGACAATTGTATCAATTTGCATCACCCACGCGTTCCATATATTTGCATCTTTCTGGAAACAAATAGCACGCGCGTTGCGGGTTGCCTACACGCACGACCTCGTCTCCGTGTTAAGGAGCAATACGGGACGACAGTGAAATATTCATGTGACGCCCCACACCTCGACGACACACCCATCCCATCTGTTTATCTTATTTTTCCCCACTCTTGCTATTTTTCATTTCCTTACGTGTGCCATGGCGACTCGTCTCAATTTTAACAATGAGCCCATAAAGTTCCCTCTTCATTTTTTTTTTTTTTTTTTAACAAAAAAAGTGTCTTTTTGCTGTTGTTTTAGCATATTTTTTACACACGAACTACTGCTTCGTGGTCAAGCTCATAGGTGCTAGGAGACTTTTCAAATTCGCTCGAAAATTTCAAAAATATTTTTAACAACGGCTTTTAAGCTCTAGTAGATCGGGCGGCCGTGTAAATCATACTAGTATCATTCAGAGTAAACTCATCATCATAAAGTCATCATTTAAAGTAAACTTGCACTAAATTTTGTGTTATTGTTTGGTAAAAAGTTTAAAAACCTCTTCGTGTAGCCTCTTTGCAAACCGATTCTCTTGAATTAGAAAGTTCGAAGCGTTTTCCCATGGCTTGGCGGAACGGTTCTCAAGGCAAGAGAGTGTCAGCATGGGCATTTGTGTGTGTTTGTCTACAACATATTTCTTCCCGAAGTCGTGGTTTATCGAACAGGAGTCTAAGTCACACGAACACGGGATAAAGTTCAAGTTTTAAACTGCCTGACTTTTCCGAAATGTCCTAAATCTGCCCCCCCCCCCCCCCCCCCCCCCCCTCTAGATCGCATATGGAGGGCAAGCAACTGACTAAAACTTTACCCGGAATCATATAAAAATTTGGCCACTCAAAGAGTTTTTGTGATAACAATCTCATGAGTTTGCTCTTAAAAGGGTTGTTTTTTTTCTAACGCAGAAAAGAAGGCCGGATGTAAACACCGGCTGAGTGTTAATCTGACCATAAAAAATATCTTGGAAAGATAACATGATTTTTACAAATCCATCGATATTGCTATCGTTTTATAAAACCAAATAAACCCAAGAATATTTTTCGTAGGTACAACATACGTGAAAACCTAACATTTCCTCAACTACAGTATTGTTTGGATATAAAAAATATTAAACTTTTCGATGCAATAAATTTCTTTCAAAAACTATCATAAACTTCAGTGTATCCATCGGTTCGATATCTTGTTAAATCGGACCAAAGTTAGTGCTGTTAGAAAAAGTAATCCCTTGTGAAGAATGGCTAGGAAAAACATCCCCGACAATCCAAGCCTGTCGTCCAAACTCGAAACTAAAAGGAGAAACTCGGGCAGTGCCGGCTTTTTTTAGGTCTGCACACTTCATTGGCTAGTAAATCAACAACTTGGAACCTAGCAGAGCGCTGGCAAACCTAGTTACTTAGAGAAAAATTACGGTGAAGTTTCCAACATGAAAGAGAAATAGATCAATAGGAAATCAACATCCACAAGTCGCCTTACACAAGATCATAAACATTTGGTAAATGTATTGGAAAACAAATCATAACATATTTGAGTTCGCAACCGAAAACATGTGGAAACACCGGTTGCCTCTTGTACTTTTTTTTAAGTACTTTATTCGTGCTTGGAATTTTCTTCACCTGTTTGCAAAAGGAAATATTTCCCGAGTTAAACTCTGATGTACCTACTGTGTAATAATATAGCTTAATAAGACTTTCATCTAACATAATTCTATTGCCCCACCGTTCGGAAAACGGCGCATGCTGAGGGTAAAGAGCCTTGGTGTAGACCGTACGCTCATGTGTATATGCGAATGATTTGGAGAATGGGCAAGTAAATGAGGCAATTCTCTCGAGGCACTCATAGCGGTGGTGTTCACGAAATGCAGGAGCTCCCATGAGAAATTAAGGGTGGGCCCACGACGAGCAGTCGGAAACTATCTACAGCACGGTCGGGTGCTGGAGGTATGGCTAGAGATAGAGGTATGCCTCTCCTACAACATTTACGCAGTAATGTGCTTCATGTGCACGAGCTATTTTCTCTAACGGCTTTCTTCAGCGATTCCCGTCGACAGGACATTTTTTCTCCACGTGGATGTCTGGTGTTTCATTAACACGCATTTTAAGAAAATACCTAGATTGTCTTTTGTCATAAAAACTTGGCGTCGGTTTTCCAGTAGCTCGTTTAGTAATTAACAGGCCGTTAGCAAACAACAAAAAAAATCATCTTTGATTGGCCCTGTTAGCCAAGAAAAAAACCACTTAACGGATTGTTACATTTAAAAAAAAATCACTGAAAAACTGAGGATAAAACAAAGACCCCAATGCACTTGATGAGTAGGTACTAAGTGCTCATTGATTAAAACATTTGTTTTTGTAAAATGGAGCATATTGTCGAAAACCAAAATTAGATGCTAGATTTTAATTAATTGCATTTCCATCAATTTCTACGCTACAATACCGTATTGTTAGGAATGAGGAGTCATCTCAGCTCAATTAATAAAATCTACAAGCAAGCTGCACAGACTGAAATCTTGCAGGAAGTGCCAACATTGGAATTCATTAAGCGTACGACCGAAAAGAAAAACTGCCAAGAGCTATTTTCTCAAGCTTCAAATTGGAATAAATTCAAAGAAGGAAAATGAAAAAAATAGTTTTCAAACTTTAAATCCATTGGACCGTTTGATAAGTGATTAATTAAGTGCACGGAGATGACGTTGTGTAGAAATGAAAGTCGCTTCCAAGCAAATATTTCTTTTTCTTCGTCCAACTTTCCGGATTCTTGGTTAACATCTGGTGTATGACTCCGCTGCTTTGAATGAATCAGATTGGAAGTGCAAAATAGATAAACGGAACCAAACTAGCGCATTTTAATTTAAGTGCATTTCTTAAATTTGTAAACTAGTTTGTAAACTACAAAGCGATTTCACAGCATCACGATTTATAAGTCGAATTGGTTAATTATAATCGCATCCATGCTAGTTATATTTTCTACCTTAACTCTGCATTCAGGACTTTTCAAATAACATCGTATTCTTCGGAAACGGAAATCCAACGCTCGCTGGTTTCAGCTAGCTTGTGATATTATCAGAAAACAAAAAAAAAACTGCGTCATATTCTTTGTACACTTATCCTTACAGGTTTCTTAACACAATTAAACTGTGCGTACTGCCGAAACTCGAGGTAAGAGGTAAGAACCGGTCGAAATATACCCTAACAACTTCAAGGTCAGGTTCTTAAATTCTTATTTAAACTGCATCTGCTTGCAGAGTATTTTATTTTTGGGAACACTCATGACCTCTCAAAAGTTGATGTTTAGCCAGGGACGCTCATCTACAAATATATATTATAATATATATTATAATATGGATAAAAAATGGTAAGCAAATGCCCTTAAATTCTCTCAAAAAGGCCATGTGAAATTAGACAAAAAGTAAGCAACACCCTCGACATGTGAAGATCGGGGTTCGAATCCCGGTTGGGCACACATTTTTGCGAGGTTATTAACTTTCTTAATAATTAAAAAAAATCTTAGCGTGCCTATAACAAATATCAACACACATATGCACGCACTTCTACGCTAAAACAACGGAAGCTCAAGTTTTCTCTTTAGACAGTTAAGAGGTTTACTCAATTAGTTTTCGCTAAAATCATATTTAAACTTCATTTCCTAACTGGCTGCGAGGTGCTGTAACCGTTTTCGACTAAGAGCTTGGGGCATTTGCTCGACACCACACAAAAGCGGAGAGCTTTTCACAGATTCTCGCTCAAGCATCCCGCCAGACCTCGAAGAAGGTGATAATTGGTCCTGGGCACACACAAACCACATTCCCTACCTTCACTGTCCCTTCGTCTTTGTGACCTATCTCTGGTGTACTTTGATGCGCTTCGATAAAGCCTCACAAAATTACCGTTGCCTTGCGAATTGTGCAAGAGCGATTTTCACCTCGTCCATTTAACTGGTCTATAGAGGTATTTGATCATTTTGCCCCGAGACATCTCGTATAAACTTAAATTAATTTTAAACGTACTCTAAAAGCTTATATTAATTGTATATCTTGCTTAATGTTACTCTATAAAATATGGTGTTTAATGTCGTGGATGCTTCGCCTCTATGGTACATTAGGCGAACTTAATAATCCAACTTCCCTTTTAAATAAGAAAAAACTTTTTTCATGTTCTTTCCTGACGACTAAATATCTTTAATGAAGATGCTATTTTACGTTTTTCCACCTTAACCCTAAAGAAACAAATCAATTATAAAAGATATCTGTTTACACAAGACTTAAAGTAACTGACTTCTAGTAAGATTCACAGCATTTCGTTCTGTCTAAGGTAAGTTAAGTCATTTGCCTGCCATGATATATAATTTATAAATCTGCTGAAAAAAAACTTTTCGCGCTCTAATAATTCCTCTTTCTTCGTGGCGAATAATGGGACCTATGAAAACACTTTGCGAAAGAAGGAAAGGAGCGGTGTCCCCTTATATCATCTCTCTTTTCTTCGACTCTCTTTACCTCTCATATTTGAAAGAGGATGGGTGCAAATTGGCTACGCGCTGGATGCTGCACTTAAATAAAAAGAAAACATGGAAAAGCCATCTACATTATATTAAATGCTATTACGTGAAAATATACCTTGAAAGATATGAGAGGACTGGGAAATTTAGTCTTGAATCTAAAGACCTGCATGCTTTCTTTGTTGTGGGTCAGAAGAAGTCAGGACGAACGTTTTTTTAATTATCATGAGGTAAAATACATTTCAATTAGGATTTGTGTACCTTATTTAACCTTTCAATTTTCTAATGAAACAAAACAACCATTTCGACGAACATAATTAATCAAACACATCATTAAAAGATTAATATATTGCTTGCTTTCCTGTAGCTTCCAAAATTGGATAGGTAGGTTTCAAAAAGTTACCCATAAATGAGTGTAACTCAAAGCAATTACTTAATACAAAGAAACACTTAATTGAGAGGAGGGAACCAAACTGTTTGGCTTGTTGGATCACCGGTTCTCGTGAGATCACCGAAGTTAAACAACACTACGCTGGGTCAGGTATCGGATGGGTGACCATCATACACATGACCAATTCTGTTTGGGAGAGAGGTTGGAGGGACGAAAGTTGGTACAACTTCACTCGCCTTGCTTATCAACCTTTCGATAGCATGGATTTGTGGTGGAATTCTGCTGTTTGCGTTGTACAGTCCTTCGGAAAGGACGTTAAGTTGGTGGTCCCCTTGGTGCTCTTCGACAGGAGTAAGCTACGTGCCGCGCCGGGTTTCCCCACCTCCCTTCTAGTCTAGGTTAGGTTCATCATCATCCTCATCATCATCCACTCATTCACCGACGCCATTAGACTAGTGCCGCATGGCCGAATGTCAAAACAGTGCGTCGTTAAACATCACAAATCAATCAATTAATTGAGAGGAAAATGCTGTTTAGTGATTGAAATGAGGATGCATAACCAGGGCTTCGAGAACGCGATTTTAGTCGCAAAAGGCGAAAATTCCAAACAATATTTGTTTTGTAACCCAACCCAAACTTTAAGAAACCCAACTTTCTACCCAAACTATAATCTAAAAAAAATGCTAAATACCACGTTTGATCAATTTAAAAAAATGATAAGGTAACAATAAAACATGCTTTGAAAATCGGAGAGGTGGATATCAGTAGAGAGAAAGCAAATTAAAAAAAAGGTAAAAAGGTAAATATTTTAGTCGCTCTCTACAATCATCAAAAAAGGTTAATAGTTAAAAGAACATTTTCGAGAAAACATCGGTTAATTCTCGAATTCTGTCCATATCTCACTTTTGTCATTCTAACAGCACTGCCAGCAAAATGAGCATGGGGTCATTAACCTCCTTAGAGGAAAAAAAGAAAATCGCGAATCTCGACATTGCCAAAGATTACACTACTGCCTTGGAAAATGTCAGTATACCTATGTAAAGTTAAATATCAGTGCAAGCACATCAGAGTAGGTAAGTATTTGATGTCATCTGTAATTATGCAATATAAATGTTCACCAATTATGAAGTAGCACTTTAAAAATAACCGATCCTCTTCATATTTTAGACGTTTTAGTTAATTCATTCAAAAGAGTAAGAATTTCCTTTTTTTTTTTAGTTCATGCCCTTTTCGCTAGAGAGACGTAAAAGTTTTCGCTGCTTGCAAAGGAGAAAAAGTCTCGCATTTTAATTAGCCCTTAGGCTAGTCGCACTCTCATTATTAACTCATCATGCTTCACCCAAAAATATTTCAACTTTCTCTTCGCCCGGCTCTAATTTTACAGAAAGCCTATGTACTTCATGTGAAATTAAAAATGAGTTTTCTATTTTCTTTAAGCCGTATCATTTTTCACTGAAATTTAAACATGTACTAAACATTTTGCTGTGGCCTGTGGGTGATTTTTTTTTTTTCATTTTTTGTCAATGTTTTATTATTTTCTGAAATTTATCTTGGCTACAGAGGGCTATATGGGGGTGTATTTTAGAATGAAAACCACATTGCAATCAAAAGCCATGACAATTTTTGTAAATTTAAAACAACAAAACAAACAAAAGTAAGCAAACAAACTAACAAACTAAACTGATCAAGAAAAACAATCGAGAAAACTGATAAGTACCCACACAGCACATGATATCCCTGGGATATCCACAGGACGTACGCAATGTTCAAAAAACATCCTATGAAAATGGTACGTTGTGGGGATGTCCCGGGTACATGCTGAAATGGATCATCCCTAGCCCATTTTATTTGGTCATTGTGAGGATATCCCGGGGACATGCCAGAAAACACGTTAAAATTGGTCATTGTGGGGATATCCCGGGGACATTCGGCAATGGACCACAATATTATCTTCGTAAGTTTTTCAAACATACTTTGTCTAATATTTCACAAACTATTACGTCAATTTGGAACGCATAGATATGCCGTGTTGATCAGTCGATTCAGCGATGAAAAATGAGTAATCTATGTTAATTTCAACTCACGAAACCTCCGACAAAATAAGTTTCAAGATCGTTTCAAATTTGTTAAATTTCTCGAGCTCACAATATGAAACCATGGCTGAATCTCTTACTTTGCAAAAAAAACAATTTTGGGTGATCCAAGTTTTTTGTCATTTACTCGCTCAGTTTTCTAGCTATGCTGAAAGAAACGTCTATATAAAATGTAGACGAGATCAATAGGTATCTGAATGTTATATCAAACAGTCGTTATGGTCATTTGACTTTGCGTGAGAGTCTCTTGTAAGAGTCAAAGCGTAGTTTTTAGCTACACTTAGCCTTCTACTCTGGTCGTTTATCTCTCTCAAAGGTTAAAATCTGGCAAGTTAGTGTCCTGATAAGCTTGCCAGGGTCTTCGCGGTTGTGTTGATGTTCTGGTTTACCTGATTTGATTGATTATACGAGCAAAGGAGTGTATGTTTTATGGTTGAACAAGCATAAGTGGGTGTACCCTTGTCATCGCAGCCTGGGACTCGTTTCAACACTATTAAAAGTGTTGATTGAATCGATTAGCTGAATCAAACCAACCTACCCCATCGTACAATTTACGCTGTATCTCGATCGTCTTTCAGAATCGCGCCACGAAGTGTCATTCGATCGTTAAGAACAAAATATCGGTGATTTGAGAGCATTTACATATTATTTTCATCTCGTGTGACGTCAGACCACACGATTAGATCACATTATGACGTATCTTTCCCACGCTCGGTGGTGTGGTTAATATTGGATCGATTGCGTAGATATAATATCATCGATTCGATTTCATATCGGTTGTCGAATTAATTAATTCATCTAAATACAATTAAATGTGAAACCGAATCAAAAAATAAAAATACGGGGAGTCGGAAGCGACCGAACAAAGCCGATCACTGAGCGCAATATTGTCACGTGATGTAAACATAGAAGCCATCTTGCCTGTTCAGTGATTGCTCGACTCGCAGTGCTACGATCTCTGAGTACAATTCTGATTTCGGGCTTTATGTGGATTTTGCCTTGTGGATTTTTGCATCAAGAAGCAACAGAATCTGAGGATACAACGGTAAGATGCATTCTTAATCATTATATATTTTGATATCATAATACTATTACTTTTACAGCGTCTTTGTAAGGTTATCTTGCCTTGCCTTGCCTCATGGACCTTACTAGTTACTTGGTTCGTAAGCTACTTTAATAAATGACACCTAGCCTGTAAATCTATTCACTTTTCTGTTTTCAGCTCAGCTTAATTTTTCTTGTGGAGAGGAAAACCTAATATTAACAGCAGTATTGTAGAGCAAGGGTCTGAGCTCCTGGCTTACAATTTATTTATTGGTGAGTTTACAATATTGTATGCTTCTGTTAGGGTAGTGGCTTAGTCATCCTTGGCCTAGCCGGCTAATATGCAATACTTTGTAGTTACCTCTGGGTTTATTGCTAGAGATGCCTCTTACTGAGAATGTTTCTACAGAAACACTTGAACTTCCAGCTCTTCTTTCAAAGACAACCATGAGTGGCACAAAATTAAAATCCCACCGACAGAGAGACAGGCTTGTAGCGCAGGAAACGAGCCAAGCACTTCAATATATTAATCAGGCATCTTCATCTGAAGAAATTGACAGTGACGACCCTCAGCTTTTTTCCAGTCATGAGATTTCTCCTGTCCAGAGCCCGATTTATGCCGCCGATGTAGATAGTTTGATATCAGACCAACGCTCTGATATTTCAGAAGAGTCAAGTTTTGATGAGCAAGCCTCGACCATCGAAAGACCTTTGAACGACCAGTATGAGCCTAGTGAGTTTTGCGATCCAGATGTGCGATTCGATTCAGTTGACAAGTCGTTCCAAGACCTACTGGCTTCCTGGGCAGTGAAAGATAATGTGCATCATAGTGTTGTTAACAATTTACTAACAGTGCTACACTCACACCCATGCCATGTCAACCTTCCAAAAGATGCACGCATTTTACTTGGGACTCCCCGTTGGCCATTTGGCCATGGTTGATGTCCACATTTAAATTTAAATGTGCATGGCAATTTGTTACATTCATAGGGTGCCGACAAACAAGTGATTTTTGCTCTCATTTTTTAGCTGACTTGGCAACTGCACAGCTGAAAGCAGAAAAAGGAACTACCTATTCCCGTCTGACGACAGACTTCAGTGACTCCAGTGAAATGAGTTCCGATGATGAATTTCCAGCACCACCTAAGAAAAAAAATAAGAAAGCCACAATGCAAGGTGCATCATCGCTGACAGCACAGCTGCAAGATCTCCCCCCTTTTTCACCGCTCTCCCCTATGTCACTGCCTCAAGACTCCCCCGTAGCACAGCCGCAGGAACATTCTCCCTCGACGCAGCCTCGGAAACAGATCTCTATGTCGCAGCCCCGGAGAATAGCGTATTCGCAGTCTGGTAAAGACAGAACTGTTCCATCGACACGTGATCGAGATACACCTAGCCGGCCGCCACCTCACTCTCCACCTTCTCGCAGGCGTGAATGTAAGCTGAATAAATTAGCCTTTTCTCAGCTTAAGTTTACTATCTCTTTTTTTGTGAACTATTATTAATGCCTTTTTTGCAGGCTTTGAATCGGAAGTAATTCGTCTGCTGACCCGGCAGAAGGTCGAACTTCAGCAGCTCCGAGCAGGCGTTGATCTGCTATTGGCTGCTAGCAGCAAGTCTGCCAACACTGAGGCACCAGCTAGGACAAACCTACTTGTTGAGCTGCTTTTACCTGTCAAGTCTCTGAATAGTTTAGACATCCTGGAAAAGAAACTGGAGAAAATTGATATTTTTTTGGGCCTGGTATGTAAAAAATCTGAATGAACTGGTGGTGTAGTACTGTTTCAAAGCAAAAAAACTCAATAACAACATACCAAATTAATTGTAATAAATAATTTTTTTTTTTAGATAAACGAGCTTTCTCGAGTGGGGGGATGTTCTGTCAAGAACAGCGTTGCTCGCATTATGGAGCGTGTGGTTACATCAGATGTAGCTGTCAGTTACAGTTGGCTAGGAAAGAAAAAGAAAAATTCTTTTAGCAAGCTGACTCTTGCTAAAGTCATCAAACGTATGTATAATGTAAAAGCATTGGTCTTTGCTCAATTATTACATTTGGATTCTCATCAGAATGATCGGCCCGATTAATAATAAAACCGCTTATAAATTACTCCAATTTCAGAAGCTGTACTAAAACTCAACGAAACTGCCAGCGAGAAGGAGATAGAGGGGGCCATCCAATGTTGGTTGGTTAGATCCAAGGAGCGGCTTTTGCGTGCTACTAATATTTTGTAAGTAAATATATTTGTATATAATGTATGGCTTGGTGTTGTTATAAGTTATCAAAAACAGTAATTTATTTGTGATGCATTTTCAGGCCTGAAAACTCCCAAATTACGGATTAAACTGAACTTTCACAACCAGCCAACACAATTTCATCACTCATATTTAAGTTAAGCTCAAGTTTAAGTGTCCTGTAAATTTTTGTCTTTTACGAGTGTTGTATTTATAAATGCAGTTCTTGCAGTATATTTCTTAGATACAGTTTCCAATGATCATATATTCTGTAAAAATCTTTATTGTGATCGTCAATTATCTGCCCAGTGGTAGACAAAGATAGTATTAATGATCAAGTGCAAATTAGTTATATTTCATGACCATAGTTACCAAGCTAATGATGGCGTTGAGGAAGGAGAGATTTCCTTTTCCAACCTACATTTGGTTTTGTATCGTAACCATTATTATCAAGCCAATGATGGCAGTTAGGTAAGAGAGATTTTATTTTCACTTTATTTTGGTTCTGAATCGTAACTAGTTGCTAATCAAGCCATTGATGCCAGTCCGGGATGAGAGTTACTCATTTTTCTTTGTATGCTTGGGTGTGTGAAGTTACCAATACCGACGATGGCTGTGAGGTACGAGAGATACTGTTTTTCAATTTTCTCTCAATATTAAGACTTTGCGTGGATGATATCAACCGTTGTCAGATACCGATATTCTATCAATATCAAGACGTGAAAAATGTATGTATATCTGTTTCATATCATCTTTCCGTAAAGACATATTAGTTGGCAGAAAAGATGTCATTTTTCAACCTACCGTTGGCTTAAACAGCAATTATAATTATTTTTGCCAAACATGTGTTACCAATGCCGATGATGGCTGTGATTGGTTTGAGCCTATGAGGGAAGATATTTTGTGTGTGGCTGCTTCCCATTTTCTTTCAATATTATTATGTGAAATGTCCTTATCTTCAGAACGAAGAATTAGAAACTTAAGGAGAATCTTATCATTAACATTAGTTACTATATTGCCTAGACAAGAGATTTTCCATGTTGCCTCTAACGTGATGTTTAGCATAGCATCCACTTGATTACCCCATTTTATGACCAATCTGTAGGTCGAATTTTGTACACTGCAATACAATAATAAATATGCAACAGAATTTTTAGTTTTTTTTAAATAACTCATTAAATCCCATAAAATCGATATGCAGACAATATCCCGACGATATATGTGGTACATCCCTTGGAACCTCCAAGGCACGTCCGTGGCATATATATAAGAAAATCCCTGGTATATACCTGCGACATCCGGTGGATTATTCCTGGGACGTACAGGGGATGTAAAAAAGTGAGACATAAGTACTTGCCACGTACATCCCTACAACGTCCAATTTATATAAAACGAATATCCCTTATGTCCCGACGGGATGTTTATGGTATGTCCATACAATGTCCGTGTGCTGTATGGGTAGTTACATGCCGTCAATATCGCATTAAAAAAATAACAAAATTCTAGCAATTATCTCAATTTACCAACGAACGGTTTGGCATGTTGGAAACACTGGTTCTCATGAGATCACCTAAGTTTAGCAATACCACTCAGAGTCAGATATTGGATGGGTGACCGTCATACACATGACCGTTCTGTTTGGGAGAGAGGTTGGATTGATTGAATTGAGATGTTTAACGACGCACTGTTTTGACAACTGGCTCTGCGACACTGGTCTAATAGCGTCGGTGAATGAGTGGATGATGATGAGGATGATGATGAACCTAACCTAGAAGGAGGGGAGGAGGTCAAAACCCGGTGCCGGCACGTAGCGTACTACTTTCGAAGAGCACCAAGGGGACCACTGGCTCAACGTCCCTTCCGAAGGACGGTACAACTCGAACAGCAGGATTCCCCCACAAATCCATGCTGTCGAGAGGTTGATAAGCAAGGCGAATGAAGTTGCTGTACTAACTTTCATCCGGGAGAGAGGTTGGAGGGATTAAAGTTAGTACAATTCAGTTTGCCTTGCGTATCAACCTCTCGACAGCATGGATTTGTAGAGGAATTCGTTCACTCATCATCATCCACTCATTCACCGACGCCATTAGACCAGTGCCACAGGGCCCGTTGTCGAAACAGTGCATCGATAAACACAACAATCAATCGATCAATCAATCAATCAATCAATCAATCAATCAATCAATCAATCAATCAATTCACCAAGCTAAAGAAAATATTAAACTTGATTTGGAAATGTCCAACAAATTCAAAGCATGAATTCTAATTTTGTATAAATATCTACATTAAAATATTATCTTCTTTTGAAAACCCAAATCGAAACTCTGTTCAAACTTAAAATAGAGAAATGATGGAAAAAAGAGTAATAAAGTAATGAAAATAGAGTAATGAACTTGCAAGTACATGAACCTCTCGCTATTAACCCTGCTTAGAGGACACCAAACTACAATCTGCACCCGCAACTTCTGGTAAACAAGTAATTAAAATTATTCAAAATGAAATATTATACCCCAGCCACCGACTCACACGCGATCCTAGTGCATCACTAGACAACAAAAATAATAAGAACATAATAAAACATCAACCTTTTCAATGGGGCGAAGCGAATGAATCATGGTGCAAGACGAGAAAAATATCACAGTATTCAATTTGAGAGAGGTAGTATTGTGCACAGCTGCCGTACCAGCACGAGGTGCTGCTTTTAAGGATGGGCAACTCACAACAACAAGCAATACCAAACCAATGCCTAATCACTGTTTGTCACGCACATATATACCTGGTTTGACAACCTAACTTAACCGAACCAATACGTACGCAGGGTTAACCACTCTTGAAACTCTTGAAGACGAAGCGAAGTAATTTATTAGTTATTGTGGTTTTAGTTTTACTTTCGAAGCACACATTCCTGACGAATTTAATGATAAACTGTCTAAGTTGCCGGCGAATATTACTTCCCTAGGGTAAAGTGTTTTCATGGTCAATTTTAGCACGAGACATTATTGAAAAACAAAGATAAATGACTACTTGGTCCACACTTCTCAAACTAATTACAAGCAAGTTGTGTCATAAAAATTCGCATGGTAGGAATAAATAACACGCCTTTAATTGATTCTAGTTTACACCTAGGGTCATACAACGCAACGCAAGAAGCTCTTTGATATATCGTGCCGAACAACTATCCAAGCTATCCATAAATTAAGTTATGGCGTTATTAAATTAAAATTACCTCGTCTCATGCATTCTGGAAGTTACCGTGTTGAAATATTCTGTCAATAACTTCACCGGAGGTGGTTCCACTAGTAATTCATTAACACGACTTCGTTCCTAATCTAACGCGAACAATCTCCAAATGAAATTAGTTCATCCCGATTGAAAATGTTATGCGGCTGAGTGTGTGCTGGTAATAAGGGATGAAAGCACCTAATAACCCTTTGCTATGTTAAAAATGCCGCCTTGGATAAGCGGTGAAGAAAAAATCTGAACAAAAAATACGTTGGTGTTTAATAGAATAGGGATTTAAATATAGCTTAGTTAAAGATCTTTGATATAGTTTTGGGCACCGTCATTGATCGTAGCATAATTTATTGAAAGTCATTCGACAAGATCTAGAGATGATAGTCGCTGGTCGTATGCATAAACCAAAGTTGGTTAGCCATGAATTTCGAAGCGCACGAAGTGATCGATGGGTATTACAAGATTTTAATTTAATATTCGCTTGCCAGAAAACAAAAAGTTGTTTGTTTGTTCGAAACATTTATCGGGATTCAAAACAGCATTGAAAAAGATAAACACATGTAATTACTTTCACGTAAATTAAGCATTACAAATTTTGGCTTCTGGTGAGTATACCAGCTGTAAATTTTGAATTTAATCGAGTGCATTTAAAATTGCTTGTTTGCAAATAGGTTCGTTAAAAAACGTATCCTTTTAAATCTGAAATTTAACCGTATTCTCTTAAAACATTTTTAAAATGTTTGGTTCAAATTTCCACTATCCTAAAAGAAGGTTGAGCCTGATATCATTCTTGCAAAGGTACGGAAGTTATTTATGAATACCTATTTATCGTTCCTCTACTAGTGTGTGAAAGCTGAACACCATAAACTTGCCTCGAAAACAATTGTTATTGTCTGATATATATTACGGCTTGGGCAATGTCTTCAATTGCGAAATGAAGTGAGAAATACAAGTTGCGTACAACTGTAATGCACCACCATAGACAAAATCCAATCTAAGTTGTAAATTGTATGTGTTGAACAACCCCCAAGAGAGCCTTTAATTGTACAATAAGGCAAACAATAATTCTATGTACAACATCCAATGCGAGATCCGACCAAACAGGGGTGATGATTTAAACTTAGCATCCCATTTCAAAAGCCAAATTAACGATTCAACCGCTTCACATAGCATGAGCGGTACCATCAGTGGTACCATGATGTAATTATGCAATTTCTTACCTCTGATGGTTGAATCTGCGTTAAGGCAAATGCGAAATCGTGGTCGAGATCGTCCACCCACGTCCACCAGTCGCTGGCAGCAGGCTGACTGGCTTGAATTGAGTACTAGTTGAGAGGTTACGGGTTCGATATACCTGCGTTGAAACTATTTTAATTGCCTTGTCTGATATGGAAGTTAACCGAGTAAATGTGTGTATGCTTTTGACCCCTTTTTAGTTTATACCGAAGCAACAACTAACTTGAATCTACACTACACTAATATGATCAATGTCCATGTCGTAAAATCAAACATGCTGTATCAGTTATTAATTAAAATTACTTCAAACATTTTCAAAAGTATGCGCTCTTGTAATGTGCAAATAAATTGATTCACGTGAGGCTAGCTAGCAGGGCTAGTAGCCATAAAACAGTTCTTCTAGCTTGGCGATCGCAATATGTGGAAGCCATTTAGGCCACAGTGATTTTCTAAAATCGGAATTTGCATAGTTTATTGAAAAATGTCATTGGCATCATGAATTGATAAAGTCACATCCCATAATACCTTTCGTCGAAGCTTTGAACAGAGATATAATAAAAATGACGAAGACTCCATGGTTGTGTTTCCGACGTCCAATACCTCTATATTTAATATCGCTATATACTGATGTTTTTTATAAATTTGTTGGCCGGGACCCTAAACCAATTTCCAAGTAAATATTTTATTATGTGCATTGGAAATCTAAAAATCAAATTTTCGAAAGTGGCCTTCGACAGCTAAGATTCGCTGCGACGATGTTGATAGCTTGCCGATCACATATTGGCCTTCTTACACCTCGGCGGGTAAATCGCTCCCGGCTACTCCCTCAACCCCCCCAAAGGGAATTAAGGGTGGTTGCATTCGGGGGAAGGAAAGAGATCGTACATCATAGAGAACCTTATCAATCGATTTGGCACGTGTTCAAATCAGGAGAGTGCGTATAGTGTATGGAAGAGAGTATTCGATATCTCTAAATGGACACTGATACTACTGCAAACTTGTCGTGCGAGAAAGCTATGATAGAATAATGGAGTAATAGTTTATGTAGCTAAAGTCCGAGCCTAAGCCATTCCAGAAACTGTTGAGACGTCGAGAATGATAAACCTAGACAATGTTCTAACTGACTGGGCTGAGAAACTTTTACCAGGGCTTAAACATATCAAGAAATAACGAAGCTAGTTTCGTAAAAACCTGGTTATATCACATGGAAGTTAAGAAATGAAATAGAATTTCGTTCCACCGATATGTTTGAGATGAACTCTTCGCATTTTTGTTTTCTGAATTATATGTTCTTTAAGTATACTCAGATGGTAGAGCCCACCTCTGGCGCCAAAGTAACACTTGTCGACCATCTCAAGTCAAAGCCACGCACCAACCAAGTTATTTTTCAAAGAAACTTGCGACAACAAGTCCATGTTATGATTGATTTACACTCATTTCATGAATGTCCAATCCGGTAGGACACTCAGGAAGATAAAAGCGGACAGGAGTAAAATTATGACAAAGCGGAACGACAAATAAAAATAAAATAGTCATGTGTGGCACACGCAAAAATGTGAAACTTGCTCGTGTTTGTGCTGAGAATGGCAGTTTTGATAAACAAAGTTTTATTCCCGAAGGCTCAGTTCGATACGTGATATGAACACAGACTTGACGATATCGAAGGACGCTCTCGCATAGGTACATAATTCAAACTCGCTTGTCTCGATTGATAAGAAACCGGTATTAGTTTCTGTAGATGGCCATGTTTTGACTGCAAATATTGTCAGCTCACATGCAAGAGGCCAGTTGTAAATTTGTAGAAAATCCTCCTTTTTTTCCGTGGGACAACAACAGGCATTTCGGACAGAAAATGCGAATTGTTTTTTTTTCGCGGACACTAAGGGGTTTTACAAGATTATGTAGATGTTCAAACTCTTCTCTTCTAATTGACGTTACGTTCCAGCTGGTCTAGACCGAAGGACAATTTTGACCACACACGATGAAAAAATGTGTAGAAATCCTCACTGCACAGGTTTTTCGCTAACAGGATAAACTTGAGCTAACAAGACTAACTCGGCAAATTAGGACAAGTTTGCAAAGAGTAACATTCAATTGCATGTACAAAGATTTTCAGTTTAAAAAACCTTTTTGCACATTAAATTTATGTCATCTCAAATCTTATCTCGTGGTGTCATACAATATATTATTTATTAACACATTACCCATTTTTATCGAAAGAGATTTGAAAACTTAATCTGAATAGCCTCTGCTTGACTAGATGAGAATGGGCTGATGATTCAGAGGGGTGATAGCAGTGAATACCTTCTGGGTACTGAGCAACTTTAGAGCAGTGAACATGGGTACCCGTGTCGACGCCGGGGCCCAGGTTCAGGAGCCAAGGCGCCCACGACGTCGCGGCCATGATATCGATTCAGACCCCCCCCCCCCCCCCCTCTTTCCACTGGAGCGCTAGCTAGCCCCAAAAGCACACGTCGCGGTAATACTAAACAGGTTGGATGACAACACTGTTTCCGACACTCTCCCTGCTAATTTAGACGTCGTCGTTTACATTTCGTTGCTGGCACAGGCTACATTAATGGCGCTCAAAAATCGCACGACTGATAACATTTTGAAAAAATATTTCCCGAGATACTAAATTTTAACTTAGTCTTCTCGAATTTCGTGCTTAGAATGATAATCAAGCAACTTTAATGACACCAGTATCACAGTTTATAATATTTGGCTCAGCGCAATATTTTTACGGCAGCTAAGAATGAGCCATCTGAGCTAATGGCAGCTATGTACCACAGGGGTGGTATCAGAATGTTGATAATCAGGAGCGTGCAATTACACGGTTAATTAGCGTGTAATTGAATAAGCTTCCTTCACACTGCATCGTTCCGTCTTATAGGAGATTAATGTCGTCTCACGCTACCCCAAGTCGTACGAGTTGACTTGCTGGCTTGGCACAGGCCGTGCCATATCAAAGTCCGGGCGCCGGGGTCGCAGGTTTTTCTACTTTACGCTTTACTGCTTTATCGTTTTACTGTGTGCTTTTTGTAGTATTTTATTGGCTTGGTGTGGTCTTCTGTTTATTGCCTGATTTAAATATTACTGGAGATGGATTTGCGAATTTAAGTATGGGAATAGATTGCGCTGAGATGCAGATGTGCTTTCATATTGGGAACACGATTTTGATAGCAGACAGACAGGAAAAAAAAACTGCGCAAATCCGATTCGATTAAAATGTCCGTATTGTGATGAGAGAATAATTTCGAAATAATTTACATAATCCCTGAATTTCATACTTCGTCAAGGGGGTTCGGGATGAAGTATAACGTTAGCTTTAGATTTAAATGCAGGGAAGTGTGTTTCTTGGTGTACTTGTAGTGGTACTGGTGCAGCAGGCAGCACTTAGTGCCCCAGATCTGTCTGCAAGCATCGTACACATAATTACAGCACAGGAGATGGAGAATACATTCGCTAGTAATCATACAAAATATACATTCGTGGCTCGCAACAAAAATAGTAAAGGTTCAAGACTGACAGCAAGATGGTTTTTATAGAGAAACAAATAAAAAAGGATGCCTCATCCTCAAACATAGAAGGAAGTTATTTTTACAATCATTCCCACCCACATTGTTACACCTACGCACGCAAATTTCACTATATTCCTATGCCTTCCGTTACTTTCGCATTCCCGTTTTTTAATAAAACACATTCCAGGCTTTTTTTTCTTCACCACCTCTATACATTCAGCTTACGAATAATTCTAGTATGCCCTTTTGTTGTTAATATTTGTTTTATCCACTATGTAAATAAGGCAAACGCATTATTACGTTGACAACTGTGAGCGCACGCTGCGCACGCCGCGCACGCCGCGCGCAGCTTGTCTGGGAGCTAAGGGTAATCCTTTAGGCCTCTGCATTGTCACCTTGTTCCTATTCACAAGCAACCTGCTTTACACAGCGCAAGGCTTGGATTATTACGCCACCCACATCCATATCAGCAGGCTTATGTTACTTGTGCCTATACTATTTCGTCGCGCAAACGAGCGAGATCTAGTGTCACAAGGCAGGTAGATTATTTTGAGTTTGAATGTCACTAGAATCGTCAGATCATTGCCGCAGCTCTGCAGATGAATGTAGATTACCTACTTTCCCTTTTCTTTTCTTTTTTTTGTTGTGGAATGGACGAGACGTCATTGTTCTGGTCAAGAGTATGAGGTAAAGTGATACGGAACAGATTTGTGTTCTTGTTTTTAATGGTTTTGCGAACTCTTTGAAATTTCAGTGGCAGCGTTCAGTCTTTCCGTGTAAATGTTAATCGTAGGTCTTCGTGTTGGAGAGTGTGGGTTCGTTATGAGCTTTTCTCGTGACGATGAGGTTTGCTAGTGTGTATCGAACGTGCTATTCAAGTGATGGCTGCATTTTAACACTTTTCCTGTGATAGATAATTGAACGCGGTTAAAATTGAATTCCTTAAATATATATTATGTTCAAACTTAAAACAACAAACAAACCGGTAAACAAACAAAACAACTCAAATAATCCGCGAAAGGTACAAAACACCGGCGAAAAAATCAAGTACTTTTCCTCTTCGAATTGCGAGAGATTTTCTTCTCAGGGTATCAACTTTCTGCCATTCAAAATATCACCTCTTTGTTAAATCCATGCTTTACTATAACTCGGTAAGGTTACAAGATGAGCTGCGTTGGTTGTTGTGGTTTGGATTTCCTAAATCAGCTGAACTGAACCGAATGTGGAAAACATCAACATTTATTTTAAAAACGTGTCAGAGACAAGTTTAAATATTCGTTTTTTTTTTAGAAAATAATCGCCACAAGAACCAAATCACAAATTTTTTTTTTTTTTAATTCTTACCAAATGCTTTAATTATGAGCATTTAACTCACAAATAACTCTTCAAGAACTTACAGAAACATTTTAATTTCACTGCATGTCGCCATGACAATAGTGTTTAAACTAACACTTTCAACTAGGAGTTGAGATATTGGTAAAACCGGACAAGACCGGGCAAAACCGGGCAAAACCCAATAGTCTTGCACAGCGGCTACAATTTTAGCGTCCCAATATCCCATTCTAATTTAAAGCGATTGACATAATCGAGTTTCATGGTTGCAATTCTGATGGCTATGGCATCGTGTAATTTATATCGAGCAACTAAAGATGATAGAGCTCCTGTTGGATTAATTATCACCAGGGAATTAATGGAAAAGTCCGTCGAAAATAGAAGCGGAGAGCGACGAGCAAAAAACGAAAAATAATCAAAGGCTTTAATGACTCGACCTGTGATGATGGAAAGAAATTTCAGCGTCGTTTTGTACAAAAAGGTACAGTGTTTCAAAGTTTTTATTGTCTCAGTGTGATTCGATTGGATTAATAGGTAGCCACGTACAAGTGTGACATTTTGTGCTCATTGCAGGGTCTCTCATTTTCACTGGTTATTTATATCCGTCCGTGTACCTAGGTGCTTTGTTTTGATTAATTTTTAAACAGAGAGAAACTCGTTTGCAGCTTTCTTTGACACAACTAAAAGCCACGTGCGAAAACGATAGAAATTCAGTTTGGAAAAACTCAAACGTTTGTCGCGTTTCCCATTTTCACCACCAATACCTACGATGGCACAGATCGCGGAGTTGACAAGTTCTTTGACCGTCCGCCTAGTTTTCCAAGAAACTCTCTGAATATATCAAAGTTTAGCCAATTTTATTTGCATACGAAATAAGATTATTCCAAATGTTCTTTACAGTTTGTAGTGTTTCGTTCATGCTTCACGTTGACATTTTTCTAAGTCCATATTTTTTAATAAATTTATTGCCTTTCGAAAGTGTGCGACGTGGAGACAAATTGCTACACGAAAGACGTGTTCACAAAATGCCCCGCAAGTTACAGAAAAGCGTCACGAAAGTCGGCTCGCTTGTTAGTCACCGTTGCAATACGAGATACAAATGTTTACAAGAATTGAACAAAGTGAGACTTTCCAAGTTCAATTGGGTACAAACTATAAGACTAGATTGCATTAATCACGAACAATGCGAATCAACCGTTACAATGTTCCCGTGTTTGTGTTTAATATATTTGCACGTAGACATTGTCACACACTGAAAACAACTAAATGAAGCTAGAGGTTTTCTGACATCATCTTTATCAACGCTGGTTTGTTCATTTTAAGGGAACTCCAAGCTTGTCAGCGTTTAGATGAAACCTAACGGAATTTCGAGCTTGACATGAAAGTGTTGCCTCTCAGGCTCCATTCGGTTACGCGTAAATGCTGTCAAGACTTCGACTGGGCAGTCAGGTGTCAGACGCTTTCTTCGTCTCATTATTCCTTGATCATCTCAATCATCCTTACGTCCCGTCTCTATCCAGGATCAGGATTAGATTGTAACCGAGACAATGGACAGTGCTCACCTGGACCTTGTCGGGAGGTGGACTGAGAGAACTTTGTACAGGCCGCCTTTGTAACAGAAGCCGACTGAGATTTATTCACGGTCGGAATTTGATCAGGCGAGTCTTCGACTAATCAAGAGGGGCATGAGGTTGAGGGGTTGATTAGACCTAATCGCTTGACTACGAATAAAAGGTAAAAGAAAAAAAATATATGTGTAGCTCATAAGCAGCGATGTATGTGGAGCTAAAACAAAACAAAATATTTAATAAAATAATCTTGTTTCTTTTTTTCGAAGAACGGTTCTCTTGAAGACATGCGCCCTGTGGCCCGCTCAAAGGAAGTGTTTTAATTAAACGTTATTATCTGAACTGGTTTTGAAACAAAAATACTATCCACAAATGTTTCGATGCTGCAAGGCGGCGAATGATTTAGAGTTTTGATCATCAGGATACGAAACCGAACGCAGGCAGACAGGACATAAAGTAGACCGGTTGATAAATCACTCCTTGTTATTATGGCACACAAGAAGATATTGCAAACCGCCCTCTTTCTTCAGATCAGTGGTTGGTTTATTAATTGAGTAAATAAATCATTAATTGCAGCGAGGTTACTAATTCGAAAAAGAACAATGTATCTGACGCCAGATATATTACTATAGATGAAAGTACAAAGCGAGTTCGTTTCGTTTTTTTGCTATGGAAATATAAAACGACGCTTTAATATCGTATTGCCGTGAGGAAGTAATGAAATGTTCTGAAAAGAATTGGAATCATATAATTTTCAAGCAATTAAGCAATTATTAAGTTACTTCCTACCTCATCAGTAAGTTTTATTTGAGAAAACCAGAATAAAAAAGTCCGTAAAGTTTGGTATACAGTATCACCATAAAAGTTTATGTTTGGTAGCAAATGAGCGACGACGTATCGCGCATATAATCGAGTGCGGGCATGCAAAGCAGCGTCGCGCGTCGCGTCGGCAGCGTCGCGACGCCAGATAGGAAAGCTGGCCAAGAAAGATATCCTCTCCGGTTCGGACATGAATGCTAAAGCACGATGAGCTCCTGACTGAATTATTGGATCGTGCCCGTGGAGCACAGAAAATCAGCGACGCTCCTCAGGCGGCTAACTGTTCGGAAAAAGCGACGCTTTTGACCGGGAGACGACGCTTCGAGATAAACTTGTGGTTGAACGAAGTGCGGAGATAAGTTTATGAAAAAAGAAAACTTTGAAAATTTCCACCACAACAAACCGTCACCGATATTCCTGATCTTTTTTTGGCTGGTCCCATCTTTTTTTCTTTTACTCACTCCGGTATAACACAAAACTTTGCTCCGAGTCAACATTCCAATTTTTGAGAAATACAGAGAAACTTTGAGCGACTTCTTGGTGGCGGATAAACTCAACTGCACGCGAGAGGATGGTCGAAGATGCAGACCTGCGTTTTCCTCCGAAGCATCACGTCACGGGAGGAAACGCAGACATCCTTTCGATATTCAAATTTTATCAACTTCGTTCTAGTTGTTTGAATGGCAAAAGGAACGATTGAAGATTGGCAAAAAGTTTGCAAGAAAGAGAGGGAGAGAGAGAGAGAGAGAGAGGAAGAAAAGATGACAAGAAATGTATATAGGATTATAATTTTCATAACTTTTAATCGAATCCATCACACACCTCCAAGATGGATTACACACAGATTCCCTTGGAAATGACTTTTTAGAATGCGTATCGATATTTGATATGTTCTGGTTAATTTTTTGGTTGAAACCCTTGCATTGCATTACCTTACTACCTGAACTGAAAATATTTTAATCAAAAAGCTATAAATCACTCTCACCACGTAACATCTCCGGCTACATAATCGACTAACCACAAATTTCATATTCAACTGTTACCGTCTCAAAACTGCTGTAACAGCATCATTTTCACAAACTCCATAAAAATAATATGCGATTATTGATCTTGTTTCACTGTCTCTTTTCGTCGACCAAAATTGCTACTCTCTGCAGTAGGATGATGTAAACCCCAATCACTTTTGAGGTTTGACCGATCACTAACTTTCGACCATCCATTCAAGTATCACATTCAATATCCGGCGGGGCGAACGTTTGATATGCTACCCTTTCCCGCTTTCCCGTTTACCCGCTTGCTCCTCTTCTTCCCTCGTTCCGTCATCAGCCGTCCTTCTCGCTTTGTACGACTTATTCGGAGAAAGGACTCTTTCTGTATCGAGCGTATTCTACTCACTAAATAGATACTTTTCTCATTACGATCTCGGTTAAAATTATCGCATGTTGCCAAAAGTGGCAATAAACACAGCTTGATTTGGGGAACTCGGTTTCAACGGCAGCTTTAAACGGCAAAATCGGCTTCTCCTCCGTTTTAGTTGGTAATCTCGGCACCTCCACATCAGGGTCACACTCATTTCGTGTGCTTTCGTGCATTTGATTACTTTAACGCCAAGGTGATGACAGCACGCGTTTTACAAAATTTGCGTCGGCAATTATTCTCTTCAGTTAATTATATTATCTTTGTCGACAGTTCTAAAACAGAAACAGTGTTTCATATTTCGTAAGCTGGAAAACTGAAAGTACACCGAGAAAATGCCGGAGAGAAAAGGGCAACTTGGAATGAGAGAAGCGTTCTTGTCTAGAACGAAGTCATTCGAGAACGTACATAATCTTTAAAAAAAGTACTACAAAAGGCATGACAAATATCACGAATGAATAATTGTTAATGAGCAATAAGCTATGCTGAAAGAATGATTCTGACTCAAAAAAAAAACTGCAAAATGGCATGCTTCTTCTTTTCACCAGTGTTAATCCGAAATACAATTTAACATCGCACAACTATACACAACTATAATTTTACATCGTGTTCAACTTTTGAACACAAACACGCGGTTTTTTTTTATATTCGTTGATAAATTGACCAAACAGTTACAGGTTGTTACAGCAATAGTTACTGTTAGCAGACATACTCGTATGATCAATCCTACCTTTATGCTTGACGTGCTAATAATTATTCAAAATATATTCAAATTTCAAGGTGCCACTAAATTAAAACAACCTAATCGCACGATCTCTGAAAAGATGCCTACATCTTTTTTCGCCAACCAAAATTCCAACCTCTATCTCTCTTCAATTCTGTTACACCTTTTTATGCTTCCATTTCTAGATCAAATCAGATGCCGCTCCAAACACAACACCATACCTCTTCTACTCTGCTACACTTTCGTTTTTTTTTTACCCTACAGCCATATCTCGAAGTTGTTCCACCATTGAGTAGCTGGTTAGCGAACCATGAGCCATGCACCGAAGAGTGGTCATCCCATTGAGAAGCCGAGGATGCTATTGCTGGAGGCTGTCTGGACGTGCTCCATCTCGTGCAGACTCGGACAAGGATCGTGCGTCCTCGTGTCGTGCGTCGGACACACGTCGTTGTGGATGCCGCCGACGCCGCAGCGGACCGGCACCGACACCGGCAGTGCTCGACGTTAGATGTTGGCAGTCGCTAGCGTGGAGTTAGCCAGCGCGCATCGTAGCAGAGGGGTTGTTGCGACCTGCACAGCGACGCGCGCAGCGGTACCCTAGGAGTTCTCCAGGATTTAACGCCGTGCTTCAGGATGTTTTTATTAATTATAAGTACACGTGTGTGGATTTATGTTGAATGACTTTGAGACGAGGTGGATTTTTTAGCGTGTGGTTGCAAGCATGTTGACGAGGCAGTGAGTTTGTGTCAGCTTTTTTGATATTAAACTTTTTAAAAATATGCCGTGTTTTTTGTTTTACCAATTTTAATTAGTGTGAAAACCGAATGTAGCTAACATTTTTTATTTTTTGTTATCGTTTCAATTTAACCGATATCGCCGAGTGAAAATAGTTTGCAAAGTAAATAAGATGAACGCTGTCAAACAGTAGATTTCAAGTTTGTTCATAATTGTGTTCCAAGTTAACTTTATAATTTCCAATTAAAATAAAGCCCGCATCTCATCAATAATTCATACGTGCGCGTTCATTTTCTGTCGACATCTAGTGAATTTCGCGATTGATCTGCTAGGTTTATACTGTGAACAACACTCAGGCTGTGGTAATGATATCCTTGTTAGGCGGCCCACGACCACCCTATTAAACTGTGCTTAGCTCGCAACATAAAACAGTTTCAAACATATTTTGTGCATCAAAGCGCCTATAGCTATATTATCTATTGCGTGTGCCGGGTTGCCTAACGAGCGTAAAAACGACTCGGCGGGCTTTTTGCGCGAAAATGGCTTCCAAGTTTTTGTGCTCGTGAGGCAAAATATCAAAGCTTGCGCTCTAGGGGAAGTGAGAACAATTAATTTGTGTCCCGACAATTTCCAGAACCAAAGATTATACAATTATTCTTCATTAAATTCTTTCCTGTGCAAGGAACCGTGATTTGTGAATCATTTCTCTCTTGGATTGGAGACGTCATTCGCAATTGTGGATTGCGCCCGATATAGGTTTTCGCAAGATTTTATGAGTGTGGAAAGCTCGAGCGTGTGTCGTGTGTAAAAGTGCCATCACGGATTAAGTTCCCTCAAGCATGGCATTTCACCTGAGATGCGTGGTTTGGAGGCTGCTCGTGTTTCACCAATTGTTACTGCTGAGACTGGATCCAGTTCTGTCTAAGATATCTGTCGACGAGGAGACAGGTATGACGAAAACATTTTCATTGCATCGTAAAAACTTCTGCGTTGTATTGTTGAAATTGTCGCCGGGGCTGTCGTTCAAGTCCTGAATTTGACGGGATGTGCGACCATTCCGAGCGTTGTGGAAAGGGAATGAGATACAGAAAAATAATATATAGATTCAAAAGTGTAGCAATTACTAGCTTGGTTGAGTGGTGGTTTTCAGAGCCATGGTTTGATTTTATGACGTGTTTTCCGGTTTTGTTCAACCGAGCAAAACCGGAAAACACATCATAAAATTACTAGCTTGCTTGCCTTTTTAGAGTGTAGGAACTAACAGCCAGGTGAGATGGAATCAGCGGTAGTTGTCCCTCTGCATGCCCAGGTTGCTGTACCAAAGAACCACTTAATATAATTTGATGCAGAAAATTAACTTTAATCCGCAGGATTTACGAATAATCCGAATATAGTAGATACATAAAGCATAGTACATATTATTGCATTCTAAATTCCAATTTCAACAGCCATCGCCATAGCAACCTCACATGCACTTTAATCTACCGAATGCACATTATCTGCAGTTCATGTAGGTTCGCTACCAGAGGAGCTAATGCACTTTTCAAACAATGCAGCTGGCTTGCTCCATTCAATGTGCACAATAAACATGGGCAAATAATAGACCATGTAATAACTATGGATCCAGGCCTAACTCGTTTTCGTTCGCTGCATTGCGCAAAGCAGTACTCGTGAATCGTGATATTATTGTCGACTGGAAAATGAGTGGTTTTAATACATTTTCATTGGGCAGCTTTCAATGAATGCTTTTTATGTGGAATTATTTCAGGGTATCTTGTTGCTGAGTGACAGCCCTCAAAAGAACTGAGGAAGGAACTTCTCTTGACTTTTTTATGGAACATATTCGATTTTTTCGATGTTTTTTTTTTGTTAATGAAAGAATTCGAGAATATTTACGTTTTGAAAAAAAAAACTCTGTTTTGGAACGCTTGGGATCCAAATATTGACCTCTTCTGTATGACACCTAATAACCCTTTCATCTGTGTTTATAAATTATGTAAATAGTTCGTCTCTTTCAAAAGATTCCGCTAAAACTTCTCAAAGGGCACGTCTAAAGACGTAACCCCAATTGTTTGCACCAAGGAGGCGCAGGTCTCCAGCTGTCTGGAGGAAGTCGCCTCCTCATTTCCGCTCCAAGACATTTTCTCTATCGCGCTTTCCATACAAGATTACCACTTTTCACTTTTCTTTTCCACGCGCTTCGTCCTGCCCCTCTAAACAACACACAGACCTTCTCACATGATTGATGAAGACACATGTATCACAAATTTCAGCTCGACGAACAATTCAGTAGCAGTACAAAAAAAGAGGCCTCATAACAATAGGCAAGTCACAGTGTAAGCCATAAAACATGTTTGGCAAACGATATTCTTAGCAGAGAATATAGACGATCTTTCTGAATTTATTTATTTTTTGATGTATTTCTCACCATCTCCACTTCTAGCAAAACAAATAACTTTCATATAACTAAATTTATGCAGATGTGCACTTGGGCTGGAATAGACGCTTCTTTACTGCGAAAAAACGCTACTATATATCTGCATCAGATTTACTTTTATTGAAAATAGCAATTCAATCTTTTTGTTTTTATACGCGTTTTGTTCATGCACCAAAGAAAAAATAATGGAGTTACTTTTGCAGCACAGTTAAGAGCAAGTTTTGCGATCGAAAATTCCGCATGGGCAACAATTTATATTATTTAAGTTCAATTTAAGCAGACTGATTTAATTAACCAAGCAAAAATGCATTAGCCATACGCATTTGAAACTCAATTACAAAAGCCAGACACGTCGTTATACGTCATTCTCATCTATACTTGCGTTACTCTCGCCATTGCATTATGATCAGTCTGCGGATGACTCGCTCTCTTTCTTTGGCAATACATTATGCATTAGAGATGACTGGGACAATGCAGTTTCTAACCCTCTATTCACCCTCAATCTCATATCTAACACCCCACAGAATACACAAGAACATTTCATGACGGAACCTCAAATCTTTCCCGGCGACACTTCCATCCCTAATGACTACTTAAAATGATTTGTTTGCTGTTATTTGCGATATTTTGCACGAATACTTGAGTAACCAGCATATTCACAGAGATTCATGGCTTTTGTATGCTTTGTACATCTCTCCTGATAACAAATGTCTTCCTCGCAGTGATTTCTCGTGTAATTTTTTTGTATTTTTTTCCCCAGCTGTTTGATAAATGTGTAATATCTTTACATTTTCACTGAGTGGAAAAGTGTGATGATTCAAATTTTGAAATGGCTGCTTGTGATGAAAAGGCTGATTCACTACGCGATGTTTTATTATGAAGTATTTCTGAAAGAAAATTTCTAGCCGAAGAATATGCATGGCTAAAAAGTGTGGTGAACAAAATCGGATGAGTACAGTAAGCAGCTAACACCAAAATTAGTCAAAGCCCACTTTATTTTACCAACTACACTGCTCAACAAATGATGCATGTAATTTAATTTGACATCAAAATATTTCACGAGCACGTTCACGCAGTAGATTTTTACAAACATTGCTATTAAAACGATCCAGCCAACTTTACCAGTAGCGAAACCGCTCAAAAGAAAACACTCTCGAAATAAAAACAAACTCAATCAAACGCATCGAACACAATATCTAGACATGTAAAATGGGGGAGGAAAAATTCCAGGCAGGCAGGCGTGTAAGGGGGACCCACTCAGTGGGGGGACCCTACCCAAGACGGCACAGGGGTCAGTCTTGGAAAAAAAAAAGCTGAATCATAGCTGACACATTCTAGCGCGAAAGTGCAGCCAGCTTTTGACTAGGATAAGCTTTAGTGCAAATCAAAAGCGGCCGGAGCGTCGAGATTTAGCCAAGAGTTAAAGGCCGTTGACATTCCTTTTAAAATCTAGTGGTGATCAACAATTAATTGATCAATTCATTAAAATCTCGATGATTGGCCAAGTAAACGGGCGCTTCGAAAAACAGTCCAGCCAATCAAAACCGGTTTTATTTAAAAGTATTTTGCATGAATGTCATCCGTTCACGTATTGCTATTCTAATAGCAAACTTGCTTCTAGTTCTTTTTCTTTTATTCGCATTTGCTTTTATTCGTGCGATTTTTGTCACAATTTTGTGTCCATCATTGGGGCTTATTTTTATGCATTGCACTTGAATAATTCTTAGTTATCTTATTTTTAATTGTGTTTGTGGTTCAGAGATTTCCCATTGAATTTGAAATTATTTTCGAATATTCAAGCAATCATTCCCAATAGTCAAGAAAAAAGTATCCATATCCACACAACACAGAGAACATCAACTCGCCTCAAACCATAAAGACGCAACGGTACCAGCGCTACGTCTGAGCACCCCCTCACCCACACGGTTTTGTACAACATCTACACCATGATCTGAAATGTACAACAATTGAATCAGTGACCCATGAGCAAGGCATCGCGTTTGATCCACGAGGGTTGCACAAAAGGAACGCGTCGCGGCAGATTACTATAGACGCACGTGCGGGTGTACTGGAGCAACTCTCGAGCCGCCCGCGCTAGGGAGTAACCCTTGGTGTAACCCTTGGTGTATTGGATCTATCGGCCATCAATTCCCAGTAGATCGTGTCATCAGTGCACACATAAACACAATGTGCTTCATAGGGGTGACTGGATGATCTCGACGAGCATTAGCACTTCCATATTGCGTTGTGCAAGTCGACGCCGAGGCCGAAATGCAGTTTTTGGGGGTGCGTTTTCGGGCATGTTTTATGGAGTGTATATATAGACAGATGTGATATTGATGGGAATTGGTGAAGCTTAAAATTAGTATGTTCTGTTTGTGTGAGACAAAAAAAAACGCGTGTAATCGATTTTTGTGAAATTGGTCGCTGATGGAGTGTTTTAGGGTTGTTAATTTGGAGGGTTAGTTTCGTTCGGATTGGGGTGAAATTTCAGTCGTGAAGACTGAAATGTATTCGTGAGAGCTGTTTTTATATCACGTGTTCAAAGGCAATCAAATGGGAAGGTTACGCGTGCTTTTGTATTCATTGGTCATTTTGGTTTTGTGATTTTGGCTAGAGTAAAAATGCAGTTATATCAGCGTTACCACTGCATTTCATTTAATCTAAGCCTTACCCCATAAACATTCTGTTAAGCACAGAAATAAAGCGATGTTTTTTTTGCATATTTCATGGTTCAAAAGCTGGTGCCAAAAGTGCTACGAAGTGGTGCCCCATTTACTCGAGCTCTCGCACAATTCTCTTGATCTCTCTACAGACTACAAAACTCATATTTTTACAGATGACGCCGCCAAAATGTTTTACCCTGCACCATTCGTTTTATTTGGACGAACATTTTCCAACACTAAGATACGCTATATATTTAATGCCCTGCCCACTTTGTCAGCGTTGATTACTTTAGGCTGGGTGCAAATATCCTAATTAGAACATTTTCATACCTTTTTTCCCAAGCAAGCCCAGAGGTGATTATCTCGAGTTGTCTTATTGTTGAGTATAATTATGAGAATCTTGGTTTTTGCAAGTCTGAGCTGCGCGCGCTGCCTATAGCCATTACCTGTAATTACCTCACAAGAACCATACAAGGAAGAAAGTTTTATCTAACCGGTCACAGGACAATCTCAATTATTGTACGCTGTACAGGTTGCATAGCACCTAATAGTTAAGCAAAGTCTTATTTAATGTACATCGGCAATTTGTGCGAACATTTATGATCTCTAAAAATTTCTCGGTTGGTGCAGCAGTCAAATAAATCTTGTGAAGTCTTCCTCATCAAGAGTGTTCTCTCTGATTTCGGAAATTTTGCTAATGAGCGAATCGAATAGCATCACTTCTTGGTAGAAGTAAGTTTCATTGAATTGGAGGCCATGGAAATGATCAAACGAACGTCAATCTCTGTATATAATATGATATTGCTCCCTGATTATGCATAGGTATACAAGGAAAATTAGAGCAATGTGAGGACTGCAGTGAATTTGCCAGCTCACTTCAGCTGGGCGTATACCATTGCAATAAAATAGTATTTTGAGAGACTGTAAATTGAATTTACCTCTATAATTCAACATCAACACTCAACAGCAGCGTGAATAGTAGTAGAATGTATAACTTGTTTCGACACGCCAGCTACACTTATGCAAATTTATCCGGCGTTCATTCATCATCTCAGTGATCGTAAAGCAGAGGGTCGAGCTTTAGCGTCCAGCGCAGGACACGACACGTTCTAATTCTCTACTAAAGAAAATTTCAAAAACTTTACAGCTTTTCCACCTCCACCAGTAAAAACTCAAACGTCCGACCTTTCAGATCACCACTGTAAAGAGTAATATTATGCAACCCCAGCATAACAAGGTACAAAAATCAACTAATAGTGTTACTGAAACGTACAGTTAAAGGGAAACTTTCAAAGCCCCGTGGTGTTCGTGTACAGCCAGTAGTTTCGTGAATCTCGAATGAAAATTACTTTTCACTGGAATGGCCTGGTCTAACATAAGGACGAGATTCAATGATTTTAACCCGCAGAAATTCACTCTGTGTGTTTTCTCTCGAGGGAAATCTGAGTGTGGTTAGCCGATTACATTGGAGATGATAAAAAGTAGAAATTCGCACCTAGCGGCGTTCACACATGGACCAAGCCACATGATTATTTTCTTGCATCGATGGCTTTAAAATGTAAAGAGCTTTGGTTACATAGTCAGCAGGAAGTAATCATGCATAGGATAATTATCTTCGTAAGGTATTATTCTTTTCTTACCACCGTGAAGGTCTGTGGTTTTTTAATACTCAAATTGTCGCACCACAATCTTAAGCGATGTTTTCCTTTTCAAATCAAGGTAAGATAGTTTCAACTTTTGTTAAAAATTCGAATCCCAGTATGACAATGCCTATATTTTCATTGGGTGTCATCAAGAAATGCACAGATAATTTGACTTTAACTGAGTCGGCAAAGACGTTCTGAGCGAAGTCATCACAATGAAATGATAGTTAAATACAATTAGATTAAGATTCCTGTCAACAAAGATGCAACGTTCGTGCTTGGAAGCGATGCATCATTTGAATGGTGGCTAGTTTCTTGCAAACTGACTTCAGCTAATGCTGGATAATTGTCTGCCACAGATTAACTTACACTCCTTGTCGACTATGCGTTGTCATCCGCCTAGTTTTTGTCACTGCTACAAATCCCCAAGCTCGAGGACGAGATGGGAGCGTACTGGACGATCAACGATATTAATCATATTATAATAATTGTTTAACTCCTTCGATAACGACGATGCAAATCACCGCTATAGCTCGGTGGAGATCTGAAAGGGCGATGCCAAATCAGATCCAAACCGAGCAGTGAGTTTATTTTCGCCGGTTGATTCGTTGCCAATTTCGAGAATCATTGATTTTATTTCCCGTTTCGGGCATTTTCTCTACGTTTGGTGACGCGACACAGGAAACCAATTTGCTGGAGCTTTTTATCTCCGCTCTAATTAAACAAGGTTGCGTGGCTTTATCGGGTATAGCCGACAGCTTTATTTAAAATCAATTTAACGTCTTTTGTCGGTGTCTAAATTTCTGATAAAATCGTTATTTTTCCTTATTACAAAATGAACATGCTGTTTCACTAATCCATTTTAGCACAAATCGAATAAAGAATCGGCGCCAGTTCATATCGAGCGAGCTATGGTTTTAAAGGATGCTTCTATCTAGTAAATGATCTACAGTTGCGGGCAGCTGTTGTTGAAGGGTTATCTTGGGGCCCCCACACACTTCCACTGACCACTGTTAATAATTGCACGAATCAATATTTGAAATGGTCAACCGACAACTCGCGGTCTGTTTGGACGAGATGCTGGCCACTAGGGCCTGTGGCAGCAGCGCCCAGCATGCCCCGATCGCTACAAGGGATGGGTCGAGCCACAGAAAACGCCGTCTAGGTTCGCATTATCTCTATCCGAGCTTAGAGCATCAGTTTGCTCTCTCGACCACAAAGTGGTTGTTCAATTAAACTACAGCATCTTCAACCATTCTCATTTAGTCCAAGCTTTTCTTCATCTTCTTCGTGGACGTTTCAGGGGCCACTAATGCTTATACAACAGGATTCTTAAGACTTTAATTAAAATTTTAACCTAAATTATGTTTTAGTCGGTATAATTTGTCATGTTAGGTGAGATTTGACGTAGCTGATGAAAATGCCATGCCAAACTATAATTAATGGACCGTGGTGTCGTTTTTTGAAGCAATTAAAGCGTGATCTTCTTTGCTCTGTGCTAGTGAGAAAGGTTCTGCTTGGTTTGGCACCACTTCTGTCTCCAGCATTTTTGTTGAATGAAACTCGAAAACAACGAAAAAACTGTCCCTTGATTGCGTTTGTGTCTTAGCACAAGGAAAGACACCAGAAGAAAAACGAGACGGAGTTTACTTTTTGTGCGCTCTCTCGTCGCGCGTTGCTTTGTAAATGTTGTTGAAGATTGCAGCTACTTTGTAGGTAAATGGCTCTTTTATTGCTTCATAAAGCAATGTCATTTTCCGCCAACAAATTGCATAGATGTTTCTTTCGTACATGAACAATTTAAAACAACTAATTGAAACCAATTTCCATTTCATAACGCCATGGTCGGTCGGTCAGTAACTTAATTTCAATCCCGTTTAAATAATTAGCAAATTTCTCATCATAAATTGCATAGTCTACTATTAGGACAGGAAAATTGTAATTTTCTTTTCTTTTAGCGTTCTGCATGACCATAGCTCGTTAAAACCATGTACTTTGCATGCACTTTACACAATGCACAATCGCAACACGCTGTATTAAAATTTAAAACAACAAACTAAGTGCATTATTAATTATTCAATAAACAAAAAAGCATGTTTCGGCAGGTAATCTACTGTTTTTGATACATTGGAAACCTGTATGTATGCCTGACTAGCTACAGGAGCGGGCATGTGTGTGCCGCTTATACAATCTTGGCTTGTCTCTACCTGAGTTTTGTCGTGTAGCCGTGATTTAATCAGGGTGGTGGGCGTGTCTGGAAACACGCGTGTTTTTCAGCATTTTCTGCATAACTCCTTACCCAACATGCAATGGATATAATGAGTGATTAGCGTGTTGCATATCACCTAGGGGATGCATGAATTCATGAGCTTGAAGCCCAACTGATTATCTGCCATCCCACAAATTGACGCATGCAGTCGAGACAATTAATCATGCTGATTAATATGTTTATTTCCATTCATGAAAAGCAGAAGAAAGTTTATAGAAGCGCATTGGAGTTCAGAAATATTTCAGATTTAATTTGAATCAGGTCTGTGTTAGATCCACTAATATAAGATAGCATATTTACTTTGTATTTATTTGCTCCTTTGAAACTAATTGTAGTAGTAAGCTATGAACAACAAAATAAAGATTATATTGGACATATATTGACAGATGGACGTATTGACATTGATTCATAACCAGTTAACAGATCGAATTTTAGTTTTGGGGTTTAGTGTTTGAAAATAACCCTATTATTGACACAGGGGAAAGGATGGTATCTTACAAGTTTTTTATATTGTTTGATCGAAAGACATTCCGTTTACCAAACGTAGCTGCTGGTATCGGAAGGTAATATTTGTATTTCCTTATCTTTATACAACAGAGATTATTTTCTCTTGCATCTCACATCATGCCGCATGGCCTTACACTTCTTAGCATTGAAACCGACCAGGAAATACATTCTTTGCGAGGAAATACTCATATCTTATCACATATAGAAATGTTTAAATTGAGACATTCGTTGGTACGGAAAAAGGTAGAGTGTGTACAAACTAGATCCTTAAGAGCCTAAATTTCACCACAAAACATTTTGATGCGCGACGAAGCGTAAAATCATTCTTCGAACGTGAGATGATTTCACAAGTGTGTGGTCAAGAAAAGGTATTATCAAAATATTTACATGCATCATTGCGACGTTACAGTTTTTTTATTTAATTTCAAACACATAGCAACCATTTAAAGTAAAAAACTAGTTTTTTGCTGAAGCTTAATCGTATAATCTTAGAAATTATAAACGGTAATAACAGGGAAATAAACCTGCCAATCACCAAAATTAGGACTTGTTTTACGGGGCTCATATGCACCGACGTTCAAAAATAGTCTCTATACACCATTAATTTAATTGTGCACTTCACTGATCTCGTTTAAAACCGGACTTAAAGTCAATTAATACCAAGCGATTTCTTTAATTCACTGGCTTGCGGACGGTGTCTAAATTTCTGAAGCACGCCTAGCACGGTGTAGTCACATAGTGTATCACTCCGGGTCCACGACGTAATTGCCAATGAGGGGTTGTGTCCACCAGCTCTCAGCTAAATTAAAGCTGGCATATTATCTCTAACTGAGGGAAGCTACCAGACAACGTTTCAACACTTTACAAGAGGGGACAATTTAAGCTTAATGGTTCATAAATTCACCGGGACATAAATGCAATTTGGCACTTTCAGCCAATGTGTCCGAAAAACTGACCTCACGTTTTGGTGAACGCGGGATTCACACGGGAACCAAGTCGAGGCAATCTCGCTGTACGCTAGTTTATGATGTGATTAAAACTCCTGTTTTTAAATCTCTTGAACAAACATTGTGGTTTTCGTGGGTTTAAATTACGTTTTAAATAGCATTTACTAATAAACTATTTCAATATGTTATACGCTTGTTTCGATTGAAGTTTAAATTCTTACGCTGTAGCTGCTTTAATAATTCATGGAGATATGAATACTATCATCTTCAACTATTCTATGGCACGCTATAAAGGAAACGGAATTTGTATTTTCTTAGATGATCCTAAACATAAGTTAAAATGTTTCAAAACTTGAACAACCCTTGGGACAAACAAAAGGCCCAGCGGGCAGTTTTGACACACACTTTCGACTTATGTCAAGTTGCGTTTGGGTCCTCTTGGAAGATGCAAATCCACTCTAAAATGTCAAGAATATTGTTGAAAATTCAAAAATTTCTTTGCCGAATTCAGAACAGCATAATTGTATTTGTCCCATTCTTCCTTTGGCCATTCAATAGCTTTCCTATGCATGTGCCTGCATGTGCTTGGTTTATTTACCAACTGACCGCATAGGTATGAAGTGTGCTTGAGTACAAAGACTACCGCTGTTTTTCTAAGATAGCACGTACGTTCTTCACCAGTCGTCGACACGAGTGCAAGGTTCAGATCGTGCCCCGCTAATCGTATCTCTCTCGAATCTTACCAGTCAATAGGTACGACTTCGTTCCAAAGTAAGGAGGAGATTATCTACATGTGTGCTGAAGTGCTGCCTGTGTTTTTACAGGTAAAAAACAATCAACTCTTGACGCTTAAGTTGAGAATGGTGCTCATAGGTACTTACACCGGAATGAAATGTAAGGTATACCTTTAGAATGTGTGTAATTACATAGAATTGCTTTGGTGATCCTGTTAAATATCTGAGCGCAAAACGTAATGTTCAATCCATGTGTGAAATGGAACGGTACCAAAAAATATGTCCTTCAAGTATTTTGCGGACCTCCTTCAGAGAACGGCACATCAAAATGTGTCGCTTGTTCACAAGCAACGCATAGCTTTGTGATTTGTAGGTGAACGCCTGTTTTTTCAATTTGCAAACGGAAATGACCGTCCATAAAGATATTTGTCGCAATAACTTTGTTTTAACAACTTCGAACACCTTTGCTATTGACGGGAAAACTATAAAAATGGTGCTATTAATTTACAGTCTGCAACGATTTAGTAGCAGACCAGTCGAAGGTTTTTGTAAACTCTGGCCCATTTTTACTCTCGAACACAGACGTGGGACTCTTTCATAAATAAAGCATTTTCCATAAATATTACTTGAAAGTTGGGGTCCTTTGTTGCATGAATTGTTCTATCAGCCAAGAAAATTAAGATCAAATGGGTCAAATTTTCTTTAATTTTAACTCCTTGAAATGAAATGAATTTTCATATTCCAACGATGACTCTGCTCCAACGAGAAGGAACTTATTTCTTGTTTCATGGGTAGACAGGTATTCATGATAAAGTATAATTATAACATTCCATTGCCAAAAAAAAAGGAATAAGGAAAAAACACGCTTTTATAATATAATACCAGGCATTAACACTTCCAAGGTTTCCTGGGCTTTCAAGCTACCGGAGGAACCAATTGAGTGGAAATCATAAGCAATTGCTTATTAATTAGCTAATAAGAATTAACAGTTATAACAAAGCTTAGACGAATTAATGAGTTTTTAACTTGAGTATCAATTATCAAAGACTTTAAATTACTTTCTCTGCTTAACTGTAATATGAGCGCCAGGTAATTCACGCGTTGGTGGTGTTTAAGATTTAGTAAATGGGCTAAGGTAATGGTTGGTCGTTATTTCCTGATCTACCTGATGCTAACGTGTGATTTATGAGCTCATTATGAAGTGTTTTGTTTCAGTTTTGGAAGGAGGAGGTGAAATGATATATGCCAGTGATTACGTTTTATCGATTGCGTCAGTTGCACCGGTAATAAACGCTAATTGTCATTTAATTTACTCACTGATAATTTGGTTCGTTTTGATAACATTCTCATTTCATGAAATAAAAGTTCCTTGAGTTACCTTTTTAGTTCAAATAGTAAAATATAATGCTACTTATATTACCAAAGACGGACCGTTTTTCCTTTTCCTAAATTATTTTCGAGTTCAATAGTTCCACTGTAGTTTGAACAAGTAGTTCGAACATTACCTCCAAACGAAGTGGAAGAGTTCTCGTCACAGCCACATCGAATTGTTTCAAATGCAGTTTCAGAAGATCCTTTGATGTGACAATAATTGCATTATTGCAGCTTGCTGGATGTCCATTGAAATTAATCAAACGTAAATAGCAACTGCATTTTTTTCTGCTTCCCTGTTCTTCTTTTCTCTTTTTTCTATTGCGTTATCGATTCTATTTAGAAACGTGCACTATTATTTTCTACTTCCAATGGCAGAAATATCCGGAATGAGAACAACAACACCCTCGTGGTGTTATTGGAAAGATATTGAATTCGGATAACAGGCACTTCATTCCCATTTCCTCCTTTCATTCCCAGAATCCTTCTTCCAGACAATTTGACATAAATTGAAACCCACATTTTTTGGATGTACACAAATGCGTTACGTTCTGTTTGCATCCATTACCTTTCAGAATATCTGCTCGAACATTTGTTACTTTTTCGCATCGGTTATGGGCTGAGGGGTGGTTGGTAGGGGGGGGGGGGGGGGGGGGGGGGGGTGGCTGAAAGCCAAAAATCTTTTAATCTTTCTCTTCGAAATATTAAGCCCAAAAGAAATACACGGCCGACCGACTCTTTACTGGAAGCAGAGAGCAGTGAATCTGTTTTGCGAGGGGGACTTAGCATGGGGCCAGATGAAGCTGCGAGCTCGAAATCGATGCAACTCTTATGTTCTATATTTTCTCCCAGTTTACACTCTCCAGTTGTTCAAAATGTGCCTCTGTACAAAAAATTGTGAAATTTTTGTATAATAACCATGGGCTTAGTTTTCTTATTAGATAGCAATTTTAATAATTGGTGATGATGGACACGAAACATGTTACAAAAATAAAATAAAAAATCCATAATATATCCATGTTGATATCAAAAACCCTTATTATATATCGGTTCAGAAACCGTTATCTCTGATACCTTAAAAAGCAAAAAACCGGGGTTACCAAGTACGACACTTTTCCATACCGTGCAGACTTATAAATATGCTAACATAAAGGCAAAGAGGCATTTTAAAGTCAACAATGTTCTCAATTCGAAGCACGTCCCACCAATTTGCGGTAACCATCTCCCTAAATCACTGAATCTGTTTGCGGAGATAAAGAACAATTCAATTCCAAGCCCGTATGATTCATAACCACGGCGTGCCAATGGAAGTCGTGCCCCACCTTTCATTTGGTCCCGATCATCCCTTACACGACGCCCGGCGAGGGTGTCTAGCTACTTGCGATCAACACCTAGTCCAACAGTGTGTCAAAGACTCCGTCTACTTTGATACCATGCCCGCGTTAATGTGTAATCTTTTGCTATCAAAGGAAGAGCACGTTTTCCTTCTGGAAAAGAGAAATAATCTCTGAGCTGAACATGTTTTCGCATCCTTAGCATTACTGATTGCTTTCCTTTTCTCCCACGAACTTGTTCGGTCTCTTTCTGTATCGGAACATACATGCAAGAAGCCATTATGCATCCAGAAGTATGACATCGGCATTCAGAGAGAGTTTTCTTCTCTGATCTTAAAATATCTGAATTCATCTCATACCAAAATGTTGATCCAAGGAACTTCATCCCTAAGTAAGGTGCAATTGTGTAGCACCCCATTTCACTTAATCGCTGCAAGACCGTCGAGCCTTAACCCTCCAAGTGACAAATGCTTTCTTGCTGTATTTCTTCTGCGCTCCCATAGCCTTGCGGTCTAAGACATTGTCCTGAAATCCAGGGGGTGGGAGTAACATTCTCTACTGGCATTGTGTTGCGATGAGCAAGAAGTTCTGCGCGGCCTGCCCGGCACTTGTGTATAGCGGTGGTGACATTCGAAGAGCTCGAGGGGTGGCTACCTGTCAGATCTCAGCTCCGTTAAAAGCGACCAAGCTCTTACATTTCTGACAGTTCTGTCCACAAGAAACAATGGGCAACGTAAGGAGCAAAAAAAACAAGATGATATCGTTTCAATGGTGAGCCTAAGACAATTGGGGGTGATTGAATTCAGATCTTGAAATTTGATATCGAGTAGATCGATGAAAAGAAAATGTTTTAGATATGATTTCCTTTCGGGCATTATTTTTTTCAATCAAGCTTTTTTTAATAGATATATTTCCTCTCGTACGTTTTTCGTTCAAGCCCAGACCCAAAATCTACTTTCTTTCGAAAATGTTATGAAAACTGCTACAACCTTGCTAAGGGCTTGCTTCTTTGTTTTCATACAAAGGCAATGTTCTTAAAATCATCTCGAAATGTTCCAAAACAGATATTTACTCAAGACACAAACACACCTGGATCAAATCGAGGAAGATCAGACAAAGAGGTTCACGTCTTCACGTTTTAATGAATGCCTAATAGCTCGGCCTCTTTTAAGTAGTCAAACCACGGCTTTTCATCCCTCGTCACGTCATTCGCCAGAGCTAAGAGAAAGAGATAGTTGACGATCTAAATTATAAATTTCACGCCAGCTAACACCAGCGCACGTGAAACCTTCCATTACAAAATATTCGCTTTCCAACATCAGAAACGCTTCGAAATATATTTATGTAAAGGTACATTTTCTTTCAGACCTTCTTAAAATATATAATCAGCTACTTAAAAATGAAAAACTCTGTGAATCAGACAGCCTCAGGGCCAATCAGAGACGTTAAAATAACGATCTATTCCACAAATTTAATAATTAAACCTTAAGATTTCTTCAACCCTTGTCAATCTGTCCAACTACCAAAACTACAGAGAATCTCAAAGAAGTATTTATCTTCATTGAAGCGTTTGTCTTGTTAAAGGTTATAGCTTCAAAATATACATTAGCAGCAAGTATTTCCTTTGACGTTGGCTTATAATCAAACCTCCCTACACGGTCTCCCTAGCACGGGGCCATACAGGAAGAACGTGTTATCGTTAATTCCCTCACTGTATGTAATAACAGCGAGCAACCCATGTGCTCAACGACGGCGACCGGCGGCGGCGTCGTTAGCCGTGGTCGTGGCGGTTTCCATTCGGGCCTGCGGGCAGCCAACTTCCAGAAAGGGGTCTGTCTCATTGAGATCAATCTTCTCCCATAGCACTAATGAGAACTTCCGGTGATGAGAAAACAAGTTTTGTTGTTTTCGCTGAGGCGCCTCTCTTGTGGGAAATGGTAAAACAGTGTGCGTTGACGCTCGGCGGGTGAATGTTGTTTGAATTTCTATTGGGGCTGTGTATTGTGCGACTCTTTCCAGTGGGCTTGGACGTGAATCGCGTGTGGAAGAGGGTGCATGTGCGAGTTGGGATGGGGTGGTTCATGCCGCGTTATGTCAAGTCGGAAAAACCTTGGACTGGGAAAGATTGGAGTGAGCACAGGTCCGTCTCACGTTATGATGACGACGGTGAAGAAGGTAATTCATACGAATCGATTTTATTAAAACTTGCTTTCACGTATTTCCTTTCATCTACGAAACATTTGTATATGGTTAGTGAAGAAGTGACTCTGACTTATTTTTCTTTGAACTGGGTATGCAAAGACCAAAAGGTGTCAGCAGAATGTCACCCTTTCAGCAATTACTTTAGAGAGAGAGAGTGCGGAAAGCATGGCATGTGTAAGTACTCTCAGTTCTGCGTTGTTGAAGCTTGATTTTAATCCAACCTCGAAGCCGGCGTGTTGGCTGGGACAAACATAAACTTGTGGACATTGCACCACGGAAATGTGTTTTGGGCCACCAGAAAACAAACAGCAGCTCATAAACCAGCGCCCACATCTTTGCCCCCACTGCTGGTGCAAATTTTCTCTCTCTATGGGTGTGCTTTTCCACGCGACTGTGCGGTTATGTTCTAGCCTTGCGCTCACAAGAATCTTAACGAATCGGTTGAACTGGAAGGCCAGTTAATTAATGTCTTACTTAAAAATGCATTATTTGCGTTAAAAAAAATACCACGCATACAAGAAGAATGCTATTATATGTGTCATGAAAACTCTTTAGAACAAAAAGAAAATGTTCTTGAGCTGTTCCTAACATTTTCTACCCATCGTTAAAATTTAAACAATGCGCAATGGAATTCCATTAATAATTCAGGTATACACTACTGAATACAATACACAGTGCACACTATGCGACAAAGGATAGCTATTCTCAAGTAATTTACTTTGAACATTACTTCCTCATTAGCTAGAACATAATGAACAAATTACGTGTACCATGCTTTTGTCACCTGTAAGCCATGTCATGGTTCACTCACAACTTGCCTTGCTATGGGTAACCATCACAAGAAAGCAGCAGCAGCAGCAGCAACAGCACAAGGGCTGGTTTTAAAGTGGCATCTTACTTTAGAGTGAGAACAATAATTTGATTACTTACATTGTAATGAGATTCATTTCTCTGGAAATGTGATGTCTCTGCATCCTTAGTGTTCAGGCTTTCAGTCGATACGCAACGTGGATGCCGCGTTAGCGAGACACTAAAAAGATGTATAGAGAAAACTGTTTTGAAGTAAAGAGGCGAATTGCATGAAGTTTACCTACTCGCTTCTTGATTTAGGTATTATTGGATGCGAGTAAAGCAATTTTAACTTTTAAGTACCTCTAGTTTAATGAGAAGTGTGTAGATAAATCATGTGCACTAGGCATTTAATTCATAGAGAATGAAAGCTTTCAAATTTATATTTCTCTTGCAGGTTAAAATCATGAAGAGCTAACGCGATGGGGAAAATCGAGGAATTGCAATAATTACTCAGAGTCAGACTTAAGTACTTCTAATTATTAACAAAGTGATTGCTGTGCTCTGCTGATGAACGAAGTCCTTTTAAAATTCGATACCATTCAATTTTATTTAAATTTATTAATAATTGGATGTTTTAATAATTTAAAAGATCACCCTCAACGGATACACTATTGTATTTCACCTTTGTTCTGTACCAAACATTTTAGGTATATGTTACTACTAAATTTAATTAAATGATGATCCGCTTGTATACTTGTTTACTAATTCAGGCCTAAATGTCGCGTGTTCTGGCATACCGACGAGGGATATCCTGCATATAGCAGCCATCCAAGCGTGTCACTGAACACGAAAGTATTTGATTGTTTTGAGGGTGTGTCAATAAACAATGGCGTGACATCATTTAATCCAGACAATAGCAATTGTTAGTCTTGACCGCACGAAACAAATCGTCCCAATGATGCTAACAAATTATCATCGTAATTACCTGGAAAATTGCTCTGACAATAAAGTCAATGTGTAGAGGGAGAATCAATCAAGGTGCTGTTTATTGGTTCAGAAACTCACTGAAGGGTATTCTAGAAGTGAATCGAGTGTGGTTTTAGGTCCCGAAGAAAGTTAAGTAGGTATGAGAGGAATTCTTCGTCAATTTACATATTTTATACCAAGCTGTGAACTTGCTACTGCAATGCTTAAAGCCTCAAACGCAGACGCAGGCATCCGTTTTTGGATTCAGCCAGGAATTTAGACTAAAATATCGATTTTTAATCAAGTTTAGTTAGAGTCGTACAAATAGGTGCTTGTGTATATTTACCGGTGCAAAACATTTATTAGCATAGGGAAGGCATAATGAAAAGGACAATCTCCCAAGGACTAGAGCGCGTTTCGATGCGTGGTCTAAGGAACATGCCCGAGTTAAGACGCACTTTGTAAACATGGCGAACGTACGTATTTATAAGAAACGTCCCAAGAGGTCTAAACTTGAGCTCAAATGGAGACGCGCAATTTAAATTTCGAAACATGTTTGTGTAAGTTAGTTGTTTTATACAGAATAATAATCGTTGTTTTACGGGTGGTGGGAGAGTGAGTCGGGTGCGATGGGGGGGGGGGGGGGGGGGGGGGGGGGGGGGGGGGGGGGGTAGACCTGCGAGTGGCGTGCCGAAAAATGTGTGACCGGAATAAATTATTCGATAAAAGTAAACTTTGAGTTAGTTGCACGAGTTACTTCGTATTTATGATAAAGTTTCGCTAGCCAGGAATTCTGATCTCTCGTAGTGGTTGGGTTTGGAATAAACTGGAAAAGTAATTCTTTGTATTTGATCGCCTATGGAAAATTGAAAAGAAGCCAGCCAAGAAAAATGTTGTAATTATTGAACCTCAAATGGTTGGTTTTTTCCTGTCGAGGAATAAAAACTAAATTGGCTTAGGTACACATTTGAGCATCTTTCGCATAAGATCGATATAGATAAGCGAATATAAGATCACCACGGAATCAAAGTTTCTAAAAAGTTCTTCCACAGTAATAACACGGGCAATGTGGACTTTCTCGCTTCATGTTTTTTTTTTCTCGGCCCAGTTAATTTTTTATCGTGGCCCGTCACCGCCGAACTTTAAAAACTCGCCGCAAGTCACCGACTTTTCCTTGAATTAGTCGAGGTTGGTTTTCTTCATCCTGCAGGCTTGTTACCAATCGACTTCTTTACGCGTCGATACTTCAATTCAGTTCGAGGCTGGAAAACTCCATCGGAAAAGTCGGGTAGGGACGCGGCGCATCGCAGGTTTGGAAAATGGGTGCCGAGCTGAAAGCAACCGTGATGATACGGGAGGGAACGTCTCTTTCGTTATGAGCATTTCGCCGGGTATTTCACCTCTCGGATGAGGGAAAAAATGGGCAAAGATTTAAAGAATCCTATCTCGCTATCTGTCTGTTGTCTGTATTTGTTTTCGCGGATCTTTTTACGGCTCCCGTTTTGCGGACTATAAACCCTTTTCTTTTCCTTATGCCTTTCGTTTTACAGACAGAGATAGCCTGGATTTTTACTCTCAGCACAAGGATTTTGTTTCTATGCTGTCCTATTTTTGGAAGTCATAAAAATAGTGATCAAAAAGGCGAAGATGTGAGATATTATTTGTCATTTTAATCAATCACATCCCTATACTGGAAAGAACCGTTGTCCATGACGACTTTTCTTAATTTGATGGTGAGTGGTAGCTTTCCTTCCAATCAGTTTTAAAAGACAGTTTGTCTTTTTTGTTTAACTCGAGCAATTGTTTGTTTTCACCACACACCAACGCCTAAAGTATTATTTTTAAGTAACAGTAGCTCAGGTGTAGAAGAGTGTAGTCCCCGCTGTTTTTCGTCGGTGTTTTTTTCTTTTTCAATCGCTGTGTTGTCTTACGATTCCAAGACGGGACAAGAAACGAGATCATCGATACGGACACAATTTTGCAATTTACTTTGAGCATTCTCTTGGCCTTCCGTCGAGTCAAAGAAGTTTTTCCTGTGACATTTCGTGTGTTGCGATTGACCGTTCATTGGATCGCAATACGACACAACAATTCGAATCGCTTCTTCTAAAAGATGCTAAAAGAACTGAGACTGAGACGGAAAGAGGGAGAAAGAGAGAGAGTGTGTGTGTGTGATGTTTGTGTGAGTGGTAAGAGAGGCAGAGAGACATCCGCTTATCCTTTTTTTTTCATTTTTCACCTTTTTTCATTTCCAGAAATAATTTGAAATAAATAATTGCACGCCAAATCATATCTAAAGAAAATGCATTTCTCACAAATCCACAATTTCTCACAAATTGAAATAGACTGCGAATCGAAACATACTCTTCTTTTTACATGGTAGCTTTTCGTGATTGTGAGGAAAGAAAGAAATAGAGTGAACATGTAGCAAGTCTGCCGTAGCGTGTAATGAGGATGGATGTGGTGCATTACGCCCCTAGAGTTGTTCATTTCACATATAACAGTACAACAAGCGTTTATGTGCTTTTTAATAGCAACACTCCCTTGCAATATTCCCCGAGCAAACACGGCAGCGCATAATCTCTCGGCTGGAAATGACTCAAGAGGAACTAAGTTGACCCCACACCCTCTAAATCGGGAGCTTATCGTAGCTCCCATACACCCCCACCTCATCCGATCCAGCCACCCACGAGCCAGAAACACCCCGTGTTGAATTGTGCGTATGTTAATTTCCATGGGCTAGGGGATTTATAACAGAATTCACCATTTTGGCGGTTGCAAAGTGGAAAACACTGCATGGCGATGCAGGGTAAGCGAGTGTGCCACATCGGTTGCATTCGGGTCGGTTGCGGCGAGCTTTGTCTAGCGCTTTTCCTCGCTTTTCCTCGCTTTTATCGTTGGAAAATTATTTGAAATGGAGGCCGGTTGTGTGGACGAGCAAAAAAAAACTCGTTGGTAGTCGCGAAATTCGTTTATGTTGAATAAGTTCGTCATAACGTCAAAAATCGTTGCGTTTTTCTTTCTCGTTTTTTTGTGACTAACATGGTTTCTAGAGCGACTTGAAAACTCGCGAGTGAAAAAATGTCAAACGACATGGGCTCCTTACGAAGTGTCTGAAAGGTGTATTTAATGCAAGCTCGTGCACAGCGAGCTTTGGCGATAAAACACGGGAATTACGTTGTGCTGTCGAATCGCAAAGTCTGCCATTTCCAGCGGTCAGATCGGTGCATACGTCAACGAATGTGTTCCACAATATAGCTCAATTAGTGTGTACTTGTTGCTTATTTTAATAGACCAGCCAGTCATCCCATTAATTTATTTTGAAAGCATATTATACCGCTAATATTATACCACTAATTTGATGAATAGGGCAATAAGCCCAGTGAAATAATCCATGACCTTGGAGTAGTTGCCTTACTGAAAGACAATTTTCTTTGCTCTCGTTGCCGGGACAGTTGGAACAATAACCACAAACCTTCTTCAGTATTCGTGGAGATAAGTGGTCAATATATACCAACGACAGTGCCGGTTATACCTCATTGCTAATGTAACGACTAATTTCTTTTAAGTGGAGTCAATTTGACTGAAATATTACTTGCTGCCGACGATGCCGTTGTCCGCGAAGTCCAGATGAGATATTCTTCGGAACAAAGATGACTCGGCTTCGAGAAGGCCTGTGATTCAACTTCAACGTACTATGACTCGGTACCACAACTGCACGTGTTGTGTGACTCAGTTTTGTGATGCAGCATATGCACAAATTATCATTAATATGTTGACAAAGTCATGTCTTGTTCTTGAAACAAACTTTGATGAAATACAGTGTTTACCAAATTAAAGAAAATAACTATTGCATGCTCTGCATGAATATTGTGAAATCTGATTAAACGCTTCCAGAAGAGTATTTTATTATCTTTAAGAAACACCAATGATCTCTATCAAATTGGAGCCCAACCGGAGACTCAAACCCCGATCTTTACCTGCCATGGGTTCAGTTCCTTGGTTGGTAACCTATTTTTGAGAGGATATTAGTTACCCTAATAATAAAATACCTTGCATAAATATTGTGCATATACAAAATGGCATCGTTTTATTGGCAAAGCAAAATTCAATCTCACCTCGCGTGTAGAATAACCTATATTTCTCGTTTATAGAACAGACAGGAAATTTGTGTTGATGACAGGTAGGAAACTTTAAGTTTTACGGTTTTACATATTATGTTTTCTAACAAATCATTCAATTTACGCCACAAAAGTTCTAGTCGTTATCAGCATATTATATTGTTATCCTCCAAATACGAGAAACCATTAATATCTCTGGGCTAAAAAAACGGATACGACTATGCTTTATAGTAAAGGGTGGTAAACTCAGGAAAAGTATCCAGATACATGTAATCTAAGAAAACCCAAAGAATACAAGATTTGAAGAAAAGTCCCCGCTCGATCGCACAGGATGGAAAGGTATATAAACTTACCCGGTGTTTAGATGCGGATTAGATGAGAACCAAGCGTTTCGTTAAGACTCCTTTAAGGTTTAGTATCACGCACACTCACCATTTTCACGCACTACTCCCTCGTTAACCAGCCCCGGCAAGATTACAAGCGATTAGAACTGGCTTACCATGACGGTGAAAACCGACAAACGAGATGAACCAGGTTGCATTGGTTAGGTTAGACACGGCGCTGCCAGGAGGCATTCAGTAAGGTCGGTAGTTAATAAGATTATAATCTAATTTGGTCAGTGGTTGACAGTATTTATCGATAAGTTCATGAGAGCAAACATATTTAATAAAATAAAACTCATTTTCTCTTCCTCCGTTCCCAAGCTCAAGATATGACTTTCCTTGTAGTGTCGTATGATAGAAGTATTGAATTTGGTCTTTGCCAATGGCGAAGTGCTGGGTAAAGGTGGACATACGGTGATTTTTTGCCAACCCATTGACGAAGGGGTGGGGGGTGGGGGGGGGCAGAATTTAAAATTTCCACATCTGTTTTTAGCTCTTTCAAAAATGACAACTCAAAAATTCCAGTGAATTTGCGTTTTCAATCTTGGTTTCGTTTTCGACAAATAGGGCCAATCTTAAATTTCTTGTAATACAAGTAATATTGCATATATATGAGATATACAATTTTTACAGCAAACTCACCAAAGTTTGCCATATTTCATACCCTGGACTGCTCGGTTCGATACACTGCAAAAACAGTACTCTTGTTTCCAGCACATTGAGCGCTCTAAAGTTGCCATCGACTTGAAGACATTAATTTAGTCTGGTTTCAAGACTACTGATCCATCTGAATTTAAATTCAGAGATTCATTTTCTCTGGTTTGCAAAACCAGAGTTTCATACTCTCTGAATGGAGAAACCAGACAGTATGTCAGTCTGAAAATTTGGATTTGATTTGGGGATGGGATGGAATGAAAGGGAATGTGGTATCAATATCAACACCGAATCTGCATGATATTTGCTCAACTTTATTCCTTTGGTTTTGTAACGAGATGGGTTATTACTTATTACCCATGCTAACAAAAGCATATAATACACTATATGGTAACAAAAAAAAAACCGGTGTCAATAGTATAAAATACAAGCAGGTATCAAATTCACCTTCAACATAATGCCTTCAGTGGCTATTTGGTAGGAATACGATTTAAAGAAAAAATAGCCATGTTATGATTATCAAATCTACTATAAGTCAACACAATTTGTCAATGGCTATTTAGAAAGTAAAATATGGGAGCAGGTATCAAATTCACCTTCAACACAATGCCTTCAGTGGCTATTTGGCAGGAATACGACTTAAAGTCAAAAAAAGTAAAGTTACGATTTCCAAATCTACTAGTCAACAAAATTCTTTAATGGCTATTTTGGCAGCAATTTAAGTAAAAATAGTACCTAATGGTATAAGTAGAAAATCTACCTTAAGAACGGGCAAGTGCAAGCTCAGCAAATTCCGAAAAATTATTTTTTTACTATGTGTACTTCCAGTTGCCAAATTCCTCTGCCAAATTGTTTCTTATAGCAACACATTTTATTATATCTTTATACAATTGAGTTGTTTTAACCAATGTGATAAGATAACTTATGAATGTATCCCTATACCTACATTAAAAAGCTTTTAGATACACATTTGTAAACGAACTATCAAATTTGTTTTAAAAAAATGTATTGGAGAACAAAATTCTGTTATGAGAACTAAGCTGGCAGATAGCACAGCTGGAAGTATGATCAAAAACTCAATTTGTTGGAATTAGCGATGGCAGTGGCTGCGCTTGCCCGGTCTTAAACACAATGCCTTCAATGGCTATTTGTTACTCTAAATCTAAATATTCCTTAATAAACTTATTGTATGTAAGTGTTCCCTGGAACTTTGTTCCAATCTTGGTTTTCAACATGTACAAGTGTAGAAATGTTAGAAACATACCATATGCAGAGGGAAAGTTTCTGTCCATTACAAAGTATGATCCAAGTAACACCAGCAGAAGCTGATGTGTCGATAGCGCGCCCGAATGGCACATGACGCGACCTTCGCATAGGAGCGCCGAACTGATGATAGTTTTTTCATCAAAATAAACCACCATGCACGGGCCCTGCACAGCTTCAGACGTCAAGTCAAACTCTTGACCGGCCTGCAACAAAGCACGACATTAACGCCCTCATTTCAGCTGATAGTGCGGTATATGAATACATAGCTACAAAATAATGCCAATGTACCATTGCAAGCTCCAGCAAGGGGCGACTACCCTTTTTGGTGCGAGGATGAAGTCGGGAAAGCAGCCGGACGAATAAATTCATATTCTCCAAGTCGGCAAACTCGAAGTGGTCATCTTCTTTACCAAAAATTACTTTCAGTTTTCTAGACACTTCGGCAAATGCGTCAGACGTGTTGGAGATATCTTGTATCAACCCGAAATCAAAAATCAACTGAAATAAAAATAGACAGTTAGTACCCTGATCTTTAGTAACCTGGCTTACAATTTCAATTTCAATTGAGTTAATGCCCCTACCATTTCTGTGTTTGATAAATGGGGAAATATATCCAGAATATCTGAGCAGGTGGTTGCCGCAGCAACCACTTTTCGTCGTTCTTGCGCCGTTTGTACGAGCAAGAGCTTAATGTGTGGTCCCCCTCCAGCCCCCTTCTTCTTCAGCTCCTTCATCATATCGGACATTGGATCTTCAACTAGCTCAGCTGGTTTAGTAGTACTGTAAAAAAAAAAGTTAATTTCACATAACCTTTAGTACCTACTATTATATTATGATACAACAGAAAGTTTAAAACAGTAAATTTTTTACCATTCGTGAATGGAGACCACTGCACTTTTGTGGACAATCTTTAGGTTCTTTGTTTTGCGGGATTTTCCCGCCAAAGTCCTTTTTTCTTCATAAACGTGATTAGTTCTGCACCTTTGAAGCCGCAATCGTACAGACACCTGTTAGAAGGGAAAAACCAATCGTAGACTTGCAGATAGATCCAAATAACCATTGCCTAGGTCAACAATTATATTTTTATATTAAAGGCTTTGACATGTAGGAGTGGCTTTAGGCAGTCACTTTAGGTATTTTTTATTAATATTACTGGCCCAATGACAATAATGATGGTATCACCGGCCATGATCGGTACCAAGTAGGTACCTACTTGCATAAAAAATGACAACCACAGAAGATAAGTTGCAACGTAAACTTACATTTCGATGTTCTGACCCGTCTCCCAAAAATGGGTACTTGTCGACAACCGCCAAACTGTAGTTTGAGTAATCAGTTGGTGTTGGGTTTCCATTTGTTATGCCCAACAGATGGACAGAGAGCATTCTTACAAGCTCTAAATGTAAATGGCCATTTCGCTCAAGGTCCCCTCGGCTATGGGCTACTTGCAGGTTATATGTAAGCTCTGGAATGGTCGTGGGGTATGGAATAACATCCTTAGTTTTCCTTTTCACATAGAAGGCATTTTTCTGTGCAAGTAGTCTTGGTTTGGGTGGAGTGTCTCTGGCAGCTGGTGATTCCACCCTGATAGTGGAGGCACTGGAGATGGAGCTCACATCCTCAATGACACAATCAACAACATTTTCAGTTGCGAATGATGTTGTGGCCTAAAATCAAAGAAATCAAAGACCAGTCAGAAGGGCAAAAAGATGATAGGGCCAAAATATTTGACATTAGGTAAAAATTATTGAAAGATGATAGGTTACCTACAAGAATGCACCGTAACTTGAAATATCAGAACGAGAAGTTATGACAAGTTTCGTACCACTACTGGGATGTTGTCCATGATTACAATGGGCTCCGACTCTTGGTGCAACTCATGTAGTTTCTTCAAAAAAATTACACGCTTTCCGATGGAAGGTATAAGAACGGCAATAATATCTGCATGCCCGCTCAGGGCAGCCAGTGCCTCCCGGTTTATATCCGCCTCTGAAATATAAAATGGAACCACCGTGAATGGTGGTGACTGGTGATACAGAGAGTGCGGCTACCTTTTCAGTGGTGGCATCACAGTTCAGTTACTTTGATCACCAGTAGGTAAGCTTTAAGGTATGTAAACTTGCATACCCTGGTAACCCTAAACTAAGCCCAAGTAGGATACATAAGGACACACACCCAAGTAGGTTAGTTTAACCTAGAAGGATATGAAAGTTTACCATTTGTTACAATGAATTAATGGTTATTCATCCTGCTTTACACTTACCTCGAAAAGATTCCACAAGTGATTCTAATCCCCACTTGTAGAGGATAGCTTCGGTGTAGTCGTCTGCCATTATTTTGTACCCGAATCGCACAGTGGCTATACAAAACACTTCGAAGATTCCCAATTTCTGAGGCGACGCCGCTTCACCTGCTATAAGGGCTAGAATCGCTAAAAACGCGCGAAAATCGGTCGGAGCTGCTGTCTAGCTCAGCCTAGGTCGGATCAGCTGACCGTGTTGTCAATGTCAAGTAGCACTAGCAGTCCGAGTTCGATCACAGGGTGCTTTTGTGTTATTTATTTTATTTAAATATTTTTAATAGATTTGCTTGCACGGTCACAATAAAATGAAATGGTGTACTCGTGTGAGATGTGCTTTTTCAAATCTGCAAGTAGAATTTCGACAGTGCAACACGTTGTGAGAAATCATAGACATGACTTAAATTTTTTGACGAACTGCAGATTCCCAGATTGTAATGCGTCTTATCGCAACTGGGTGTCTTTCAAATCGCATGTCGCTAGGAAACACAAATACGAAGAGGTTCTTGAACAAGATCAACCTGGGCAGGAGCTGGGAGGAAACGTTGATGATATCTTTGTGAACGAAATACAATTGGGTGGTAAGTCTGACATTTCAGTTTTGAGTTGTAAACCTAACTTCATAATATCAGATGATTCAGTTTAGCATAGTGCATTTTCATTTTATTATTGGTGTTTAACGACACACTGTTGTAGCATTTGGCCTATGACACTGGTCTATTGACATGCATTTTCTTTTACCAGAACAACACGATTTTGAGGGTGCAGTGGAAGAGATTCCATTCCCAGTCGATGCCTTGAATGAGATTCGTGGGCAGTATGTCAAATACATACAACTTGTGCGAGAGGGCTGCAATATATCGCAAAAGGCAACTGATACGATTACGGCAGGCATAATTCAATTTTCTGAAGATTCTTTGGCTGCTCTGAAGGTGTGTTAATTAAAGTTGTTCCATCTTGTTCTAAAAATTCCCACCTCGTAACTACCAACATGAACCAAATAGTATTTATTTAATCCAAAATCCCAATTCAAGGTAGGTATCGAAGTAATTCATTTTGGGCACTAGGACCTAGCACACTGCACTGTGTCTACCTATTACACTAATTTAATTTTGGTACTGCCTTAGAACCCAAAGATAAGAATAAAATAGGTACCAATATATTGTAACCTTGCTGTACAATTCTCCGAATGAGTTCATGTTTTGAATTCAACTGTGTATTTCAGGCACACTTACTTCAATCAGTTCAACCAGATGGGATGATCTCTTCTGCTAGCATCGAGCAAATATTTGAAGACTTCAAACTCTCTACAGCAATCGAGGATGTCAAAACTAAATATTTGCTCGATCAGTTTTTGGTAGAAAGTGGATTTTTAATTATGCCACAGTCTGTTAATCTAGGTTATGTTTGGTCTTGGGTTAAAAAACCCAGATTACACTTAGCCAGGAAGCATATAAACTTTTATGAAGTTTCATTTTTTGCTCAGCTCCAGCAGCTTCTAAATCAGGATGATATTTTGCATTGTGTGGACCACCCAAGGGCTGTGAATAACAAAGGATTGCTAACAGATTACCAGGACGGTACTTTTGTTAAAATGCACCCAATTTTTGGAAACTGTCCTGATTCCCTGATGATCATTCTTTATTATGATGATGTGGAAATTGTAAATCCCCTTGGGTCAAAAGTAAAGAGTCATAAGCTAGCCATGTTTTATTGGACACTTGGTAATATATATCCCGAGTGTCGGTCAACTTTGAAGGTTGTGAACCTCCTATGCATAGTAAAATCAGTACATTTACGGAAGTACGGCATGAACAAAATTTTAGAAACTTTTGTAAGGGACATGAAAATACTAGAATCCTCTGAAGGTAAAATAATGTTAATAAAAGGACTTGAGAGACGTTTTCGAGGCTCCCTTTTAATGTTTACTGGCGACACTCTGGCAGCCAATTATGTGGGGGGCTTTAAAGAGGGGGTAGCTTTTGCCAAAAAACCTTGTCGATCATGTTTAGGCACTGATGTTTCTACCAAAATTTACTTTAGAGAGAGCCAGTTTGTGCTTAGAGACAAAGTCACTCATTCGGAACAGTGTGCTGTGTTAAGTGAACCTGGCCTACCAAAAGATGCTGTGACATTTTGGTCAAAAGAGTTTGGACTAACAGGTAGGAGTCTTCTCTGTGATATCGAGACTTTCGATATCACAACATGTCTCGTTCAGGATATTATGCATGTTATAATAGAAGGAGTTCTTGAAATGGAAATCAGACTTTTTTTGAAATACTGCATTGAGAATTTACATATTAAACTAAAAAAGCTTAACAACGATATCTCTGGCTTCAATTACGAACATCTCGTGAAAGACAAACCGTCTCTCATAGAGCGGAGACACCTCGATAACAAACTTCGCCAGAACTGTGCGCAGTTAATAACTTTAGGAAATACTTTGCCTTTCATTGTGGGTGACTATTTGGAAGATGACAATGAGCGTCTAATGAATCTAACATTGTTGCTGCAAATTTTGAATTCAATGATGGCATTTGAAATCAGCATCGAAGATGTTGAGCTTTTGAAGACAATGATTGATGTTCATCATTCACAGTTTGTCTTGTTATACAGAGGTCCAACTCCAAAGTTCCATTATATGGTACATTTACCAACCCAAATTATGCTTTTCGGTCCATTACGTCATCAGTGGTGTATGAGGTTTGAGGGGGCCCACTGTCGCTTCAAGCACATGGCTTCTGTTGTCAAAAGCTTTAAAAATATAGAGTTAACTCTGAGCTATAGGCACCAATCGCTGCGTTGTGCTGAGCTGTTTAACTTACCACATGACCCGCCAAAAAATGTTCTTTGCAAGGGTGATGTTGTGCCACCTGGACGTTCCATAAAACTAGGTGACCATGAACACTTTGATTGTGTGGCACATAGTTTAAATGACTTTGATGTGGACAAAGTTATCTTAAAAACAAGAAACTTAGCTGTGAAGGGAACCTTCTATAAAATTGGCACAATTATCTTGTTAAATAGTAATGAAGATGATCTTCCCAAATTCGGGAAGATAATAGATATCATTGTTAGTAATAGCACAAAGCTTTTGCTTTATGAAAAGATTGAAACGGTTTGGTATGAACGCTCTTACAATGCGTACAAGGTAAACGCATCGTTTCCAAAAATCATTTGTGCTACACATGTTAATCAATTAATTCATCCCCATGCTCTTTCCATGTTTCGTGTAAAGAATGATTTCTACGTTCCTCTCCTCAATCATAGAAGAAATGAATTTTTCTAAGCAGGATTTTCTAGTGAAATCTAATAAATATATGCACTGACCAACCTATCTCGAAATGGTACACTTTTATTGTTTTTGTCTTGTAAAATCATGTAATTAATGAATAATTTTATTCATTTATTAATGGAGTTTAACGATACCTACTGATATGTTGGATTTCAATAAAATTATAAAGACCATTCCAAATGAAATGTGTAATAACTCTAGCTGCAACAATTTGAAATTTCACATGTAAATATTTTTTGAATTATAGTTGAAATAAATAAAAGGTGTTGACTTCAAGTCTGTCTTTTTCTGGTTATCAGACATCGGGGGTCAGTGTTGCAGCGAAGATGATACAAGATTAACGTTAAATCTGGTTACCAGACTATCTGAGTCATGGTCAGATAGATAAAATCTGAAAATCAGACTAATTCTATTGCTAAAACACGATGAAGCATTTTTAAGACTTTACTTTTTAAAAAATCTCTGGTTTTAAGAGTGGAAAATAAAATCAGACTAAAGATATCTGCTTTTAAGATTTCAAAAGTCTTACATTCAGTACACTGTTTTTGCAGTGTAGCTAGAAACAAACCGTCACGATTCCAAACATTTGCCAAATAAAACACACATTTCGCCCACTTTTCCCATGGTTTTACCGTAGCACACCAACATCCATATTCGGCCATGAATACAAATTACAAAAGTAAACATGTAATGGGGATTGAAGTCTCTGATAATATGTTTACCGTGCACGTTTGTTACCTACATATACTACCAATGATTTTCGCTGCACTATGTGTACAGATTTAAGTATTCCAGGTAGGCAGACACCTATATAAAGTATTAATTCGTTAACTAGAATGGGAACCCCTTTGGAATATCGAGGTCCCCATTTGCTAATGCGTTGTTGTATCTGTCGGACTCTGAAACTAGGGACCTGAGTTTTGTGTATACCCGATACCAATACCTTTACTGCACTTAATTGAGTGATCGCTATATAGAAATAGTTCGCATGCTTCACTGTTATTTAACTTTTCGGATGATGACGCAGTGGAAAGGCACTCTATGATATAACATCAATGGATTTGCGAAACCAGGCAAACATGCACAGCCACAGACACACACACATCAATGTGACTTGATTAGCTAATTGCTTACCGCAGAGTTACCGATCAAAGATGAAAATTACCATGGAAAACTTGGAAAATGCGTGGAAACGCTTGATAGCAAAGGTTTTAAGAGTGAGGATTACCATTATAATATCCTGAAGTATCTAGAGAGAAAAAAGGCACACGATTCAATTCATTTTACCGCATTGTGTACTTTTAATCTTTTCATCGTTATGCCTTGTGTCTGTCGATTTGCATCTAAATTGGGTTTATGCTGATCCCTCGTTTTCCGATGACATACCAGTGGTGCTTTCTCCCTCTCTTTTCTCTCTCACTCTCCCGTCTCTACTGTCACCTCGATCTCTTCTCTCGCTTTATTCGTTGCGTTATTCCTGTATTTTTACCGGCAAATTTCCTCTCGGCATATGCACCCATGTTTTTCATTAGGAAGGTGGGGAGGGGTGGCGTATGTTTATAAGCTCCTGTGTCCGACGAGCAAACAGAAGGAGCAAAAGCTAATAAAATAATAGCAATAGAGGCGCCATTTTCATATTAGCATCCCGTTTATAATGGAAAATGTCATAGAAGGTAGAAATTTGCATTTTTTTTTCGTTTTGTGTTAGAACATCAAAGTGTTTTGTCGTTGACTTTGTGTTTGAACCTAATGCGAATGCCACCGTGATTAGTATTCGGAGAGTAAAACATTTCATTGGCTTACATGGAACGCGACTGAGTAAACATATTTTAAAGTAACATATTTACCTTCCCTTATTTAGAATTGAGTATGGTTAAGTGTTGCCCATGCCGTTTTATGTGATCTTATATATTTTAAAATGTAAATTCAATAAACACAGATCAAATAATTAGTTAGGTTTCTATCTAAATGCCGTTGCCGTTTGATTAATTGCGACACTTCTAAGAATCTAACGAACCCACGTACTTTGATATTTAATTACAAATCTCACTTCCTTTTGTCTCGTTACCAAATATAAAGCAATTAAAATTAAACTTTCATTGGTTATTATAAGCATAACATGAGTTTCTTCACCAATTTGAGGGCGAATATCCAACCGTACACGACCACGGATGGGTTGGGTAAGGGTAAAGACATAATTCTACATAATATTTGGTACTCGGAGCCTATTTATTTACATACCATCCCTAGTAGTGAATTAGTTGGTGCGTGATGACCCACTTGTCGTTATTTATCTACTGGACGTGGAGCGGGGGTCCCCATGGACCCTCGAGGAGTACCGAATTCAAGCGAGACTAAGCGAACCAAACTAACTTGCAAATAAACCGATCCCTGGACCAAACTCAGTTTCGTCCTTTCACGCATACCTTCTATTGTGTACTCTGAGGATCGTGACCGGAGCTTGCGGAATTGTTCAAGAAAATGTCGTCGGATAAGCTTATATAAACATACATACAATACAATCCAGATATATGCAATCCGGTTGCGAATTATAAAACGTATGACCAACATGTTAAAAAAGCTATCTGTTGTTGTAGATATAAAACAGTTAAAAATATGAACATGGCTCGACTCGTTAACGTTCAGGAAACTAAGTCTTTTTCAACTCTCACAACCCCCATGATTTTTTTTTCAAAACACTTGATTTTGCACATTTTAATAATAAGCAACGGGGTAAGAGATAGATCTAGTATATGGAAGCATCTTCGGGCCTCCTCAGTCCCCCTAGGTGTAGCGATGGCGTTTACATGGTCGATGAAAGGGCGAACGTTTAGGTTCAAGATCTTCACAAAGTTTAGCCAACATTTATGTACATGTAGTTTGTTAACTTGAATACGTAATACGGGCAACTCTGCCGTAGTGTACTTGTATATAATATAAATTTCAAGCCTTGGTAGAACCGTTGGTGGAACTAACTGAATAACAAACAAACTTATGAGCTTGGTCTCGAGACTCACACGGACTTCGCTAAATATTATTTCAGTTTAAAGTTTATTTTTAAGTGTGATACTGTAGCATGCTACTTTGACTTTCCTTTCATCAGGTTTAACACGAAATTTATCAATAACACAAACGTGTCAAACGCGACAGTGAAACTAAAATCTAACTAGGTATGATAGCGTCAGATTACTTGTTTTTCCACGGTATTCTCGTTTCCGGAAAGGAAATTTCAGTCTTTGAAATACCGTAGGGGTTGCATGTTATCAAAAATTGTTCAATTCTGATTGTGTAAGAAACCTAGCGTTGCACTCGACGTTTTATCGTGACAGCATCTCACAACGGAATCACTAACCTACCTGCAAGTACTTGTGCATTTGTCTTCAGTGAAATTACAACGTGCAGCTTTAATCTAGCTGCGAAGTAGGCAGCCCGCCGCCTAGCGTGAGCCATACCCCGCGCTGCAACGTAGGAATTGATGCATTCCATTTGATCCCAGTAACCCATTAAATAAACATGGGTATAAGGTAATCCTTAGCCAGAGCTCTATCAGTCACAATTCTATTCTTGCCTCCCGTAAAAGCGCTTTCAGCCCCAGTGAGGAGCTGAAATGTGAATTATTGCTGCATGTCCCTACCAAAATGTATACACCATGTTGCACCGCAAAGGATTAGTGAAAAACACAGAATAATGTTCAACTTTCAATTTGTTTTTTTTTTCTTTTTAATCTGAATTCGTTTTTGGTAACTTTTGGATTAGCATTTATAGCGTTCGTTTTTTTTTTGCCAAATTCAAAGTTGATATCTGATATATGGTGTCGGGGAATCGATCGTGGCTGCGCTCCATTGGGTGACATCTGTTTTATTAACACCTTCATCGGGATTCGGTTATAGCAGTAACCGCTTAATTATATTTATAGCACAAGGGACCAAAATTAAATGCAATATGAAAACAAGATTAGCATTGATAAAACAGAGGGGTCGACGTTGTAAATGCACCCTCTACGGGCCTGAACCATTCACCGAGAACCTGTAATTATAATTCAAATGGCTGATAACCCAAAAAGCCACTGAATAAATTGACTACTTTCCTTTTGTTTCGCTTTCGTTTGCTAAAGGTGTCCAACTGCTAAAATTAAGTGGCCAGTTAACCCTTAACATGAGCTTACTAGGAGGAAGTAAGGTGACATTCGTCATTGTCAGAAGATATAAAAATTAAAACATCGTCTTCAGAGCCGGTAGTCTGTTGTTTCTAGGCATGCCTCAAGACAAATTGGAAGCTAAATTACGGTTCAGATTGGGGTTCAGAATTCTCTCCAAGACGGATGCACAGGATGGGATCTTTAATTAAAGTCGGCCCGGATTATATTTTAAAAAAGAGTTGAATACATTCGAGTTTTCTTCTTTATTTCTCTCCCAGGATGGTCTTCTTTCGCATCTAGAAGGACTCTAGCAACATTTTCGATGTAAGATGATTAATCTTGGCGCTCGCATAGAAGAAGTCTGAATTCTCTGATGATTTTGCGTCAGCTTTGTTCAGTTTGTTTGTTCGTGAGCCAGTGGGACCCTGGGCCGATATGTCGGTCTCGAAAACGGGGTCGTATTTTAATAGACATAGTCTTTAGGTAAAATGTTTCTGGTATGATAATCTCTTTCGCCATAACGGCTGGTTTCCTGGTTGTGCCATGGAGGAACAAGAGCGTTTTCCAGGAGTTTCGCTGCTACTTTAATGAGGATATGTACCTTGATATTGCCCTACGGCTGCGAGGATCCGAATGCGCCTCGAGTGCCGCTCATTAGGGGTAACGCCATTGCCCGCCGTACTTACATGCAACCATCGCTTATTGTACATTAGATGATTCCTCTTTCATAATTATACAAACACCATTAGGCTATAAAAATTAAAAAAAAAATCTTTGAAGTAAACTAAGATACATTATTGTGACTTCACATGCAAAGTGTTTAAAAATTGTGGCTTTGATAATTTTACCAGCGTGGACCCGTTTACCACAAAAAAGGTGTAAAAATTCTTCATACACTACCAAGTATATGAAATAGGATTTTAATTTACATTTGCACCTACATTAGTGTGCTTTAAAGCTAATTGGTTCGCACATTTTTACGACGTAATGGGTTCTAGTTTAATTTTTTAATGGCCAAATAAAATAAACAGCGAGCATTCTTCCATGTTTCATGCCAACCCCAAAACCTCCCTACTTAATTTAGTATGTAAATTATAAATTTTTGGTGAGTTTAAAAGAAACAACCATGACCATTTTACGTCGGCTGATTTGTCGGGGCCAAATTCGTGGCCACAAATTTCGCGTGAACATTCGTGAAGATCACCAATAATTCCAGCGCCAATGATATATGTGATTTTAATGATTTATTCAATCAGTCCGCAATGCAATCGTGTTGATTGCATCGCGCTAGGTAATCGTGTCGTTGCATCAGGCATTAATGGTGTTATCACATTTCCATATAATTCCCTGATACAAGTATAGCATGCACAGCGCAATTGCGATATTGATTAATGCGGCCAGAGATCATAATCTGTCAAACCAATCAGCCTTTGGTGAAAAAATTACGGCTAGAAAATTAGAGTTCGATCGATGGTGCTGTAGTACACATCATTTTTCCCCTTGGTCTACTTAAAACTACGTCCAAAATCACAAATTTCTTTGAAATTCGTACGTCTCCAAAAACGCATCAAGTATAAAAGTCATGATCATCGTCAAATGCAGATTATCAACCCAAAATACGGTATTCTGGTATCTATGGGTTCTATGATTTCCTATTAATGTGCTACCAAAACAATAATGATGAACACATCGTCACTCCTCTTCACCCACAGAAAAAGAAGTACGCTATTTATTTTCATCATCTTGTTGTATATCTTTCGAATTTCAATTTCTCTCTGAATACATCACAATATCCACTTGGTCGACGGGCGGTTTAACTTTTATCCTATATCTGCTTCTGTCATATTCCCTTCTTTACGAGTAGCTTCTATATATTTTTTTTTCTCCTGGAAAAAAGCCAAAAAGAATTGCGTTGTGCCAGCTACGAGCAAGACGCTTCCGAAAGCGCCTGCATGCAGAAGCGTCGCGACGACGGTCGACCTGACCCGGCGTCGCTTTAGAGTCGTTTCAACGTGGAGGGTAACCGCCGACCAACACCAGTCAGAAACCGAACGCGCACAGAATATTACCGCCACTTGCGACTATTCCGCGTCTAGCTCGCAGAGTTTTTCTTTTTTATTAGGAAGGAAAATCGAATATGAGTGATTGTTAAATGTGTTGTGAAATATGTTTGAAATCGAGACGTGGTATATTTTTAGACAGCCGAAATAAAACTAGAGATTTAATCTTATTACTTATTATGTTTTATATAGATTCACGGTTTTTGTATTTGTATAATCGTTTTGTGCACTATACAACGATTTTGCGCCACCATTCCATTCAGTCCGAGTGGATCAACGATCACTTCCTATCTAAACGCCGCTCTTACTATGTAAATATTTGTAGGTAGACATTTTACATGCGCTCGGCTTGTCACTTTTGTACATTTTAAAGATGGTTAGAGGACCATTGTGGAAACTCCTCGACATTTCTGTTCACATATTGATCTTCTGGCGAAATCTCCCCCATTTCATTTTCAAAGACCATCCCTCCGTAATTCCTTCAGATTTGTAAATTTACATCGGGCAGATTTGATTTTTGGGAGGCAAACTTGAGACAGCTTAACATCCGCTTAAAATATACCATTAACAGTATTTTACCAATTCGGCAGTGTTTTGTCTTTCAATAAATCTCTTTTTCGGAGGGAAATGATGTGCAAGAGGATAACTTCCGCTTAACTCTCTTCTGATATGAAAAAATGAATATATCTTTACAAGAAAGTAAAAATGTGGTTGGTTCTAACATTCAAAGCAGACCAATGGCCACAAGTCTTTCTCGATCTTTGCTATTCTGCTTGAAGTCAGCTCCGCTGACAGTTTCAGAGAGTAAACGCACCTCTGGCCGCCGGCGTTTCGTTTCGGTTGCAATATTAATAGTTGGTGGTCATTGGTAAATGGTAAATGGTAGTCCTATAAATTATTCGTGCCCTCAGCCTCCGAAAACGATATTAGATCAGCAAAACCACCGTTGACCCTTGCACCGTAAGCAGTATTTTCATTTGCAAGTTTTGCGTCCGACAGCTGTCGACGCCACCGCATCTTCTCACGGCGCCGCGACGCTGCCCCCTCACCCACCCACCCACCCCACTTCCAAAACAGCGCGGCGTCCTGCACGCAAACAACCCTTTCGCCGCAGAAGCGTCCAAAGTAACGGAAACCTGCATCGGACTAAACCGGCCAGTGCTACATTATTTAGTTGGCAAAGACTAATGCGAAAATGAAACAGTTTATAGAGAAGATGACTAGGAGATAGGAACTCGAAACCTCCGTATCGCCCCTAACTTCATTATACCAAATCTGATGACAATGCTTCCAGATTCTATGCAGGGTTAACTTATCTGATTATATGACTTCACACCTCCTTGGCCAGCAGAAATTAATTTATATTTCAAACCTTGTAACATCCTGCTATGTAAATCGTTTAAATTTTAGAACGGCTGAACAAATTGACAGCATTAACAATCCTCACATTGGCGTACTCCTCAACGTAAATAATTGAGTAATAATGTCTGAACGTCGACCAGGGGTAGGCATTATTGACCCACCAGTTCGCAGTTGGTCTGTGATTAAGTCCCTGTCGTTGAGATGAGGTCATCAATTAGTCAGTGAGAGTGAAGAAGAGTACTATGGGTGGCTTGTGATGGGTTAGGGTTTGGTGTGAGGGGTGGGAGGGGGGTCATGTGGCTAAAGTTCAAAGAAGATGAGTATGGCTTGAGTCTGGCAGAAGAGACTAAGCTTGACCATTACTCCCTTGACCCCCATTTTCCCCCTCTTAACCTCCCACTCGTAATGAACAAATATTTACTTTGTTTCACTGGATGTTAATTTCCCTCAAGGGTGCATCAAGTCAGCGTTAGATCTTCTTTTAACTAGGTAATACCTAATGTCAGGCTGCGGTGACAAATTCTGTTTTTGTCATTTGATGAGTTAACGTTTCACTGTGTGTTGGCTTGATGTAAAATTACGTGTTAAGTTTTTTTTTAAGCGTGCGTGACTGAAACAAGCACGAATTATTCTGGATTCCAAATTCCGACAAAACTTCAACTACAAAAGCATTGTCCTCACATGACAATAAAGTTTGTACCCAGTCGTCTAATTTTCTCACCATGAATCTCCATCTATTTAGCAATAGATACGGAATTAGTTGTAAGTCAGCTCATCGTAAAAATAAAAACAAAGAAAAATAAAATACGCACTTATTTTTGTTCGTAGTTGTAGTTAAAACCGTTAAAAGTTACCACTCTGAAGAGTGCACTATGTCCATCGGACTCCTCGAGCGTTTACCACGGTCCAAATGAGAAGCAAGGGTTGTTAGTCCCCACCGCAGAGTGATCGAATAAGTCTGGGGTGATGTTAGAATCAAATACGACCACATTCTGACCAAAGCCCACGGGGATTGATCCTGTCAAAGATTCGACCACCTAACTTCTGAGTTGGTACTCGAGGCCTTTGTCCCTTTGAACTGAAGTACATAAGCACTTGGCCGTGATTCACCATGGATAGAGTAGGCCATGCAGGAACACCCCATATATTGTTTCAGTGTTGTGATATTCGAGGGGCTGTGATTGCTTTCGATACATCCGATTTCATGCAAAACGTCAATAAATCTGAACACGTTTTCATTGTTCGAGGATTGAAACATGTTCAGGTGATTTATTTATCAATCTTCTGGATTATTTGCATGGCTAAGCACATAAACATGTAGGTAGCTGGTATATCTATTTGAAAATACATCCACGCCTGCACGGGACGGGACGGAACGGAACGGGCATTCAAACCGCATTTATTCGTTCTCGATGAAACACAATTTCACTCTATAACAGTTTATTTCAATGCGACTTCTTTAACAATGAGTTTCTCCGAAAGTGTGCTGGACCGAATCTTTCAGCTTTCCTCCCCTCGTTCCGTGTGTGCGGATCCATTCTCCGGGGTACTCAATGCTCTCGGCATTCAGACTGGAAGTGGATCGGCCACCGCAGCCGACATTTTGTATTTCCTGGACATTGTGTCATAAGTTTTCCATTTCCTTTGGTGGAGCCTAGATCGTAATTATGCCCCAAAAATCATCTTCAAAAACTGTTCAATTCTTTAGCAAAGTTCCCTACAATGGGGCCACTTATTTTTATCAGCGCTTTCAAACTATGTACAAAAAGAATTTTATTTTCCCTCGTATAATTTTATTTCGTCAGCAGAACACAGCGACGGGTCACCGAAGGTAGTTTTCTTTTCTCCGGATGAAATTCCACGAGGACATTTTCTGCCTTTATGAACGTGTTTGCGAATATCACATTTTCTAAAATAACATTGCGTGAAGAGAATTCTGTATACACGTAAGTAATTCTACCGGAAATTCGCTTTTCTCGAAAATATAGTTGGTAAAAAAAGATATATCCGCAGATTATTCACAGCAGGCCATGTGGTCAATTGTACGAGGTGCGTCCACCGAAGTCTCTATCATCCATCTTGCACGTCCGACACCGACGCCGCGTGGGGCAGAGGCGTCGCGACGCCGGGGCTGACCGCACGGGCACTTGACTGACGCCTGGGCTCGAACCTCGGCTCTCCACGGGGCCCATCCGACTCTTTGATCGAAAAAAAAACACAAAAGTCCTACGCAATGGGGCGTCCATTAAAACATCGCTCGTTCAGTTTTTGTATTTTTGGTTTTTTTGAGATTTTGTATATCGCGCAGAACGATAGATACACGTTTGTTGGAAGCATAGCGTGATTATTATTTAGATTCTGTTTTTTTTTAAGTCAATTCTTGTAATCATTCATTATACATCAAAGTATGAAACGAGGTGCGCACATAATTTATTAATATGTGTCAATATAAAATACCAACTGCTAACATAAAACGAAAAAAGAACGCGAATAATCCAACGTCGATCATTCCCGTGGCAAACATTTTATCTAGTCCTAGAAAATTCGATCGAATGATGTATGCGGCCATCAGTCAAAGATGATTATAAACAAGATTGAATTATCAAAACGTGTAAAATGTAATATTTTTCCATTTCCCGCTCCATAAATCGGTTCATGTGTGAATTTATGTGCCGCTCGTGGAGCATGTAACATGGCAGGGCCGGTCCACGACAACTGCCTGGGTCAATACAGAGCGACGCTAGCAGCGAGATGAAGCGGCGGCGGCGGCGGCTCTCGAAATTGGCTTAATTGGCGAACGGTGTCCTCGCACACATCGAGTCACGACCTCTAGCACCCACCCCATTTTTCAAATTACTGGGGACTTTATATCGCAGTTTAGCTGACATACGGTGTGTCAATGCACATGCAGTGTACGTCACCCTTTCCCCCACTACTGATTGGACAGCACGCACTGTTTTCCTCGTCGCCATGTGTTTATTGCGCCATTTGTTTTAAGGGGAAAGGAATCGTAGGTTATATACATCTAAACGTCTGGAGGCAGGGGTGCCTTTGAAATATAAGATGTCGCGTTAATCAGCAGTACGCGCGGGAAATAAGGGTGCCGATCGCGTTGTAGTTGGTGCCAGCTTAGAGCCAGACAGCAGAGAGTTCTTTTGACTCCCTTTTGTCAATTATTTTCATCTCGTTTCATCCCCTATTCCACGCGCAGCCGTTTCATTAGCCACATCATCAAGTATTGATGATTCACTTGATGGCATGCGTAAGAGCCGATAGAATACTGCAGCCCCAACCGCCCCGTTCGGGAGGGTGTGAATTGGTATGGTACCCATGACTAGTTCTAGGGTGGTAATGGAAAAAAGTACTTTCATGCCTTCCAGTTGTCAATAAATTATTTTTATGCGTTTGTCGGTTGCTCATGTGAGGGTATTGGGCGTATAAACTCTGTATATCTACTCGTATACATACGAATGTTTTATGCAAAGACTCGGAAATTGGTGATATTTCCTCATTTTCACCATAGGACTACCAGGAGTCGATATCATTGATGAGATTTTCCGAGCTGATTATTTGCTATTAGAATTGTGGGCATATAAAATTATCTCGTTGGGAAGAGCAAATAATTCCCAATTATCCGCATTACACTAACATGCACGAGTGCTATGATACGTGAAAAGTATGATGTCATTGAAATTGAGATTTACTGTAGTAAGCTATAATTTGCAAAAAAGAGTATATCACATGATTAAAATTGTGTAAATACTTTCAAAAAATGAGAAATATACCAAATCATACCAATTCACAAGTAATACCATTTAAAGTAAATTTCTGATTTCGATTGCGCCCGAGATCTTTCTGTAATTAGCCAACTTTCCTGTGGCGACGAAACCTTAGATCTAAAACGCGAAGGTGGCGTTTAATCAAGAGTTTCCTCTTTTTCCATTAGTTTCGATATTTCTGTCAGACTTCTCGCGGTCGAAGATCTCACCGCCGAGTGACTTATTCCCGGTATCAATCTCTTAGTTAGCTTTCCTCAGGCTTCCCACGCAGCGCCGGGTTAATCCAGGGGCTGCAGCCCCGAGTCACGTCTGACCACCCCTGACCCCTGAGACCCTCCGAAGCTCGCCCCAAAAACACGTCCAGACATTCGTCTTACGACTGCCGTCGAACACCTCGCTTAGGGAAAGATGCATGATTAAATTGGTGGCTGGCCAATGAAATGGCCACGAAATTGTTTATTACAAGTCATTAGTTCTTGCAGTTCTAGCGCGAGGCTAAACAAATATTTTCGGCGAATGGTATAAAAGCGGAAAAATGGAATTCGCTGAACATTTTTGGTGCTTTGAGTGCCAAATCGCATGCAATTTGGGTCAACGCATGGTACAATAATAGGAAGAGAAATTTTCTAAAAACATTGTCAGTCAATTAACGAAATAAAATTTTATAACTGAAATTATTGTCAGTCAAAAGCCAGACCCATCAGCCGAAAAAAGGAAAAATAGATCTTCAATGAACATAACATATTAATGCTATTTTGAGCACTCCAGAGTGATCCAATCACAGTTCCAACAAAATTGCGAAGCTTTTTTGATTTTAAATTAGCTCATCGCGTAAAAAAGATTTTTTTTTCCTGATTTTACATGCTTGTTCCAAATTAAAAATCATGCTATCAGCACATTTCGGTTCGTGCCAGTAGCCGGCTTGTTTCGCGCTGTGTAGGGATCCTCAGCCCACATGGACGCTGCAGTCATGGCTGGTTTTGGTGACTTTATTCGACAAGGCAAGCAATCAGGCCGAGTGCTGCTTAGTTTTGTCAATGTTTTGCGCGTTTCTTTAGGAAAATTGTCTTGTGCTTTCTTCTGGCAGAGTGCGTCCAGCACGAGATCACGCTTTCTTTGCTCGCCAACGCGCTTTGAGACAAAGAATTCATCTGCTAAAATCGAGCTGCTTCGATATTTACTGCTTGGCCTTTCAGTTCTCATGCTTTTTGTGAGCAGATAGGCAAACAGTAGAAAGAAAGACGTAAGTCTCTGATAAAAATGACATTTTTGTAAAAATATTTTGAAAATAGATCAAGTTACTGGTTCAGTTCCAGATACCGAGTAACAGCTCTGTAAGTATTGTCTTAGCATCAATTCTTCTCCAAATAAGTTAAAAAAAATAAACATCGTCTATTCTGAGTTCAAAAAACGTTAATGCTCGAAAATGAATCGTCCGTCGACCAGACTCAAGTCTCCCACTTTTTGCCTCAAACTTATAAATCTCATTAAAACTATCATTCATTTAATTAAGAAAACGGCAAAATGAAAACGGAGTTAATCTTGAGTGCCGAAGCACCTTGCGTTTAGTTTTCCTGCAGAAAAGAAAACTCTTCCTATTGTCTAACGGAACACGTTGTCTTTTTTCGTTGACTTGTTATAGTTTCTAGTGCGCTGCACTCTCGGGCTAAGTGCGATATAAATGTGTGCAATTAGTTGACTAGTCTTCAGTAAGCTTTGCAGCGGCCAGGAGCTCGACATGCAAAATCCAGCTTCTCGAAGACAAGATGGCTTTTCAAGACGTCAACACGAGTTGAATACAAAGCAACTGCAACCCAGCAGCTACCCTGCAACACTCTCTCAAGTCAAAACAGAGACACCAGAGCACAGTCCTCGCTACACAGCAGAAACCCTTCGCTAAATTCAAACGATCTGATTTTTTTTTTTTTTTAAGTTTCAGTTTCCTTTACTTTGCTGTAGAGATGGAATTCTCCAAAAAGGAACAAATTAATGCTTGTACTCCGCTTTGGACTTGTCTGGCTTCTGCACTCTTGGAAACACAGTTTTCTTGACTTTATTTTGCTTTACCAATCCTTTACGAACGAACTGGGCGTTTTTAAACGCATTGCACGGCTGTTCCGAATGTGCCTTAGCAAGGGCAATAACTTGCAATTTTATATGCAAAATAGATCCCATATAAAATGCATGCAAACTGCAAAGCAATGCGAATGATAATCACATGTAACAATACTTAAAATATTACCTTCTGCATAATTATCCCCTTTTATCAAGTGATACAATTTGCATAATATAATGAAGTCATACACTTGGTACTTGAGATATCGATAAAAGTAGGACAGTGTAAAAGTACGTAGGTGTACTATTTTGCATAGGAGTTGCACCCTTAAAGCTAGTATCAAATAATCACGTTGTGCACTTGATGCTGTTGACGCAGTTGTGTTGGTACTCTGCGTGCACGACTCTGTACTCGGGATACTTGTTACTCAGTACTTGAGTCGTTATTATTCAAAAACAAGCTCGTCCATTAGGGCGATGTGCATCGAGCGTGGTAGCCAAAGGTCAATAGGTCGTTTCGGGTGTTCAGTCCCTTCAATCACGATTGGGACAGGTTTCATTAGGTTATTGCAATATGCAATTACTTTTAGTGGTTTTTATTGGGGCGTGTTGATGATTTCATCTGGGATGGGCAAGGATGGAAACAATTGGCATAGCTTGATTGGTCAGACTTTTCACTGTGCTGAAGACGGACTTCAATGTTATACATTTTTTAATTTAATTGCAATTTTTTATGATTTTACAAGTGGAATCTGTGCTTACGGATATTGAAATTATTGATAGCACATCGTTTTGATATATGAAATTGAAGCTCAAGTCCCAATACAGTACATATACTTAGTAATAATTGTTGGTTGTTTACTAGTTACGTACACCGTGTAATTTTGCACAGAAACATGGGGAGTAGCAACATGTAAACACCGAAATGTAACCCTATAGACAATAATGAACCATACAGAGGGTTTCACTCACTGAGTACATACAGTACTCCATTGTAGACACACTTAAATAATAATCAACAAAATGCCATTAGCGTCATAAAGCGTAATGTTACTGCAAGTTGGTATGTTAGTTTTACTCGACAACTACACCAACTACACGGAGTGACCACGTCAGCTTACCTTGTGATGTTAGTAAATATTGTCAAGGGTACTCGCAATAATTGTGTTACAATTTCATAAACAGTAACATTGTATTTATTCATAATTGCTTAATAATTGTCAATCTAGATAACTCACTTTTGGTGGTACTTTTTGAGCTTATATTCACAATTTTGTATGTAATGGGACACATATCTGGAGAACTACGTGTAGTCGAGTACTTGCTTTGTCTTGTCTTTTTTATTTCTTAACGTTAAGAAAACGATTCTGATAGTGATATCGGTATGTAAATGTGTCAGAGAACTAACTTACCAGCCCACGTAAAGGTAGGTCTTGAAACATTCACGAAGTGAGCACCAATTTTCATCTCAAAGAACAGCTTGAATAAAACAAACGATGAAATTAAATTGTATAATACATGAAAACAGGAAAACTACGTTTCCGGTAGAAGTATGCCATACAACATCTCTAGGTACTGCTCAGTATTCCTCTGCAAAGCTTTCCTTCTTTCTTTGTTAATCCGCAGTGCAGCAAGCACAACCCAGTCTTCCTTAGGTACCAGATGGCAATCTCATCAAGCGAGTGCTGCTAATACCTTCATCTCTCTCCTAGTCGTACGTACACTGTGCCATGTCCATAATCGTTACCATAATCGGTACCATTTTCCTCTCGAATGGTCCATTATATTCTGCAGCGCGGAATGCCCGAGGAAAGGAAACTAAATCGAAGCAAAGCAATGTCACGGTGCGAAACGCCTACTTTTGACAATCTAATACTACAGGTGCTGCCACCAATTATTGCATCGCTCGTTTTTGGTGTGATCAAAGTTTACGGCTCATAAGACAATCATCTGGCTCGGATGTAATTTTCAGGATCCGGTTTAATTAGCCAAGATGTACTTCAATGAGGCTTGAAGTTGATTTTATTTAAACATTGGCTATAAATGTGGGCTGTCGTTTCGTCACTGAATTCGGAAGATCTGTGATTCGGAATTTTCAAGAAAGCTTGAATTAACTTAAAAACTATGTTATTTTTCACAGTGACTGTGATTTTTGCTCTCCGACAAATCTCAGCGAAATTAGTTTCTTGTGATTACGGTCGCCAATGATCAAATATTCGCTTGGCAATGAGCGAAATGATATTGAAGACCAATTCAAAATAGAGCCTCCCTCGTGTTTTAATCACTTTTATTGTAGAAAACGAGCTCGTTATTATTTCGAACAAGTCTCGTTGACTTTAATTTCCCTTTAGCAAGGTATTAACTTATTAAAACTTGGAAACTTTTCTATTGACCTACAATGGTTCTTGTTAGGAAAATTCTCTCAAGGCGGGCTAGGGTTTTATCTCGGGAAGAGGCTTGCACTAATACTTTCCATTTCAATGTCTATAATAACCAGGATAATTGTTTTTATAGATCCAATTGAAGAGGATATTTAAATGTTAGCTTTCAATAGCATTTCAGTTTTTGTCTGCTTTTCTTACCAGCATCCCAGCTGTTTTAAATTCAATATATTTATTTGAAATTCATGAGTTGCAAACGGTAAACTCCCTCGCTTCGTGTACATAGGAAAGCTCGGCATAGTATAGGTATTTTCCGCGTATAAATATTCATCCATCTGCTACTATTGTGCTCACGGCGACGATGTGTTTTTATTTCGTCCCATAACCAAACAGCCCCGTCAGTCGTCAGGGCACAGCGGTGACATGTGCCTATCGACAATTCACAGCCTGTTCCCTTCGCAACGCCGCTCCTGGATGCCAGCCAGATTGCTACGAATTCTTCGCCGATTTCCACAATTGTTCTGCATCCTACAAATCTTATTGGGATTTGTTTAGAACAAGTTAAAATATCATTGGCATTGTCGACAAAATGTTCAACTCTGGACGAAAAGTGAAAACCGAGCACGATTAAATGAATTTATGTAACACGTTTTAAAAGTGAAACTTTGCCAAAATGTTATTTATTACGAACATCCATACATAATCTTGTTTTTCACTTTGACAAAGCTATACCTTTTAGACGTTTTCTCTGCCGGGTCGTTCTTTTGATTTTCCTTTTAAAATACCTAATACCTTCGCTTTTACTTGACGTTGCTTTTTGACATTTAACCAGCCCCAACCCCGAAAATCTCTGTTCCTGGTCTACCCTGGTTCGGCGTGCGACTTCTTCATCGCGCGTTTCATGTCATGAAAGCCTAATGCCACATCGGGCCGCGCACTTTTCACTCTTCACTCTACACTCCTCGTGCTCGCACTCTTTCACTCTTATAGTGCGCACACTTTTATCAAGATTTGTTTCAACCCCGCAAGGAAGAATAAAAACTAAAGGAATAATAAGCAAAGCAGGGGCGAGGAAAAGGCGGCATGAAGAGAGGTACTCAATATTCATAACATGAGCTTGGAGTGAACCCTTAACTGCTGTACAGGGAGTAATGAGTGGGACAAACATAACCCAAGACTGAGATAACAATGAAAAGGACAGAGATGAGATGAGGGCTTGTGAGCCCGAAATCAGATAGTGTTATCGTAATGAAATATAACTGACTTGTACGCGAGGTTTTTACTTTCATATCCTAGTTTTTCTTGGTTAATTACGGCAGTACATGTCTTGTAATATTTAAATCTGACGATGGCCTGGAATTAAATTTCTTGTTCCCCGCTATCACTGAGAAAACTCATCATAATGCGTCACCTTTGTGGGTTACTCTGTTGGTAACCTGCTAAATTAACAAGCGATAATGACAACCAGAGCTACGCAGCGCCAACAGAATACGAAAAGGAAAAACCGTTGAAAAAGCTACTTTATAAATATGCATATTTTTCGTAATTACCTCAGAATTACAATTCAAAAATGTAATTCCAAATGTTTAATTGGAGTTAAGGGATGAATATTTTTTTCTTTTGACACAAAAAGATATTTCTTCGAGAGAAATTAAATGTGCAGTTTGTTAAAAATTAAACATAAATCTCCTCGCTTCACGGAGCAGACGAAAAAAAAATGTGTCACAAAAATGTGAAATTAGCAGAAGCAGGCGTGAGCAGAGCGCCCGGTGAAATGGGGCAAGAAGAGATTAGACAACTTTTCCGCGGCGAGACGCCACGGCCATGTATATGAACAGGAACAAGAGCTAATAGAAATCTGTAGGAAAATCTATGTGACGACGTAGTAGACACCATAGTTGAGTTCACATTGTTCGCAAGGATGTGTCTTCTGCGCAGTGACTTTACGATGACATCGTCTCGCGCCCTGTCTTAGCCTCGGCATCTTCACGTCTGGAGCAAAACATGGCGTCGTGCAGTGCAAATTAACTCGGTCCCGGCGTCTATCTAAGCGTCGAGCGCGCGAACGTAATTAATCCTTGGCGTGGAACACTGCGGAACAAAAGACCTGATGTTTTACTCAGATCTAGTTGAAGCGATCTGGCCGCGGTCTTGCTTGTGCCCAGATGGGACTCTCCCGCGAAACTATCGGCCCAAGTTGAGACACAATAGCCGTTCAGCAGGTCGCACAAGGCGCCAAACTCCCTCAACAAAGTGGGTTCAGCGATCAGGTTTGTCTTCGAAGCTGCTTTGCATCTACACGGCCGACCACGTGGTCAATTCAATATATGTCACTTATAACTGAGGCTGGAAACGTTTTTCTGATACAATAACACGATGTGAAGTTTATATTGGCCTTAGTGTCAATCCTGATTGTTCATTACACGTTCACAAAGCTTAAATAAGTAGCTCACTAAATCGCCATTACCCCTTGATCGGTGCAGGCGTTTGAACCAAGAGATCGACGCTGACAAGATTCTGGCGTCGCGGCGCCAGGCGTCGATCGCAAGCGTCGTCGCTTCTGACTCGTAATGCACTTAACTGCGACAGCGCGAACACGAAAGTAGACACTTGGGAGCCTCCGCGGATGCAGCTGATCATTATTTCAAGAAAGATGTCAGTTAAGGCGCAAGAAAAGCAACAATAGACTTGACAGTCGATACGCGACGCGATCACGAGGAAAAATGCTGTATCGAGGCCAATCGATGAAAAACGGTTTTTGTAAAATATACGGCTATTATTTATATGCGCATATATGCGTTCATTTAAATAATAGCATGGCTTCAATTTTGATACATGCTCATTATTTATACGATTTGTTGGTCAGCGTATCGTTTAAATAATGCGCGTTGTTTTATGCTACTTATTTATATGGGAGTCCATTGGACAGTTGGTTGTGATAAGCAAAATAACTGTTCGTTTAGTCAGTTTAGTGATAAGCTAACGATTCGTCATTCGGTGTGTGCCGGTCACGTAACTCGATATTTTGCGATCAATCATTGTCAACTATAATATGTCAAACGATCGGATATTCGGACAGTTTTCTTCAACGGATCCGAGCCGAGCGCGTGAGACAAACGAAAAGTAAAGAAACGGACGTCATTTTTACGTCACTCAAAGTCGACCCCAGGGAGAGATGTGGCTTGAATGCACCTCCCAGACTTTCCTAATGGAAAACGTATCGTCGGGAAGTGTAAAATGCGGACGCCAAAGTCCTTCTCGGCGAGTCGCTTTTCAACAGCTCTTGGCCGTTGCTTGCATACGGCGTCGAGCGTCGCGGCGTACTTCGCAGACTTTGTGTTTGTCACACAAGCATTTCAGCCAGACAAACGCATGATCTTTTACAGAAGTGCTATCTTCAAGGAGTAATCTGAAGAGTTTTGCTATTATTTTGATAACACAATTCTTCTAATGTACTTATTGTACAATAAAATGTCTGATTTCATATAAATGACAGCTTCCTTTTACAATATCTTCAAGAACAAGATAATACTTCTGTTAATATTATTGACACGCCCCATTTAAGTGCAAACATGATTTGTATGACTCTCCGTGTTTTCAATCAGAAAATATGACTCGAGGGCTGGGTCCACGATTTTACTTGTGTTTATTTTTCCTCGCAATTTCCGCTACGATCAACTTCCTACGTCGCATTGTAGAACTTTGCTCTCATAAATTCCCGTATCTGTAGTGAAATGCCAAACTCTCCTACGTATTTGCGTGTAATTGAAATTCCGAAAGTTTTTCAAGCAAGAAATGTCGGCGTGCAGACGCTCTCAGTCTGAATCCAGTTGAAAAAATTACGCCACCTCGCCACCCTGGTCTGAAGAGCGGCACGGATTTGTCGTCAAAATCTCAGAGCTGCAGAGACGGCGCCTCCACTTTATCAAATACTTTATACGACCCATGGAACTTGTTTTACAGTTTTAATTTGATTTCTAACAACGTCGAAAATAAATCATAACACGAGCGGCGTTTATATTCGGTTTATGAGAAAATAATAAACATTTTACGATTCGGCGCTCGAGAATTTTATTTTAAACCTGTATAGAAACCAGAAAGTTCTCGCATTTTCCTCTCAAGTCACACGGCTTCTACGGCGCGCTCCTTCAAAACCTTATCTGAAAAAATAATAGTAGCTAAAAGAGCTTAAAGTTGGCTGTAAGATGCGTATCAAAGTCTCGACACGATTCTTTACGATAACAGCACAATGCATCGCTTTGCGTGGGGGAACGAAATCAATTCCGAGCGGTTTCGGGGAGAATTTGTGTAGGACCGCTTTCTCCACACCTGACATGATAATTTAAATAAGGGTCTCTACCTGTGACGGCTAACAAAGAGTACCCGTCTCACCGCTCCCCAGGAATTGCTCTCGAATAAAATACAAGAGTGTTTTATGCGGGAGGAGAGAAATGTGTTCCACCTGCTGTTTTGCTGTTTATAAGGTGTTTGCCAGTGGAAGGAAGACGGCGGCAGAAGACGCAGACATTCTTTCGCTGCATGGGGGAGATTTTATGAGTGAATTCGCTACAGTGGACGAGTTTGTCATAGTATATAGTTTGATCTAACTTTCATATTCCTAGGTTCGTAAAAAAATGTGTTATTAATGTGCCAATTGACATTAATTCGAAAACAAAATGTGGATACTATCTTAAAGAAAGAAAGTATATATTTTTTATTATAATAAAAGATTTGGGACGAACACAAGCTTTTCATTGCCGATTTGCGCTTCTTGCCTTCATTTTAGTCTGTTTTCACAACATTTTTTTACACTTCTAATAAGCTCAGTACCAATTTTCTCCACCTACATTGCCCCATAAAAGACTTGAACCAAAATCTCAGACATCGACACACAAAAATCTAAAATAGAATATACGGTAACCAAACATTCCCAAGCTCGAGCAGCGCCATCTCAACTATTCCTTATTTGTCAACATTCAAATTTTCAAATCAGATCAGTCTCGTGACCCGATTCCGAAATCATTGAGACTGCATTCAGATTTGAGACCATTCAGATTTACATACCCAACATTGCTGCATTATCCACCGCGTTTATTTGCAGAAAATCAAGCGTTCATTTCATACACAATCAAGCGATACTTGTGCATCAATCGAATGAACCGCACTTTGGAGGATATCGGTTAATGCACATGCTCTTCCTACCTGTCACGTGACGGCCATCTCGGCGTCACTTCTATGTGGGACAGTTGTACCACAACGGTATGGCTTTGGCGTACATGATCCCAGGTGAATTCATCATGTCTGCATTCGAAATCGGCTTGCAACCGAGCCAGTGTGGGGTTTGAAGGCTCGCACCCACGTGGATTACGTTTGCTCGAACCGGTGCAGTAAGACACACCTGTGACCAACCACGACCTATGTCAATATATGCATTTTGCAGATGTATTTTAGCGGTAGACTATTTTAAAACGGCTAGCATGATCGATTTTAAATTGAACTGAAGCTAAGCTCTAACTTTAATGTGTTTATTTATGAAAAAAAAAAAAAAATAAAATTCAAGGCTTTTACACAAATCAAAGTAAACATGGAGGAGATATTTCCATATTTACTCTCTATATATGTAGTATGTTGTAAGTGCATATTCGTACGCCATTAGAAGTTGTACTGCATCCCCTTGCTCCATGCTCTGGCAGGGTGCTCATCTCTCATAAACTGATTTACCATTGTGCGGATGTGCAACATTTTCAATGCGAGTGCACACAATTTTCTATTCCAGGTCACAAAATACAACGCTGCAAGGGAGAGAGAGAGAGACTTACAAAAATGTCATTTTTAGCAACCTTTTAGTGTAAATAATGCGCATGCATCTGAATGTGGCTGTATCCTACTATAAATATATATACATATATATGTACCGGTTCATGGTTCTATTCTTTCTCGTGCACAAATACCGTATACGTAAAAATACCGCATATTATTTCACGTTAAAAAATAACACATGGTTGTGCCGTTTGACAATGGTGTGTATTTAGGCTGTAACTTCCGGGTAAGACCGTAAATTGCAGTTCTGAGTGTGCACATTTCGAAAACAGCTAGAGGCAAAACTGCATTTACAATTCTAGGAACTTCAATTAGTTATTTTTGCATATTACCGATTCTGAAAAGTGTTCCTTTTTTTCGATGATAGTATATATGTAAACCAAATTAAATTAATCCTACCAAACATATCTTCTATTAAGTGCAATAAACGCCCCGCGCAACTGGCCTATTGCTATTTTTACACATACTTTTCTTAGCTTCTCCAATGATTTGCCTTGCGCATCCCCAAACTTTCGCCAGCGAAGAAAGGTTTGTTCGTGTAGAAGTTACAGTTTCTTTGTTTCTCATTACTTCGGCACAAGATGAAAGTTTCTACATATAACCTCGCAGTGTTTTCGCCCTTTCCGCGCGCCCCGCACGCCCCCGTGACGGCCCGCAACGCCCGCAGCACCCACGAAACAAACGTGGCGAGGCCACGGCCAGATCAGATGATGCAGGAACGGAAAACAGAGCGCCGAGAAACTTTGCACTTTGCCAGACACTGACACGTTCGGGCCGAAATCGACCTGTCACTGGCGTCAACATGGAAAAGCCATTGCACAAAATGAACACTTCGCTGATATTTTTGAGGGTTTTCATGTGTGATTTGTGAAATTTTCGTTCGGATGTTATGTTTTCAATAATGCAATAAGTATGTAAAGACCATAGAAAGCTGAACCCTGTAAAATTGTTATGCTCAAAACATAGCTTGTGATAAAAAGCAGCACATTTCAAAAAGCATTTTGATAAATAATGAAATAAGTTTAATAACAATATCTAATACTCTCTATACTCTTAATACAATATCTATACTCTTGTACTTATCTTATTACTTCTAAGAGTATGTTCCCTTAGGTAAGTAATTCCCCATACAATGGGTAAAAGAGATCAGTTCTAAAAAGCTAATTTGTTCTCTTGTGCCATGCAAAATAATCTTTCATCTCTGAAAGGTTTATTATTGCCATACATTTAAAGCATTTGCTGAGAAAAAAGAGCTGTCATTTCGTAAAAAGCAAGTTCTTTCACATTTTTCTCATGCCTGTCTTTTTTATTGAAGTCAAGAAGTCAGTCTTGCATTTAACTCGTATATTTTACAATATTAAATATATTTATGATTTCTTCCATGAGACGTAAGATTTACATCTGACACGAGTTTGCTTTTTAGAGCTATGGACTATAAAGTGACTGACTTCATGTTTCCAAATGTGCATAGTAAATATGAGGAAGACCATGAAGTCGCGTTGTCATCGCCATGGTCGACGTCTTCGCTCTCCATCTACAATTTGATTGATGTGCGTTAGCGATCAGCGAACAACTGACTAAAACATAATTATTTAAATCAAAATCAGCAACAATTCAACCAATTCTTCCGCTCCACCTGACAAAGAGACTTTATCTTTTCATTAACCTGAATTCTAGCGTAACAATAAAACACAAAACCAAGTTTTCAGCGTAAAATTGATTAACAAAACGCGATAATAATTAAGCGTGTCGCATGTTTCACCGCTTTTTAATTTTAACAGCCGCTCCAACGTTTTTAGTACATTTCCATAAAACTTTGTTTTAGTCGAGTCTTGATATCGCTGTCGCTAGCAATGACATGCGACCAGAAATGAGTTCTTTGGCTGACTGATTTCAGGACGCTCTTTGTTTGTGTCAAAAACTCGGCATGTCACTCGAATACGCGAGTCACGAGACGCAAACCAAAGTAATAACTACTCTCAGTGACACAAATTCTCTACGTTAGTTTTTTTTTTTGACAAAGCGACGACAGATAGGGAATTTTCGTCGTATGGTTTTACTAACGAAAGAGACTCTCATAGCTGTCTTCAAACGCTGTACAGAAATTTTCTTACACTCGCCGCTTTCTTGCAGGTTATGTTGACTGTGAGAACCTTTCGTTTCACCCAAATTTCGGAGATAGGGATCTTTTCGGAAAAGCGCGTGTTGCTGAGCTGAGAATGATTTAAGATATTGATCTTGTGGGCCGAGAGCTGCGTTAATCATAACGATTAAGCGTTTTCATCCACCATCTAACTTCTTGTTATTAAATTATAGCGTCAATTGATTACATTCGTGCCCGCGTAAAAAGCTGCGAAGCATGAAATAGATTTCTGAAAAGGTTTCGTGAACTTTGTTAAAAGATATTATCCCATTGGTTAAATTAATGTAATCTTCGTCTTTAACCTCGTCCTCGTCGTCCTCGTCCTTATAAAATAAAATTCAGCTTTTCCATTGAAATTTCCATAAATAAATGCCTGGCTAAAGAGTTTAAAAGTTTTCCGGCGAGCCTTTAGGCTTAATTCTTGAAACAACAAAATATTCTCAACGCGCGCGTCAAAAGAGGAAGAACGGCTTTAACTTATTTTCTGCCCAGCGGCCCGTCATCCTGCATCATCCTGCAAAGGAAGACTTGCTCCTTGCAAATTATAAGACTGCGAAATAAATGCAGGACTTCTAATCGACTGAATTTGAGATCTCAACAAATTTCGACTTCTAAATCTCTGCTGAAAAGTTTGCTAACTTTCCCTGAACTTCATATACATCGCTTAAAACCTGCTACAAGAACCACTTTTATAAACTATTATAAAATAAAATGCATTTTCGTAATTTTAGCTTCTGATTTGTTTTTCTTGTGTCTGTAGTTTAACATTTTGCCTGTGGCTTAATTTGAAATTAAAACTATATTTTATGCAAATGACTGCTCAGCAGCAAAAACAGGACCAATGTGGCCAGTGCAGATGTGCGGTACAGCGTGCATGTACTTTTTCTCATTGCACAAAATGTCGACTCACAAATAAGACCCAACCAAGTACGAAATGCGAATTATTGGAAATGAAATCTTGCCATATCTCAAACCACTACTGCACATGGTGCCCACAGAAATAAGAAATATTACTCGGAGAAAATAAAATCTGTTTCTGTGGTTTTGCAGAGCTTGAGCACAACAACCCGCTAGCAATACTCGATATTTCACCCCGTTTGAAGGTACAGTAATGCTTCATGCTTCATGCTGAGCAACGTCTTCCTGTGGCTACCACTTAACTCTAAAAGCAACCAGTACTTAGGGTAATGTTCGGAAAATCCATTAGCCCGAGGCTGGTGACTAGCTAATTACTGCCAGTTAGTTTGGTAATTGGCTCCATCATATGGGTTCCTTATAGCAGAGCCCAAGACGGGATGCCTCTACAGGAAGAGAAATTCATTTTACAAGTGGTCCCATGACCGCATATGTGTATGAGCATCTAAAATATACTTTGTGTCTTATTTTTCGTGGTTTTCTCTGGAAATGTGGAAATTTTTAGTTAAGTTTTAGGATAATGAGGTTTTTAGCGGTAGCTTTTGAAGGACCAGAAGTTTGTGCCCATGGCACGTTGGATCCAATTAAGGAGGCGAAGTACAGATCTTCATATGCAAGTCTCGTTATTTTTGGCTTTAATTACATCCGTGGACAATCGCAATTGAAATATATCTCAGGTTTCTGGAGTAATATTAAAAATGGCACACAATGATTTCAAAAATAAGAGAAGCAAATTGCAAAAGCAACAACAAAAATGTGTCATTCTTTTAATTAGATTTCTTCTCTGTGATCCCATCAGAGATGTCATAAAAAACGGAATACCCTCAACGTAGCACACATATCTGGATCAACTTCAGTCGAATACGATGCCAAAATTGCTGGTCCCGAAAAATTCCGAAGCATTGCTTCCATGACATAGAAGAACGTGGGACGCTTTGAGACATCGTGCAAAGTTTTCCACACTTCCGATCAAAGTTGTCGTCGAATTACGGCCATTGGAAATAATACTCGTATCATGTCCATCGAACCGGCTTTGACACGATACCCCTCCGAAATCGCAATTTTTCCACTCCGTTCTCGCAAGTGGAAACTATATGCTTTTGTCAGAAAAAATAAAAAAAATAATTGGTTCGATCACCGTTATGCCCACTAAGAATTAAGTGTCTTATAAGGAGCCGATAGCGAGCCGTGGGTGGTTCTGCGTCTTGGGGAAGAACGTTTTCGTCAAAGAGGACACGTAAAAGAACAGGGCCTGGAGATGCAATTAGTCGTCGTAGTGGTTCCATTTACAAAGGCGGATGCGGCGCTGTGCGAAGGCGGCGAGAGCAAGCGGCCAGAAAGAGACGCTAGTCGTTGCTCCTATATCAATCTGGGCAGCACACCGAGCTCCACTTTGTCCTTGTCGACAAACATCATTCGGTTTAGAGATCGTATTGGTCACTATTGAGGAAAATGTGATTGTTTCATGCTAACGCTAGCGTTAAATGCGTATACAAATGGCATTGTCCGAGTAAAAAATTACTGTTACATTGTAGTTGTTAAAATAAAGTTGGAGGTGTACGAAAAAAATACCTTCAAGCGTTTTTCACTGTTTAATTTTCAGTATTTACGTTAAATTTGCAACAAATGCCTCGATATGTATTTACTGTTTTATTATCGCTATCGGCTACGTGCGACTCAATTTAAAATCATTCCAAAAAAAACAGCTATGATACATATCGTAAATAAACCGTTGACATTTTCGAGCCCAAGGCCATCTACCCAGGTACGACAACGACTGGGAGCTATCAAAAACTGAGAATGCGATCAAATATTTTTAATTAAATATTTATTGACTTGTAAGCGTGACAAGGTAGCTTGTATCTGGTGTGGTTAGTGGTCGTTATCGCTCGTCCATCCAACCTAGTCCTCTAGAAAACAACATTTCATAAACCCACGAATGATGTTCACTGATTTCTCTGGCACAATCCAACTGACAGCTTTGAGATATTGTTCAAGATAAATCTTGAAATGTGTCAACATGGACGCATTTTCTCCCATGTCCGAGTTAATCCAAGAAATAGGCTTCGTAGCCATTAGGAGAGCCGGGCCTGCTAAATGGGATTCCGTCGTTAAAAGCCTGCTCTGCTGTTGAAGGGAACTTGGAGCGAATTAGCGAGTAAAATTTGGGAAAAATCTGGAACTCTAAAAGTGACTTAGTGACGAGAATTTCCTAACGCAAGTAAAAGTTCGTTTAGAGTGTAGTGAGAGCATTTCCCGTTATTCCTTTCAGTGTTTCTTTAAGCCACTTTTGAAAAACGGGTCCCGATGCCCGAGCACAAATATCCATGGTGAATCACCTATTCTTACATATTATAGAGAACCTTAAAAGTGGACGCCATATTGACATCTACCACTATTTTGTAGGTCGCCTTACTTTAAAGCTTTACACTTTGTTTGGAATCCGGGACTTTGCTTTCTAGCACATACACATCTCTGCCGTTTCTCGCCGTCGCGTTCGCCGTCGCCTTCGCCGTCATAAATCCAATATTGCCCACTCGGCGTTTTTCCCCGACACCATCTCCCTTGATTTCTCGACGCCGCGGAGCACAGAGTGCAATTTCTTTTGTATTATTCGCAGGGCGAACTCGAATGAGACGATAAATAAAACTGAGTGAATATCTGAAGTTTGATATCAAACTATAGAACTCAAAAGTCTTCGAGCTATCCGATAGCGATTTGGATGGTAACGAGTCGGTCGTGATATTTTTACAGTTCGATGGCAATAAAAAAATGTGTTACATCACAGAACAGAAAGAACCATCCTAAGAGAAGACAAATGATATATAATGAACATAAAATAATTATTGCCAAGATGTTTCAGACAGGTACAACATTAGATTGTGATTGTTATTTCAATTTCCGCCGGCTTAGCGTTTATCCCAACAGGATCGCAGCAGGCGTTCTGTACCCGAAATCTCGGTACCGCCAACGAACGACTTGACGGTGCTTTTTTTTTGTTTTCCTTCAATTTCAGCTTGGCAAACAATCTTAAAAATAATACTACGGCCAAGGAGGCATGACAAAAAAATAAGGGCTTCAAAAAGATTCCTCGCTTTGATGAAAAAAATCATGAACTTTTCTGGAAAATAATTAAAAATGTCGTCGGTAAGGGTTAACATTGATGTCTATTGTTTCCCGAACAAGGTGCCTTCTGGAGTGACACTACAGAAAATTAAAACTACCTTTGTATCTTTGGGATTCATGCTTTCTTGCTGCTGAAAGCCAGGCTTATAGGTTAATGCTACTTTTCCGGGACCCTCAATGCAAGCCGGTCTTTGTTATGTGTTGTGTCACATGACCTGTGTCTTGAGTGAATGAAGATAGATCTGGGAGGTGCTAAACGACGACACTCGTGCAACGAGGTCATCTAATTTCCGTGTAATACGGATTAATTTATGTTTGCTATCAGTCAGAGGGCTGCTCACTGCCAGTGAAACCCCTCGGTAGAACATGCGTACCACTCAGCTCAGATGGTTAATTAAATTCTGAGTTAACAGGAGCTTTGACGCTCAGGAAATGCCATATTTTAATATTTACATTTGAAAAGGATTTTGATAGAAGGACTCGCGTTTATCTACTCTGAAAATTCTCTTTTTTTTTGTGTGGTAGCATTATTTTATTTTTCGCTCTTTTCGTAAGTCGTTTCAGCGTTCACCTCGAAGGTATTCTCTAAGATAGTGTGCAATAACCATGCCTTTTTGTTTGTCTCCAGTGGCGGTGTCGGAGGCGATGGCAGTGGCGGGAGGTGTGGCTAAGCTACCTTGTGACATATCCACCCCCACTCCTGGGGATAAGGTGCACCTTGTCATCTGGTACAAGGAGAATGCTGACTCGCCAATCTACAGGTAGGTCATTTCCCGAGAATGCTGACTAGAGAATTTGCAGGTAGGTTTTATTACCTAAATGTAGGGGCACTTAGAGAATGCTGCAATCTACAGGTAGGTTAAATCAGACAGACAGAGACAGGCAGAGAATACTGACTCGCCAAACGACAGATAGGTTATATTCACGATTTCATCGATATTTCGATTGGTATCCAACCATTTTTTCGTCGCGTTGAGGGTTGAGCGTTACATTTTTGTGGTATTGTTTAAAAAATTTGAGCCTCACTGTGACTGTTTAACTTTACAAGACTGAAGTCATGTGTCGCATGAATATTACAAAGTTTATGTCAATTGTATTATAATTGAACCTTGTGCACAAAAGTATGAAACGTACAGAAAACAAACGTCAATCCAACGAACAAAATAATCGAGGGGGACGTATTGTTTCTTAAGTAGGAATGATATATATATATATATATATTTTTTTTTTAAGTCATTTTTGGGTTATTTTCTGCAGCTGCTAAATAAATACAGTCGTGTTAGCCTTACCTTACCACATCCTGGTGGACTTTGACTACATATTGCCAACTTTAGAATGCAAAATACAGCTAGTCTTCACCGGGGAGTTTGAAAATTAAACAGGAAATTAGGAAGGAACAATACATCTCGCATTTTAATTCTTCTGTGAATTGGTCGCTCATTGCAAGCTTAGGTGCATGCTAAACCTGATAAAAGTTATAAGTAACCCAAAATATATAAATTTGATCTTAGGTTGATTAGTATTGATTGCTTTTCATTAAATATTTATTTTTACTGAAATTATTAAATGTTTCAACCAAAGAAAAACATTATTTTGTTGCTTTTAAATCGGATAGCCAACAGTAGCATCGTGGTATCATATTTTCTAGGTTGGTACAAGCACCCCAGAAAGTCGCAAACTCAAATTAATCCTAGCGTAAGAACACATTTTCGACAGACGTGAAAGTTTAGAATGCATATGATGTAGCAAAAAAAAAAGAACTCATGAGCGGAAACTTACAAAAAAATACTCTGTATCATAAATTTATCAAATTGATAAATTTTATCATAAATAGCCACTGATTTTCTACGGAATTGGAAATTTGATTATCTGAATAAATGAGAGCTTTTAGCGGCGTATTTCCACGAAATTGACTGTTGAAATATCTCCTAATTTAATTTCACCGCTCCGATCACATCAAGCGGTGGCGAGTAACAGTGTGTTATCGAGTACGCGGGCTTAGATCGAGGTAGCTGATAGGAAATTGTCTCTAATTAGTGCAAAACAACGAGATGAAATTCTGCGGCGGCCGCGCTCGACGAGAAGCTTTTTAGGCGTCGGTGGGAGACTGGAAAGGGGGTAGGGGCGCTAAAGGGTGGGGGACCGAGGGTAATTGGGTTAAGGTTCAGTTCTTTTTACCAGCATGCTGGAATTAACGAACTGAAACAAGAATCGGAATCATTCCTTGAAAAAAAGGGAAATATCTTATACTTTTTTTTTTACTTTGCTTCACTGGCGACTACGCTGAAAGTCATTTCCCAGCCGAGTCATATAAAGAAAAGGCTTTTCTGATATCATAAAACATTTGAAATAATGATGGAAATATGAAATGTAGCGAGAGGTCATGGTTATTTCGCTGAACGCTCAACAGGCCTCATTTAATTGTTGCATAATAAAGCATAATGATGAGGATTTTAATTTCTGCGGAAAACATCGAATACAAGTCTAAGGAAAAAAAATATGAAAAGCAAATAAATATCAACTGAATTTATCAATAACAAGCATGTTCTTCTTTAAGAAAATCTCTTCTTTAATTGTTCACCTGACGTTGTACCTAATAAAGCAAAAAATATATTTATTTCAAATCCCGTAACATCTATTTCTTTGAAAAATGTTTCAGTTTCGACTCGCGAGGCAAGAACTTCGTTGAAGCCAAGCACTGGGCCGACGACCAGACTCTCGGCGGAAGAGCTTTCTTCCGGTTTACCGACGCCCCCGCCAAGCTGACCGTGGAGAGTGTACGGGATGCCGACGGGGGTATCTATCGATGTCGTGTCGACTTCAAGAAATCCCCCACGAGAAACACCAAAGTCAACCTTACAGTGCTCAGTGAGTACATCTTATCACTGTGTCGACTTGATGGCACAAATCTTGCCTGAATCCACAATGTCTTCGACGAAATCAAGCTACAGGAAAGCAGGCATGTTAAAATCGATCCCGTTTAAACGGTCAACGTCTCAATGGGGGAATTCTGTTCCATACACAATATTTCAAAACAAACCGCCATAATTTTATATTTTATCTTCTTTGTTATGAGTTGTATCGCTACAGCCCCGAACAAAAATTATGACGTTTTTGGCTTGGACGCTCTGAGAAAAAATATCCCGTAAGATAAACAGAAAATAAATTGTTCGACCCTTAGCACCTAGTTCATTAAACTGCTTACAAGAACTGAATCCAAGTTATCAGCAATAAACAAAATGCGTTTTAAGCAGTAGATTCGTTCAAAAATATCAGTGCGTTAATCAAAGAATTGTGCTAGGATTTAAGATATTCCAATGCTATCTTTATTACGATGAAGCTGCCGTGAGCTCAAGCTGAAATTTCAGTGACTGACACACTTTTCTAAGTGCATCCAATTCCGGACAAAACAATTTTGAAAGTGTTAACCATTTATTTTGAACCATTTCGCCGTAGATTTTGGTATTAAATGTTTATAAAAAGGACCCATTTACGGATGTATGCTTCACAATGCTCTACCAAAAGAGCTGCAGCTTAAAAAAGTTATGCAATTTAAAAAACGACTGATAGTTGTTCTAATTGAAAATTTCTTTTATACCTGAGACGAATTTTCTAATTTTGGAAAATGATGTATTCGCTTATTTCTTGGTTTTATTTCTATGTGAATGACTGTCAAAACAACTGTTAAGTTTAATTTTTGACAATAAATATATTATTGTTATTATTATTATTATTATTATTTAAGCTCACTAACTCCATGAGAGATTGGATGTGCACGCTCTACTCGAACTTACTGCTGCCAGACATAATATGCTAACATTTTTAACACCAGAATCGGTGAGCGTTCAGAGCTAAGGACAACCCTAAAAGCAATGGACAGTCCTGTATATTTTCACTAAAAAAAAAGATGAAAAGGGAGATTAATATGAAAATTCGCAAGCCTCCACACTCAGCGTTGCTGTTGATATTTTGCAAAAACGTCGCTTGTCATTGAAAGTCCCCCGTGTCCGGCTCGTGAAAACTCACGCAGATACAATATTAACTATGCGCCTCCTGCAGGGAATTCCTGGAATGCCCACAAAACTTTTATCACCGTCACTCGCGAGAAATTTCGTAATTTTGTGAGAAACACGTTTTTAAATCGAATTACAATTGCGAGTAAGGTTTTAGTGACTTAGTGGTTGTCAACCAGATATTTACCATTTCCGTATGGTTCCAGTCGAACCAAGCGTGGCTACCGCGCCTAGGCTTTCCGACAACTCCGCCAAACAACGTAAACTCGCAGAAAGTGATCATTTCTATTGTACCACGAGTCGTTCCCGAGATCGCGCCCTTGTCTCCGCACCCCTTTTAATAAGGTCTAAATTAACGAGCTCAAGTGATGGGGTTAATAATTCCCCTAATGTCACACAACATGTGAAGTAAGTACCGAGCGTGCAAGCGTCTCTAAGTGGGTTGTGTGTATGTGCGAGTGTGTGTGTGACCGGCTCACGGCGTCGCGACGCTCTTGATGCCAACGACGTTGGCGAGTGGCCGGGCGTCCCTCGTGGTGAATAGCACTCGTGCACCACTGTACGTTTCAAGGGGGCCTTTACTTTTGCTCGTCTTTGGATAAAGATGAAGCATGCGGCATGGTCAGGGGTTGTGTGTGGGGAAAGGGGTACTACGCTTGAACGCGTCATTATGGTAGGCTGTTGACGGTAGGTGGGGATTTCTTTGGGTTGAGTTGGCCGCATCGTGTGGCGATGATGACTGATTTTGAAAAAATGCTTCGCACAATTGAGTAACAGAACTGAACAGGGTAGAGAGAATTTCAGAAATGAATGAACTGTGAAGAGATTGAGCCTTGCATTTGGGAAACTCAGAAACGCCAATTTATATGGTCAGCTATTTAAAAACTTATCCTGTCTGTCAGTGTCAAGACATACAAATAATTGAAACGTGATTTTTTTCTCGTTTCCTCGTGCCGTGGGCAGGCCCTTAAAATGTATTGCAGTTAGTAACAGTTTCTTCGTCGAGATGTTGCCCCGCGATTTTGTTTCTCTGGATCGGCGCTCCGACGAATTGTCTTGTAAACTTGTTTCCGAAGTTTGTTACATTTTCGGGTCGGCGCGGCGCGGCGGTCGAAGTTAGGGAGAAAGCGACTCGCTGATTGTCCTCAAGGAATACGTCATCGAGCCTCGGACAGGGAAATTCGTGTCACAGGCTAGGATCGGCTCCCTAGGGCGCTTTTTAGTCTGGAAACGGGTGACGCTGTTCCTGTTGACTTTTAAGGAAACGGGGGAACAGAATCTATCCAGATTCCGATGCTATTCGCCCAGACAACCGTCGTTCCAGATTCGGGAAATAATCTACTGTGAATCTCGGCTAGAATGTAACGCAATACATTAAGACATAATTTATATGTTTTTAGGACGTAACTTTAATTAAATTCTTGATTAACTATATATAGCAAGACAGTTCATTTTCACCACTTTGTTTACAGCTGAAATATTTTCTCGCCTCCAGCGGGAAAAATGGCAAAAAAATACAGCGAAAAGTGCTATAGGAAAACGTTTTTGTATTCCATCGGCGCTTTCTCAAACTTGCCTGTTTTCTTTTTCCGGGTGGTATGTCTATTAAATAGAAGCTAGCTCTTGCAATATCTTCTCTTTCTCTTTCGCCTCTTTGAAAATTCCCTGCGTCTCTTTCTTCATCTCCATCTCAGAGAAAATGTTCTTTATTGGCTCATCCTTTTTCTGCCACGAGCCATTCTCGCCTTGAATTTGTTTTACATCCAGTGAAGACTTCGTTTTCTTATTGAGCAAATGAAGGATGGTGTCTCCCAGAATTTTGGGAACCTGTCAGCTTCGTTGGAAAAACCGCGTTCACGTTTGGTAGGAAGTCGCCTGAAACGCAGTACTCACTTTTCTTCAAATTAAAACTGTTTATTTTTTCTGCGTGTGGACTACAGTCTAGTGTTTGAAAGAAGATACCAGCACAAGGGCTGCCCCCTGTAGTATTTCAGTTATTTTATCAGGGGCCAAATTTTAAAAATACTTGTCATCTGCAAAATAATTCCGAAAATTATCAAAATTGGTAGAAAAAACTGACAATAGCTGGAAAAAGAAAAGATCTTCGCACGACAAACGCATTAGGGCTAAAGTAAAATGGCGGAAATTAGCGGAGATGGTTGCAGTGTTTTTTTAAATGACAGTTGGACCGCATGTCATACCACAACGACCGGTGGCGTCTCTGCCAGGAACACATGTGCTCTCCCTAAACGGAGTATCAAAGCAATTAATTATATTGCACAAGTTTCCAAAATAGTTTCTGTTTACAGTCCGTTGAAATTCGTTTTGGTTAAGCTAATACTCCCTGGGCACTGTAGATTTTTCTTCAAAGTACAGCGCTTATTATGTTTAACTGTGAGCTATTTTCCATAACAATACGCTACACACACACAATAAGCAAAAATAAAATAACCAACAATTTCACTCTTCTATGGTTGTTCATTATCTGATCAGATTTCGTTCCATTATTGCAGTCAGTTTGAAATGAAATAAAATGCGATGGCACATTCTCCATCATACTTTGGTAACATTCGATAATCCAAATTTGTCAAATACGTAAGCGCGTATCAATGTTTATTGGCAAAGCAATTACTGGCATATGACTCTGGAATTCTGAAATATTCATTTTATTGTACCGTGTACGCTTTACAGTCACCATAAAATTAGTTTTGATGAGGTCCTTTTAGTAGCGTACACGCGAGTTTATAGCCCAGTTGTGTGTCCCATGCAAATTTGGGGAAGCATTTTGCAACGAGATGTAGTCAATTATTTTATAACTAAAGCAATTTAGCAAGTGCATGACTTAAATAAGCAAAACAACAAACGAATTATTGGTAGCGATTGCGGGGACGACCGAGTGGGACGACCACGAAAACATACCGATCACAAATTTGACTACGGTCCACTTTATTGTTAATTGTTCTACTTATTTCCATATTTTTTTAAGTAGCATACTCCAGGCTCTTCGACAAACAAGACGCATCAACATATTATTATAGTTTTCTGTCCACAAGTGTATCTGCACCTACGCGCCAGGCATTTTCTAATATCGTTATTTCAGTAAATTGATTGATTGTTGTTTCAAATGACGCACTGTTTTGATAACTCGCCCTGTGGCACAAGTCTAATGGCGTCGGTGAACGAGGATGATGATGACATAAAACCTTGCCTTAAAGGGAGGAGGTGAAACCCGGTGCCAGCACGTAGCCTACTTCTGTCGAAGAGCATCAAGGCGACCACTGGCTTAACGCCCTTCTCAAAGAATGGTACAAATCGGACAACCCGTACAGTACAGATCATTAATATGATAGTCATCCATTCAAAACCTGACCTAGCGCAGTGATGTCGATGATCTAACGAGAACCGGTGTTCCCAAAACGTCGAACCGTTCGGCCGTCGGGCATTTCAAGAGCCAAAAGCAAATCTTTTGTGAAATAGAAATGTATTTAGCGCAGAATATAGGTCTACCTCTATTCGCACATAACTAAACACTAGGAACCTAGGGTAGATGGTAGAACCAGAACTATGCCAATATCACATCACTTTCCTCATTAGACACTTGCCTCGTGCAACATAGTTGGAGCACATAGTATAGGTTTACCGGGGATCTGTTCGAGACGACTGTCGCCTTCCTTCGGGAAGTGTAATTAAATTCCCTGAATGACGAGATTCGACATAAGATGTTTGTGAAACGTCATGCATACCTATGCGTGTACCATCACGCTTTTCATCTAGAGATCTTTGAAACACTAATTTATATTACCGTCTGCCTCATATTCGTGCTAGTTGACAAGAATAATTAAATTCAGAGCAAAGCATGCAAAAGTAAAGTATCTTTCATTTGCTCTTTATTTACGTGGAACAAACCCCGTTTTTTTTAACCAGTTGTATGTTTTATTAGGCAATGGAAACACGAGGTGTGTTTTTTTTTTTTTTGGTTAAAGTTACCTTTCCGGGTCTTCTTTATTCCACATGTAAAGTGACCGGCTTACAGAAACGACCCTTGCTACGTGCCAGGCATGCGTAACCTGTAGTAAACACTCGTGCATGTACTTTACTAGCAACATGCGTAAGCTGACTCGGTAAAAGTTCCCAATTACCGCTGGTGTACACATGAAGAACTTACGCAAAACGTCTACGTCGTGATTTGTCAAATTTGTTATCAAATCTCCAGAAACAATCCAGGGCACAGGCACATAGCGTAACAAGCTGTGTAAATATTTGTGAGTTTTCCGATGAGCGTGACTCGAAACGATTTTCTTTCGTGTTGGCCGGAAAAGCGACGTCGTTCTCCGACGAAGCTGGAGGCTTGGAAAACGTGATTTGAATATCCGCTAATCATTTAGAGAGGCTTGGAAAAAGTACAAGCATTTAGCGTCGAGAAAAAAAACTGCTTCACGAGGAAATCTGCTATGAATGGGCTGGAAAATAGGAGAAAACTGCATCGAGGTAAAACCACGTAAATTCAGAAGTATTAACTCTCGAGTTCCTTGAACTATTGTGAATGTTTTCACTACATTTCTCCTTTCATTAGGTTCAAAATAATTGTGTGCATGCATTCAGTTGACTTTCTGTTTAAATTAAATTTAAATACAAAATTTTAAATAACATTTCACCAGCAGGTTTACTCAGGACAACTAAGTTGTTAGGAAACTGAGGACAGAAAATGTTAGGACTAAGTATTTTTGCACGTACTTATTTTTAGCTCAATTCTCTATTTTACTTTAAATGCATGAAGCACTTTATTTGACATGAACGTGCATACGACGTACTGTTTGCGAAAATCCTATAAAACATTTATATAAGTTCTTACTCGATGCAACGTGAATTGTGTCAATCTGACAACACAAGCAAACACAAACAAACATGCAAGGAAATAAACTTTATATTGGTATTGTTTTCGGAAACTGCAGGGTGCAACTGCAATCGAAGCCGAATACAGTGTAGAAAAAATCCAACCACAATTTATCACTGGAAAATTAAATTCACTGAAAAATACATAGTAGGCTCGTCGCTCACGGTATTGGCTAAAGTAGTTGCTTAATATTTGTGTGGGATGGATCCTAAAAGAAATTCTACGCATTGAAATTTCCAAAGAAGAGCGTATGGCACTTCCATCAACTCAAAAGAAGCATATTAAGCAACAATATTAATGCATTTAATGTATGTCTGTAAACCAGCATCTTTGTATGTTTTATGGTAAAATGACAATAAACTACTACTACTACTACTACTACTACTATTGGAATATGATCAACTTTGGACACATCACTTTTTTAAACGAAACTTCTGATTTGGCGCTGATTTTTTCAGTAGTAAGTTAAGTAGTTAACAGACCGTTAACAAACAATCCTAATAAAAAAATAGATTTTAGGTTTGCTGATGCCAAGTAAATACAAAATTAATGGGCTGTTAAATTTTTAACAGGACAATGAAAAAGCGGCCCTTTAACTGTTTTTTCTTGTATCCTAGAATGATCAACGAAACTGAGAATGAATGTTTGTTTCAAGCCTTACAATTTTCTAGGTGCTAGGGGTCGAAATATATATCTGTGTTATTCTTAAGAACCGTAATTTTTCCAAAGCACCCAAGCCAAATAACGTCAAATTTGATTCTGTTTTTCGGAATTGTGGTTACAATTTGTTTTAGTAATCTTCTTATTCATAACTAGGGCACACAAAAATGTGTTAAAATATAATTTTAAAATGTGATTACCCTTTAAAGAAACTATTGTGTTCGTTTTCAAGCATCCTTTACATTTTCTTCGCTTTTTTTCTCACACGCCCTGTTGGTTCTCCAAACTAGAAACCGCACTAACCGAAGGTAAAGCATCATCGCGATCATGACAGAAACGAAGGCTGAAGGCCTTACACGAGATCACAACACATTTTAACGAACAGTACCCTAGTTCCACTCACCACTGTGCATATATGCGTTATATACGCGGGCAGGCTTATTGTAATAGTATTTAGCCTCGAGGGAATTCAGACGATACATGCTAGGTTCATCTTTCTTCCATTAAAACTATAGCCTGCAGGAAAACAATGCACAATCCAGGCCACAGATAACAAGGGCAAAATCTGCTCCCAGCCATTTGTTAGTAAACTACATGTAATTGAGCTTCTCATTCGGCTCGTGTGCTATGCATGGATGCATGCATCTGCATTTCTGCATTTAAGAAACAAGCCATTAGTTATGTTATTGAAGCAATGTGCAGCTTTTAGTTGTGATCGCAGCTGTGGTTTAGTTCCTCTTGATTGCCTAATATAATCTAATTCAATGTTATCCGATAATTATTGAGGTTTAACAGTAGTCACCAAATGTATATTGTATAATTGGCATCGAATGAGACCCGAACCATATGCGAGAGCAAGGGAGATGGTGAATAAAATATTATGGAATTTACCATGAAACTTGTAATGAAAACAACTGCTGAATGATAGCATTCTCTACTCAAGGTGGTAAACAGATACTGCGTACCAGTTTTTAAATGTGTTTAGGTAATTTTATCTTAAGTTCTATGATATAAAAAAATGCGGTAGTACTTTTCATACGCCAACGGTCCCAAATGTTTGTTTTTATTTTATTTTTTTTTCAGAGACAATGAAATGCTCTCCCGAGTTAGGTACTGCATTTTTGTAGATCGTGTAGTTCCATGGAAAAACATTGTGTTCTGCTAACAGTTTTTGAGCAAAGAAATTTCATTTCATTTCAGTTACAACGATATATATAACGACTCCTGCGGGAATGAAACAATTATGTTTAATGTTAGAAAAGCGGTCTAATATGCATATGTTATTTGTTTTTAATTCGTTGATGTTAATTATAAAGTTCAACATTTTGAAGATATAGGACCGGTTGATAAGTTATAACAGAATGAAATATAAATACCATTCAAATAAGCGTTAATCAAATGGTCATGCTATAATTATTTTTTTTAATCGGATCGAGCTCCAAACAAATCAACTTCAGGTAATAAATAATACGCCCTGGCTTTACTTGCATTGATATCTTTATTATTTGGTATTGCAGCAATTTCCGAACCAAAGACCTCACGCCGCCCAATCCAAACTTACAGAGCATCTGTGCCAGGCAGCGATCGCTTCAAAACGATTTTTTTTAAAGAACTCTTGAAACTAGATTTTGAAACATTGGCTAAAGAGTTAATTAACCATAAAACCGTAGAAAACATAATTACCTCTTCTCCGGATTCATAGTAAAACAACTTGTAATCAAATTTGCAAACCCTCCAGTACTAAATCAATCACTAACGGAAGCGATGCTTGAGTGAAACTAGTTAACATGAAACCCAATTAATAAATTAACACAACGATTTTAACAATTTAACGATCGGCTTGATAGAACAGTAAAATCGTTGAGGTACAATCAAAGCACTAGTGTTAAAATGTTTCCTCGAAAAATATCCGGCAAAGTCTACTTGACCGACAAAAATGGAGGATGCTCATAGGTGATGTCACCGTCGTCTTGAGTCTTAGAAATTGCATTTCGTTATTTCTCGCAGATTACTCGCATTTGAGACTGGTTTACGTTCAATTCGATATTTTGAGTAAAAATTATTTAATTGCAGAATTTTTTAAAAAGGACGACCGCAAGCTCAATCGGGTGCCACCTATCGTTACCACGTGTTGCCGGCTCGTTTTATCAGCAGAAAGTTTAACATTAACGCCAACCCTCCGAATTTATCTTTAAAGTGAATGATAGAACGCTTAAGCCGACATTTATACACGATCGAGTTGTTTTTTTATAAATTGATGTGTGGTTTTCAGCCTGGTATATTGTCTATACTGATTGTCATCAATTTCACCCAGGTTCCACAGCCAGAAATGCTGACTCTCGCGTATTGCACTTTGGGTCGAGTAATGGCGTGGGCAGGGAGGCAGTAGGTACAACAAGAATTGATCCTGCGAGCAGTCGTCTCACACTTTCCCCGGGCTAACGCAATTTTCTACTGGCGAAATGGGACTCTACACTTTCCCGCTCATACGCTTTGTGCATGACCTACCAAACTCGAGATCAAAAACAAAAGTTTGTGCTGTCCGTTGTGAAATCGATGTGGAATTTACTGGTAAAAAGAATCGGGATCATTTTCAAACAGGAAAGTCGAGCGTTTTCACTGTTTGAAAATCTGGAACGTTGGAGAAATTTCGTTTTTTCTTCTGGATAGGTGAAACTAAAATTTGCTTTTTTTTATGTGTGTGTGAACGTACCAAGTAAGAAGAATTCAATATTTTTTATGCTTTTGGTTGGCTGAAAATATTTTTGAAATTTAGTTATTAGTTAATAGTTAAATTTACGGGTATATTGAAACAATTAATTTTACTGCAGCTTATAAACTATAATATCTTCTTCATTTTGTAGGCTAGGGCATCCCGTAGTTAATGATAATATGGCAATTAAATATTACTTTTAATTAACATTACACAAGATAATAAATCCTTGCTGCCACTATTAATTCGAAACACCAACAGCAATGCCGACAAAACAGCAGCCGGTGAACTTTATTTATAGCCACTCCATTTCTATTAATTACTGTACACCCATTTTAATTAGGTGGGAAATTGTAAATCAATACTTTGTAATGTACACGGTACTTGTTCAATATTTGGTTTGTATACGGCCAATTGGCTTTCATTGGATGGAAAATATTTCATGTGTGTATGCGTGTGTGTACGAAAATATTTTGCAACTAGAGGCGTTTTGAAAATTCTGTTCTGTACATGTCGTCTATACATAGGTACACACCATGGAAAATTCAATGTTTTCCCAGAATAATCTACTGAAATATAATTTTCTTCTGAAACACAACACTGGCCATGGGCAGACCGTAGGGACTGCATAACTAACACAAAACATGTGTGAAATGGAAATTATTTGTGGTTAAACTAGCACTTTTTCACCGTACCCGATCACATGTAAGCAATTTATTCGCTCACTGGTCATTAGTTTTCAATTATTCGAATCGATCTGCAGGGATGCGAACAATCACGCTCAAATCACCCACTGGTGCGCAATGATTTGTCTCGTGCTGCGGTACAAACGCCCAATAATTGCCTATATAGCGCCAAGCCATGTCCAAGCCATCCTGCACCAGGAAAAGTCAAAAACCCTCCACAAAAATCTCGTCAATAGAGCCCCGGGTAATTTTGGTTAATACCAATTCACTCTCCTATCAGAGTCAGACATGAAAAAATTATCTCTTCGGAAACTTTCTGGAAAAAGTTTCTGATGAGGTCCTTCGGAAAAGTGATACTATACGTGTATGGGCAATTTAAGTCACCGATTTTTTTTCGGGCCTTTTTTTTTGGTTCCTTTACTAGAGTTTGACCGGCGCCTTGCAGTCTATCATTCATGTATCCGACATAGAGGTGACGGCCACTCAATCAACATGTCGCACCAATTGCACTGCTGTGTGGGTGTCAGACAGGCGCCCGTCGATAGAGCGCAGCACAGCGCTTTGGGAGTTCAATGTTAACATCCCCCTCACTCTACCATACGAACATTCTCTGTGGATTACGTGCATGGACAAATATTTAATCCACATTATGTTCGACTTGCCAAAAAATTCAATCGCCGAATTCAGTCATTGGACACAAGATTTATTGGCCATAAATTTCAATATAGTGTGGATTATAATAATGTATATCGCGGATAATTGATATCCAAAACATTTAAAAAAATACATCTTTACATTTATATGTATTGACTGACGGTCATTATAGACGGTAGAAAACATGTATTTCCATTCGAGATGCGCAATGAGCACATCGGCAGGATAGTTCATGAACCAAAAATGCTATAACACTCCGATTCATAGCTTTATAAGAATTAGGGGCTTAGCTAAGTAACCTTTCTCCTTTACTTTATATAAAGACCTTTGAGTGATACTAAAAGTGAAGCTGGGGGTGAATTAACAAGATGTGCCTGAGTTAACAGGCACGCTCTCGTAGAGGGTTGGGACCTCGTTAAACGAAAAATAATTCGTTGTGGAGGCAAAATGAACGTGCTGCTACCTAATTCCCGCATAAAGAGTTGACACGAGCGTAACTCGGATTACAACGATGATTAGAGAGGCATTTCATTTCACTATATTATAAAGGAAGGGGTTGGATGCTGTAAGGAAAAGTAAATAATATATTTATAAAACTGGGCTCTGCTTTTTAAATGCGTTTGGAGGAAATAAACGTTGGAAAAACTCGTAAGCCCGGACGAAGCCCATTGTCTGAAGAAAAGTCTGGGCAGGCTAAAATCTGATGGCCAATTCTCGTCTTAGTATGTGTCATTAGCAAAGGGGCCTTTCCTAGAGCGGTCATTTGGCGGTGCTACTATGGTGCTAAATACGACCGGCGGTGTTATATAACCCGAGCTAGAGTGGCACTTTTCAACAATGCTACAGTTTGTTGATTTCAGCACGGTATTTTGGAGGTGCTACAAATTAACAATATCAACAAGGCATACTGGGCTTTAGCTGATCTTCACAATGCAGTGAGGATAAAGAAACCAATTGCATGTAGCTTAGCCAGAGACACTGGCACTCTAGGTCGCGGTTTCTGCTTGATGCTATGACGGTGAAGGTCCCAGAACACCAATCGTATGAGCGTGTGTATACATTTCGGCATATCATCTCAAATTTAAATTTAAGGTCGATTAATTTTCATATCATTCATAGTCTACACAAACCAACCCCATGTCATATATATATTTTTTTTAATTTCCTCGTATTAATATTTAATCCGCATTTATAGACATACAAAATTCTCATGCCTCGAGTAAACCACATTATTCACACCGCTTCTCGGCATGCAGTGAAACGTAACTTCATTATCGTATTTCACTTTTCCCCGAGCTATCTTTCACGAAACACTGATTCACCAGCCGCTGTGCGCCCTTTGCGCCCGCCACCCATTTCTCATTTCTGCCCATTAATTTGTCCCCGGGCCGAGCTAATCTGTAATTGCCCTTTGGCACGTGGGAAGCCAAACCACCTCTCACCTCATCTCTTTGTGCTTATCACCCCAGATGAGCGCCAATGGTTCGGTGCCCTCCCCCTCAACCCTCCCACCCACGCCCATGGTAGGCGATATAATGTGCCAGACCACGAATCGATAGCTGACAATCGACTAAACTCGTGATTACTTCTTTTGGAAAATAGATAGCCTTTTCGGTTTCTATAGTTGGAAAAGTAATTGAAAATATTCCTGCCATGTACGAAGTAGATAGCATATCATTTCGACGGAGAAACTTGCGGCTTGTGGTCGTACTGACTGGAATCTTAAGTGAGCGGTTCCGTTTTGTTGCAGTTCCACCCGAGAAGTTGATGATAATGGATGATAAAGGCGGTGGAAATATTCCACAATACATCCTGGGACCGTACAACGAAGGATCGTCTGTGGATATCACCTGCGTGGCGTACGGAGGTAAGTGATACGCTTCAACTGTACCAGCTGGTCGTTACCCTCGGGGAATGCTTAATCAAATACACAATTTCACAGCGAAATGCAGTCTGCAATGAAGTGGATAACTGCAGACAATTTGAAAAAAATATTTCCTATAATTTTCTTCTGGAAGAAAATATCGAGAGACGAGGCCAACCAAACCAGACCGTTATCCACAATAGATAGTCAATCGATTACTGCGGATTTTATAGAATAGGGCTATAACTTATAAACCGTTTCAAATCCTCAGCCAACGGCTTTACTATATAGATCGCAGCAGGATGTCGACCTGTGGGTTAGTACTGTGAATCTATAGTACAGACCAACAGTTGCTTGGGGAATTCCCAATTTTCTTTTCCAATATACCTATCGAACCAATTTTTTAAGTAATTGTTCAGATTCTCCTTTCATTTATCGAAACTAACAACTTTTCCGAAAGATAGCCACTGCCAATTCCTCATAACCAACATTTTTCACATTTTCCAACCCTTAATCTAGCTTCCTCACAGTAAAATTGCCCTTTACGTTGAACGCCTACCGTGGCTTTTCCAGGTCGTCCGAGTCCCCGCGTAACCTGGTGGCAAGAGAACGCCCTCCTGGACGACTCGTACGAGACCAGCGCCGACCGAAGGGTCCTGAACGTCCTCCGCGTAGAGAAGCTGGGACGCCGTCACCTGCATACAGTGTTCACCTGTCAGGCAACTAACAACAACCTGATAGCCCCCGTATCCAGCGCAGTCACGCTCGACATGAACTGTAAGTCACATGAAATTATACACCCCCTCGTCGCTTAGACCTTCGCTACCTTAGCTGACTACTAATATCTTAGAGCTAATATCGTTGTACACTCTTAAGAAAGAGCTCTGCGAACATCTATCACTCCGTGTTTACCAAAAAATGGAGGAAGACTAGTGTCGTATAGTCAGTGTGTTTTAGTACCACACACATAAAAGACTTCCGAAAATAAAAGACTAGTTTATTTGATTATGTGAAACTAAAGGAAAGGATTTCCCCTAGAAATTCGCTGTAATTCGGCAACCCTTATCCATAAAACAAATGAAATTAAGATAAAAGGTCATTATTTATTAACTTTCCATGGAAGGGGATCCCAGCACATGTTTTGTATTAGATAAAGTAAACTACATATGTTTGAGTTAATGTCGGAATGCCGCGAAACGCAATGAGGGATACCGTTGCATATGTTGATTAATTACTAAACGCTCGGGGAAAAGCTGCAAGTGGGAAATTTCATTATCCAGACGCTAGAAGCGCGGCGTGACGCGGTTCTGTGTGCCGGTTCTGTGCTGCGCAATCTATGGCCACGTTCCACACCTGTAGACGATGCGTCAGCTCGTTCCCTGTTCCCAGTTCCCTGTTCCCGGTCTCTCACTTCCCGCCGATCTCGCACCCTTCTCGCAGGCGCAATCCCGCGGTCTCGTGTAATTAATTATTCTTCAGGGAGCTTTTTGATTAATGGCTACCAGTTGAGTTTCACTTTATACGAAAATGTGTGGATTCGGGAGGGATTGCCACTGCTAGCAATAAAAGTAGACAACTCAACGATCAGTATGTGTTAAATTTCGCAGCGTTTTCGCCATTTGTAACGATAATGGATGTGGCTGGGCCACAATAATACTTTTATAGAGACTAGAATAACTGTGATGTATAGCCGTTATTCATAAACAACGATTGGCCGATATAATTCAAATCAACCGAAAGCGGAAGAAAAAAATCTGTAGCCGAGTAGCACGTTCTTCCTCTGTAACATGCTTGATGAAACCGTTCTGTCTACGTCGTGCTGTGATGGCCATTTTCTGTGAGGTATCGAGTTGAGTTGAATAATTTTACAGACTCTTACGCTATATTGCAAAATTGAGTGGAAGTTTCAGCACGAGTCTCGCCGACATTTTCTCAAGACATAGGAAAGCTGATTTTTTTACATCTCTGCTGCATTTTCTTGTCAAAGGAAACTCTTTTCTCGTTTAAGCGAATCATTCGCGTTCTACTAGTCTCTTTGGGTGGAGTGGAGAAAGGCTTCCTGCATGCCGCTAAGACTGCACTTGTGTCGGACTCAAAGAGCAAATCAAGTTAGTCTCGGACAGCAGTGCCAGCGATCTAGAACCTGATCCTGATCGCAGTCGCCAGTCCAGCTGGAGACTGAAGATAATATTTTCCTAACTACCTTAGAATGGATTTCCATCTGGTTCTGCGATTTATTCCCCTCGAGTTAGCATAATCTTCTACTCAAATATATAAACTTGAACGCAGTTATAAGTTGCATATTTTAATGAATTTAGCGCGCTTTATCTTACAAAACACAGCGTTTCCGTATATATTCAGAATGTAAAGACATGTACCTAAATTTAATTACGAATTTCAAGCATCAGAGGATCTTATATTCTCAAGTAGTATCTTATTGATTTTCCTCTCAATTACATTCGTAGAATTGAATAGAGCCGTTATCATCCCGTTTCGACTATTATTCAAATTTTGCTTTCGTTGTTTGACTCCAAGTGTAACATCCTCGTTTTGTTTCCGCATGCTCGGAGCGGCCGGCAAAGTTTCTAACTGCACAATCGCAATAATTCTGTCTTTGAACGCAAACAGTATCCCCTTGGGTGCAGCCCCGGTGTACCCCGTCCCCCGACCACCGTCATTACTCGCTATTATCTACGCCAGTTCTACGTGAAGCTACACGGGGTGACGTGTCTACACCAGGCGTGCACCGAAGCTATACCGGATCACGTTTCATCCCTAGCAAATTAAACATAGATATTAAATAACAAGCGTATATCGCTTTTCAACTACAAAATCGAGCGGATATACCTACCTGGATGGAATGCCGGAATGAAAATATACGGAAGTGAACCTTCCACTAACACAAAGATTTTCTATATTTAATTCCGTGTCTCGGTAGAATTAATTTCAACGAATAAACCACTCTCCTATTGCCAGTGGATTTTTTTTTACCGGACCTGGTTTCATAGCAATTTTTCTCTCTTTTCCTAAACTTACAGTAGTACACTAAATAACCTATCTTCCAGCCAGGCCTTCAAAATAATGTGCCCTTTATTTTCGTTTTGTTTTCTACGTGGGAAGTTGGTAATAAATCTGTCGGGAAAGTCCTTGTTTTTTTTCTGCATGGCTGGCTACCCTGCATACATTGTGACATTCAGGATAATTAAAGTAAACCTGGTGCTCTACCATTGCACTGTTACGGACAGAATTACCGAGCGAGTCTAGGTTTTGTCAGCAGGCGCAGGCGAAAGCACTGGCCTGTGATGTTATTTTTAAACAGTTCTTTATGTTCAAAGTGAAAAAGGAAGGGAGATCGCTCGCGCTTTGCTCAGGGCGCTTGGGGTGCGGTGTTTAATAGGTGGTGGTGCCGAGTCCGATGGCACAGATTTTTGCCCCACGCATATCAATGACATTATTCAAATATTGATTTAATACTGCCTATATTTGAGGTCAAAGAGCGTACACGTATGAGTAGTCAATTCCTCTAGTACAATGTAAATGGCTGAGGGAGAAAAGTTTTTTTTTACTAATATAACACTGCGTGGGTACGATTCAAAAATCTGTTTCAAAATTCAGAATAACGAAGAATATATATATAACAGAAATAATAACAGAAAGAAGTAAGCAATTGTAGAATGATGTAGCTGAGATCAAACATCATATGTAAATACTTCGAGACCCAATGCTAAACGAGTAATGCGTTTTGGTACAATCACAGGTACAATCCCTGATTTGACCCATGTCACTAATGAACTATCCGCTGATCTACTTGATGAAGTATCTTTTTAGATAGATAGATAATCAAAACATTGTTGTCAATGATTCACTTGTAGAACAAAATATGCCAGTCATGTCCGGTGCACGTGCACGCCAAATGATGCAATGACCTTTCCGAACGTTCCTATTCTATTGGTTGCCAAAATGCAATCTGAGAAGGATACTTGGAGCCAAAATGAACGTAAAATGTGGTCACAATGATATTAGGTATCGACCTTTTGATCCATTACCCTGATTGATACTTATCAAATCTTTGTTGACAGTGTTTTGCACTAGCCAGAGAGGACAACGCTAACTATTGATAGGTATTGCTTTGTCCGTATCTCAGATGATAAGATAACAGCACCAACAGATATTAAAGATTTTTGATCGTTGCATCAATTCATTCTTACACACTCCGTTAAAACAATGGCGTCTTACCAAATTGTTCTCGTTGCTTGCTGCTTCCTGTCAATAGCTACCGGTGAGATGAATTATTTTGTTGGATTAATTACTATATAGTTCCAAAGAATATTATTGGTTCTCAGCTAAATTGCAAGGTATGTCATACCTTGTTTACAAGTGGCCACCTAAAAATAAGTTGTCCAGACAGGAAAAAAATGTATGTAAATGCAGGTCGACTTACTATTGTCACCCCTTACAAAGAATCAACTAAAAGATGTTAAAAACATACAAGTTTCAATACTATAAACGCGCTAGTAATATATTGAAAGTTTTCAAAATGCTTTAGGGTTGTTGTCAATCATTTTACTCTATATATGGAACTATATTCTCTTCAGCTGGTTTTCCGAAAGCAACTACAATCTTTACCGACTACACAAAACCATACAACCTGATGCGAAGCAGTGCAGCCATTACCAAAATATGGCGTTTCGAAAAAGAGTTCGACCTATCTGGCGTGTTCATCGGCAGTCGCCACTCGGACGACGTTTGGGGAGTGCCACCCAGTGAGGAGCCCCTCTACATGGAGAACCTGTCAGTGTACATCACAGAACACAACGGCACGTACCTTGCCCCACACACCGAGGTCGGCATCGGACGATTCGAGGGACTCGTGGAGTACAACTCTACCATCTTCGTACAACTGAAGAGTTTGAGAGAAGGCGAGGATGTGCCCAGAGTCAGAGCGCTCTCCGACGAGAACACGCTGTACTACATTGCTGTCGCGCATAATGTTCCCGTCCCTGGATGGTATCCGTACTATAATGACCTTGACCTCGAGTTCTTTGGCGCTGTCAACAACAACGGTCTAACAGATTATGGGGTCATAATTGGAATCGAGTACTCGAAACCTACAGACCTCGAATAAATATTATAATAATTAAAAATAATTTAGTGCGCTGAAATACAATCAGCAATACAATCCATTACGTTGTTTATAATTTAACTCCCAATCACTCTAAACGTAATTTAAACATGCTTTTACCCTTACACAAATGATTTATAGAAGTAAAAGCTTCGTTTTCTCATTTTTAATCAGAATTCATATCTATACTGTGGCGTACTTCACGAGGTTTACCCCTGATATATTTTCTGCGTGCTTTCCGTGGCCACCACGTGGGTTCAATCCATCGTCTTTTCAGCGCAATTGCATAATTTTGTTCCCCCCAACTCACACTCCCTGGCATTTATCTAAAAGCCTTGAAATACCTTCGTCGAAACGGGACTAAAATGCGGTGTTAAATTCACTGCATACATTATTTCCATGTAGTTCTCCGGGCAAATAGATTTTCCTGACGCCATGGCTAACCACCAACAAGCGTCAGTCGCGCTCTTTTCCACTCTTTTCCAACGCGCCTGGTTCGCCACCGCCCCACGTCCCTACCCCGTGCCGCGTCCCGCACGCGGTGACTTATTTAATTACGGGGAAAGCGCGCGCTCCTCGTGGAAGACTAACGTGGTATTAATTCGCGCGCTAGCTACGCGCGGCTAGCTCGTATATAACTTTGTTGCTCATAATGAAATAAAATCCGGATGTTTGAGAGATAAAATTTAAGAGCACTCTGCTTCCGTTATGTTTTAAACGCCTATCTGTGTACCACCTGAAAATGTCGATCAAATGAGAAAGAAAATGTATGCTGCCATGTTCTCATTGGGCATTCACTTCTCACTTTAAACGTAATTAGTGACTTTTGTTCACTTGAAACTTTTAGTGCACTAGCCTTTTTAATTACAAGATTTTTTTTTTTTTTAACTTTTGAAAAAATAGTGCTAAGGTGATATTGAGTTGACACAGAAAAGCGTTCAAAAAACGATGTTTTTTCCCTGAACTGCCGATAAGTGTAACAAAAAAAAAAAATGATAAAGAGAAATGAGATTTCTCTACTTTCCACGCAGCATTCGTTTCATAAATAAATCTCCTCTCCTGCAAACAGCGAGCACAATAGAGCCTTCCATTCAAAATTAAATACATTTTATTTAAAGTGCTTTCGCTTAACTTTGGTATGGTAGCGAATTTCATTCTAGCTAGATAATAAAATTTCGACTACGTACAATCATTGGGCGCGACATAAAGGCAAGCCCATTAAGTGTATTGCCGGACGCCAAGGTAAAAGATTACGGGGGGAGGGGGGAGGGCTAGCGGACCTGGCGGACCGGCGATCTGAAAGTGTAATCGCATCTGGCGTCGTATCGTGATACGTAGCGTCGGCGTCAGCGTCGTCGAGAACCGTGGTGCGCCGCTTTGCCCGCGACGCCGACGCCCGCGACTTGGACGCAGGCGACGCCGACGACGCGACATGCGAAGGCCCGGAAATTACGTTTGGGAACACGGGCCTTTGTGCCGACAATCCCTACCGTGTTCCGTCAACCAAATGTTTTACTATCTATTGTTTCGAGTTTTTTTATATATATATATATATACTATAGTACCTCGTGTATTCCGTATTCAATGCACCGTACCTGAAAACCGGGAATCGAGGGGAATAAAAACTATATTTACTTTTCTTTTTATTAAAGCGTCAATGTTTTGTAAATGTGAAAAGCATAAATACTCGCTTGAATGTTTAAGTGATCCGGAATAATTAAATGCTGAAAATTTCCGTGTTTATTTTACGGAAGTATTGTTCAGTATTGTGCAGTTGACATGCAGTGGAACTGTGCCAATCCAAACAATATCGCAAGTTGGTTTTATTAATAATATTGCTCGTTACAGAATTACTACACATCCTAGCGACTGAATCAATATTTCATGGTGCGCCTGCTTTACCCAGCGCAGTCAAAGGAGTCGCATGCAATCTGTCATTGTTTTAGCAAAACAGTGTTTAGCATTAATTTCATATCTCCCGATATGCAGTTTGCACAATTCCAGAAAATTAATTAGTGTTGTACTTGGCTGGCACTTGACTAGGGTAGATTAAACTTGATATGAAGAAGATACCTGTATGGGTGCAACTGTAGAATACCTAGCTCAATCAAGGGATGAACTGCGATAGTTAATTTTAAATCAAATCAAGTACTAAGCGAACAGAAGCTCCTTCAGACTTCAATTTCTGTTTAAGAAGAAAGAAGAAAAATGCTTCTAAGAAATGCGTTTGGCAAGCACGTTTACCGATAATATTGCTCGGACGAGACGAGGTTGAAACCTTGATCCTTGTCTGGTGACCAAAATTCGATCAATAATATTATCATCCAGCTATACACGCGGACAAAAACCTCTAGCTATCTTTCCCTTACTTCTGACGTTACGCGTCGCGTATACCGTCGAAGCCAGCGCGTCTTGAATGTCAAATAGGGCGTCGGGGCGCCATCGAAACAAAACACAGCGACACAAAATTACCACCCTCCTCGGGACGACGCCGATGCCGACGCCAACGCCGACGTCGACGACGGTGGCAGATCGGTGACACTCTCATTCAATAACGCGCGTTACATTCGAAGACGCCGACGCCATAGCACACGTGGCTGTAAGTTTAGACGCCGAACTCAATTTCGACGCCGCTCCGATACGCTTTTTTGACGTCAAGCTTCGTTTCAAAGCCGTAAGATAAATTGGTTTAAAGAGACCCATCAAAGGAGCGTATAGCGTATTTACAGCAAAAAAAATGAAAATTTAGACTGTAATTCCTTTTTTTTCCTCATACTGAAACACATTTTGACGTGCGAAATTGCTAGTACTTAAACTTGAAGTGAACGTATACATAATTAATATTAATTACTTGAGCCTATAGCATTTCCCTTCATTGGTGATAGTTCAATGAGATAGCGAGCCTCTTGCGTTTGCCTTTTGTGTACCACTTTGGCTATTTATGCGCCCAATGAAGCCTTGTTCCCAGTCTCTTGGGCATGCCCAGGACAATACTGAGGTGCACGGGGTTTCGTTGGGCTGGTAATTTATTGCGTCTTATACCAAGGCAGGGTAATGGGATATACCGCACTGTTAAACCTTGTATAGCCATGGCCCACCACGCTAGATAAGAACGTCACAATTTACACTTTCCCCTACTTCCCAGTCCCTTGTTAAATGGGCTCTATTTTGAGGAAATAATATACACCATGTTCTCATTGACACCAAAATAACCATAATCTGTACAAGCGCTTTGTGTTTCAAAGATTTCATTTGCGTTTTAATTCTTTTAATCCTAGTAAGCCGATAATGCGTAAAAATTATTTTGTAATTAGGTTCATAAATGTTTCTACTGTTTTTTTTTTTATGTTTTGGGATATGATATAATAGTGCACATCTGCCAAATTAAATTTGCTTTCTGTCTCCGAAACAATATTACGATTCAGGTCGTCTTTCCACCGCCTTGATTAAAAGCGACAAAGTCTTTGCAACTAATTAACCCTTAATTTATTCGTCCCCACACACACCTCATTATGCAATCTCACCTTACAGTACGTACCTACTGCCAAGGTATATATTTTGATCAGACGTAAAAATTCTTCAACCGTTCGTCTTTAATGCTAAATTGCCAATGAACTCCGGGCCAGCTTTCTTATTTTCTTTTTGTCAATCTTTATTTCTTTTAGCTTAAATCGTTTTTTCTGCTCATTTACCCTCCAAATTGTATCACTCTGTTATTCTATAGAAGCAAACTGATGCTGTTCGTGGACATGAAAGGTCTCGTTCTCCGAGTAATGACCCAAGTTTGTATTCTCGACCAAGAGACCATGTGGCGGAAAAGTTAAGAGAAAGAAAATCATCAATTATTTCCAATTTCCAGTTTCCAATTTGAAGTTAGATTTCATGTAGTGCATGAGATAGAAATGCCTCATTCGCTCAACCAATCGCGTGTACTGGAAATCCACAGTTAGCTTTTCACGGTGCTCTTTTGAATAACGTCAGTTGAGCTCCAAACATGCCTTTGACCAAAACGCCTAACCGCATAGCACAATAATTTTCTTTGCCGTTGTCTTCCATCCCCGATACTCTCGAGGTCTCTCCCTTGTTTCTTCGCCCTCCAACGGCTCCCCAACCCACAAGAACGCCGCCCCCACCGCCCATAGCACGAGTGACGTCGCCTGGCGCCATTACATGGTGACACCCCGTCGACAGCGACGTCGAAGACGTACCGACGCCGCCTCGACGTGGCGTCTCTCCAGCCCCGAGCCGAGGCAAGCAATTGCGCAGGGGGTCACAGTCGCAGTCACAGTCACAGTTGGGCGCCCAGAGGCCCGGGGAGAAAAATACGAAGACTCATTACTAAACTGCCTTGCCGGGGTTCGAGAGTAGAAAATGAAACTAGCGTGGTAAAGGGGTAGGCACTGGCACCCTGCTAAGATGAAGCTCTGGAGACATTTTAAAGATAAACTGTTGTCTGCTTAGAACAGCATTTGAATTCATGGCACGTCATAAAAATGTAACTAACGTTTTCCTGTTTCGTTTCATGTGCCTTTTGCACTCTTTGCTCTTTTTGTTAAAGTTATAGAAACTGCAATTTGATGACCTCGATGCGAGTTGTACAAAGGTAGTGGATGAAAGAGTGTAGGAACAGTTGATGCAGTTTTCATGGATTTTGAAAAGTCATTCGACAAAGTAGACCACGAGAAGTTACTGCAATTGAAACAATTACTGCAATTACAATTGCAATTCAATTACTGAAATTGTGGGAAAAATTACAGAATTTACAAATCATTAAGTAGATTGGGGATTTTCTGAATATTAGAGTGCAGTATGTGAAGATCAGAAAAGTGCTTTCCGATCCGGTACGAGGTCCCCATAAGAAATCAGAAATCAAGGAATTGGAAAAGGTACAAAGACTGGCAGCAAGAAGAGTGACTGGCAGAATGAAAAAGACGAGATTGTTTGTAAAGGATAATGGGAAAAGTATAAGAATGTGGGAACGACCTTCAATCATGATGAAATAATTAGAATGGATATCGTTAAAACAAAGAAGAAAAATGTGTAGATTGTGCAATAAAACAAGTTTGGGTGCCGAAGAGAACATGAAGATAGTATTATTATAAAAATATAAAGAACAACACAGACAAATACTCTTTTTAATATATAACGGGTAAAGATTGGCATGGAGTGAAGAAAAGTGTAGTGGAAGGCACTGAAAATAATGTTAACATTTTTAGAAGAAAGATGTTAGAATAAGTAATAGAAGATAGTTTAGGTAAATAGTTTTAGTATTTTTTCTGCCACCTGTATTTAACATGCAAATTGCAGTTTTTTCTTGGGAAAAAAAAAAAAAAAAAAAAAAAACCCAGCTCATTGCGAAGAAAGGCAATGTCGGAAAGTTGGCAAAAAAGGCATTTGCCTACTTTGTTCGTATCATGTGAGCTCATATGTGCCTTCCAGCCACGAGGACTAATTTTCACAGAGGGTCGTTGATTTGGCTTCAGAATGTAGATTCGCAGTTATTCGTTCTATGGTACGGACCTAATTCAAGTGTCAATATGAGTGCGCTCGTCTAGATGGACGTTGTTCACTAGCATAGAACGCCTCTGAACTCTGAAGAGCACGACTTGCTCTATCACAAACGACAATAGGCCGTATTTGAATAGTCAAAGAGAGAGATAAAACACTAATTAAAAATCTCCATTCCTCTAAAACTATGGGAGAACTTCGAAGGGTGCTTTTCGAAAGCTTCCCTTGGCGATAGAAAGAAATTGAAAGTCGAATCTTTTAACGGGAGGGTGGTGATCTTTTATCGAGACATCCTGAAGGTCCTGGAGAGGATCATTCCCAATTAATGTCCCCTCTCCGCTGGTCCACGATGGCACTTTGGTGGATTTGAATCTGACGAGAATGAAACGTGAGCAAAAGTTAAAATAATTGGACTGCTTGCAGTGCAAAGCTGTAAAGATTTTAGTATTCGAATCAACTTCAAAGTGAATTTTGGTATAAAACGTACTTAGATATTTTCTTTATTTTCAAGTAGAAATGCATTAATTTCGCACTGACAGCAAGAAATTATATTGTTCAAATTATTATTATTTTTATTTTGCTATAGTGGCTGCACAATAGCTAGTATATTTATATAGAAGGGTAATTTTTCAGAGGAGTGGAACCCTTTTCTGTAGCAAGTACCTGTGCATTGCCTGCTTCATTATATATTTTATTTTATTGTTGTACGTTATAACCCAGTTGACGCTCGGCGAAACATCAGAGTGAGTCTCAGTAGAGCAATATGCATTTGCATATAAATATTATTGACATAATTCGCCTTCTATTATAATCATCCACATACCTTGAGGTAGTTTGAACATTTTGTTTGAGCAAAGCATATCGTGGTAGACACCTGAAAGGGTAAAAGATCAAACAGAATTTGACCAAATCAAACAAAAATTACTGGAATATAGTACCTATAATTTGAATAAGTTGCGAACTATGTTGGTTTCACTGGCTCTTTGTTTTACAATAGCACTTGCACTAAAACAATGTGGGACGGATTATCAGAAACAACCACTGTCCCTTGGTCATCTCGGGCACACAATTTGGAACCCAACCATCAATTGGTAGTTGGACCAAAGGTAGACAGATCCACAGGCTGGAGACCGCTAGTTAAAGGCTCGCCAGACAGACTATTACACGCAATCGCAACCAAACAAACAATACAGACCGAACACCACAATTGTCGAATGGAACAGCTCATTTCAATCGCCCGATCAAAGTGGGTATCAAGATAAAGTGGTCAATTAATCTTGCATCTGATTGCTGAAGGTCGGTTTATTGCACCTTCATAAAGCTTCCATTATGGAGGAGGTACACCTATAAACTACAAGGAGTCAGCGTGAAGTGTGGGAAATCATAGCTGGGAGCTGGACCAGATCCTCATATCGCCAACGGAGATAATCAAAACAGGTTTTGTAACACGTCCAAGATGTTTTTTTTCGTTTGAGAATTTATTTTGTTTTATTACTCCGCTAGTTTTGGACGCGTGGCTGTGCCCGCCACGAATCGAGTGGTCCGCCGAAACGCCCATTTGCTAATATAATGATTATTGCACGCGATTTGTAAATGGAATATTAAATTATATCGTTTGTTTATGAAGGCTTTGTATGATCGCATCGAACAGTCGCTTACCCGGACAGTTCGGTAATCTTTATCAAGAGTCACGACTCCACGGGAATTACCGGACCACGGACCGTCGATTACGTCCACATGCCACTTGCGCTAGTTATATATACAGGTGACCAAACAACGAATGAACAGCGGTCCGAAACGCACAAATCTGTGCCCGCGACAAAGCAAAACTCGTGAATCAGCTTATAAGCGGATTGGTGGTCGATATTATAATGATAATCCTTCCAGCAATCCTAACTCCGGCTGTATTTATCAGCACGGCTACGCCTCCGGCCACCACAAGCCCACGATCTCACTCACCCCATCATCCACATTTAATTCACAACCGAAGGGTATTTCGAAAATTTTGACGTTCTCACCATGATTGCATGGTTGTTTTTACAAAGCATTCCCAACCATCTTCAATTTCCTGTCTCTGCATTTCTCTGACTGGTCTGGCCTCCCTTCTACGCTTGTTGACTCTAGGCTCTCATTGCCAACTATTATCAACCCTCATTGACATTCAGAGAAGCGCCGCGACGCCTATGTGACGTCGTTTATCGAATCGAGGATCGAGGAGAAAACAGCCGCCCTCCTGGCTCGTTGGCGTGAGCCTTTTCATTTAGATGGACCGGTAATTGAAAAAAAACAACGGTCTCTTCGTATTCGAAAAAAATCGGCGAAAATCGGGACATCCGGTAGTCATGAAGGGGATTGGGAATCGAATGGTATTCCGGGATGTCGATTTGGGGTCGAGATTTTAGACCAAACAATTGATCTGATCAGGTAATCTTCGCGGCTTGAGTTTAATTGAAAAGGTTGCCACGCTATTAAATTCGGGATTCAATGGTTATTGGCGCTTTTCCGTACAGGATAGATAGCTTTTTTGTGGAGTTATAAATCCCGTGCAAACAACGGCAGCCGACCCATTACATATGATGATGTATCCTCCCCGTTTGAAAACGCTGACGTGAACTCCAAGCCCAGCGAGCGGCCCTTGGCCCTTCGTTGATTACATCAGCTCCGGCCCAGGCAGAATCCAAATTTCATAGCAAAAACACGTAAATGTGATCTGTTTTGCTAGCGTGTTATCTTTGAATCCAATCTGAATTATAAAGGGCTATCAATTTATACGATATTACTATGTCTCCACACCTAAAATCGAATTGCCGAAGTTAGTTTCAATAAGGACTTTTTATTAGAATTTGCAGGTCGTTGATATTTGCTCTTTATCTAGATCAAAATGAAGGAGTGAAATGTCATCGAGTGGGTGATTCGAACGGAGATTTTTATTTTATCTTACATTCTGTCGGCGTGGTTTCTTCGTTAGCAGAATGTTTCCCTGGTTTAAAAATAAAAGACAGTCTTTGTGGAAACGTTGTTCGTTGCAAGCTCTCGCCAGCTTTTGCATAATTTCATTAAGTGCATCTTAGCATTTGCCAGAACGTTTGCAGTTGTATAAAACAACAGTCTGCACACAACTCGCGAAATGATAAGAAAGTGGTGATTAATGAACGTGCGCTAGTTTCCTTAAATGAATAAACACAAACAAAATTTGTTTGCCGATCTACGACATTTTTAAATTTGCAGAATATAAAACACGAAATGACTTGCCAGATGCGATCCCATAGTTCATAAAATTGGGTAATTGTTAAGTAAATCATTCCTCCAACCCCAACCACCACACACAGACCCCCAACAAGGATATACAAACAATGGAAGTCACACAAACCCGGACATATTGTCATTTGTCAAACCACATCTGCATATGTAGGAATGAAAGGGAGATCTCACGGGTTACCTATGTACCCATTTGTTCTGTGGCAATAGTTCTTCGACAACAGGCTCTTCAGGCATAATGAGGGTTGAATAGTCAATGAGGACTGGGTTTACATATCGTGAGAACATCAACACATTTCTACGCGGCGCTCGGAATGAAAAGTAATTGACAAAATAAAATACGGTGACGATAAACACCAATGTCGATGTAAATGTATGTATAGGAGTTTTATTCTATTTCTTAGGATCCGACGAAAACGAATAAACACAAGATACTCTTGAAAAAATAAACTGGAAATTGGAAAATTCTATTTTCTTTCTATTGCTGATATTGTTTGGGACGTCGTCACCTAAAGATGATCGGATTTTTTTGTTTATTGCTTGAAAAAAGACTATAGTATTTATAGTATACTAGAAAGCAACTTTTTATTTTTATTTTGTAACTATTGTTTTTGGTGGGATTCAGATCTATGAAAATAGATTCTGGATCTTTATCATTATCAACCACTACAAAAGAAGTCGTTATTTTCAGACAGTAAAAACGTGTTTACCTAGGACATACCCTCTCGAAAGATACGTAATTACAATAGTCGAAAATATCGTTACCTTATGTCAAAAAATCATATAACTTGGTACGGTAGTTCGGACTAGCACGTGCGACCTCTGGAAGTTAAATATTTACGAGTGAGTGTGCAATCTGAAACGGTCCAAGTGAGGGAGGAAAATGCGATTGGGCCGTTGCCGATGGCAAAACTTTTCAGATTAATCAGTTATTCGGTGCGAGAAATCAGTCCATTTGCACTCGGTCCGGCGTCCGGCTTTTAAAGCGTCCCAAGTCGACGCCTAGCGTCGCGGCGACTAATGCATTGCGGTCACGTGACAAGGATAGATTGATGGCCATTGGTATTTATCAGAGAGAGATAGAGAGCGATAGAGGAAACGAGAGATGCTGCACAAGCCGAGCAACTTACTTTTTAGCTCTGAGAAGCACTCTACGTTCTTAATTGCCTAAATAATATTACGGTTAGACTCTGTAGGTACGTTTCTAAAAACATACCGAAACTTCGTAAGCGACAGTAATATTTCTTTTAACCTAGCAACGAGATTCTATAGTTTTCAAGTAATAATTAGATTTCCTAGTAAATTGCAAATCGAAACCAAAACAGCGAACTAATTTATACTCTGATCAGAAAATATTTATAAATGTTCCACTAACACCGCACCAGGTGCAGCTCTATGTTACATGCTTTTCTTACCCTCAATTCAATCCTGCGACGTAGGATTTTAGCTTTCATCTCAATACCGATTACAATTGATGCTCGGCATAAACCCAGCCCTTCGGACCATACCCAACATTACGTGCACATGTCACACACACATTACGACACCTACATTGAGGTGCATGCCTTGTTTTGTGTTTTATTGATGTGGTGTCGAGTCTGCGGTGAAAATTTGACTCAATTATTGGGACAAAGACGTCACCGACCAGCGTACACAATAACGTCGAGCGAGGTGCAGGGTAGCAGGCGCTATATTTTGCCGCATAGCGCCTATGTATATGAATAATTCCAGGGCTGGTCCATGCCCTACTCAATGGCTTTATGCAAGAATAGCGCGTGAAAGTGTGAAAGACGATGCATATAGCACGCTACAAAGAGAAGTGTTACATGAAAGCTCATTATGTACCGTTCCTTAATGCATACAAGTTGTTAATGTGGTGTTAAACTACCTGAAAGTTAATTGGTGGTGGTATTGAAGAAAAGAGGCGAGGATGAATTTACCTTGAAGTGTAGTTGTGACTTAATTAATTGGGGATTATAATAAATCAAATTGTATGTTTACTCCAACAATTATTGGGAACTGGATGCAACTTGGATTATGTAACTATAGGTGCAATGACCTTGAAAATGCTTTGACGTGATTTGCTGCAAGTTTACCACGCGGAAAATGTGATCCTAGTAGAAAAGAGACACAAGGAAACACATCTAAAAACCTACCCTTTTTACAAGCACTAGCTCATTTAATTCGTATTCATGTCCGCAGGATCCGCGGCTCTCTTCCTATTCAACGTTTTTCTTATCGAATTCCATGTTTTCTTATTTCATTTCTACGGCAGCAGCATCATCATCAAAGTGCAGTGTGTATTTTCGTGGAAACTTTCCGAGTTTGTTTTCCTTTCGAATGAACTAGGCGTGGTCGGTGGCTCATTGTTTATCTATGATGAAGTTGGTTCCTTCGTATCACGACTTCCAGGCCTGGGGCTTGACTACTTGATGCATTGATGATTCGATGTATGCGTGTAACAAACACTGCCCTTTCCTGATGCCCTCACGACCACACACTTAAAGAAACTCTAGCATCCCTAGCTGGCAGCGGTACAGCCAGCACGACCTCATCGTTACAATATTGAAAGTAATTAAAAACATGTCTCATTTTGTTTGAAATCTTATTTAAATTGCAAACGCTTGCAATTCGCGGGGTATTTTATTATTATGAACACTACTTCTGTCTCAAAAATTGATGCCCAAATGGGGACCCGTCTGGGCATCAATTTTTGAGACGCTGGAAGTGTTCATAATAATAAAATTTCTCGTTTTCTTTTTTTATGCTTCACGCACCTACGCTCTTGTCATTTGTAGAAATAGCTGTGGTGCAGTATAGGTACTAAGCATAGTATCCAATCTGTTTGATTTATTTTTAGCTGAAAACCACCGCCTACGACGCGTTATGTGATTAAAAATGTTCTTTTAGACGTTGTCTCTTTTTAAAAATTCGTGAAAACGTCAAGATGCAAAACTTTCCTAATACTTGACTAATCCAGTGAAATCCAGTGACAGGCAGAACATTTGTCAAACGTACGTCACAACAGCTTTTCAGAACTGCCTTAAGTCCTAATAACAGAACAAGGCAGCAGCGGCAGCAGCAGCAGCCGGAGAAGGATTTAAACCCCTGGCGAGACAAGCTGAAAGATTGCCCGGCGCTTTGGGCCCAGCGAACACCAAAACTCAACCCCTTTTCCCCCACAACCACCCCCGCACACATACTCACACACACAAATTCACCCTTAAGTGGGGCACTTTTGAAAGAAATGACAAGTTATGGCTACCATGTATTCTTCTTGCCTTCTTTTTTTGTGCAAGATCATTTTTGAATTTATTTTTCTGTCTATTTAATGATGTTATTTGTAACGAGTCTGAAAATGGTCTCTTTGGCTTGTGTAACTCTTTGGGTTTGAGGGTCGTGATATCGTCTGATCACATTGTGATAGTTCTTTATTAGATGAACCATCTTATATTATAAGAAAAAAAAAAGATTCCCTATAATCTTCTCCTAAAATGACATCTTTTTCGCATTTGCGCCTCACCCAGATTTATTCATGGTCCATCAAGCAGCAAAATGTGATCGAAAAAATGTAGGTTACTTCCATATCTAAACTTTGAGGTGGGTATCTAGAAAACGTTCCTTCCTGCAAAGTTGAAATGCACTGGTGGTTTAATTTAATTGACAGTCAAGTCAATCTAGTACGTGTCTTCATCTAGCAATTAACTTTATAGAACTTGTGAGTTTCGCAAGCCATTAATTCACCTGTGACAAGCACATGCTGAAAGGCGCATTTAAATAATTTTAATTAGCTCACAATTATCTAGCTTTGCCAAGCGGTTTTCAAATCCTGAGACTTGCTACATACCTTTCTTGTCGCAGCCAAACGAATTGAATTAAAAGATTGAGTATATCATTTCCTTGTTAACTCGCAAAACTTATTTAACAGGGGTTTATGAGCTCCCCAAAGAGTTTTACCGCCAAAGGTAAAGCCAAAATCGAGTTTAAAAACATTTTTGGGTGACAAATTTAGCAGTCGATTCGTATATAAGGCGCGTTGAAAATGGTATAGGGATGTCACTCAAAGATAGAAATTAACTGACGTGAAGCGAGTGATATATATCTCTCTTCGAGCTGCTACGTCCTTCCTTCCGTCCTTCCGTCGGTTTGTCAACGGAACGGCGACAGCGTCGCGACGTCGGCTCGTGGAAATGAACTCCAGAACTAACTTCTTGTGTCACTTTAATCCACACCTGTCGGCGGCGAGCGTCGCGACGCCCGGCACGACGCCCGGCACGACGCCCGGCAACACCGCTATGCACGCCGACGCTGGAAAATGGGGTATGCAAATACCGCCGTCTGTTCCCTATCATTGGCCACGAAAGTATTTTTCCTCGTCACCTTAAAAACGATGTCCTTTAGCTGGGGGAAAACGGAGACTTTTTTCCAGTAAAATATTTATTAATTTTTTTTCTTCGTCGGGTATTTTGTGAGGCATAATATGAAATGCGCTTACATTTTTAGACATATCTTGCTTAGAAATAGCTTATCAGGGTTCTTCACGAGCTCGACTTTGCTTAGGAAGTTTTCTTATGTTTTTATAAACACTTTTCTATGTTGATTGGCTGGAGTGAAGAAGTAAACTATGCCAAGCATAGAAACAAACAAAACAATTGGCTTGCTTACATCTAGCGACATTTTAGCGAGGAGAGCGACATTTTGAAATCGAGGTGGACCAAAAGTTAAGCTGTAGAATAGAAAGATGTAAGGCATGATATTTATCATGTGACCGGAAATTAGTCCCTTCCCCTCCCTCCCCGCCCCCTTCCTGGTAAAAACCTCCCCGAAAACTCCAAGATGGCGGCAACCGACCCGGAAAAGGTTGCAAGAAAATCCTCGCTCGAAGGGACACATAGGCATCCCGCAATTCTCTGCTTACTAGACAATCTCGGCTGAGGGAACTTGATCGGGCGGAAAGAAGAAGGAAATGGTTTAAAAAATGAAGTTTTAATGTGAAACAGCCTAAAAAAGCGGACACTAAATTTTCGGTTATTCTTGTACGTATTGTTAAAGATTTCTGATAAATTCGTATCGACAAAGTATTCATTTTATCTGTCACCGCACTTCATTAGTAATTTGTTCGCGATTATCAACAGAATATCACTTTTTCGCGTTTGCTTTAATTTCAATGTAAGAATCGGCTTCGAATAAAAAATGAACAAGGTCATTTATACCAATGTTAAAGGTGGTCTTATTAAGCTCTGGTCGAATTGATTAGAAGAACTTGTTAACAAATGAAGATAATTAAAACTACACCGAACTTTATTTTAATTAATATTAATTGCCTTAAAACCTGTATAATTCTCGAAGGTAGCACACGGTTTTCAAAGACTTAACTTATCGCGACTGCTTCCCCACGTGACAACTAGTCAAGAGTGACACATCTTTCTGACCAAAAGGTGTTTCTCGGGCTGTGACTTGGTTTCTTCTCTTTTTCGGCTACCAAGCATGAGATATGTGAGACATATCGCATTCCTCGAGGTAACATAATCAATCCACCTCTGGACTGGAAGCTGGAACCGAGGCACTGCGAACTGGAAGACGGAGCCGGGAATCCCGTCTTCCGGAAACCAAACCATTCCGCTTTTAGGGATCACGCTAAAGTTAAATGTTTCGTAAAAAATATGACCGCTAGGGTGGAAAACGTTACGAGATGAAACGTAGACTGCGAAAGGGTTGGTATTTTAAGAGATCGCTGTAACCACCCACGCTTTTGAGTTTATTGTAATGTTAATAATTTTAAACAAAGGCTTCGGATTTTTTTTTTTTAATTTGTTCCAATCCATTAGAATGCTTCTTATGTTACATCTGTCACAGTTTGTGCAAGATGTCAATCTAAAACTCTCAAGATCTTTATATTTTTGTTCGGTTGGCGTTGTAAATCCAACAGAGAGGAAGTTATTGCATCTTCATTATGATTGGAGCAAAGTCAATTACTCGGTACAGCAGTAGTAGCACGCTGACTGATAATCACGTTATCACTCTAATTCCAATGCAATTAGCGCGATGTTAGAGGCATCTGTCTGCAGAGAGTGCAGCGAACGTGGAAATTGAAACAAAACTCGAAACAGCTGATGTGAAATCATCCCAAATAATTGAAACGTTAATATCGATTACAATGTCTCTTTTTATTTTGATAAATATAGTATAAAATCGCAAGAAATCATACCCCAGAAACCAATAAACCGATATCATTATTCGATTGACAGACTATAGACCGAGAGTATAGCAATAAATTTCAGTCGAATCAGAATAACTGGGCCAAAAGTGCGTGGTTTGACTCCAGCCTTCAGTAAAATGACACTTAAAATCTAGCTTTAACTCGAGCATCCGTTCATTTTTTTATTTTTTTATTCCCCACTTAACGATATTGCTCGGTTACGGAAACTCGGATTCATTAAATTGACATCGCGTTTTTAGGTAATGAGCTTGGAGCACGAAATCTGATTAGGCTTTTTTCTCCTGAGTGCCGGGCGATATAAATGATTGGCACATGATTGAGATTATCGTTCTGTCTATACTCCGAGCTGGCCATTCTGGCTAGAAGGGCTGAAGCTTTCAATCATCCTCCGACAAGCTGTCAACCCGGAGATTTTTCCAATAGGACCGTGATAAATGTGGGTCCATGGCATTCTCCATAGACACGAGTAATGGAAAGCATTACTATTACAATGTCGGTACCAAATTCTGACGTTTCTATTAGTTCTGATAAAGGTTTTGAGAGATAGAGCGTACGAGACGAATGGATAGTCACGATTAAATCGTAAAAAAACGTTGCAATGAATAATTGATTTAAAAAGCGGTACAGATTTGCATGAGTTTGCACTGAGGTGCTACTCGGGGAAACCCTCGATATATTGCTAAATTCACTGCGCCAAGGAGATGTTACTACAAAGATATATCTATATAGAACATCACAATGCTAGGAAATGGGAACTAATTTTTCTCGCTTTTCTCGCTTTTCACAGTGGAATACCTCATAGATATTTTACTATTTGCGTAGTTTCTCACCGACTTCAAGTCCAAGTATAATCATCGAGTATTGCAAATCAACTCCACAGGTTTTGCAGAGAGATTGCAGATTTGAAGTTACATTCGTTTTTAATTTTACACTATTTTGTTATTTACTTTGATTCAAAGCGATGTCACACTCAAGCAAAAACCCGTGTGCAGGCCAGAATTATGATTAAAAGACACGTGTACAACGTACGCTGCAAGTATGTTCGCTCAATTTATACCCTCAGCAAATAACGCTAGTAAATAAAGTTAGACGTGCACATTCGCGATGTCATGATTTTCCCAGACGTTTAAAAACCGTTTTCGGTCTTCATGCTTTGATGTAATTAGCAATTACCAAAGCTATGTAATTAAAATATTTGTGTCCCGTTCAGTCTCTGTAGATGTGTACTACGCCATCTCTAGCGTACGGGTCAAGCTGCATTTGATACGGGCAACTTCATCCCCTGGCTATGAAGGGTTAATTCAAGTTAGCATACGGACTCAGACATTCGCATGTCGCGTCGGGACTACACCACTTTATATGCGTGCTCCGACGCTGTGCACATATACGTTTACCTCCATAAACTGTGTTTACCATATCAAACCACGAATTACGTTTCAGACTGACTGCATGCCACATCATCTACATGTGTGTATGTGGGTGTGGTGGCTACCTCACATAGTAACAGAGCTAGCTTTTAGATCCTACCCTTCATCACAAAGACAGAGCAGGTAGTACTTTTTGCAATGACTTTTGGTGCCTAACCATTCTACGAGTCATGTAGTCGTAATTAGGGTACCTGGAGCTAAATTAATTATCATGTTACTTAATAAAGGCAAAGTCGATTTGTGCCTACCCAACTCGGGTCCAATTTGCGTTGACTCTCTGCAAAATTGGAGCAATTTCAATTTACATGGATCCTTCCTTCCGCACATTAAACGAGATTACAGTCGAATAAATCATATAACTTGGGTTTTCTTATTTGTCTTTCTCGTGCTTATAGTGGTACGGTTTAAGTTTGACTTATTCACGGTTGACCTAATTATTATATTCACGTTCAGGCATCGCTGGATTACCAGGAATTACCTTAAGAAAGGAGTAAAATGTCGGTTAATAACGTTTTGCCACGCTTATATCGCAATCATTCTCATAACTTGACGCTCTTTGATATTCAAATTTCACCAACTTTCATCCATGATTCTCTTTTTATCTTCCATAGGTATAAATTCAACTCGGCCAACCTTTTCCACTAGGGTTTGTATTAGTTTGCCGCGCTTTGTCCCACAAAATAAGGGGGTATGGTAACAGCACTTATTCAAGCTACCGGCTACCAACTAATTACGCAACGAAAAGCGCCGACGGGATTTCCAGTTTGTTGAGAGCGTGCTCGGGAGTACGTATTTCAGGAGATGTAACATGATTTAGTCCTCATAATACCCGTGCCGTGCACGATGCTCGGCAAGGTAATATCAGCAAATAGTAGCAAGCTTGTTAGATCAAGTTGCTTTCAAAAAGTAACCTCTTCTTGTATCTGTGTGCTAGCTGCGAGCTATGAAGGATAAAATGCTTCAACTTTAGTCTCCTGTGAATCAGAGATGAGTATCGGAAAGACAAACGTTAACCATAAACCAGACGCGTAATTTATAGTTTATCGATGAGATTGTTTCTTCTAGCTTTATTTCGTAGTCATAATAATGTAGTTTTAGATTTCGATCGGTAGCGAGAGTGCAGACCAAACCGAGAATGGGATTTCATTAAAAGATATGGCACCAAATGCCGACAAGATGAAGATGCCATCGGCTCCGCTTCGTATCTCTAACGTATTCTAATCTAATTATATTTATTATTTCACTGTTATCGGCAAGTTACTTCAGGTATGTTTTCAGATTGATTTGTAAATATGAAATAGCTGTAAAATTTAGTATCGCCACATCTCACGTAACGACACACCTTCGATTATAACATTTTTATGCACAAGAAACGATAAATTCAAGCCCATAAGCTTTCAAGCCTCAAACGCTATACCCACTCCCTGAAAAAGTTATTCGCCACACAGGCACATGGCTGACAAAGCGCGGGCATATTTAAGCGTCTTACGTCAGCACCCGGCTGCTGTACGCCATTCAATGCGAGTCTATTTGCACTAAACATCACCAGAGCGTAGGGTCGGCATTTTTATTACCATAAACCGTTTATTTGCCATCATCCGTTGTCCAGTCCAGCGTCTACATCTCAATCCGACGTCAGCCGTGTGTGTTACCAGCAACAGATTTCTTCCCCCAAAGTATATTTTAAGCTGATAGCTTCGATACGTGTGCATAGAGTAGAAACCTGCTGCTATCTTTTGATAATTTACCTCCAATAATGTCCGCCGAATCCACGACATGTCCACGCTTAATGGGTATTGTTGTGCTCGAGGAGGTTTACTATAATGGAGGCAAGCGGCGGAAACGCTTAGGGGCGACATTGGACGCCGTTTCCTGGTGAATTGTAAATGCAGAAGGGGGTGCTCTATAACTTCTCGCTGGTCAATGGAGCATTGAAATCAGTAACGCATTGTGTCGTCGGTCGGCATCGTCGTCGTCGTCGTCTACGTCGTGATTAAATTATAATAATAGATAATGGATTACTTTTTCTTGATGGTAATTATGGGAAATGGGCTAACTTCCAAATTGTATGGCGTAGGATGTTGGCCTGACATTTGAATTCTTGACATTATTTTGTGTTCCTATTGAGGAACCTGTGCAACGTTTGTCAAAACTTATGTCAAAACTTCCATACACTTTTTAAGTATGTAGAAGCGCAATCTTTCTCTGCCCATTGATTTAAATAAGGTTTCACGGAACAAACATGATGCATTTGTTTTATTGACGGTCTTTCACAGCCACATTAAGTAATCAACAGTCAGTCAAACAGTTAGTCAGTCTGATTGATTGTTGCCAAACAAATAACAAATTAACAAACTGTTCGGCTCTTAACAAACCACTAAAAAACCGGCCGTTAATCTCGTTTCTGGATTGCCTTTATCAGCACTCTGATACGCGAATGGTTTCATTCACACGTTGTGCACATTCTGACTAGAAAGCCGGCCATCAAGTTACTTCTCCGGCTAATGGTGCTATGATTGCTTCTGAAATCGTTAGCCGTGCGGCGCGGCGTCTTCAAAAGCTTCTGCTTGATCCCACAACATCTCACACAATAAGACGTTCCATCGAGGGGGTGGAATTGGCTCAGACGAGGCTGCCACTTAGCGGTAATATCTGGCCCAGATCGATAGCAATTAGTGTTCTAATGAAGCTTGATGATGCTAAACTCGAGCTTAGCTCACCAAATAAATTATAAGCGTATGCAATAACATTTGCATATTTTTATCATTAGGGTGAAAAATATTTTTCTAGCCGCAATATAAATATAGAAGGTAGGCTTTAGTAGATCGTCTGGCGAATTTAGTGCAGCAATCGTAATTATTATTAACTAAAATAACAGTTCTAAACTAGTTACGAATGTTTACACAATCTACGTCCAGTAGGTAGTCTACTTTGTTATAGCAATTAACAAAGGGGTTGGTCACACCTTTCACACCATATTTCATCAAATTTACACCGATTTAATCACAGGCGTAAGCAGAAATTATAATTGTTTGGAGTAAACATGTCTGAAACACCACGAATTGTCATGTTAGTTTGCAATCTAATACATGAACTTAGTTTCGGATGTTATTGCTTTGTATTATTTCGTTCCGACATGTCTTAATAGCAGCACAGCCACCGTTACTAACGTGATTTGTCTTATTTAACGTTGGAATTACAACGAATTACAAAGTTCACGTTCTGTTTCTCTAGCGTCTCACTCAAGTTTTCCTGCCAAGTTTTCGCTTCGAGTATAAATGTAGCGAGCGGAGTAACTGTACCGGATAAATTATGCCGTGCCGTGTACGTCTTATTCCATTGGTGCGATCGCGTGGTTCCTCCTCGGTGACAATCTTTCTTCTCTGTGTTGCACGGGTATAGCATTTGTTTGCCCATGGACGTATGTAGCACTACAGCAGAGCTGCGTTGGTTTCGATTGATTTCGCAATTCAAATGTAAGGTGTACAATAGGTGAATAATATATCATAACAAATTAATGGAGCGTCGTTTTGGTGTACTAGTGTAAAATAAATGTGTTTCGATATTCATGCTAGTAAATAAATACTTCGAGAGTTGTAATATTCAAACGATTAAATTCAAAATCTATACCCATCAAATTTACTGTAAGTCATATGATATTTCCACAAATTTAATTTCAACTAATTATTCAGTTCGACGGTTTTATATTACGGCAAATGACATCAGTGTATTCTATTGTGCATGAGGTTGAATAATGGAGAACCGATGTGATGCGGGTTGTCTGGTTATATAATCTTATTATTGTTCAAGATGCTGCTGGATACTTCCATTTGACGCTAGGTAAACTTTCTGAACATCGGCAAGCTCTTGCTCTCTGTCTCTTAAAACATGTCTTAAGATCGGCATCGCAATGCAAAGCAAGAATTTCCTAGAACATGTCTTGCAATAATAAGGCCATAGAGAAGGAGCTTATGTAAAATTACATTACTCTGGCTCAGTACATTAGAAGCCTCTATTTCAACTAGAAATTTACGCATGTGAATAGTGATAATTCCTTTTGAATTGAGGAACTAACTTGGACTTCTGACACGAATTTTCTTGACGTGGGCGTTTGAAATAGCACCACACAAAATCATGAATGCTCATATGAATCGAAATTTAAATCAAATTTTAAATTATATGGATTCTAAAGAAGACTTAATAATCCGTGGTTAGACATTGAATTGATTGAACTTAAATATTCCGAGGGGTAGATGGTTTTCTTTGTGTATTGGGTGCCCAATACGCTAAGATCGAAAGTGGAACTAATACCTATCTTCATTCGCATTCTTTTATGGTTTCATAAAACTTTATAAATAAATTAGGCGACTTGGACGAGAGCTGACGTTGACTTCAGAGCTGAGCAGAAGCAGAGGCATCAGTGAAATATAATCTCGAATAAGTCCTCGAGATATATTATCCCCTTCCCCATCCCATACCCATCCACCCACCCACTCAACCACCCATAGGCACAAGAAATCACCCAACTAGACCCACCCAAAGAGTTCGAGTTGTTTGTGAAATGACGAACTCGTCCACTTCTTGATAAAAATATAAGATTTTTTTTCATCTTTTTGTGTGAGAAAATATTTTTAGTTCTGTGGAGGAAAAAAAATGCTTTGGCTTGGCGGATTTTCATCGAGCAGCGAAACGTCAGAGTCGGTGAAATGTTTTCATCTGGATATAACTGATCACGGGTATGATTCTTACCACTCAGTCTCACCATATCTCGACGGCGTCGACTGGGCCTTGTTTATCCCAGCCCTTGGAGATGCCTTGTGTGTATTTTGCCTTGGGCGTAGGGTACTATTGCCTCTTCCACAAGTCTGAAAATGAAAGCGAAGACAGTGAGTGGCTTTTAGTGACACAAACAATAATTGCAACGAATAACAATAATTCAGATGCTTTTTGCGTTAGCCAATCATTGTATACTCTGCTGACTGATTGAAAAGATACGACCCAAATGAAAATACCATTGTTACATTATTATTAATGGTAGAAGCAGTCCTATTGCGAAGCTGCCCAGTTGTCTCCATAGCCCGTTATATTTATTTTTTTATCTCAGCTCAGATAATTTGTTATTTATTGATCTACGATATTCTTCACGCTTCAACTGTCTTTACATTAATCTTTAACTGGCGTATCCTTAGAAGCACTGTTTAATTCGTGAAAAAGTGTACGCTTATGGAATTCACTGAGAAAAATCAAAAGCAAAGTACGTGGCTAGAATGAAACTCCATCAATGATACTGTAAAGAGTGGGTAGGCGTCATACTCAATTCAACATGCATCCGCTGCATGTTCTTCATGCGACTCAATAACAATTTACTTTTACAAGTATGAAGCTTGGTTGGTCAACCCCAGTTATTTCAAATAAAAGTATCCATTACACCATTGCACTAGTAAGAAATGACGGTATTTGCTTTGTGGAATTCTCGAATTTCTTCTAGTTGTAGATTTCAAGCTCTCATACGCTTCCATTGATACGAGGAGGGCCAAACTACCCTTATCACCACGCGAAAACAGCCGCTGCACGGGAAAACCACAAAAAATAAATCCAGCTATCTTTGATATTGTCTGTAGTCCGTGTGCAGTGTATACATACGTACTGCAAAACGTCGAAATAAAACTTTTATTTCGCATTCGGCGGTATTGCTTCCAAGATTTCGAGTTTAGGAAGATGCTTCCATGCCTTCTTGCTGTATTGACCTACTAACTTGGCTGCTGAATTGTATCCAAAATGATAAAATCTCTTGGTTTTCATCTAAAAAAAACTCATACTGCACACGCCCCATCTGGGATTTCCACTTGAAATATTCTCTATTCCCACTTCTTCCCATCTTTTTATTGACCAATTCCCTCTATACTCGTTTTTGCTCCCTCTCACACGTCATATCTCCTCGCCGTTCTGTGGTAAGCCAGACGTCAAAGAAGCGTCCCCTTCTCTTCTCGTCTCTGTCGTTCACTCTGTTTGACCATTCTTTCAGTTCTCCTATCTCATTTACGACATTGAGTGCATCCCAAAAATTTCCCTTGCGGTGCATACAGTGCCAATCCACAACTGTATTTTCCATAAGAAAATGACTCCCCGTGAAAACTAGGCGAAAACTAGTCGACCGCGATACATAATATTGTGTGCACTGATCGAAGGTTTCATCTCAACATTATTTTACTACATAAGACTTACTTCCAATGGGTTTCAACCACTTCGGCAAAATTCCAAAAGCTTAGTAAACCTCCAAAAAAAAACGTTAGAGTTATGGGCTCAATGAAGACGTTTCACGTTTAGGAAAGCTGTCCATCTTTCTCCACGTTCTCATGACGTCTAGAAATGGAATCTTTCTTTCAAGAACCTCGGGGAAATCATGCTCTACCTGCTTGCCTGCCTGCCTGCCTGGCTGGTAAACTCGTCCCCGTGAAGCACCGGCATTTCTACACCTTCTCGATTTAATCAGCTCAGACTAAGCGCCCAGAAGCGACATGGAATGCTCATTTCCCACCCTGCATATTATCTTTAATGGATATTAATATGTCTTGCTTTGGGTACATAATAAGTATAGTCTTGTGTGGTATTCGCCGCTATCACGTTTCTCTATCGAATGTTGAATGAAGACGTGATGTTGTGGGGATAGCGCTGGCTGGCTAAATTATTGAAACATACTGACTAGCCTTTTTTTTTTACTTTTTTGTCGACATGAAACATTGCTGATTTTGTGTCAAAAGATGAGAGAAACAAACCTCTGAGCAAAACCATCTCGTAATTGAAAATATGGTAATGCAACTCAAAAGTTGCATTTGGTAATACACTATTATCTTCGTGAAACCTCTAGAGAGTTGATAATATTTCAGCTTCATGGTTTGATTGCAAGGGAGTGGATCTTGTTCAAGCATTGGTTCATTAAGGTTTGCCAACATTGGCTTAAATATTTGCTCTGCAAAATTGAATACTGCTTCTGAACATAGTTTTCGAATTTCGACCAAAGATTGAGGATAAACTTGGGATGAGGATTTAGAAAACTCGTCGAAAATTATTTAATCCCAATTTTACTTCCTGGGGCCATCATTAAGAAATTGTGTTTTCGGAAAAGCGAAAAATCGTCTTGGCGCAGACTGTACTGCCACGTGAAAAGAACTCGGTTAAATTTTCTGAATTCGCAAGCCATAAAATGCGTCAGAAAATCCAGTTCTGTCTTCACTTTCTGTTTTATAGCACATTTAACTACTGCAGGGACATCAGCTAGTGATGGGATGACTTACTTACTTACCTTTCTTTTCCTTTTAACTCTTTTTACTTTTCAATCTAAATACAGAGTTTATTTTTATTGTGATTTCAATGAAATGAATCTGCTTGATATTCAGATTCGTCGTGCAAGTAAAGTCAAGCTGAATGCCATCAAGAAGATTTGTTCTCTTCGAGAATTCAATCAATCTTTGCTCCAGTCGACGCAGTGGTATACGTTCCATTTCCTAGCAGTCTTTGAAAAGATCTACCCTGTTTAATCTCTCATCATGAAGGATCAGTACTTTTGACAACTTGTACAGTCCAATCCGAGAGCACGGCCCGGTTGAGGACATTTTTCAAGGAAAATGAAATAGTGTGAGAAAGAGAGTGTGAGGATTGTCAATAGCCTGATTTTCTCGAGTTATTGAAAATACAAGAAGTTTATTTCCAATTTATTTGCTATTGTGTACCAAGAAAAAATTGAAGAAAAACTTCTCCATTTAAAGCTTGAGGGGCTATGTGACATGCAGTTTTATTTCTATGTGTGAATTCCCAGCTAGGTTATGGCAGGAACGTTTGCAAATCAAATTGTAAAGTTAGATTTTGTGTGATGGTATATTCGGTCGGTGGGGTGGCGATGGTGGTATGGGGTGTGGGGTAGGTTGAAACGATTTCGCAAACCTCCCTGTGACGTCATTTCCTCCTCCAGACGGCGCCTGACATTTATCCTGATCCCTGTCACCGCCCAATCGTCAACTCATGCCCCCCCCCCCCCCCCCCCCCCTCCGAACTTTTGTTTATCCATGACAAACGTAAACATTTTCAAACCACTAAATTGAAAGGGCGTCCGCGCAAGTTTTACGTTAGAAGCCGAACACAACCACCGCGTACACGGCCGAACGGCTACTATTCTAGTGGAAATGGGACAACTTTGGATAAACATTTCGGAAGTTACGCAAACGTTTTGTAATTTGGCCCAAAGAGCTAGATCAGAAATCGATATAGGCCCCTTTTTCGACGCCAAAAGAAACCACTAACTTTGATAAAACACTAACTTTGCAAGCACCGTTTGGCTGGAATGTTTTATTATTTGCCGATTTGTTTGTTACATCTCTACGAATCGTAAAATTTGCGAGAGATAATGTAATAATGTAACCATTTTTTCCGTCCCGAAACTTTTCGCAAAGTTTATCGCGGTTGAACTTAATGTAACTGATCTCGTTAAGAAATCCAGCTCGTTTACACCACAGATAAGTTTGTTGACGCCGACCCTGACGCCGACGTCGGTCACGTGACGGCGCCGAGAGTGAAGTGCACACCGGCCGGAAACGGAAAAGAGCGTCGTGCATCGTGACCCAATCTCGTTGCCCGCACACACGCCACGGTTGCCAACTTCCAAAGCAACATTCAATTAGCCACCCTTGTTTTAACTCCACCCTCCCAGCCCCCAGCTTCCCTATATGGCCTTCTTGGTCTCCCGCTCACAGACCTTATTATTATTTTATTACACTAGTGACACAATTCCACCTCACAGGGTTTTGCATTTTTATAAACTTTTGCTCTATTTTTTTGGAAATAAAATCTTAGTTTCGCCAAACTGGTGAAAATTGTATGCTTCCTTTGCTAGATTTTATTTTTTGTTTTGTTTAGAGAAGATTGGAATCGGAAGACAGAAAGTACAGAGATTTTTGAAATGGAAAAATGGTATGCAATTCTTTTCGCCGGAAAATTCATGTTATATTTTTTACAATCTCTGATTGCAAACAAGAAAGGGTACTGAGCTAACGAGCAAATATGGACATACTCTGAAGAGGCTCCAGCTTTTCCAGTCCCTGGAGACCTCTAGCATACAGCAGCCGACCCAGAATTATTTTTTAATACGAAAATTGCCAATTTCTATACGAACGAAACTGGATTAAAATATTAAAAGTATGAACATGAACTTACTTTCATGGTATAACGATCGTGAAAATTATACGTCGGCACCCACTCAGGACCACAACGCCGTTAATTTGATGGGGCGTAAGCTGAAACCCCTGACGCTCCGCTGTGTCTAGCTTGGGAAGCTTTTCAAGCGCTGGAACCTAACCTAATCTGACCTGCTCAAGAATTGGCGGAATGAACCATGAGAAAACCATCCTCTCTTGGTATCGTTGGACCCAGAATCAGATTTGAGTAGATTTTCTTAAAAGTGCCAAGCTGTAGTGTTTAATTTCCCAGCGAAACATAAAAAAACCACTGAAACCATATTTCAAGTTGTTTGAGCAGAGGGTGCAGGAAGCACCCCATTTCAGATTCTTTCGAATACTGTTCAGTAAAATTACAAGAGACCAAAACATCAAACTAAAAGCAGGCATCCAGAAAAATATTGATTCTTATTTTTACAAGTTACTGCTTTCTTAGAGTCTATAAAAATAAAAATGATCTATCAACTAAGCTCTCAGTGTTTGACTGACGTCTTGGTTGACTTAGTGGGGAGGAGTGCAATCCCACTCTCTGTTAAATAGCTCTGAAACCCACCTAAGCCTAGTCAACGCTTTCGTCAACGCGTTTGAGTCACGAGAATAATCGCAGTCGATTTGATTTTCTTCAAAGTAACTCTACTCCCTTTTGCTAACGCATAATCACATTTGCCAACCGCTTTTGGCACTTCTTAATTCTATGACACACATAATAATTTGACGTTAAGCAAACCTGAACTCCTCGTTAGCAAGTACAAAATTAAAGATAACTAATTCTGTGACTAATTCTGTGACCCTCCAAAATAATTCTTCTAAGAAACAGGGACACTCTACTACCTCAAGGTTCAGAAATGCGAAAGAGGCCAGTGTTAAAATACTGTAAATTATGATAAACAGAACTCCCTGTCTTGTATTCGCCCTTGCACCCTCTAGATTCCCAAATTTGAATGGGCGGAATAATGGCGAACACTGTCAATATACAAGAAATTCTGATAAACATAATCCAATATTATTCATCTGATGAACGGAGAAGTCTTGCTACCTCCAGTTTTCCAAATTATAACGGTGAGGCTACTGTCAAGACATCAAAAATTCTAATGAACTTCTTAACCTTCAACATATTTTCAAGAACATGGGTAATTTGCTCTGCCTCAAGGTTCCCAAATTCAAATGGCACTCCATGTACATAGCCAAATTTGTATTTTTTTCTGGGGGTGGAGGCTCCTTTATTCCAAAATACTCCCGAATCCGACACGGGGCGCGACTGCCTGCCAGCCTGTTTCCCTCGCGACACATACGGATATGTCAGCGTTTATCTGCATTCGCCTGGGTGGGCTACAGCTTTGCAACGCGACCGATCCATCACGTTCCTCTTGTTGCCTCGGCGTCTTCGAGGCCATTCTTCACCGCGCACTCGTAAATTAGTTGCGATGACAGCTGGGCGTCGCGACGCCGGGGACGCCAGGAAAGTCTTGCTTCATTATAAGCGACATCTATCCATTACTTTTCATCGCGAATGTCTATTCTGTTGTTTACCGTGTGACGAATTAAAAGCTTCCTCATTCTTTGCGCTTATGTTGAAGTTAATGCAATTCACGGTTTTTCTTTTTTATTGAAAACATTGAATTTCTTTTCTTCTAAAATATAAACTCTTCTTTATACATTTATTATTATTTTCAGCTCACTACAAAATTTACTTAATACAATTTTGTATTTAGAAAATGTCAGTGATTCCAGATTCCGTTTTTCCTGTGCGAATGTCGAATGAAAATGAAATATGCACATTGTATCTATATTTACCTTCTCTGGAGAGCAAATCCGGTGCAGAATATCAAATATTTCAGGGAAGAAACGGGTCATGTTTCATTTCGTCACCATGCGGTCACCATAACGCTTCCACGACTTTTTTAACCCCGTGGTCAAGCAAAAGTTATCACCCCTGTGACCCCAAGGACATGCCCGGTGCATTGTTACTCATTTATTTATTTATTTATTCAAAGTGTATTTCGTGCTGCAGATTTTTTTACTTGTGAGTCTGGGAGACTATCTCGAGAGAGATTGCCATTTTTATACAAGCTCGGTTTTTGCCGTTTTGTCTCTATTTATATTCATGTGAATACGAAAACATATATATATGTATAATAATATATACTCTGACAATGCACTTCGGTATGTTACGATACTGGATGGGTTTTTCATTTATTCTCCCTGACATGGTTCCATAGAACTGGGGTGTATTTTTATTACATATTATTTAGAAATAGCACTCCTTCAAAAAGCCCGGTAAATTTTCTCATATATTTTATCATTTAAAGCAAATGTCCTTTAACGATAGTGCGTGGGTCTGGAAATTTTTGAAGTAATCTGTTTGATTCTAGCTGAATCTGAACTATTTTGATCGCTACTATCAGCTTTGTAGCGCCACCGCTAACACAGTGGAGCGGCCTGCTACGACTGGCAACAATTTCGAACTCCACTAGTTATAACTCATTTCTCTGATAAATTCTTAACGTGAAGTGAATTTATTGCCGGAATCTCGGCCCTCTCCAGGAATTGTTAGGGTCGTCTCTAAACCTTGGTCTGGAACGTCAAAACTTGTACATAGCGCGCCAGCTAGAAGCATGTGGCCGAGTGCGTTAATAGATCGGAGTAAGTTATCTCGTTAAGCATAGTAATGGGATCGGTTTACATCAATTAGTCACAAGTTACCCGCAAGTTGTACACCTCCCACAGGTGTATCTGAATCAGACCGACTGCCGCCATCATTTATGGAGACGTCCCAAACTTTGATATACCTTAACACTTATCCCAAAAACACGGATTCATTGAGTTTTCAAGAAATTAGGTGGATATGAGTTCGATATCTGATCATCTTGTCAGGTGCCAACATTTCAACCAGTCTCGATTTTATCATCTAGGATGTGTTGCCAACTCACATACCTTTCGCCACCCTTTTTCGGCAGGTAAACTAGTGATCTTAGCAAAAATCCAAACAACTTCGGAAGATAACCGAAAGATACGAGCGACTTTCAACAACGTAAACTAGTCAATCAATTCTGACAGCGTACATGTTTCGGAGGTTAATTTCGACTTCTAGTTCTACATGCGCTTGAACCAAGACCCATTGTTAAAACTTTGTTCATCTGAGTTTTTGGAATTCACTACCTACACCCCATTCTTTTCTCTCAGCCTACACCATAATATATTTTCTTGTTTGCAAAATTCCACTTGATGTCTGTTCTGTGTTCATCCTTGTGAAATATTAACTGAGTGTTAGCTGAAACCCAAGAGAAATTAAGCTTTTCTAAACGCTCGCCATCTTATCAAGTTAAATCTGCTTTGTACAAGGTCCATCTAAAATCCTGGCAGTGGCAATACAGAATTCTGGTAAAACGTGATTTAATGTAGATTGCGTAATCGTGGTAGGTGCGAGCACACTCGTCACTGATCGCAAGGTTTACTTGGGTTAGGACTATTTGCTAACGGTAAGCATTAAATTCCCTTCAATTAGCAAACACGTATTAGTATAATGTAACATATTATTGCAGTGATTCTCGCGGGCAAGCTTAGAACAATAAGTTATGAAGGTGCCATTCTCGCCGAAGATTTCCCAAGTGGGTAGACCACAAACTTTTCCATACTAATTGGGAGAGCCGGATGGCGAAACATTGAGCGTGTAGGTCTGTTTTTCAACTCTTCACTGTTATGAAGTTACCTACCTATGGTCTGATATTGAAGTGGCAACTTATAGGCGACACTTTTTCATCTCGACTACTGGATTAATATCACGGCAAGGCAGACCCCGTTTCGGAAACGCGTTCGCGTTCACCGCCCCCCAAAATGCTGGATCCACAAATCAGATTTCGTCTCTTCCGCTAGCTAAGTTTATTATCCACGCTCTTTTCAAAGCCAACTTGGCCTTAAAAGCTCTCTGATTTCCCGCTCTTGTCGAAATATTATTATCTTCTTCTGTTTGGGAATACCGTTAAAGTAAAATATCCAGCGTCGTCCGCCAAAACAGGGAAAGTAATGCGTTTTCCCCTCGGGGGCTTCGGTATTTGACAAAACATTCGACGACGATATTTCATATCCTCGAATGTGTGCCCTGGAAATATGTGTGTCGCTTGGTAAAAACACGGGCTTATTCACAGAAATCTGATGGTCAGTCCTTTAAAGAAGACAAAAAACACAAAGATGTTTTATGGTCATAACAAAGAATCGTGACTTTGCATCTTTCGGGTGGAAAAACGGCTCGGAAGAAAGTGGGAAAGTGGAGTCGCGGCAGCGCGCGCGCCTTGCGGGGTGTAAAGGGAGGACGAGATGGAAGTTATGTGCAGCATCTCGATCAAATATTTCAAACTTCTGTCTGCCGGCCTGGGTGAGAGGAACGTGGGAAGGGGGGGGGGGGGGGGGGGGGGGGCAGTCGAGCAAATCATGGAACCTCTTCGAGGAATATCATCGCACGAAAAAAACGGCGCTCTCTTTTTTGTGCTCATTTTTCAATATGGATGCTACTTTTAATTTCGAGCTAGAAATCTTGCCGCCTCGAGCTAGATTTTCACCTACCCGGAAAACTCTACAAACGGCAACCAATTTCAGTGACAACACCCTCTTCTGCACAGAACCGCGCGCTATTGGTTGGAAATATTTCCGTTTCGGAGCCAATTTTCCGAGCGGATAAAAACTCAGCTCATCATTCAGTTCCTTACTAACAGTTTTTCCTCACTAACATGCTCTCATAACATAAATCTGTTAGGATTTAGTATTTTTTATTTGCTGTCGGCAGCGAGACCCTAAAGCCAATGCGCCATGGAGGGCAGTAAAGCGGGGCGTTAGTAGCCTCGGAAGAGCCCCAAGAGGGCCCTCCTCTTGCCATACCATGTGTCGCCACACTCCTAGCTGGCTAGCTAGCGAGTAAACGCAATAACCTTGCCGGATCTCTTGAAGCAAGCACCGCTAGTAAAAAGTTAGCCACTTGAAAACGTCAATACCTAGTAGCACCATGGCAGGCAGCAACCCTGTCTAGGTATTGTTTGTCGCGGTCTCTCTGCAGTGTTTCTCAACCCATACGTAGAGCGGTCTCGTTCATATCGTGTTAAGGTTAAGAACGCGCGGGTGGCGGCCGCAATTCGGTGTCTCTCAGGATCGAGAAGGGCACACACTTCCTCTCTAACAATCGATCATCCAGTAACACAATCAAAATTTGTGTGGCCAAGTTTAGATTAGTCGAGTGTGACGAGCATACAGCTTGATTTATGGCCGTCACTGAACTAAATTCTTGGATATCTGCATCGCGAATCGATTTTGTCTATAACACTGCCGGCCTCCGCGGTATCGATATAATTTATTCGAACTGTCGTTTCCACTTGCGGAATACGCACAATACACGTGATAAAACGCATCGCCATCATTAATTCATAAACAAATCGGCTGCAAACACAAACCCTGCGTATTACGTTTGGCTGTCGGATTGGGGCCTGGAATTGTGTTGCTGTTTTGACACGAGATGCTGAGTGGGAGAGCGATCGATTTCCATTCGACCATTCACCAATCGCCACATCTATATATATATATTTGTGTGCATGGCCTACTTCATTTTTATGTTCATTCCTAATCCACGCATTATCCAGCGACTGGGTTTTGCGCAACCCGAGAGTGCAAAAACATAGTTACACTAAAATATCGTCTACTGGTTTTATTTTTTAAACTTTTCCACCTAATGCAGCCTTGTCGGTCCTTGCATGGTTTTCCTATCACCATTTCCGTAATTCACCAAACATCACCCGCCTTTATTGCGATCCGCGCCGCAGATATCGCGCTCGCAACTGCATTGCGTAAGGTAATCAGCTTTCTTAACTGACCCTCGCTATAATGGTCAGACCTGTGTTAAACCTCTTTGCTTATTCGCTTCTCTCGGCAGATATTTTGATCCTTTTCATTCGACCTCCTACTGGGCTTATGATGGGCTTACAAAATCACACGATTCCCCACTCTCGCTCCATAGAGGGGTGTACACTGCTGGTACCACCCTCAATGTTAACCCATTTTCATCATTAACTCTCACATAGTTTAATTTATATATTATCCTTCCCTGTTTAGTATTGTTTTACTTAGTGCGTTCGAGTATGTGTGAGTATAAAAGGCTTGTGCTCCAGGGCTTACAAAACGATGGCTTTCCTCGGTCCAGTCCTCTCTCTGGCTCAATAGACTCTGCTTTACGCAAGGATGGAGGGTGGGTCGGCGGAAATAGATCCCCACCGGTGGGGGGGGGGGGGGGGGGGGGTACTAAGCCAGCAAATACCTTGTAATGCCACGATGTTTGTTTTATAGTCACAGTGACTTAACGGCACGATCTTATTACGGATACTGGCCTATTATTTTGACCGCCTTATACTTGCTCTTACGCAGCCGACCAATAGTAGAAACGATAGGGAGGTTTGTGTAGAATGTAGACGTTTTGGATGTTTCCACGATACACATAAGAGATGACGATAAATCATCTGCTTGAATACTTATTCTTGACGAGTCGTCTTTTCGTCTCATTATTGATTCTCTGGCCATTGTATTCGTTACATTTTCGCAACAATCTCTAAAGACAGCCTTACAATATTGATAAGATTTCGGTATAAGAAATGGGGGATCTCGATAGTGCATTGGTCTGACGTGAATATTTTGTGTGTTTCAGTGCGGCCTCTCTGGGTCCGACTCCAAGGAGAGAACCGTCCGCTGTCTGCCGACAACACGTACGAAGTGACTTGCGAAGCTGTGGGAGCACGACCACCTCCAGTCATGACCTGGATGAAGGGCAGCATCCCCATGAGGAATACGCGAGAGATGGTAAGTCGAGAACGTATCTTCATGCAGATAAATCAACGTCATCTTGATACAGCAATTTGCTTTGAGAATAATTAGTAGGTATAAACCTGAGCTTAATCTTAGTAGGATGCTTTCTGAAAGACATACCTTTGGTTTACTCTCATTGTTTTGTTGGTTTTGGGACGTGAGGGCCATTTCGTTTCATCTGCTAGATTTGCAGTACCTACTCGAGATTCTTTATTCCTCGGGAAGCGACATCAAAAGCCACTTGTTTTGGTAACTTACACTTACAGATCGACCAAAGACTGTCAAGTTTAATCGCGGCGTAGATTTCAACGTGAATTTATAACCTTTCTCTCTCACTCGCCCGCAAGCTCGTTTTGGCGCGTGAAAACCACGGTGTTGGTGGTACGAGTTGTAAGTTTACTTGTCGGAAATATCCACTACTACCGTCCAAAGCGTAAGCCGCACGGGCTAGGGTTCGAATCCCGCTTTCTCAATATCAGACAAGGTCTTAGAGAATTAACCGAGAGAAGCTCTCTCTTAGGATAGAGCCACGATTGTGTAGGCCGACAGAATAGGGTGGAGTTGGATTTATAGCACACACACGCACACAAACGTTCAATCTTAGAACTTTGATAAAAGTATTCCGTTATCCAGGGGTCGTATAATGGGCTTAGCCTATCACTAAGTAATTCTAAACTGACCCCGATCCTTGATCCTAAGGAAGGTAGAGCTGTGACTTGAGATCTTTGTTTTATATTCTATTTGGTAGTGATATTACAACATGTCTCTTACTTCCTTTACCAAAGAAGCAACCGACATTCTCGCCCCTAAATAAATTTTTCAGAACAGTTTGTTGGTATTTAAAAATTCGCAGAGCTTAAATTATTGCTGGATCCACGAAAATTTTAAATTATCACCAAATAATTAATAAATGTATAATGAGCTAAGAGGAAATACACACCACTGCAAGTTCAACAATAGTTTGTAGCAAAGTTGCATCCCGCAAAACATGGTAAATTCAGAATAGTACTTAGTTGCACTTAGCTCTGACGCCAGAGAACATTGAAACACACAGAAAATAAACAAACAAAGTCATAAGAACTAAATCCAACATTCAAAGTCTCCACTTATATTGTAGTCCCTGGATACAGCCCGCAGTACAATTTGCCCGTGTTATGATATTATTTCGAAGCTTCCATGAAGTCTTGAATCAAAAAACTTCTGAACACATTTCAATTGAACAACATTGGTCGTAAGAACTGACTATCGCACTCAAGGATTTCAACAATACATTTGCGCCTGAATGCATCCCTCAGAGCAATATGTTCGTGCATTACGATATCATGAATTAGCTATCAGCAGGACCAGACACTGAACGGACGGAAAACGGAAACATTGCAAGCGTTCGCAATTTAAATAAGATTTCATCTAAAAACTATATTGTCGTTAGAACTTCAGAACGACAACGACACTTTTCGCGCCTGAATGCAGCCCGCAGAGCAAACTCGGAACCTCCACATTCAAAATCACCATGAAACAAATGTTGCCACCTTTTCGGGGCTAGCCAATAAAAACAGCTTCGACTTCAACCATGTGTGTTATAGTCTAGCTGAGCTCTGATGAGCTACTGAGGCGCACCGCTCCGCTATTGGACATTACTTTTTTATTACCACAACCACTTTCCACATATAAATTCAATCATTTTCTTTGGACTACTGCTAGCGGGGAACATTACTTCAGCTAAAAGAATACAAGTGATTTCTAGCTGTAATTTTAATTGTTGTTGGTTTCGTAATTGTGATGTAACATTTTAATTTCTAAGCACTCGGAAATAAGGGTGATTTTCACCATCGCTTTCACCCATGTGTATTGTCTTTGATTTTTCAAATAATAGAACCCTCTAGTAAGTCTATAATTTCTGTGTACATGCATGACCCCACCGCGTATTGTCGTGCCCTCGACCCCAACAACACACGAACGCTGCACAAGTGAATTTCTCTCGCAGGTTCGTTTCGTCCGGACCGTTTCGTCCGGTCCGACGACGGCAATGAAACCGGCCGGCGTGTCGGTACGGATGTAGATAACCTCTTGCAGGACTCGGTGCAATTGCCGGACAAGGGTTTATGACGCAATTAGATCCGGTCAAATCCTGCCAGCTTATCACGAGGCAACGACGCTGGTCGAGCCGAGGGAGGCTCTATTCGTTTGATAGTTTTATTTTTTGGGGTCGTCGCGACGACGAGAGGCGTCGCTTTTATGTGGCGCTCTCGGGTGTTATACAAAGTGGCCCCGGGAAGAACAAAATTAAACTAGATGTGTGAGTATACTTTTTATGGGTCCTGTTTTTTTTTTTCGCTCTCTTTTTCAGCGTGGAGAGTCCAGCATTTAGTTGGTTGGAGTTGGTAATAAAAATTACTGGCCACGGTTTTATTGTTTTGTGGTTGTGCAAAATTTAAATAATTTTCCCCGTGTGCTTGTGTGGGTGTGAGTGAGTCGAAGAGGCGAGGTCGCTATTGGCTTTAAATTTTAAACCTATTTGATTACAGTATGCTACTTTTCTTTAACGAGTAGACTTTTTTAGAGTGGATAAATTCTCATTTGTAAAGTTCCACACCGGTTTCGCTAGATTTTCTGTATAAGCTAAGGGTATCGCTCGACTCTGGACAGAGTGGGGTGTGACACTTGTTCATACATTTAAAAAATATGTTTGATCTTCTCGTGCGCCGACTAGATGCCCCGGAGGGTCACGTCCTATGCGATCATGTCAGTAGACAGGACTTCCAACAATTGATGCTTGATCGATTAACGAGCATCACCGCAACACGAATCGATCCTCGGGGCATCGGCGCCGACCCTTGTCACTCCCTCGGGCGCGGCCAAACATTTCGCAAATGACAACGGTCACTGTTGCTCCAGGAATACTAGATATAACATGGAGTGACCATCAGCTTTAACAACGTCTCTGAGGATTTTTTTGTTGCAGCCATTCGCGCAGCAATTTGTGAAACTAACGAAGGCAGATTTCAAATGGAATCATTTCGAATTTCAACTATACGGAATGTGTCATTGCTCTTTATAAGAATTGTGGTACTTATAATCATGTTGTCTGCTCTTTGGCATGCAATTAGTATTATTTTGTATATACATCAGCAACGTATTTGCTTCTAAACCAAATGAATTACGGCAGTTCAGAGTTTGAACTTTCATTAGCCACACCATCCGATTGTGCACATGGCTCAGCTGTATCGGTATTGATGCCCTCTTTCTCTTCGAGAACATCCTCTTCCTTCTCGCAATCACAAGACGCGTCCCCGTCGCTGACTTCAGTAGAAGAGAAGTCCTTCAGGAGCTGAGCCCTGAGCCATTCTGCCGAAGAGTCGTCTGTGGAGTACCCTGAAGCTATCTGAGTCTCTCCTCCACTTTCCAAGGGATCTTTTTCAGAACTCAGAGCGTCGAACTCTGCATCGATTGCTCTATCGCGTTCTTCAGCAGAAGATGCTTCGTCTATCCCATCTGTTGCATGCTTTATCTCATCATCTTTTAAGCTGAGTTCGTTCGTCTCAATATCTTCAGTATCAATAAGACAATCGCACGAATCAGGGTTGAAAGGTGCAGGGATGAAACTAGGTGTTTTTGGGGAGACTTCTGGCTGCTCTTCGTCAGTGTTTTCATCCAGTTCGACCTCCGATGGGACATCGATTTCGACCTTCAATTGATGATTTTTCTTAGATTCACCGATTCTGGCATCGTCATCCGAAGTCTCAAAGCCCTTCTCTACGTCATAAGCGTTTACCATCGGTGACCGGACGCATGCCAGCCAAAACATCTGCACGTGGAAGATTACTGGGTTTTATTGAATACCCCTGTACATAGCCATTGCGAGTCAATACTGAAATGTAATACCTATCTCTGTACTATGCCGTGGAATTAGTTACGTAATTAAATCAATATTGATAACTGTCGAGCTGGAATGGGCATGATTTCATTATGGATGTATCTGCGAACCTGACATAATCCAGTGATGAATAATACGGTTGCCTCAAATAGGACCAAATATTTGAACTTGATTGTTAAGACCTCATGACAGCCTTGACGATACAACGTGACCTTGTTGTCAATGTCCAAGTACTCGTTGGTACAGGGCGAAGAGGCCTCCGGAGAGCAGCAGCTAAAGGGAACGGCGTTTCTCCAACAGAAAGAAAGCATTGTTTTTTAGATATTCACCTCACAAACACGTAATTTCTTAGCTTGATATTCAGTGAGAGTAGGTATTGCTATTCTTCAGGGAGCAGGTAAACTTTCCGTGGGAGGAAAATACTCAACTATCTTTATTGAAATTTGTTTCCTTATCAATTTTTTACTAGTTTCCTTGGGAAAGTTTATAACCATCCATAACGGTAGTGATAAAAATTACATATTGCACTCCGAAGACAGGCAATAACTTGCGTGCATTTATTACTTGGGAAGGTACCTTTTTTCTGGTTCAATGTCTGTTTCTCGCCAGTTCACGCAAAGCCAATCTTTAAAGCTAGAGTCGCCACAACACTCGAAAGTCTGTTGTGTCAAGTCGATCATTGTTTTCTCATATTGCATGTCCATGTACGCGCTCAAGTTCCCCAGATGCATCTCTTTGGAGACATAAAAATGCCAGAAGAATAAACAAATGAACGCATTCGACATCGTTACGAATGCGACGCATTTCATCAGCATACTTGTCTTCGTGACGTTGGAAAATCGCTCGTAGTTGACAACGCAGCCAGCGAAACTGGTCAGAACACCAGTAATAATAAGGAGAATGGGAAAGATGATTACTCCGAGGTAGGTCATGAGCTCACCAAAGATAAAAATCACATAAATCGATGTGTACATTTGCACTGCGCCTATCACAGGGAAGAGCATTTCTACGCTCCATACGCTTAGTCTCTTCTCGGAATGTTCAGGCTTCTCCAAACCCTCTCCCACTACCGCCATCGTAAATCAAAATTGTATTACGCCAAAAATTGTTTCCAAGGTTTTTAACACAATAATTAATGTCTCAAAATTATCCTTTGTTATCTTTTTCATCTTTTGAAGATTTTAACGTTTTCTGTTTAGATTTTTCTGTTTTCTTAAGCATTCTAGATAATCAAGTTGTTTTTCCATCAACTCTATCAAATTTAACGCATTCTTTCACGGTTCTCTTTATAGTCATCTCCGAGTTGATTAAATTAACGTAGGGTATATGGCGGCAAAGTCCTGGGAAAACGTGCAATGCACAGAGGCGTCTCTCTACCTTTGAAGCAACCGTCGATAGGTATGCACACGCTAGCGTCACGGCATCGCGCCGCTTAAATTACAATTTGGGGAGCATGTTTGGGGAGCGTGAACGCGATATCGGGGCGGGAAGATTGTATTCGGTCGATCGGGTCGTTGATGTGATCCCAATGCCGCGTGTAGGACAGCGGCGTTACAGTCAAACGCCGGCCGACACTTGACTCATAAACATGCTCGCTTTGTACGCTTTTCCATTTTCATGGAAATCTCACGCGTCCCGTTACCCAGTCGAGTGTTGGCCACGATAGAAGGGGGGGGGGGAGGGGGGAGGGGCGCCCCTTCATTTTTATCGAGTGTGTGCGGATAGGGTGGCTCTGAAAAGTTGGTTAAATTCGAGTGCTCTACTTTGAGATTAATTAAAATGCGTTTGTGGATCGTGTTTTATTTTTCGGCGCGTTCGCCAACGGAAATACACGCTTAATTACCGAGCATTTCTGTTTATCGAGTCGGATGCTTGACTATCAAGTTAGCGATTTTTAAACCAATTGCGTTTGCTGCACGATGCAGTTCAAATTTTTTAAATCAATTTTGTTTTTGTTACACGAATGCTGAATTGCAAACCGTATTGTACCTAGCAATTATTTTTAATTGTCCGTTCTATAAACCTCAGTCCAAATGCCCCGTTGAGTTCACGACAAAATTGACAAGTTACATGGCCGAGGCAAAGAGCCATTGGAAATGTATGGATCATCATTAAAAACAAATTCGGTTTGGACAGTGGATTAAAAAAAATGTAGCCGAAAACAGACGCAAACCACATCCATACGGCTCACATTCTCTTATCAGCGGGCAAAACCAATTAATGTACTGCTGTGGCCTTTATATACCTTCACTTTATTTGCTAGGCAGGAATGTTGTTTGTTTGCTATTGGTACTTTACTGTCTGCCGTACCTAATAATGGAAAGCAGGTTATCAGCTAAAACGGGCCACTCCGCGCAAATTGACACAAAAAAAGGCAAATCGTATTCAACTGCGCATTGCCACGGGCAATTACAAGGCTGGGCAATTTTTGTCGGACCCTCCATCGGAACCCCGAATGTAATCAAAATCGACAGACAAAACTCGTGTAAAAACGAGAATGAAATGAAAATAAAAGTGAAAACTCCCTCAGGGTCTTATACGAATGCGAGGTTGTTTTTCAATCTGCCTTTTCAATTCAGTACTTATTTTTATCTTGTTGTGTTTACATAAATTTCCTATCAAAAGTTCCCAATGAACATAGAGGACTTGGAACAGGAATTCGCATCACGCGGTTGAAATGTGGTAGGTACTGTTTCCATGAAGATTAATTTAACTTTCCCAAACTATTGGAATCCATTCTTTAGGTCTGCGACAGAATTTAACAAGATTTCGCGCACAACAACCAAGAAATTCCCGTGTTGCAAATAGCAAACAGAAAATGTGCTACACTACGGAAGGGGATTTAGGCATACCTGTGACCTTGATGTGACCGTGGTGTTGGGGTGTTTGTTCCAGACGAGTCCTGATGGCAATACAACCACGTCGACGTTGACCTTTGTGCCGACAATGGAGGACGGGGGAAAAATCCTGACCTGTCGCGCTGGGACGCCCCTCATTCCAGACAGCTCCAGTGAGGACGGATGGAAACTGAATATATACCGTACGTTAAAACAATGTGCTTGCTTACTGTAATCATTATTTATCATCTCTCTCGAGAATAAGGGTAACACGTTATTGGAAATTCAAGGCAATATAACGACAGTCTAAACTGGGTTTAAATGTACAAATTTAAGTATTTAGAGCATGGTGTTCGATTTTGTTCAACTAATTACAGGTGTGTTTAGTTCATTTAATTGGGTGTTTCTCTTTTATCACAAATGAAATTTTAAAGGAAGTGAATGTATAGAAAAGGGCGAGGGGGTTTGAACGCAGCGGTTATCAAAAAGTCAACTTCTTAGGGTCTTCATTCCGTAATTTGTTTCATAATTAGGCACCGAGCATTTTCAGCTTCCTTTTCGATATTAGATATGAGATTTATGCCTAACCATTTTACTCTTTGTTTTGTGTTTTTCTTGCTTGTTATCGCGCGATTCTTCGTTTTAATAAAAACGATTCCCACCAGTAAAACAACTTTAACCAGAGTGCGATTTTAAAGAGATTTTTCTAATTTTAATTAAATTTTGATTACATCCATGTTGATTAACTACAAAATTCAATAGCAGACACAAAATTAACAGAACGGTGTACGATATTGCTATTATATCTATATATACACACCTTCTAAAAAAATATCCCGTCGTGTTTTCAACTTTTTTAATTAGACATGGATAATTAGACAAGGAATTCGTTATCTCCGAGTTACATAAAGCATAATCAAGAGGATCATTAATTTACTCAGCTGTTTTAATTCAATGGCAGTGCTTTATTCAACGATAGAATAGCGTGGTAATAGCTGCACTCGCCAAAGTTAATCTATTGTCTAATAATTATTTTATAGAATTTATAGAAGTAACATTATTCTAACTTGTATCAGAACAGAGCCACTCAATAAAGGCGAAAATCTCCCGTTATTTGAATAGCCAATCTAAATCAAATCATATTTCATTGCTCTCGCTTAAAAGATCTTTAATAGAATTAGCTCGACAGAATTGTTCAACATAGCTGTTTTCTATAACTAATAGTATGGTCAAGTTGATTCCATTGTCAACCCCATTATCACGTATACACAGCCCGACGGCCATTCTAGTCGTTACCCAACTGCAGAGGATTCTCTTTTTGACGGTTTCCTCAGCCGAAAGTAGAATGTCGATTCAGTTAGCTTTTAGTGCCGTCGACATGTACTTCCGATGTATGAAGAATGAGAGCCGGAATCGCAGCGAACCGAGCGGAGACTCCCTCTCTAGGCCGTGGGGTGAAGTGAAATAGACAATACGATTGCTGAGCTTTTAGTTTGGCTTTAAAGGGAGCCGCGCCGTCCTCGATCGAATGCCAATATTCACGTGTACCTCGGAAAAAAAAACTCTTCGAATACATTCCGTGTGTGTTACTTGTGAAGTGCATTTTTAACACTTTTAACCTGAACATTTCAATATCGAAATGAATCAGGAACGCTGCGTCATAAAACAAGAAAATGTTTCATTTCTGTTTGATTGAAACCAATAATCACGGAAACTTTATTGTTTAATATATATATAACAAATCAATTGATCTGATGAAATGTATTTCGGTACAGTGAAGGCAAAGAGAACAGTCAAATCTCGCAATAAACCTCCGAGAAAGTTGTAAAGTATTGCGCGATATGTACGGGACAAAGTTTACGTCCCTCGATAACTTATTCCATGTCCCGGAAATAGGGAGCAAGTCATCTTTCACTCCAAATTGTGATCAGAAATTGTAACTTTTGCTTCGACGTCATTTCATATAATATGAAACACACACAGAGAGAGACAAGCGCGGAAGTAGAAAACTTTCCGAGTGACTGCTATAAAATAACAACCGAGTCGATTGACAATCAATTGCGGTATTAGTGCTTTTATTTGCTTCCACTGTTGGTTTGTTTCTCAAAACTAAGCTCTGGGGTGGGACAATATCCGTCGTTGCTGGATTTCGCAATAAAACACTCCTGAGCTACCCGCATATGTGATCACAACACAATAGAGACCAAGACAACACCGCCCAACAACCCAACCCCCAACTCACCTTCAAGACTTGTAGGACTAAATGATAATCCGCACTTTAATATCTATCATGAAGCACATTTTTGAACACTGTTCTGAGTGCTCAGTTCTTGGGCTCACTATTTCTACAACATTTTTATATTTGATGCAGGGGGGGGGGGGGGGGGCAGAAGGATACGGTTATTTTTTGGAAAAATTAATAATCGAGCGCTCTTATACTACACTTTTATCTGATGTTAAATAACGGAAAAATTCAGATTAATACTGCCAAACTTGATGTCACAAGGAACTCAAAATAAAATCCACGCAGTGATACAAACAATTAAAGTGAATGTCCAAAGTTCTTGACATTTATTATGGGCCAGAGAAAGCTCCAAAAAGTGTCAAATGTGTGTTTCAAAGGTGTAGATGAGCTCCAAAATATGACCTTGAATCACTTTTTTGTAAGATCTGCGTCCCCTCCCCCTTGTTTTTTTTTTTATTTTTTGTAATTTTGCGGTGCGGTTTTTGCGGTTTTTGACTTTTCATAACACATTTATTGACTTGTTCTATAGTTATTGTCAATAAGGACAGATATAAAAATATATATTAAACATTTTATTTTGCCTCTCACCCCCCCACCCCCCCCCCCCCCCCAAGCCTAAAAATTCTGAATACACCACTAGTTTGATGCACCCTCTCCCTTTTTATTCATGTACCATACACCTAAAAAATGGTGTCAGTTTACCCGAAAGCTAGCTAACCTGTAACATGATTCTAGTTTTGAAACCACATAACACACACACGTGCACACAACATTTTTTACATTCATAACTTTAATCAAAAGCCGCGTTCCAACAACGCCTGTGTCATCGAATATAAAAAACCGCGTATTATTACAGTTTTTCTTTGGCATCCGGCAAATCAAATCAATCCTTGGTCGAGCAATAATCTGGTGGTGTGTAATGTCGCAGTCCCATCCCGCAGAAGCTCCAGATGTGTTTTAAGAGGCATACATGAATGGAGTCAGATAAAAGTTTCCGCTATGAGGTCCCGTGCGTAGAAACTTTAGCTTTTTGGGGTATTTGGGCGATGGTATAAAATCTTTGCCCTTATGACGTAGAAACTGCAGCCATAAACATGAACGACATGGGTGGCCCACTGCTGCGGATCGGGCTATGTCTTATTTATGCAAACGCTCAGATATTCCTTCGCTTCAAGTGCATGCTTCAGATCATGCACGTTGTAACTATATTTCCTGATATTATGGTTAACCGCGTTTTGGTATCTAGCTCTCGGTATCTTGCTGATTGAATATTCAGCAATTTTGAGGAATACACATTGCTTTAAAGTTAGAGCGCTCTTCTGCCCAGATTCGAATTTCTCGAGAAGAATATATATTTGCGATGGTGTTTAATATCAAAGCCGTAGTTTCCTCGTATAAACGCATGACACAAAAAGTTTTGAATTTCCACAGTGCTGCACTTTATAATCATGCAGTATTGAATGTATCGTGATATGCATCGTATCTCCCTTTGTAAGCCTGAGCGAAAGAAATGTCCCGACGCTTAGGAGACAATGCCGGGTAAACGGAAACTAGAGATGAGGAGAGGGAAAAAGTGCCAGAGGGTTTGATTAAAAACACAGACAGACGAATTTCCCTCCATTGTTTGACTTGGAGAGAAGAAGTTTGCCAAATAAAGACGAGTGCTATGATAATAAACAATTGTTAAACGCTGCTATAGAGTGAGATTGGGTAAGAACGAAGGTGCTCTGCTTTGCACTGCATTTCTCTTGGAGACGAAAAGAGGGTTTCGTAATGGTGAAAGAGAGCTACAAGTCTTCCTCAAATCTCTTTTGGTTCTTTGGAGGACCGAGTCAAATGGGTGATAAGTATCTTTAATGACAGTTTATCAACACCCCCCATTGAATTACTTTATTATACTATCTTAAGCGAATTGTCCTTGATTTTATAACGTTTCCTTTTCTAAATTAATGCATGGATCGTATCTCATAGATAATGAAAAAAAACGGTGGTTTGGAAATAGATAGTAAAAATGTTTCTATATAATCTGAGAAACATTATTCTTCTATTCATAATGTTCCTGTCCAATACCACCGATCTATCCTCGCGATTTCGGGGAGATGGAATGGGGAAGGGGCTTCTGGTAGCAAGGGAAGAAGACACACACTTTTCCTGGACTCACACCTCTTTTCTGAGGAGGCGTTTCGTCTCTTCGGCAAGACGCAGTGTGTATAATATATTTTGCAATTTCATTTCATCCCATTTATCTTGTGCTAGCAGCAATAAATTATCAAGCACTAACGTCTTTCTCGTGTTATATTACATCTCGTATGGGCTTGTGTACCAAACAGGTAATAGTGAATAATATTCAAACTTTACTTTTGAAATTTACATCCATTACAAAGCAAAGCAGGTATTGTTATTAATTATTATTAGAAAACTATATGCGTTATAAATGGAATTTAATGCGATAAGATGGAAACGCGGGACACTTTTCTTTCGAGATGTAAACAGCGTTCTAGGAAAAACCATAGCATGCTTGCTAGAGCTTGTTATTAAACGAGCTTGTCCTCGATTTTCTTGTGCCAAGTTTTCTTTTAAATTTAACGTTCTATTCGTCTGTGTAATCATGTCTCTTAAACTAAGTTGAAAGATAAGAAAATGTGGGCTTTTCTTGCTCCCATTGCTCGTTGTTTGACGAACTTACTAGATTTTAAAGCTTTATGCTTGAGCATTGTTCTTGCCGAGCAATAAAGCAGTTGGTTTCATGCCACTTTCTCTTCGTTATTCCAGACGTTCCCATCGTATCCCTGGAGCTTGGAAGCAACCTGAACGCCACCGTCATTCGTGAAGGAATCGACGTCTACTTTGAATGCAATATCAAATCCAACCCCTGGGTGTATAAAGTTAGCTGGAGACATAACGTGAGTTTACCCCAATGCTTGCATTTCTCTACATCCACGCGAGGATAACAATTTTAAAGTTTCATTTTCAGTATAGATATACGGTAACTAATACTTGTACAGACCATTTAAAACTCGTTGCAACCCCTTTTATAAATCCATAAAAATAAATTACATAACATAATTCACTCTTATTGGATTTTAACCCCAAATCACAACGAATTGCAAGACATTATTCCTGAGTATGTTTCATTAGGCGAGTGCCCACTACAAATGTCTATATCATTCGCCAGTTTGTGTTATATAAAAGTAAAATATCACCAAAGTAATAGCGGGGTCACCATTAAAAAGTTTCCAAACACTACGTATAACATTTTGTTTTCAATAATAAAATGACCGGGCAAAACTTTTCTTGGCCACTCTCAACTAAAATTTTTCCTCCATCCCGCACATGGGAAGCCGTCCACAGTAGCAAAGTCTGTAACCAACAGTGCATAGCCGTGACCGAATCCAGACCGCAACAGCTTTATTGTTTCTCCGTCAGTCATTGTTCATGCGTGTGCACGTGCCCTTTTGGAAACTACCCACTCAACACATAGTTCGCTGCACGATAACGACCATCAGCCATCACTTGGCCAACATCTCTATACGACCATCAAATAATATCTATTGTCATTTACCACAACGCACCGTGGTTATATGGTGGTCTATGTCTTCGGAAGCCCAGTCAACGCTGTTGAAAGCCTGGGCTAGTTTGACAGATCCGTTATGTGTTCATTTTCCAGGGAAAGACTTTGTTCAACAATGCCAGCATGGGTACGATCGTGACCAACCAGAGCTTAGTGCTGCAAAATGTGAACCGTGGACGAGCAGGAATCTATACGTGCGTTGGCAGCAACCAAGAGGGAGATGGAGAGAGTAATCCTGTCTACCTGGACGTCAAATGTGAGTAAATTTGTGGAAAAACTGATATTTATTTCCAATTCATGGCAAAGACTTTATGTTTTGTGACTAATTTGTTTGCTTGGTTTATATTTTTGGTCCAGTTTAATTGATGTTGTTTTGTGAGTAAAAAAATGCTTTTTTAATAATAATAATAATCGCCCTGAAGCCTTCCAAACAGGATGATATAACAAAGTAATCTAAGTATTGTTTTAATATTATTATGAATACTTATAAAATACTCTGCAAATACGAGAATTGCTTATTTAAATAAGATTTCAAATCATATAAACCTTGTTGCGAACACATTTCCTATTAGTTAAGCTGTAAAGTTAACTACTTAGCTCGGTACAAGTCCTAAGGGTGGAGGTGCCTTTTCGAAATACCAAGGTTTCTTCGCATATTATAAGATTTCCATAATTGGGTTAATGCTCCAAAGATCAACACCTTGGGGATATTATCGCACGATTTAGGTTTCGGGTCGAGATAATGTGCAGTAGTTTCGACCACCTAGCCTGTTGTGTACGAAATTGTTCTCGGAAATAATTGCGTCGTTAAACTTTGTCGAAGAAAGATTTAATGGATTGGCTCATGCATAAAGATGAAGTTAGTGCTCTCGAAAATGTCAAAATTTGTAGCTTGTGGCCCATTCGCCGAGGGCGTGCTTACAATTTCCGACTTGCATTATAATCGACCTAGGCTGCAAGGGCCTCTACTCCCATTAACAGAATTGGTACACGGAGAGAACAGAGAACAGAGAACAGAGAACATATCTAAACCCTTCTGGCTATAATCTGCCAGTGAATACCTACGCACTCCTCATCACCACGTCACACGCACAGGATTTACGTGCGAAATGTTTTACCTTTCCACGCATCTTTAGTGTATTTTTCCAAGTAAAATTTATCGCCACCTTGTTAAATTTACTAGATACAATCCATCAAAACCTTAGTTATCGTGCTGTCAATTTCACGCTACCCTCGAGGTGGTTTCTCTGTTATTGACTTCTCTTCAACACTTCATAGTCAGTGATTTACCCGAAAAGTTCACGCTATTTACAATTTTAGATACATTATATCGCCATTTTATAGATCGTTGAGTGTGTTATTATGATGCTGCTTGTCTGTCACTGAATAAGTATCGCTTTTTAAAGTAACCAGAAACTCACTGCCGTTAAAGTTTGATGATTTAGGATAACAAAAACTACCCTCCGGAGACTTCTGACAAACAGCTTCATTCTCCAACCATTTGACCAATAATATTCTACATTTTCGATTTTTGTGGGTTAAGACGGGGAAGTAATTTTTAAGTAATGATTGCAATCTTAGCTTTAAGATTACATCTTAAACGTCCTTCGAAACATCGAATTTTAATTGTGCTGCAGAAAATGTTCTGCATGTCAGCCCCACTGACCCATGCTTCCTGTCCATTCAGACGCCCCCGTATGCAAGGCCGGCCAGCCAAAGGTGTACGGTGTCGGACGACAAGAAGCAGCTCGAATTCTTTGCGAGCTGGACGCCAACCCTCAAGACGTTCAGTTCCATTGGCGCTTCAACAACACCTCCGAGACGGTGGACATACAGGCTTCGCACTACACGACAGATCGTGCAAGAAGCACAGCTTCCTACACCCCGATGACGGAGTTGGACTACGGGTCGCTGCTCTGTCTCGGGAGAAACGAGCAGGGGGTGCAGCAAACGCCCTGCGTCTATCACGTGATACCGGCTGGTAAGACGCTTGTCAGGGTTCGGAGCGATAAGACTGAACCCGGGTGTTTTAGACCAGGTTTTACAATTGCTAATTGAATTAGTCTAACAATCACATGCAGTGAAAATCGATATTTTGCGAGTTTGAATCGAACTTATAGTTAAAGTATTTGGTAAAACACGATCATAGGATAACCAGTATTTTAATGGTGGTCGCTTGAATTGTAGACTCGAGATTCCTGGGTGCCAATAGTAACAGCTCATATGGTTTCGTTTAATATCCACGAAGAATATATTCAAAATTGGAAAAATTGAAGACAACTTTTTTTAACAAATTGGTGATTATGTTGAATTTGTGAAACTTATTGGAGTATATCACAACTAACAGATAAAAATATACAAAGAATATAGGGATCCAATAGATAATATAATTATTTTGATCAAATCTCCGAGCTAATGAAATACTCGCGTCTTGGTTAAACATTCTTTTCCCTAAGGTGATGAATGAGACGAGCTCTGTGCTGAAATATTTCATCCTTGGCACTGATTTCAATCTTTTTTCATTGTTGCATTTTGCAGCTGTGAGCGATTACCATTCAAGATGGCAACATAGAGCATTTTCATCAATTGCCCGACCAGGTTCATTGACTACCCCTTACCACTTACCCCACCCACCGACCCCAGCATCCCCCGAATACGACATTTCATTACATTTACGATTATGCTGTCAACGTTCCTAAATTCAAACCAAAATTACGAATTCCATTTTTTGTCAGTCTTCCGCTGAGTTGAATTATGAACGTTGTCAATGACAGACCGAACGTTCCGAACAGAATCCGATCCTTAGCGAGAAAATCTTACGCGGTCTCCCCGTCGTCTGAATTCTCACGAGGAAAAAAGTAGAAAGTAAATGTAATCCTGCTCAACTAATCGGATCGCGATTACAGAAACAAAACAAAGCTTCTTTTGAAAGCATCTGCAATCTGATATGTCTCCATCATGATTGCACATTTTCCCGGGCGACGCAAAGAAAACTCCAAGCCCTTTGTTCTCGTGCGGATACGAAAATAAGAAGAGATATTTTTTCATCATAAGACTTCTCAGCTCATTAAAAGTAGAACATAGTTGCTGTTTTATTACACCATCAGATCTCTGAGTCCTGCGATGACTCGAGCCTAGCTGAAGTCGATCTGAACTTTTATAATCATAGAAAATTTCCCGCTTGGAAGCGCATAGGTTTAATAGCAATCGGCAGTCGTGATCATATTGATGGCTTAATCCGGATTCATTTCCACACTGGGGCATCTCGAGTCGAGATCAACCTCAACCCCGTGATCCCTTGGCGTCGCGACGTCCCTCTCCTTCCACCGCTGACATGAAGACAGACGACCCCATTCGGTTGCTTTCCGCGCGCAGCATTCTGCCCGCCAAAATAATCACTCTCCTATGACAATGTCAAAGTAAATTAGCAAAATGAATAAATATTTAGTGTTTATTGGAGCGTAGCTCGAATAGCTCCACTCAATAGTGTAAAGGCACTCAGCTCTGGTCCTATTGATTTGTAAGTAGGTATGCGTAAAGGCGTACAGTCTATGTTGCTCATTTCGGTGGAATGCATTCGATATCATGGATGGCTGTGATGATAACCCACAAAACGGTATTTTAGCATATTGCCCCTTAAGATCTCCATTTTCAGTCTTGGCTTTTTCCGTAAATGTGATTCCGATCCCACGGATGTCTGAGGTTTTTTTTTCTTATCCGTCCATTTATACCACGACGTTCTTTTCTATTGGGTCGAATCGCCGTCTCAACTCGCATTTGAGGTCGGTTTCTTCTTCTTCTTTTTGGTAACTGTGTCGTATGTTCTGTTTCTCTCGCTTCCAATATTCGCGTCTCCTTCCCGATGTGTGCTAGTGCGTGTAATTTGCTCTGGTCTCGTATTTCTTCTGCTCGGGGTCAAATCTTTGAGACCTTTGATCGTCTCACTGCATCCGTCTTGCTGCTGGGTTGAAAATCTCGAGAATTATTCATTGTAATCCTCTTATCTTTTCAACCCTCTTTCCGTATATCGAGGTCGAACGTCCGCGCTTCTTCACGTCTTTTTTAGTCCTTCCCTTTCGATGAGGTCTCATAATGTATAAAGTACTTAATCGTGTCTTCTATCTACGAAATAAGATCAAGGGCTCCCCTTACGCCTGTGCACAGACCTGGTCGATTCTCCTAGTGACGTACCATTTCTTGTTTATTTGGGAGAAGACAAGATTAAGGTGGGAATGGCAACTGAAAATGCTGTGGCCAGCTCAAGCGTCAGTAATGACCCTCATAACCTGTGTTATGGGTTCTATCCTTGATCCGTCTGAAAATTACCGTGAAAGATTGCGAGTCCTATAAGCCTGCACCCTTTTTAGTTTAATAATGTCAAGAAATAAGCCGTATTGCTGGTGGATTAGCATAAGAAAACCCTTTGCGCTAAAAGATAAGTTAAACTCAATTGCTCGTTTTTGTCAGCAGCTCAAAATGGGTGTAAATATACCAAGCTATATGCAATAGATAACATTTTTGAGTCCCATCATTAGAAAACTGTCCCAACGAATAAGTAATCGTAGCTGCATCTGCTTAGACGAAACTAAAATCAAACTTTCATTTTTTCCTTGCAAGCAGGCAAACCGGATGGCCTTCACAACTGCAGCATCGTCAACCAAACAGCCGACTCGCTGTACGTAGAGTGCACCGAAGGGTTCGATGGAGGACTCACGCAGGAGTTCTACATGGAAGTGTACGACGCAGTATCCCAGAACTTGGTGACTAACGTCACCTCGAGAATGCCGACGTTCACAGCCAACGGGCTCGATTCAGGGCTCGGTTTTGACGTGTCACTCTACGCTGCCAATAGAAAGGGAAAGAGCGATCCTACGTCGCTGCATGCGTACACGCTGAAGGCGCCAGAGAAACGGACGGGTGAGTTGGTTTGGTGCGGTTAAGTTGTAACCGTTTTATTGAAAAGTGACAGTGTTGATTGAAATACTTTTTGATTAGTTTCTTATTGCTACTGCAATCACCATCACTGTATACTTGCCTTTCACTTTTCTTTAAGTTGCCGTCATAAACATTCATAATTTTTTCATAATTTTCACTGAAGTTTTGATAGGACATTGAATGCATGGTAAATCAAAAGTTTTTTATTTTTGGGTGTGGTTTTTAATAATTTTCTAAAATTTGAAACACTATCTCCACAAAGAATTGAATTTGTTGTGAAACTCTTCAAGAGTTAAATGTTATTTTTAGCTTTGTTTGGTAGTATTGAAAACCTCTCTGTATTTTCTTTTCCAAGAAAACCACAGTTTGGTAGATCTGGCTTAATGAACGCAAATCCAACCTACGAGCCATTTTTTTTTTTGCTACATTTTCTAAAAATAAATAAAAAAAACTATTAAAAGCCCCATCCAACTTTAAATCAGAAATAAAATGTGGAATAATTCCTTCGCATCGAAATGGAAATCCGTTTCTAAATGAATGAAACAAAATCAGGTCGCGATCCGCTGCAACTCCTCTCGAAACCCGAGAAGCCGGAAAAGTGCGCTGTCGTACACCAAACAGCTGACTCGTTGCGAGTGAATTGCACTCTCCCCCTAACCGCGGGCGATGGCGAAAGTGCAACGTACGTCCTACACGTGTATGATGCCGAGACCCGCCGCCTGATGGCTAGCACGACTTCGGATAACGCCGCCGTTTTGGAAATAACTGATCTGCCCTCGACCAGTACCGGAGCTTTGTTGCTTGCCGTGCGGACAGTCACTGACCAGGCGACTAGCGAGGCCGTCAACTTTTATACCGTGATGCCAAAGCCGCCAATGCAACAAAGAGCCCCTGGGGGTAAGATTAGATGACGTGGTGGCGGTGGTTGGATTGCAGTTGATATGTTTTATCTCTGTCGCTGTGTAGACTTTGAAGCTTGATTGGTCGTGTTACGGTCTTGGACGACTAACATCTATATCTCTACTGTCGCTCGTTTGACAATGTTTGACTTTAATTTACTAATTGATCGAAAAATACTTTCGACCGTTCTCTCGGGTCTTTGGTGAAATAGCATTCTCCAAAAATATTTGACTTGAAGAAATGAATTATGGGCTACGGTAACAAGTCTTAAAATAATTCTGCACCATAAATATTTGCATTGAATGTTTGAAATTTATTTCATGCAATGAATTTACTTCTACTTTTAAGCATCTGAAATCAGCGGCTGAATTGCATGATAAGCTACAAATTAAATGAATTCAGTAGGTTTGGTAAGAGCATGATTTTTGCTGAATTTCAGTTTCACTTGTATTGATATTTGAGCTTTTACTTTCCTGCTGTAGGTTTTGGTTGTTAGTTTTCCTAGCTCATACTTACTATTTTATCTCATCCAGCTATTTACGTATCACTTCAGTTTTCTTTTTGTACATATTGGTCAAATTTTCTGCATTGTTCCTTAGGAAAGTAATGTCATTTCAATATTAGCTTTTGTTAATTCTTCAACCTCGACAATAAAATGTGCTTAAAGGCCACAAAATATTTCCATCATAGAGAAAAACCTGTTAACAAATAGAAAATCCAAATAATTTTGCATCACCAATGACGATCCACCAACTCCTCCGACTTCTATTTCGATCCCCTCGACAACTGTAACGCTAATTCCCGACAATGTTGCAGCAGCCAGTCCAACGATTCTTCACATTACCCCGATCCTGGGCCTGCTGATCGGGGTGGTGGCTGCACTGGTATTAGTGGCCGTGATTATCGTCGTCGTGATGCGACTACGCGGACACGGCGACGAAGACCGCAAAGACCGCGATGACGGAGGCATGGCCGGACGCGGACTAGTCGCTGCATGCCCTGACAAAATGGCGGCCACGTCGCTGAAGGACACTGACAGTGTTGATAGCATGGACGAGAAGAACCCCGATATTATACCGCAGAATAGTGGCAAGTTGAATTGTTTCTGTTATTTTCTTTGATTAGTGTTATGGCTTTGAGAATACCTGCAGTACAATTTGTTGAATCCCCACATCATGAGGTAACATTTTCCTTCTGTTTTAAATCTTTATCTTTTAAACGTTTCAAAACTTACACCAAAACTTTTCAGTGAGAATTTAATGATCAGCTTAAATAATCAATTAAAGCAGTACTCAATGGTAGTGCATACTTCAAAATTAATTCCATAATTCCAGAAGCCAGTTAATTGTAAAGAGTTCACTTGAACCGAGTCTGTTTATCAATTATTACTTTGAAATTGACCCAAAAAAAATCATAGGTCCTGTTACCTTCTCAACTTTACATAACATCCTATTCCTCTGTAAATTCTTCTACAGAGGTTTCTGCTTTTAAAACTGCTTGCTAAACAGTTGATACCAGCCCTTTTTCACCATTTCTGCCGTCCACTGATATATTGTTGAACCTTCCAGAAACAGACTATCTTGACCCCGACGAGAAAGCGTTTGAGAAACTTAACAATGCCCCGAGAATTTACGCGAACGTTGCGCCGCGAATGCAATCTCCGGCGCGAGACACTTACGAACATGCAAACAACATCAACAAAACCGGCAAAACTGTGAGTTTAGTAACATTCGACACTAAGATTCATACCAATTCGATGTGATTATCTACTAGTATGTACTTACTGCTACTGTATAATAATTAACCAATAGACCATTACCTTTCAGGCTGAAGAAGTGACCTACGCAGAGCTTTCATTACCAAAACAACAACCTCACTCGATGTACACATCATCCCCAAGTCAACAGCCGATATCGATCTTGCGTCGACCGCAAGAGCCGACAGTCTACGCCCAGATAGACGTGACGAAGAAAGCAGCTCCGTCATCCGACGGCCACCACCTCCCAATGACACCCCTCACTTTCCAGCACCCTGCCTCATTGCCCTTACTACACCACCATCATACGCTGGCAGCGGCCTATCAGCACCCATCGCACACCCTGCCTCATCGGCCACACAGGACGCTACATCCGCTCGAGGAAGATGGCCCACCGAGCGCGGAAACCCCCCTAATATCCGCCGAGCAACACAGAGAGAGCACGGTATAGCGTCACGCATCCCTGTAGTTAGCTGTGTTGCATTTGTGTTGTCTGCCGACAGGTAAACAGGAGCTAGGCTTTTCATAGAAAATTGTGGTCAAATCACGGAATGTTTTATGTTTGTAAATGAATGGTAACTGTCTATCAAGCAAATGCCTCATCATTATTGATCATTGTGATGATATAAACAAGTTTTTTAAGGATAAATCAAGTAGACATGAGTCTAAAAACCATCATAAACAAGTTTGTTCATTAAATTAAAAAATAATGCTAATCATTACTTATTTTAAATCGTAACAGCTGCTCATACCTCTTGGTCTAGATCTATTATTTTTTGGTATTTTACCTTTTTCAATTAACAAGGCTGATAGATGCATTCTGTGATTGAACCCTTTCTCCCTTCTCTTCTTCTTTTAGCTAATGTGTAGTTCTATGTCATTGCTTGGAGACTAGATGCGAATGCATGTTTGGGCTAGCTACTATGGCTGCAATTTTTTATATAAATTATAGCAGTACTTTTAGAAACCGGCACATTTGTGCTTGAAATATTTGTAAATAATACACCCAATACTTTTGTGTGTTCCTAGGAACCACTTAAGATGTGTAATTGAGTTTCCTTAAACGCATTGGCTGTTTGTTACTTATGTAATTTTTAATGTGCTTGCATTTAAATATTTGATTAGATGGAATAAACCAGTCTCGACAGTTGTAAAATGAACAAAGGTCAAAATAGTTTAGGCGTAATACATCAATCTTGATATTTTTATAATTAGTACTGCAGTGCTTATCAGATTGATAAAACATATTCTAATAAACTGTGTGGTGATTAAAGGTGGGAATCCACGGCAAGTTGGGAAACAACACATCCACCTTGCCTCGTCTGACAACGACCCGCTTCTGACCGCATTCAGCCTGCGTAGAAGAGCGACACTAGCCACGTGAATACCTCTCAAGTCTCCAGCGACAAACAATTACCGCACCATGCTATGTACAGTGTAAATATGATAAGTTTGCCATGAAGAAATATGTTTTTAAACGTGTTTACTATGTTATCAAAGTGTTAGTTCATTCGGAAATTCTCCCGAAGAGTTGAATTAATAGGTTTCTGTCGACGAGATGAAATGCTACAAAATAAACAGCAGGCAATCTATCTCTGAAGCACATTGCAAAGTGAAATTTTATTTCAAATTTCATTTCAAATTCTTATTTGTTAAAATGTATAATGTATGTACATATAAATACAAAGCCTACCTTTATAACCGATAACCGATAACAATATATTTGATTGTTCGTAAGTTACCCCATCGTCATGGGCCGTCGTAATTTTTTCCAAATCTATAATTTTTCATCAGATAGTGTCTAAACCTGAGACAAATCATGTAATTTGTGTTATTTAGTGTGATTTATATATTATTGTTGACAGACTAAGGCAATAGGTATATTGTGCTACTAATTTGAAATACCGAATACTTAGTGTTCCTCATTTTGCCTTTGCCGTCAACACACTATAACTTTGTTCTCTTTGCAGAGCATCAAAAGACTGTGATGTGATATTGTGAGATATCGTTAGATGTAATTCGATAAGACCTAATCAGGCTGGCAATTGTTTAATACCATCTAGCTGAAACTTGCATTCCAGAACATGTTCGTCATACCTACCGACGTGAAAATATTCCAACTAAAATTCAATTGGGTGAATCTTTTTTATAACGCGTGAAAGAAATTAAGAATGCACGAATACTGTTAATTAGGTGTTATCTTAAATTACTGCTGCTTTGAACAATCGAATTATTAGTAGATTCGTCATTTATTGTACAAGACTTATTTATTATTTGTTAGGAATGTGCGATTATTTCTCAAATATTTAAAGTCCAGTTTAATGTCTGTCTTATAAATTTGAGACATAAGAGGTGCACATGCCTAAGAAAATAATAGAGATCTATTTCTGTGTATATATTATAATATAGAATTAAGTTAAACATTGAATGTCACTTTGAACTGTATATATATAATAAAAATTATTTGTTTCACCTCTCAAGTTAAAGTTTAGTAGCAATCACACAAGAAGTGCTGTTAATATTGGACACTTGAAGGGGCTAATATAAGACGATAATAAAATTAATGTTTTTATTTAGTTTTTGTGATTTGGTTTAGGCATCAATTTTTCTGAGATATTTATCTAGTTCAAACTATGATCTCATGTATATTTTAGTTTCAATTCAATTGACAAATTAGAATTGTGTTTTTATCTCTCATATCTGGCCCTTATTCCAAGTGTCTCATATTTACCGCGCTTGAACCAACTTTGACAATCATTATTAACCTGAGGCAACCTATTAACCTAATATCTTCATTAACCTGAGTATAAATCGTTACCACAGATGTTGTAAGCTCCTTCTTTGATGAAGTAGGTTCATTGTTAAAATTGTGCCAAGTAGGTGCATGGTTTGACACAAAAACTGTATTACTTTCACTTAGATTGTTGTTTTTCAAGCCGACATTAAATTTAAACTAAATATTTTGGTCTCAGAGTCTCTACACATTCATATGACTGCAGGACAAATATGTCAAATCCAAAATGTGTAGATTCAAACTGAGAGTGCGTGAATATAAATAAGAATAAGATACATTAATAAACAAGTGTGCCACTAGTGTGCTGAATTCAGGCTGGGAATGCACACGAGGAAGGAGAAAATTGAGATGTTACAGAACTTACCGAGAAAAGTAAAGCGGTTGTGGTGATTCGCGATAGTTTTGAAGTTGAGTCAACATCAACGAACACTTGTAGAAAGACTAATCAGCTAGTACAGCAACGTAACCTTGTAACGACACAATGTAACTAAACGGTATGAACAAAATTAATTTTTTTATCACTGTGAACATGTTAGCACGCACTTTTCAGCATTAGCAAGTTGATAAACGCCGTTGCAAAGTTTGAAACGTAAAAATAGCTTCGTATTTCGTAGCCGCTAGCTGCTGGCGCTGCCTGGGTGCACTACTTGATACTTGCGAAAAAAATAGGGTTAGGTAGTCTTTGGTGAGGGTTTTGGTTAGGGTCAAAGACTAGTTAGGGTGGTTAGGGTGTCGGAAAGAGTATCTGTCACCTCGACGAATTCTGCACGCATCCTGTGCGCAACCTGTGCGTGTTGAGATTTTTTTTAATTTCTCCAAAAACGGGTGTTATAACATCTAGGTATTGACAGCTACCTGTCATAGACGATAATTGTCCAGGAGCCAGGATAACAATCTCAAGATAATGGATTCAGCCACTCTGTTAGTAAGCGGAAGGAAAGAAGAGTTAGCCGAGGGTAAACAAATAGATATTGTGAGTGATCTAATTGTTAGGCCTTTTCTCGGTCGCCCACCCAGAGAGCAGCATACAATTGTGAAGAATGGGAGAGGTACTCCAGATCTGCGGTTTCATCCGCGACATTTTGGACCAGACAGATACTACATCCATCCGTGGTTGAGTGGAAGTTCCAAACTTAACAGCATTGTTTGTTGGCCTTGTTTGTTGTTCAAACCAAACCCATCTAATATTTGGACAAATGGCTACTTCAATCAGATGAACACCTTTACACAAGCGGCGCAGTCACATCAATGTGCTTTTGAACATGCAGAAGCATTAATTTCGTTCAACCAGTTCGAGCAAAATGTTCGATATCATGAACTGCAGTTTATCAGACACAATGAGGATGTTCAGAAGAACAGAGATATTTTGAAGAAATTAACTAGTATCTGCTCACTAATCAACCAGGATTTCTCATTTGGGAGATCTGATCAGTCAGCTAGTAAGACTGGAAATGCCGAGCTTTTACAGTACATAACTCCCCTAGATGATGTGCTTCAAGAGCACTTGGATAGATCCCCAATATTCTACAACATGCCATACAACATACAAGATAACATTCTTGTTGCCATCAATGATGTCATGGATGTGGCAATAAAACAAGAACTCGGCAGAACTAAATTTGTGTCGGTTATGGTGGACGAGTTGTCTGACGTAGGTAGCCAATCTCAACTGTCCATAACTGTGCGTTACGTATCCAGCGGCGAAGTCAAGGAACGAGTCTTAGGCATCTACGACTCTAAAGAGAAAAGTGCCAAAGGTATCTCCACAACAGTAACCGAAGTTTTAGAAGAATTTAGGTGTATTTCAAAGGTGGTTGCACACTCTTATGATGGCGCTACCGTACCATCAACAGAACTACGCGAGATCAAAACTATCATGAAAAGAGTAATTCCTGGAGCAATATTAGTTCATTGCTATGCTCACGATTTGAACCAGGCCCTTAGAGAAAGTGTTTCTTTTTTATCTCAATGCAAAGTTTTCTTCTCTGTTGTACAGGGAATTTCACAGTTCTTTGCAAATTCTACCAAAATTTCTGAGCTTCTGAACTCGATGACAAAAGCAGAAAAACCAGAGTCTGCACCTATTCAATGGAAGCACCAATGGGCTGTCAACATTATTCACACAAATCGTCATAACATCACCAGCCTGTTGGAAAGAATCCTCGAGAACCCTAATGACTGGAACACTGACTCAATCTCCTCAGCCAAGCAACTCCTAAACACTGTGGAAGACTTTGAATTCAACTTCCTCCTAACACTTTTTGCTACCGTTTTTGAGAAGATGTACACAATGTACCAGACTCTTAAAGAAGGTCAATTTTATCTGGATTATTGTGACCGTGTCGTAAACGATGGAATAGAGTTTCTTTCGACCATTTACAAAAGATTTGAAGAAATCTACGAGCAAGTTGTTGACGAGGTTGGCCCACCGACAAAGCGCAAAGTGGCCCGACAAATTAAGGAATATTACAAAATGTTCTTTATCCAGATTATTGACTGTCTTAAACTGCAATTAGAGCTACGATTTTCATACATCACTGACCACAAACTGCAGTTCAACAGCCTATTGGATCCCAATCAGTTCCCTGCATTATCAAAAAAGCATCTAGATCCAGAGCTGAAGATGCTAAGAGACACCTATGACAAACTGATTGACGTATCTCGACTTAAAGTCGAACTACATGAACTCTATCAACGTGAAGACTTATTGAACAAAACTCTGCTAGAAGTTCACAACCAACTTAACTCTGGAGAGTTCTGCTCTGGTTACCCACAGGTAAGCTAGAAGATAAAAACAAAAACAAATTTGTTAGTTTTCACCTATTGTAAGCAGCTCAAACTGGTTCGGTATTCTCTTGTAACCTCTCAAAGTCTCTACTCACCCTTACCTTTGTCGAACCTGTAGGTGGTAAGGTTGGCCGAGCTTATCCTCTCCATTCCCACGGCGCCCATTGGCGGTGACGAGCAAGGAAACACGTACTTGGGGCGCATCAAGAGGTACTGCAATACAGTTCCAAGAGGAGACCGTATTACACCACTGGCCAAGATGTCCATCGAGAAAGAGCTTCTGGCGCTGACAAGGGCCGACCCTAATTTCCAAGAAAACGTGATTGAAAACTTTGTTAAGAAAGCTCCTCTAGAAGAATTTGAGTTTAAGTGAGTCAGTTCCTCAAATGCAGCAGCAAACTGACTTCCCATAATTAAGGCAAAGCAGCAAAGCAGTTGTTAAACTCGGCACTGTTTGGTTTGTCTAGTTGAATCTCGCACTGTTTTCACAACGGACCATGTGGCACTGGCCTGATAGCATCGATTAAACTAAAAAAAAATATATGTGCAATATTCTGTTTATTCTTTACCATGGGCTCTCAGGAATTTAAGACGGATTTCTGTCTGATGCATCGGAAAAGGGTAGAACCAATAAAATCCATTTTGAAGGCAGAACCAATCAAGTTTCTACAGTGCCAATATAATGAAACAATATTACAGATAATTACAGATAATTACAAATTTACATCGGTTATAATTCAACACAGTAGAAAGAAATCATTTTGGTACATATTACATCACTAAATCAGTCTTTTAGAGCTAATCAAACTCTCGTTGTTAAACAAAGACAACATTCTCATTGTCTATATGCAAGGAGCATTCTAACAATAATAACTCTCAAAAATATTGTCTCAAAAAAATTTGCTTTCAGAAATCAAGAAGCATTTCAGTTAAACATAGCCACTGAGTTAATAAAATGCTAGTTTTTATGTCAACGACCCAAGGATTCTTACTAGTAGGTCACTCCATTAGTAGGCAACCCAGCCTTTGCAGCACATACAGAAAAGATGTTGAGGGTTCGAGCTTAATATTGTAGTTACTGTCTGTCACAATATTTGAGCTACAAGTGATACAAAGAAAGTACAGCATGTTTATAATCATGCATCTGTTTTATGACCAGACTTAAATTTTCTTACAACATTTAGAATGATTCGGTGGATGTGAATATAATGATTAATGTTATATGTACAACTAAAAAAATAAATCTTTTTATAAATAATTACATGTTAAAATACATTGTATATTACAGCTGACAAGGGCCGTTAATGCAAAGTTTTCCACATATGTTTAGTGATCTTTGGCATGAAATCCCCCGACAAGAGCTGCATTGAGCTGCCACAAGAGCTGCCTTTGACCAGAAATAAATTCATGGTTAGAATGATCTAGCTAAATGCAATGCTGGTTAACCTTATAAACACTCATTTAGGATTTTGACATTCGCCTCTACTTCAAACCTTTAAAAAATCATGAGACAATGATAATTACCGATCCTGATATTTTTAAAAATAGAAAAAACAAGCTTTTCCGTCTTTTATTTGCGGTACTTGTCACTCACAAGAGCAAGGATGAATATTAACTCCATGTAAGTATCCACTCACTAGCCACTTGGAAAATTGATTCCTTAAAAAGTGGTAATCTAAATTTTAAATTAAACCTAAGGACATGTTTTCTTACAAAAATTAATCCGAGTTTGGGAGTGTACATAATTACAAATAGAGTGATATCAATGGCACACAAATATTAAATATAGAGATACCATAAAACTCAACATGTAAAAATATATCCAGTTGTGGTAATTACCTACTGACTAAGTATAGAATACCATTTAGTAAATAGCCAAGCAGTCTCCGGAGACAACTTGACTACTCATAATTTCTTTCACTTTCTTATAGCTATCGTTCCCATTCCAAAGGCCTCTTAACCGCACTGAATCAACCATCACATGGCCTATCACAAAATAATTATTACGCTCACCACTGCTCAATATGAGGCCACGGTCGGCCGAATCGGCAACCACCTCGCCAGGTAGGCTCGGTCTGGTGGCCAGCGCGGTTCTGCACCGCATTTCGACTGGGATGATCAACAACACATGGCCAGACACTCCACATCGCTTCACACTGTCTTTGAGCTGGATCACTCGAGCTTGAGCCGTTTACTGAATTCTTCTTGTTGCTTTTCTTTCAACTCCTTCTTGGGCTTCATTCGTTTCAGTTGACCATCCCTAATGACAAAATGTTTGTTTATTAGCTACAAGTATGTAAACTCTATGCCTAGAAGCATAGAGTTTATTGGTGTCGTCAGTGGGCCAGCATTGATGTTTAACTTTCTGCTGATCAAATGAGCCAGCAGCAGGTCCGATGGCACTTGGGGCCGTCCATTGATACAAACCTCTACAATAAATAAATTTGACTCAAAATATTGGTACATGTAAATCAATCATTGGGACTAGCATAAATAAAGAGAAACTGAGTGTAAAAGTGTTCCAAATGAAAATCTCAGTTTGCAAGAAATAACAAAATTAAATTTCTTAACACTTGCAACGTTGGCTAATACACCAAGTAGCATTACAGGTAGAATTCTTTCTTTTTTGGCACTTTGGTGGCTATTTTTCGCAAAGACAATTAAGCATTAGCACTGTAGTAGTTTGGCCTAAGCTCTGGTATTTGCTTTTGCTTAAAGTATACCTACATTTGGTTCTGGAAAGTAACATAATTTTATATCCATTTATCTATTATATCCAATTTTGATACAATCAACTTTGATCACATAATCATGAGAAACAAGCATACATCTTATCAAGAATTTAGGTGTCTTTCGAGACCAGCGGTACCATCCAATGCCAAATTCTACTTGCTACAAAGTCTGATGAAGGCCATCAAAGGAATTTTTAGCATACTGCATGGCTGCTGGGCTAAAGCTGTTTGAGGCATACCCAACAATAACCCTGGTGTCTGATTAAACACATAAATCACGCGGAGCAAACAGCCAAGATCCCGATGCAGTTTTATCAATCATAAATTACAGCTCTGAATGAAAGCATCAGGATAACTCACCACATGAGATCGACGAGACCCCCTTGCCGGGCGATCACGCTTTTGACTCGGTTGGCGAAGTCGATAGCAGACTCCCCATCATGCTGATACATCGGTGGCAAGTACCAAACGTCACAAACGATGGCCCACGACGACATCATCATGTACAAGTACTGCAGCATCGAGTAGCGGCTACTGTTCCAGAACGCATCGCCAAACTTCGGGTCGTATTTGATTGCAACCGGATAGATCACACCACCTACCTGTTGACCAAGCAAAGGATTAATTTGACAAAAGAGATGTGATATTTACAAAGTTTAAATTGCAATTACGTTAAAGTATTGATTATTAAGCAATTGGCAGAGATACAGTTTCTTGAAAAAAAGCACAGCCTTGAACATATTTTCTATTTCTTGAAAAAGAAAGTATAAACACTCAGCCATTGACTGCAACAGCCTAATAACTACTCGACTAACCTCAAAGCTTCCTTTTTTGAACTGCATGACCGAGGTGTTGTTAATGCACGTTCCTTCGGGAAAGATCAAAATTGGCGGATTTTGTGGGTCCGAGACGTGTTGTTTCAGCCTTCAAATCACAAAAACAAACATTATCATAATTGCAGTGTTTTTTGGTTTTCTGGCATTTTCACTAGGGAGCTTAAACCAGCAAGCGGATGTTGATAATCCGCTTCCTTTCCATTATCATAATTATTGCTACTTCAATGAACATGACTCCACAACTGGAATAGCCGTTAAGGGAAAACGGTACCTTTTGGCGACTGCTTCTCGGTCCTTGATCTCCGAACGTTCAAACCAGATGTGCGGCGAGGCCCTTGCCAGTGCCCTTTGTAGGATTCCAAGAAAGCCTCCGTGCCGTTGCCCAATCTGTACAAAGCACAGAAAACTATAAATAAAAACCTCCAAAACATCTCTAAATCTCATACCTCTCAGCATGACTATTGCCTAAACCTCTTTTCTGGGTGACATCATGTTACGCAGGTAATAATTTGCAAGTTAGGTTACTGGTTATTTGAATACGGCAAACTCCTGCTCAAGTATGTGAACAGTATTATCACTTCAACGTACAGAATTTTAATCATCAATGTGATGAATACCTCCTATTTTATTTTACAGGTGTCAAAAATGCAACTTTCATTGTTTGCATTGCAATTTAAAATTCTAAATTCAAGGGCAATCACAGTGCAGTGCAGTGCAGTGCAGTTCAAGTGCAGTTCAAGTGCAATTAAATTTTCTAGTTGGAGGTAAGCACCAAATAAAATGGCACTTTCTTTATGCATACATAATTTTATCTCTTAATAAAGATTCAATTAACTTGAAAATTCAGAAGTCCTACAAACCATACAAAAATCCCACTGCTTGAACTTAGCAAATACTGTACATCTGTTTATTAAATTAGAAGAATAAAAGTCACGGCATGCACTACGTTTGTCTTGCATCCCAAAGTAAAACTGAAAACAGAAAAGATAACAGCGGTTCCAAAATATGACAAGAGATGACAACGAGCACCAAGACCCACAAAAATCAGTGACAACCAATAACAGAACAAAATACAACTGCTACAAAAAAAAATCAAACCATGTTTGCATGCACCTCATATGCAGGGTTGGGTTGCCAGATGGCCCGCAACCACCTACCAGAGCGTAGAGGTTGTCGCAAGCCAGCACCAGCACGTCGATAGGCGACGTGTGGTTCGCGACACAAATCCCCCGCTTCGGCCGGTTCTCGGGGTTGTGGTAGGTGATCACCGACGAGAGAGCGCTCGACAGCACGCCAAAGCACATGATCGAAACGATTCGGTTCACGTAACGTTTCATCGGACCTTCCCGCATGTAGCCCACAATCCCTGTGCATATTGTTAACCACATGACCTAGAAACAAGCAAGAGACGTTGGACTACACACAATGCGGACACAACGCACACATGGACATTTATTCCAGAGACAGACAAGCACAATCAGTGTCACTCGGAACCTACGACAAATTTTTATTAGCAACGTCATGTAAGAAAAGAGTTCTTCTTCTTAAAATATTAATTTTTTGCCAAGATATAAACGAAACTTGTTTCGTTCCTTGACGAAGACCGTGAGAAATACACAAATCTAAGCAGCTTTCTTGTCGCCACGTAGCATTAGTATAATGTTGCATACTCAAAATGGTGCTAAATTGGCAAAATAATTCACAATTTGCATTATAGAAGGCAACACAAAAGTCTGGAAGCTTCCCAATGCAGATGAAAGATGAAAATAATTTGCAGTTGTTACATTAATAAACCAATAAATAAATAAAACAATATCATCAATAAAACAGAGGGTACATATCAATTAACAGCACGTGACGAACGAAACAGTCTAGACAAGATTGGCTTAAACGACGGACAACCGTAGCGACCAGACAGGACCGAGAGCCAGTGTCTCACCAAGGAGAAGACGTTCTCCGTCGACAGGACAACGATGTCCACCGGCGTTGTGTGGTTGGCCACGCAAACGCCGTCGTTGCCAGGCTGGAATTGCTTGTTGTGCACTTTAACGACTGAAGAGAGCGACCGCGCCAGAATACGAAACATCGCAAGGTAAGCCTTAGCGCACAGGAACCGTTTGACGCGGCTTTCCGGTAGGAAGCCCAGCAATGACGACGTGACGACTATCCAGAATACCTAGAGCGGACACATGCATGGTACCATTGAATGGTCAGCCAGAGAAATGAAGAGCTGGAAAGGTTTTATTAGTGTGCCACATTATAAAATACAACCAAGAACAAGCAGCTACAATTGACAATTATCAAACATCTTTAATCCTTGCATCTTTCTGCATGAAAGATGGTACAGAACCTAATTTTTACGAGTATGACTCTATTCAAATTCTCATGTCTGTGAACAATTAATTATTTCAGTAAGACTTACCCCGACAAAACAAATTGTGACCCTCAATGGCAAGAGAAAGAAATATCTCATGAAGAAACCAAGAACCCAGATGACAGTCAGCCGTAAGCTGACAAATTCATACTGGCGATTGGTCCGAGTAAGTAGATTCCACGACTGTAAGGAAATAGTCATTTTATTAAAACTTGAGTAAAAATCAGATATTAGGAATGAACCAAGAAAAAGATGAAATTTATAACAACTCACTCTAAGCTCTTCTGCCTCGAACCTGTGCGTAACCTGGTCTTCAATTATAGCCTCCACGCCAGCTTTGATGTAGTCAAAACTATCTGCTAGTTTGAATTCCCGCTTAAAAGTCTCAAACGATGGCCTTCGAGGCAAGCCCTGAGAAAAGAAAATATGTCCCTTGCATGTGGTGATAGAACGTAACCATTGAAATAAGTGAGAATCACAAAAAAAAAAACATTGCATGCCTCTGCTTAAATATTAGGGTTTATGGTTCAGTTATTACATTTCTGATTAATATTACACTATTATTTGTGATAGCCATTACAGGGAAATTCATTTTCCATTACTGGACAGCAGACATTCAAACAAAATTAAATTCTTCATGCTTAAAAGAAGTATCACATCTCTATCTTAGTGAACTAGAATGACCTTTGCATAAATCATTGCTTACCTTCGACACCTCAGGGTCTTCTTCATCTCCACTATGGTGACTGTGGTTACCATTGACGTTGAGCTCCGCATCAGGGACCAGTATGAGGTCCTCGCGTGAGATGACCGTGTTGCCGTTGGCAACAGGACCTCCATTGACCAACTTCTTGTCGACGTTGTTGCTGTTGCTGTCTGCAACGGGCTGCGTCTTGTCCTCTTCATCCTCATACTTTACTTGCCGGATCTGCCTGTCCTTCTGTGCGATTTCAATGTGCTGTCGCCCATACTGGAAGGGAACAAAAAGATAGGGATTAGAAAATCCCTGTCCTGTCAGAATTTAGACCTATAATTAGCACAGGGATCAGTTATGATTCTACCGATGGGAATTGCAGAAAATACATATTTTTAATAGGCACTTTGTCTATCAATTCAGATCCACAATTTACATTTCAAACATGATTTTCTCTAGGAGAAATTATAGAAGTACATTCCTGCAAGATAAATTAATTTAACTGAAACACCTAAGACTAAGGAGGTAGCTTTTTTATATTTCTTGGATTGTGTAATGACTTGGACAAGCGCAAACAATTTACCCGAGTTCATCCAGCAATCATACTGTAATAAAATATTAGTGTGCAAGAATTGCAACGAAAAGAAAATACGCATTTTTTTTTAATTTAGAGCTCTAGTTTCATACACAGGTTTCAAATTCTGGTTTGTCAACAATACACTTGAAGAATGTAATTAAAAGGAAACCACCAAACCACAGATAAATTAGATGAAGGAAGTTAACTCTGATGCTAAGCTATAAAAGTAGAGCAGCAATTAAAGCTATGAAGAAGCCGTGTTGTCTAAATCTGTTTCTCTATTCTCGTGGGTCAAGAGATGCATATAAATAGAAAAACATTTAGAAAGTGAGAATGAATAGACAGCAGAGGAGTTAGGTTTTCCCGAGATAAAATTAAATCAACAACTCGAGATAGCAAAGAAGCAATATTACTTTAGATAAATATATATTACGTATCAATTCACGTAGAGGTTTTTACCTCTTTAAAAGTCAAATACCAGTTACTATTAAAAACTAAAATTAAAGATACTCTGCATATTACAACGCATAATTGTCTTGAAAACAAATGATGAGGCAACGTAATAAATTGGTAATGATACAAAGGGTAACCGACAAAAAGCACGTAAATGAAAAACAAATTCCTTGTCGTGAGTTATAATGGCACGAGTTATGACAAAGAGTCGAGTGATTTCAACGAAAAATGCAAATGTCAACGGCAGTGCTTTTGATTTCAAGAGGAATTCTCTTGCACAGAATTTGAGCAGGTTACACTTGCCCAGTACCTGAAACTGCCATAAGAGCTATAAGAGGTCAACTGCTGTAAGATAAACAAACTTGCTTGTAGATCAAGATAAGCAAACTGATTGCACACTTGATATTTTAGAACTCTTGTTGCTATGGGAACATAACAGAGATAGTAAAAATATAACGAATCTAGAGTCCTAACAGAGTTTCAAGTTCTGGACCTTACTCAATCATTATGTTATCCCCAGCAACAGTAGCTCGAATGCTTAAAAAAAACTCGGTGGACTCTCTAAAAATAGGTGGTGTGATATAGTTAGGTAACCTACTCCGAAATATAATTATAGACTATTTGAAATAAATGGTGAGCAATTTGGGTTTTACAAATTTATAAAAAATAAGTCAAAATTCTAGTGTTTTATTTAGTGAAAATATCGCTCACGTGTCCACGCAATATAGGTGTGCGCGTAACTTTCCGTTTCCCGTGTAGGTACTGTAGAGCAGGAATCGATTTTTTTTTAAAGCAAGCATTTTAAAGCAAGCATTTTTTAGGAAACCCACAACAATACAACAATGTTGAGCATTACCTTGAACTTACACTAAAGTAACCTTGATTGTGTTTTTAATTCTTATCTGAGAAAGTCAAGTCTCACATTTCAAAACGCGATATTCATTTTTATAGAATACCGAATCGGCCGTTCATCTATTAGGCGGTACACTGAGAAATGTCTCAAAATATTTGCAAGAAGGCAAAGCATCTCCGTAATCCGATTGAAAAAGGTGTTTCTGACGCAATTGACTACGTGATCTGATCGGTACTACTTTGCATGCGACTACCACGAGCTCGTCACGAGGTCACCGAATTTGTCTCGTTTTGCGCAAATCCAAAGTGGTCAGCCTACGATTGGACCTCCATAGATGACATTGCTTTTCCATAATTAGAGTCTTGCAAGAAAATGCCCTCTCTTGCAAAACCTGTACTTGTAGGTATGACGTGTATACCTCTAGTTTTTCGCTACTCATCAATAAAACAAACAATATAACCAGTCGTTTCGTTTCTTATACGAAAATAAGACGAGGCCTTGATGTACCTATCGTGAAGGTCATTCGACTTGAAAATTACGAGTGTTTTTGTTTTTTCCTCATCTTGCGGTAATCCCAGCGAATTTATTTCTTGAAGCCACATCCTGGCGTTATCGAATTATCGAGTTTATACCGTCTGCTATTACCATAATGTTGATTTTTCGAGAACCGATTTTTATTAACAGGACAACATGGAGCCATTACTGTCAAAACTGATCGGTGGTGATTGAAATACTGTTAACGGGCGTCAATTTCAACATGCGTATCCCCTCTCCTTATTATTTAGATCAAATGAAGTAGAGTTCTTTCGGAACAACATGTTGTGGCGGAATCGTTTGATTGAAATATTCTGCTGCAATCAAAGTAAAGTTTTACCTCAGTTTGGTTCTATCATAGGCCTATAGAATTGCCACAATTATACCGGTAATCATTGGTAAACGTGAGGTAGACGATGCTGACTCGGCACATAGCCGGCAAGATGCAATATTTTAAAATAATTCCAACACATTATGTCATAACTAAAAAAATTATGGATACACGCAGTAAAAAAGGTACCTACCCGCTAATTACTGCGTATAAGTACCTGCTACAACACACCGAAGGCCAACAAGTCAATTAGGTCAGTAGTTTTGTAAGGTATAGATATATAGTCTATAAATACCCATGCCTTTTTGTTGTAAAATACAGCCGAAAAGTCAGAAATCGACTAGAGTCCAATAAACCCGATGCGACATATTGCATTGTTAACAGCTGGTATGTTTACCTTGCCGACACAACTCGCAGAGTCACAGAGTTTAAATGGTAAATTGTTGCTGCAAGCGTATAACCAACGGTAGAACGTTTCAAGATGATTTTGGAGTCCCAATGAGTCATCTACCAGCGAGTACCGTCAAGTCCTCAACCGTACTCAACGATGAGTTGCATTCGCGAGAACAAGGTCGAACGAAGACGATGTTGTCACGGCAATTCTTCGGCAATGACATCGATAGAAGTGAATAATGAACTAGCATTAGTAGACGTGAATATCTTTATAATGCAGTGGCCAACAAAGTTGGTGGTACTTCAAGATATAACCAAGCACAATATGCATTCGAGTTTCGAATTTGAAAAGCACCCGCGTGAAATAAAACGTGTGATCTCAACTAAAACAATAGGTTTTGATGGCATCTCACAACAAATCAACAAAAAAGAACCTGCCAGAAATAAAATTAGATTTCTGCAACGCAGTAAAGCATCCAAAATTCAACAGGTTGTACCGCCGTGAATAGGACAACCTGAGAACGTGCGACGCTATAGCAAATTAGGCCGAAGTCCAACTGGTTTCACGCGCCCAACACTTCTCAAACATTATACCGTTTTTTCTGACCACGTGACGAAAGTACAAACTACAAAGTATAATCAATGTAACGTGCAAGTAGAAAGTGACAGTGGCATTGATAAGAAAGAGTGGATGACGATAGAACCGGCGTCGCCGCACGTGGTGCTGTTTTTGCTAGTCGCATACTAAGCCAGGTAGACGTGTAACAAGTAGGTTCTCTGACTTGCCATTTTATTCAAGTGTTCAATTCAGCCCAGGCTGAATTATTGATCGTCAAGCTAGCATTTTAATTTGAATATATTTTAAACAGCACATAAATAAATTACAGATCGGCAATTGGAGCAGTAAGAAGTTGTATGACAGAACCCATTGGTTCCCCATCCTGTTGCAAGCGGTCAATTTTTCAGGAAACTGTAGAATATTCGGCTAATTTCCCATATTATTCAACCATCAAGTTAATAGGTACAGTTAGAGGGCCAGCGTGAATGCTGAACTTTCTGCTAAGGAAACGAGCAGACAACACGTGGCAACAGGTGCACGAGGCTGTCCTTTTTAACAAACCTCTAAAATCGAATAATTACGACTCAAATATCGATACATGTATGTATATCAATCGTCAAGATTAGCATTTATAAAGATAAATTGGGCATGAAACATTCTCAAATGCTAGTAATCTGGAAAATAACAAAAAAAAAATGTAACTCGAAACGTGACTCAAACTAGTAGCATCCTTCATCTATCGGTAAAGTATTAGACATTTGGCGGAATTTTTCATGACGACCGTTTTACATCAGCGCTATGGCGGTTTTAACGTTATTATTCTGAATTTACGAAAATCTTAGAGGCTGCAGGTAGTAAACAAATATAAATCAGAAACTATTGACTCCCTTGTCGTTTGTTCTAGACGAGACCGACACTATACACACCGGACCATGAGAGTACGGTATGGTCCAGTACATCGATGTTTCCCTTTTGTCCCGAGCAAGATTTCTCCAGACGCGTGCATAGTCCCGAGACATCCCCCATCCCACATGAAATGTAATGCAAGCTAAGCCCATTCAATATTGCACAATGGACCATTTCACAGATTACACCATGCAACGCCTGAGCATCTGCCTCCACTTGGAGGGAACATGTGATAATTTACATCCAATCACATCGCCCTGCACATCATTGGATTGGCCAGACAGGATGGCCAAGCAAGTCGAATGATAATTGAATTTTTAATATAATTTCATCAACTCGCATACACGCAGTCGGCATAATGACAGACTAACACCGAAACGCAACAATTCACCAGGACTTCGGAGTGTTGCACTTACGGGTACATGCACTAGATGTGCGTCTAGCCGAAAAGTGATCGATCGTCGACCCAACCTTGTCTGTCTGCTCGGACATGAAATACAAATGAGTTTACTCCTGTCTGCTGAACATTCCGAAGTAAGGGCGTGTGTGGCTGACTAGACCAAAGACTGTGATTTTGAAAGGGGTCTATTCAACATCTCGTAGATGGCGTCAGTCATTTTATGGAATACGAAGAAATCTAAAAAAGGTTGAGAGTTCCGGGCAGCATTTGAATTGTTAAAACACGTGATAGGGTTATTATTACATATTATTATTTTGGGTAACAATATTTCTAGGAACTAAACCAGAGGAGTGGGGTTAGGAATAACAATTTCTGATGGCTGTCGGTGCACCGATCGATAACTTTTCACAACCTTTTTGCTGATAACTTTTTGATTAAATAGATAAAATTTAGCTGATAATAATAGAATTCACAAGCAAGAAAAGTGCTTGATAGCGATTTAAGAATTTGAACTGAAAAGAAACCGTGGAAATCACTATTTCATCACGCAGATCTCCACAACTCTTACTATAGACGGAACGTGAGTAAATACAACGATTGTTCCTCTAGAGACTATAAAACGTAAATTGTCAAGTATAATAACAGGTGTGAGTGAGAATTGACAACACGAGTAAATAACAGGACTTAAATGATGAGTCAACGGCACTACTGTATAGAATCACATGTGGGCCACGATCCTACTGCCACACCCCCAAAAAAAAATGCGTACGATGCCACTAGTTACATACAGTGACATAATTGAATGTTTTATTTGCTGATATATCACTTGAACATTGACCGCACAAAAAGTATTAGGTATCCACTAGTTCATCAATCACGTGTCGGCATAATAGCATTCTTTAGACTTTGATGCCGTCTCTTTTTTTTTATAGCACTAACTGCACATGTCATAGTTGACATACTCGATTACACTGGGTTGACTTTCCAGATAAGGAGCCTTTATCAATATCTAAGTATAAATGGATCTCAACTAATTACAGTTAGGTCCCAACTGTACCGATGTAGTAACTATGCGTGTAATGACTAGTACGAGTTGCAGGGACCACTGAACACAGCTGTCAGCTTTTCAGGACAGCTGAAAATATTATCGTTTTTCGCACAGATAGGGGAGTAAAATTAACCAGCATACCGTTTCCAACACACCTAATGCAAATTAAGTAACGAACAATTTAACAAAATTGGGACTAACATCAGTAGGTAGCAAATACGTCAAGGTTCACCGACCTTACGAGTGGGTTGGTGGTTCGTACACCCTTCCTAGAACCTTGCGATTTGCATTGCAACCAAAAAGGGCATGCTGCAACGGTTATAAGCACGATCATTTTTGTTTGCGAATGCGGACATAGATTGTTGAAAAAATCAACGTAATTTCCCAAGTGTAACACTGTCAACCTCATGGGGAAATTGAAAAAATAACCCTGGAATTGCATTTTTGTAACACGCATACGAAGTTAGTCGTATTACATTTTTTGAAAGACCTTACCCAACAGATCGTTCAACCAGATCAACCTTGAACTTAAATGTCAGATACAGGCATGCTTGAAGTTATGGGCCATTAGATGATACAGGCAATAAAGTTATCCTGATTTACGCCCATGTTTTACATCATTGATATTAATACTTATCGTTTAAATACCGATTCGTGGGATAATCAGTGAAAACAAATCAAATAGCTACGGGAATTAGGCGAAAGTTCAGTGTAGGACACCTATCCGAAATGGAGTTCCCTCTTACCTCGAAAATCTGAAGTAATATTTTGACGTACAGCCGACGCACACCTAAAGATTTTCCAATTGAAGCCAGAAAAATAATGGCTAAGAGAAACATTAATAAAGGTGTAACTAGTAAGGACGACGTAACTGTCACAAAAGTCCACAAGAAAGCCATATTGCTAGCCGCGGCGCACTGCAAACGGCCACCACTTGTCACTGAAAACGCTTTGCTGCAACTGATTGATCCGGAGAAGCCAATGAGGACGCTGGCTTTTCGTATTAGTTCACAGCCTTCTCAAGCAGATGCGCACAGCTGAGGCGCAGCTGACTTGGTTCCTATGCAAGGCTGTGGAATGTAGTCGGCCATTACAATTTTCACATTTTACAAGATTTCTGAAATATGTCGGCTGCTTCTCTCCCAGCTCCCGTGAGGGTGTCACCCCTCATCAAGGTATGCTCTGTTATTACCCAAGGACTGCTCAAGCTTAACATAATAATTATAATTATAATAACAATAGTTTTTTAATATTCAACTTCGTTTAATTAAGTGTTTCAATTACACCGACCTCACACTTCATTCCCTTATTTTGGGTGGTCAGCCGTCACCTCTTAACTGGCTTTTACTACATCTCTCTGAAAAAATGTGAGTAATTGATAAATATATATGTAATTTGTTTCAGTTCGGTAGATGGAGTCTCCTTCTCGCAGGTGTGGCATACGGCTTAGCCCGGAATTCGCGCCTGTCTAAGATTGAGACGGAATACCGAGAAGTGGAAGCCGTGAAGAAAGTTGCTAGAGATGCAAAGCTGGCAGAAGAAAAGGCTCGCACTAACAAAGGTAATTAGGATGATTACATACTTTCCTATATTATTCTACAAATAACTGCTGCCAGTTGCTCTTCTCCCTATGTGAATTATTGACGGGTATATTTTTGTTTCAGCGGAGCTCGATTACTTGGCATCCCAAGCCGGAGTTCCTCCAGCATAGAGATCTAAGCTATCCAGAAATGTGTCCACGTATAAATATTAGTTATTGGTGTTTTAAATTATAATCATGTATAGAACAAAAAACTCGCTGATTTGGGTATAAATAAATCTACTAATACCATATAAGATCTTAGATAAACTTTTCTGCTTGGCGAATTGATTCAGAGCCGTGGGCAGACGGTGGTGAGTTTTACAGTTTTGCTCTGTTAAAACTGACTGGCAGTACTAAAAATGTCCTAGAAAGCCGACGTTCCGTTCACGTTGCTGCCGACATCTTCGGTCCTTGACAGTCCTGAAGATGTACGCGCCTACGCAGACTTTTTAGGTCCTATCTAGGACCTAAAAAGTCTTAACATATGTTTCGTATTTATTTCACATTTTTCTTCTTATTTTGTGATAGTAGCCACACTTTAAGTTTAGGGCCAGTAGTGTCACAAATGTGTCTTGCACTCTTGGTGGGTCAGTGGACCGATCAGTCTTTCATTCTGACCTCTTTGATTTTTTTTGTGGTGTTTAACTGTTTTGACATCTGGCCATGCGGCACTGGTCTAATCTAATGGCGTCGGTGGATGAGTGGATGATGATGAACTTAGTCTAGAAGGGAGGAGGGGAAACCCGGTGCCGGCACATAGCCACCAAGGGGACCACCGGCTTCCGACCGGATCGTCCCTTCCGAAGGACGGTACAACTCAAACAGCAAGATTCCTCCACAAATCCATGCTGTCGAGAGGTTGATAAGCAAGGGGAATGAAGTTGCTGTACTAATTTTCTGAGCTCATTGAACAGATACAGGCAATACAACAGCTTTATTCTAGCTAACACTGCAGCTTATGCAACCAGCATGAGCTGAATGCCTGAATGGTTGCATACTTGATATTTGGAAGGCTTGATAAATTCACGTGCATGTAGTATGTGTGTTAGTAAGGTTGCATACCATTTTTGTTGGAAGGAAATTACAGTCTATCCATATCAACATCGCATTCAGAGTAACCATCGAACTGCTCAAACTGAACGTTGTATTGCACGCTACAATAATTTATAAAAAAAAAACTTCATGAAAAATAATAATTTTTTTAACTTAAAGTAACCTGTAAACCAATGGGGAACTAAGCCATATTATTCATTGATGTGAAGTGAGGCAAAACTTCAGTGGTCCGCCTTCTTCTTCGAGTCTTCGTTCGAGTCTTCGTTCAGCTTGGCTGAGATTCATGCTCTACTGAGATGATGTCGACCCTGCTAAATTGCCCATCATATTGAAAATGTTCTGCGTCGATGGCCAGACGGGGATCTTTTCCCCAGTTTGACTTGACTTTAAAAGCTGCCTTCAGTCAACCTAGAAGTCAACAGAGATACAATACAAGCATATCAAATCAAAGACCTTGGAGATCAAGATCTTAGAGCGGTTAGAGGGATATTTAGAGTATGCAGTACATGCGTATGGTATCTGAACTTGCAATTTTTGTCTCGGTACGACATAACGTCCATGTATATGAGCATCACTGACATGCCAAAATCCTTCAGTTCTGACCTTTTTAAAGCCAATTGTTAAAAAAAATGTGATTCATCATGAGAAACTAGAATTAAAAAATTTAAATTTCGCGGTTTTCATTATTGTGTTGATAATTGGGCAGCAATTGAAGCGATTACACACGTTTTTAATACTTCAGTAATCAGCTAAAAATTTCTTTCCCAAAGTTGAACACATTGCGTTCGATCACACTCAATGGTATCTAGACATCAATGACTATTCTTCTCTTTGAAAAAATCACAATACCTTCCGGCTTCTACCACAAAGACCCTGGCGATAAAGGCTCGCGCGTCCCTTACCCAATTCATCATTTATGTTGGCAACTGGAAGCCAACTCATCTGATTATCTCTCAAATCCAAAGCTTTCCTTGAAAATACCCTACCCACTCTCCCAAGTCATTCAAAATGAGTGCATTAGCGTCGGAACTGTGTTATAGGGTTATAGGGTGCAGAGGGAGATAGCCATTTAAATAATTTTAAACTAAATGCCAATAACAACCTAGAATCAGAGATGATCAGCCAATCAGAGACAGTGTTGCCCGATTTTCTGGGGTTGTTACCATGGTAATAACACCTTTAACCCCAAACTTAACTCTGCTTTGTGGAAAGAAAACCTTTCTGGATATGACACATGTTTTTACCAATGCATTAATGCACCGTGAAAATGTGTCTGTGGACGTAATGCCACTTCTTCAAGATACAACAACTGCTAGTGCGTTTTTACTGCAACAAAAGTGGTATACCAACCAGCACGTGATCTCAATTGGCAATTACTCTATATTACTTCATTTCATCCAAATGGTCTTCTCACTAAAAGAAACATTTTTTTAAAACTTTCTGCCTAGAGTGTATTGCTCGACCATTCGTTGCCTTATTTGGAAAGCGCCAGGCAGAATATCTCAAACAACTTCCTACGTCTATACATGAGGTTAATTTCTCTGAGATATAAATGACTCAGACAAGTTCACGTCAGCTCTGTGCTCGCCCAGAATGAAATTGTCATTTACGCTCGTTTTACTATCATGATTAAAACCAAAACTACTGGAAATTATCATGGCATGGTGTGCTATTTAAAGGGGATGATGACTCTAAAAATACATCTAAGACGCTGTTCTTGAAGAAGGGGAGTCAAAGCGAGCAAGGAAGCTAGAAATCAGAAGCGCAGAGCTGAACACTTGACAATCCTGAACGAAAATAAATAAAGCCAGACAAAAAAGTAAATCGGTTAGCTCGTAGTGTAGGGAATTCGACTGCGAAATGCTCGCCAACCAAAATAGGAGATCAAAAAAACTCTGCATTTCTGTACAATACGGTGTTGGTTGGTAGTGTCTGCCGAGATCTACGCACGGTGAAGTTCGTATAAGGCTAGAGTAACAGCATTCAGCCCACATGTCTCTCATGAACGACCTCCGCCTTTCAACGCCCACGTCGCCTATCCCACACAACTATTATCACTTCAAAGTCTTTAATAATACAAAATAAAATCCGCTTCAGGGACTTAAGGTGGGTTCAATTATCTATGTCCTTCACTAAATGAAAATATTCCCTTTAAACATTAGAATGTCTGTAAAAAAGAAAACCTCCGGCTGATACAATTAAAATATGCCATTAATACGTAGGTAAGTATTCTTCATATCTTAACATTCGGCTAGGAATTTCTTCTCGCTTAGCCATTGGTTTTAAGTATAAGCAAATTGTACCACCAACTATTCGACAAGATGTAATTTTTATGACCATATCGTGACTGCTCACATAAAATTTTGCCCATAGCAATGTCATGACCGTTATTCCTGTCTTCATATACTCTGTGCAAAACGTGAAAAAAGCAAGAAAGTAAAAATGTGCGTGGCTGACCGCTTGAACAGAGCAAGCCTTGTACCACGCCAACGCAGGGAGACGAAGGCGAGATACTCGTCATCAGAAGTGCACTGCTGAGCCTCTCCAGCCAAGATTCCGATGTTGGAGGGGAGAGAGCTGACCTCCTATATAAATACGAGTGCATTTTCAGCATCAACTCACTACGGTGTCAGTTTTGAAGAGGCTACATTACAAGCTTCACCAAACGGCTCGATCGTTTTTTTATATTTTTATTTATAAAAAATAAATTTCACACATCAACATGGTGAGTCAACATTTAGATTTATCAGGATTGGTTAACAACCATTGCGATATCTACCAGTAAAATATTTAGCGAACAAATTTGAATTCAGCTTAACTAGCAGAAATTATAATTTGTATCTAATTATTTATATATTTTTTGTTATTTTTAAACTATGGGCAAAAAAAACGAATTGCAATAGAAAATATATTATTGATATACCATTATTTCGTACAATAATTCTTATTATAAGAATTTTATTCTTATTATAGGAATTTTTACATTGAATTTAAGCCCATTTATCAATTAGGAGCAAACACAGGCAAACACATTTTATACTGACCAAAATGTTTTTTTCGTGCAGCGTGAGTGCATCTCCATCCACGTTGGCCAAGCCGGAGTCCAAATCGGCAACGCCTGCTGGGAGCTCTACTGCCTGGAGCACGGCATCCAGCCCGACGGCATGATGCCCTCCGACAAGACCATCGGCAGCAACGACGACAGCTTCAACACATTCTTCAGCGAGACTGGCGCAGGCAAGCACGTCCCCCGTGCCGTCTTTGTCGATCTCGAGCCCACAGTCGTTGACGAGGTCCGCACCGGCACCTATAGCCGTCTCTTCCACCCCGAGCAGCTCATCACCGGCAAAGAGGATGCCGCCAACAACTACGCCCGAGGACACTACACTATCGGCAAGGAGATCGTCGACCTTGTTCTGGACCGAGTCAGGAAGCTGGCTGACAACTGCACTGGTCTTCAGGGATTCTTGATCTTCCACTCTTTCGGTGGAGGCACCGGATCTGGTTTCACTTCACTGCTGATGGAGAGGCTGTCTGTTGATTACGGAAAGAAGAGCAAGCTCGAGTTTGCGATCTACCCGGCTCCCCAAGTTTCGACAGCCGTTGTCGAGCCTTACAACTCAATTCTGACCACGCACACGACCCTCGAGCACTCTGACTGCGCCTTTATGGTCGACAACGAAGCCATCTACGATATCTGCCGCCGCAACTTGGACATCGAGCGTCCCACCTACACCAATCTCAATCGCCTCATCGGTCAGATTGTCTCCTCGATCACGGCTTCCCTCCGTTTCGATGGTGCCCTCAACGTTGACCTTACTGAGTTCCAGACTAACTTGGTGCCCTACCCCCGAATCCACTTCCCTCTCGTTACCTACGCCCCCGTCATTTCTTCCGAGAAGGCCTACCATGAGCAGCTGTCCGTCGGCGAAATCACCAACGCTTGCTTCGAGCCAGCCAACCAGATGGTGAAATGCGACCCTCGTCACGGAAAGTACATGGCTTGTTGCATGCTGTACCGTGGAGATGTCGTACCCAAGGATGTCAATGCTGCTATTGCAACCATCAAGACTAAGCGATCAATTCAGTTTGTAGACTGGTGTCCCACCGGTTTCAAGGTAGGCATCAACTACCAGCCGCCTACTGTCGTTCCGGGTGGCGATCTAGCCAAGGTACAGCGTGCCGTATGCATGTTGTCCAACACAACTGCCATCGCCGAGGCCTGGGCCAGACTAGATCACAAGTTCGACCTGATGTACGCCAAGAGGGCCTTCGTGCACTGGTACGTCGGAGAGGGAATGGAGGAGGGAGAGTTCTCTGAGGCCCGTGAAGATCTCGCAGCCCTGGAGAAGGACTACGAAGAAGTCGGCATGGAGTCTGTTGATGCTGATGGAGAGGAGTATTAAATACTTTCTCAAGTTTTCAAACTGAATTCCCCGTTCCATGAAATGGTCATGAAATAAAAAGATGATTTGCAATTATGCGCAGAGTTTATTTAATCAAATATAGAATGCATCTTTTTCCAAAATCCTTTTTTCTTAAGCTTAATTCAAAACTGTTAACATTTTAGAATGAGAATTGTTCATTCATATTAGGTAATTACATAATACCTACATTAACCGATAGTCATTAATCAAAGCAGTTAGCACCCTTGCAATCAGATATTATATTACCATAGCACTTTCAAAAGGCACATATTTTGATTAATTGATTACATATAAAGTAGCGCTTGGTAACGTTGACTCATCGTAAGCAATCTCTTTGATTTCAAATACTGATGGTACAATACAATTAAACTATGAAAATATAGCATTGATTAGAAAATACTAAATAGTAATGGATCCTTAAAAAGGAACAAGTTAATAATGCAAATGGTGATATGCTTGGATAGCTCTGTACTATTTCCACTGCTGAAGCACTCTTTTTAACCGTTTAAAAATCTAATATCATAGCAGAGCTAGCTTATGTGAGTTAAGTTATTTTGGTGCAGCAAATTGTAAGTCTAGCATTAAGCCGAGTGTTCGTTAAGTGCATTTATTATTTAGCCATTTCCTCGCAGGGCAAGTAGAGTTTATTATTATTTTAACAAACATATCAAATGTTTTATTTAGAAGAAATCTAATTACAAACGCATGCAATGCGCGGGGTATTTTATTATTATGAACACTATAAACGTCTCAAAAATTGATGCCCAAACAGGGACTCGAACCCCGATCTCCACCTATCGCGGGTGTTGCTCTAACCCAGCTACTTGGACACTGGCTTTTTGAGACAATTTTAGTGTATTTGATGAGAATGACGGATCTCCAAGGAGTAGAACCATGAGACTGTGAATACTCACAGTCACTCTGATTCTAGTGACGCTATCAATTGGGCATCAATTTTTGAGACGTTTATAGTGTTCATAATAATAAAATATTAAATGTTTCCTTTGGTCTACCAGAGCACTGCAACCACAATAAAAAAGGGAGGTATTTCTCTACTGAACAACATAGTCAATATGTTGTACCAATTTCTTAGGCGCCGTGTCTGCGTAGCTTGCCGCTACCTTGATGTTAATTTTCTTGACAAAGCATACATCATTGTCACCGCAACAGTAGAGTCGATATTCCACCCAAATATCTTCCACAGAACCACTCTCTTTGGGAGAAGCAGTCAAAACGATTGTCAATTCTTCTTGGTAGTCTCCCAGAGAATTTTGTGTCTCCCATGAATTATCTGAAATACACATCAAACATATAAGTAGCAGAAGGCAAATAACGGAGTCCATTTTAGCGATTCTCAAACTTTCTTAGAATCTCTTGTGGGGGTGGTCCCTTTAAAAATTATTCTATGGCTTGCCAAGCCCTTTTTAAGTCCAAAAACCATTATTATTTCAAGAAAATCGGGGTTTCCAATTACTGTGTCTAAAGAATCCTCATACACACGGCATTTTTGACAAACAATTATTTATTTAGAGAATAAAAGGTAGGTAAGGTTTTTAGTTTTTCTTGTGATTCCACTAGGAAGCTGAAACCAGCAAGCAAAGGATGGAAAGGGAGCTAGACCAGAGACCGAAAAGATGTGGAACAGCTGGTTTATAATGTAACGTGTAACTGACCTACAGAACTAACTGATTAAAAACAAAACTTATATTTTTCATGGTTTTCACGCTTTTGATACTATATTTTCTATTTTTTTTAATCTTTTTATTATTTCTTATTTCTTATTTCCCATGCCACTTGGCATTCGTATCACAGTAAAAATATTGTACCAGAGTTATAATCAAATGGTCAGTTTTATTTCTCCATCAGATAGCACATGGTTCAAATGAAACCAACTATAGATAATCGATCTTCAAGAAAAAAATCTTTTAACATAAACATACTAATATAAAATAATAAAACATTCCATTGTCTAAAGTAGCTAAAATATTAAATCAGTTTGAAGTTTACCTGGGAGTTTGACAGCCCATTTTTGCGGAGCATCGGGGGTAAAATGGATGTTTTCCGAAAGAGCGATTGCAACTATGAGCGTAATTTCACCACCAGACGAACTTAAGGACAAGTCAACTGATTTGTCAGCAACCTTGAAGCTATCAGTCTCAGTGGCATGAACTACAATGAGTTCTTCCAGGTTGTTCTTTTCTAAGTGCACCACTTTGATGCTGTGGTTGTTGGTGTCGGCTATGTAAATCTTGGTGCCATCACAACTTGTGCATAGACCTCCCGGTTCGCTCAGCTGTGTTGGATAGACAACATGGAACAATCAGTCAACATCCAATAATGGTGATTTAAGTACTTCAGTTAAGGTTGATCCTTCTTATTTAAACTTGATTACACTTAAGGTCCATGGTTTAAATCTCTGTTAAGGCTTGTTATAGCTGCACTTTTAACTGTGAAAGCTGTGCAAGTACTAAACAACGACGTTAGAACATTGTTCAATACACTTAAATAGGCAAATCATCTGCATGAATAGATAGCCAGGCTACATAGAATACAGATCTAAATTGCCCAACATCAGACAGATCAGTACCAGGTAGTCGAAAAAAAATCCTCACCTGCACATCTCCAGGCTCAGTGAATGATCCTACAGAATGTCCAGGCTTTCCTGATCCCAGCACCGTTTTGCACTGATTAGTTGCCAGGTCCACCACTTTGAGCTTGTGGTTATATGAGTCCGCCACGTAAAGTCTGCCTTCCGGCAAATACGCCACGCCTAGGGGGTGCTGAAGTTTGGCATCGTAAAGTTTGCCGTCGACGTCACCAAAGCTGAACAAGTTCTGCAACAAAAACAATGACAAAAATGTCAGTCTCATGCATTAGCATTAAGTTTGTTCCCCCTTTATTTCAAAAGAGCTTAATGTAACAAATTTTGATGTAAGCTACAAAAATAAAAGATCATAAATTGAGAAAGAACATCCAAGTAATAAAAAAAAATACTAAAAAGTCAAATTGTTTTCTTTCTTTAGTTCACTAGTAGCGCTATTGGGTATGAAAAGATAAATCCAGTCTTGATAATTTTAGAATGTAATCTTTAATGTCAAACTTTATGTCTTATCGTGAAGACTTTTTAACAGGACATATAGAGGGAGAGTGTGAATACTTCGAAAGATTAGCGCTCTTGCTAAAGAAAAAGTAGTAAGCTACGAACGAAGGAAGACTTTTATCCTAATGTCATTACCGTGGGCGATCGATCTCCCCCAGCGAGCGCGGCAACTTTTCCCGTGTTCAGAACGATTTGCCGTACACTGGAGCTTTCGCTATCGGCAATAAACAGCAGACTATGATCCGCGGAGAGAGACAATCCGGAGGGCTGTGCAAACGCAGCGGCATGCGGATAGGCGTTGTTGCGATTTTCTTCTTTGCCATTACCAGCTATTGCCACACAAGTGTCCTTCTCATACTGTCTGGTAAAAGAAACTATGTTTAATCTTGATATTCTAGCTTTATGAAACGGAATACCTAAATTGGATTATTAACATGCTTTGGTTTGAACTGTGAAGCAAAATTTCTAAAAACTTCTGAACTGGAGTTCAAAACTTCAAAACTCTCAGTTCAAAACTTCTGAACTATTGATTGGTAATCAAATGCACAATATCCTTTATCAATGGCATAATCAACTATGATAACATGACAATGACAAAGTTCGGCTGAGGTAAGGCCATTGCATCAATCTAAGGTAAACTGATGAGTGACTAAGAATGCAAGCCACATTGACACAGACTTATTGCACGACATAACCAGCTATAGCGTCTATGCCAAGCCAGTGATTGTGTATCGATGCCATCACCAGTCTACTTTCAACGCCCGGTCGGACAGAAGACGCGTGGGCTCATAACTGGCATACGAATTACTTTTTTCGGCTGAAACTTATTTTTCCAAAATTACTAACTTTCCCTTCCACCAAGAACATGTCTCCAGGAATAGTGCCCAAATCTGATGTGTGCCAGCCATGGCAATGAGCAGCACATCACAGGTTTGCTGGTTGTCTCCCGTAGCAGGCGGCTTCAGAGCAGCGGAAGATGCCAGGGCTACGTCCCAAGGTGACGAGAGTGCTTGATTTACTGATTTTAAGCCTCCTGTTTGATCTGAGCCCTGACTCCCTGTTCCGGCCACGGTAGTCACTTTAAAAGATTTCAGGTCAATCTATACAAAGGAAAAAATATCTTTTAAGTTTTAGCAAGTGCCTGGTTCTGCCAAATTAAATAAATGTACGTGGACAAGCATAGTCCAATAGGATTTTATCAAGTATGAATATTACGGCTCGTATTGCGTGATTTTCTGTGTCAGCCACGTAGAGCAAGTGAGGGCCTTTAAACGCCAATCCTTGAGGACTATGAAACCTGGCTTCTGTTAAGTTTCCATCATTGAATCCCAGTCCTGCTCCACCAATTACAAACTGAAAAGAAAAAGTTGTATTATTAAGTAAGTTGTGCTCTGGCTGGATTCTGGCAACACTATCTTACAAACAAGTTAATTTTACTAAGCAGATAAAGCTAATGCTGAATGCTGATCCAAACTCCAAACCACTTTGTTTACCTCAATGGCGCCAGAAGATTTAATTATAACAATTCTGTGATGGCCTGTATCAGCAACAGCCAGTCTTTCTCTTTTGATTCCTGCTTCTTCCACCAGGCAGCTCGAAATTTTGCCCGGAAACAAGAGAGGTCCTTTACTCTCCAATCGAGAGAGAGGTGCCAGAGGTAAAGAGTGATGCAGAATGCTGCCCAAAGATTCAAAGTAATTGATTGCAGTCTCTACAAAGAGGAATAAATCTTCCCTCTTTCCCTCTCCCATGATCATGTACAGAGGTTTGCCGTTAGGGCCTGAAAAAGTAAAATCTTAATTAATTAATTTGATTTTTTCTGCCACAAAAAATACAAATATTTTAGCCGATCCTAGTGAGGTCCTACAGTAATTAGTAATTACATTTTCAGTCTGGCTCCAAGGACTTTGATATTTTCTGGCTATAGGTTTACTACACAATCTGGCAGTTTGTTCCATTGCTGTACTGCCATGACACAAAATGAGTGTGCTTTGAAAATAAAATACTGAAAATAAATACTGCAATTGTGAACGGGCCTTAGGGATGTTGGTTGAAACCAAGCAATAGGAATATTTTATTATTATCAACACTATAACAGTCTCAAAAATTGATGCCCAAACGGGGACTCGAACCCCGATCTCCACCTATCGCCATTGAGCTACTTGGACACTGGCTTTTTGAGACGATTTTAGTATATTTGATGAGAATGACGGATCTCCAAGGAGTAGAACTATGAGGCTCTGAATACTCACAGTCACTCTGATTTGGGCATGAATTGGGCATCAATTTTTGAGACGGTTAAAGTGGTAATAATAAAATACCCCGTGCATTGCAAGTATTTGCAATTTAAATCAGATTTCATCTAAATACATCAACGAATCCAACATCAAATTGGAGTTATTCGAGTTTGACAGGTTGTGACATGGTATAGCGTCGCTAGAATCAGAGTGACTGTGAGTAACTTCACAGAGAATAATACTTTTGATTAGATTGATTCCAAAAACAATCTTTCAATAAACTAAATTTAATAATTTTATTTGTGCATAGAAATAAGTAAGAAATAAAATAGCACCTGGACATAACAAAGCTCTGTCTACAATGCCTATGCGACGTATTGTGCTCCATCATGGGTTTAAATAGTGGGTGTAACTGTCAAAATCCAAATTCCATGATAGATGGGATCATAACTTGATGATGGCTTTCTTGTGGCACAATACCAACTTGGGTGTAATTTATTGGTCACCAAAACTTCAGCCCGTTCCAAAAGACGTGAAGATTTTTGATTGATGATAAAATGTGAGTTGTACAACCACAATTGGAAATGTTGTTATTTTAAACTTATCAACTACAAAATTATAGTATTCCTAAGTTATATATACCAAGAATGAGAAGAGTTGGCCAGCATGGAATTCCCAGTTCGTTCCACATGATTCCATCAGCATCGTTGACAACAGGATGGAAAATCTCGTAGCGTTGTAAAGCAGCAAGAATATTTTCAGAGTCTTTCTCGTTATCAAATTTGGCGCTATGAACTCCAACCTTAAACCAATCCAACAGTGTAAGAAACTTTCCTATAGTTTGTAGTTATCATAAATATACATAACTTTGTGTTATTAAATGATAGGTAATTCCACATCAAACCATGTTGAAGACATAGATTTTTGTTAGAGTCGTTTAGAAAAGCATAGATGTAGAAAGTGTATCCAACAATCTGTTGGGGTTTTTCCAAAAATTTGACACTGTTTTCGACTTAATATTTAATTTTCTTTCTAGCGCTGAAAACCACATTTCTTTAACTTGAATAGTTTTTTAGATATCGACCATAATATGAAACTGTGCTTGCGCAGACCGTTAAAAGAGCCTCTCTTTGGAAAGTCATATCTCCCACATTAGTTGGCCTAAAATTAAAGAAAAATCCTTTAGTGCATTTAGTGACTTGGGTAACAAATGCTGAAATGTTAAAAAGAATCTGTGATATGAAGGTCAAAAAATTGTCCAAGTGTGCCGGTTTGATGTGGAATAACCCTAGTACAAGGTTTTTTTTGATAAAATATTTTCAACGTACCACTGCCAAGCCGATATCAAATGAATGTTTTTCCTCAAGGAGCTTTAAATCAGGCAGAATGTGCATACAATTTATGCAACAATATGTGAAAAAATCCAACACTACTACTTTCCCCTTGAGTTCTTTGAAAAGAGACACAGGATCTGCCACATTAAACCATTCGAGATCTAAAATATAAAAAAAAATATTATAACAACGGAACAGCATTTGCTAAAAGGTGATTTTAATTTCAAAATGCATGCTCCGCTCTGCTGCTCTGGAACAGGTGGAATCAAGCTGGAGACAGTGTGCATGAATTGTTTAAATTATGCCATTGAATGGAAGGTAAGACATTCTGTGAGACATTTTATGGGTGGGGGAACACTGAGGAGGTACCACCAAATCACTCGCCGTCGTTTTCCGTGTCGCTTTACTTCACCATCCTCAACTAGATCCACCACTTTTGAATTAAAAAAGATTATTAACTTGCCAGTAGGAAAATCATTTATGTTCTTTGATGGAAGAGTTGACGACATATGCTTAATGTGATCAATTATGAGACCAATTCGCTTTTCTTTCGTGTCTTCTGTTGACAGTACTTCTGTCAAGTTTCCACTTTCCAATGCAACAACTTCTGTTATTTCGCTACTCATATTTTCACAAATATTTAACAGTAGAGCAGAAATAAATGCACAGGCACCTTCAGTCAATAGATATCTTTAAGTCATAACAAAAACGTTACGCATTCGATAAGAAATGTCTATGAATAGATATTTCAGATTTTGAGGTTATCATACTTTCAACCCCCCCGCCGCAGCAACAAGTAACTTCGGGCGCATTCGGCAATAATCGATCAAGTTCGAAAATTACAAAAGCACGACGAGATTGACGTTTGTTGACATCATGGAGCTTGGACGTCAAAATTGGTGAAAATTTGGTGAAAATGCAGAATATATGTCGACTTTGCGGCGATTATCAGCCTGTTAATTGCAATATTTTTGGGTTATATGGAAAAATTAAAAATCTGCAGAGCAAGATGAAATTAAATCTGGGAATAGATGTGAGATGTGAATCATTCAAATGATTTAAAAAACTATTTATATATCTGATATAACCTATGTTTGCGCCTCTGTGCTAATCCTGTTGACGTAATCTGACTCTTAATCTTAGTATTGTACCATGTTTTCAGGCTAATTGCCAAGCTAAATATGGCCCTAGTTAAGTTTTATTTCATTTGAGGGATTTGATGGGCTTTTACTTCCTAAACCTCTCAATTTTCAACTGTCCATCTTTGGAAAAGCGATCATAACCTCGGGTATTAATTATAAATTAATCTGGTTGTTTACAGGCTTCTCTTGAAGATGGATTGCCTCAAGTTGTGTGCAGTGTGTGCTGTGAGCGTCTGGAGATCTTCTCAAAATTTTACGCTAAATGCCATGATACTCGAAAGAAATTAATGAGAAACCATATTTCAACAAAGAATCACACAACTAAAAACAATCTTTGTGGGAAACCCTTTGCTTGTAGATTAATGAAGATCAAGGAAAGAGCCTCTTTCTCACACTCTTTCTTAGGACTCGTTGACAAGATAGCTATTGCTAAAACTTCGAGGGTCTCGTCATCGTCTGTAGAGTAAGAATAATTTATTAATATATAGGGTTTGAGTAATCTGATTCATTTCTTCTTCGTTTCAAAATGTAAAAATAATATGTCATACTGTCAACTTGTCCTGCTCATGCTTACTTGCTGAATCATGCACTACAATCCTACCACAAAGCCAGCAAAACATTTTACTTTTTTTTTCAGTCCATTGTTACGTTGTTTTCAAAATCCAAGCAACTCTTTTCAGAATAGAAGTTTATTGTTTACGTTCCAGGACCGGTGCTATGTCTTCATATCCATCTGTTGTGTCTGTACGAACCGACAATACTTCCAGCGATGCAACTGTTTCTATTGACACCATCATAAACGTTGATTGTCAGAATGAAGCTGTGAACAAATTTAATTCCAAATGTGCACAATCAAAAATATTACCAGGATTTAGTTTTCCAATTCCCACTTATATAACAGTCAAAGACAATGAGCTTGTTTCATTTGTCCCAGTGAAAATAAAGGGAACAGGCAATCAGTTCAGTTGCCAAGTTGCAATTCCCCGATACAGCTCTCAATTACCTACTCAAGTTGTAAAAGAAGTCGATTCGACTGGCATTACCAATAAGTTATATTCGCATGTTGTTGAAAAGACCCCTGTCACCGTAGACCTGATAAAACCAGATGCTAATTTAAATGAGGTGCCTTTTCGTAAAATTATTCGGTTACCAGTTAGCAAAAGTGTAACTGCTCAAGTGGAAAAAGTATCAAGCACCATACACCGATGTAAGCTTTGCGGTGCTTCTTTCAAACAGAACTTTCAGTGTGAATACCATGTACGAAGTCATATTGACGAAAAGACATTTGAATGCAATATTTGCAGCAAACGATTTGTAGCCAATTATATGCTCAAGCGGCATCAGCGAACTCATGAAGTGGGCTTTCCATACATATGCCAAATGTGCACCAGGGGCTTTCGTAGTAATTTTAGTTTGAAAGTACATGAAAAAACACACCTCGATGAGCCTGCTCCATTCAAGTGTGATTCTTGTCAGGGGAAGTTTTATTTCCGCTCTTCTTTTGTGGATCACGTAAAGACTCATGATAGTGAGCGGCAGCGCATTGCATGTGCTTCCTGCGAAAAGACATATACTTCCAAACGGCACCTCAAAGAGCACGTCGAGAGAGTGCACAATAATGTGACCAGGTACTTTTGTTCGCTCTGCAGCAAAGGTTTCTACAGAAATTCAACGCTTAAGCTCCACGAGCGGCTTCACACGACTGAACGTCCACATTGTTGTGAACTTTGTGATCATTCGTTTAATGAGAAAATAAATTTGGAAAGACACAAGAAAGTTCATGCCAAGAAAAATGTGGTCTTAAACCAAGGAATATGATGTATTAGAACATTCTCAGGCACAAATTAAAGATTCCATATTGTTATTATTGTTATAATTTTGTGTAACCCGTTTTATGTGATCTAATATCTTGATAGCTAAATAAAATGCATCAATTTCTTGTAGATTTTTGCCTTTCACCAAAAGTATCAAGACGTTTTTGTTTTTAATACCTACGAAGAATCGGAAATGATGTATTCAGCAACAAGAAGAAGAAACAAACAGTCGAGCAGGTACAATGATTTCGCCCATGTTTTGTGTCCGTTGCTCTTACTTTCAGTTTTGTTCTTATTTTTCATGTTCTTGATTAGTTTTACCAATGAAACTAAAACAAATAAAAAGTAGCAGCAGAGGTAGCAGCCATACTGGCAGGTAAATATATTATTTTTTGCCTGTAATTTGTTTCCTTGGTTTTAAAAATTACCTGGTTCAGATTTTCCAACCCTATCTGAATATTTTACAGTCGTCTCCGGCAAGAACAGAGCCTCGTCTCGAACACAGTCTTGCAGTGCTCCACTGTATCGATATCCCCAATTGCAGCCACAGGTGTAGCTTCCAGGTAGATTGAAGCATGCCTCGGAAATAGCATCGCATGTGTCGTTGCTCTCAAAACATTCATCCACATCTGAATGGGACGGAAAATTGTATCACATTTATGGCACATATTCTTCCATATTGGACCCCCTCCTGGCTCTTCAGAAGAAAAATGAGCAGGAAGGTGTTAACTAAACTGTGAACTACATACCTGCTGCGCAGCTGTGTGCTCAAAATCAGATATCACAAATCCAAGACGAAAGAGGAAATAACTATAAGGAAATCAAAGTGCTGGTTGTGATAGATGCATACTTGCACAATCTTTCAGCTTTGTCGCATTTATCACGTAGACTTAGCGACATAGCCAAAACGTCTATAACAATGCAACTATTACACCTTCGTTATGACTCGGTAAGCTGTGTCTTTCCTTTTCTCGTCCTACTATTTAAAATCCAAAATAGTTAATATAACTAATCTGTTTGAGTCGAATTGCTTACCAATACATGTTCCAAACCGAGATGACCACTTAAATCCTTCCCGAGAACACACACATGAGACGTTCCATTTGTTTGTAACAAGAGACTGAAAGTCTGTGTTGTTTTCGCTGTTGAAAGTACATTTGCGGTTTTCCTCTGGGGAATCTTCGTAACATGGGTTCACAGGATTGCTCCAGCATTCATCTATTGATGAGATATGTTTTTTGGGGCAGCATGGGTCTGAAGTAAAAAATTTGTTGTAATTAAATATTAAATATTAGGTAGCTGGATATTATCAATGATCTTGTGTTTGGTAGTAGAAAAAGATCAGTAACCAAAGATACAAAGATACTAGTATCTTTGATCAGTAGTATATTTTTAAAGTAATTAAACTTGTACTAATTATCTCTTGGCTTATCTCTGGTGTAGCATACCAGGACAGAAGCTGTATGCAGCACACTGGAAAGGGAGACGGTCGTCAGCCCGAGGATCCTTGTTTGACTCTCCGTATGTACGATCCAGACAATTGGCAAAGTTGTCGCAGGGTTCACCGAAGAGCATAAGTTGAGGCATTTGTTTCATTGTAAACCAGCACATGTAGTAGCTTGCACTAGTCTTCCAACAAAAAAATAATCAAAATTAGGGGAAGTTTGACTACATGGAGATCAACTTCATGGAAAAATAACTGGCAGATGACACATACTCTCCACTGGAACCGTTCGAGTGGACCCAAAAATGGTTTTGCCTGTGTATTTTCCCGTTCAAAGAGTGCTTTACAGATTTGATCTGTATCGTTTAATTCTTTGGAATTATTGGTTAGCGTCCAACCCTTTTCTCTTTTTATTGTGATGGTGTCATCGGTGCGCTTCAAGTCGGCTTGCAAAACTCTCTGAAAGGTACGCGTCATGAAAACGAAGAAATATAAAATCAGGGTAGCTAGGTACATGCTTTCCTTCTAATCATTCTATTTGAAACTAAAAGATACTAACCTCGTGTAGAAATTGAAGGCAGTCTGTGAAGTTAGTTTCACAGTGCTTGTGCGTTTCCCAGTGCACAACTCTTAGTGGGGGCTCTGGGAATTCTTCAAAAAATATCTGCAAAGTAATTTCACTTTGTTTTAATCTCCCATTGTAAGTTGCAGGAGGCTTGTTAAAACTCTGCCAGCAGGTAGTTTTCCTACCTTTCCTGTATCATTTTCTGTAGTTAAATATCGTCTGTCAAAATCGTTAAATTTGTGCGAACGTAAATAGTACGCAACATCTTTGACAGCAACTGTCATCCATGCCTCATCAATCTCGTTAGGAGTTTGATCGGCGTCAGCAGTGTCATTCGCTCCGGTATTGTTAGTCATCATATCAGTCTGCAAAATTGCGTTCATTTCTTCTGAATCAACATCTGGTGTATTCTTGGCTTGAGATGAATTTCGTCCAAAGACAACATAGGTGTTTAGGTTTAATATACATATTATTAGCAAGGCTATTTTGATCGATTTTGAAACATTGGACGCTAAGATATTTCCAATAGCTTCTAGGCAGACCATCATACCAGCTTTGATCACACGTGAACTGTACTGAACATGAACACACATGAACTGAAAAAAATTGCACTTGATTAACCATTGCTCAAAAGACAACGGCTTGCTAATCATACAAACAAGCCATGGTTACGTAACATTTATTTTCTGGCCCAACAATTCAAATACCTGATATCTCACTTTCATTCAATGTCTAATTAGGAGTTCAAAAGAACATATTGAAATTAAATTTAAAACGTATTTACGTGAAAACTGCCATGTTTGGTGAAGCGAAGCAAAGAGAGCATAAACCCGTTTCAATTCGGCACCCGTTTATTCAGCGTACAGCGAATTTCTGTCCAACGCGACTGATTTCCTTGTTCTCACTCGTAAGGTAGCTCGTGTGACAGAAGTATTATTGCTTGTGGCTTCTCAGGGTGCTATTAAACCCAAGACACACTCCCCCTATGCCCTTATTTCTTATAAAAGAGAAACTAAATTGTCATTCCGCGTGACATCCTTCGAACACACGTAACGTCTCAGCAAACTCATAACGTTACTTACGCATTGTTTTACTTCTCTGCTATATGTAGTCTATTACCTCTACCCGTCTGTTGGACTTAATATTGTCATCCCTTATTATTTTCTTCCCTTCTTCGTTTGTCCTGGGGCCGTTAGGGCTGGGTAAACTTGGTCCTGAAAGAACTAATTTTCTTGTTCTTGGGCGCCGGGGGACGTCTATTTTACCCTTCCAAAGTCGTCTATTAGTGACGCTCGTGTTCTGATACTAGAATGAACTTGGGGGATGAAATCTACCTTGTTTAAAGACGTCTTCCTTTCCGGGTCGGTTCTGTGGCTTACAATGATTAGTATATGTCTCGGCAACTTTGCTTGAGAACATAAAGGGTTGTCTAAGCAAACGGCGTAGATAGTGTGGTACCTCTGGAGAAAACTTATCTTCTTTGTCTACCTATTGGACAGACGATTACGTTTGAATAACCGAAGATCGACGTCGTATGCGGGCTATCGGTGGTTTTTATGATTTCATGCCCATGTAAACGATATCACTCTTGCACAAATAGGTGAATATGTCCGAGTCAAGCTTGCTTATGGCCAGGCATTTATATGCGCCGACGATTCCAGAAGAAAGGATCAACGAGGGAAGTCTGAAAGAGTATATGGCTAAACCCTTTGAACTCAAGGCACGGACTGACTAATGCTATCTTACACTAAAATAGTGTCGGCGACCAACGACCGATTTTTTTCTCCCATTGCTGTATACGGAATTGAAACAATGATCTTTCCGACAGTGATATAGTCGACAGGAAAAATCAAACAAAAATAGTGAAACGTAGGGTAGAAAAAAGGCGGACGAGAGAGGCGATTTGTCAAGAAGCTTGAGCGAGGATGTCGTTGCCACAGAGACCCGATTGATCTTCCGGCTGGAGCCCTGCGGATGCTGCTAGCTGAGAGCTCGAAGAAATGCATTCCGCCGCGCCTGAAAGAAACAGACGCACGTCATCCGAAGAGTAAATATCTCGGGCTTTTCATTTCAATGGGATTGTCGATATAGAGGAAAGCTCTTTGAGAAGCAGGGGTGCTATGTTGTAGCTGGAGGCGAGGGGCGCTCGTAGGGTGGGATCAAGATCTGCCTGTAAGAATTGCAATCATGCAATATGATGAAATAGAGTAGCAATCGGGAGGCTTCACTCCCGCTGTCGAGGGAGTTTCCATGGTGGTGTTTAATTGGCGGGATACGTTATTGTATCCTTCCTTAGCATAACTTGTGTTCTCCCTTGAACGAAAGATAAGATTTACTGTTTTGTTTTCCACGTATGAAAAGCCGGTGACAGCTAATTATTGAAACAATAATTGTTAAAACTAATTGAAGACGTGAATAAAACTTTCTTCATTTCATTTTTCTCTCTCGTCTTTCTTTATTTTCTCTAAAAAACACGGCGACTCATGCTAAGTTGGGGTTTCCTTGACAAATTCACACATGACCACAATGCCTATTGCCTAATACCAATATGTATACTTTCTTCAAAGTTTTGCACCCTATTCGCTTGGGTGCCTTCTTTTCGATAAGGGTGCAAGCTGAGGGCTTAAAGAGGGAACGCGCATTGCGCGTGAGTTGTCACATTCTCGATACGTATCATTGCGTTCTTCGCTGTACGCCTTACAGTTAGACCACCCGACGTGATGAAAAGTTGTTTGGGCTGCCTATCGCATTGCACAAAGCGCAAAGTTGTAGCGAGTATCAGATTCAACAGCAATAATTAGAAGGACATCGACGCAAGCAAATTGCCACCCTTTCGAGTCGGTGGTATCCGGTGACTTTAAAAGAGTTTTAAACAAAAGGAGCGCGTCTCTATATGAAGAAGTTTCCTGGGAAATTGAAACAAATTCATTACACATTTGTGTATTATTTTTTTTGTGTTTTAACCATGGCAATGAAGCACGTGATGAAGAAAACCGTCATTCGATACGGCGCGATTAAAAGACTCCAATATATAACAATGGACTAAATTTCGTTAGAACTCATAAAGTCCGAGTTTTATGGAGCAATGTTCCAGGGAATCTTATACGTTTGAGAGGTTGGCCCACCCAATTCCTTATTGTGTAAGTATTAGAAACCTCCCGTGTTTTACCTGTTTATCTAGCTGGTGCTAGACCAACTCTAAATCAGCTCAGTCGCTTTTATTGGATATAAATTTTGATTTGAGAGACGGGTCAAGCGTATATAGCTTTCATGAAAACAATAATTTTAATAAAGATCTATACAGCTGAAGTTGCTGCAATGAAATTATATTTTCTACGCCCTTTTCTCTCAAGCAGTCATTTATCATCGTGGCTTGATCATAACAATTACGTAGAATTCATGATGATAGACGCATCATTAATCGAGGCGGATTTTAATTGAGACGTTTCGTGGATCATGAATGCCCCGATGAGTCAATAAAAACGCAATACCTTCAAATACATTTTAATAAAGTACGTTGGCAATGACACCGAGAGCTTTTGGCATGAAAATAACTGTCACATTATTTATTTTGCCCAATGCCTAACAGCAGTGAGTTTTTAGGAATCAAAACTGCCTTCGTGTAAAATATCATTCACAGACTCGATTTTCTTGGCATATTCCTTTTTTTCACAATAGACATCAACTTCTTCAATTCCGTATATAGATTTATTATTAATAATATTTACATTATCTAGCCCCAAATCTATCCCCCACATTTTCTGACGCTTTTGTTTGCAAGCAGTTCTACCTGTCTAATTTCTTATGCGATTCTGTACAAGCAGTTATTTCCCCTAATGCACACTAGTCATCAATCTAAGAGCCACACCATTCTTTCTTTAGTCTGTTTCCCTATTTTTTAATTTTACTTATTCTTGTGAGTTGTGTTGTGGTACGTTGCTCCCTTCAGCATTTCACGCATTTCACGGTGAATTCCTCCGTGTTTATTTCATGATCGTTTTCACGAATCGCTCGTTGATCAACCCTCGTCCCTTCGCTTTCAAATGATTCCTGGGAAGCATCAATCACGCGTAATTGATTAGATGACGCACAATATCTTGCACCCTTCGCAAAACGTGTCATGGCTACTTCCTGGGCCAGCCGCGCAAAGGCGCTGTTGACGAGAACGTGTTTAAAGAAAATGTCGCGATCAAAAACTAGAGAAAAAAGATGCATAAACAAATAAATATGGTAGCAAGTTACCCCCGGTGTGTAGTTACCATTCCACTAGACAACGCTACTAGTCTACTAGTAATAAGATATTATTTGGGTACAACTCAAATGGAAGATGAGAACTGAGTTTGGTTATTTTTGGGTAGGTTATTTGAAGTCATGTAAAATATATCCTGAGTTAGATATGTGAGCGTAGATCTATGACTCTGTGATCTATGTGATAGTTTTCAACCCAGACCATATTCGTCTAGATGAGAACATCAATGCATGAAGCCAAATTTTAGCGAAGTGGAAGTTGAGTATCATAGACAAGGTATTACATCTGTGGAAGCAAAAAGGGTCATTCATGCCAATGCATATTTTAAGAAACATGCGGATCAAGTTCTAAGGAGTTACTTTGATAGGTCCTTTGATTCCGATGACAAATGGCAGACATTAAAACGTGTAAACCCATTCGCTAAGAAATAATCTTGAGCTGAGTAAGGATTAAACTGTCAACCACTCCTGGCTGCTAAATTACGGCGGTAGTATCATTGAGACACTCAAAGGTAGTGTGTATTCACTTAACCGGGTTATTGTGCAATTGTTACAACAATCGAAGGCACATCGTCAATCGGAATGAGAAATTGTCTAGTATTCACAGCTGGAATTATAAAGCCATTAGGCCTGTGTTTCAAAATGGAAGGGGTCTGAAAATGTGTGTGGATTTATGAGTATCATAAAGTTAAATGGTTTGTAAGTAAAGACAAGTGTTTTCTCATTTTGCTACCATGCGCTAAAACGATAAGCAAACTGCGCGTCATTTTCCAGGATTTCAAAATGTTCAGAAATTGTGTATTTGCGAATCGATGAGCCAATGGTCTTGTCGCCATAGTCTAAAATACATGAACTCGAAATGAAGCTAAATCAGTTTGGACTGATTGCATCTCATCAATCAGTAACGATTTCTTATTGATTGGAATTAAGTTGGGGGAAATTTGGAGAGGTGAATGTCCTCGTCCATCAAACTATCTGGATGAAGTTCTGATTTAAATAAAACGTGCTCTTGTCTTCATGTGGTTCTTGATGTTCTTGTCCATTACAATTAGTGTCGATTTGATAACAAAATCAGAATCCAAGAACCAATCAATGACCTTGGAATTGGTCATGGACTCGAACTGGGAAAATTATCATCCACATTGAGTATAAATCACATCTCATAAAGTTTCTGATAGTCATAAACATAGCCATTTTGCCAAGGAATTACAGCAGAAATCACGCACAGAGCAAGTATATACATAAAAGAAATACTCTGCAGAAATTGAAATAAGTAATAACTCAATTCGTAAAAAGCAAAAAAAAAATAGAATATTTTTCTCTCTAACGCTAAGAAATAGATGCGATGCTTTGGAAGCAAGAAAAAAATAAGAGAAATGGGTGGACGTTAGCAGCTCATTTGCGATGCTCTTTTCTCTCAGGGAAGGGTAGTGAGCGATCAGTTCGGTAGCACGATCCGCCGTATCAGCTCCTTGACTGCAGGGAATCTCAACCAAAAGCAACTCAGTCATCGAGAAGCCATTTGCGTCAGAGACAGCGATGCCAAAGGGCCTTAATGCCTTTGTAAGAGCTGTACCGAAACAACCAATAGGTATATGTTCTGAACGTGAACCAGGAATCTTGGACGATATCCTTAAGAAATCCAATGAAATATTCTTTGTAAGAATAAGAAATCCAATTTGCAGCCAACTCAAAACTACAAGAAGTATACTTTTTTTTTTAAAGACAACGGGAATCGAAAGAACAGAACTCATTTCACATTTCCTTGGTGTACACAAACTCTATTTTCTCTTCACAAAAACTAACACATTTTTGTTTTATAAATAAAGTTTCAAACATAGGAACAGAAAAGTGAATTGAAATAACATATTCTGGTTATCTCAATGCAGTCAGGGCAGTAAGCCTAATTATTCTGCTCCCGATGCGTAGGGTGAACCTGATAATTCAATTGAAAGCTACTAAAGCCACAACGTCTACTACGAGACTATGCAATTATTTTCAGTGTTCACAGTCTAGACTATAAATTAGGGGTTTTGCACCACCGGTAATAACACGTGCACTTCCCTTTAAGTTGCAACGGGCATATACTGAATGTACCACACCAACCATGCAGTATTGAGGTCCTCCTTTATATCTGAATAGTCCTCCCGTACACTGCACAGCGTACGACTGCAGACCTAATTTCCTGTTTCACTTTGTTTCGTACTCGTCCAATTATCTTGCCTTTGTTTCACAGTAATTACATTTTTCTCTCTGCCGGAGCGCGCTTTTAAAGTGTCTGTCGTTCATATTGATTTTGGTCAGAAATGCAGCTGCAAAACAGCATAAATGCAAATTCGAGTCAACGCAACGAATTGATACTCTAAAAAACTTCTTAGCATCAATGGTATATTAACTAATTTTATTACTGTTGTGATATCAATACAAGTGTATATGTATATAAGTAGAACTACAAAAAACTATCTTAGAAAACGTTGAGGTGTGTGAAAAACGAAAAAGGCAAAGAAAACGCCTGTGGTCCTTTGTATGGTTCGGTATGGTTCGGTATACGGTATTGTGTGTTATGCATCTGAATCACAAACAATTTTTCATGTCAAACATTTTCATATAGTACATTCTCGCTGTAGCTGGCCCAAAAGGAATAAAGGAAAACACGACTACGCAAACACCCGGAGAAAAACGCGCGAAATATGGAACAATTGTCCGAAACGAGTGAAATCGCTCGGTCCTTTGAGTTCGCCGCTAAGTTCGGCTGGCACGTTCGGCGCGCCGCCCCGTCTACGCATAGGTCTACAGCGCGCCAGCAGCACGAGCAGCGAATGGATGGATCTCAGTCAGTCGGATTCTAGCCGCGGTCGAGACGACTGAGTCGTAGTCATACACCCGTCGGAGCTCTGTGGCATGCCCTCGCGATCTCTTCAAGTCTCCGAAAGCAGCGAGACGATCCTCTGAGGTTTCCTCTGAGGTTACAACGTGTACCAATATCTGTGTGCACCTCACTCAAGGATTATTAATCGTGTTTTACGTGTTTTTTATTGCTAAATACTTTTTAGATTTTAAAATATTAGTGGTGGTTGACGTGTTTGCTAAAAAAAACATCGTTATTTTATTCAAATATCAGTGTAAATTTTTAAATATTATGTGCGTCGAAAATCCGCCAGTGCTGCCATCCAACATGTCCGTGCTGTTCGTGTGCAATTACTTTTTCCGTTAATTTGAAATCTACGTTTGACACAACGCGACGATGACAATGTCTGCGATCGTCCTGTTGCTGTTGCTGTCAGTGTTTACGCGGCTCGGCTCGGCGTCAAGTGGCAACGACGTCTTGAGTGGGCCTCGAATTGGGGGTGGCTTGATCGGGCCCCAAATGACCGAGTTGACGCGATGCCCCTGGGCCTGCACATGCACGGGACTCGCCGTCGTCTGCTCGGACCGCGGTCTTACTCAAATACCTCGGAATCTTCCCTTGGACGCAGAAAGACTGTAAGTCAATATTCTTTGCACGTCAACAGGGGGCTACAAATACACGTGCTAAAACTATTCGGTACTTCGCAAGCACAGTAGCGTTATAAGTTGTATTCGCAAAATGCAGCGACGGATGGAATACGCGTTCCACAAGCAGGACAGCAGGCTTTCTAGCACTGACATTTTAAAAACATTTTAAAAGAATTTGCAAAGGTCATTTACACAGTGCGTTGTTTACGTTTAAGGTGTGTGCGTGTACGCTAGCTGTAGCTCGCGAGAAAAACGACCAGACCAGAATGAAAATGACTTTGGTAATACAGAAAAGCCATGGAATCGCAAACGCGTGCTCGCCATATTATACTCTTTGTGCGCTTAATATGGCGCACGCTTGCTTGATCAATCACGTCTTTATACCTTTACAAAAACTGCCAATAGGAAGCCCCAAGTTTGGTGCGTCTGGCAATTGAAACAGGATTATCCCAGAGACCCGAGTTCGATGCATTGCTAAGATAGTTTGTTCGTGTAATTGCGCTCCTTATCTAGTACATTAATCCAGGTACAAACAAGAGTTGGACGTGTGTGGCTAGCGCGGTTGCCGCCAAATTGGATTTGACTTGCGCTAGTACCTACTTTGAATTCGATTTTCCAAAATGTTGCCGTTACAATTCTAAATTAACATGCGCGCTACACGCATAGATAATTTACTATGGAAGTGGCTTGTGTCACAAACCAAAGTTACCGATTTCTTTAAACTTACAAGGTTCTGAGTAGAAAACTGTCGATAGACTGTCAGTGTCATATTTTCGTTATGTACTTAACACCTACCATCCCACCCTTCCGCACTCGCTGAAGTTGGTCAGGAAGATCAAGAAACCTTTGTCTGGCGGAAAAGTGCTCTTGGCGCTAGATTGTCTGCACGAAGCACATAATAATTGAACAATTTTGCAGCTTTCATATTCAAATTCACATTTCCAAACAATAAGTATTGTTATTTGTACCAAAAATTTGAGTCTTTAGGTTTAATGTTTTAGTTGTATTTTAGTATCGACACCTCTTATAATGATAAGAATCAAAATGATTATCAAAAATAGTTACATCGCCTTCTAAAAATGTGTGCCTACACTGGAAGTCCGGGACAGATTTCCGAAAAATCTGCATATTTGGGGTACAAAGATACCATATCATCAAATCTGACACCTTCGAGACTGGGAGTTTTTCGTAGTTTCTCAAATCTCAAATTAGGCGTAATTAAGTGGAGATTTCAAGTGTCGATGATTAATTTTGGTAGTAATTACCGTGAAGAATTATTGCCAAATTGAATAATTAACAAGAACCATGTAATTAAAACGAATGCTAACAGAGTTATGTTACAAGGTGGTTTAATTTTACGTAGGAGCAAGAACATTTTTTGGCAGGTTCTCTTTTTTTCTTTTTTTTTACAGCAAGGGTGGTCGCCGTATTTTCACTCTCAAAATAACTGAAGGTCAGGTAAAAAGTGTGACGGATAAAGAAACATGAAAGACCCGAATTGTAATCGGCCAGGCTCCATTAAAATTTGAGTGGTATGTCATAAATGATCTGCGAGTTGACATTTCACAGGCTTCTTTGAGAACCGAGCACTTTATTAATTTGAAAACAGATTTAAAAAATTGATATATTACATTTTCCAGTTGTTACAGGTATAGCGTTTAAAATTGGCAACACGATATTTGAATCGCTCTGAAAGGGATTACCAACTGATTTGCAATGTAATGCACAGTTGTCATATGTCTTCTTATTCCTGTCTTATTTAGAAACTTACCGCGAAAAAAAAATCGATTGCCAAGTAATGAAGCTTTACCGAGAGGGAGACCGCCGAGAGTTATGCGTCTTATTTCTATGAAAGTCACCAACACCTCTGAACCCGCGCATAAATGTGCTATAATCGAACAGTCACATTCATCAACGAAATACGGATTATTTATTATAATTCTCTCGTATGAAGCGACACAGTCGCGGTTTCTTTGGCAAATCTCCATGCTGTGAGTTAAAGAGAAGATTGAAAATAATATACGTGGAGGAGAGGATAGTTTAGAAAGACTGTCACAACAGAACTAGGAACGCTGTCCTGGTCTGTCATCTGGAATTAGAAAGTCCTAGACTCAAGTTTAAACAGAATTAATTAACCGAGTACATTCATTGCTATAAATTAAAAATTATATTATGAAATATTTGCATATTGAATAGAAAATATTTTTCTGGATACAAATCGTTTATACATTTCTAAATTCCATTGTTCGGAATATAATTTGTAAACACTCGTTCGAAATGGGAAAAGTTTTTTGTGATGATAATTTTTTGCCATTTTTTTTCTTCTAAGCATGCAATTCACATTCTTCTTTCTACCATGAATTTCGCGTAAAAATGATTGCAAATTAAAACAGCGTTCAAACGCGCCGTCAACTTGCTAAGTGATGCTCTCTTCTCGGATTTCGGGGAATTTACTTTTCGAGGTTTGTTAATTAGCAGGTTCTCTGCATCTAAAGACTCTGTGGATGGTTCTTCTTATTCTTCTAGTTTATGTCTGCGTCGCGTTTGTGGGAGGGTCACTGCCTTGCAGCTCATACGGCACCCGTTCGGTCCTTGCCTGAGGGTGGGCTGTCAACTTTGATATATTTATCAGTTCATTTGGTCTTCCCGAAATCACTTGCACATTTTCACTTTTGACTTCTTATATTTACATCATGCCTTTTTACATGGCTTTTTATGGCGAAAAGACAAAGTCTAGCCCACGAGAGAAGTTATCAGCCCCAGGAATGCCCCACAGCATTGCCATCAACTCATGAATGAAGTAAAGTCATGATTTCAGTGGCGGGATTCCAAAATACTTCTTATTCTGTAAAATGATTGCCAAATTTGTCATAACTGGTAGAAATATTGTTTTATTAGCTCGAAAAAGAAAAGATCTTGGCACGACAAAAGCTTAAGAGCAACAGGAAAATAACGAATATCAGTTAAGATTATGTGTAGCGTTTTTTTTTTAATTGACAACTGGCCCACATGTAACCCCAAAAACGTCCAGCGGTGCCTCTGCCTGTCCGCTCGCTGAAGGGAGTGTACCTTGCGTATTGCGCGATTTAGAATGACTACTCCATCCCATTCCTTGTAAAAGATGTATAATTTTGTCTATTTTTTAGCTTCTTTTTCTCGGTGTGCTTCCAAGGTATCGCTGGTTCGTAATCCAACGAGTCAATTGTAAACATTTCCACGCTCGTTTAATTTCCCTGGCACTTTTCCCTCGCGTTACCTCGTCGCTGTGCCGAGATGAGATCGATTTGTCTCGCGTGAAAATCTCGCTCGATCCGAGTGTGTGGTTAATTTGCATGTCGCGCGTCCAACACCAAGATAAATTGTCGAATCTCTCAGCCGATTCCACGAACAGCACCAATTTGGAAGGCGGCGTATGCTGCTGCTGCTGTTGCTGTCGCTCTATGCTCGGGTTGAGACAACAATTTGTTGTCAATTTAATTCGATGCGAATGCTACTTTTTCTCAAACGCTTTACAGAAGCTCTTGGGTAGCGCTAAATTAATTTGATTAATTTGGTTAAGCAGTTGAATGTCGAGTTTACTGGCTATAGGCGAAATTAAAATTAATCTTCTTGATTTTGACTTGTATGAGTAATCATCATCGACAGGGAAGAGTTGATTATTGCTCAGAATTTTTTACGGACATCAATATTTTTTCAAAATTCATATGAACTATCTCCACCGAAAATTTCTTCTTAGAACAATTTAATGTGACATGAGGATGGTGTTGACAATTTTGGCACAATCTTACAAAATAGGCTACGCACGTTTTTCAACTGGTCTACAAGACGTTGAATAAAATTAATAGTCATTGCTAAGCATGGTCGCGATAACGATCCGTGAACAAGATAGACGATTTAAGTTTATGCTATTTTAATTAGAAAAAAATCAATCTTCGTTTTTCTGTAGCAAACTAAAAGCAAACGGCATGCAAAAATAAATCACGCGCTTTTAGATCATTTAGGAATGCTGCTCTTAAATGATATTCAAAGTTGGTGGGACGTTTTGGACGGACGGAGGCGAGACCATATGCCATTTGCCAGTCACAGCCCATGCTATGGATTTCGCTGCTTTGTCTTGACCTAAAGGTGTACAGGCACCCATACATCTACTTGTGGCCATCTGGAAGAGGTGCACTTTCCACGTCTCACAAGTTTACTAGACCTAATTAGGAGTGACATAGCGTGCCACGGATTTTATCTTTACGATGGAAATGTGTAAAAATCCATGTATTAGCATTTTCCGAATAGCGAGCCCGACGAATTTTTCGATAGTTTTCACGTGCTCAGGAGCCGTTTGCGTCGGGGTGTTTTCAGCCCAATCCTGCGTCAACGCCTTTCCACTCCTACACCCATCGCTCAGGCTCGATGCAGCGCGATGCGACTAATAGAAATCACTTCCCACTGATTGTCTTTGCAGCTCATTAGTAATCAATAGAAAGTGGTTGCTCATGAGTCGAGTCTGAGCCAGGAATTAACATTGGCTTGGACTAAACGACTTAAGTGATTAATCAAGGTGTGCAGACGCATTTGGGCTACTTGATTAAGCACTCCGTTTAGACATTTGAAAATCGAAAAGAACCACTTTTTTATTGTTATTGATTTGATAGCGGTAGTGTAATTTTTTTGTGTGTTGAAGCCAAGCCCAGAATCTAATTGAAACGTGTTTGTAGTATAGGTAGAAAATGTAAAGATACCATAAATAAGCCATCGCGGAGGGTTTACACATAAAGTTAGTGCATCAAGTGGCGCTTCTATGCGGTTTCATCGTCAGCTTGCACAGATTAACTTACATTTAATTTCTAATTGTAATTAATTATTGTATACAATCGCTAATTTGACACGCAACTGAATACACCCACATTGTTAAATGAGAGGAAATTACATTTTCAACGTTCATTAATCAAGGTTTTCCCAAAATTGTGTTCCTGATGTTTATAAACAGCAATGAGAGTCAATAAAAACGTGGTTGTCTACTTGATTTCAGCGGTATGCAAATAGACATATTATAGGAGTGCTAATATTTCATAATTAAATGAAGTCGTTCTCTGATTTTAATTGACATATCAAAGAAATTGATATCGATCGTAGCGCGTAGGTATACATACGAAACCTTTTCTGATATTTCAAAACTAGTTTTGATCAGAACGACGTGACATCAGTATGACAGTCAATTCACACTCCAGGTGGTAGTTTATAGGCGTTCGAGAGCGGCTTGCCAGACACTAGATTGAAATCGAGCGCTAGTCTACTCGCATTCACCTCTCTTGTAACATTACAACCCTGGATGGGCGACAAAAAGGTAATTTTATGCTCAATATTGACAAAGCCATGGGTGACTTATTATTGTAAATATACCGACACCATTTACTGCCCACTGTATTTTGAGGGAATAAGAATAATGATTTGTGCCTACTTACTGACAAGTTAGGCTGTATCAAAACTTTGTGACGCCTTTAGAGATCACTCCTATCTTCTTCCCACTGATTAATTGTTTGGTGTTGTTTATGTGGTGTTTTTTGGGTGACTGATTATGATAAATTACTTATTATTATGTCGGTCAGTTGGTCAGTGATTTATGAGTGATGGATTGAAAATAATAATCTAAAGCGGAGATCATTTCCTTCTACAGTTTCCTTATTACCGTATCAAAGACAATATAATTGTAAGCTCTAATTGAAGTAGCAAATTTTAAAATCCAAATTTAAAAACTTCGATATCTTGAGGCATCTCATGCGGTTGCAATTACCACTGAACTATAATTGAGTCGGAATCTTTTAGTTTTTGCGATTCTTCTTTCGATGATTGATGGCATGAATGAAAATGATTTGACAAGCGATTCCATACAAAAACCTATACCATATCTGGAAATTGAAACAGATTTAAGATTTTACAATACCATAACTGGCATGGTTGCTATATTTAATTGAATTCTTAATATGGACTTGGATGCGTCGTTGTTCTCTTTGATGGCTTGTCTTATTAATGGAAGACTCGGGACATCGGTCTTTTCTTTATAGGAAGCGTTTTATTTTACAGTCCACCTCTACGTAGCACGGGTACTCTCGGTATTGCTTGATGCCCCGGCCTACCTTATCTCGATCCTTATGCTTGCAACAACACGCGATCAGGACTGGTTCAGGATAACAGATCTAAGCTGGACCAGTTTCACCATAGAGACCACATTGTGGGTGGCTGGATAGCAGAAAATTCCTGAACCTTCATTGCTACTCCCTTGGTGTATGGTTTTTCGTTGCTGCATTGTCTTTTTTATTTACATTGCCGTGCGCTTCGATTTTGTGAAATGTTGTCTTTTTTTCTTTTGCGACAATATACTGTTGACAATATTTCAAAGATGTTGCCGCCTCTTTTCTTTTCTTTGGTTTATTTGCGACTACGATTTTTGAAGGAGCTTCTGCGCAATCGCAGGTCACACTCAAATGCAATTTTACATGGATGCAATTCCTAGGCATCTAACCAATTTAGAAAGTAAATAAATGCCAATGAAAAGTTTTTTTTTCCTTTTTTTTAACAATGTGGTTTTTAATACCAGCCTAAAATAAACACAATGCAGATAATCATGCCGGAGGCAGAATAGTTTCGTGGGCCACGCTAAATTTATTGTCGAAACCGAAGTGAAGCGAGCAGCAACATTTACTGGATGAGAAGCATTTTGTAATCACATTTTATCCATTAGATACCTGCTCAATTGACAGCGAAAGTAGCAGGTTTGTTGTTGGGACATCTCATGTACTTACAGTTGTAATGCCACGCAATGCAGCGTAATGAATAGGCAAATGGTATTACCTGATTCTTGTACGCTAAATTGTGAATATAATTTTAGAAACGAAATAGCCGTTCGACCACTTCAAGGTTCAGCTTTTCCCCTTGTAATGCTTAACAAAGACAAAGTCTGTCCTCTGAACCTGAAGAATTTTACAAGTGATTTCGTTTTGGTGAGAGTAAAATGAATACACATTTCCCTAATTTTCTTTGAGATCACGTCAGGCACTGACCATAATCCTGTATCGAGTTTCTACGTCGGCGCTCCTCGATTCGAGAACGGATGAATGAATAATGATGATATTATTCCAATCCTCTTCAGCGCAGAGGTCCGATTTCTTTCCTCCCAATATCTCATGTGCTATACGTATCCACATGTAAACAACGACTGGCGAAACAAAACAATTATTAAGTGTGAGTTTATGAATAATACGTTGTCAAAATATTTCGTACGTGAATTGAGTCGAGAAGAGAGCAAACATGAATAATGTTTGTAGCCCAGTCAAAAGTCCGGTTTATAATGTATGTAGCTCCGTATGGACTTTACCTCCCAGGCAAAACACCATGAGTTTCTCTAATGTGATGATGTGCTATTGTCTTATTTGGACTATTTTCGGCCGTACGCCCACCGAATTTCGTATGAATCGCTTTGACATGATATAATTGATCTAAATGCCTGCAACGGTCAAGTACAGCAGCATCCAGCATCCACAGCATCCAAAGGAGCATGCCTTAATAGTTCTTTCTTCATCATTTATAAAAATAAAGTACGACTATAACAATTTAGTCCTAGATGAATAGGGCTTTTATATTTTAAAGGTCAAACCGGTGATGACGACATAGGTTTTAATAATTGAATGGTCCCTTGCTTAAATCAAATCTTGTAATCCAATTCACTGGCCATATTCAAGACCAAACTCTATCCTGAGAGTGAACTGAAGCGTTAGACTAAGACGAGATTCTAAGTAAGGTTGTAACGACAGATGATGTGCAAGAGGTACATGGGTCAAATGATTCGAACTGATTTGATGTTCCAAGGTAGTGATTCCTAGCAGAGATGTTCCGTCAAATTTTGACATCCATCTTTGAAAGTTCCTAATGTAACAAGTTCAACAGAAGTGGAAACGATGTTTAAAAGCAATCAAATCAACCAACCGTCAATTTGTTCTTAAAATGCTCTTAAGATGTACGCACTCATCTCCTACTAGAAAGTATGGGATTCAATATTTGTGTCACATAAGGAATCATTGAATTTTTTGTAATAAAAAATCAATTTTTATGACATTATTTGTAACCTAACAAATTCTATGCACTATAGAGGACTCTTCGAGTGTCTCGATCGACTGGTGACTTTTCTTAGCTGTGCTCGGTATATAAATGAATGGCGAACTTCAACACCATGCTTTTACACCATTCTACCGCTAATAGCCACTTTTATTGAGACTTTTCAACTTCGATTCTCCTGCTCCAAGATCACATCACAGAGTTCCACGACGGAAACACTGTGATAGTCCCACTTGCCGAGCTCGTTAACGATATATTGCAGGTCGTTTAGAATCACGGGCTTCTTTGACCCGTACACCAATTTTCTTAGAGTGATCGGCTACCGCGTCAAAGTCAAAGGAGCATGTTAAGTTGGCTGCGGTTTAAGGCAATCTCGCGAACTTTATGTGCCCGTGGCTTTGATCGACACGTAATCAATCCCAAGGTTTAATAGTATTCAGATGACGACAAAATGTGGCATTGTGATCATGTAGTTTAGGTTCTAGTTGCGTTTTAGTTTTGGCTCTACTCCTATGGAGATCCGTCATTCTCACCAAATGCACTAAAATCCTCTCTAAAATGATGTGTCCAAGTAGCTCAATTGGTTAGAGCAACACTCGCGAAAGGTGGATATCGGGGCTCGATTCCCCGTTTGGGCATCAATTTTTGAGAGGTTATTAGTGTTCCTAATAATATAATGCAGTTTAGGTATTCGCGATTTAATTTCACTGGCACAAATTTGCCAACGCCGTTTGCAGCACTTATTGATACTTTAAATAACCGAATTAATATTTTAATTTGGAGGAAATCGCTAAAAAATCGTAATCGCGTTGCTAGTTGGTTTATTTTTCATCCTGCGATCAAATCACTTAGCAGTAAGTACCCATTCATTCTTCCACGGGACATTTTTTTCTATAAATTCTATAAAAATAAATTATGAAAATTTTAAAAGAATCCCTGTTATTTTCTGGTAAACGAGTAAATTTTTTCATGCATTCCAAATTCTAATGGGAAAACGCCGACGATAACATCAACCATTAGAACTTGTACCTGCAGGAAGCTGCTAAGGATCTGTTTGTAAAGTCTGTTAGTTACCCTTCGACGGGTCAAGTAATTAAACTGGTAACCAGGGCGCGAGAGCGAGTGAGACAGAGTACTATAGGTTTAATTAGTTTCTGCATGTCAATGTGTAATAATGAGAGAGATTGCGAGAGACAGCGAACAAAGCTGTCGGTGGAGGCGCCGGGTGCCGAGTTCACGCAAAGCCACTCCCAGATCTTTCTTATATCCCTACAACATTCTACGAGACTTGATTACTTGGAGAAGTATGCCGATTGCTTGGTTCTGGGCGAGAGATGGATTTTAAATTAATTAAGAAACTTTTCGCTTTTCACGGAAGAGAATACATTTCTTACTATTTGTATTACTAATGTACTACAAAGTGGACTATATTTCGGATACATCTTGGATTATTTATTTCGCTTTTAAATTAACAAATTGTTGTTATTTTACCTTACAAAGTAATAATCAAATAATCTAAAAATTGATTAGATTTCTGACGGCTTACATTCATCTCATCTCGAATATTGTTTCCGCCACCGTTGTAAATTAAAATGCAATCAAGCCCCCATCTATTTCCCATAGCTAGCTCTCATTAACTTCTCTAGAATCAGTGCACCGATATAATAATCCAAACAACCGAGAACGCTGCCACGTTGATTATTGGTACATTTTATTTAATCAATGAATTCTAAATTGATTGAAATTTGTAACATGATCAACTTTGGTCACGTCAAAACCGACACGACCCAATATTGACTAGGTATAGATTAGGTTCAGAGTACACAGAACAAGCAACCAAGTATGTAATGAACACTCGGTCGGTTGCACAATTGCTAATTGCAATACAATCGCCCAATCAAGTGTCACTTATTAAGGCAGACAGGTCTGTCTGATAAACGTCCGAAGTGATTATTAATATATCGATGTACAATCGACCCGTTATCAAGAGCACCAAGGTATAGTTGTTAGCTTGTAATTAGTTTCAGGTTCAATTGATTGTTTTGTGCGGTATTGTGGAGTAGAATATTGCTTGTGGTGAACAGTACGTGGGATGTAATCTGCTTGTAATCTGTCTATTATTAAGCAGTAGGTACATACGATATAAATCCATAATTATCGCCAAACTGTATTTCATGTTTTACGTGTTTCACACACAATATCTAACCCTCTCAAACAACAGTTTTTACATTTTGAGAAGGACCAGCACTTTGAAAAGCAATTCTCATAAAACAGTACATGCCATGAACGGAAGGTAAACACACCCACTCTAAGTGCACCTATGACTTAATAATAATCGCGCTCTTGAATGTGCTAATTGTCACCTTCACCCTTCGGTAAAACGACCCGATTCGTGACCCCTTAAAAACATGGTCACGCGCACGAAGCTGAAATCATGCGCAAACGACACAGTGTACTTTCCATGTTTTTCCTCCTATCGAGTTCGCCATCTTCATGAGTATAATAATTAGCTCGATCTCGACTCGATAAACGGCAGGAGACAGCTTATAACGTGTACGAGAGCTGGATTTGGTCACGATTCAGCTATAGATGAGGTGGCTGTGGAGTTTGTGAGTCGTACATTACTATCCAGCTTCTGTTTAGCGATTGACTGTGGTGAGCGCACTTTTGCCAACACCTTAAAACCAGACGTGTTTCAGGGTTGCAATTAATTAGTTTGCTATTAGTACATTGCTGTGGGGAGAAACGCTATTTAAACTTGTTGCACTGATTAGTAATTTGCAATCTGATGCATCTGCTATAAATGTAATCGCGGTGCTATTTGGTAAATTAGATGGTCACCAAATGCAGATTCGCGTTATAGTGTTGCAAGTATATCTAACGTTTTGAAACACGACTTATAAAAAGTTTGAAACTTGTGGATCCAGTCGCCACATTTTACGACAACATCTCGTTTTATCGTTTGCTGTCCTGTAAATGCGCTGATCGGGAGATAGCAAAAGACGTTTTATGCTATTCTTTATTGATTTCGTGTTTTGCATTCGATGAGTTTACCCTTCTGGGACCCGGCCGACCAAGTTGGGCTCTTCGACATCATGTTTTTTTTATACTTTTGCGAGTTAAAATTCTTCTTGGTAAAAAATTGTGACGTTTTTTTAATGCTGAAAATTTTTTAATCTGCTTCTGTTGATGCTTTTGATCGACGTTAGTTTATCATAAGCAGTTTTCTAGCATCGTTTATAGAGAGCCGGTTCTGATCGCACCTCAAACTGTATTCTTTATAGTGATCGTCGTTTGCCCAAAGACTGAATTAGGAAAACAAAACCTCACCGACTCAGAACTTATCAATGAAGACTTTTATTACCTTTCCGATCAATCGTCTTGACCAACAGATTTGTGAATGGCGACAGTCATTTGCCGCTCCGCTCTCAGAGAATCGGACAAAAGGATTCCAAAATACTTCTGCTTTTAGAATTAGTTTTAACCCACAAACAAAGACGTGTTTTTCTTTTGTTCGGTTCAACATTCTACTAGTTTAGATATTTTCGCCAAGCCAAAGAATTGCGACTTAACTCGCAATCAAAATAGTTTGAAAATTAAAAATGATTAGCAAATTGGCGTGCGACTTCAATTATTTCGCGGCGACTACCTTCGCGTTTCCCTTTTCGCCGAGACGTGCTAACCACCTGTACTCACGCCTGTACACTTGTCGGTGTTTGCTACAGTGTACTCCTTCAATTACCAGTAGTTGCAATGCATGCACAACTCTCTTTTATTTACTCCCATTCATTCCAAATAAGTAATAACACACCTAGAGATACCTTGGAAGCGTGGCTGTGTTACCAGCGTTGCCTTCGAACCTTCCGCCCAGAAAATAACGTTGAAATGGAGAAATAACTTGTTGACAAAAAGAACCCCGCTCGCTAGATTTGCATTACAAACAAAGTAAACAGCAAGCTTCCAAGACTGCCGGATCTATTACCTAAATTACCTCACACAATTAGGCTCAGTTTGCGATTTTAAACGGCGAGGCTGACGGTAAACAGACGTCGGACGGGCTTCGCGTGTTTTGAAATCAATTTCGACGCATCTGCATTATTAATTTTGCTATTAATTTAAAAATTCGTTCGTTAAGTGCTCGACCGCAGCTCGTCAAAAATTAGACAGCTCCGAAAGAAACTTTGCGATCAATAACGTCAAGGCAATTCTGAATGAAGCACCATTTAAAACGCAAATGGCTGCGAGAATGCGTGATTGTGCCCTATATCTGGATGCAAATAAATGTCCTAATCGATCAACGATTACCTATTTCTGCGCGCTGGATATTTCTAGAGCTCAAACTCCCTTTTGACGTCCATATGCGTGCTGTAAAGTGTAGATCAGCTAGGGCAGAGCCATTTCATCACGGAACACGGTTAAGCTTTTAATTTTATGAATAAAATTTTCAAATTTGTCGTGAATTAAAACATAAACGTCTTGAAAAGTGTTTAAATTCATTTCTTAAGATTCTCGCGACATAAGCCGTAATTCACCTTCTTTGAGCCGAGTTGACGGTAATTTGTGACGCACTTGCGTACTATTTATTAGAGTCGTCTAAAGTGTTTCAACGCATTCGTACGTGTACCTACGCTTTCCGTCGTGCGCATAGCGTGCGTGGCGTGCGAAAACATTTATTCCAAGTGGCTATCGACACGCAAGGGTTGACCGAGCAGTCCCATTGCGTGCGTGTGTCGTCATAAAGGCGCGATATGAAATATATTATCACATTTATTAAAGTACCTATAGCTACGGCCCGAGTATAAAGCAACGGAATTCTAATCACTTTGGCTACAGAACAGATTTTATTGTTTTATTGTGACGTCTTATACGACACAAAAATAATGATAATTAACACGGAATTATGTTAAAATGTAAGTAAATTGAAATATTTTACCTTTTGGTACATTAATAGTTAGATTGTGTACGGGCATGCACATGATTTCTCACTTGGAGTGAACGGTTTTGTTCCTATATACGCATGGAAAGTTGAGACGCAAGGAAGTTTGCCCAAAGTTTAGTGTAATGGCTCAAGCCCAAGCAGTTGTGACAAATAAATTATTGTCAGTAATAGCCAAGGGGTTACTTTACTAGCAATTTTTACGGCACTTCCTGAGCAATTAAGACAGTAAAGCAATGACAGAGTTGTTCTTAATAAGACATATAAACACCCGAAAGTTTAGCGCTCGCGAGAGTTCGCCCGCCAACTCAGGTTTCGGTGCAAGATTGGGTTTCTTGCCCAAGCAGTTACCTAAGTTGATGCATGACTCTTCGACTCTAATTGGACATTTCCGCGCTCCATGCATCTCAAACACGTGACCAAAAAAACCGCGTTTACTACCAAGAACCTCACGTCTACCGCCATTATTATTCAGAACTAACGAGAAACATGTGGAGCCCACAAATTTTGAAAGATGCTTTTCACACATTGGTAAGGGGGACAAGGCTCATTTGAAACAAAAATTACTTTAGCTCTACTCATTTCCTGGCTCGTGGTCCTGTTGGAAAAAAAAGTATCTGCACTGCACATTTCTCTTAATTAACAGGGAGGCCGCATGTTTGACTTTCTCACCCTGAAATGACCCACCCTTGGAGTATTGACCAACCCCGTCAGCCTCGTTTGCTTTCAGGCATGTTATAGGTAGACTAAAGGAACATATTTCTGTTATTGGCAATGCCACTTCAAAGTTGGAAAATAGCTGATAAATGGTTTTTCATTTCATTGATCGTGAACATGGACAAGTTGCAAAAAGCTAAAATATGCCAATACTTATTTTTACTAGCCCACCTTTAACATCAGCCAAAAGAGCAAGATGCGTTCTGTAAATGATAGGATCAGCGCATTACTGCTTCATTCGTCTGTTCGCATTCGAGTCCGATGAAATCTTGGGTGTAACCTAAGAAATCTTACAACAACAGGCCAACATGTATTGACATGTGATTCTGTCAGGCACTCGCTCTCCCGTTTTCCTGCCCCATTCAATTGCATGCTGGCGCCATCTTTTAATAGCCCCTGTTCTTGACAGAGTTCTTTCAGTGCTTTATCCATCTGTTCAGGGCTAGTATCGAGTTCGCATGTGAGCTTAGACAGACCGATATTTGATACCAGAGAGCATTATCGAAATCGCCGATAACAAATTCCATGCGGGCTTTTGCTCCGTCTTTTTTATTTTATTGTTCTCCCTGGATTCACTCAAATCCTTGATCTGAAGAGATATGCTAAGCACAATCCGAACGGCTTTGTGGCTCAGGGATTGGACTCACGTTCAACTGGTTCGACCCATATGAAGTGTTGGTACTATATCTATGTAGTTTATATAACAAAACACGAAATCGAAGGAGCGAACTCTGACAGATGTCATTGTAAGTTACCACACATTATTTTCCAAAAACTTAAATTATTCTTTTGCATTACTTTTCGGGGTTACAAAACACTTTTTTCATGAAGAGAAAACCTTCTAAATACCATAATTTTTGAACGTAAACTGCCATTAACTCTCCCTTCAAAAACGTATCAATTTCTAATTTCTCTGTTCTTGACTAAGGCTTGACGCTAAGCCATATAATTTATACTCTTAAGGTGCTTCATTTCAACATTATGCAAATCTTTACCCAGCCGCCGGGTTCTGTTTCTCCGTTTCGTACAACTTTAATCGTGGCTATAATTTTGCAAGACCACATTAATTTGGCTAAGTATATCGGAATGGCGATTTATTCTTAATATGTCGAACAATTTCTGATTTTGCACACGCCGCTGATTCATGAGCCGGGTTCATTATTCAATTTATGAGCAAGTCTCTGACGTTGAGATATCACGTTATCCATGTGCACCAGATCATGCCGATGGCGATGTCGGTTGCTTTTGCGTACGCTACGATAGCTACAAAGCCGTGGAAAATCTTACAGAAACTCCACTCAAGTCCTGAAGATGTAATTATACTGATTGCATCATCATAGCAATTAATACTTAACTCGCCAGAAATTAAAAAAAATACATTGCCAGATACATTACAATTGTACAGGTAAATGTAACTAATCGTTATTTATTATTATTAGCTCGGATAAATTTATAATCAGTACCCATTTTTTTACCTTACCTGTAAGTTAAGACTTATATAAGACTTTAATACCATGATTTAACTGCTTCGGTGCTCAATAGAGCATAATTGTCTGCAGTATTGTACCTCGTTGAAAGAGAGTGGTTTGGTCTTTAGGCATCGCGGAACCTAAAGCAAGGCTATCAGCGTCTAATAATTTCCTCAATCATTTCGATCCTGTTTGTCTGTCAAAAACACTCTCGTGACTCGTGAATCCATCTTCATAGTTATTAGTCATTACTTGTTAATTATAATCGAAGACATTGGGTACCACCCATAGTAATAGTACCACTATTTTCCTGCATATGAAAAGCAAACATGTAATTATTTCTGCGATATTTATAATACGCCTGTCTGTGCTGATAACTACAACGCATTGCATTTTATTGTGATTAAAACCAGGGTGGTCTATCTCGATTTGCTGATCGGTAAAGATAGGATGGCCTAAGCCCATCAATGATGCTGCACATTATTTGATTGGGTTACAAGCAAAATTGTATACACAAATGATTCGGCCAAGAACGAGGTATATTAGTGAATAGGGTGTCTTGAACAAAGCACAATGCGGTTGGCCTCCTTTCTTGTATTGACGGGGCTTCTTTTCGTCCACTTAACAGGATAAAATGCATTTACAACAATCGCAGCAATCAAGTATTTATCAAATCGAAATTGACATACCGCAAGTGTGGCGTGCGTGAGGCACGCACACACGCACAAGCACGTGGTGTGGCGGGGTGTGTGCATCGGACAGAGCGACCGCGTGCTCTGCACTCGGTTTTGGGTAGACAGCTCTGTATACCCGTGGAGCGGCTAGCTGGTGGACGCGTAAAAGGATCTCCTAAAAAATTTTTGCAATCTCGGCCATGTTTTACAGCAGTAATACATATAACTAGACTACTAATTCTTTCGGGGTTGTACAAAATGTCTCTAATTTCTGATGTTAGTACAATTTTTTTGAGATTTAGTGGAAGCCATAGAATCCATTTGCCAAATTGTTTTATGAGATTTCTTGCTACTCAAATAAATAATCTCATAAGTAATAAACTTATTTTCTTCAATTTACTGAAGCTAGAATAACTTAGAAATAACTTAGATAAAAATAACGTAGAAACATAACATGGAATTAAATCAGGTTTCCAACTTTAACAGAGTCTACGAAAGTTTTATTTCATTTAGTTGTTCCAGATTGCAATTTGAGATGGCAACTCTGTGCCTGTCAATACCCTCTGTCTCCCGTAACACACGTTGGGAATACAGCGCGTACCCTTGACGCTACTAGCTGTAATTGTATTCTTCCGCCAGCGCTCTGCGGTCGCCTAACCGCGGCGCACTCACGCACTGGCTAGATTAGTCTACGCTATTCCCGCGCGGAGGAGGGTAAATAGTTTCTCTCCTTTTCGATCAAGTGCAACCAAACACGCACATTCTTTATAGGCACACACACTCTCTTAATTTACTTTCTAATTCTAGAGTAGACGATGATTTACATTAAAGCGTTTGATTGCGTATTGATCTTTCTGTAACTGACAAGAATCGTTAGAATAATTACATTTTCAAGTCTAAATCTTAATGTATTGCATTAGATTTAGTGAAGGGCTGAGAAGTTTAAGTATATGGAAGTAATGCGGTATACATAAACCCATGGTAATGTAGTAGTCTGCGCTTGAAACCGAATCGAGGGTTTCCAAGAAAATATGGGTAGTGTGGAAATAGGGAAGGAATTTTCATTTCAGCCTCTTCTCGACCTGCTGTCAATGTTATCAGTTTTTAAACGCTATTAGGGGAACACGCATTTTATTAATTTTCTGCGAATGACTCTCGTAAACGGTTTTCGTTTAGTCGATTCCCCATTTTTTTCGTGAGTTAAAGCAGACACGCCGAGTGGAGATATTGCAACTGTGGTATTTTCCTAAGGGGCTTAAACGCAACATTACGAGAGCCATGAATATGTCTGCGCCTTCGAGGGGGATGAAATGACACGTTAGTGGATGCTGCACTGGTAGGGACAGGGGAATAAAGCAGCTTGCTCTCCCTTGTAAGTGTAAGAAGTCGGGGAGATGAAATCTGAGAAGCTGATGCTTCATGACCGTCAAACTAATATCATCCTTTTGGTGAAGACCATTCTAAGAAATTCCTGGGTGACATACAACCCTCCAAACCTGATATTTCCTCAGATTTCCTTAGATCGAGAAAATAATATTTTCATTTTTCATTTTCACAATCAGTCAGTCCATTTCTCAAATATCAACGGTTTTTCTGGTGCGTTTAAAATACGATTGTCTTTGATGAAGTTTTTTTAAACTTTTTTTGCTAGTGAAACGTATAGGAATTCTGATCTGCCATTGTGTTTTCGCCATAGTTTTTTCGTGCGGCTCTTCTTTCACCGCCATTCTTCACCTTCATTTCAGTTTGTCTCGTTTCTGTTCATCATCAGTCCATCATAATAGCACCCTCCTTTTCGGCAGTCGCGGCCTGCACTCTATTCGTCAGGCGGCGTTCGTCTTTTACTCACGAAACTTCTTTCTTTACTGCGCTTTTAAAACTCAGGGAGACGACATATTTTTACTTCCGTCTAGCTGTTTGAAAAATCCGCCGAATAGAAATTAACTCCGGATGAATGCTTCTTTTGAAGTTGCAGCACAAAAGTTTTTAATTTCTTCGGTGAGAATTCGTCCAGTTGACGTCTTGAAATATCACGGCTTCTTTTTTTTTAAGCGAAACCGAGAGAAATTTCGTTTGTCAAAATAGCAAGAGGCAAGTTTTGTTGACATTAATTATGGTTTCGTTTATTGCTATTCATTTCATTGTGTTTCACAATCAAATTATATATCTCCCAATTTATTCAAGAGCAACACTGGAATGCCACTTCTTTCTTCTCTCAAATATATGATCGCACTTTTTGCTCAAAATATCCGCAACTTTACGAACACATTCTCGGCGAAGGCGGCGGCACATCAAAATCTCATTAGGCTTCAGAAGCTATATTATTCTGTACTCGACCATATCTCAGCTCGTGGATTGAGACAGTAACTTATCCTAATCACGTTTTTCTTCGAGCCGTGCATTCGTGATTTCCCTAATTAATCGTTCACATCTCGTCCCTCCATATGGATATTTTTTCGGTAGTATACACAAGAAACGCCGAACTGAAAGTTGTGTATCGTCGTATAATATTCTTGAATCGAACACGAGCACAGAATGTATTAGCCGGTTATCGGCGGCAGCATCTTTCAGTCTTGCCCCTCCTCTTTAAGGTTTTTAACATTTTTCTTGTGTTACCATACTTTTTCCCATCACCATCATTCATTCATTAACTCTTCCTCTGCACATCTACTTTCTCAGTCTCGCGTCATAGCAAGTTCTTTCTTTGGGCTGCCCGAAATACGCTACTGGATCTTCATCGTGTAATGGGATTCCAATAATATTTTTGCCTCCGCTTTTACTATTTTCGGTAATACGATAGGCTAACTTCTTCAGAGAAGTTTCTATTTCCTTAGAAATCTTATAATTGAACGCATGTGACGATGGTTAAGGTGGTCCTTGTCGACCATCCCTTATTAGAAATGGAAGCTAACTTGACGATGATTTAGAACCGGTTTTTCAGTGGTTTCTTAAGATCCCAACAGTTCGTTAATTAGTTATTTGCCTGACAGATGTTTTTTATTCGTTAACGGTCTGTTAATTATTTAACGTGCCACTGACAAACCAGGAATAAGTGGCTTATAAGTTATTCGAATAAGAAAAAGTTTGGAAAGTTGACCTGCTAAGTAATTACGGTCGGGTACAAAGGGATCATGAAACTGTATCAAACAGCTGTGTTGAAAGGACGAGGATGAAGCCCGTGTCCAGCCAGAGATTGTTTCGTCCTGACGCCCATTCAGGCCTTGACGAGCGTTAGAGAAGCGTTTGAGAAGAGGATGGAGGAGGCAGGACGCTCACGTTTGCGTGCTGATCGGAACACGTTTAATCATTATCGCTATGTGAAGGTTGATTGAGTTTCTCGACGCTCTGGCTTTTGGTCGAACCGCGTGAACACTTCGAGTGGATTCCAAGCAGCTTTTCAATCCAGCTGGACCACGGCACGAACTAGCTTGTTTTTGTTGGTAAAACATAATTCAGCAATTAATATTTTTAATGGGAGATAATAAAGCTAAACAACTTCGATTTTTTTATTCTTGGAACAATTAAAACGTGTTTTGTGGCACCTCTGGATTGGGCATTGAGAAGTATATAATCAAAGATAAAATTAAAAATTAGGTTTGCCATTTGATTTCATATTATTTATTGTAACTGACCATCACTGCAAAAAAAGAAAACTTAGTGCAAAGTCTTCGACGATTTTTCTTTTTGAAAGCCGCAAGGATTTAGTTTTATATATCTTACAAATGTCCTACCAGCCATGATTTGTTTAATGCTGTCATGGACTTAAACTGAAAATATTGCCAATTCATGCAACTTATAAGAGAAGAAATCAAGTGTCTTGACCTTTTGCTCAGAGTTTGTAATAGGGAGCAACGCATCTGAGCCCATCGAATGCTTGCTTTCTTTCTAAGCAGCCGCATCAAAGATGCGAAGGGAAAAAAACAGAACTTAACAAGGCGAGTAACACAAGAAATTATAAAGCTTATTAAATTTTATACCTGTCCAGAGCAAAAGTTATTACATATTTAAAAGATAATCTACGTTGCTAATTAAATATTCACAATAAATCAACTTTTCCTCCTCAAATACAATAAAAAAAGTGGTTGCCACTCGTTTTCAAAGGGTCTTCTTGATAAGGAACTGGCTTATGGCTAGTAAATTATTGTCAGCAGTTTTCACCTAGCCCCTTATCCCATGGCTACCCTTGTCAGCGGCGATTCACCTGCCTCTTTCCCACCCTCGGCGCCCAGCCTAATTTCTGGCCTGTCAGCTTGCCCCTAGACATGTGTCGCGCTCACCCTCATGGTCCTTAGTGAACCATCTCGGACAGGGGCGACAACTCTTACAATGCTCCGTGCCTCCTGCCAGAAAATCTATAACAAGCGTGTCTGGACATTAGTATTAGAGAGCATAACAAGACGTCTGGTCTGATCTCCTGAATTTAAACAATTTGGAAACAAAATTAAACAAACAAGGTTCAATTAGTAATCGGATGACCTTGAGAATAAACTAAAGCGCATATATTATTTTATAACAACGCGGCTTGTAAACATTTTTCTTTACTGAATTTTTTGTTATCCTTACTTCGTTCTACCTATGACATCGTTTTTTGTGATATCGCTTCACTAGCCCACGATTTACACACCCCTGGGCCCTGCTACAGCGAACATCTTGAGCTGAGAGATTTCAATGCCTTTCGTATTCCATCTTTGGATCAGTATGTCTAAAGCCCAAACAATACTCAGTAAAAACGGCCAAGCAGCCAAATCAAGAAGTGTCATCTCGGACCGCCTACTCGTTCTCTTGAGAATACTGAACAAGCCAGGAAAATTGTTATCATTTTTAGTAATCACATGCGTGGATTAATCAATTACATGTGTACATGAATGGAATAAAGCTGTTGCAGCCTCGCAGTTGTAGATCAGCCGATTTACATATTTCTGAAACGATCGCTTTCTTATAAGTATTGTGATGCCTTGTAGCTTGATACGTTTGTGACAATTAAATTGATATGTAACCTGAATTAGAAGTAACCACTTAAGAAAATGCAGTTCATACACGATACCGACCAAGGTGCTTTTTTTCCCCTAGGTGAAGAGGTGTCAAATTGATATTTATGATAATGTGGTTCGCCTTGTTCTGGCAAAGGTGCAATAATATTATTTAAAGTCAATTTTATTCTCTTTGCCAGTTGAGCACACGAGATTATAATTTGCTGAATATGGCGATACAAGTGGGCATTTTCTTAATACATTTCTGCACTGAAGATGAGAGGTGGTGCATGAATGCATTAAAATTGCGGCTTAGTGCTTAGAACGTGTCCAGTGTCTTAAGCCGATCACGTATCGCCTAACAAGCATACACAACAGGTGTCTATAGCTTAAAATAGCATTACCTGCAAAGTATTTAAGCTAGCATATCATCTTAACCATTCATAAGATTCATAAGATCAAGTATTATTTATAATTTTACAAATCAAAAATAATATGTTTAGACCTTGATAATACCACTCCGTCACATAAAGCAAGTAAGCTCCACAGGAGGTCACTTTTCAGCATAACAGAAATGGCATCAACATCTTCAGAAAGCTTTTCATGTCAGACAAGCCAGCTTCTTCTTAGTCACGTATTATGCAAAGGCCACTGGGGGAGATCCTCGCCGTAAGTTAAATTCGCAGCAACTTGCCCAAGCAATTCGTATGCAAATAGCAGGGCGTTTTTCGCATATTGTTTGTTTACTCGAATGATCGAGTTGTCGATCGGGTATATTGTGGTGTGCGCTATTGGTATGGGTAGGTCGCCACTTTTACCACTCGGTTGCACAAGAACAATCTGCACCGCGGCGGTGGTAGAGGTTGGAGAGAATGAATCTCGCGGGTTGATGGATTGCGGTATTGTATCAACACTAGCTATTGTTCGGGTCATGCGCCAATATCGGGGCAACGACGGTTGTGACCTCAGGTCAATTCAGATCCATTCAAGTGGAACACATGCAATATTTTTTTTACTGATTTTGTTGAAATTTTAATGTAGAGAGTTTCAATATATATTCTCTTGTATACGTGAAAAAGCTGATGAAATGACACATTAGTTTCAGTACAGTTAATCAATAATGATTGGTGCCAGGCAAAGGGAATTAAATACCCACCTCACATTTATAAATGCAGGTTAATCGTGTCGGCGTTATATAATTAGGCGTGGATTTGAGATTATGTTATGAATCAAAGATTGGAGGTTCGCCTCTTACAAACCTCCTCTTTTTCGCTGGATGAATGAATTGCCAATGCTGTACGGAGATGATACCTTATTTGTCTACCTTTGCCCGCCCATGTTTGCTGGTCTAATCTCGTCTTTGTTACTCCTATGGCAAGCAGCTGCTCTAGCATCCTATGTACCATGTGTATATGCTGACTCGTTTTTGCCGAAATGGTGCTAGCTGATGCAATATGTAAAACGGAGAATGGTTGAAATCTGAGAGATTTATCACATTGGTCCTGAAATTGCGGTGTCATAAATATTTGGGTGCTTGATATATAATGCATATTATATGTTTCAAATTGTTTACGGTACCTACACATGGAGAAAGTGTGTTGTAAATTCAGGAAGAAAATTTCGGCCATTTAAATTTTAAATGATAATATTTCTTTAGGAATCTGATGGATATATGACACTTTTCAAAATAAAAAGTAAAATCTAAAAGGCGACATTCAGGCTGAGAAAATTCCCTTACATATTTGAATTCCATCTGCAAATAGTTCAATAATTTTCGAACACGCCTTTTCTTATCTCGAGCTAGCACCAGCGCTCCATGCCTGTAATAAATCTCTTCCCAACCAACTGTTTCTCATATAATTAGAGGTAGCAGCCAATCAATTCGCTATAAATTATTGATTTAATTATACCTGGAGTTTAATTAGCAGCTTTCATTTAGAATAATGTCCCCACCACAGCACCGCACCTCTCAATTAATTACAAACAAACGTTCGGATGTTATATCAAAATGGCATTTGCTTCGATATGTCCGCATCATATTGTAAGTGCAGCCTATCGATACACGGCAAAATGCAGTACCCATTATTTTAGTTCGATTGTGGGTGTTACCTACATGCAGCAATGGCAAGCACCGTATTATTATAAATTCCTTACAACTCTGTCAGACTTTGAAAATACTCAACACGATCTTACATACGTATAAATAAATAATAGTAATTTTTTCCACCATTCCAAGGTAGACATGAAACTGTATTCGGTTTTATAAGACAGTACAAGATATAATTATAATGATAAAGCGAGAGTAATTATGGGCTACCTCTACACACCGGTTGGAACAACGCATTTCTCTGCATTTGTTTACCAAGCAGCAGTTGAAAGAATGCGTCAATCACAGGCGTACTGACGTCTTCTCTCAAACCCAAGTACACTTCTTCGAGGGTAATAATCTTGCTGCTGGCACCTCCACCAATCAAGCGACCAAAAAACTACAATCGCTCACCTCAGCTCCTTCCTCCGAAGCTACATCGTCCAAAGTGTTGAAAGACTCGAACCATTTGAAAGCCGTTACACCCCCAAACAGAAAAGACCAAATTATTACAAGAGTTAAATTCAAAATATCAGATTTCCATGTATTTCATCGAGGTGAAAAAAAAACAAATTTCACATTAGACAACATCTGAAACAAAAGATTTATGTTTCGTATAGCATATTTAGCAGGTTATATAATGCATTATCAGTTATGGCATCAGATAATTTAGTGGTTCACGCACGTTTTTATCACGGGGCTAGGTTTTCCGACTGCTCGCGGGCTGCCCTCGTCAATCTCCGAGATCCGAGCCATAATTACAACCTACATATACCGCGTGCAGGCCACTTGGTGTAGCTAACAGACGAGAGGACCCACGTCTTCATCAGGCGACGATGACGGCCAGCTAGCTAGAAACATTGCCCCTCGACCGAAGAATGCAGCTCACGCACTATTCACGCACTATTCACGCACTATTCTCAAGCACAGACACGCGTGGTGCGTTAGGGTTACATTTGTCATCGCGCACTGTTAGAGGAAGTTTTGGAATCGGATTCATTGCGATAAGTTTGTTCTCAGTGAAAGTTATGTTCGTGTCGATGGGGTAAGGAAATGAAAGGGTGATGTAGGGTCGAATAACGTGCAGGGAATGAACACTACATTTTAAAATCACGCATATTTTCGGTGTCATACTGCACGTCAATCACTCACTCTTTGCAAACCTTCGATAGAAAATCTAAATGAAAGTTACTCTTGCATAAAAAATAACCACTTTGGTTTAAAAGCCGGGCTTGCAGGATTTAGCAACACACGGCTTGTGTCCAAATTGTCAACCCTGTGTCAACCCTGTATCTAGAAAGGCGCTACTCAATCAGACACACAATGGGAAATATCAATCCATTAATCAAGTGCTATCGATCGACTATTGTGCCATGCATCAATTTACTAGCTCTGTTACATTATTTTGCGTATATAAGGACACACAATTGAAACGTCCGATCTGATTTCGGGGGCCGACACGCATTCCGAGAGCAATCAAATCGGTACTAATCGACCTTCTATTGAAAATGCTATTGCCTCAACACGGGTGTAGCACATAATGGAAATACTTTTTTTGGCACAGACTGACTATTTCAGCAATAAAATGCATTTTAATTGTAATTTTACCTCGAGTTTCATGAAGCCGTTCCCTTATAAATCACATTTAAATTCCGCAAAGCCAGCGGTCTATTAAAACTACCCCTGAACCTTATGCTAGGTGTCCAAAGCAGCCTTATCTCTGTCTCTGTCTAGCACATACGGCCATCTACCACATCGGTTGTACCCCACCCCTGAGGCCGTGGTGTGCCAAAGGGGCTTAGCAACAGGCAACCTCTTTTTGTGCCAGCAAATGTGTACACGTAGGGAGGCTTTCTCCACGCTTTCGGGCCCGACAATCAATTTTGCATTTCAAGCCTTTCTTGCTCAACGATGCGTTACTGTCCACGTGCCCTCGTGGGGGTCGCGCATAGGGGTGGGGAGGGGGTTGGGGCGCATTTATAATCTAGCTAATTCAATTTAATGCGTTGGTCCACGGGTTTGATACTGGTTAAGGGCATGCACTACAAATATTGACTGGAAACCTGGCGAAGCCCGAAATTTAAAATTATTTTTTACACTGAGTGATTTCAAATTTGATTCTCGGCAAAATGATAGATCGACTTACAATTAAATTTCTTTGTAGACAGTCAAGAAGTTTACACATATTACAAGCGAACATGTTCAAATATGTCAATAGAAAGATATAGAAAGCTTTGATTTATCTGAATTCTCACACGATTTCACGTGGCGACACGAGGTCGTCGATCACCGGGTGACACTGACTCGACGCACACGACTCCCGTGCCGGCATCTCCATATCTCGTGTTTTGAAATGCATCAGCGCACCGCAGCGCACGGTCGGGGTGATTGTACAAGGCGCCGTACCGCATTTCTCGTGTGGACAATGCAGCTTTTCAGTGCATAGGGCATCGTTTTACTAAATGCAGTTGCGACGTTGGTATGGGCAATAAATATACAACTATACAAATATACAAATATACAAAAATAACCTATGATGTGGGTAATGTATATACGGGTTGAGATTGGTAGACATGTTCTACAACCCAATATTAATGTGTTAGTTGCTTTTATCTAAACACTGAGACATACCTGATTTACCTTACCATTCTGATTTCCATTAGAATACTAGGGTAATGTAACACATACAAACATCGTTTTGAAAACAAGTTGTGTAACCCATTACACTTCTAAACGTTCCTAACTCTAACCTCAAAAGGAAACATAATGTCCATTACTTTTATTAGTGCTCCAAAATTCAAAATTACGTATCCATAGACTAACATAGAAGCCATATCTTTTTAACCGTTTTTGTGTTTTGCCCTGTGCTACCAGCCATCTGAATGAAACAACAGCACAGACCAGATCGGTAGCTGATTTTTCGTCGCCGCCGGCGACTTCGCATGTAACCAACTACCCGTTCCGTCCGAGTGGAGCCTGGCGTACGGCAGTAGCCAGTGCTGGCGGGCACGAATCTGCTTAATAATTTACTGCAGCAACGATAATCGGCCGTGGAACAGGCGAAACCTCATTGTCCTGGCGTCCCGGTCCCAGTCCCAATCACAATCCGGTGTGCGGTCCACAGTCATGAGAACGAATTGAAACCGCTTACCGAACGTTTCCATCACAATACGAATATGTAGACCCGGAAAAAAAGTGTCACCCTTTTTTTTCATCTCTCTCTCGGTCCTAGTGTCATCGAGGGGATTTCCCCCCCCCCCCCCCCCTCTTGTCTGTGACCCGCATCAATCGAGCTCCAGTTCATTTGTTAATATGACAATGAGCTTCCCCGCCCTTCCGCCTTGCCCCCCTTGTCTCTGCGTCCTGACGAGAGTTCTATCTGTTTCATTCAAACGAACCTGATTTATTTCGAGGCTGACAAATTATTTTCAACACGTTCAAATTTTGTGGTATTATCATTATCATAATATTTTCGTGAGTTGTGACTGCTTGAAATGGTTATATGTTGAAATGTTTTAATTTTAAATTAGTAAAGCACACTACTGCAGGGTCATTATATTTTTAAATGGTGAAATAGTGCGGTCGTTATAACAAAACTCAAACATAATCTCCATTTTGTAGGATTATAATTCACGTGGACCCGGTATATAACACAACTAATTCTCAGCTTTATAACGTGCGATTAACGTAGGTAATGTTGACAGTTGAAATCATATCCCATACCACATATGGAATCGTTTATAATCGAAGCTATTTGATGATAGTCATAAATAAAAGCAATACAAAAATGACATTTGATTACAAATGCCATCAAATAAGTTCAGCTGTTCAGTTTGCTGCCAGCCATGTAACCAAGTATTAATATTTGATGGTCTCCTCATTTAGATTAATTGAATGCACATATGAAGACAATTTTAAATGCTTTAATAGATGTTTTACACTTCTCAGCAGCCAGTACTGCGGACTTTCTTTACTTTGGTACCAAAACAAAAAACCAATCCTTCGGGCACAGGTAGCTCATTTTTCGGCATACATTTCTTTTGCACACACTTGGCCGCAAACCAAAAACACATTTAAACAACATATTCCCCGGTCTCTTTCTGTAATGGAATGCCAATTATACCGTGCATCTGGCACTTCTGACATGGCCAGCTTGAAGCATGTCACTGGTTAAATGACAGGGTGTCAGTCTATCTGAGCCACGTGTCACGTGTGGGCAAGGCAACGTGTTAGCTGCGGTCTACCGGCCCCCTGTCTCACGCCTGCGCGCTTGGCATACGCCCTTTGGTAACAATATGCTACCTGTTTTCATACATGTGTCATACACACACCCCATGTGAGGTACACCGCGTTTTAATTTTGTGATTTTTTTTTTTAATTTGAAGTCATATTTTGTTTGTCTTTTATGTAAACTCTGTTACCTCTGTGCCTACAGCCTCTGTACTGATATTGACACACCATATGCGCAATGAATGAAAGTATTTATCCATCTATAGAACCATTGATAGTAGAGGAAGTAATCTTGGAAAGTGCAGGCATGCTTTAATTGTATGACGTGTAGTGAGCTATTTTGATCGAAATTTTCTTAATGCGGACATGGAATTTGGGGGGCTGGTTGGTGTGTCTGTCGTACTTGAATCAGAATTACTTTTCAAGTCAGATTGACTCATTTTCATTCATGAACGTCTGGGCTTCTGTTTTCTAATTTTTTTCACTATCCTTCCATGGCGTTGTAAGGACATACTAATTCCGTTCATTGGACGATATTTATAATAATTCTTCAATTAGAGTTTACGACTGTTTTTATTTTTTACGACTTCCGAACTTGTTTGGAATTTCAAGTATCACGCGAGTCATGCTTTAGGAGAACCCCGCACCTCCACCACAGTATGTTTGGATGATTGAGTTTTAAAATAAAGTCAGAGGGCCAGCGCTGATGTTGAACTGTCTTCACGAAAAATAGCCGCTAAGTGAAAAATGGTGGTTACTTCGAAGTTCAAGATGGAGTTTCCGTCGTTTAGAATTTTAAGAAATTTCATGTCGTTAATTCGCTCAGATTTCTCGCATTTGAGACTGGTTTACGCTCAGCTAATCTTTATTAATGCTAACCTCAACAATGGATAGACATGTATCGATATTTGGAGTCTACAAGACGTAGAGTCTTGTTACAAAGGATGGACTCAAGTGCCATCGGGTGGCACCCACCGTGTTGCCGTCTCGTTTGCTCAGCAGAACGCTTCACATTTACGCTATCGCTAGCCTTCTGAATGTATCTAAACACTCAATGCTTGAATGAGTGTAAAGAAAATTAACAGCAATCAACCAACATGACACAGAATTCTAAATCTGTTTTACGAGCTAGTTACCCGACAAGTTTCAATTACTTCCACCAATTTTCCAGGAAGAGATGCTTAATTTAAAACAGGTCCACATTATTTATGCACAAGACCTGAACAGAGGAGGAACCACTGAGAAAAGTGACCTCCAGGCATTGTTATTAGATCCTACCATTCTGGGTGGCCTAATTATTTGGTGGTCAATTCGGCATTCATACGTGGCTAAATCTAGTTATAAAGATTTTAAATTCTGTAATTGGATTTTGCTAATTTATTCTTTAAACATCCAGAGGAACATTTCGATATCTTGTTAGCATGAAAGGAATTGAGTGCCAATAACCGTAATTGAATATCGAAGATTCTTTTGACATTCTAACTGGTTTGTATAGTTGTTAATAATTGGTGCAAAAAATTGCCAGCTCACGTAACACAGAAGTGCCATTAAAATAGATTGAGGAGAGTAATGGCACCATCAGACTCAACAACGCCTTGTCAATTATCAACAGATCATTCTTGGAACTAATTTTACCTTTTATCGATCTAATATTAGCTTTGCCTTTTTCGCCTTTCTACCATAAAATTGCTATTTTTTTACACCGACAAAAATTTTAAATTAATAACTCACACCCCGGCCTATAGAATCGTTAACGGTATGTGTTGATTTGAAGTCGGCATTGGTTTCCAGTGTACCCCATTTCTAACGTGAAGACGTATATGAAGACTTCTTGCTAACGAGGGCCCTCGGCCTCTCCACAGGTTCGCGATAAAACGAGCCAGGGGCTGAATGATGGTATTGTGTTTTTTTGTGTCGCCCCACGGGGGTTGTTTTCAACAAGGGATGCCTGCCGATAGAATAATTTCCTTTCGAATTTCTTGACGCGTTGAAACTGAAGCTGAAGCATGGCTGAACGATATCTTGACTTGGCTTTCACGACCGTAATCCTGCTCTCTCGTGGAGACTTCGGAGTTTGCTAGCCTTGTTAGGTTCCATAACAGATCTGTGGAAACAGCATGGGCTACAAGAGTAAGAATTCACGACGATATATCAATGCTTTTAGTAGTTAAGCTAGTTCGTCAAACATTTAACCGTACCATAGATTAAACTGTTTTTGCAACAAAAAAAAGAGCCACAAAATGATTACTATATACCGACTATGCTGACTACTAGGTAGAGTCAACATCGTTTGGTTCATTTCGTTATTTCTCGTAGATTACTCGCATTGGAGACTGGTTTACTGTCAATTGATCTTCATTAATGCGAATCTTACCTAGTAATACACATTTATCGCTATTTAGAGTCAAAATTATTAAAATGTACCTAGAGGTTTGTTAAAAAGAACGGCCGCAACACCATCGGGTGGCACCTACCGTTACCACGTGTTGCCGGCTCGTTTGCTCAGCAGAAATATTAACGTTAACGCTGCCCCTCTGACTATACTTGTAAACTCAATGATGAAACATCTGCTAACTTCCAATGCGGTTGTGTTTCGTATGTGGCGAATATTTAAAAAATATTTTATTTTTACCTTAAAAAAAAAAGGTTAGACAATCGTAAAGCAATAGTTGTAAAACGTTTTGGAGATGAAAATATGAGCACGCTGTATAGCAATTTCAGGATTTGCTTGTGCGTGTAATTTATTTATTAGCTAGCTTATAAACTTGTACGGCTAACAATTACGTTGTCAGTACTTAGAACAATTCTTATTATTTAGCATGCATCCTCATGCATGCATCTTCCAAAGCTTTTTTTAATGGCACCAGACGATAATAGTGCCACAGCCGGTTTCATTATATATGCATGCAATCAATTATTTTGTAGAAGGTTTCATTTTCTCTACGTCTACAATGCAGTGAATGGACGGAGTTTCAAATCACCTGGAAACGGCGATTTGTTCTGGATGTTTAGGAGATGAAAGGTGGTCCGGTTGACCCCCCCAAAGGGAATCAATTTCACGCATAACAGGTAACTTCGGTGAAGTATCGGACTCATTTGATGGATTACGCAAGTATGTTTCAAAGATTTCACGATCTATGGCATCACCAGAGAAAAAAGCTTTTGAGATTGATGCTCAGACTTTCTGCTGAGCAAACGAGAAGGCAACACGTGGTAACGGTAGGTGCCACCCGATGGCGCTTTCCGCCGTTCTTTTTAACAAACCTTCAGAATTAAATAATTCCGACTCATAATATAGACACATGTATATCTATCGTTGAGGTTAAACGTTGAGCGTGAAACAGTCCCAAATTCGAGTAATCTGCGAGAAATAACAAAATAAGATTTCTTATCACTCAAAACCGACGGTGACTCCACCTAGTCACCTCCATTCTTGTAGCTTAAGTAGTCATTTGGCGGCTATTTTCTGCGAAGACAGTTTACCATTAGCGCTACGGTAGTACGAAAAAAGTAATATTTTAAATGGTCGATGTCCGAAACTCTCACTCTGTTCGCGTAATGATAAAAACCATGTGCCATGGAAAAGCATGAACAAAATTGCGGCATAAGCTTGAATTATGAGCTTTCCAAAAAACATTTGTCTGGATTTCGTTTAGCAAGGCCGTAACTGTTTTTGCAGCTCAAATTTGCTCTGAAAATTAAGTGCTGCAGCTCTATGTACGTGATAACATTTTTTAACAGCTCCGTAAAGATTAATTGTGATCATTAACGCATCAATTTTATCATTAAAACAGTCCCGAGTTGGGAAATACACCCCACCTAGAGCAGAAAATTGTTGTTCCACTTTCCGTGCCTTATAAAGAGATGTAATTTGAGTACACAATAGACCAATTTTCATTCATTATACCCTAAAAAAATAGATGTAAACGTTGCAATTATCATTTTATATTTCAAATTGAAACTTATAATACGAAAATGTTTTACAAATTGCTTTAGTCGCTAACAGTGTCAGGTTCATATTGAGTAGAACAGAAATATAAAAGCCAATTGCACTTCGAAATTAAAGCACGGTGTCTAAATAAATCACCTATACAAGAAATTACAATCAAAAGCTCATTTTCAGTGATTGGAATGTCACGTGATTGAAAACAGGCGAGCACGCAAACGTGAGACCAAGAGTACAAGAAGAAAATATTCAAGTATTTTGTAGTTTATGACACAGTGGCAATTTGCTCGATCGTAGTTCTACGCTGGTGTGTATGAAATCTATTAAAATCGCATTCATTCGAGAATACAAATATGAGTGATATAAATATTGCGTGGTTTTAGTGATTTTAGTATTAGCTGCCCTAGAACAGATTTTATACCTTTACAAACAAATTCTCCAATACTACTGACGCCACCAGTCAATAAATCAAAGCCACAGAATATTTATCATCTCCCAACTCGCTACGTGCCTTCTAGACCTAATACGAAAAGAAGTTTATGTTCCTTTAATGTGATATAAAATTTTCAAAGGGTTGTCTCTTAAAATATCTGCTGAAAGATGTTATTCATATTTTATTGCCAGGTATTCTCTAGTTCTAGTATTTCATCTGGTTTATTCGATGGCTAGCACGACGGCAATAGGTCTTCCCTCCAACTCCTCACCTCGCTGCAAAGAAAGGAAGAAAGAGCTCGTCTCGACGGTAAAAAATCTTGGGGCCCAACCCCCAAGACACGAGATACGGTGCCTAGCGGGGGGCCTTGCACGGTTGGCCCATAGCCTGTGGTACAGTGCCAGCAAGCAAAGCGTACGATCAGGTTCTATTAATTAAATCGGAACGTTTGGTTCGGAACTGTAGTAGGCGTTTACAAGAAATTCGAACTGAGCTTGCAAATAATTTTTTTAGGCCAGCACCCTGTTTAAAAAGTATACAATTGTGATTGAATCTTGTTAAGGGATGAATTAATGACATTTGTAGCGTGGGTAGAGAATAAAAGTAATTTTTGCTTTTTGCAAATTTGCATAGATGATAAAACAATCTTAACATTGTAGCGTAGTTAATCAAATTTCCCAATAATTCGTACGTCTGGGTGGAATATGAAAATGTAGTACCGTCATACAAATCAAGTTAATTGTTGACCTAATTTTCTCTGCTTTGTTTCGTGCATAGGAAAGGAATAAACTCACAGGTTCATGCATATTAAGGTTTGATCTCCAAGTACCACTCTGACCCCCAAACATCAACTTCGCTGATAAACTTAGTGGCTTCAAGGAAAAAGATATTTATCGGAAACCAACCCCATGTCGATCCTTAAAGTAAATTAACGATTTTCCCAAGATTTTCAGATTTTTTCCCTATATAGACGTCCGAGTGAGTGGACCTACATGCGACTTGTTTGCCTAATGTATATTTATGACGATGTTGGGGCGGAAGACGACTGAGACGTCTCGTCGGATGGCTCGCCCTTTGGTGACATCGGACAGCACCCTCATTGGCCCCCACCCTCCCCCGTCCCGTCCCGTCCCGTCTCGCCCAAGACGTTGTACCCTCCAGGTTCTCGCACACACGTGAAAGTGGATTCGCATGTTTTTCCTCTCAGATTCTCCAGCCGATGTTGTAAAAGTTAAGTTGACTTTATTAGCTGCGATAGGGTAGCAATGTCCAGGCCATGAAGAAAAACAAACATTACAGCTGACCCGATGAAAGGAAAGCCATAAAGCGCTAGCTTTCTACAAACGATCTGCTTTTCCTGGTTCGGGGAGTTATTATTTTTTGTTTGATAGAAACACTCTCTGTTCTATAGTTTATTCGTATATATGGGGCAGCGCCTCTCGCGTGTTTCGTCCACTGTTACAAACAACGGACCTCGTTTTTCATTGTCCCATTCCCATCACAATGTGCTCCTACGACGTATTCCGAAATCTTTTGCATACAACCTGCCGGCATGGGACCTGCACCATTTGACACTTCACTCGTAATTGCTTCTGGGAGTAAACATTTTGAACCCGGCGGAGGTTCGTTACCCGAGAGCCAGGAGCCCATTGTCCCATATCTGTCGTTAGAAGGGTGAGGGCCCATAAGGTCTCTCGCCCATTGAAATAAAGACGTTCCGTCTGGAATTGTGAAAAGCAACTATCGCATTGTTGGTTCAAGTGTATAGCTGAGGTATTGTTGGCGATCTGTGTCCAGTTACCACCCACTGACTGCTTGAGAGTACCTATGTCTAAGTTCAAGGTACTGTGAGGACAGACCTTATTATGCTGAGTAAAGATAGAAACGCATGCTCATTGTAGTAAAGAGAGAAACTTACTGACTAACGTGTTGCCAAAGAAAGAAATGAGAAATTGAGGAGGAAAAGTTTTACTAGTTAGGAGAGTCGAAGACGTATAGGCGTAAATCCAAGTCAACTGTGAAGGGTTGTCTATAGCTTTTATCAAATCATTGAGTGATCAAATTATTGTGTAGGCTCTTGAGACAGAACCAACGACTTTTCTTTTCTTGTTTTCGCTTCGTCAAGTGCAAGTTTCCACGTTGATTGTCACACAGTTTTCCACGAATGCGTATATATCTTCCAAGTTGTCCATGGACATGTTGTTATGGATGAATGAGGTGGGCTGGAGCTGGAGGTTGGCGACGAGCAGATATTGATGAGGATCATCTGTCAAGTCTCGGGCAATGCTGTCGACTGAAAACACGATAACAACCAGCCTCCCATGACCTCTGATCTGGCAAAACATGAGAGTACAGGACCAGTATGGATGACTCGTCATCTCTCTCTTCCACCCTCTAATTAGATTCACGCATCAGCTTCGATAATGAAGAGTTTTCATTTGGCTCCGGCTAGGTAGAGCACCGGGAAATTTATCTCCTCGATTTTTTTCAACCCTTTAAAATGTGGAAACGAATTTTGCTTCCTATAGAAGTGTGATGAATTAAATGTTCGCTGTTATCTTTACGCAGCATGGTGTGGTTATCTATATGTTACGAGTTACGACCATATTTTTTTGTTCTAAAGAGGCGTGAATCAACATAAATTTGTTGGCAAAATACTGGAAAAAAGGCTTTTCATTGAACTGTTTTTGCCTGGCGATTTTATAGCGTTAGATAAATATTCCGAGTCACAGCATTGCCATAGATCGCATTCAATATACGGCCAAAATTATTCTTACTTCCAGGAAATTGTCACAAATCTTGCCAGGGATGTTTTTGTGCGGCCATGTTGAACACATCTCTCTCTTTCTAAGATTTCGGCCTGACTAGTAAATCAAGTTGCTGTGGTCTTGCCAAAAGTTAGTTTAGCGAAACCCCGCGAACAAAATCTGAATAAACCACATAAATATTACGCTTAAACTGTTCAGTTGATCTAATGCACATTTTTTAAAGGTTAAAAAACAGAAATGTATCCTCTTCGGCATATCACATGGTAAATTTTCTATCTTTATGCAATGTACATCGCCAATACTGCTCACAGATTCACACCCCGAATCTGCGAAAAACCGCACAGAAAACAAAGGAAAAAAAAAGATAAAGCAAAACAAGGGAAACATGTCGAAAAGTTTCGGACATTTACGAGTTCTTGTTCTACGTCAGCTCATTTGAAATTCGAATTGTCTCGGCTGTTTAGCCGCGAGCAATACCGACGCCGACGCCGAGATAGCGTCGCGACGCCTGCAATGATGGTTCAGGCAAGCGCGTATCTCACTTTCTTGCTAGATCTTGCCTGGAGGCTGGAGCGATGTCGTAAGATGCTGGATGGATTTCCACGATTGGATTTGTTGAATGATTACTTCACAGGGGAAGTTGCTAGAAGTAGGAGGATGTCTTTGAAGACTGTAAATCAGTGAAATGTTTGCTCAGGAGTAAAAAAAAAGTCAAGTGTTTACTTTTTTTTATCCTGCATTGTTAAGAGATGTGAGTAACACCGATCATGTGAAAGTAGTTACCTAGTAGTACCTTCAAATGATCTGATCCTGGCCCACGTTTGAAACTGCTCTATCTATCTCTAATTGGTGTTCCCCTACTAAGTCCCCAGCATCTCAATTTGGCGAGATTTGCGAGATATCGCGGCCGCACATTAAGGCACGTAGGGGGAGATGGTTAATGGATCTAACGTTCAAGTCGACGACGTATCAGACAAGGAGTTTCCACAAGACGCTAAAACATTCTTGTTCACACTCCGATCCGTCGCGTTTGCGCTCCGAGATAGAATCCGTGTGCAGAGGAAATTTACATGCGATTAAAGCACACGTCGAACAAAAAGCCCGAGTGTTACCAAAGTTGCTTTGCATCTCTGATCAGGAAGCGTTTCTGTAGCCAGACACGACGCTATAACGTAAACGTCTCTGAGGTAGATCTTAGAAAACACTGCTATAGAGTCTCCGGAATGTTTTACTATAAATTATTCCAGTATGTAACAGACACACTTTACACCCTCTTCACGTGGAGTAGTAAAAACAATTTTAACTTGATGTCGTTTTTGAAATGAAAAAAAAAAAACATTATAAAACAGAGTTGTTTTATGTTTTTGTTTTACATTAGAACAACCCTTTTAACAAGCAACCCCTTGTGGAAGATGTATCAACAATCTATGTTTCTGCCGATCTCATGCTGATTACGATCCGACATACCATTTTGAGCAATGTCGAGGGTCTTGTCTCTCAGCTGCCCGTGCTCCAAATAGCCGCACTCACGGCCGATACCTTTTCACCTGAGATAGAATCAAGAGTGGTGAACTAGCCTCTCAGACAGAAAGCAGATAAGAAGCATACACAAAAGATTGTCTAACTTTTATTGTAGCAATGCTAGAGGCCCCAAACAAACATACACATGAGATAAACGCTGGTGAATTGAATTAGAATAAATAACAATTCACTATCAAAATTACTTGATAAAATACGTATCGCTTTAACAACTGTATGCGCTCAGAGAATTGGAAACCGAAAAATCAAAAACAATAACTAGATACTGGTTAGACCTGAGAATAAAATACCACAAGAAAAATTTTTACCATTTTTTTCTATTATTATGAACACTAATATCGTCTATAAAATTGATGCCCAAAAGGGGACTCGAATCCCGATCTCCACGTATAGCAGGTCCATCGCGGGATAATCCATTGACCTACTTGGACAAATGCTTTTTAGACGATTTTAGAGCATTTGATGACCAAGGAGTAGAACTCCAATTTGACGTTGGATGCGTTTTTAAGGATGTTTTTTGGATGCGATTTTGAGCATCATTTTTTGAGACGATAGCAGTGTTCATAATAATAAAATACCCCGCGCATTGCAAGCGTTTGCAATTTAAACAAGATTTCAATAAACCATTGTTTCTGTTCTCAAGTTCCATTGGCTATTGCTCAGAACTTTTATATTTCTTCACACCTGCAAGTTGTTGTAAGCATGTAATGCCACGTAGTGTCGTACTTCAAGGGGAATATGATCTTTTCTGGTTGCGTGTCCTCCACTTCCTGACCTTGTTTGACATTGGTGATCTCAAGACATGCAACCCTTAAGATGTTAATCCGTTCCTAGAGCGCCAATCAGAGACGGTGCTTGCCTATAATCGGGCTTAGAATATTATTCAAATATATTATTACAATGTCGGAATGCAGTGATTCACTATATTAATAATCTTGTTAAGAATTTTATTTTATAGATGGTGGATATTTTAAATGAAAGAAACCTGTTTTTATTTTCGTTTTTTTTTTTTTAATATATCAATGGTCACAAAATGTAATTGGATGCACGCATAAACGCACACCAAAATATGTTTAAATTTTCATCAACTAATGTAAATAATAGCAGTAGAGAACACGTGTAATTGAAAATAAATTGTTCCCTTTGCACCACATGCATTGGATTTCATCGTTTAAATCTAACTTCTCTTGCCATTCAATATAACGTCATGCAGATGTTCCACTATTACAGAACCATTGCCGTTTACATACATGATAATGAGATGCATTTCTGCATTCAGTGCAAAGTCGACCTTACCGACATATCTTGTTTCACTTTTACCACGGCATTGCTGTCAGATGCAAGTCGCTCACACTTGGCTAGCTTGTCTAGGATGCAACTCGATCAATCTTAGTATCAAGTTGTAGGATGCATTCTTGTTTCATCTGGACGGATTTTGCATTATTTTGCATATCGGAGTGGCAGTCTTGAAAGTTGCAACCATGTGAATTGTGTTTAGAGATATGTCACGGATTTTCAGAGAGATTCTTGTAACTATGCTTGTTAACACTGTTTTCAATTTTGTTTCCAAGAGCACCAATTGATTGGTCTTTAAGTTGTCCGAACTAAATATATAAATAATGCTCCAATCAGTCTCAATCTAGCTAAGACACATATTCAATTCAATCCATTCTTCGATCGATTAGATTAGTCCATAAATTGATGAAATTTCCAGTCGAACAATTTGATTAATCGAGAATGGCCGCTGGTATCGACTTGCAAAGGATGCCCTGTTATGTTTGCTTTCCTATTTGAACACGATCACCGGCTAGCCGTGAACCCAGACACACCGCATACATAACTGACGTGCATTGTGCCTTTGCGGGGGAGATTCAAAGGAAATCGTTCTTATGTAGTGCACCCGCTGTGAAAGATAACAATATTGATTTTCACGATGAATGAGTGGTCATAAAATTGACAAATAACGTGGTATTACTTTTATTTGTCAGTACACTTATATGTTCCCCTGGTGGATTCCTCTAGCTTCACCCCCATCTCTTGTTCTCTCGTTGTAGCACTCACCCTCTGTCGATCCATCTCCGTAATTAAACTGCCCGACGTGTCTACGAAGTCGTATAAATAATGGATAATGGCATGCAGTTTGATTGATGTAATGTGCTTTTAGTGACGTCATAAACGTGCAATTGCACTGAGGTGGCTTGCATGTAATTGTACAAGAATTTGCGTAGCGTGGCAATTAGGGTCATTCTTTATGTAATTCTTTAACTTTTGGGATTTATGTGACGTTAATTTATATGAAGATGAGCACAGTGCAGACAAATAATTATCATTGATTAATATTTGTGCATTCAACATATTTTAACTTAAGATTTAGCATTTAAAAAGATGTTTCCTTTGTTATAACTTCAAAATTTATAAAATAATAAATATGCAGAGAAATGTTGTAATAAATCAAGTGACAAATGGTGCACCAACTGTACGACTGGCAATTATCGAATTATCTCATTGCAACCTCATTCACAGTACCGCGGATGCCGTTTGTATTGTCCTCCCTGCCCTCTTGGCCCCCTGTCGCACCCGCTCAAGCCGCCAGACGTGTGCACTGCATACAAAATGGGAACAATTTCCCAAGAACTGGACCGACCGGACAGCCATAAACTATCTTAACACTTGCCTCAAATGTACCTACCCAACAGATGCTCGGCTATATACACGCACGGATTAGATTAATTCATAAATTAAGATTCGTTTTGTTTAGGCACAGGTTGGATCTCTATAAGACTAACATCGTATTTTATCGAGGGTGCGGTCGAATTTTATCGTAATAAGCCATTAATTCGAACAGAGTTACACAAAGTTTGGAGAGAAAACGTTTGAAGGAGACTTTGTGAACAACTTGGTTGACAGTGAAAACTCGACTGCTGCATGTAATTCAATTGATTCCAGTTCGAAACGGTTGAGTCGAGAAAATCCTGATGTATAATTATTATGTCATGGAAGGCGAGTGACAGCAGGAATGATTAAAACTCGTGGAATCTATTAAAGCCTGGAAATTGAAATGTGGCTATGTATATATATATATATATATATATATATATGTTTATACAAAAAGTTGTTAGGTGAAAAATTAAATTATAGCTTCAAATTAAAAGTTTTGACGTTTGGTTTGACGTCCACGTCCCTACCGTTTGACATGTAGATATATTAAGTGTAAATACGTTTATAAAATCTAGCCAGCCACAGAAGATACAAGCCCAAGGAGTGCCCCCTAGCATTGCTACCAATTCATGAATAACATTTCAGTTGTGATTTGTAGTGTTTTAAACGTGTAATGATGAGTTTGTGGTGCGTTTTTTTTTTTTAATTAAGAGTCAGCCCGAATGTCACTCAGAAACGACCGGTGGCACCTCTGCCGGGAAAGTATGTCCGCTCGCTGAAAGGAATTAAGAAACCGCACTGATTTATTTAAATGCGCTCCTTGTTGGTTTAAATGTGATATGGGTGCACCGACTGTTCCCTGGAACTGAACAGTTCCAGCAACAAATCACTACCAAAGAATAATATTGAAAATGACGCTAAACTGTATAATTTAACAAGAATGAAATTAAAATTCATCGCTTGGCCTGCTAAGAAAATGAGACCTCAGCTGGAAATGTGCGGGCCCCTAATTATTATTCATCGTCTTAATTAACCTTCGTTTAGTTGTGAGCCGGAATTAATAAAATACCGCTGGCGGATGGTGGTAATAGGTAGTGCGGGAGCTGAAGACGCCTGTAGACCGACGCCGGCGGCTGCGGGGGTGGGACTTGTTGGGTGAGGGGGAGGAGGTGCAATTGGTGGTAGGGGCTCCCTAGCTACCAACTCATTAGGAACTTTCTACCACGACCTCTCAGCTCCGACCAACTTTTCAATTTCAAGCAGTTTTTTAAAGCATAAATTATTTTTCCCCCCTTTTTTTTTATAAATTACCTAATTTGATATTATTTTGCAATAAAGCATAAAATGCCGTTATAGTTGCCAGCGATAGTTGCCGGCCTGTCATGCGGATATTTTCCCCGCTTATTTTTCATTTAGAGTTGTTTTCACTAAATCCTGTATCTTTGGCTACATGAAAAAAGGACCCCACGAAGAAAAACAAGAATTTCAGGACGTAGTCTTTTTACAAAGTACAGACCCCTGGCCAGCTAATTGTGAATTATGTGTCCGCTCTGCTACCTTTGCACTCACCCTTTAGCACATTATGCAAGCGGGGAACTTTATGTCGGATAATTCAAGCCTCGTGGTGGTAAATCACACGTTTTGTGATGACACTTTTAGTACGCCGGCTATAAAGGTGCAACGCGCAAACCCCATGCACGTTTACGCTGAAAATGATCAAACCAAAATAAACTGGGCGCGTGGAATGACTGTTTAATATTTTTGACATAGAATGGCGGTATAATGCAGTCGACTTCCGTACACGAAATTGATATTTCGGTTTAATACTAAAATGTCAACCCCACCGCTGGCACCAATGTAAAGCGCGCAGCATACTAACCTTTTCGATAAAAGTTTAACACGGTATCGTCATACAATGCAACAATCTTTTATGTTGTATATACACCCCAATAAAGGGGTAGATAAAAACATCTTCAAAACTGAAAATATATCCTCGAGAGGGCCAACCCAACTCCCAATAATCTAACAAATAATGACACTTCGGTAGGAGCTGTGTCGTCTAGGGCTGCCCACTCTGAAGGTATAAGGACGATCCTTGCTGACACTGACAGCCAATTGCATGTTTTAAGGGGCAATGGTATAGTTTTGTGCTGACTCGCAACCGATGAATAATGTCGTCGGCAGAATAAAAAGACGGTGAGGTGGGATCCCTAGGGAGCGATAAAGCACGGAGGCGGGTTACTGGAGGGATCACGTTTGCGATCAGTCTAAGTTCTCTTTTCTTCCCTTTACATCCAGCGAATTATTGAGCATTAGGCCACCGCGTAGACACTGTTAAAATGTCAAACTCGATCGGGTTCTTTTTTTTTGTATTGATACAATATGCTCACTCATTGTTTGTAAGGCACTCACCAGTTTATCGTTATTTGCACTTGCAACCACCACGAATGGTAAGAAACACTACAGGTCTAGCGTAGATAAGTGCATAAATAATTCGTAACATAGACATCGGTATTAATGAAATATCGGTGCTTAACAGTTTATAAAAATTGAGTTGCCATTTCGATTGAAGCGACTTCTTTCTGTAACAAGGATAGGTATAGTGGTTAGAATCCATTAACTGTCACCACCAGGTAACAGCGTTATTTTATGCGTTATGCTGCAGTGATACCTTCTGCATCGCAGCAGGTGATAAGGTTCTAATTCTCCTTTTTGCAACGTGAAAAGAAACTTGAAACTGACATTTGCCATTAAATCTGCATGTGCAGCCACAATAAATCACCGATAATTGCTCATGCAAGGAGGCAATATTGAATGGATCGTAATGTAGGTAATACTAAGATTTGTTCAGGGTTGTGAAGACTTTTTGATAGAGAGTAAAACAGTTCTTATATTGCGCTGATGTTAAAATGTATTCGCAAAAAATGGCTGTCATCTGAGTACTTTGCCGACAAGAATGAAGGTCTTTCGTCATTTCGAGTGTTATTACTTGATTTGAGACTGTATTACCCTTAAGTAATCTTTACTAATGCTAACCTTAGCGATTGATATGCATGCATCGATATTGTACGTCGGAATTATTTAACTGTACAGGTATATTAAAAAGGACGAACGTCAGCACCATCGAGTGGTCACCACTGAAACTAGGAGGAGGCTCGTTCGCTTTGCAGAAAGTCCCTCTGACTACACTTGGTAACTCAATGGTAAACCCATTCGAATATCTCTAAATTTGATGAACTTTTCATCAAAGCAAAATACAGACATCATCACAACCAATTTCGACCAGCATAAAATCACTTACAAGTAAGAACGTATTTCTTGCTCATCTTCCAACTCTAATGTTTTGCTGATGTGAGGAGCTTACAACTCAATAAAGTACATATCTCCAGTCTGCATTCATGAAATATTGCTTCTCATTTGCCGCACTCTTTGCAGAAGAAACCGTGTACACTCTAAGCGGTCGGAAAATAGAAAAACCTGGCGAGACGTTCATTTTGAAGCACCGTATAGATATAGCAAACATAAATTGTATTTATTCCCGTGCAAATATTACGAATCCAGGGGTTGTTTTCTGTAGCATTCAGTGAATATAAAAGGTATTTTCTGATTAAAAGACCAAAATCTTTCGTGCGGTTCTCGTTCCTAATGATCCGAACGTTTTCAGAAATAAAAAAAAAAAAAAAAAGGAAAATCTTAAAAATGTTCACATCAAGTCTTTCGCGGCAAGCATTTAACGATCGCCTTGCACAGCACAGCAATGCTGTTATTCCACATCCATTGATACACCACTATATTCACGTAGAGCTTGGTCTAATGATAGCATCTCTTAATAGTAGGTTTACTAACGTGTTATTTTGATTGAAGGCGATTACTTTGTGGCCTTTACACTCGAGAACATTGCGCAATACTTCCCTGCACTTGTGGTGAGAACGCCATAACATCACGTCTTCTTCAGACATGCGTTTTTCTTTTCTTTTGTTTTTTTTTTGTTTTAACAATTTACCTTGAAAGAAGCTTGCTGCCAGGTGGATGTTCTGCACCATCCTCCTAGCCTGTCGGACCAGGTTTCTTGTTTCGCCGACCAGCCGCTATTAAAATATCAAGTTAATATAATCGTAGACCGGAAGTAGACTTCATACATCATGAGGTGTTAACAGTCTTAATCTCCGTACTTCCATCAAGGTTGCTAAATAAATGCAGTTTTCACCTTATTTATGCATGTATGGTGATGTAGATGATATGCGTGAGACAACAAAGCCGCAGCTTATGAATTGCACGTGCATGTGATCAAGACTCGGCACCTCCTTAAAGCATGACCACAAATCAAAGCTTTAGAATCTACTTGCCAGAATGTCTTTTAAGCAGATTTTCTCATAATAAACACATTTTTAATGTCTGTAAAAAAATATATATTTACAAGGGTTTCGAATGTTTCATGTCGATTGCACTTCCTATTAGCGTAAGCCATTGTGCAAAAAGTGCACCATAGAAGTCTGCATTCATCCTTACTTTGCAGCGGAGTCTAGGGATTGACCTATGCTGACGTCACGATTCGAAGGGCATCACTTTGAAGGTGCTGAGACCACCTGTTTCTGCGGCTAAGATGGATCTTGTAGGCTTTCTCTGGGTGGAGGTTAGGTCATCACTTTTTACACGGCCGCATTGGCGTGCAACAATTCCGCGTTCCTCTCGCGTGTTCTTATCATGATGCTCGTTGAAGTGATAAATTGTCCGGTCATCCCGTTTTTGCAGCGGTGCCTGAACGTGGGGCCGGATCTGCCAGGTGAATTCGATGCTCGGACGCGAAGTTCGTTAGTTTTTTCCGCGATTCTGTGGTCCTGCGCTACATAAATATCTGCAAAAATATCTTGAAATCAACTGTAATAGTTGCTTTTAGCTTTTTATTGAAATGTACACCAATTTTCCACTTGTTTTCTGACTTAGCCTACACCGAATTATTTAAAGGCTGCATATTTTATTAAAGTTAAAAAGCAGTATGCTCACTTTCTGTATTAATGAACGAGGCTTTTATAATATGCTGCTTTTCGTGATGCCCGAAACTTTTCCAATTGCAATGTTATAACTTCGCTATATAGGTAGTACATTCATTCATCAAGTATTTCTCTCGACTTTTCCATTCCATGTTCATTATTACAAAAGGGCTTTTGAACAGATGAATAACCTGGTGGCTATTTTCACAAGCGATAAATAATTCAACAGATTAAAGACGCAAGTTTTTCTAGGTTCAATCCATATCTTGATAAAGAGAGAATTATAACAAACGCCGTCATTTCACTTGGCGCAGGAAAATCATTTCGAGCATGTCTATGAAATATTCATAATATAAACACTCCACAGAAAAGTTCTACAGAACTAGGGTCGATAAAACATAAATTCCAACATTATAAACTGAACATTTTTACTAGATTATATTATAATTTGTAGCTCGATGAAGTGGCTCTGCCGTGTTTAGGATGTTGATTGTGATTGGCCTGTGACAGAGGCCTGTGTTATCCAATTAAGCACCTTATTTCAAGAGCCTGTCTTACATAACGTATAAAAGCTCATGTTTAATCATTTGATCACTTGCCGATATCGTGATTCAATCTCCGCCTAGATGTGTGACTGTAATTGGATGTTCATAATGAGCTGCCCACCCGTTACTGTGGTGACCACCCGTTACGGTGGAGTCTTATTTATAAGAAACCTTTAGGTACAGCTGTTTAACTCGCCTTCTTATTACTGCAAAGCATGTATAGCGACAATTTGTCTACCACTTTCAATCAAAACCCCCTAGAAAATCTACGCACCCTTCTCCTCGGTGAAACATTACTTAAATTAATGTAACTACGCACTTGAATTATTCTGCAACAGGTGAACTTACCGAGTTTTCTACTTTGTTTCAGAGACCTTCAAGATAACAACATCACCGTGATCTTTGAAAGCGATTTGGACGGCATGCGAAAACTACGGATTTTGTAAGTATTACTTCAGTGGACATGTTTCATCTTGGAACAAAACAAAATACCTACAAACACGCAATTCTGCAACAGTACCAAATTCGGTACACTCTAAAAAAAAGTATAACCCGTCTGGCTATATTATCTACGAAACTCAACCCCTTTGTTTTGTGTTAATTACCGGAATTCTCCCGTTTGGTAATCATATTATAAAGCAGTGCATGTAACAATAAGGGTCAATCGTAGGTGGTAGGAGTATATCTGCCAAAGCGCGTGATGGCTTATCATTTTGGTGTTTATGGATGGGGTGGACGAGGTTGGTGTACGGGACGGTTGAAGCCTGAGGGAAATAAGGGATTAAATGGGTTTGGTTGGGAATCCACGTTGAGATTGTAAAGCTGGATTCGATAATTGCCGGCATGTAAGCCCGTGGCGCAGCCATTGTCACGTGGACGGCGACCACGCGCTCTATAATATTATATTGGTTGGTGAACACGGTTCGAGTCCTAGCCTAAAAACAAACCTAAAATGTAACGGAGCAGGACTCAAATTAATATTTCGTGTCATTTTTGTATTTGGGGGCATATCCTAGTTGTCGACCGGTAACTAGGATATGTAAAGTAAATTGCAGTGCAGTTTAACCATTGATAATTCATCAGCAAATATAATTTGGACTTACGTGATAGAGTGCATCATAGGTAAATTTAAAGATTTGTGAGAGCTTGCTTGAATTTTAAACTTTCTGCTGAGCAAACGAGCCGGCAATACGTGATATGTACCACCCGATGGCGCTTGTGGCCTTTATTTTTAAAGAACCTTTTCAATTAAATGATTGCGAATTAAAATATTAGTATCATGTATGCACTCATCGAGGTCAGCATAATGAAATAAAGATGAGTTTAGAGTAAATAAGTCTCAAATGTGAGTAATCTGTGAGAAATAACGATATGAACATTTTAACACTCCAAACGACGGTGATTTCATAACTAACTTTTTTTCGGTAAAAAATCACTTGGTGGCCAATTTTCTAGAAAACAGTTTAACATTGGCGCTGGACCTCTGACTATACCTATAAACTCAATGGCACCATCTTTTGAGCTTTCTATGGACACTATACCTACAGCTTTTTCAGGCAATGATATTTCAATAACTCCAGAAAAACCAAAGCACATACAATATTTGACTCTGAAAGAATAAAACATGATAAGATGTCTATGTGGGGTTGTCATGGGTGGGGTACGGGTACCATATTGTTTTTCCGAGTGTTGAGATGAAAGACTGGCTGATATTATCACCACCCCTATGTAAGGAAAACACAGCAGCCAGACGAGAAGATATTGTAGCAGCTATGTAAAAAAAAAAAAACTTGTGCAAAACATGCATGTTTCTTTTCCCCGTAACATTCAGACGTTCACGTTGAAACGAGCATATTTTAGGTCCATATGAAAAAAATAACAACTTTCATATATGACCGAAGGCGCGAAAGAAAGGGTCATGACCCCGCTTGTTTGTGATATGAGGGAGCAAAGGTAAAGGGTCCAATGCATTACCGTGTATCCCTCCCCCCTTCACCCCACCGTTTTTGCGAAGCTATATTCGAAAAACCACCCCGCAATACGAGTCTATTAAATTCTCACGGCTCAAGAAGCGCTTTGAACTCGGAGCAGAACGCGGGGAAAAACGCTCCGCGCAACGCGTTTCTCATCTAGCCTCGTAATATTTCTCCTCCAGCATTCAAAGGAAGTTCTTTCTCCCCAACATCTGCAAATAAAATATCGACTTCTTTATTCGTTCGCTCCATATACTTCACTCCGCGTCTAGCGCACATTCTTGCATCAATTTTTATTATTCTCTGGCAGTGAGCCATTCTCTGAGCACCAGGAGCAAAATTTTTGTGTGGATATCTTTGCACTTTGCATGCTTCAAGTAGCCGCTGATAAGACAGTAGAGTGGCCATTCCATTAGGAGCAGAGATTAATACTACGTCTTCATTCGCGGTTAATGCAGAAACGAGTTGGACCCATCGTATAAGTATAGTTGGCTTAGTTGGACCGAATGCGAGACAGAATGGTGGGACCAGATAGCAAAAGGAGTACACTTAAAACCAAGGATCTTTATGTTTGTTTCTCTTTAAACAATGTGCGATGCCAGATGATTTCTAAAAAATGTAGTACTGTTATTTCCTTTTCTTTTTTGTATTTCATATTTTTTTGTGCTTTTTCAGGCAAGTGATGGGCAACCAAATCCACACGATCGAAAAGGGAGCTTTTAAAGACCTGAAGGCGGTTGAGAGACTGTAAGTACAGCAAAAAAAAAAAGAAATGCAGCTAAATTGTTGCATTCTTCATTAAGTGCGTGTTGCTGTAGATTGCCAGGGACACATTGTTTTCGATTTTTTTTTTTTTTACCAAAACTCAACAGTGACCAGCAAAAATGGTCTCTCTTTTCTCTGGTGTTTATATATAAAGAGGGAACGTATTTCTATCGATCTGTCGGTTGATCCCCTGCAGCCCGCCATTGGAACGCTCAGAAATCTGCACTTCCTTAGTTAATCGCCCGGAAATTGAACTTGCGCAATATCGTGAAGAGGAAGTGTAGGGGATGTGAATGCTTAGGGCTGTATGTGTGTACCTCATGCATGCACAGCTATGCGGGGTAGTTATGTCTCCCCCGCGGGGATTAGGATAGAGTTTGACACTTCGGATGGGTGACAAAAGAACGATATGCATGACGATTACGCTGATATGATGGTGGTAATGGACAAAATGTCAAATTTATGGATCCAGTTGGGCTAACCTCGCGGTACTCGCTGGTTTTGACTATTCATGACTTTTAATCAGTTATTAAAATGCGTTCGTGGATCTGGTGGGTGAACATGAATAATTTTAGGTGTGATTAACACTAGTCTAGTAATGAATTGCGTGGTATTGATTGATGTTTGCCGTGATACTAATGGCGTGAGTTTTGCGTTGATAAATACACCATTAAAATGTCTTTGTCAATCGCTGCATGCATTATTTATTAGACTTGTCAAATAATTGATGCAATTTTATTCAGGACTCATTCATTTATGATAAGTGATTGTTTATTGAGACGTCCTAAAATGCCAAATGATGTCCAATGATAAACAGCAATGACCTTGGGGAGAAAATACGGCACCTCCACCGCAAATTTTCTTAACTCCACTTCTAAAAACCTCATAGCAGAATAATGTACAGAACTGCCGTCTTTAGAACTAAAAAAATCACATAATTTTCTTTAGTTTCGGAAAGTTTTCAAAATTTCATTGAGCTCCAATATTTTATCCAAATTTTGATTTCAATTAGTTTCAGTCCATCTTGTCCTAGGGTCGGGATTTTGTTCGCTCTTTTAGTTCATTCCGACTGTTCTGTAGCTAGATTCTCAAGCCATGCATTATGCAATGCAGCACGAGGACGGCCTTTAATCCATATTCACAACCGACTGGACGGTGGACTGGACTAACCATTGGTATTGCAGGCAAGACGTAAAAAGCTCCGCATCATCACAGCTTATCTCATGATAATAGCAGTGAGCAGAAGGATAATCCTTCATCGCGGCTACAGATATTGACAGCGAGTGTTCATTAAATAGTGTTTACTCTAGCATTTGATTCGGCAGGATTAGGATAAACTGTGAATGATGAGGAATGAACATGAATGATGGCCATTCTTCTGCGAACATGGCTGTGAATGATTATTATTTTACTTTCTGCTGGTTGCTATAGGATTAGTGTCAACTATACACTGAACAAATCAAAGCAATCTAGATATGCATGCTTCTAGATATTAAAATGTGTTTATAAGTTTCATTTAATTAATAGAAAACAAGTCAATTTTTTTTAACTATATTAGCGAGAAGAAAGAACTATGTCAAAGCGGTTGAATCGTTGGTTGAATGGTTTAAAAATTTATAAAACACTGTCAACATAAACGAAATATTTACTTGGTATGAAGTTACATAACATTTTCCTATTTCCATTTCTCCCGCAATTTTCTGGTCAGTTGAATTAGCCGACCGAATAAAGCGTCCACTATCTTTCTTCCTCGATTACTTACCGACGCGGCACTCATAGGCAGGGGCGTATGGACAATGATCACGCAATTGAATGCATCTACAGCAATGCGTGGATTAAATGGATCGAGTGCGATCAGAGAGAGGGAGAGACTGGAAGAGTGAACAATTAGAGTAATCGAGTTTAGAATTATGCCGCACTGTGCGCATGACGCAAGTGTAGAGGTAATCATGTTGGTGTCCGCATGCGATGGTGTCCCCATGCTATAACTCAGAGGATTTGTCGGACTCGCAGGTCCCATGAGTTGACCACGGAGAGTAAATTACATTATTTATATTGACCATAAAGGGTGGCGGCTAATAAAGTAAGATGCTATGCTGGAAGTACATGACATGCCGTGCGTTTAGAGGCATAGAGTAAAAATAAATAAGGATTCTATTTTATCACTTAGTTGAGGCGAGATGCTATGGACATGTAGCGAATTAACGGAAGATTATCTACTAAAGTTATGAAACGGTTAAATTTCTGCGAAATTATTCCAGCTAAATGCGTAACGCATGTTTTTTGTGAGCGTTAAGCAACAGTTAGGTAAAGGGATAGGTGAAAAAAACTGTATCAATGTTTCAATGTGCAGCTATGAATACAAAATGAAAAGATGAAGACAAGTTTAGAGCTACATTCGTGTCCAGCAGCTATCTATCTGTTTCTGGTAACAGTTTCACCAGGTTGTTGCTACATGTTTCCTTTAGAAATTGCCTTATTTTAATTTTTTAACACGAAGAGGACGAGGGTCCCAAAAATCCCCCCATCGTACGTCTAACCTTAAAAAAACCTCAGGGGAAAAACAATTTTGAGTAAATTCACCCCTCATTTTGTAGTGCACATATCAGCGGGGGGTAAAAATGTGTGGATGCCTTAACTGAATTTGCTCCCGAGTTACGTATTTGGAAGCCCCCTCCTCTCCTTTTGACTTCCTTTATTCGGCTTGCCCCCCTATTTTCATTCATAGCTATCAAGTGCAGGCGGGGGAACACACACAGAGGGCATGGCTACCATGCATTATTGGAGGCAAAAAAGGTTGACGAGCTAGAAAGGTTAGGCCACTTAACTGAGTTATTTCTACATTTGCTCGAGGAAATCATGGATGGAAAATTCGAATAATCTTTTGAAAGAATCGTCATGGAAGTTATAAGTTTTTTTTAGAGAGAATATTATTTTTTTTACGAACATTCCGCTAAGGGGTACACACAAAACAAGTTACAATTGTCATACTTGCAATCATAAAGGCTGCGTAAATAGAATGCCATGCATCAATTTTTCATACTCTTTATATGACAATGTTTTACAATGTAACTTCGAAAGCTTCAATTGCTGCCAGATGCTTTCCGTGAAGAGCACGGCCTCGATGAGGTCCAGTGTTGTGGAACGCTATTCTCACAGAGAGCTCTCCTCACATCCCTTAATTGCTCGGCTCTTACCATTAGTTATTCTACTTTCCATGTAAGTCATACGCCTGACGGATTCATCGACTGTCAAAGGATGCGGGACACTGAATACTCTCAACCTCATTAGTCGGGAAATCTTGTGTCCGATATCGAGTTACATGCTCACAGAGTTGCTCCGAGATCGAAATCCTGTCCGTGGCTTTTTTCAAGTGGTGTAGGGGGTGTAGACGTGGGACGGTGAGAGGTTAAAGGTGTCCGTTGCGTATCGGGAAATCAGATCGCTTTGGGATAACACAGGTAATAATATTGGATTATTAGAGACATTTGATACGGTTCATCGTGGAGCTGTGACGAATTCCGAAACGCATTCTCTAGGTTCTAGGCTTTTTGAGTACATGCATTTTCGAAGTCAGCCCGGATGTGGCACTATCAGTCTGCTTTCATCACGTAAAGCAAGAATGTGTGGGAGTGATTTAATGTGTACCTGGCATCTCTCTTTTAATCATATTGAATATTTTGGTAAATGGATAAAAAAGTTTCAATTTTATTGTTAGCTGGCTCTGAAAAAATATAAATTAAATCCTTCTTAAAAAGTCATTATGCTATGACACAAAAATAATTTCCATATATTATTCCCTAAAACTAGATATTTTTTTGAAAATTTTATTGCGATTTATGAGTAATTCTTCGCTTTCACAGAATTAGCACATGGCAGTTGAGCTTCTTTCGAAAGAGGTATGGTTCAAATTGCTGCCACAAATAACAACAAAACGTGTAAAATCTTGATTAGGTATCCCTGTTTTCTAGATAAAAGTATAACGATGTCCCCACAGAGCCCTTGGCGGCAGGGAAGCTGCGGTCCAAAGCTCCAACATTTATCCTGATCCTGATCCCTCTTCCAGAAGCAACCCTTCGGGAGGCTTGGCTCTGGTAATACACCGGCTTATGTGTCTGGCGTGTAATGGAATTTGTCCTGCCACAACGAAGATATTATGTTTACTTTATTCCCTGGAACGATCTCTTTATGTTCTGGAGACAAGGAACCGGGGAGTCTGGGGAACGTAGTTAGCACAAGGCGTAGCGCAGCTGTCAAACACACCAATAGGAAGTAGGAGTTCGTGGCCGATTATTTTGATACCTTTTCGGACTTTCTTTGCAGAGAAAGAAAATCTAGTTTGATCAACTTGTTTTCTCAAAGAAGTATGGTAGCAAAGAGAGAAAGGAACTCGTTTCATGGCGGAAAGAATGCAATATGCAAATTCAAAAAGAGAATCAGAATATTTGAAATGAAAAGTAGAAAACCGTATACATGGAAACAAATAGGAAATAGGCTCCGCGATGTCTGGAGCTAGATTTTTCTTCCGAATCGAAAAAAAAAATTGTGAGGAAAGGGAAAATAAATAAGTTTTTTTTTTTCTCGGCACAGAATTGGAAGATGATCCTCTGAGATTTGATGCTATATTTTTCAATATTTACTTATAATAACTTTTATTTATTCAGAGATTTCGGATGACTAGATTTGTGATTCTCCGTGTTAGGAACTCTTTCGAATTTCTTTGTCTATTAGTTTCTTCAGTACTATACTTGCATAACGTAGAGGTAGAACTGCAATAAGACCCCATGCAGCTCTTGCTACGTATATCTCCTGACGTAATCTGAGATGAATTACAAGCACAATTTAAATGTTCACTTTAGAGTCGAGTCTAGACCGTTGTTAAAAATTCAACGACACACTTCGGTATGTAAGTGCTGGCTCTTTGTCCACAATTATTTTGAGCTTCGTACTTGACAATTTTACTCAACCCACGTAACTTTAGTATTTGGATTGAAACTTATAATCCGGACAGAAAACTGTATTGTTTGTTTCCATTTTGAGTTTAGCGTTGGTACGTTTAGCCCTTTAGGTTAGGTCGTTCGGAGTGGACGCTCGTCTACTTTTGAGCAAGGGCACCAATAGTGTTTTCAAGGAAAGAACCACCAACAAAAATGCAAGAGACACAGCTTTCAAACGAAATTCGCCAATAAAAGCTAGAAGTCAAGAAGGCGGTGGGTCGGCCATTATTGTTCGACAAAATTCGACAAAATTTAAATTGTTAGAACTATCCGGGATTTAGAAATGTTTTTTCTCGTAATTTTGATATACTGTTTCTACATTCTAGTTCGAATACTCACAGGAAGAAAAATCACCCCATTTTCTTAAAACACGAGTAAAACCCCCATGAATTGACACAAGCGGAAAAGAATACGTCTCAATGTAAATGATCAAGACGACACGTATCTTCAGCCGGTGACATGGAAAACAGAACAGATACGACATTTCAGACTCAGTCATTCGATGGCAGGAAATCAAGATTCTTTTATATCCTCAAGGAGTTTTATTGGAATTGTAAAGTCTGTCTGCTGATTGAAAAGCTTGATAAGTGTACCTATATGAAATATGTGAATGTCTTTACGTACTACGTCTTGGCCAACCAATAAAACGTCGTATCGTCAATTCATTCCTTCATTTTTATATGCAAGATCATTCAATTCATTGAATATACCGCAAGATAATTATACATTAAAATAAAGATTGTAATTTCAATACTTCAATACAAGTAGAAAAGACTATCCGTCTTTTACCATGCTGTAATGTGACCTTACCATGTGATGTTGCCGCTATAGTTACCAATTGTACACCATAAAATAATTTTTCGCACGGTTTTCATTTGGCGGCGACCAAGGAGCCAAGGCGGCGACCTATTCTACCACAACAGAAGACCGAGGTTCCAGCCTCCTTGGCGACGACAATGCACCCACTGTTCTTTTCCTCGTCAGAGCAAATTTCGAAGCTACCTTCTGAAGAGGATAGGAGCATCGCCCAAGAATTTTAATTTACATACATTTGTCAACACAATCGAGTATGTTTACTTAAGCCATTATATACGATTGCGAAACATGGCAAACATCGGCCTATAGCCCCTATAGACAAATATTAACTATATGCAAATAAGGGAGGTGCTACAATTTATGCGAGACAAAATTACGTGTGATCTTATAAATATTTTTTAAATAGATTAAAATTTAGCGGGTTTTAAATAAATCAGTTTTATTATATTTAAATAGTTGGATAAAATTACCATTTTACACCGTCAATAAAAATAACTGGTTTTTACTGAAAGTCCCATTGTAAAAAATTGAAATTTTAAGTGGCAAATAAAAAATTCATTTCCAATCCATCCTGAAGTCCAAAAGGGATTTGTAAATTAAAGTCTTGGGCTGATTTAAAAATTTAAAAGGGACTTAGTATTATTTGTGTTTTATCAAAATTTGCTTCCTATTTAAGGCACTTTTTAATTAAAATAGCATCGATTCATCTTCTGTTCAATTAATACTTTTTAAGTCAATTTTGTTACCTATCTTTTGCACACATTTTCAATTATGAATTTCTACTATCATTCACATGGCGAACATCATCATTTAGCGCTGAGCGCCTGTAGTACACCACATACACCACATACACCACAACATGAATGGCCAACATTTCCTCTGTTCTTATTAACTAGTATTTGAGGAAACTAATGAAGCACCTTACAACAATAGTCTTGCTTATACGAGATATCATTGATAGCCAGATTCATCTTACATGTCAAGAAGTGGAGGCTGACAGCTTTGACAAGGACAGGAAACTAAACAGTGATGTATTTATCATGAGAATGGAGCATGATTGACAGAGAGGATACATATGTAGTAGACACTCTAAGAATACTACCATAGCTCGTAATTAAATCGGCTTATTCTGAAAGCAGGGCGTGATCGCAGTGTAAATGCAGTACCCCATATGTAACTAAGTGCTACTTGGCATTACGTCGAAACTCTGAGGAAAACGAAATAAAATCGTTTATTACTACTTACACAGTGAATTAAAATTAATTTGTCTCGGAAGAAGTTGATGAAAGAGCTGATAGACCCAGTTCTACGATTTCAAAACCTGAATGATGATCTTGAATAATCGACGACGTCTTACAGAGCTGATTGAATATTTTATTATTGTAATAAAATGCTTCTGATTTACACCCATTCAATGTTCTTGGAATTTAGTAATTGATTGGGCATATGCGGCATGGGTCCTAACTCTTGGCTCACGCGTGTATCAAGAAATCAGGAGGCGTAATATACAGCGTTCCTTGACAAGGAGTGGCATTAGCATAGCTTTTAGCATAGTACTACCACCTTGTCCTATTATCTATGCATGTATTGTACACTACCCCACAATTTCACATGGATTTCCTCTGTATATTTAACCAATTCTCATTGTACACTTACTCGAATGCATGGTTCCGGGGCATGTCCCATTTTAAAATTCCTAAAAATCGAAGTCGGACAGCAAAAACAATCAATCTAGTCTTTATATTTTCTTGGTAGACGCTACCTGTGTTTTATCAATCATTAAATGGGGTCCGTTTTCGCGCATTTTCTAACTTCCTCGTTTTGTGTGTCTATCCTAAACCAACATTATGATGGGAATAATTTTGCCTGCAAGCCACCTAGTGTTTGCCCAGCGTCGCGATGTACCGTATTGGTACGTCGCGACGCCCAAGGTGGAAAGCGGCGTCGCCGCGGGCGTCGGTCGTGGTTCGTGACGCCACCGATAACGGAAGTAGGAAGTAGTGAAACATGCGCTACATGCTGCGATTCTCCTATCACAACACGTTTGACAGATTAAACAAATGCCGCGCTCTAGGAAGAGAGCTTTCTGGGGGAGAATCGAAAACGTGTGGTTTCTGTTGGGAAAATGTTCTCAACGGGATTTGGGTGTACTTAGAGAGTCCAGAGAAAATCTTCTTTGAGAGGTGTAAAAACAAGGAAATGCATTAGAGTGTCTACGAACGTAAAAAGCCTTCAAATGGTTTGCAATTAAAGGTTTCCTCTTCAACCACCTTCAGTGAAACATGTTTTTTGTATACGTGCCAGCGCGAATTCACGTTGTTTAAACCTTGCATTGTGAATACAAAAAAGAAGACAGCCCACAGCACTCAAAGAGTAATTCGTGTCCAGAAAAAAAATCGTAACAGGTACTTTTATGACATCGTGATCTAAAATGTTTTCAATTATTCGTTTTGCTGATCTGTCCTCTGGAAGTTACATTTTTTCGCTGTGTTTGTTTATCAAATCGTTCCTGTTCGCCTGAGGGCTGCGAAGAGGATAGTTTAACGCAAGCTGTTAATTGCCAAAAACAGAAAATAAAAGTCATCGTCACATCATTGGTTCGGGCAAGCACCGCAGTAAAACAATTTTCATATACCGTATTTTAAACAGTTTCAAAATAAACGAATGGCATGGAAAATATTTATGTCTACGACTCTTTCCTTGTGCTTCGAAGTTAATTCTGTCTTAAATCATATGCAAGATGGGCAGAGCCATAAATCTGCAATAGTTGCATCTATTTTTAAAAGCTACGAGTTCCTGACTTTACTTATTTACTCTCCCAAGGGAGAACCGAAGAGATGGAGTAGGTGAGGATTGAAACAAGCCGAAAAGAATCTTGCCATCTCGACTAATTGGTTGTGTCATATGTTTTTGCTACACTCCTTCACTCAGGTGCTAGCTTTACAGTTCCATCTCCAGCCATCTGTCTGTCCAAGCTAGACTCAAGCAACTATCTCTGAACCAAACCATTCTCAACACACCTCATCGCCGATATGTACGAATCTGCAGCTCGCAACAGTACGCTGCAAAGCTTTATCTATCATGTAAGAGACATTACTGTAATACAACTCGTGTTTAGAATCCGATTAGCAACTGAGATTTGAGGCTACTAGGATTTGATTACACAGTATAGCGCGATAATGATCCTCGTTGCAAGTATCGCCGATTCATATTTCTTGCAAATTGATTATTTCTGTGTAATTTTCGTTCGCATGCTTGGAATAACTTGCAAATGTATGTATCACTCTGACTGAAGCTTGCCAAGATGGAATATCAGAGATGAAGCAATGTGCTCATTCATTTTTATTATGTGGAATAAACATCGTTTTATTATAGCACACATGAGCTTCATTTTTCTGAGTTTTATGCTCTCAAAATTACACGTAGAATTTCCCATTCTATTCATTATTACGTAGCGGTTTGTACCACATGCAAGGAAAAATGGTAGAGTCTAGTCGAGAGAGCCTGCATGGAGAGACACAAAGACTACTTTCAAAGTAATTGTGGAAAAATTCAAATGTGACGATCTTTCTTAGCATTTTCTTGCCATTCCTGTGCTGTGAATAGTAGTCGTTTACAAAGAGAATGGTTTGATCAAAGCGCAGTGTTTTTTGTCCCATGGACCTGTTCTCACTTAATCGTACCAGTGATTGTGTGTGCCCATTAGCTACTTCCTCTCTCTCTGTGTGTGTCTCCCCCAATTCTAGACCAGAATAAGTGCAGCACAGAAATCAATCTAGCTGGCCGCAAAGTGAATAGAGAGATCTGTCGGGGAGAAGGACGAAGAAAAGCAAAAGCAGACAGTGAAATATGAGGTGCTGAGTAGGGGAAGTAGACGATGAAAATGTTCAAGGATATTGAGAGCAAGAAAATATTGTATAAAACTGGGAAATTACCAAAGTAACTCATTTTTCGCAAATCTCTAACACTAGCTTCCCTTGGCTTTGATAAATACACATGAGACCTATCGCCAGAAGTGCATGTCGATAAACGATAAACGATTTTGTAAATATTTTTCTCTCAGGTTCAATAGTTCTTCCCTATGGTTGAATGAACTGATGCTGACTGCCGAGTTACATCTTCCTGTTTATAATACAAAATATAGCTGGGATGTAGTATTTAAACCATGACTAGCATTTTTAATTTCATCTATAGATCACACCGAGTAATTAGAACTGAGTCTAGTTGTAGTATCCCACTGCACACGAAACTACACCGCAATTAGTTCAGCAATAATTTATTCACGCAGATGTGATTCAGGACGTGATGTGTTTTTGTAACCGGCTGAGATTTACACGCGTCGCGACGGTAGGTGCAATGAATTATTTCTTGGACGCCGATGTCAGGCGTAAGCGAAGGACGCAACAAATCAAATGCGAACACGGACCGTGTTTTCTTTTTACTGTAATGACCTTGGCGGATGTATCAATCCGCGTTGCGATCTGACCAGGAAACCGCGTAACGACATTGCTGTAGAGAAAATTGTAATACAGTTTCAGCTGACAATGCCGTTGAAATTAGCTTCATCGAGAATATAGATGTAATTTTCTGTTATGTGTCGTTATGTGTTTTCCGTCCTGTAGCGATGTGCAATCTCGCATCTGCCAGTTCCTGAACATCTGACAGAAGCGAATGTCACATCTCTAGCTGTCAAGCTCGTCGCCTCACAGAAGCACAGAAGCACAGAACTTGCTTCTGTTAGTTGAAGGATAAAACTTCAAGGCACAGATCATCATATAAAATCACGGACAGATACGATTTCCACGCGGATATATATATTTGTGTCGATAGTTCATAAAAATATTTAAAAAAATTCTAAAATTCTAAAATCACGTCGCGAACGTTTGCCAATTTTACGCCCATTTTTCCTGCCACTACCAGCAATAATGATTTCCCCCAAAGTTACTAATTATGTTCTCGTTACTCTGCGATGATAGATGTTCAGTCTGAACACATGACAAGGCACTGAAAATCTTGATCTTTATCTAAAACTAGACCACTGATTTAACACAGGCACATGTTTCGACGAGGACGCACACAAACACCGAAACCAAAGTGCTACCTCACCTTGAAATTACCTCGACAGTCACGTACGACTTTCGGTATATTTAACCCTTCATAAGCATTTTAATAGTAAACCATAAACACCATTAAAAGATTTGCTGTTCGAATCCAGCCTTTTAATGCCCATCTGATGAAAGCTGTTGAACTGTACAGCTGGCTTGCGCACGTACCCTAGAGCGGCAAACACCATAAAAACGAGAACCAGAAAACCTAATAACCTCTTCGGCGTGCGACCATGTCTACGCTTTCCCACTTCCTGTCGTCTTCAACGTCACGGGTAATGTGCACCGATCGATAATTATTTCATTTTTGCGGCTTACAATAATTGCTATTCCGTTTTATGTACTACCCCGACTATTTACGAAGCATTGTTTGGCATGTTTTCTTTTTGTCAAATTTACGACGCATTCACTCTGCTTGTAAAACGCGTTTTAGCGGAATAATTCCCACACGAATGCAATTACGTTTACCACTGCTTTTAATAAACAGGTGTCTTTAATTGAAAAATAAAATTGTTAATTTTCTCAAAAGGGTCACAAACTTATGAGCAAATTACTGTTAAAAAATTGTTACAGCTAATCTTTATGAAGATAATTTGAAAAGTGCACATGCACATGTCTACTAGCACAAACACGCGAGTAATAAATATCCCTCGTGCCTTGTTGCACTCCTACGTGAGGTTGCGATTTAATTTTGCACTTTATTATCTCGGTGCAACAGTCGAGTCTATTGCATTTGACATGCACCGCGCTCCATGGATGCAGGTGAAGTTTTAGGAGCCCACACCGAATGCAAAACACATAGATTGCTAATAAACCTTATTCGAGGCGGCCCACCTTTCAATCCTGTAGACACTTGGTGAGCTTTTATTAGCAATTAAATTGTTCTGGACGAGACAACACGGGAGTGTAGGTGTGAATGATAACTGAAGGGTGTAGGCATCGGGATGTTAGGTCCACCCAACGCATCATGTGCTCACGCTTGATGTGTCGAGCCTGTCGACTGGAGTCCTATAGGCTTTCTGATCGCGGCATGCAATGAAAAACACAGTTGATTTGTTTGATTCTAGAACTGACTCAAATTGGAATGATTGTATGGAAATCAAATGCCTCGGTCTTACCAAGACAAGATCTCATTGATTTATTCATGGAAGAAAGCAGTCAAAATTATAAAGAAAGATAGGAAGTGAACAACGTAGTTACTGTCTTCAATCTATGTGCATTTTGATTTACAACCGAAAGTTGCATTTTATTTCTCATAGGTGTTTCGATCATGAAACTATCTGATAGCGAATGATTCATAAATTCTCACACCGTTGGTTATTGCGAACCTTGCAAGTCGTATCACGAAGCCAGTTTGCAAGAATTATTTTTCAATCATTAAATTTTACATAGTTTCATTGGCGTGTAACTTTAATGGGAATTGAAAAATAGTCTCGTGAATCTCTGCAAGCTAAGATGTGTCGTGTGTTGTATGCCGTGGGTCTAACAAACACCGTCTTCCACCAACAGTAGGTGTCTTCCGTTGGATGTTGCTGGCGACTTGAACACTTTATTGGGCCGCCTCGTGTTTAAATCTTCCTCGTTCCGATGTCCATCCATTCTTCTTAGTTCTTACACGTCCACGAGCACCAGTTACACGTCTTCAACTCGAGAAACAAGCGGACTCGCCTCGCGGTATGCAAAGCTCGCTGAAATTTATCGACAGACAGTTTTTTTCAGTAAGAAAATGAATTCCAGAATCGATGACCCCGAGCTATAAAGCATTGCGCTTGTGAAGTAGGAAAAACGTTGCTTCTCTCTTTTCTCCCATGCCGTATTCGCGCCAACCAGTTTGCATTCTTTCGGCACGTAATTTGCCTAGTTATAGGAAACGAATCACAGAAAAAAAAAAAAAAAATCTTCACGCAAAAATCCTGTTTTTCTTTAAACTAAGTATACCTGAAAAAAATTTGCCTTTGTAGGCGGTGGTGCGTAAACGGTCTCTCAAGCAGTCATACCATAACCATACTTCTTTTTTGTAATCTGGAATTAACCATAAAAACGCGTCCTGCCCTTTCATGTACATGAAGTCTTCCTAACTATAATCGGTTTTTCTCCCCTTAAGACTATTACACAAAGCCAACTGACATACATGTAAGAAATTCCACCGCATCTACATTCCTGCTTACCTTCTTACAGCAACTTTTAACAATCTGCGTCTTTTCTTTGACTAACTTGACGGTCCTTGCACGTAACGTAGGTATCAAAACCGCAACCACAAAATTTGCTAGTACTAAGCTTTACTAATAAAACATTATCACTTCAAACTGAATCGTGTAAGTCGAGGAGCTGGCTTCATAGTTGCAAATCAAGTTAAAAAACGTTTCAACGTTTCTCTGCGCAGCATGATCACACATTGATTGTATTTAAAGTAGCAGCATGATCGAGGCACTCTGTTATTTGATTGATTGCCCGTGAGATGATACGCATGTGTGGTCTATCTGACATGCCGAGAATTGACCCCAGGGTCGTGAATCTCATCTTAATGCAAGTGTCATATGATTCCATCACATTTATACCCAGAGCCCCATGCCCAGAGCATTAGTCTACCTAGTGGTAACACTTGCATGGGTTAGCCAGTGAGTGAGGATGCACCATGCGATCAATTCTTATTGTAACGAATTTTTTAAAAGAGTTATAAAAATAAAATGTAAATGCTACACGCTCTCGTCGGCAGTGTATCTTCGCCTGATTAGAAAAGCCACTCAAAAATGTTAAAATGGCTGTATTTTTATTCTGGTTAGTGGTTACGGCTAGATTGAAAGAAAGATGAAACTGTTCTAACCGTGATTTAAATTGGAATGTGACAAGCTAAGGACGAGAAAGGACTCCCATAGCTAATTTAAAATTTAACTTTTCGTGTTATATTCCTTATTAAAGTTAGTTTTAGATTGGTTATTTCGCTTCCCTGCTGCTGGGCAATTGGGACCAAAGAATGGCAGTCGTGACATTCTAAAATTGCCGATGCATTATCTTAGGAATTAAATTCGGATGGGATTGTACGGGACTAGGCGACGTGATGAATTACTCATTGCCACTTTGTCGATTAAAAATGAAAAAAATCCGAGTTCAACCAAATATTACGAAGAATTAGGATATGAACCAAAGAGTTACCGATATTATCTCTGTAATTTTTCATGAAAACTGGCTAAAAATCGACAATAACTTATTACCATATCATAATGTCATAAAAACCCTGAGGCCATACTATGAATGTGTATATTATACGCTAGTACAGTTATGATACCCTGGCATGCGGAGTGTACAGGGTGCCAACATACAATTTCGCCAGTTTCCACCACCGCTGTCACCATTGTAACGAAGTAATTACCAGCCAGAAGCCAGAGAGTGGGGGGGGGGGGGGGGGAGGTCGAGCTCGGTGATGTTAAGACACAACCGGAAGCCTCATCTTATCCCGATACCCTTGCTCCAGGCAAGGGTCTACAATGGGTGCAATTAACAGGAGCAAGGTGCAAGACAATGGAAATGCACGCTTCCTGTTATGTGAATAGCAATTAGGTCGGTAACACGTCATGCATGCAGCGCTTCGTACATGCAATTGTTATGTGTCATGTGTAAACAGGGTAATTTTTTAATTCTGACGCATTAACTTTTGAATTGGGTGTATAATGGTATATGTTGTCGCCGAGTTAAGTTATGAATTTTCAGAAATCTCGTTGGTTATTTTTTGATGTACCATGGTCTCTGTAGTGGTTCATATAAGGGTAGTTAAAGATAAGCTAGCTACTCATAGTTTCTTTTGTTTTAAGCTAGAGATACGGACTGTTTGACGAAATACCTTCCATCTTTCTGCTATCGGAGCTAGACCTACTTGAGTTTTAACAGTTCGAAGCACTCCGATATAAGCATCATACTGGCACTTAGACCCTGGTTCTAGTTGGGCCTTTGGGTGACCACCATCTTACCCATTTCTGTACAATCGATCCTGATGAAGTATTCCTGTCCCTTTTGCTTCGACCGAATGCCGTATTTGTCCCGTGGCTATCCGTGTTTTCACATATGAATAAAGGACTCTGGTTCTGCTTTATGGTATGTCGATTCGTGATCTCCTTGGATTCAGTGGAGGCACGATCTCTGGAGCGCTTATCGCAATCCAGCATTGACCATGCTGCATGCTGCAGCTTCGGTCGACGATTATTCTTCCGGTATTGATCTCTAAAGACGACTTCTTGAGGTTGATTGTACCCTTATACTCTTTGATCCGCGACTCTTTTTGTTGAGCATTTCGTGGGGAAATTCTTCGTGACGTGAGTTGGCAAAAACCACAAGAAAATTATTTATTTACTTATTTCTCTCGTGATTCGATGGAACGGATCGTGTATAGGTGAAGGCAATCAGTCTGGTTGGCATATCTTCAATGCTTGGCTCAAATGGGTTTATTGTCCGATCGCTTAGGAGGGGTAAACATCCCTCGTGATGGAAAGGGTGCAGCATCTTATCTCAACTCGATTGATAATGGAACCGCTTCAGCTAGCATCGTGCGTGGTTCAGGCTTAGCATGCGTGTCTGCCGATTTTCACAATATTTTCCCCTTTTTTCCAGACACTTCCTCATCTCCACCCTCGCTCTTTACTCTTTTCCTGTATGTTTTTTTGACTATCTTATAAAAACTTTCCGAGAACTTTCGGTGGAGATTTATAAAGCTGTATTTTTATTTCAATAAAATCTCGTGAGTTTGCTGCAAATTTGAAAAAATGAACCTTTTTATTTTACGACGCATAAAAGGGAGATGTCAGAATTGAAATCATAAAAAAATGTTACGAGGTTCTCTATCTCTAGTTCAATTTCCTAAAGTTAAATTATATAGTGTATGTAGACTACGATAACAATAATACACTGCTGCAATAACTTGTAAAGTGAAATTTTATAATTTCAATGACAAACACAACGCTCGCTCATCCCCTCTGATTTGATTCCCTATTTTGATATAAATCGCCGCTGACAATGGACCACATCGCCATTGACCCCTCCTGTATGCCAACATCCCAGATGAATTGCCACATTAGAAGCAACGCGTCCTGTCACACTCCTTTACAATTGATAGCTCCGAGCCCAGGTGCATATCAGGCAGCTCACACACGCGCTAGACTCAGTACTCTGTACAGCGCACGCATAATGCGTATTTCGTGCGGCCGCACATCACAGACAGATTTCCGAGCAGTTCTTCCATTGTTGCCCAAGGGATAAACGTCAACAGGCGGCCATATTTAATTCTGTATCAATAACACGGCTGAATGGCTAGCTGTGCTATTCGCCGTGGGAGGTGAGAGGTTAGTTTCGGTGGCTTTGTGACAGTATTGTCGGTAATCCTGGTCCCTTCCCAGGAGGATTGCCTGTGCCGGTCGGGATGTGCCTGTGCATGCATCCGATTCTGATATGAGGCGATGCGGCGAATGCGTCTCCTGTATTCCTGATCCGTTCAGCGTTGTCCCGGATCGCGCGGCGGAGGCGGCGGCGATCTTTTTCTGGATTGCGGTTGGTTGCTCGTGGTGAGCAAGCAGATAGGGAACTTTACTCGAAGTGATCAAACGCTTCCGACAAGACAGGGAACTTATGAACCAGGCAGGGAACTTACGGACAAGACAGGGAACTTAAAAACCAGGCAGCGAAGCTTTGGTCCGCACACCAAGATTAATCTTCGAACGCGGGTGTCGGAATCGTTTTATTTTTCTTTTTGTTCAAATGGCGTACCCAAGAAAGTTCTAATTAACAACTTTGCTCTCTTTGACAATATTGACACGGAAATAATTGATATTTGATATGCATACTTTTTGAAGAAAACTAATTAAATTTCTCGAATCTTTGTAATACCATGATCCCCTTGAGCGTGTCTGAGTCAGACTTCTACGTTCCACCCTCCCTCGACTTTGGTCTTCGCGGTGTTTGCCGGACATCTCAGGAGAGATCTAATAATGACTTGCCTCGCGATTTCATTTCACGTGCAATGTTCGCGCATAGGCCTGACTGGATCAGAATTAAGCATCAAGTCTTCTCATTCCAGGCGTCCTATTTCTCCACCAACCGGTGCGCCCTGCTACACTGTCCACTGATTGGATATCACACCATCTAATTATGTCCATTATTATATTGCCTGCCAGTTTATAGTTTCAAATTAAAATACCGCATAATAATAACCCTGTCAGTATCTGTTTTGTGCTACTCAACTGCCTAACTACCTCATGATCAGCCCATAATTGATCAACAAAATCTCATTATCGACCATATTATATTTTGGTATTGATTAAACATTTTTTGTTTATTTCACCCTTATCTTATATTTATTTCTTTTAAATAATTGGATTTTGGACATGCATTGTGCTTGGTACGCCCCACTAATTAACTACCCTCTACCTGAATCTACAATTTCTCTTGGCACAGCAATACCCATTAATTTGTTATCACGCCGAGCGCTATGCATTGCTGTGAAGCCAACCCGCTTCCTTATTTGTCGCTCTCCTAATGACTAATGTAGTGTAACCTAACCTTAGGCAGGATAGAATTATGAAGTATTCTCATTATTGTTCTATGTAGCGGTTGTAATTTATGGCCTTTGGGGGCTGGGGCTGCATTCTCCACTCTTATGCACTGCAGGGTGAGGGGAAGAAGGCCTCACCCCTCTAATAATTCATCAAGTAATTAGCCAGAAGTATTAATATGTGGATGTGTAACATTGCATGCGGTGATCTTGGCTTGTTTGCAAATGCAAGGGATGCTCGTGTAGGGGAAGAAACATCAAGAGGATGTTTTACCTGATGTCTTGAAGATGTAGGGGACTGCTTATTTGGTTCTAATGTATCAACAAGATGCATTTTCTTTTAACCAAAACTAAAATATAACTCTCGAATCAGCAATAGAAGAAAATCACTTGCCAGTTCACGTAATCCAATTTGTTTTTCAATCGTATTATAAGTCTATATCGCCTTGCCGATCTCTCTTATGAAAATTATTTAAAATTCAATTACGTTTCTGTGTGTACCGCATTAACGAGGTAAACATTTAAAACAAACACATGCAGTTTGTTATTACAAACATGCACTCGAAACATTAAACATTGCGTAACCAGCAACCGTGAAATAATTACAAACGCGTTTGTTCAAAGCGTTTCCTAGTATAGATGCTTTTTCTCTTCGTGTGTATACTCGGGGAAATATAGCACGGTGAATCCGCTCATACGAATAAAAATCATAATTAAAAATTAAATCGTGCTGAACCAGCGATTATTCCGTGAGTACAGCTCCATTTCACTTGTTGAGCTTACGCTCATTGAATTATCACATTGTAATTGAATTTGCGCCAGGTCTCTATGGTCGGGTCTAGACAACCGAAATTACAGCAACATTTCCTGTTCTGTATACCAACGTCCAGCGCGGCGTTTCCACCGAAAATGGGTGCTAAAGATTCTGCAATGTGAGTTCTGGCAACGAGAGGAAAAATACGATGGATTACCTTTTTGTATTGTTTCTTTAAAATTACCAGATGTGATTTTTGTCTCATTGGCAACAAAAACATTCCTCGAAATCATAAACAACCGCAATCTTATAAAGTATTCATCGATGCAGAATTCCAATCGCGTCTAGGTGCAGGGAAGGCACGCACCATGCTAGTTGCGTGCCTGATTGACTGATTGTGCGTGCGGTTTGAGCAATCAGCCGCACTCGACGCTCAGCCGCGACACCGGCCGTCGAGGCAGCGTCGCGACGCCGACGCCGAACAAAGCCCGCTGATTGCGGCGTAGGCACAATCAGATTGGGATCACTCGGTGATGCCCGCTGGCCGCTAGCTAGCGGATTGGGGCAATTAGATTTCATCTCATATCGCATTCGAAAGTCTCAATGATCAATGAGAACACAATGTAATCGAGAAGCATTCACTGTGCTACCGGAATTAACTTTGTTATCGGCTTTCAAGTGGAGTTTGATTTGCGATGATCTAATAAAGATGTATTTCATCTGTGAATTCAATGCTAAGAAACTCTTTATTTAACTTCATTCTGGATGAACTGGAACAGAGATGAATCACATTTAAGATTTTGAGCTGCTTTTTAAAATCTCTCGTGTTTGTCCTCGTCACTGACTTTGCTTGAGGAGATACGCGCTGCGTTAAATCAAGGATCGATCATTTGAATAAAATGTGTCGTAGACACAATCTAAGGGTTTCTTTAAATTATTTTTTCATAGTTCTGGGTGAAATGTCATTATGATATATCACGGTAGCTGTCGTCTGAGGTTGCCATAGAAAAGCGAATGTAAGATATTTTCTATCCAGCATCTGACATAACTCAAAGAAAGCCAATCTTATCCTAAAATCAATTTCATCCTCCAACATGTTTCATTACCTACCACGAATACAATTACAAACCCAACCAAACATGGACCAAAACGTCACACTGAAAAAACGACACTCTTCTTATTAAAATAAATTTTTCTTATCTCAGTTGCACACACTTATTTTTAATCAAATTCCGGTCAATAATGGAGCATGATTTCTCTGATGTGTCAGTGTCCATCTTGTTCACGCTTCACATTCAACTCCAGTTTAATAATTGTTGATGTCTTGTCTTTTCCAGCCGCCTGAACAACAATCACATTCAACACATTCCCGATATGCTCTTCGGCAACATGGCCAGCCTCCTTCGACTGTAAGTAACATGGTAACTAAGGAGCCACTCACTAGAACGTCTTGTATCACAACATGGTCTTAGTTTTCGACTGACATCTATCAGAATTTCTCACACGTTGCTTCCTCGCGGCCACTGCCTCTCAGTTTCTTGATGAAAATTCGAGTTCTGGATTGGCAGCAGCCAGGAGTCAATTGGAAATTGTTGAAAAGCAGCCGGAACAAGAAACGTTGTTAAGAAAATAATGGATACCTACAGTTCGAACTTTTGTTATCTTCAGAAACTTCCAAGTTTCTCAACCCTTCTCAAATAGCAACTGTTTGCTTTTTAAGACCTGGCTGAAATTTCAAGCAATTTTTTTCTGTTAAACGACGCTTATAGCGTTCTATATATTCACACACAAGTTTTGAAAATAACTTTATCTTTACTGCTAAGAAGCGATCAATCAAAAGGTATACAGAACAATACAGTGGAGTTGAGTCAAGTTTCACGGTGTTCGAGAGGTGGTCATCATTGTTCAATGCACACTCGTTAGCCGAAGGAAGCCCTCTCCGAGTTTTCTTAGCGTGCAGCCTTACAAAAGCTCACACCGCCCGCCCTCAGTGAGAACTTGGCCATCCCAGAGGAAGCAATAAGATCCTTTGTCTTGCCCTTCCTCCGGCACATGGCATTTCAAGTCAAGTGTAAGACATTCGCCCTTATATCTGTTTGGTTGCGTTCAACCCTTTACTGCGGCCCGTTGCAGTATGCCGTTGCCCCATCAAAATAATGCAAGACTTGACAATTGAACAACGTTTGAACCACCTTGCTAACAATCTTCAATTACTTTTGCTTGTTTTCTTATTTGGTCAAAGGTCAAGCGTAAAAATAAGTAAATATTTCCATATTTGGTCACTTCTTGTTAAGCTAGTATTTCATATAAGGTCACAAATCACTGGAAAAGAACCAGGCTCGCTTGCGTTGCGGACATATGCCAATTTTGACGTCTCTATAGGCCTTGGGCCATAGAAAAATCGAAGAATAATTTACATGATATTAGCCATGGTTTAAGAACAGTTATTATTGGATACTAAATTACCTTTGTTTGTTTTAAATCAAAATAAACTTAAAAAGAAGTATCGAATCATCTGAATTGGCGAAATTTGGCAACTATGCTCAGATGTACAGAAAAAATTACTTTTTACCCGTTAAACAGCGAATTGTCATGGCGTTATTGGTCGCCGAAACTTAAATGCTCTAGTACCTACGGCAGGGCGTTGAGAAAAGTGTTTTACTCGATTTTTGGGACTGAATACTAGAATTGGATACACTCGGAAAGAGTTGGTCGTACCCTATCGTCCTAACGTTCCGACGTTCCGACATTGTACGCACATTGGCCAAGCCTCACGAGGACGTTCCATCACGTGTCTAGCAAATGTTGATTGTCGTGATTTCATCCGGAAAATGAGATCACATTCCGCAGCTTCTAAAATCCGCACCCGTCAGCGACAACGGCTGGGCAGGGTTTCCCCTACACTCGAGGCACTGTAGCACCAACGGTAGCACCCTTGCAGCGCGTGTAGCACGTGTAGTTTGGCCTGTTTTTGAAGGGTGGCGGAATTCCTTGCTGAGCATTCCTGGCGGTGTGCTTTGAAAACTAAAAGCTTACCGTGTTAGGTTTTGTTTTGGTTACATTTTCGTTGTACCTGTTTTCAGTTTTAATTTATATAACTCTGTTGATGAGACGATTAGTAGGTACTTGGTAGAGGTGGGGTAGGGGTTAAATCAAATATTAAAGGATGTGTTTTATTAAGCGGCGAATTGTAAAGGAATAATAATAATATATATTTATTTAATGAGCAAAGACAAAGTACAAGTACAACAAAAGGTGAGGTTAACAATTTTTATTCAAATTTCATTTGATCGTTCAAACATCATTCAAATTCTATGACTCGGTTGAAAACTAGCAAAATTTGTACACAATAAATAAAAAAACAAACGTACAAGTTTAACACACATATAGTTAACAGCTGATGTTGCAGTGTAAGACATTACATCTCGCTTACATGTTTACTAGGGCTGTGTAAAATTTCAAAGCAACGTTACTGAAATGTGTGTGTGTGCTCTTTATTACTGTAATAAAGTTTATGAGTGTATTTTCAAGAGACTGCATCAAAAATGTTGAAACACCCATGTAAGCAATCCAAACATCGCACAAGAGAAGAACTATTTTTATTGCATGCCCATGTAAACCGTAAACGCACATTTTTGTTCTCCAAAACGCAGCTTTGCACGCAATTTTACAAAGCTCACGGTTCGAGATTCGGTAGGGGTTGAAGTTATTTGCTATTCGCGAAAAACACAGAAATTAAAAAACTCTTTCGTGTGCACGATATTTCTCTGCCATTTTTCTCTGCTGTCCAGATTTTCCATCCGATTCGCACAGGTTTTTCGCGGCACAATCTCCCAAGTCATAAGTCACCAGCAGATGTAACTAAATCTTCGATCTTATAACTTGAAGTCAGGAAAAAAAAGCATTTAGTAATTCATTTATATTTCTTGTTTCTTAAGAGTCGACCTTACCTTATGTTGAAGGTACGCAACAATTGTAGCAAAGTTAAGAATCCCCCACAAAAGCACGCACGGACGATTTCCATGCCACACAACCCATGATCTTGCTAACCGTGTAACCCACATCTTTTGCATCTGGCATAATAATAAAATGATTAGCTATGTTTTCCTATCAGCAAGAACAGCAAGACTTCTTACCACGCGAATCGATTCCCAGCGTGATTCACCGACGATCTCTCCGATCGCGAGCGCGGTCTCGAAAGACAATTATTTACCGGTTGTAGATTCACGACTGATCGACTGACTAGACTTTGAATAATATAATGTAAGGATCCTTTGCTATCGTCAACTTATCTAGATTATAAAATACAAGCCGTGATATTTGGCCCTGTTTAAAGGCGTGACTCTACCATTAGGGTGGCATGCATTTTTTTATATGGATAAATGAAGAAACTAAATTCCAAGTACACTTCCCATGGTTTACTCTTTCAATAAATAACAAATTTGTTAGATAGATAATGATGAAACTATTCTATACATTATCATATATCATGATAATACCATGACTTTTATCACTAACACAACAGGGAGAAATTAAGTTTAAAATTTAAAAAATAAGCTTGGCTGCAAGAGAGTCTGCATATTAGCAATTGCCTTGAAAGTCTAGTCTTTGAGGATTGATCATATTTGCTCATACGAGCGCAAGCAAGCTGTCGCGCTGGCCAGTGGCAAGGTACGACGTTGGTGACGTTGGCGACGTTGGCAACGCGCTGGAACCCCAAATCCCGACTCCTAGCTGTCAGCGAGGGTCCAGGAAAGCGTTCCGTTCGCTTCGATGGACACCGTTCAGAGAAACGGAACCAGAATTACGGAGTTCCGTTTCGCTGCAGCAACCCTTCCTTTCGTGACCAGATGCCCAGATAGGATGGCGACTAAATCAAATTCCGGCGTCCTGTTCCAAAAACGGGGACAAAGTAATTTAAGTCGCACTGCTAGTGAAGTAATTAGGAGAACGGCAAAACGAACTTGGCATTAAAGGTGTTAAAAAAGTGTAATAACATAAAGGATTGGCCAAAATTTCTTTCGAACAAAATATAATTCTTAGACATTAACGTTTCGAATCTCTTTGTCAACCGACAATCTCGCCAAGCCACGAGAAACACTCAAGGAGTCGCCAGAAGAAGTTAATCTATTTCTTTTTTCACCTGGTAGCTACTAAAGATGATTACCACAGGATGTAAACCCGGCCTCTTGAAATTATCTTCTTTCTTTGTGTGGTCTCTCGGTTTCTGCGTTCCATTTCGTCGACCAAATGTTTTGAGTGAATGTTTCTCTCCTCTCCCCTTTATAGCAATTCGACGTATTTCTCTGACCCTTTCATCTCGATCTGGCCCTAGAGGGCAGCGTTGTGCGGTCATTTCACGGCTCTCTAGCCTTAAGTTTGTTCATCTAGCAGCCCATTCTTGGACGATCTTTACGTGATCTCTTTGCGAGGTCCCAGGTGGATAGAATGCCACTATTTCCGAATTAGTTCTCGCCGCGCCAAGGGCTTTCACGACGTTCACATCGGAAGTCTTCTAATCGAAAAGTGCGACGTGAAATAAAAATATATGATGCCGGCGATCAAGTTTGTCCAGGAAGTATGGTCCTCTGAAGGATATTGCCGTTTAAATCTTGCATGAGTGTTTTGTAAAATACATGCCAAATTGTGTGAACTATTCGTCCCAGTCAATTTTATCTCATGATAACCAATTTGAAAACAACCCTAATATAATGACTGTTTGTAATCATTTTAAAAGCTATTTTAGTTTCAGCCCCCTTACGATTACTCTGTACGCCCATCCGTGTCTTTACAAACCGACGCCAAGCAATTTGTAGAAACGTCGGGCGTCGATGTTTGACGTCCAACTTGCTACTGCGTCCCTCGCGACAAACGTGTCAGTATTTCGGTTGACCCTAAGCGACCCCTCCTATCCCACCCCACATTTGTGGTCTCTCGGTGCCCAATCTGTCGTCTTATGCGCACTTGGAGGGCTCTAAGCCCCCAGAGCGCTCGTCGAAACCAGCTTGCGACACAAGTTAAGCCGATTAGAAAAAGTAAAGCACCTTGAAAACCTCTTCTTTCTTCAACCACCCAAAGATGTTATATTTCTATTCGAAGAGCGCTCTGCTTGACTCTCGCGTATGCATGACGGTAACTAATTCAGCGAGGAGATAAAAGCTTCGAGACAATGGAATGAAATGGTACACCCTTCCAATTTTACGCTCGTTGCAGCCATCGGTTTTGCGTGGTGGTAGTCAAGAAGGCGGATTAAACGTCGTGCTCTGGTCGACTCCTTGACGGCAACATCTGAAACTCAAACACATTAGCGCATATTTTTGCGGAGTTCGAAGCTTAAAAATCAATGATCGGATCCCAATTATAATCCAATTTAATCCCATGCAGCAACTTGAGGTATTTTGTGAAATTAAAACGCAGTTTTCTAACTAAAGTACAGCTTAGCTGTTAATTCCAGCAAACATTCAAATATGAACTGGGAGGTAAAAAAAAAAATCTAATCGATGTAAAATAATTCGCCAATTTCTTCTAATTGGTTATATGAAGCAAAAACGGCGACCAATAAATGAAAGTTTGCGTTCGATCGTGAAACACTTAGCTATTTGGCCTGATATTTAGTCCGCTGAATTCCGACCTGGTCTACTTATATCGACGCGGCGTGAGGGGCGTCTTAAGTTCACCGCCTAGATGCCTGGAACTCGGGGGCGGCTGTCTGCCCCCGGGGCGGCAGAAGGGGCGGCTGATCTGCCTCCCACACCTTGCTTGATGACAACCGCTCCCACCCTTCAGGCATCGCACAGTGCCTGTCGTAATTCAGATTATAGGCGGTGCGTTGATATAATTCATCGGACGTTGTTTCGGGTGTCATGCCATATTTGTGAACCTCTTTTAATGTAGCTCATCCAGAGTGAAGATTATCTAATATGCACCCATTGTTTTTCGGAATTGCTCACATTGTTGACTCAGCTTTAATGATTCCGCCATCAAACGGACATGATTAACTGCACTTCCCATTTGCTATGCACCTTTCACCATTTTTAGATATTTTTTACTTCAGTTCGTTTACACATGACATTTTTGTGTCTGACCGTGGGTCCAAAACAAAGTTCATCCACCTCAATTTTATCCGGCCCATATTAAAAAAAGAGATCCATCCGTTTTTACTTTACAAGAAATCTTCAACAAGCTCTCATTTTTTATTTCGACATGAACTGACGACACATAATTGTAAAAAAAAATAAAAAAAATAAAAAACATGAATCGTACACGAAACGCAGGGCGCGTCCACGATCACGCATTGCGTAGATGTTTCAAGGCGTTGAGCTCTCTCCTTGCCCTCGCCTCACCATCAGATAAGCCATCCCTTAAGATGAATCATACCCGATAATAACACAATGGTTATCTAGAAGTCTTCCATATCACACTTACCCCTAGCTCGTAGGCTACTTGTTACGCACACCGCCGATGAGTAAGTTTCTTGCATTTCCCCCGAGTGCACAGTGCAGTGGCTCATCCAGCAATACACAGGGTGGGTAGGGGCTGTGGACCAGGGGGTGGCATGGGGTTACCACAATATGGGTACAATATGTGATGGGATTGAGAATAATGTAATCTATATGTTAATATCTTTCATGCGAAGTGAAGTAACTAGGAGTGGGTGGGTGGACGAACTGCTTGATATGATGGCATCCAGTCCTATGCATCTATACTCGGATTAAAACTAACTCTAGCTCTCTCGTGGCTGCTGCAACCGCTCAGTTGGGGTGGTTTTAATGTTGGGGGTGGGCTTGGTTGGTTAATATTGGATACCGATACTGAATCACACCCCGACATAGTGTACAATGACGTCACCTCATTCCACCCTAGCTGCAGTCTAGTAGTTAGTTATCACCGTCATCGCATTAATGGATTCACACGATCCTATCGTTTCAATCGTTTTACTCCAGTAATCTATCTTGATGTCCCCCATGAGTTTAGAATTATATTGGTCTCAGCTAGTTGGTAAAAGTATGTTCACGTTTATTAAAAACTTTTGCATTTTTAAATATGCTTGCGTTCCGAAATGATTAAATGTTTTAATGGATTTCATTCGTTTTTGTGATACAACCATAAGTGCCTTTGTTATAGGAATGGCAAATATAAAATAAATTAAATTCTTTTCAGTGTAAGCATGTATTGCAGGTATGTTACCTGAGTAAATCAAACAGTGTATGTACCGTATCATTGTAAGAGTTTTGCTTGTAACTTTCAAATAGACCGGCGGTATTGCTTATAGAATTGGCAAATACCAGCTAACTTGGTCGATTGTGCAAAAAAAACCATCGATCTGGTGTCAGCGTTCATTCCTTGCGTTAACCAATCAAAATTCCAGTAAAGGAATCGCATCTTCGATCGTGTTGAATGTATTTTCTCCAATGGGTGTGGTTGTCTCTTTAAAAGCTGCTGTCGCCAAAGAAAAGCATTCTTTCATCGTCCAAGTCTGGTCACTTTGTCTACGCACTTAGATGATACTAATTTACCTGTCTTCAAGAGATTACCTTTCCCAGCAAATGACAAACGTCCTTGTCAAGGCCATGCATTAAAATGAAGATGGTCTGAACACGAATGCTACAAATTATCTTGTTGGGATTGGGAATTATATCATTAAAATTGTTTACGACGCTGCGTGACTGTTAACACTACCAATTTTGGTTTGTTTTCATTCATACTTATCGAGACCTTTATCTTTATAAAAAAATTGCGAAGGCCTGAAACTAATAACATGTCCGAGAGTGGTTTCGTAAAAAAAAACGTTGTGAGAGTTATTTGGCCAAGTCACGTGGTCATGAAGAAGTGGTCCACAAGAAGTGAGGTAACTATAAGAGACCTTGCTGGTTTGGTGGTTGAAGAAGTTTTTGAAAGGAGGGCGGAAGAAAACTGTCAACTTTTCAATCAGAGTGCAGGAAATTTGACAAAACCAAGAAACATTTCCATTTTCCTGTGAAAAGAAACGTGAACCAGATTGCCGGCTTGTTTTCCGAAGTCTAACGCGATGGAGGTCTCAGTAGAAGAGTAAGTTTTTCTTATCGGAGTTCGTTCTAGAACATAGAGAGTGGAATAACATTAAAGCTTTTCTATGGAAATAAGAAAAATAGTATTGAGAAGAATGACTCCGTGCAAAAAATTTCGGTCGAGGTTGGTTTAATACCTACTTTTGCCCGTTCGTTATCAGATCTTAAGAAAATGCCAAATCGAAATTTCACTGATAATATGATTACTAATATCATTTTTGGTTACTATTTTGGAGCTACACTGTTCAATCTTTCACAATCACAGAAGTGGTATGTCATTTTCCCCCTGTACAGGAACTTCAGATGTGAAAGAACATAGTTACAGGGAAGGGAGCGGTAATTATACACGAATAGATTGAATTTCTTGTCGTATCGTATGATTGATCTGGAACGCAGTAAATAAACGCGAAGGTTTCGTAATTCATTTTCCATCTAGGTGGAGGAAAGTAGTGAATATTTCCGATTGCTCAGATGATGAACGACACATCAATCTAACGCTTCAAAGTCTGGCTTCTATTTGAGGTGAAACGAGAAAGATATCAAATATCTGTGTTACAGGTGTAGTTACCAATTTTTAATTTAATTTTCTAACCTTTGAATCAATCATTTATTCAATTGTACAACTCTGTGCTTGTTCAGAAATAAAAATAGATTTCAGTAAACATGGGAAATCAGCGATCCTAAGCATAATCGAATTATTTCTCATGAGATAATCCAATCATGCACCCTAACGTCAGCACGCTTCGTCGGAGTTTTGAACACTTGAAACTTCGACATTCTTGCATATCTAGACGATTTAATAGGCATCGATATTTACCAATAATCACTCAGATGTGAATTGCAATCAGCTCTTTTCACATCGATGATTTTTTTTCCAGAACAGGCCACGACGATAACCCTGCTGCTAAACGCCATTCACGTCGATCCCACGTTTTGCACAAACTCGCAAATACATAGCTATTACCAATCGCAAAACCTTTACTTTAATTCTATCATATACTTTTCAAGAAAATCAACATTGTATCACAGATAAAAGATTCTTTATGGGGATACTATTTTACAAATCTAAAACTTTTTGGTGCTTTATTACATACACCTTCGGGTACCTAAACTTCTTTAGGGGTTTTATAAATTTTTACTGCCAAATAATACGTTTGGCCATACAATGGTTACGTCCTCCAAGATGTCTAGACGGTCGATTGTTTTTTTGAGTGGTCCTTTGCGTGCCCCCGATTTTGAGGCAAGCCGCCTCCGCCACTTGCCTGTCATTACCGCTAAACACTGTGCGTCGGGCTCTGGAGATCCTTCAAGCAACACCGGCAAAGCGACACCGTAAAATGGTTTAGGGGGAAAAAAACCACCGGTGTTGATAAAGAGTGCTATGTTTTATGTTTGTCGAGAAGAACACAAAACTTTTCTCGAGCAAAGACCCCACAACTCCATCCAACTGCACAATACCCCAATTTACTTAAATATTCTTGATGTCTCTGTAGGAAAAGAAAACTGTGTGTGACTTCGAGCCAATTTTATTGAATAAGACGTGAAGGTGTCCCGTACTCCCTAGTGGACCGCCTACATTCAGAACTATGTAATTGTCGTTAGAATACCGACTAGCGAAGTGCCCCAAGTCTAAATTGAGAGAGTTTCGGCTCTTTCATAGTTAACAAGCAAATTTGAATACGAAAGCCAAATGTTGATAATATCTTGAAGGAAGTGCCTGGCGTCACTGTGAATGCTACGAGAAGGGTGGGCTGCGAATAGAGGCGCGAAGAAGAACGAAAAGAGAGTAAATTGGAGCTGAAGAGATAGTAATTCTGTGGCATATAAGGAGAGAGGAGGGGAAATCTTAAATCTGATTACCGGTTGCAAGCTTCTGGCTTTTGTGAAGGGTACCCACCGTAAATAACATGGCGAGCGTTTATCAAAACGAAATAGCGCTGCACTGTCAGTTTTATCTCATACTTTTTTGGAACACTAGTTAAAAGCTACATTTTAATGCGATTATTTAAAGTGTAACTAAGTTTTAAAAGTTTCCTATTTTGTAATAGTCTTCTTCTCGGTTAAACTCACCGAGTCGCGGAAGGAAAATTGAAAATTTATTTCAACACTTATCACCGTGGCTTGACGAACTTGTAGACGAAGCGCGTCTTGCATTCATCTCGCTAATTCGATTAAGAGCCCCACAATAATAAACTGTTTGCCCGCTTCAAAATTCCGACTTAGCTCGCACCCTTCAATGTAATTAACATCGAAATAATGCTAAAAGAAAACGACTAATCTAATTTTTTATTTGCAATGTCAAACTTGACGAGGAAGCCAGACGTTAATTGTAATTGTAATTGAATAATTGCTTTGATATAAACTTTAGTCGTCAGGTACGGTTGAAAACAAATGGTATGTCCTGGAAATAATGTCACCAAAGCAACGATGAACAGAACCAGGCTGTTCCGACACTGCTCCATGCCCAAGCGTGTTAGTACGTGGTATTTATTTGATGCTCCGGATATCGACGTCTCGAGTGATGGCACATATTAGAGCGTCGCGACGCTCTGCCTATCCACGCGTTATCGACCGACGTCGGACGTTGTTATCAACACCCATCATTCGACGTCGCAGGCGTCGAGGCGATACCAATTTGTGCTAATGGAGAATGAGTGTATTCCGTTTCACTTGACTCGTCTATCAAATTCTGAATTACTAGAATTGATTCACTCAAATGAATTACATAGTTCACATTATTCTTAAAAAATACGAACTACTAGGAAACTGAAACGTCTGAAACTGATTTTTCGTACTTTTGTATGTTCTCTTTGTAGTATTTTTATTTTAGTCTGCGTGAAATATTTCCAAAGTTTAAGTACATCCATAAAGGTCCCATTAAATGCAGCCAGCGATATCATGGTCACGTGATCGTGAAGCCCTTGCCCTTTGATTACCGTGCCATTTCCACGTCTATATAACGGAGTGAGCCACCACTTTCCTCGAACAATAACGCCTCGGGAAAACCATGTGCAGCATGAGAAACTCGTGCGCCATTTTGCAGGAAAATGTTTTTCATTTCAGCGCATTCGGTTATTTTGTGAAACGATTCCCGTGTTTTGTGTCGTGCCCTTGGGCTCGTCTCACACTTTACGATTCAAGTTCGTGGAATGCACTTAGTATTTTACTTGCGTACAAATCGCTGCATTTTATTCTCAAGTTTCTATATTTCCGGTTTCCGAGTTACAAGATTTTAGTGAAACTTGGTCTCATAGTACGTCATGGAGTCTGTTTTTATTCCATAAAATCCATCCCAAAATCGTTACCTCTCGTAACTTACCTTGCACTACCATAGCGCTAACATAAAATAGGCTTCGCGAAAAATAATTACTTCACTGACAAAAATGCAGGTTGCTTCTAGGTGGAATCATTTCAGGTGTTAAGAAATTTAATTTCGCTTATGTGAGACTGGTTTACGCTCAATTTATCTTTATTTATACAAATTTCAACGATTGCTGCACATGTATCGATATTTTCAGTCATCATTATTTAATTGTGGTGGTTGTTAAAAATAACAGTCGCAAGCGCCATCGGGTGGCACCTACCGTTACCAAGTGTTGCCTGCTCATTTCCTCAGCAGAAAGTTTACATTAACGCTGGCCCTCTGACTTTACCTAAAAACTCAATGCCATTACACATTTTGACGATAAGTTCTTGTCTATCTTGTTTTAGGTCAACCATACACACGGATTTTCATAGAGCGAGTTCCATTCTCAGCACAGGTTAAAAGATCCGAACACGGTGGATCAAAAACGCGTTGGTAGACCTGGTACCGCGACCTTATTAGAATAAAAGGGCGCTACCTAGGGCCTTATATTTTTTAGGGTTTCGTCTGGAAACGCCCTGATTCACCCATGGATTCTCGAGCGATTCATATATGCACTTACTTCCTATGGTCTAGTTTCTTTTTTACTAGATCCTTTCGCCAGGAACTTTAACGTGAACCCATTGCTTTGAATGAAGCTAGCAAGTACGTTTCAGAAAATATTGTTCCATGTTTGAACTAGGCCTTTGCATTATTGAAATATCAAACAAGGAAAATTACATAAATATTTAAGTAAATCGAATAAAAAAATCAATATTCCTCTTTTGAAAGGGTTCAAATCGTTTAATATTTGTACATCGAATCTCTAGGCAAGCGCAAGACGCATAAAACATTTAGATGCCAGAAAGTCAATAGCTCCTGCGGAAACTTATTGTCGCCTCTCAACACTATTGTGTCTAATAGTTAGTCGCTGTTCAATTATTGAAAAGTGACGTTCATGGGTCGCATTTCGCAGCTGTTGAAAGCTCTCGTGATTGTCTGTTGATAATAAAAGGATCACTGGTTGTTAATTCAGTTGCATTGTTTGCTTTTTGAAACAGAACGCCAGAGTTTAATCGAATCAAACGGGGGAGAGCTTCCTATGTGAGCGACCCCTGCACGCCATCCTCTCATACCACCCGTGTAGCAAAATACGCATGGAAACGCATGGCGAAGCCAAGACAATACGCGTCACAACATATTTCAATCCAAAAAACATAAAATATTTGAAATGGAAATCAAATTGGCTGCTTTTGACACATACCCTAGTTTTTAGTCACTATTTAATGCACTTTAAAATTGAGTGCAATTCACTTTATAGTCTGGACGAGCTTATGGTCCGATTCCCACGTGTCCCCTACAAGAATTATGCACCACACTTGTCACCTAGGGCGTCCGTAGCGGCGTCGCGACGCCCAAACGTCGGGTAAAACAATAGTGACGCGTCTAATTGTCGGATTGGATTACATCAGGGCGTCGAGATCGACGGAGGGAGATTCGTGAGGGTTGTGTCGAGATTGGAGACGTGCAAATATGGGCAGGTCACGAGGGACGGGTGATGTGCATACAAGGGTTTGATTTGATCCACGTATTATTAATTGCCTACTTCACATGTAGATGGACGGAGTGGTAAAACATCTACTGTGTATTTATTTGTTCAAATAAACGAGTTTCTATTGTGAGTATTACTAAATAAACACTGTGATGTTTGCATGTTTTTTTTTTTTTAGAAAGATGCAAATGCATCTCGGCTAACGCATTTATTGTCTTATTGTGTTAAAAGAGGAAGTCGCATGTTCCCTGTGTGAGTCTTGACACAAACGACATAACTTCCGTTTCCGACACCAAATTGATGTTCTGAAGAAAAGGCCTTTAGGCTTCGATTTACACGAAAGTCCGTTAAATTTTTACGGTTTGCCTTTGATTTTGAGGATAAAACGGTTTCACGGTTGTTCTATGCAACCGAAGCCGTGTTCAGCCGGATATCAATAAACTGAAATCAAGTCTTGCCACAATCGGAGAGTTTACAGTCGGCTATTACAAAGAAGTAGTGAAGGATAATTCAATTTGCTCGGTACAGATATGGTCACTCCACTGGTAATAATTCCAGTGGCAATAATGCCTAGGTGCTTCACTCTTGGGAAATTGTTACTGTTAATTATGATTAAAAGGTCTAGTGTCTGGAGTCTAGACAACCTTTATTACTTGCACTTGGAGTTTGTATTACTTAAATCTTTCCCAAGTGCACATACATTTTATCATAGGTAGGTCACTATTTACAATCCCAGGTGCACAATTTGAAAAGAATTGCATCCCTACATTTTTTTTTAAATTGAAATCAAATTAAAAAGGTTGTCAACGCGTTACTTTTGCCTTTATTTTTAGCTAGTTACTCTGATTTTTTACATCCACTAGGGATCAAATAGTTTTACAATGTAAAATATTCCGTGTAAAAGATGCAAATGCATTATTTATGTTCCCCTTTGTTGCACAATTTTGTATCGTCATATGCCCTTCCTAGTTCTACCAACCACCAGAACACATTCTGTTTATTCCAGTCACGTTCTCCGTCTAACTTCTATTTGTCAATTGTCTCGGATCATTTCTCTCTGTCGCTCCTTCTTGACACTTATTGTTCTCCTCTTCGTCGTGTGTGATCTTTTCACGGGTGACGTCGACTTCTTCGACGCGTCGCGACGCCCATTGCGACGTCTACACTCTGTGACGAATACCGACGGCAACCGACTTTTTTTCGCGTTAAAAACTCTATCGTATCATCTCAGAGGAAATGTGCAAGCACGGAGATAAAAACAGATTTAGAAATATTATTATTTTATCCAAATTGTGATTTTAATGGTTCCAATGTCTGAGTTTTTCATCAAGATACGAGATCCATTAAATCATAAAATGTGAAGTTTTATGGACATTTTCATTGACAGAATTTTCTTGCTTATGTCTTGCTACTTTCAACTGCTTCGCCTGGAAGTAGGCCATACGCTACGCACATGCCTGGCGCTATACGCTCAATACGAATGCGATTTTTAAATTGGCAATTTTTTGTTTGTTAATTGCTTAATTGAGTGAATGTAAGTTTTGATATGAAAAATATTTTTATTTTGATGATTTCACATTTATTTAAAAAAAAAAGGTATAGACGATCACAAAATATCCTATGACTTTGAGTATATTATGCGCTTTTGAGGGATCAGAGTACTTGGTACTCAGAAGTACTAGTAGTAATTACTTTAATAATATAACCTTTTGAAATCCCAGCTTTTAGCTCAGTGTGTTATACAAGCATTGTGTTTTCTGCTCATCTTGTCGCTCTATCAAGCTTCTCTATCATTGAAATTTGAAATTAGCAACTAGTGTCGCAATGGAAGCCCGTCTCGAGTGGCGTTCACGACTTAAGATGAAGCACGTTGCTTTTGAAGCATGAGGTGGTGTCTGGTAGAGAATTGCTTATGTCAGACTTCAAACGTAGCTGGTTAATTATTGATAGAATCATCGAATTGTTCACTCAAGTCTGATAGATCGAGGCACGCGAAGTGGCGTCGAGTTAATTTAATTGCATGCCAATTTACAGCACTTGTGGAGCTTTGTTAGACATGTTGGATGTAATGGGAATCGCCAGATTGGTGAAAGAAGAGACGATATGAGCTTTCAAGGGGTATTACTGATTTTCTTGTGAGAAAGTACAGCATATGTGATGAGCATGAAATCCTTTTGTGGACGTTATGTATCCGCATTCGTGTTTACCCTTTTGCTTTGTATTCAGATTTGTTCTTGCATTATATTGTACCTTTTCTTACATAAAAATTGCGTTTTTAACCGGAGCATCTAAGGAAATTACTTTGCTCGAAATCAGATTCTATTCACAGCGGAAAACATATTATTTCGCTAAGCTTTCTCAACTCCTTTCATTGAACATGTTCCAATTTAACAATTTATTATCCCATTATTAAGTTTTTAAAAGTGTCTAAAAGGCTATTAAGATCGATGAGGTAATTTTCCATAAAAAAAAGTTTTAAAAGTTCTGTTAGCTCCGAAGTTGCTTCGACAAGAGTTGAGAGAAGAGTAATGATGTACGAAGAAAGTGAACAAGGTTCTTATCGTGATAAGAAACTTGATAGCTTTCTTAAATACTTTGTCTATGTCATGGCTGTGTAGGCTTTGCGTATACAACGTATTTACATAACTCGGTACGTTTGTTGTAGGAAACTTGCCACAGCATTTAGGTGCCAACGCTATGAATCCATTATGTCCCCAATTTACCGTGTTCACTTGTGGACAACAACTCTAGGGACAAATTGTACGTACTGTATCGGTTTAATGAGTTGATATCGACTACAAAGTGCTTTTTAAAAGCTGGTCTTGACATTTTAGACAAATTAGTTTTTAAAGTAGCAGCCCGAGTGACATCTTGAATTTTTTGAATTTTTGGGGATTTTTCTGCCACTGAGGGGGCCACCTGTTTCTTTTCTTGTTGTGCACTAACAATTCCTGTCTTCAAGCTGATACCGAAGAAATAAATGCTAGTTTCGATTAATTTTCTCTTTTCCGCAAGTTTTCGTCAGTGGGCAAACGATGATTTGTTTGTCTGTCAATCATAATTTTTATCGCACAATTCGCTACATCTTTCCCTAAGTGAACAAACACTGTAAAAATAATCTTAAAACTAGAAATTTTGCCTCCGTGTTGGTTTCTCTACCAAAATAAGTCAAAAACGTCACTCTCTTCTATTCAATATGCTTCACCATTCCCCAAAACCTATGTAGAGCAGACCTCAAACTACGTCCAAGTTCCAAAGAACACCAAAATATACCAGATTCAGAAATGTCACTGCCACATCTGGTTTCGGGAACTATATCTCACAAAAAGACATACCTTCAAGTTCACCGTGCACGGTAAGACGAACACTAGCACTGACTTTTCCTAATACAGTAAGACTAGTTGGGACTCCCAAAGCTGATGATATCGGAGGCAATAAATCTGTAATCGCTGAAGCTGATCCACACCTAACCCCCTGCTGTGTCGCTAGATGAGACTGATTCATAAAATATGTGTCCTGCTCAAAGATTTGGATCGACCCATAAATACACTGAAGTCAATGTTTTAAATATTGGACATGGATTCGGAAATTATGTCGTAATAATATCAGGATAATTTTAATTGTTGTTGAGCATGATATCGGTAGTTAGTTTGTAGCGCAAAGTTGCGGTCTTCCATGGCTATCTGGTCATGGGTAACCTTTATTTGGATTGAGGTTGAAACCGTGAAATGATTTACATCTTGCGTACGGCAGCTTGTTTTACCAATTGGGTTTACTAAATAAGGGCGAGGTTGAGGGTGAACCTCATTTGAGAAGATAAATCAAATGTAATACTTATAATAAAGCATTGTCGTTTCTGGGATCGTATGTGGGCTGTTCGTTTTATCTTTGTCTTGTTCTTGTTATGTAAACCTAGGACATAATCTGTAGTTTTAAATGTTTCATCAATACTTGGTCAATAACGTGCAATACACATTTTATTGAACAAGTAAATATAGAATTTAATGTCTCACCTTACAGAATATAATTAAATATAGGTAATTGTAGATACGTATAGTTATAGTATTTGTTACAGTGTTCGTTTAAATATATATACAGTCTAGCAAATAACAAATTAACGGATTTTTAGATTCGTGTACCAATGAAAAACTCTGACGTTTAGACTTGTTTGAAATTATGAATGTAAATTATAAATATTATCATGGTGCATAAGTCTTGAAGAATAAATCCCCACTTATTTCTACTGTCAAGCATTACAATTGAAGCGTAGCTGTATGGTTACATACATTGCATACCCGCCAAATAAATCATGAAGCTTACCAACACATAACCCATAAAGTTACCAGACTTCCGCAACCATGTTTCAGGCGTTCCGAAATTTAGTTCACAAATAATAAACTTGCGGAGCATGTGCTCCTCGTGTAATTAACCAACTTATTTAAAACAAGCGCTTCCTTAGCGTCCGTTGTCTGTATAAACCAATTCAACGGAGCACCAATTCACAGAGTACGTGGTAGGTCTTACCCAGGTAACTCGAGATTGCCTGCGTAACAATTGACGGCTTAATTAGACCCAACTTCTCTTCTCTAACTGAACAGCAATTAAAAACACGTTAATGAGCTACTAAAATGAATAAGAAGACACGTGATGGCCCGACCCCCATACCTATGAATCGATGAGTTAAGAAGCAGAAGACAATATTATAATACAACTTTCTAAACGTTTTACTACAAGTTATTACACGTATTTAATTACTTTTTAAATTGTTTAACAGTGATTGTTAAATTCAGCACTCCCGCATTTAAATACATAAGAAAAATGTTTACTCTAATATTCTAAAGACGAGCATTGAAAATACAAATGTATCCATTCCCAGTATATTTTTAAAACGTTCACTTTTTAGTTTAGTTTAGTTTAGTTTAGTTCACTTTTAAAAACTGTGCAGAAATTTTCAATTTAATCTGATATTTCCAAAGCATTACTTGAAACTTCCCCGCTTCTTCGGCGTGCATGTTCAATGCTGTGGGTGCACAGCCGCGATGTTCGAGCTCGAATCTCTCATTAGTGACAATAATAGGGGCTTTTTAGCTATCCTCCCCGTGCATGGGGTGCAGCGCACACTGAACCAAACTCACGGGGAGATTTACATGAATAAAAAGTCTCTTATTATGGGCGTGTTATTCCAATTAGGTCTGGTTAAACGCTTCACATCCGTTTTAAAAGTTATGCTTGGCCAGTTTCGTTCTAGAGCGCATGGAGACGGCGCATGCTTTTTATAGAAATTTTAAGAAAACTTCGATTTCTTGGGCATTTTATGAGCTCATTTTCCAGTCTCTAATCGGGAATGAGCTATTTTCTCATGAGATACACCTCATTAAAACGACGTTATTTTTAATTAATTGCTCTGTGGATGAACTAAGGCCAGACTGTTCTTTATCTATGGATTCGTGATGTAGGTACACCTTTACCTTCGATCCGGCGATTCGATACACCTTGTACCCCAAAGCTATCGAACTCAATTGTTCTAATGGTTCCACGAATTGCTTGGCAGCCGAGACATAAATAACACTTATTATTCGTTAGTTTATTAATAACCGAAACAATATTTTTAAATAGCCCTTAATAAATAATATGTATACCTCGTCTGAAATGATTAAAACTAATTTATTACTTTTGTATTGAAAGTTACGATGAGAAGCAATGAGCAATGCAATGAAACAGTATTCAAGCTATTTGATGCGGAAAAGAAGAAAATCATTCACATCTAAAATCTAAAAATGCATGGAATTTCAATGTTTGAGACTTTCTTGGTTAAATCCGGGATTGTTTTAAGCTGAGCTGCAAGCACGTTTCTATTTGATTTGAGAAATTGTGCTAATCTGTAAAACACACACCGGAGTCTTTCTTAAGAGGGTCCCTGTATTGACATCTCTTAAATATTTGCCAGTTTTAGCGAAAGTAAAAAAGATTATCTGCGCACCATAGGTAAGAGGCTGGAAATCTTATTTGCTGATGAAACTCGATCTGAATGAAATTCCGTCTTCGAATCGCTGTCGCTCGCGCGCTGTCTCAGTAATTCCTAAAGGATTACTAATTTGAATAAAAATTTGCATACACGGCAATTGTGGCGGCGGAGGGACCCTTTTTACCCCCCCACAAGATGAATAACCAAAAGAGATTTCCCTCGCCATCGCCACAACCCCAGCTCTCATTTAATTTGCTCATTTTCAAAGACTTACCTTTTCAATTCGCGCGCCTTGCAGAATTCCGCCATGCAATAATCATCACGACCTATAACTTTAATTTCATTTTATAGCGGGAGACATAAATTATCAATTTGGCGTCGATTTACGAGGATCGGTTTTATTGAAACAGGTGATTTTATAGATCAATAAAATTCACGCAAGTTTAAATCTTGACAGCTTGATTGCACGTAAAAACTTGGCCGCAATTTCATCGAGTTATAGAAAATAGCATTACCGTTAACAACGTGTTTTATTTTCCAGCGATAATCAATGACCACTCATGGTTTGCTGTGAATTTTCTTGAGAACATTTTTCGTTTTTGCCCGTAAATAACAAAACGTTATTTACATAGAAAAACAAAATGTTACTTCATGAAATATGGGTGCTGTGTCCAATGTAGATTACCAGCACTTAACTCTTCAGAAGTGGACTGCTTAATGGCACGAATGATTGAATTTGTCTAAAAAAATACATATTCAAATATTTATGACGCAAGAATTCAGTGAGTTAGTTTGGTATTTCATAAATTCTTCCATAAGCGAATATCGACGGCGGTTTCGTTCATACCTATAGCAAAAAGGCATCGGCCACAATTCGCATGCCCTTATAATGCAGATCCTCAAACTACAGTCTTACCCGCGGAGAAGTCAACCCAAGGACTGCCCTAGCATTTCAAATTTGATTTCAGTGGCGGAATTTCAAAATACTTATGATATCAGCAAAATAATTCTCAATAGTGTTGTAATTGGTAGAAAGATCATTACAATATTTCCAAAAAGGAAGACATTTTGGCTAAACAAAAACTTGAGAACAAAAGGAAAATGCAGATATCAGCTGAGATGATTTGTAGTTTTTTTTCAAAACCACATTTGGCTCGCAAGTCACCCCAAAACGACCGGTGGCACTTCTACCAAAACGCTGAACGTAGCAGATAAGTAAAGTGCAGGATCCTTTCCAGGGCAGGTTAACTCTCCCTTTACCCTTCGATTTCGGCGCACAGATAACAGAGCTTATACTCCAGCTTTCACAGCATCGACTAATTAAAGTGTGTCACTCTGTTTTCTTTATCGCCGTCTGGAAATCGAATCAAGGGTTTCCCTCGCGAAAAGCTGAATGGAAATGTATTTTAATTACACGGTTCAATGCAACACTTTGGTGCCGCGAACTGCGAAGCAAACCCACACCCTTATTTCATTCCCACTTACCAAAAACTAGCGGCATCTTCGCACGAACGCACTCTAATCGAAGATTTATTATCTGCTACCCTTATTTATTCATGCATTTCCAGCCAAGGCACACACTGGAAAAGTTGCGTATCTTTGAGGTTTTCTCCTTCGCAAAAGTTTGAAAGCTTGTGGACCCAAACGAAGAAAACTTCTCATTCAGTTGTCCACCGAGAATTAGTTAAATTTAAGCGAGCTATTCAATTTTTTTACGGGCCATCACATTGTTTATAGCACGATATTAAAAACATTTAATTCCTGTTTTCTTAATCACGATAGAAGTACCTCGAGGCATCTCGCTTTATTATTATACCAAGAAAGTGTCTAAGAGCAAAGGGCGCAATGCTCTGTTTCACGGCAGAGCTGAAACAGGAAATTAATGTATGGCCCCCCGCGGCGTTCTACCGGCTCTCATACGATTTATCGCGAGAACGACTCACTAACCCGACTCATCATCATCACCACCTCCCACCCCCAAAGCCACCGCCGCCCTCCACCGCCGCCCGCGTTACCGTTCCCGCGACTGCATACGCGGACCTTTAGTTATGAAATTAACTCCGGAGGAAAAATGAAGAGTAATGCCTACTTTTAGGGATGGGCTGCATGTTATAATGATTCCAGACGAGGGATACCTAACTACCTCTGATACCTAGGATGACTTTGAAACAAAGTACAAGGTATCGTTGTATTCAATTTAAATCCTACTTGTTGGCTAGGTGGGGTTCGTAATGTGTTGTACGTGTATGTGAGTGGATAATGTTGTAAGTATGGGATTAATATAAAGGGTTACGTAAACATAATTAAATAACAGTGAGTAAGTCAGACACAAAGAAAATACTTGTAGTGGGTGGACAGGAATTGTGACCGCCCATCCTTTGATGATCAAATTGCAATTTCGTTTAGCTTCCTTTTGTCTTGAATTAGTATAATAAGATGCTTCTTTAGCTTCTAGACCGGCAGTGCACCTTTATTGTTCTGAAATTTTTGCCGGTACTAGTGTACTTTTATTGCCTGATTGAAGACAATTTGCATGACCTCATAATTCGTGAGTAACCTCACCTAGTGAAACATTTGTCTGGCGTTTTTGTTGGCCCTGATCTTGGGAGATTTGGATAATTTCAAGCGATAAAATGGTCTCATCCACAAAACAATTACCCGCATATTTACCGCTCAAGGTCACTTGTTTCCCTCAATATGACCTTGGCGCTGTGCACAGTAACGAACCGTTACGAGAAGGTTGAAATGGATGAAATTCAAATGGTTACTTCCCGGTGTTTTTGCTCGGCTTTACTGCTTGATTCTCGATGCTTTCTCTCGCTCAGCACTTCTAGTTAGCGCCTCCGAAACCATTTTCCACTGTAAATAAATACATTTGTGACAAGAGAGAATCAAAATATTTGAGATGTGATTTATAAAGCTGCGAGTGAGTTGGTGAAGACTATCATTCTCTGGGTTGATTGGCAAGCTCGAGGCATGCTCTATGCCAAGGGCAACAATCTAGCAGCGTTTGGTTAGGCAGACAAACAAGCGGCTGACTAAAGACTGGGGAGATAAAAGACAACAAACACCCGGCAAATGCTGCAAAAGTCAGCCACATAAAGACACCCTGGCGTTTAGTCAATATAGGAAATCAACACTCCTCAGTAGAGAATTTGCCTCGAAACTCGGAAAAATAATGTTTAAAATAGATGCTTTGTGGCGCGTTTCTTTAAGAGATTTGTCATATTGTGGCATTCTGTGAGTTTTTCTAGATTTACTACAAAAAAAGTGTTTACTTTGATATTTTTGGAACTTTCAAATGACGAACCGTAAGACGTAACCTTTATTTCTCATGGAAATATTGCCCCTGCAAAAGGGAGTGTACGCAAAGTGCTACATCTGGTCAATTTCTATGGATATTGGCAAGAAAAATCTTGGCAAACAAGTCACATTTCTCTTGCACAGGTATTTTGATAAAAATCGACTTCTGAAACTTATGTATATATTTTTTTATTTTCCAGAGACTTGAGCCACAACCAGCTCGAGATGATCGGACGCAAGACATTACGAGGAATCCCTGCCCTGAAAAATCTGTAAGTTATTTTGATAACCACCCACAATATCATAAATCAACTGAATTTTAGACTCACAATTACCGTTAATTTTTCTAGCGGCAAATAACTGTCGTCTTTCGAATTTTTTAATTTTTGGATAAGTAAAATAGATTTATATTTACGTCCCGGCTTCGCTTTCAAAATGTACTTTTCGCGTGGGCATCGAATGAAATATTTCTTGTCGGAGTAATTTGCAAAATTAGGTCATTCTGTCTCGTAGATCACTGAGCCAGGGGGTTAATCATTGTGGTGGATAACATAAATTATTATCAAGTTTATTTTCTGATGAATGCATTTCTTGATATGATGTCATTCATTTTAACAGCATCTTCAAAAATGTTTAGCATCAATCTTAAAATTGTGAAATGTGTCAAAAGATAATTTGTCTAGAGGGGGTCTTGTAGATCTAGGCAGATGTTATATATATGTACATTCACTTCATGGTATTACTCATTCTGATAGGTTTACGTAGCCCGATAAAACCAGAGAATGAATTTTCTATCTCATTTTCCGCCTCCACTTTCCAATGGTTTCTAAGTCATCTCGCTTCAAGTGGATTTCCCTTGATTAAGTTTTCCGGTGGAAGAATAAAGAAAATTGAATGGGGTTTAGTTGGTAGGTAGAATAAGAAAGACCTCCTCGAAAGATTTAATATTCTTTTTAACGTAAACAGAAATATAAATGTGTCTTTACCTTGTTACGCGGCCATGAGAATTTCTGAGAGAGATGACATTTATATATCTCGCAAAGTAATTAATCGTCCTTGGTTAGGATGTAATGGTTGCAATAAGAAAGTCTGACTTCAAAACTTGGTCGAAGTTACCAAATAAAATATTTTACAGACTTGCATTACCCTGTAAGGTTTAAGTTTATATTTATAACCAAACCTTACATACATTTTTTTTAAGTATTTAATCAAAAAAAGTAACTGTAATAAAGTATCGTCTTTATACGGAACATCATTTTAAGCCATTTCCGTAATTTTATTGTCAAATTCTTTTTATATTTAAGAAGTAGAACGTATAAGAAGAGGTCGTACTTACTTAGAAATATATCGGATTTCTCTGGTTTTATTATCACAATGCAGGATTACTTCCTAAGCCCATTCCTATCTTTTATTCGAGCATTTCCCTGAGAAATAAATTAAACTGAGGAAATCCAGTGAGCCAAGACCGGAGCACAGGCTCGGGCTCGTGCCCTGTTCACCACAGAACGGCGTGCTTCAATCGTTCTTAAATTTGAAACGAATGCTCGATCAACAAAAAATGTTTATAACTTGGAATGGTAAAACATCTCGATTGGAATTTCTTTGGGGATGAGTAATTCAATCATAATATCCAACTGCAGTCTGCAGCAATCTTCAACGAACCGAATTTCAGACGGAAATCCAACTAAAGTGCTGCTATCAGATTCGACGTAAATACACGGTAGATTCCATCTCAACTAAACTACAGTTATCGTCTGGAGTTTTCAAAAAATGTTGTAATAAATCTTTTAAATGTTCTTTTCGTTTGCAGCCAGCTGGACAACAATCGGTTGAGCTGTCTGGATGACACCGCCATCCGGGCATTCCACGAGCTGGAGATATTGTAAGTATTTCCCGGATTTTCTTTAAGTGCAGCAGGTTTAATATATCCGTTGCGAAAAAGATCCGCAAACAAACAAATCGGAATCGATATACCAAATGAAATTTGCTTTGCTTTAAAGAAAATAAAAACGAAAGAAAATGCATGATCCTGTTAACTTGGAAACCCTATAACATCTACTCGCTCCAATGTTTTACGACATCGAACCTGGAAACGTCATTACATTTATGGGGTGAAATAGGAGCCAGTTCTCTTTACTGGCTGAATAACGTAATCTCGTTGGCAAAGGGGAACCTCCTGAGACGACCTAATATAAGACGCGGTGTCGGTTTAGGAAGCTGACAAGGAAAGAAATCAATTTCCGGAGTGTCATGTCCGGTATTGCACATCATTCGTCAACTGTTTGAAACCTCTCATAGTGCTCATTTTTCCCCCGCAGCCCCCCTTCCGACCATGTGCACATCACACCCTCAACAACAGCCTTTCTTCATCGTAGCTATAATGGAAGTATGAAAGTTTGATTGGTTCCTGGATTAACGCAAAGTGTAAGACTTTCGGGAATCGCTGTCTTACATTTTAACTGATTGGACGGCTGCCTTTCACGATTAAAAAAAGTATAAATCCGGCCCAAAACTATTTCTAGAATCTCATGCTTTACTCGTGTTCAATTTTCCATATCCTCCAATCTCGGCATCGGGTCGGCTCCACTCTATTGCTGCAGTATCCCGCAGACCGGCATGCCTGGGAAGTTTATACTATCACATCATTTATCTCCATCCAGATCCTCGAGTCTGATGAATTTCCCCTTGCACCCCGCAACTCCGCCTCCACCCCCACCTCTTCGATGATAGATGATCTTAAAGTTAACTTTTTATGTACCAGATCTACGTGGACTCAAGAAATCTGTGACTGAAATGAAAAATTCAGTTTATAAAAAAATCTCATTGCAGATATGTTTCAATCATACTTTGTTCACATGACCAGTTTTGCTCGGTAGAGATGTCAAAATTGTGTTAAACAATACAACAGGGTCACCATACTTGCTTGTCTGGTTCCTTGTGTTGCGTCCTTCGAAAGCGATCGTTAAGAAATCGTCCCATAGGTGCTTTTCGCTGGAAGTATCACCATGCCCATACCGAGAATCCATCTTCCCTCTAGTCTAGTCTAGGTTAGGTTCATCATCATCATCCTCGTCATTCCATTATTCACCGACGCTATCAAACCAGTGCCACCGCGCCGGCCGTCAAAACATTGCGTCGTTAAACTCAGCAAATCATGTCGTACATCCTACAGGACGCTCCACGGCAACAACCTGACGTCGCTAGGGAAGGACATGTTCGAGGACATGTTCCGGCTGCGCACGCTGCGCCTGTCGGAAAATAATCTGATGTGCGACTGTCATCTCTCGTGGCTTGCTCGGTGGCTGCGCAGACAGCCCCGACTGGCGCTGTATACCCGCTGCTTCGGACCTGCGCAGCTGCAAGGACAGAACGTCGCCGATCTGCACGACAAGGAGTTCAAATGCTCAGGTACACCATTTTGCAAGCACGCTTTTGCATAGCCACTAGCACCTTAACATTCCAGCCCCATAGCATTTACATATTTCTTTACAAATAGCAACCAGCTACAATTTCAGCTCCAACTCAGTTTAAATTTCTTTGCCTGATTCCTGTTTTCTGGATTCACAAAGATACCTCCATGGCCCAATTGTAATTACATCAACATAGCATCAGCCAATGAAATGCTGAGAACGTTGCATGCGATGGATGGCCTTGAGGATGGCAAGGAACTGCAAGGACACAAGCTAAGTCGGGGCCTCGTCCTTCGTTCGCAGGGCTCGTGGAGAAGCCGAGTGGCGAGTGTGTGGCACTTCCGCAGTGCCCTCACCCTTGTCGCTGCTCCGACGGCATCGTCGACTGCAAGGAGAAGGCGCTCACCAAGATTCCAGATCTGCTTCCAGAGAGCACCACCGAATTGTGAGTCCACGTCTCCAATTTATTTTCTATACCAGACGCAAACTCGTTCATATAATTTTTATTTTTGACACAATTTTTATTTTTGGTAAAGCAATTTCCTTAAACGGAATGTAAGCGATGTCTCTATTATTTTCAATCTGTGTCGGAAGCAGAAAAAGTCGAAAAACTAGAAATTTCCTTTATTATTTTTCATACAGTAACCGGCCTTCATGGGATATTTTAATATCAAGATCTTTTCCACAATTCCAAACGTTTGCTAAAATTATTGAGGCAAAGCTAGATGAACCCGCAACCAATAAAGCTGCTAGTATCTTCCGGGACCGTCGAATCGAATCGGATCTTTGCGTAACTTCTAAAAAAATACCGGACGATGGGAACATTTACTTAAAATAATTGCTAAAAGAGCTGCCGACCTCGTTACGTTCCTATCCGAGGTAGCTCTGCAGACGAGCTATTTCTCTTGTTCTTTACAATACACTACAACTTAAAAGACACCAGCGCATTCGCATTCGGCGATTGTCTTCGAAGGCGGATTCATCTGCGCGCCGCGCGTGCCTTTTCGAGTCCAGAGAAACCGATCGTGGATGTGGCAATAAATTCGGCCACAATAAACACTAAGTGGCGCAGCGCGGCGCAGCACGGCGCAGTCATGTAACAACACATTTCCTGTCCGGCAGAAGATCGCCTTATGAGGCGCTTGTCAACCAGGCACCAAATCGCGTCAAGACAAGCCAAGAGGTGACATTCGACATGCATGTTGACGTGCGAACAAGGTTCGAGGCTTTGTGGACGTGTGCAGAAAAAAATATAAGAAACTGAGAATGGCAGGGCTGTCTGTCCAAAAGTTGGCACAATGTGTTGGAAAGAAAAAAATAGCTTTCACGATTGAATTTTTCGAGTGGGAAGCTTTGTTTCGAAATTCGGCACTAGCTAGAGATTATTTTTGTGAGGCAGCGCTGTATTTTATATTAATTCAGACGTGTTTTTCCTATTTATGGGCATAATTTCAACATAGTTCTTTAGTAAAATCTAATGTTAAACCTGAAAACAAAAAATAACAATCCCCTTTGATGACTACAAATTCTGTCACATAATAAAAGGATCTAACATTTTACTGTCATCGTATAAACTCTCGGACTTAGGCATCATTTAAATTCAAGATAGGCATCTTGTCTTCATTGATAACCTCAGGAAATGCAAGGAATTCATAATAGTCGGTCAACTTTGATGTAAGTCTCGATACACTATAATTACTCGAATAATTCCTTGTGTAATTGGAGTTTCTAAACGACGAGAGATCAATATCTGATGCGCAGAGACTTTAAATAGATTTTTTTTCATATACATATTTTTTTTCGGTATCACTTGTGAAATTACCTATAACCTTGTACAGATCTTGTAGTACAGACAAAAAAATGTGAGGCTATGATATGTATTATTATATTGGTAAGACGAAGGGGTTCAGTGCCACAATTCTAGGCACTCAAACTCAAATATGATTAAGAAAAGCAGAAGATACTTCGCATTAACACATCGAATTGAAACTAGTTATCTGTGATTTCAAATAATATTTCGGTTTGATGCCTAAAAAGCCTCCGTTTGATCGGTATGTGCCCCAAACTAATTGCCTTCATTATAGTTACACGATTAAAACCTCTAAGTAGTCCTCACGTAAAATATCGAAGCTTCTTTAAATGTTAATTACAACAAAGTGTGTAAAATAACTTTAACCTGCGCCCAATAACTTATCCATGTGTTTACCTGTAGCACCCATAAGTGTTCAAGAGGACATGCCTCCGTAAACCTAAATCTTCTTTACAAATGGACTTTCTAACTATTTTCCTTCACTTTTCAGGCGACTCGAGCAGAATGCAATCACAGAGATACCACCCAAAGCGTTCGCTCCATACAAGAGGATGAATCGAATGTGAGTATGCATTTTGGTCGATAACTAATATCAGAACGCATGTGGAAATTTTGTCCGACATCAAAGAAAGTTTCCTGCGGAGTGGACACATTTACATGCAGCGTTTCTTCTGGTCGACTGGTTCGACAAAGAGCGGCCGACATCTCCAAGACATCGTCTACGAGGTGTACCCACTCAACATTTTTGGCGCGAGATCGCTGGTACATTTTATTTCACTGGTCTCCACGAATGATTACAAAACAAATCACGAGATCTTGATCTTCACAAAGAATCTAAAATATCTATCTACAAAGAAATTCGATTATTTTTTTGTTTAGTTTACGATATTACGTTGCGTAACTTTGCCACAAACTTAGATCGGGAAAAAATATTTTTTTTATTGAAGACGCGCGTTGCTATCGTTTGTCGTTTCGGGGCTGTAAAGCGCGTCCACGTGTAAATATGACGACTTTGGTATTTGGTTCATCCGTTCAGAAGTTTGGCGACGACGCGAAGTGACAGTCTTGATGGGGGGATGGTCGACCTGCATGCTAGAGGGCCAGGGCAAATGAGACGAGGGATGTAACCAAATCCCAAGGCGCAAGACTGACAAGCCAGAAAAAAAACCGATGGCGTCCTAAAAAATATTCGGAAGGGGTTACAGAAGAAGATGCATAAGAAATGGAAATATCGTGGTGTCAGAAGCATGCTTATGAAAATAATGCGCAGTAATAAATTACATTTCGAGGGGGTGCTTTCCAGTTTTCAACCACCCATCAAAAGTGACACTTAAAACAGCTACGTCAGCTTGAATTGGAGCTTATTTCAAAAGTGTCTGGTCGTGGTTATAATACGAAATGCTGGATTATATTTAGATGTTAAACGAATGCCAGAAACAGTGGAGGTGCCAGTCACTGAAAATGACCGACATTTTAAAGCTTTGAAGCTGAGAGCTAAAACGAGTACAGATCAACCACTATAACACTATGAATAAACGTGGTAGGTTCCTTAACAGATTTTATACATCCTAACTTCTGACTGAGATTAATAACCCCTATCAAAATTTGAGTATCAACAAAATCTTGTGAACACAAAACGCTATGTTCACAAAGTATATACAAAATTAACCCTTTTAAGCCTTTGATACAAAGTTTAAGCTTAAAAAAAGAATCTTCTACGCTTAGCAAGTGTCAGCTATAAATACCTTACAACAATTGTTGATTAATGAAAACTTCGAGCAAGCCAACTCAGTCTCACTGCTCTCACGTCTTCTGCATTCAACTTGGGCCTGTGTGCATTTGAAACACTGAAGGCGCTATTTTCCTCAGCGTCAACGTCTTCCAAGGAGAGAAGTTAATTAATCATTCGATATAAACTCCAGTGTTATCACTGCCGGTTCCTTCAGTCTTCTCCGTTGATATTTGAATTCGTTAATCACTTAAAACGTTTCTTACCTGGGGTTTGATCCACAAAGAATTGCCTCGGAACATGATAAGCCAATCACAGATAGTGTTTGCAGATTTTTAGGGGTTGGTTCCATGGTGATAACAGTTTAACTCTCAAATGTATGGGGGCTAAGCTTAAACTTTACTTCGTGGACCCGGCTTTGGCAATATCTGATTTTCTGCTGGACAATGTTGATTTCTTGAGCGATGATAAGCACAGATATGATTATAAAAAACGTAGTTGGGTGGAAAGGGTTGAATTCAGAGCGCTCTCAATGGGCTCACTTATTGATAGTGAATTAGATGAGCACAAGAACTGATTTGATCGAGGTATCGTTGCCCGTTGATTGAATTTTTGTCTGTTTGTTTCAGAGATTTGAGCAAAAATCAAATCGTGAAGATTGCTGCCGACGCTTTTGTCGGATTGAAGTCGCTCACATCGCTGTAAGTGGATTTTTCTAGCCTTTTTTTCGAGTGCACTTCATTTTTTGTTTCTCATTTCGCTGCAGAGTTGTTCACCAATAATTTATATCAGAACTTTCTTTTGATGGCTCTGGAATCCGTAGAAGCGTGGTTCAATACTGAAACATTCGTAGCCAATTCAGTGTGTTGGCTTTACATTTAAAAAACGAACATTCAATTGATTTCAACTCCATCGAGATTCTAAAATATACAAATTCACGAACATTATTCGAGGTGCCACTTACGGTTTATTCCCAGTCTTCTCATTCGCTGGGTGTCCCTTAGGACTTAGAAGTCTTATCATTTACTCTATCTTAGCATTACTTAAATGGCACCCTCTTACTTGGCATCTTCTCCTTCCGTTCCTCTTACCCCACATTTGCACCTCAAAGTACTCATGTAACTCAGGATCCCCCACTTGAATTATTTAAACACTGATAACTTGATGTTGCTTGCAAGCCGCGGCCTGCCAAGTACACAATAATTATGCATGTGCTGGGTGTTACAAGGAAGCAAATTGTGGGTTACGTCTGAGGTGCAATGCATTATTTGTTTTGGAAATAGCCTGTTTGTAGGGGCCGGTTTACAATCGCCTTACACCATTTGTAAACAGCAATAGCAATTAAAAATGAATTTTGTACGTGTGGTTGTTTAGTACGAGGTTTAAACGTGATTCCTGTTTTATCCACAGAGTCCTGTACGGTAACAAGATCAAAGATCTTCCCGCTGGCATTTTCCACGGGCTGTCTTCACTGCAATTACTGTAAGTTTGTTTTCATGTTACTATAACCTACACAGTTTTTAAAAATACATTCAGAAAAGACGCTGCGCTGCTTACTGTGATGCAATTACACTTTCTTTAGTCAGTCTAGACAGCGAAGTAATTTTCTGCGTTTTTTGTTAAAGGTTACTGAATGCAAACGAAATTTCATGCATAAGAAGAGATACCCTCAAAGATCTACACAGTCTGAACTTGTTGTAAGTACACAAACTCTTGGTCTACCTTTTGTCCACTCAATATTTTGTTAAAGTTTTTCTAATAACGATCATGTCGCCTTTAATTCCGACGCATTCTGTGACGAGAAACTTTGAAAAATGTGACACATGCTTGCTAGTATTTCTGCTAGCTCATCACTCAGCCTAATAATACTCTCTTCAGTGATTCTTCGGGACCCCCACTGGGCGGTGTTAGATTGGAAGAGTTAGGTCTCGTTAAGCAGCCAAATTATGCGCGTTGATGTGATCAAGCACTTAATTAGCTTGTTATTGTACGAGACGTTTTGTTGTGGTGAAACCTGAAACACGAACATGTCAAGATATGTCGATCACTTTTCTTTAAGGTGTACCTTCTTAGGTAGTACCGTTGAGTGTGTACCTGTTAGGTTGACCTGGATATTCGGACATTTCCTTCGCTTATGGTTAATTTTTTATATGAAACGCCAATTTCAATGCCATCTAAACCAATTTTCGCCATAAATCACACGATTGGCTTTGAAATTGGTGGTTCTACTAAAACAAAGGCCTCAATAAAATAGAATCACAATCTTAGCCAATCAGAACACACCAGAGAACGATGCTTTTGAAATCTAGTCACTGTAATCTTATTTCTCCGTCTTTTTGTCATCTGATTTTTAACCAGGAAATAAAACTGTAGAACTATTTAGCATGTAGATTTAAATGCATAAGCCAACAGAAACAAAATTATTTTCTGCCTGACAACTGACAACTTTTCTGTTACAGTATTTTTATTACCGCTCGTTTGCTTTTGCCATAAAAATATTATTATAATATCAAAAGTTTTCAAGTTGAAACCATTTTCCAGCTCATTTCGTTTCTTGCAAGATGATTTTTTGTCGCTTCTTGCAAGTCTTCCTAAAAGCATGTAATTAGTTTGCTAGTCTTTTATTATTCAGAGCAAGTAATTAATATTTTCTTCTGCCCTGAAAAGTCGACACTTGACGCGTGTTTGAGATGAAAGACGGAATATCTCGGCGTTTCGCTGCAGCTGAAAGAAACAAATGGCGTCGTTGCCTTCTTTCACACTCGAGTAAACTTCATGAAGCGCTGTGAAAGTTTAATGATATGCATTAGAATACTCGTGCTGTAAAAGATAAATGTTATAGGAATACAGAAGGTTCAATCTCTGAGACTTTTGAAAAACATCCGTGTACTAGAACCATTGGGTTTATAAGTTAAGTCAGAGGACCAGCGCAATTTTCATATACCGTCTCCGCGAAAAATAGCCGCCAAATGCCTACTTTACCAACAAAAATTGAGGATGTCACTAGGTGGAGTCACCCGTCGTTTCGAGTTTCACGATACATTATTTCGTCATTTGTCGTATTTTAGACTGGTTTACGCTAAAATTATCTTTATTAATGCTAAACTCAACGATTGGTGTACATGTACCGATATTTTGAGTCGTAACTATTGAACAGTAGAGGTTTGTCAAAACAAATAGTCGCAAGCACCATCGGGTGGCACCTACAGTTATCACGTGCTGCCGCCTTATTTTCACAGCAAAAATCGAATAAAGCCGGCCTTATGACTATTCCTATAAGCTCAATGCTAGAACGTACAGACTGAGCGGGAACAGAAACTCAACGCGAGAGGATACATTTTGATCACCATAACTCGTTTCAGTAACAATAACTAAAACATATTAAATACCCACATAGGTATTTAGAAGATCGTTGTCATATTAGAATTTATGATAATGAAACTATCCGAGGAACTTTGCCCCCCTTCTGAGTCGTATTTTGTGTGATATCATTCTCTCAATTGTTGGCATTGTCATTGTTTTTCAGGTCGCTGTACGACAACAATATCCAGTCATTAGCGAATGGCTCGTTCGACTCTTTGAAAAGCATCCAGACACTGTAAGTACTGTCATAACATTTATGTTCCTAGCTCTCCAAAATTCGTTCCTATAAGATCGCTCTCCATTTTGCTACAAACATAACAACGTATAGAAGTGAAAGGTGAAAATTCCTACCAGAGTTTTTTCGACTCGTTCCATAAAACTTTCAGAGGATTCTGTGAGCTTTTCTTTCGTTGGCACACTCAGCAAAAGTGTGCTTGGATTTTTTTTCGTCCCTGCGCGTTCAAGGTATAAAGAATGATTGCCATAAATTTGTCTTGTAACAGACTCCCGACAAATTAGAGTCATCTCGTGCGCCCAAGCGACGGGCAGTAAGCCAAGCGGGGGAAAACAATTCACCAAACGCCCAGCGGAGCCCACCGCTTCAAATCATATCACGGAATCTGGAAACTAATCTGTGCACTTTTTGCTCAAACAAATTGGATTCTGCGTGCTAACTAAGCCAGTTTGTGGTAATTAGGTAAAATCTAAAAACTACTGCCAGCCAAACCTCTAAAGAAAGTAGAAACCTATGCTTGGAATAATCAATGTTGTCACGATTCACGCAAATGCTCACCGAAACTAGATACGTTTTGTATAAGGAAGAAATCTAGCGCAACCCACAAAGTATTTGAAATTCAGACAATCTAGTTTGCCAGACGTATTTTCTATTTCCAACTGTGCAATCTATAGAAAACCGCTAAATTCTATCGAGAAAACGAAGAAAGTCTTCTTCGTTTCGAGCAAAAATCTTTGGTTCGCTATTTCTGTATTAAAAACGGTGGTGGAATTGGTATTGGAATTGGTATGTGATAAGCTTTATTACATAACTTAAACAGTCAATTACGTAGGCGCGTTGCGTTATTCAATTCCGCAGATTTTAAAAATAGTTGGCATCTGTTAAAATATGTTGTTCATTACGCGCTCGCTGGCAGTTTATTCTACTGGTAATCGAGGCTGGTTTGACATGACATGCAGAAAACGGGCAGCAAGTATTGTTTGCCCCACAATGCGATTTGTCAGTTCCATAGAATCTCAAATAATAACATGTTGAGGCTGATACCATTTCAGTTGTATTAGCAGTCGCCAAAGGCTCAACTGTCATTTACATACGAATTCTGGGTGAAAAGCGCGACGCATGCAGATATTTCCCGTGGAGAAAGTTCGCCCGAGTTTGAATCCGCCTGCCTTGACTGCGGGAACTCAAGTAATGGGCAGAGTGTTTTTGACATTTTGACGCTTTACGAAACAGAGAAAGAAGATGAGAAAATGGAGCAGAGATTGCTTCGTCGCTGCCAAAGTAATAAAGATATTTTTTTTGGATGGAAATTAAACAGGAAGTTAAAAGGAAATTTAAAAATGTGGCTTCACTGTGAGTTCCATTTTATAAGGCGATTTGCTGTTATGATGTAACAAAATTAACATTATTCTGTGGAGGTGCCATGATTTAAGCGTTCAGCTTTAAAATATCCGTGTTCATCTTTTAAGTTTAATTTAAATATAACTTCTTTGGTTTAGATTAACAAATAAACAAATGATATGTATAATTTACTAATACTCTGATCATTTCCTAAATTATAAGCAAAATCTCATCTCTAATAGAAATATCACTTGCACCTAGACTCCATTAGATAAAGTTCTATGCATACATCAATGATAGCCTTAGACAAAAACGCCTGGATGAATTATTTAGAATCTTTAGGCTAACATCTAAATACAAGTGCGGTAGGGGGGGGGGGGGGGGGGGGGCTTAAAAATCTCTTCTGCTAAAAGATACATTTTGGTGTCCAACTATACCCAAAATAATTTAACAACTTCATAGAGGGATCGGTTCACACCAACACAACGAAACTAGACCAAACATTTAATTTTTTCCATTTTTCTTTGGTACAACATTCAACAATACATAGTCAATACATAATTAAATGAATAAACACTGTAGTAAAAACTAAGAAGTACTAAATCTTTAGCTTTTTCTAAATGATCAAATCCCCTTGTAGAAGAGAGACTTATCTCTTTGTTGACTGGCTCTTGTTAGATAGAAAATGTAGTAACGTAACACCGGTCCTTCCTTAGTCACCTGGCTCGCAACCCGTTTATCTGCGACTGCAACCTGCGATGGCTGGCCGAATACCTGCATCGCAACCCGATCGAGACATCAGGTGCACGCTGCGATACTCCGAAGCGTATGCAGCGCCGTCGCATCGAGGCGCTCAAAGATGAGAAATTCAAATGTAAGGGTAAGCGAAGCTCACCCCCCCGACATCAACAGTACGGCTCAGGTAGCTAACTCAACGCCTCTCCCTTCCTCGTTTACCTTTATTTTTTGATTGGTGAAAGACTTTTGTAATTGTGTCTTGAAAAACCTGGTCAATCGCTTTTATAGTGTGCATTATAGGTGTAATTAGTATTAAATTTATTCTTTTAAGGAGTTAATTAGAGTGTGTTAAAATTACAGCTTACTTTGCCAGGCTTGCAGAGTTTTTTAACTTTATATGTACATACCTTTTGTTATTACCTTAGTGTGTACTTACCTGTAAATAATATGACAGTTGGCTTTAGTTTAGTTAGGACTCAGAAAGTAAGTTTTAAAATTAAAATTTGTTACAGCTTTTATTCTAACACAACATTTAAATGCATAAAGTTATTTAATATTCTTTTGGTTTCGATTAACAATTTGGAAATCATCAAATTTCATCCGCTTCTGACTTTCTCCTTCCTCTACCAGCTCCTACGCCGTACGCTTGGGGTTTGCTTCGAACTAACACAACTAACGTCTCCACACTCTTGTCCCATCTCCAACTTCACTATACTACATGTTTCCGGTGCAGGTGTCGAGGAGTTCCGAACTCGATATGCAGGGGAGTGCCTCATCGATAGCTCCTGTCCAGAAGGCTGCTCGTGCCAGGGAACTCTGGTGGATTGCTCAGCCAGGGCCTTCAAGGAAGTCCCCAAAGACATACCAATGTACACTACAGAACTGTGAGTGCATTAATTTTTTTATAAACCAACTAAATGCATTTTTGATAACACGTGAAAGAGGCCTTAAACTGATATAAATTTTACATGAGTATGGACATTTTATAAGATTATGCAATTCTGGGTACCTAGTGGTGATCAAAGGTGGTGATGCCATCATTACATTGCACAACAAAATTATTTATTTCATGGTTAGTTTTCTCATTCTTGGGTTTCATTACTGACATTCCAAAAAGTGATCATAAAGCCGATGCTGATTCATAACTTCTAAATGAAATGTTTAAATCTGTAATTTTCATTGAATTTCCCAGGCTTTTAAACGATAACGAGATCGGGAGAATTCGATCTGACGGACTGTTCGGCCGGTTGCCTAACCTCCAGAAACTGGATCTAAGAAGAAACAAAATCACTGGTATTGAAGAGAATGCCTTTGAAGGCACAACACACTTGGCAGAACTGTAAGTGAACGACCTACCTTGCTCCAAAAATATTATTTGCAATATTTTAGCATAATTTTTTAGAGTAATGACTAATGACACTAATGACTTAAAACTTTTTTAGCTTGCTTGCTGAGAATAAAATCCGAGAAGTGCACAACAAGATGTTCGTCGGGCTGATCAATCTCAAGTCGCTTTCGCTTTACGACAATGAAATTACATGTGTGATGCCGGGATCGTTCGACTTCCTTTCTTCTCTGCACACCTTGTAAGCTTATGTAACAGAACACTAATTTACAGAACATTTTCTGCATTTGCCTGTGCATTTATTTCATTTTTTTTTTTACCAATGTAGTTAGGGACAGGATATTTCCTCTTCACCATAAGTGAGGCATAGAAGATTACAGAGCTAGACTCACTTCAGGGGAGAATTAGTGCCCTGGCTTCAAGTGGCATGCAATTATCTTCTTCATTCTCAATGCTTCTGTCCAACTGGTCATGCCAAGGACTGGATAAGTGTGTCTGCCTCCCCGAGGACTTCCTCTTACTAAGCAAACACTTAAAACTATTGTTGAAAGGGTCTTCTTTCCTTCATAGTAATTTATAAATTAGGTGTGCTTGACTTCCTGAAACATTTTAGATTTAATTATGCACATCTACAAGACATAATCATGGGAACATATCCCACAATTTATTTGAATATGATTAAATGCATTCCTTAAATCATTGACAAAAGCTTCTTTATTGACTCTTACATACCTCGACCAGTGATCAATCTGACCATACTTTTTGAGGTGTCCAAGAATAAGGATATAACTTGATTTCAGGGAAGAAAGATCACCTCTTACGAGCCGATGGCTTTGGTTTAAAACTTCAGCGCAGTGCACTAAGCATTTCCAAACAATTTACATGTAAATTCATCTACTGCTTCCCTGACCGTGACTGCTTTCCACAGGAACCTGCTGTCCAACCCGTTCAGCTGCAATTGCCATCTGGCATGGTTCGCTGAGTGGCTGCGGAAACGAGAGCTGAGCGCTGGCAGTCCTCGGTGTGCTTCGCCAGCGAGAGTCAAAGACGTCGCCATTCACGACCTGCCTCACCACGAGTTCAAGTGCACGAGTAAGTTGTTTACTGTTGAAATTTATAAGAAACTAATAGTGGCTGGGGAAACATAAGTTGTCCTCAAAATTGTCTTGTGAGCTCAGACATTTAGGACCACGGTTTTAGCGATTCATTAATAACTTAATGGTCTCTTAAATTGTAAGTTTTTACTGTGCAAAAACCAATCACACTCTGTTTTATCTCGAGGGTAACGGACCGTTAATTTTTGTATTGCACCACATAAAAGGTACCACAGAAGAAAATAGTACCTAGCAAATCTAGATGTGAAATGACTGGGAACTTTTTACATTTTTTGTTTGATGTGAATTATTACTTGTGAAGCAATAAAGTTAACAAGGAACTCCTTTTGTAAGAATATGCATAAAAAATATTTACATTTACAATGTACATTGCTAGTCGCAAAATAAAAAGCTCAAAAATAAATCCTTGCAAATAAAGAGTATTTTTTTTTTGCAGATGAAAACGACCAGGGGTGTCTAGGAGATAACTACTGCCCCCCGAAGTGCACCTGCACTGGAACCGTTGTCCGATGCAGCCGGGTGCACCTTGAAGAGATTCCTAGAGGCATTCCACCAGAGACGTCGGAATTGTAAGAATTTATCATACATTGCAAATTTCTGCTCTTCGTGCCAATGCTTTGAACAAGTAATACTGACGTTTGTGGAATACTTGTAGAATACTATTTAATAAGATGATTCTTTTTCTCAGATATCTTGATGTCAATGAAATAAAGACGGTTCACGCTGACAGAATAAGCCATTTGAAATCCTTGACAAGACTGTAAGTTGCCAAGTTATTTTTTGCTACTTTTTTCTGAAACAAACTTTGCAATACATTTTTGTTTACTATGTTTTTATTCTAATGTTCTCCTCTTATATTACAGAGACTTGAGCAACAACCAAATTACGATCTTATCGAACTACACCTTTGCCAATTTATCGAAGCTTTCAACTCTGTAAGTACCCATTGAATTATTGTCTGATCAAGTTCTGCCAACATGCAAAACAATGTTTAACATGTTTTTGTCGTTGCTTTCAGCATTATTAGCTACAACAAACTGCAGTGTGTTCAACGTGACGCATTAACTGGTCTTAAATCTCTGCGTATCATGTAAGTGTGTAATACCACTTTGCATTCATGCTCACACTTGCAAGTGAATTGATTGGTTCATGCATATTAACCTCACACCATAATTAAAATTATTTTGCAGATCCCTTCACGGTAACGATATTTCAATGATACCTGACGGCTCGTTCAGAGACCTGACATCCATTACACATTTGTAAGTAATCAGCGTTTTAGCCAACTAATTGCAAGACTTGTATTGCTTAAAAATACTCCAGCCATAGCTCTGTGGCCTAATCTTGAACTGGGAGGAAAGACTGTGCCATTTTATAGCAAAAATGTTCTCTAAAATTTCCTTAAACTATTGAAAAATCACAAAATTAAAAATCAGAACCAGAGAAGTTAGCTACTGAAATCAAACAAGGATTTTTCTGAAATATTCTTTTAAGATTCATTTCTTCTTTTTCTAACCTTAGCACTAGTTAAAAAAATTCAAAGGAGGTGTTTTTATCCTCTTGAATACTTGGTAATCAGAATACTCACTCACCCCGACAACTTTATCGCTAGTTCAGGAATTGTCTTCTTATCACAATATTTTTGCAGGGCTTTGGGTGCCAACCCTCTCTACTGTGACTGCTCGATGAAGTGGCTGGCTGATTGGGTTAAACGAGACTACGTCGAGCCCGGAATCGCACGTTGCGCAGAACCAAACCCGATGAAAGACAAACTGCTTCTCACGTCACCGTCCTCTTCGTTCCAATGCAAAGGTGGGTCAGTGGAGATAGCTCTCCGTGCATTACTGGAGCTAGGATACCTCGCAATTATGACACACTGGCCCTTACAAATTTGAAAAGAAGATATCAGGCAACACACTCATTTTAACCATGTTCTAATTGGTGTACAGAGCAGCCTAACTGGTTTCCCTGGTAGATTTGGAAAGTAAAAAGAAATAAACGTTTGACCACATTTGCAATAAATTAAATTAATTTTCATGTCAGGTTTTTAAGAGGTCTAATTCATTAAATGCTGTAGGTGGAAACTTTTAAAAATTTATATGTCCAGGCTACAAGTGCTATGGTATAAATAAACTCATTGATTACAAAAACATTTTTAACAATATTCTAGGCACTATGAATGTTTACAAACTTTTCCATAGTTCTCAAAAATGCTCAATGAGTTCTTAAAAACGGTAAATGAGGGAGGCTTAAAACTCCAGCTGCTAATTTTTGCAGCAAGTCACATTTGGTATGCTGTACTTTTTATGTGCTTCCTTTCAAACATCCTGTAGTGTTGCCCAACTTTCTTAGTGAGTGAATTTTCCACAGGACGCGTCGGCTACGATATCCTGTCCAAGTGCGATGCATGCTTCACGTTCCCGTGTGCCAACGGCGGGCAGTGCGAGGCCCAGCCACACCGGCAGTATGTGTGCCGGTGCGCGCCCGGGTACCACGGACAGCACTGCCAGCACATGATCGATGCCTGCTTTGGAAACCCCTGCCGCAACTCTGGCACCTGCAAGGTGCTCGAGGAGGGAAGATTCAGGTGGGAACCTCAAGAGGTTTTGAAGATTGATTTTGGTTGGATTGCCCCAGTATTGCTACCAGTAACTGCCCCAGTAACTGCCCCAGTAACTACCTCCCAGCATTGCTAACAAGTAATGAATTTAATTTCAGCCATGATTCTAGTGGCAAGATTTCAAAGTACTTATTATATCTGCAAAATAATATCAAAAATTGTTAAAATTGCTAAAAAAATTCTTATAATACATCGGAAAAAAAAATCATGGTGGCACGGCAAAGTGAAGCCAGTAAAGTACGCTCTCCCCCTGAACGGAGTAAATGAAGGTTGAGTTTTTGCCTTTGAAGGTGCACTTTTATATGATTTAAATTATTTTTCTTTGTAAAAGAGTTCTAGATATATCTAAATGATCTTTGCTCAAGATGGTTCTTCAGTTCAGCAGGTAGATAGAGTCTTGGTAAAGGTTGCATCCAGGATAGACTTATTCCATAAATCTTTTATTTTGAAAATACATACACATCAGATATAGATTAATCTCTGGTTTGGAATAGGATTAGCTTTGTTTTTATTTGGCCATGGTACTGTAAAGAGAATTCCATGATATAGTTAGCTACATATATAATGTTATTATTTTGCTATTGAAGTAGAAAGAAAATGTTAGTTTTAATGTGAGATACATAAATTTGGGTGCTCGTAGTGTTTCTAATGTTAACGCTTATCTCAACATGATATAGCAATTTGTTACACAAATAATGTAAAAACATTTTGGTAATCTAATTTTCTTGCTCCCAGCTGTCACTGTGCGGCTGGATTCGAAGGAGACCGGTGCCAGACCAACGTGGACGACTGCTCGAACAACAAGTGTGAGAATAACGCGACCTGCGTAGATCAGATTCAAGCATACCAGTGCAAGTGCCCACCAGGATTCATGGGTGAGAAAATGTTCCATATCATAATAGCCTGACCTGTGTTAGTTTGTGCTATTTTTCGATCTCTAAACTTGCTTTTTAAGTTAGTTTCAATAAACTAAAAGATCTGATGTATAGAATAAGCATACGAGGTACACTTCGTTTGAGAGCCATGGACTTGTCACTTTCAACATTCAACCACAGATTCAACCATGATGAAATAGCAGCCAGACTTTAACTTACTTTATCACATCCAATCACTCAATAAAAACAAATATATTTAAAGTGCACTTGTGTTTGTCAGGCGAATTCTGCGAAGCAAAGATTCCATTCTGCTCGAAAGAATTCAACCCGTGCCGAAATGGAGCACTATGCATCGACCACTTCACGCACCACTCTTGTGAGTGTAGCAGTGGGTTCAGCGGAGAAAATTGCACAGAAAATGCAGACGATTGTCTCAACAACATGTGTCAGGTTGGTAGTTTTATCTTGAAATCCACAAAAAAATATGGGTCAGTCTTATTCTGTCTTCTGCTGTTTGATGGAATGACCTTTTTAATTTTTCTGGATATTTTATGTTCTTGGAAAGTTATACCCTTCCAGTAATTATAATGCGAGTGCTATTTTGCTAAGTAGTGTTGGGTGCCAAAGATAGGTTTAATTAATTTGGGGGGAGGTGATGTAGGGTAAGTTGCGCACCCCATTTTTTGCTTATTATTATTATAATTTTTATTTATTATTATTATTATTTTATTTTTATTTATTATTATTAATTATTATATTATATTATTTTTCTTATTATTATTTATTGGGTTTACTTAATTTTAGCATTTTGGGCTTTATGCCCTGTGCTAAGATTATACATTGCAGTAGTTTACATCATTATTTACAATATTTTCTTTGAAAACTTGGACATTTGACGGCCAGGGATGCACGGCTCTCACCTGCAGTCCGTTCCATCTCTGAACGCTGTCGGACTCAAATGAGTGCCTTTCAGCGTTCTTTCGATGGCCTTTCTCTATTAACTTCATGCAGTGGTCCAGCCTCCCCAGACGCAGTGCATTCTCCAGCCGTAAACTTATCTCACACTATGCCTCTTGCCAAGTCATTGCCTTGTACATGATGCACATTTTGGCCACCGTCAATCAGAAGAGGTAACATTGACTGATTCGCCCCTCTAGAATGGTGCATCGTGCGTAGACGGAGTCAACGACTATGTCTGCAAGTGTCCTGGTGATTTCACTGGCAAGTTCTGCGAGATCGCACCGATGGTCGCGATGCTCTACCCGCAGACTTCTCCGTGCCAGCACCATGACTGCAAGAATGGCATCTGCTTCCAGCCGATGGGCTCAAAGGACTACATCTGCAAATGTGCTCCAGGCTACTCTGGTAATGTCAATACCAAAATAAATTATTAAAAGAATCCTATCAGTGTTATTGCAAACTACCACTACATATCTGTATCATATTTTGCGATGCACCGCAATTTAAACATCAATAAGAGCTGATGTTTTTCCTTGCCAATTCAATATGAGTTAAACATCTAAAACTTGGGACTTCCAGCTCATGAAATAATCTATAATTTTTCTTGTTTAAAATGGTCTCTGGTCTCTAGTTCTTGATTAGTGGGGTTTATCGACACAGTGTTTTGACAACGGGCTATGTTTCAGTGGTCTAATTGTGTCAGCTCCAGTTCTTACAAAGGTAACTTTAATGACCGTTTTTTCTTCCAGGCAAGCGCTGTGAGTACCTGACGAGCTTGAGCTTCATCCACAACAACTCGTTTGTGGAGCTGGAACCTCTGCGCATGAAGCCTGATGCCAACGTCACCATCGTGTTCGCCACGGAACAGGACAATGGCGTGCTGCTGTACGACGGACAGTCGGAGCACTTAGCAGTTGAATTGTTCAATGGGAGAATCAGGATCAGCTATGATGTTGGAAACTATCCTGTCTCGACGATGTACAGGTAAAATACCACTGCATTTTACTGCGTTACTGCGAGTGCATTACTGCATAGCTATTTATTCTATCAGAATCTTAATGTATCATTTGAGCTGGTTTTTGTCAATAAACTAGGGCCTTGTTATACTTTTTGTTTGTGATGCCCATTTTAAATTGGTAGCGTTGTGTAGGTAGTCGTTAAATTGCATGGTCTAAAAAATATATAATTAAGGTAATGTCATCTCTGGATGGTAAACCTTAGTTATTATTAAAATAAATATACAATAAATACAATAAAAATCAAATGCCATTTATTCAGAAGGAAACACGTATTATGAGGCCGACACTTCAACTGACTTACCATATTGTATTGATCAAAGCATTCTGTGCGTACATAAAAATTATTCCATAGCTAATTCGGGTAAACATTCTCAGTTTCGAGATGGTGGCTGATGGAAAATACCACTCAGCTGAGCTTCTCGCCATCAAGAAAAACTTCACGCTTAGAGTGGACGGCGGTCTTGCTCGAAGCATCATCAATGAGGGCGAGCGAGACTTCCTCAAACTCTCCACACCACTCTTCATTGGAGGAATTCCTGCTGAACCTGGGCAGGGAGCGTTCACCCAGTGGCACCTCAGAAATCTCACAAGCTTCAAAGGTATGATGGTGCTAACATTACTAAACTTCTAAACTCAACCCTAAATGTTGTACAGTTCATGTTTGAAAGAAACTGAAGCCATAAACCACTACACGTGACTGGTTTGTATCCCTTAGAATGTTTGTTCCATAGCTCATGGCCATGGTTTTAGGAATGGTAAAAAAAAGCCATGAACTTGTTACAACCAACTTTGAAAATAATTTACTAGATTTTAATTTATGTTTGAAATTGTTTTCTATACTTTCAATGTCAAGAAAATGCAAGAATATGATACATTTTAATTGAGTATTGAATTGTATTTTAAATAACGAGTACTAGACATGTTTTTAAATATATATTCCAATAATTCCAATAGATTCTAAAATCAGCCTTGGATCTACTTAGTAGTTTGGTTGATTTTTTGGCTGAGCACTGTGTTTCACTAAATTTGCGACCTTTGCCCACGCCTGCCGCTTTCACGGTTTACCTAAATCTTCTGTATTTCTTGCAGGCTGCATGAAGGAGCTGTGGGTGAACCACAAGCAGGTAGACTTTGGCAATGCTGCACGACAACAGAAGGTGACCCCGGGGTGCAGCCTCCACCAAGATGAGGAGGAGCAGATGGAGGAGGACGGAGCAGATCGCGGCGGAGCACGCAGGGAAGTGGTGGTCGTCGAAGATCCATGCGCTGAGAACCAGTGCCAGCGTGGCAGCAAGTGCGTGCCCAGTAAGCGCAGTGGGGAGTATGTGTGTCGGTGTCGCCCTGGCTGGAGCGGGAAGTACTGCGAACAAGGTGGGTTTGTCAACAATAGTCTTTTGTCTTTCTGTGATGCCTTGGTGAGTTTCTTGATGAAGCTCTCCTGTAAGTTATTGAATTGTTTTATTTGTTGTTACTAACGACCAGTTATACAATGTCTGTTTAAAAAAATAACTGTCAGTTGAAGATTTGTCTCCATAGTCACAGCCAATCAGATACTTCCATTTTCATCTTAACTTCTGGTTGCTAATTTAACTGGACATTGAAAAACTGGCACTGAATTGAAAATTAAGTACATAATTCAGATTTAGTTACAGGCAAGCTTTAAAATAAAAATAAATGTATAATATTTCAATTTCATGTAACTTAAATCTAGACATAACTATATGCAATATTCTATCTACAAGAAATATAAAGATATTGTGAAAACAACAAATTATGTGTGTAAAATGATGGTGTTTCTTGTCCCAGCCGAGTTCCAAACGATGCCGACAGCGAGTACGGGGTGCCGGAAAGAGCAGACGCGCGAGTACTACGCAGAGAATGGTTGCCGGTCACGCAAGCCGGTGAAGATGGCACGATGTGACGGAGCGTGCTCATCGGCTGGATGCTGCCGTGCCCGCAAGACCAAGCGACGCAAGGTGCGCCTCATCTGCAATGACGGCACTCGCTACACGAAGGACGTAGACATCGTGCGCAAGTGCGCGTGCGCCAAGAAGTGCTACTGACTATCCGGCCCCTCCTTCACGCAACACGTTGCGCTACCTGCCCCAGATCATATTGTGACATCCTCGGAGACCAGAAGAAGCCGTGACGTAGACAGTTATGCGTCGTGCATCATCAAGATAGGCGTGTTTTATTTTGTAAATATCTCGATATTCAGTGCGCTTTTCATAATTGTCTCCTGGTCATTGTGCATCTGTTTGTTTCTCCTCTTACCTTGAATAAGCAGGTCCTTTTTGATGCCATAACCCTGACCGCGCGGTTTCTTTCGTTCGTCTGGTTTGTTTTCGACTGTGTCCCGTGAATTCGGTGCCGTCGGTTGGAGCGTGTTTTTCGAATGATATTGTTTAATGGAGAAATTCTGTCCTGCTGAGTTGGTAGACAAGGGAGGGGCCGCCGATACGTTCCTCTTCGAGATGGAACGCGTATAGCTACACTGATAGTTCTACAATACTGTACATAGACATTGTTCAAAACAGCCAAATCACACGTATACTCATTACCGTATTAAGCCGCTGGCTAACAAAATACTCGTAACATTTTTTTTGTTATTACCAAACCACGACAATGCTTTGTTCCTTCACTCCTCAAAACACTTTTTTATTTATTTTATGGGGGAGAAAAACTCATTGTGTTGTGCTACATTTCTTAAACATAATTCATTCTCTTTGGCTACGTTATCGTGAATGCGCTGTAAGGAAACATACACCCGAAGATTTAAATCTAGTTTTTATTTACTGTACTTTACCATAGAGCGACTACCCGAATTCCACCGACATGTGGCATTTTAAATGCGAATCTATTTATTAATTATTATTACAATACCATAGGATTAGAAACCAGAGCAGATCTATATTTGATTGAACATACAATTGCTATTATACATGTCGGCATCCAAGCTGACAGAATCAAGTTTAACGTTTCCTCAGTAAAACAGGCATTTAATGCTTTTAAAATATGTAGATAATAACAAGTATAATAATATCGATGTTTTATATTTACACTAATTATACAATATCTACAGATATGTAGTTGGAATTATTGAATTTGTGTGCTATCTTTGATTCTACGATATACTGGCTCCGATTAGAAGGAGATGAAGATGCATGACAATTACACCTGTACGTTAGATCAGAGAAAAGTAGTACTAGTAGAAGCACTTATGTATCTCTGTTATGTGTACAAAATAAAATATTCCAGTAAATTAACAAACAATTTGGAATACTATGTATATCCTCGTGTCTTTTTTTCAATACCAAGGTTGCCATCACTCATCATGCACCACCTCAGTCACCAATACCTACTGTCGATGAATAAGTTAAAATAATATATCTAGAATAAGCACGAGATGATTGTTTTTAGACTCATGTTTACTTGATGTAACCTTAGCACTAGTTTTGACAAAAACTATTTGAACTGAGTTTTAAATGCTAAGTAAAGAACAACTAAATTTCCCTTATTTTTAGCTAAATTTTTAGTTAAATTTAGTTGTTCTTTACTTAGCATTAAAAACCCTGTTCAAACAGTTTTTGTCAATACCCACGAGAGTTTTACAACGGAACACAAAATGTAGGAATCAGAGGATCAATCAGTAAGTCATGTCATATTCTATTAGGTCATATCGTTGAGTGTAGGTTATAGGTAGAGTTTCAACGTCAATGTTACAGTCTCTGCGTGAAAAATGACTACCTTACCGACAAAAATGCAGAGTACCGGAAGTTCACGTTAAGTGGAGCCACTGTCGTATGAAATTTAATTTCGATATTTATCGTATTTACTCGCTTCTTAATATTGTTACGTGTATATCAATCGTTGAGGTAAACATTGATGAAGATTTTTTGAGCATGAAAAGTTTCAAAAGTGAGTTAACCTACGAGAAATATCGAAATTAAAATTCATACGACAGTGGCTCCACTTAACGTGAACTTCCGGTACTCTGCATTTTTGTCGGTAAGGTAGTCATTTTTCACGCAGAGACTTTAACATTGACGTTGAAACTCTACCTATATCCTACACTCAACGGTCATATCATATTGCTTGCTCTTTTGCTCGCAAATAGCTGTCTCACTTGTAGTTACACTAAAATATTTGGGTTACCCAATTGCCAATGCTAAAATTTAGGCACATACATCATGATATTTTCATACTAGTTCCTGAATGGGTAATAAAATCCCAGAATAAGGTAGGGTTTCGAGGTTCAGTCTGATGTGTGCCTTGACCATAAGCGAAGCGGCTTTACAAGATTTTGCGGCTTGCCAATACTCAAATTAGCTTCCGACATCTTTGTGAATTCATAAACCACCGTGATTATGTAAGATTATGTTATTTATTGTGCATTTAATGCATTCTTCGGATTGCTAGGAGGTTGCCTGCCAGGAGTTGTGACTTCGAGAGAACAGAGCCATGAGATTATCGGCGCGCCTGTAGCATAGACCACAAGTTCAACATTTCAGTTACGAAGCAAGCCTTCACTAGGCGCCGTACAAGCCGTGTGAACAGTTAAAATTGAACATTAAGTGCGTCCGAAGTGGAAAAAATTAAAATCTGTCCACTTGGGAAGTTCGAAGTTATTGTGCTAAGGTAGGTAACAGCCCCTGGCCGTTTTGTCATGATCTCTTTGGAAATCTCTCGGGCTCACAAAATGCGTTCTATTGACAGAAATCATTAATTTTCATTACTCCTGCACACTCCCGACGATGTGTTTCAAAATCTGACAGAATGCCAAACATTTGAGCTCCCTTTTTGAGGTTTTATTTGCAGAGAGAGAGAAGAGGGTGGGGCATCCATGTGGCGACATGCTTTATGTCTAGCCAAACGCTTTTAGTCTCCGGTCATAACCCAATAATGGCACCCTGCCCGTCATGTCTAGGCTGAAAATCTGGAAACAATTATCGGGATGTTTTTCCATCAGAGCTTTTAAACCTTTTTATCACTTATTTCTCCGAGAAGTTCTTTGCACCCGTATTGGTACTATTAAAGGGGTTAGATCTCTCAATGTATGTAAATTTAGGAATGCTCTAAAGTCTAACTATTCCGACATGCTCCACACTACACAGTCCTCGAATTAAGGATACAGCCTGTCAGAATAAATCGGTAAATTTCCGCTTTATAACAACTATAAACTAGTTATATTATACTAAACGTAGGTTAAAAGAAATGTAAAGTTTGAACTCGAACCGCAAGGACGAATTCTTTCAACTGACCACAGCGCGTGTAGCGGCTAGGAATTGTCGTCTGGAATACCTGCGGACGTATTTGGGTATAAATGCTGCCTAACTGTTCTATCCAGTCTTTAGTGGTGCATTTTTTCTACCACATCCTCAGAATCGCGAGCGTTTCGTTCCAGTGATTTGCATTAGAAATCAGTCTACATATTATTCAATAGACATGAGGTCAACCCTCAAGTTCATTATCAACATGCATGTTATCCATAATCACACAAAAATTGGTTTTATATCAACAAATATATTTTTTTATTTAAATTAAATTATCGTTATTTACGTTTATTGAGTGACTTGAATGAATGTGTGACCTAAACTAACCTAAGGTACTCTAGGCTAGGTACTAAAAATTACCGCTATTCCCTCGATAATTACAAAAACAATTAATATTCCTAGCATCCGTTGTTCACGCATTCTATTTGGTATAAACAAAATAACAAATCTCGAATGTTGGGATTCTTTCCCCGTAGACTTAAAATTCAACCTCCTATGACCTGATTGTCAGATCTATTCAGCCTATCATCATTGTGATTGTTTTGGCAATACCGAGCCACATTTGTATGCTTTTGTTGCTTGCTATAGGACAAGATTTGACCCCTGTAAAAAACGCGACCGTTTACGGGCGCAAAGTTTTCATCGCGTTGCATATTATATTTGATCGATGATGTTAGATGATATCATAGACATGCCAAATCGGGTGAAAGATTGATGATTGTTCATCCCCATAACCATGTTTTGCTCTTCAATATGTCGAGACCATGAGAGGACGTTTGTAAGATCGTTAATCTTGCAAGTGTAGAAACACCCTCCGCAGGACTCTTGCAATCATCATTCCAAAGGAAAAATTTGTTATAAAGGATCCTCACCAGGCTTAATTTTTGCACAACATTTTGTGCGACTTTACATGTAAAAGTTGTAAATTAAAATTCTATCTACCATTGAACAGTGAATGCACAGAGAAACACACACAAAGCTGCTGTTGTTTGCAAAAATGAATGGCGAGACCTGTACATAACACCCCCTCAGTTCTACTTTAGTTCTAAACCATATCCATATACCCTACTTCAACTTGTACTAACCAGCTGTTGGGTTCGTGCATAATAAAAATCAAACCATGAACAAAATTAAGTTGTGCTTTTTCAAGTAACTTCACTCAGAAATATAAACATATAAATCTTGGAGGTATGAGAAATAAAATAACTCATTCTTATCAATATCTAACTGACCTCATCAGTTTGGCCACAAGCACGAAATTTTCTAACAGATGGAGTGAATGAAACCTTATAAAAGCGAAGGTCGGTCAGTGTCTCCCAATTATAATACTGTAAACACATAATTATTTATTATGTTGTAGTTTAGTGCTGAGTTGAGCTGCGATACTCTGTGTTGATAGGTACCGACAACTTATAAAAGAAGCAAATGCAAGGAGTGGGTGCCTAGGTGATTGCATCTCGTTACAACCTTATGCAATTGCGATTGGCCTGGATTAAATGCGACGACGTGCACGAGTTGGACTAACCAGGGCTGAGGAGAATCGTCTTCGTGGTTATCACCAACGACATGCTGCGAAATCACAGGCAAGTGCAGTGCAAATAAAATCAGGTATCTGTGTGATATTAATGAAAAGAAATTTTAGAAACTATTGACAAAGATACTTAGTTAAATTACAAGAAGTGCGTTTTTGAGGGGTAGGTAACTTCAATTTCTAGCATGCACTTGAAGGTATGAGCTATTGTGCTAAAACTTGGGACTACAAAGAAATTTCTCAGTTGTCTGACAAGAGACAGCTTTGTTTGGACATCCTTTTAAAGCGCCAGTTGAACTTTTACCTGGCGGGCAAAGGGCTGAAAACTTGACTGATTACTTACCGTAGAAATAGAAAACGAAAGAAACAATCAGCAAAATCTTGTTGACCGCGAGCTTGGATTTTAAGATGAGCTGCGACTAACAATGGTCAAACAGGTTGGACAGTGGCTGGCGCCTTGAGAGATGAGAGGTTGGAAACTATACAACATGAGAAATAGATCACATTTAGATAAATTTTTACTCTTCCATGAAATGCCAGTTAATACAATAATGCTTTCGTTTTCGCTTTTTACATTTATCCCCGAGATCTAACGAGTTTCGCTTTTTTTTAACACAATTTAAGTGCATTTTCTTCTATTTCATAAATGCAACAAATATGCATCTGAGTTTCTTCTTCTTAATTCACGATTCCCCTCAGCAACGTTTTACTAACTCCTACATCACAGCAGCAACGCCAGCGTGGTCGTCTTATAACTACGAGTAATTTATGTGATACATCAAAGGATTAATATTTTTACGGGGATAATTTTCTTTTGATAAACGACCGAGTTGGTGCTTGAGAACCTTGCTTTCACCGTTCCCAGTACCATTGTTAGTGTTGTTGGTGGCTGGCGCTAGTGGTGAGGTGCCAGGTAATTGGGTTTGGCGCCACATTGTGAATCCTGTGACAGGTTGACACTATCGTATATTTCTCCACCTAACTACTTGGTCCCAATATCGCGTTTACCTGTTCGATTTCGGTCAGGGAACACCTATTATCTGATCGGTGTGTTGTTCCAGTTTGCATCACGACGAGTTGGTTGGTTGGTGAAGGTCCATGGTCAAATCATTGTCGATTTTAGACAATTTCTTCATAACTGACAATTAAACAGGTGGGTTGCGTCTGACAGAATGTAGAGGATTCAAATGTTTTGCGATTGGCTTTTTTTCGATTTGGTCGAATAAATAGTAGTGACGCGTAGGAAGACCTTAAAATACCAATTAATCTGTTATTTAAAATGAGTTATAAATTTGAAACTTTTAGTAAAGTCTAAACTATCTGAACACCATGTGTTGCAGAACACAATAAATTGGAAATTTCGACGCCAAATTGCCGGACTTTTTCTTCAAAATTTATTGGGCCATAAGATCAATATGTATTGTATTGTGGCGATGCCATAATTATATCCACATTTTGGGCAGGCATGGTCACTTGTTATATGATAATATAATTATCGGCCAGAGCTACAGCAAGGCCTCATGACTCGGAATTTCGAAAATGCACAAGTGTGTTGGTTGAGATAATCGTAAACGAACGCCTTCGTAAACCGCAGCAAACACTGGACGAATGATTTGATAATCAGCACAGACTCAGACGCCATAATTGTTGTCCTTCATCTTGTAAGTCTAACGCCCATTACATTAGCTGTATCTGTAAGTGTTCGACTATCTTGAATCCACTGGGAGGCAATACGCACATCAATTATTTAATTTCATCAGAAATCAAAGCAATTTTTGAAGTCGCTTTGCAAAAAAAAAGGCGAATAATTGCCCGTTTTAAACATGCAATCGGCGTGGCCGTGTTCCAAGGCGAAACCTGGAAATCTTCTTGACTTTGATGAGGGTGCAACTGAAAAACGTCACTGCACACTGAACACTCATTTCACTGAGCATGCAAGCTTTCTGTAAAAAGCGAATGTGGTTTTTTTCAAACATCAAGATTCTGATGGTATGCGAATTGCATGATAGAAACTGACTTCTCTTTGCGAAGCCGCTTAGTTTCGTGCACAGGCATGGGATGGGTTTAATTAATTGTAAATCTTAGTTAATTTATTGTTTTACGATTAAAAACTAGAAGCATTACAAGACTTACATATTAATTAGCTAAAAATGTAGCATTCCAAGCTGCTATGGTGGATCAACGATTGTTAGTTTTGTCTTAAAATGATTTATGAAGATCACTTACGCATATATATTTTTTGTTTAAATCGCAATATAAATATATTAATTTTATTGGGAGTAGCTGTAGATGAATAATAGTGAATCCGCTATTATTTGACATATTTACGACACGTCTTTGTTCCTTCAATTTTCAATTCCTGTCTGGCAGTGACATGGCACTTCCACAGGTTCCACTGCGTACACAGAGAGGTCATACGCTAGTCTTTTTGACATGTAGTGTCCTACCAGGCCTAACAGCTTTCATCGCTTACAAACAAATGCTTTCTAATAAAAAATTAAAAAAAAAATAGATTTTTTGTTTGTTTTTGATACTCCATAAGTATCTAAAGACGCTTATTTCTTCTTGAGTTTTGAAAGACTAATCTTATAAGGTTGTGATAGGTGGGGACCCACACTGCCAGCACGTCACTATTTCAGAGCATTTCGATCGATCATATGAGATGGAAAAGGGTGTCAAAACGTATGTGTGTTGCCTGTCTCTGTTCTGGGACGTATTGTTTGACGGCGACGTCCTCAATTAGTCCCCTCCTTACTTGGAGTGGGTAAGGTCAGGAATCAGGGCTTCGTACTTAGGCCGCTAGAGTTCGTCGACAGGTTTTTGTAGATTCTTTCGATCGTTACGAAGAGGATGCTCGACATGTACACATGGTACAACGTGTTGCAAGTGTTGAATAGCAATTCCTCTTGTATAACTCGAGCAGTGTTTTATCATCAATGCGTAAGTTTGTTACTGCTAATCACTGATGTGTGCTGATGGTTACTTATAAGTAACTTATTAAACGTGTTGTTAAATGCGATTTATCGGATGGATTGTATAAAATCACAGTTAACCTCGTATAGGGATGCCACAGTGATTATCTATTTTGAATCTATGATGGAACCAATAAAAAAATCACACAGTACCATCACACAAGTACATTGACAAAAGGCTAAAATGAATCTTAAACTTTCTGCCGGCAAAAAGTGTTAACGGTAGGTGACACCCGATGGCGCTTACGGACTTTCATACAATGAAATAATTACGAATCAAAATATCGATACATTTATATCAATTGTTGAGGCTAGCAATAATAAATATTGATTGAGTGTAAACCTGTCTCAATCTGCGAGTTATCTGCGAGAAATAACGAAATTAAATTTATTAACACTCGAACGACGGTGTCTCCATCTGATACCATACTTCCATTTTATAAATATATCATGTTGCGGTAATTTTTCGCAAATACAGTTTAAAATTGGCGCTGGTTCTCTGAGTATATCTACAAACTCAATGATGCAATTGTTTGAGTCGAGCTTCAACGTATTTTTATTTGAACACCTTTCAAAATAACATCTTGCGCACTTGCTCTTAAATCCTGGTATGGAAAGCATGCGTGTAGTGTACCTGACAGTGGCTTTATAATAAATTAAAAACCTAAATGCATGTGAAATGTCAATTGCTGCACCATTAATTATACCACTATGATTTGCATGATTGCAATTTTCATTTTGCATCTTGCTTTAGGCCTACATACATTATAATCACGTCAACATAAAATTGGCGCTGGTTCTCTGAGTATATCTACAAACTCAATGATGCAATTGTTTTAGTCGAGCTTCAACGTATTTTTATTTGAACACCTTTCAAAACATCATCTTGCGCACTTGCTCTTAAATCCTGGTATGGAAAGCATGCGTGTAGTGTACCTGACAGTGGCTTTATAATAAATTAAAAACCTAAATGCATGTGAAATGTCAATTGCTGCACCATTAATTATACCACTATGATTTGCATGATTGCAATTTTCATTTTGCATCTTGCTTTAGGCCTACATACATTATAATCACGTCAACATAACTGTTGTTCTTGACACTTATTCACGCGTTTTTTTTTTTAATTTTATTTGACAGGTCAGATAGCTTTATTACCACACATGCCGAGTATTAGTAATTTACATTCCATTTAGCCTGCATTACAAATACTTAACAATGCTTACGAATGGAAGCAGTAATCTCTTCTTATAAGATTTAAGAATACAATAAAAATTAGATTTTTATCTGCTTGATTTGAATAGTTCTTCCTTACGATCATTGTATAAGAATGCTTTATCGTAATACCCATTTATTGTGCGTTATTGTGACAGAATCTGTAAGGATACCAAAAATGTGTATAAATTATCTTAGTTCCGGATGAAATTACATAGTAAAGGTACTAGGAAGGGATCGAGATAAAGTTGAGATAAACGCTAGATTTTGGAAGAAGATGAAGAAATAGGAAAGTCACATCTTATTTAAGTCACGTGGTAATACATTTGAGCAATGACCCAGACGGCACAATATTATTCTTCTCCTAAAAAAGGTTTATATATAAATATCTTCCTATTAAAAATCGAACAATCAATCCCATTTCTATAAATGTTTACTGATCTTAATTCTGTGTCATGTTGAATTTAGTCCAAAATTTAGCCACACATGCACATGCGTACATCTGTTTTTTTTTTTTTTTTTTTTTTTTTTTACCAATAACGTTAAGAATCAAACACATTTTAATCCTATATCAAGTCGCTTCTCGTGAAAATTCTCCGGCCAGGTCCATCCATCTCGTGTTCCAAGTCCCATGTTCAGTGAAATCCAATCTGGGCGGACCGGACCTCTCGCCATGTCGAAGTCACGTGTTCTTGCAACGTGTAATGCAGAGGAATTAACCCGCCAGACAAGTGCAATATAATGCTGCACATGTGGCCTTTAACTGACTGCAACAGACTGCAACTGCAATTGCACTCAGATGCTGGACACGGCTCGTTAATGAACGCTTGCAGTGCAATGCATCATTGCGTTCGCCCTCGCGGTCCCCCGTATAGCAAAGCAGCCCCAGACGGCTCGGAGGAGATTTCAACGCGCTGCAAGTAGTGCCGATGCCAGGACTCAAGTTTTTCCAGCTATAACGGTCAGGAAATTGATTAATCAACTTCGAAAATGTCGTGTCAAAACTCTATTCAAAGATCTATTTAGTATTCCTAATAAAGTGCATGTCCCATGTTTCTTAGATGCTATTTCACTTTACATTTTATCGTGATGATTGCCAAGACTACTTTTTATTAATAACAATATTTCTATTCGCTCTCGCATATAAATTCTATTGTTCAACCAGTTTCGATCTACCAACTTAACCACGTAACAGAATCCTACAAGTAGTAGTAATGGGTCATCAAGAGTCTTTATAACGAAAGAAAATCGATCCGTCTACAAAGCTGTTAATCATTTTCTTGAAATATGATATCGACTCGAGCCAAATGGCAAGTAAAGTAATACAAGCGTCATAAAAAGCAAGACGGTATCAAGTTCGAGTAGATGTACGATCTGGATTTGATCTGATAGTATTGTATCAGGATGCTGGACATGGTCCACGATTCGCATTGTCTCTGATGGCTCGGCTTCTATGCGCTTGGCAAGGGAGGGCCATAATGTTTGAATACATCGATTATAAATCATGGAAATAGGTACTTCTTGCAGCCGGTAGCGTATGTCCTTACAGATGTGTGAATTGTTATTCTCTTCAGAACAATGTTCGCACAATGAATCACATTTCATTTCCAAATCAAAACTTTGGTCGACCATATGGTTTGGTTTACAATATTTTTACTAATACATCAGCAGTGAGTTTCTAGGTTTAGTCACAGGGCCAGCGTTAATGTTAAGCATTCTGCTGAGCAAATAAGACGGCAACACGTGGTTGCCTCTGATGGCCGTCTGATAGCACCTGAGAGAGGTTTTAAAAAACCTCTAAAATTAAATAATTACAAGTCACAATGTCAATACATTGTACATCAATTTTTGTGGCTAGCATTATTAATACAGATTAATTAAACGCTAGTTCACCTAGTAGCATCTTCCATTTTTTCAGTAAAGTAGTCAATAGCGGCCGTTTTTGGCGAAGACAGTTTAAAATTTTTCGAGCTTTGGTCTTACGGTGAAACGTATTCGTCATTGAACCGCTTCTAATGAAAGATAGGAATATATCACTCGCAAGTGAATGCGATTGCAGTTTCGCAGCAGACAACTATTCAAGATGCATTGCATTGACAGCAACATGTTTCAAATAACCACATGTGCCATGTATTTGCCAAGCGATCTACCTTAGGCAAGTTCTTTAAATTTCACGTATGTCTAAAAACGGATTGAGATCATCATTCCGGGTGGGCTTTTGCATCTACTTTACATATTTTATTACAATAAACATCATAATCACATGCAATTAAATATATTTTTTTTTATGACTATGATTGGTTATTATGCTAAATATTCTTGTATGTTACCCTAGAAAGATATCTAAGTAATAAATCACATTGCATCTCTTCTGGATTCGTATGGGTACTTTAACCAAGCCCCCGGCAATTTAAAAGTGTACATATTTTATAAAGACAAACGACATACCTTCATTGCCTTGTAATATCATTAACACACTTTTAATGACACATTGTGTCTAGCAATTTTAAGAAAGTACTTATTTGATTTTTTAGCAACGGGCCCTTTAAAACTCAGTGGATTGGCATTGAAAACCAGAAATAAGCATTCGTATTTTTAAGTTCTCTTGGAATTTGCGTGGACACTTTTCGATGCATAATCAATAGCAGCAAAGCTGGACATTTCCTACTGACAATTGCTTGGGCGGGAATCTTGTTCGAATTGAGTGCAATAATTCTGTCGGCATATCCTAGAGACAAGTGCAGTAAAATATTAATCACCTCTTATTGAAAACTATCCTTGAAATTATGGCATTACAAACAGAAAAATTCCAAGAAAAAAGTTTAGAGTAAGTTGCACTTAAATTAAAAAACAACGAAGATTATCTCTTTTTTAAGAAAGACGGGCTCATGGACAAAGATATTGTCCCCCAACTCTGTTACAAGGTCATTATAGGATGTCTTCGGTGGAGGTGCCCAGTCCTGTACCATTTAATTTGAAAAGGGCGGAGGAAGTTACACCTACATTTACCTACACCGCATTAAAATAATCTCTTCCAGACTTCATCCATAAAACTTAATTGGGAAAGATGCCTAGATCCTGATACCCTTCAAAACTATATCAACTGAATCTTTAGCACATACAATGCACGAACATAAACCCATTTCAATATGCATTTTAACTGCGTTTTAGACTTCACACTGCTGTAAAACAATTAATTCCCTTATCATGCCCTAACAGTAGTCAGAAAATGCATTTAATAGAGCTTAATATCTGCAATATAACTGGCGTTATCTTCGTGCAAGTGCGCAGATGTTTGCAATTGCGCTCACTCCCACTGATTCCTGATCCCGAAATGCAAGACAAGACAACAGTCTCGAGTTGGCGACCCACTCATGCCACTCCGAGAATCAAACGCACGTGGGCAACCAGCTAGCTTCGATATCCTCACCGGAGTTTTACAACGAATCGAAATCTTGTTCGAAGGTTATTTACTATTACTAGCATTGATGGCCTCTGCCAAAGTTGTAAATTCTCGGCTTGTCTTGTAGTTTAAGTTCGATGGTCCTGCTAAGAGATACAAATTTGATGGCCTGCCATGATGGGATGGTCGGATCTTTTCCAGATTAACACCCAACAAAGAAGTTGCTTGTTATTTTGCTGGATGACAACAATGGTTTATGACTCTTTTAGTTGCAGTTTGCAAGTGCAATAAGAAACTTGGATGTACTCTACACCGCGTTGCAAAGCTCTGGCACCATCCAGTATTGAATTCCGAACCGCAGGCACATTGGCTTTATTCGTTTCTTTGGGTGAGCTCGTTTTGAGAAAACTAAATATTTACCTCACTGCTCCAGGCTCATTAGTGCAAATTAAATGTCACTCTATATTCCATTCTAGGAAAGTGCCTAATTGGTCTCCAGATATCCTAACCTAGGACTACAATGCTAATTATTACCCGAGAGTTTGAACTGGCAACACTGTATTTTCTTAGAAAGGGACTAGAGGGTCTTCTTGGAGCTATCGCTCCGTAGGTGAGATAGATCCATGTAGAAGCTGATCCTGGTGTGAGAGAAGGAGATAGACAAAGAGTCTTTTCTATGAGACGAAACAAGACAGAGAGAGGCGAAGAGAGCTGAAGGGATTTGCATTTTCAAGTATCGGACAAAAAGGATGTAATAAAAAGCCGAGTACTATAGGATGGATAGATGATGTGGTCTTTTTATCTCGTGCCCACGACGGCGCGACTCTCCTCAGGTGTATCGTGCATCTCAAGGCTTTAGCTACAGTGGCTACACTGAATTTGTGGTTTCAGGTGCACTATTGAATTGGACAGTCATTATGATCGTAAAGTTCAAATTGGTGCAGCGAAAAATATATAATTCCCACCTTTAGCATAACCAACAAATGTTTTTTTTTTGGTTACAGATAATGTAGAGACTAGGAGAGACATCAGTTTTTGAACGAAATACGTAGGTGTACTAAAAACACCACAGTGCAACTGTAGTACATGCCAGGGTTTGACACAAATGCCGACTAATACATTGTTTATGCATTTTCTTTCAATTTTAATAGAACGAACCTATTTGTAGCAAATAAGAGTGGTACAAATTACGAGCTTCGAGACATGCACGTAGGAAATAATTTCCTTGCGTGCATACGTGTGCCAGAATGTTTTCCACCGATGTCGCAAAAATATCCGCTCTTTTTGCATAGACTTGCATCTCGCATGTCTGTCAAAGTAATTGGCCTGAATTTTGTCACGTATATGCTAGGTCGCCGCACGTGTGTCTTGGGTAGCTATAGAAACGAATGCTGGAAAATACATCTGCGTACTCAACCAAAGAGGATATAATAAGAATATAATTTACAAAAGTACAGACCTAATCTTTGATTCAGCTTCACGACTTTTTAAATGCACGGTGTGGTTTGATTGGGGACCTTTTGGACTTCGTGGACTATGTGGAATGAGTGAGCCTTGCACCTCACGCTTGTGAATCGGGGAAAATGATAAGCGACTTTGAAATTTCTGCACCACGTCCACTGATCACGTTTTATGAATGCCCCTGGCGCTTTTGTTATTTCCCTGTGCGTCTTTACCGATCGGCAATCACCATTCGGTCAGTTGACCTGTTGACATGGCGGACTGATCTAATAAGGGACGGTATTTACCTAGTTCCCACGTCCGCATCCCGTGCAACGTCGTCATAGACAGTGTCCACTTTCATTATTGGACCCAATCTCATGATTATTTCCTAGCAAACCTGTAAGAATAATGAACTAATTATTGTAATGGAATATGCTTGTAAAGAAATGACTAACTTAATGGGCTAACAAACTATCTTCAATCGACTAGAGGTGATACAGCTAACGGTCGCTGAAAGATTTCAAGATCAGAATTTGATTTAGGGTCACCGCGTCTGACCATAATATAACTGCCTATTTTGCCCTTTTGCTAATTTCATTTAAAGTTGCAAGAAAAATGATTATAGCTTTATTCTTTCAAACTGAAGACTGCCAAAATGCTCCACGGTTAATAAATCCACATTATTCATCCCTGCATGGGCCTTTTGGTTGCGGACCCTCCCCAAGGGTGTAGGAGAAGCGGATGCTGCAGCCCTATGTTTAGCCCTCTTCCTTCACACCTGTGCACCCAGCAAATCACATAAACAGCCTTCAACCCGCTGCAGTCTATACTGTGCACCTTACACTGCTAAATCTTAGATAAACCTATTTCATATTCGTTGTCAGTCTAAAAATACATTCGAACAAAGAGGCTCTCGATCGCTATGACTATTATTTTGTACTACTTTTTTTTTTTATGAAATTGATAATCCAAAAGTGAATAAATCCTTTACCTGCGACATACTCAGGTCTTACACCGTGGTCGTAAGTTTCAACTGACTTACATCGAACACAGTTTACACCCACCAAACCTTTTTAGTATTTTCTTTTGGTCAGAGAATTATTGCTTTTGGTCTCCTCGTAGGAATAAAGGACTCCTGTAAATCACTCGAGACCCAGTCGTTTCCCCTGTCGCCCCCCAATGTTATGGTCTGCAGCGAGCTCAAATATCCACCCCCTCCAACTTGGCCCTGGAGGTCATCTGGAGACGATTGGATTGGTCCACAAAGATGAGGCTTCTTGGCGCGCGAGCACTGAGACATCATACGCTTCTTGGAAGAAAAGATTTCCTGGCACAGGAAGAATCAGCATGGCTCGTTTCCTAGAAAAAGGATACCTGTAGATTTGCAGATTGTCTGCACAATGCTTACATTAATCCAAAAAACAAGGACTCTCAAACTTCAAAGATAATTATTTAATGTGGTTAAATGGGGATCCTAAATACAGCATAAAAAACATGCAACACCACAGAAACTGCGAGAGTCTGTCCCACACATCGGTTTGGGAGGAAGTGAAGACAATTAGAGTCTAAAGTCAATAAGGAACGCCATTTTAAATGGTAGCTAAAGGTTAGGACCACAGTCATGAAGGACTGCAGCATTAGAGAATATTTCTGTTGGAATATTCTCTTATATTCAGTTCGTCTTCCGCGCTGCTAAAGAAACAGCATGCTTCCCTTGGATTTTCGAATCGTAGTCTCACACAAAGTTTTGCTTTCATAGCTAAATCCTCGCTCTATTCAAGGTGCAGGCTGGAAACTCTATACATCCTTGTATTACACACAGAAGCCATAGAAATCTCGAGGAAAAGGAAGGACCCAATCTTTCCATTTTGATTGCTCAAGACTGTGCTTTCTTAAGGGAATCTAAAATTTACACACTACTGCTAACGGTTTCTTAGCATTCAGGAGTCTCACAAAAAACACCTTTATTAAATGTGATCTATTTCAAATTCCCTAAACGGGGTTTGTTATATTCCACCCTTTTGCCAAGCTTCAATTATCTTCGATCAAGCGAGAGCTAAATGTATCAAACCACATTTTAAACTCTAAGATAGTAGGTACTTACGACTACGTGTTTCTAACCTACAGCACGGTAAGCTGTGGACAGCTAACATTTTCACGTTGGTTTTTAGTCTTAGACAAACAAGAAACATAAAGGTAAAGCGTTTTTATGGGTCGCAGGGCAGACTTGAGTTTCTTATCACGAGTCTGGTAATCTCTAGCTAGTGCATAGGGCATGGTGATCTTACTCTCTGGTCGCATCTTTACATGGTCGACTAGACAGAAGAGTGGACTCAAGTCAAGTTTAGACACAATCCACTCAGATAAGGGTTGATGGGTGAGAGGCCACAAAAAACCACTAGAATATAACTTATTTAGAGAGATAATATGTTTCATATTTATTCTGGAACGTTTTGAATCGTCATGTTGTTTTGTTGTTTTGTTGTTTCGTTTTGAATCGTCATGTTGTTTTGTTGATTTGGTAAAGTGCAGAACGGATAAAAAAATAATAATAAAACGTAAATGGCGACACAATTCTCAGCAATTCAGGATAAATTGGCTTGATAATCCTTTTAAACGTGGTCCATCATTTCCAATACTGAGCGAGTGAAAAGGGTTGTGCCACCTCTCAGTCTTCACTTTCAAATACAAACTTTATAATAGGCATTGGTGTAATTTAAGTGGTGTATAATTTTGATAATTTTGATCTATTTTTATGATGATCCTGTTTGGGAATTAGGGAGAGAAGCTGTAACAGGGGTGCTGGCTCTTGTCTGCCAAATAACATAACATGCAGCACGTGTCCAAGGCCTGGTCCATATGCTGTCTGGAAAAAGTCTCCTAAAAAGTAAGAAACGAGTCGCATTACTTGACTATTGGAAACAGATCCATCTTTGTTGCTATTCGGCTTAAAACATGATAATTTAAAACTAATTTCTGGAACAAGACTCAAGATTCAGAACTATTAATTGTTTCCATATGGCAATATTCTTAGCAATCATTACCATATCACCATGTTACCATGTTACCATGTTGGCATATTATGCATCAGGAAATTGATGGAAGGAAATGAATTTTTGTATATAAAAAATGCTTTATGGTTTGATAAGGTGTAATCAAGTATATGTAAACTGCTTATGAGATAGGCATATAATCAACCGGTAGACACATAAAACTGTCAAGGAAATAACCGTGTCGATTTTTTTCTTACTCTTATTCTCTCTGCGCAATGTCTTCAATCTTGATTTTTTATTTTCTCATTTGCTATTGACATAGACTCACACCCGACTTGTCATCTTGCTTATCATGACTTCATCAACAGCTTGACTGGCCGATAACGAAGATCATGTCACGTGCCACGAGTAAAAACTAATTTAAGATGGAAGATCTAGGAGTGGAGCAGGCAAATAAATAAAAAAATACGGTAGTGAAAAACGTGAATCACCGCCATTAGAGTATGAAGTATGGCCACGACATTACGAATAATTCAAGTATATCCATGCTTTGTTAAAAAATAAAATGCACAGATAGTATTTCTTCTTGTACATAAATTCAATGTCTCTTATATTTTAGCATATGAGTGTTTGTAATAAATTGCAACAATACTAAACGCATCGCGATCCATTTTCTTATGAAAATCGCAATTTTCTTTCGAAGAGTCGGGGTCAGTTTTTCGGTAGAGTGAAATTTACACGATTACGGTACTGTTGACATGTCAGTTTTCATAACCGCATCCGTTTATCGACTGGAAATGGGCAATTTAAATGCCACATGCGAAAACTTGGTGCTCATTGCTTCTCCCTCCATTCCAATATGACAGGTATGTTTCGCTCACTCTGCATAGGTAGGTTCATACAGAAAGTATAATAGTGCGCAGCACTACCAGTCTCGACTGCTATCGCCTACCTTTCGATGCTGTTTTTCTGCTCCCAAAGTACTTTTATTATTATTTTTTTGAACACAACACTTTATATTATAAAGTTATTTATAAATGAACACGCACGCGACCACGACCAGTAAAAAATAGTCACTCTTGAATAAATATAATTCTTCTTTTATTGAACTGTGATAGGTATGCAAGATGGAGATCTCTGATACATTCGTGGAATATGTTCAGGTATAACCAAGCTGTTTAATTGTGATACGTAAAGGGCTTCGTTTAAAAGGCGAAAAAATTGTTGTCAATGTCAGATTTTTAAATAAGAGTTACCGAATATAAATCGGATGTTTAACTTCTGACCTTTTGCGGCACATTATAGTGTCTAGTTAGTCTTTTGGATATATTCGTACAATTAAACGAAACATGTTAATTCAACGTGGTGATGAAAGACATTTTAATTTTATTCATAGACATTTCTGAGCTTTATGAAAATGATCATCACCCGTTGTGGGTGGTTTAAAAATCAAATAAAACCTGGAGCTCTAATGAAAGTTTGTTAATGAAAGTAAACCGTCGAGAAATGTTAGTTAATTACTACTTTATTCGCTTCATCGTGAAACATGGATGAAAGTGTTTACCAATCGGCTAAATAATTATCTTGGAAAGATCTTGTTCGATTGGTTTGGTATCAGATCTGGCGCTATGTCATTGCTGCTGGCTGCCATGGGCACATGTGTGGAAATAGACCAGAGATTAACACGCTAGCCGTGATCAATTCAAAACTCTATGAGACTTGGAACGTGTACGTGTTTGGAATAACTGATAAAGGATACATTCACTCAAAGTTTGCATAAGAATAAGAATTCGCACTCTTTTTCCTGTGTAAACTGTGACTCTGCAAAGTCAATTTCCTCTGCAAAGTTAGATGGCGTTTACTGATTTGTGCTCTGAGATATCCATTTAAAATCTTCTCTGAAATTGGGATAGGTAAGTGCAGCGATGTTCTTGAAAGTTGCATCTCATGAGACTGTCGCCAACTGTCGAGTCGTCCCCATTTTACCATTATATGCTATCAACTCCGGCTAGACACGCGGCAGCAACTTTGCTGGCCAGCCCTAACCACTTTGGCGCATCGAACTCTCTCGTGTCTTCAAATCGCCACACCTTCCTGCTCACTCCAACGGCCGCAAACACCATCTTTCATCTCTTGTATTTGCTCAAAACGCACATGCTACAACTTTGTTTGCTCACGCGTGAATAATGTCACGCATGTCAGGTGTACTTGTGCCTTGTGCTTACTAATGCCACAAAGAACTTAGTACAACCAAGAAATTTTCAATTATATTTCACACATGATTGTGTAATCGCGGCCAAGTCACAAATACTGATTTTTAGTATGCCAACAGAACAGGAGGTTTCGAAGGTTTGGTGTAGGTACCAACAGCGGACAGATCAGAAATGTGGCAACCACGTTTGTAGGCGTGCATCTCTGGGTGGAGGACACGGTCATCTTTCGGGACCCAGAGCCGAGAAAAATGGTCCATGGGTAGAGGAAAGAAATGGTTTCGTTGTAAAGGTACCTTCGATACAGGGTTCACAGAAAACTCATAATTGAAGGACGAACAGTTGGGGCATCTATTGAAATTTATTTTTGCACCCTATGGTGCTTATACCCCAGGGTGACCGTCGCGTCAGTACAGATTTGGAAATTTCAAAATTCAAAAAACGTAATTGAACTTCAGTTTCAAACAACATGATTTTTTTCATAGCAGCAGAATGTTTACCGCAGTTGCTTTACATTGAATGAGTAGTTATCTAAAATTTGATTAAATTGAAGAATAAAATAATTCCAGTTTTCCATAAAAATTTCCGTAAAAATTCGAAATCCTAGCTGCTATCGAGGAACAGCGATGCAATCGTAAGATGCTGGAGTCTGGCGTCTTGTGTCTTGACGGACCCTGCTCCAAGATGTTGATGTTTACGCTTTTGTGCTGGAGGGGTAACCCGGCGTCCTTAGAGCAGGGAGGGCTTCGTAGTACGCGCAGTCTCCCTCCCCTGTCCTGCGGTCTGCTAGCTTCAGTCGCTCCGTCCCAGCCGGCGAGGTTGTGTCTGATCAGCGTACCGTGCCGCTCTTATCTCAGTACAGTTGGGCCCGTTTTAATTGCTTTATTGATGGTGTAGTTTGATGTACTGTTTTTTGAGTTCATGATTATTTTGTTGGACAGAGTGAACTTTACTTGCAGAGTGTTTTAACTGGATGTTGTTATTGCTTCCGAGTAATGCACCTGCGAAATATGCAGTCTGTCAACGAAGGATAACTAAATATTGGTAAGTCCATTATATTATCTTGTCGCGGTGTTTGCTTTAATAAATTATTAGATGCTGAAATAAATCAATGTATTTAGTTTTAGTAACTGGAACTTTGTGACATAATGATATATATATATACAGAGAGAGAGAATAAGCATGCTTATTTGTTTACATCATTATCGAATGAAAATTCTACTCTTCTTGGTAATTAATACCATTAAAATATAAATAATATTAAAATTAACACCACCAATGTAGTTAATGTATATTCGCAATCACAGGTTGGAAATAAGGGACATTATTGCTTTGCTTCGCGCATGAGTTTAGGTTACGGACCAGTTTATTTGAAATCGGCTATATAACCATTCTGGTTTGGCGGTTTTCGTGTTCAGCTCGACCCCTAAATACGTCCTTGGGAGCAGCAGCACCCCGCTGTCATGTCCTCTCCTCCAGTTAAGTTCACAAAATTACCAAATATCTACCACTCTTTAAGCCTCCACAACGACAATTTTCACTCACTTCTTCGTGGACCACTGCCAGGGGTCATTAAACAGGACACACATAACTTGATTAGCCTACCCGGCTCGCACGCTTGCTTATAATTGGTGCTTTCTTCCACATGCTATTCACCTCATTAACGACGACCTTCCAATGTCTCTGGAGTTTGAATTGGCAGGTAATTAGTATTTGCGCTCAATTATTTATTGCATTTTGTATTAGTGTCACACATGCGTACCAGCCAGGTTATGCAACAGATGTTCATTATAAATACTATGCATTAATTACATGCTAGAGTAAATCCACTGCATAAACAAGTAAAATGGCACCTTTTGTTTATGTTTACTTCTTTCATGAAGAGGCGAGGGAATTAAACTGCTTATTGTAAGGACATATGTCTACATTTACACTAAAAATTGTTAAATACCTTTGGAATTTTGAAAGAAACGCTGAAAGAATGGCTATATTTATTTTACTAATGCGTGTTAACACATAGTTTACTTTCGCCAAAAAGAAAAAAATTCCTTTAGTTGTATTTCGTGAAAGGTACTCTCGTATATGGGCAATGCAAATGTGCAACTATCTTTACTGCAATATCGCGATGATTTTAGCACATACTAAGTGTTTGACGTATACGATGGCAGTGCATCAGCTGTAGTCTTGCTCGAGGTGGAAAAAAAGCAACACGGATGCGGAATTCTTTTAAAGGTTTTGCATGAAGGTCGCCACTAAGATCGACGTCATCGTACTTTTCAGGTGGTAGACGTAATTTTTTGGAGGTGGCTATGCATTCACGTAGTCTCTCAGTAGGTTGTGGAATTTTATAAAAGTTTTTCGAACCATCCTTATCTTTCATCCACAGTGAATCGCTAAGCATGCAACCAAACCAAACGAAACATGCTACTTGCTTTTACACGATTAAAAATTCAAAGTTAATTAATTGCGTCCATTATTTGATAGAGATTTCCGGTCCTTCATGTATTTTTTAACATAATTTTATCAACACTTAGTAGTAAATTAAAATAACCGCAGTAAATTACAGCTAAATTAGAGTATTTTCATCAAATTCGAAGACCAGAGTGAGATTATTAACTTGTCGAAATTTCATATTTGTGGGCTCTTAGTCAACCTGGCATGTAGCACTTAAAAAAGCGCATTCCTCGCAGGTCGCTTTGAGACAATAACACCTCCAGTTTGAATGTTGATTTATTTCATTCTCAAACCATGTGGCTTTTATGTAAATCAGGATGAATTTATCATTCGGCAAAAGATGCTTTGCCTTGGGGAAAGACAGCGACTGTGAGGAATTATTATACTTATATAAGCTAGGATATGAAACTTTATCAGGTCACGTTGATGCTTGAACTCAATGGAGTTTGTTAGATTAGAAAACAGGGTGGTCCTCATATACTGAGCTTGTGGAACGAAAGAAGGGTGTTCAAATTAAAATTGAAATTAAAATACGAAATAAAATAACTAGCTATTTGCCTGCAGCCTGTTATAATCGGTAAAGATTGAATAATTCTCTTTCCTTTTACCTATTTTTTGTGATGTTTAAATTTTAATTGGTCCAGTCCACACCACTACATGAAAGCGTGGTTTCATGACAATTTACAATGTAGATTAAGTGTCAATATCTAAACACCATCTCTCAGAGTGCTTTTGCGTTGTCTGTGAAAAAATGTGTTAGATAAATATATAATTTCTCACTAGAAATGGTGAGAACTCCTCCCTTACTTGCTAGGTACTTAGTAGGTACCTACTCGAAGTAATAAGAAATCTATGAGTGTGAAAAATCCAGCCTTGGATGCTGTATAAGAACTAGTCTACAAGAGTGGATGGGGTTGATTCTTTCACACACTATCTCGTAAAAGCATCGCTTGAAATCGGTGCGACTTTTCAAAATGCTCTTCAGGAATTTTGATATCAAAAGAAGTATTCGAACATTTTTACCTCGTATTGAAATGACTCTCAAGTAAGTCTCTTTTTTAAACTAGATTTCTGATTAACTGAGATCATCATTCAACACTTGCATCTTGGTAGTCCAAGAGATAAAAGTCATGCTGTAAATTATTTCATGATTTTAAGGTAATACGCTTGCTTCCAAATGGTCTAGCATGTCCTGAGCTTTCACCACACTTTGATGAAACAGCAACGTTTTTAAAACACACCACAATAAAACTTTTAAAATTTTATTTATATCAATCCAACGATCTCTTTTTCTATCCAATGCTGTAGAGAATAATTGCAAAGAAGTGATATTTCTCACCGCTAATAAAGTGATATCAGAATAACAACTTGAACATGTCCCTTATGACACGACATTATGTTCCTTTGCCTCACAATCTTGTTTTATGATCTATTTAGTAAGTTTTCACACTAGAGTTGGTACAGATGGCAATAGCAAAGAGTAGGTACATGCCAGTTTAATAGGCGGGTCAACGTAGTTTGATAAATAAGTGGGTGCAGCAATTGCAAGGACGTGTATGCTCATGCGGTGTCGATCTGCTTAACTGGGTCATTCTCCGCCAATTTGCGTGGTCATCTCGTTTATTTACTCTATGCTGCATTTCACAAAACACTGCAGCCTACGAGAAGAATGGCATACTCATCCGATGTCAGCTTAGTCTCATGGAAGATGGCATTTGCAGAGAGAGGAAGTCAAAGAACTTGATGAAAGTCAATAAGCAGTTTTGTCCAAAACTGTTCTGTCGTCAGATTTCGAACGCTGATAATGTCAGTTGCTTGATGGCTGGCTCTTGATTTAAAGTCAATTAATCCACTGATTAACATTATTAGGATTTCGTAATATTTCAAAGATTTACTCTGGCCTTTTTTTATGTTATAATTTAATAAAGACCTCACGTGTTTATCAGAAGATTTGAAGAAAGAGAACACGCGAAGATTAACTTGTAATCTAAGAATTTCGATTTCGTCAATCGATTACCACCTTGTGTACTGAGCTCTGAATCTCCTACGTGGTCCAAGTGATTACGAAACAGTTAACGGTTGCCACCCACACAGAAAAACAATAAAATACGAATAATTAATTAATCATATTTTCTAGTAACACATTAATCAAGTTGGTTATTGTTTTCTAATGTGCCAATCATATTTGGAGACTGAGATAGTCAACTCTGAAAGTCAAGAAAGTCGCCATTAGAGCAGTGAAAAAGTGGGCTGACTTTTGACTCAGGTCAAGGAATGACATGTGACTTGCAAACTGCATGTGCATGCCTACGCAATATAAAGTGCGTAGGTACTCACTGCATTGTATAAAATTCAATTCTCGACTAAACTATCTCTTACCCGTGGGCTAAGAGGCAATGCCACGTAAAACTCCACTAAAGTCTCAAGATGTAAACAATCTTCCAATTCTATTTTCTAAAATTACGTTCAAATTCCTGATTTCAATTATACCGAGATCGAAATCTTTTACGATTGTCATTGCAAATTGCAGTTATATTGAACATTTCGAAAGTACTGTAAGCTGTAGCTTCTTATTTCAAATAATTATATACAGGAATTTTCTGTTGACTTTGTTTGGATGATAAATGATTTTTGTTGGATACCGTTTAAGTTTTGCTCCATTGGTTATGAAATAATAATGAGTTTTCTGACGAGCACCCACTGATTACATTTTAAACTGCGTGCACGACGACTGACATGCCAACAACGCGGTAAGTTTTTCGGTGGCTGTGTGACCTCTCGACGGCTCGATGGCCGGTGATAGACAATGAAGAATGAACCACACTATTATATCTCTCACTCTTCACTCTTTGAGGTGTCAACCTCGGGCTCTACGTCCATCATCTCCTCCAGTTTCGCTACAATGACACCGACGTGACGCCCTAGGACGTTTCCATCACGTTTTCATCGGTGAAACTTTTTGCAATGCGCGATTTAGTTACAAAGTTAACGACCGTAATTTCAAAACGCTTCGTTTGGAGGTAGGATCGTCTTTGCAGGTTCTCGGGATGCCGGTCTCATTTATTACTGTACCAGAAACTGAGGAGAAGTCATCTGACTAATGTTTTGTTCAGCAAGAGAACACACTTTTCTGGCAGAGGCGACACTGATCGTTTTGGGGTGACATGCGGGCTAACTGTCATTTTTAGAAAATATTTCTAGCCACCTCAGCTGATGTCAGTAATTTTCCTTTTGCTTTAAAGCTTTCGCGTGCTAAGATCTTTTGTTTTCCTAGATGTTATATGCTTTTTTCTGCATAACATATTTACGTATTTTTCTACATAACAATTTTGGAAATAATTACAAATGTTTCCAAATGTTAATGAAAAATCTTTTTGAATCTCGCCACTAAAACCACAACTGACATTTCATTCATGTGTTGGTAGCAATGCTGGTTCTTGTGCTGGTATCATCTCTCGCAGGCTAAACTCAAGCTCGCAGCAACCTCAACCAAACATGCAAGTCCCTACCGTCTGCTGTCACTGAAATTTCGAGTTCTCAAGTTCAAATCCGCACAAGGAAGTGATCTCTTTACCAAGCAGTAACAACTCCTGTAAAATAGATTACGAACAGCAGACTTGTCGCACTCGCTGCTGCCCACATTTTGTGGATAACTGCAGTGCAATGCACTTGAACATGCTCGCGGTACTTGATTGTGAAGTGAAGTTGATATCAGTACTCTCATACTCAGTGGACAGTCTCTCGTTGTCTTTATATCTTGTGTGGTGTACTTCTTCCAGATGTGGTAACATGCAGATTATGACAGTATTAAAAATACACAACTTTTCCTCATAAAAGTCCCACAATTTAAAATTTCTCTCGGCATCATACCTGTTTGTAAGATGAAATTCATCGGGCGTCTTAGATGATAGTGCAAAGTCAACACCATGTAATTTTAGGCTGTATACAACATATAAAACACATCATCTTGAAATTTTATTTTATTATGATCATATTAAATCGGTCTTATCATGTTTGTTTTCATCATGCCACATTATATTATCTCTAAACCTTCCGCTATCTTATGTCTCAGTAGAAAGCTTGGTGCCATTTTATGTTCTTAATCAACGTCCTTAGCTCATAAATGCATATCTTTCTAATGATCAGAGAGATACCCACACCTCAATTTGAAATTGTTGTTTATCCTGGATATTATAAAAATGAACTTCTAAACTCCGATCCACCTAGAAAAATGTGATAATAGGTGTTGTGGTCAAATGACGCTCGTATTATTACTTCCTCTCTAACAACAGAAGCAATTTCGGTGGTCTCTATGTGTGGTTACCGCACGGTCGACTGACTGAAAAAATAAAGCCACCAATTTCCTAGTCACACACAACACATAACACAGTACACACGTTCGCCGGCTATTGTCTAGTGCATTTATCCACGTTGCGTGGGCGGTTCATGTTCGACTTGCATAATCACAACATCACGACTCACGTGTCAACCATAATGCCAACCACTACGTGGTGAGTACAATGCTAAAATTTCCCTCCCCTTTTCACCGCACCGAAGTGTCTAATCGCCCATAGGACACCGAACTGTTGGTGCATTGTGTACAACTGCGATTATACGTTTAAATAATTGGTTGTTTGTATCATTTGTGAGGCAGTTTACTACTTTCATCACGTTTTGACGCACGGGTCAACGGAACTTGTGTCGTTGAATTTTTTTTTCATGGTCAGGTTGCGATCCGGTGTCAAAAGTTACCTTGCCTTACCTATAAGCAGTCTGCGGAAAGCCCTGAGCAGCGTTCCCGAGACGAGATTTCTCTGCAAGTTAAGTCCTGAATATTGACTTTTGAAACATTCAACCAATTCAAATTTGGTTATTGTGTTTTACCCACCGGGAAATTTTTACAACGCTGCTCAAAAAAATTACTGCCGGTAAAGACTCATCTCTACGGTCATAGCCAATCAGATCCCTCAATTTACACTATAACCTCCAGTTATCCTTTTAACTGCACACTTTAAAACTGACCCTTAACTGCAATAAGACCTCGATAGTGCATTATTAGAGTACAGAGATTGTCTGTTTTATTTGCATTTAATGTTTCTGAGATAATTTCTTGAACGCAATTACCAAATGTAACATACGAGTCTTGAAGCGCCCTATTAGCATGGTTTCTAGTATAGTATGCTTTAATATAAGGCCAATAGTAGAAAGTGTTTGATAGCGGTCTCTGGTTCGACCCCGGGTGCAATTGGCCTCACGATAACTCTTCGTGATTTCCCGACTGTGTTTGCAAGACAATTATTACTCAACAAAAGATTTTAATGAGAAGTAATTGTGCTTCAACGCGATTTTTAGTTGAAATTGACTCCACAGTTTCTTGGAGTCAAGAACGCGCTGTTTTTGGTTGTATTTGAAAATGTACAATAGAAATAATTCACGGTGTGTGCCTACGGCGCTGTTGTTAATGGGCGTTGATTAAGAAATATTTTTAATTGTCATTGTTCTTCTGATTTTAGATGACCATTATTTACATACATGACCAGTTCTGTTGGGTTGCGAGGTTGGAAGAATTACAATTATTACTACAGCAACTTCATTCACCTTGCTTATCAACCTCTTAGCAGCATGGATTTGTGGAGAAATCCTGTTGTTCGCATTGTACCGTTCCTCGGAAGGGACGTTAAACCGGTGGTCCCCTTGGTGCTTGGTTGACAGGAGTTCGATACGTACTGGAACCGGGTTTCCCCTTTTCCCATCTAGGCAAGGTTTGGTACAGCACCATCCTCGTTATCACCCACTTGTTCACAGCGCCACAGGGGCCGCTGTTAAAAAGTGCGTCGTTAAACAACACAAATTAATCAATCAAGTACTTATGAGTTGTGAAATGAGAGACTTATTTTTGGGTGGCTGTCAATTTCGGAAACCGCCTCAACCAAGTAACAATTTGGCTAGATTTTTCCTCGTAATCAATCAGTTATACTTACTTAGTCACACTATACTATTTAAATTTGTTACTGTTTAACGGTTAAACCTGTAATAGTCATACGCCTCTCCACCATCGGCACCCGTTCGATTGATCTTCAAGTCAACGACCACTTTGAACTATACTCGACTGCCGCGTGTTATTACTCCCTATGCCCAATAATTCAACCCACGGGTGCAAATAATCGACACCTGGGCGTCCTAATGCGTTCTTCCCTGCGTCTTCAGTTTCGTTAAAGGAGCGAACACCGAAGGGTTTGCCATCTTGAGAGAAAATCGACCTCAAGGTGTCAATTCTTGGCTCACACCTATAGGAACCAGTCTCGGCGTAATTGCTGGCTCTCAGACATCTATCAGTGTCGATGCATCTTGTGCATCTATCGTGTAATTATACAGTAAAATATGTTAAGAAGCAACATGCAGTTGACCGGAAAAATATTCATAATATTGCAGCTGGATCGTACGATTTGGAACGCAGTGTGATATTTTTATTCAATCGAGTGTTTTGAAAGAAATATAAAAAAAAAAAATCCATTTTCTCCACTTGCAGTGTTAGTATTTCTGTGTGCTGCGCAGATTGTGCCTGGTACCGCTGCAAGCATTGCTCGAAGAAGACAATAGCACCATTACCACACGTTTAATTAAGATGCAATTGCGTGGTCTTGCTGGGTTAGCAGTCGTTGTTGTAGTATAGTAATTTAATCACATTGTTATTACAATGATAGTGACATTGTGTTTTGTTTTGTTGAGCCCTACCCAGCAATTGAGTAAAACACACGCCATGTAGCGAATTGGCACCGTAATGGTACCAGTTGTTTTACATTCAAATACAAAATGCTCATTCTGTTTCTTGAGATTTTTTAGGAAAGGATGGAAACGTCTGAAGTTAGCTGGCATTCAAGTCGAGTCGTTAAAAAAAACCATCCCTTTTGAAATTGAAAAGTGTAAGTCCAGATCCCATCACATTGTTCATTGTTTTGGAGGTCACTTGTATCCAATCGTTAGCCCTTTGATGACAGCTAACCTTCTCAATGTCTCCAGCATTATGAACGACTATTTAAAAATTGTAAGATATTTTAAGGAAATCTTCTCGGTCCATTGTGCCCTCCACCAATCCTATGCAAACACGGTCACCGTTGTGTGAGGTCCACCGCGATAGCTATAACTGGAAGATGGAAGACAATGGCAATCTAAAAGTGTCTTTGTAAGTTTCAATTTGAGAGAGATCGGCACTACGCTTATACTCTCTCTGGGAGGCCGGATAATATTAGGACAACCGCTCAGTTAAGATTGTCACTTAAAAATTTAAATGTCTAGTTGTGATATGCTAGGAGTTTCCTTTCCCTATTTAACTACTTCTTTACCTGCTTGCAGTGAAATGCAACTAATCTGTAGAACCTTTAAAACTCACCGTAGTCATTGGAAATGTCTGTAGCTAAAACTACAGTTTTCAAGTTGATTGGACAGATCATCTTTGAAAATCCCTCAATCTCGTGCCACAATTTCTATTAATAGTGAAGTAAAATATAATTAAAAGCCACGAGTTTCGTAACAGCAACCACGCCACAATTCCCTGAAGTTTTTTTTCTTGCCTTCCCAGTTTCCTATTCAAACATTTTGATGGTTCCAAACCGGATCTGGTTTTTGAAGATTCCTCGTGCCAGCAGAGCCGACCGATTTTTTCGATCGATGATTCAAGTTCTTGCCGTTATAATACGTGCATGGCTTGCATGCTGAGCGCATATCGCTTCTGAAATTTGTACCCAGAAGATTCTTAATCAGATAGCTATAAATCCTGTGGTTAATTAGGTTTATTCTGGATCGTGGAAAGCTTTAATTTATCGTGTGAGATCGCCGTATTGTCGAGCTCATTTGCTCTGGGATTGCTTGCTGTATTTGTCGGTGACAGCAAGGTATCCGCTGCGACTATCGGCTATCGGGGAATAACCGTGGCCTCCTAATTGTCCGTATAAAGTAGGTACCTACCTTTGTAAGTCAGTGGATAAAATCGTGAGGCCTGCGATGAAGATAATAAGAGGGTAAAGTCGAATTCAGCCAAGCTGCTCGGGGGAAGTGCATAATTGGGCAGCCAGTTCAGAAAGTATGAGATCTTTACTCGATCGCGTGGTGTAGTTGTAAATGGTAAATTATCTTCGTATTTTCACGTTTCACTTACTAAAAACACAGTTAATTTATTCCGGTTTTTTGAAATCTGACATTCTACGAACAAAACCATTACGGCAGTACCTACTTTACTTTTTTTTTTTGAGGAAAGTAGAAATTTAGACAACGAAAAATCGCGTGTCTTTTGTGAACTAGATTGAAATAAGGTCCAGCATGCCTCCAGTTTTGGACTGCATCAATTGAAACTGATCTAACAAGCATTCTGTTCTGTCTCCGCCATTTCAGCCGTAGTTTCTAGTTTGGTCTCACATGTGGTAGGTGGTATGGGCATGTTTAGTGAGTCCGCCTCTAGCCGCTAGTCTGGTTCTACAATCCGTAGAAGGTGAACAAGGATCAACTGTTGTGGATTGGATTGGTAAGACGTCTCGAAGATGCTGGCTGCAGGAATAAGCTACTTGCATGGCCGGCCTCTGGCTTCGAGTATCATAAACAACCTGGTAGTTGTGAAGCGTTGTGGGGGGCTCTATCAAAAAATAAATTGGGGACTATCTTTGATAGGAATCTTTCAAAGACAAGGTCAGTTGACGCCAAAAATCCCACTCCTTGTGGCGCTAATGGGTCAGACCTTTAAAATCGGCGAAGTCGTGCTGATTTCGCTTAGTAGAATCATAGACATATAGGAAGGAGTGTCTTGGAAGATAATGATGCTGCTGCTTCTGCTTCTGCTGTTGTATTCACCTCACACAAAGAGACCAACGGAGTGATCTAGTTCAAAGTGCGCTCAGTTTGGCAAACAATCAACTTGTCTTGTGCGCTGTGTACAAATTACGGAATCACTTCTGTGACTCGAGTGGAGGCTGCACTGCACTGCTCATGACACTCAAGAAATGAATAAAAAAAACTTTTCTCCAGTCAAGCAGCTATCATGCAAAAAGCATATTTGGCAAAACTTTAATTTTTATCACGTATATATTACACGGCTTTATTTAGTCAAACAATTACGTCATTTACTATGACTCGAAATTCAAACATCATGCACTATGTATATTGACAAGTGACATTTTTTACTGCCATTTTTGATCTACCCGCATGTCGCTTGGTAAGCTGAAGGTGCAAGAAATGTTATGAAACCCAATCCCCACAGAAGTGTATTTAACCCACTAATCTAGCTCGACGTGCACACTTTAACCCGAAACAATCCGCAACCTATGTATTTGTTTCACACTGGTAGACAGAGAGGAAAGTAGTACATTATTAGAGGGTCTAATGTCCCCTTATCCATTGCATCTGGATACAACGCCGTTAATCGCTTATTGTTTTCTTCGCGGGCCGCTGCCAGTAATTTATGTACTTGTTTTGAGATTTAAATCCCTTTCTGAGGACGATGGCATTTAATTGCAAGGCCGTGGCGGCGCGGCGAACCACTCGACCAATGCAAATCTGCGCCGGCGCATTTGGCTCGAGGAGTTTTTCTAAGACATGACCGAAGAAGGCGGCGGGTTTGGGTTTTAATAGCCGAGCCGGACCGAGCCAGCAACACGTCAAAATGGTAATTCCTCGTCAGATTGTGCAGGCCCGAGCTGCACAGTGGGCTCGGCTGTTTTCAAATTAAAACGGTTATCAACCTGGCTTGCAGAAAAACGTTAACGGTCATGTCAAAATTGCACGTAGTTGAATTTCACGGCTACAAGATATGTGGGTTTTATGTATGTGTGTGGAGTCGACTTGTGACTTTTATCTTGTGGTCTTTGCCGCGAGGAGTAATTATCAAACTGCAAAAATTAAGTACATGCAAAAAAAAAGGTTGATTTGAAAATAAATATGCAGGAAATGGGTTTAGCAGGATGCATCGACTAGGCACGCCCGTTGGAATGAATACGCGTTTAATGTTGCGTTTTCCACCCCAAAATGAGTGTATCCTAGAATAATTTCACTATGGCTATTAATCTACGGATAGTCGATGAAATTGAACGCACGCTGCCGATGTTTTGACCTGTTCATCCGCCAGTTGATTATTTCCGGCGAAGGCAAAAGAGCTCGTCTCAATTTCTCCCAAATGTAATGCACTTGTTGTGATGCTAGGAGTCAGAGTAACATGTGCATCTAATGGTGTCCTGCGCACGCTCCCAGATGCCATGAAGCCTACAGAGGTAATGGTAACCCCCATGGTAACCCCATCCTGCCACGCGCGAGGGCTTCTAAAAAAAAACCCGAAACACATCTAGAAAAGGGGCACACATTATAAATGATAAACAAAGATGTGTGTGTGTTTGTGGAGGAGACGAAGAAACACTCATCCAGTCAAGGTGTTATAGTTTTTCGAGAAGAAAATAGAATTCAGAAATGCAAGATGTGAAATGTGAAAAGTTATGTAAACAATCTGATGGTAGATAATGTATTGAAGGTGTATTGGTCGGTAGGTGTGAAACTTTTAACACGTTGAATAACCAGAACTGGAGTGGCGACTAATATATTGAAGTAAATATTATGAAACTAGTTCATGTTAATAAATTAAACTATCACATATGCGCTTCAAGAAAATATGACTAAAGTTGCTTATTTCAGTACTACTCTTTTAATTAAACTCACACAATGAATAGTGTTCTTGTGCTAGTAATCAACTTGAAACTGATTTGCCGTTGATCTTTGCCTTACGATTATGAAGATCTCCTTCTATGGGAAGTCTTGATAGTCCATGCATAATATCCGCAACGCCAGATGCTGTTATGCCTAAGCTCGCACATTCGGACTAATGACCAGATTTCAAAACACCCAACTGACCTATTGTACTGTCACTGATATGCCAGCAATTCACTGATAGCCTTTTTAAAAAAGGCGCGTAAAAATGCGTATTTTCTGTGATAATTATGACGGCTCTCACCTTGAGTCCCGAGGATCTGGTCTTGGACTGTGTTTTCCCACAAATGCTGCACACATTCAACGTTCCAAGAAAAGCTAGTGACGCTGCTACCTCTTACAGCTTGGTCATCATATTGCTAATTCAAAGCTTGTTTCCTGATTGCTCCTTATGAACCACTACACCAATCTTGAGGGCTCTTATGTTGTGGTCAGCAGCAGCATAGATACCAAACTTACATTTCAAAACTCGTTTCCTGATTTCTCCTGATGGACAGTTTCTGGGCTCACTAGGCCGTAGCCCAACACAAGACTCAAGCTTATTTCACGCTTCAATTTGAATGAAACACTATTATAAAAATCGAAACGTTCCGAATATAAGAGGGGTAGCTCTTCGTACCTTGCTGATCGTCTTCACAAAACCTTCATAACTCCGAGACGATCTCGAGCTATTAGTCGAGGCAAAGGTCAGTGAGCAGTCGTGACTCCCAAGAGTCCTGCTGGTCGCCAATTTGTAGGAAGGTGAAGGATTTGCCCCTCGAATTTGGCAGAAACCTTCGTCCGGTCACGAAAGCAATTCATTTGGGAAAATAGGGAAGCGATTTGTAAAGTTTACCTACATGAACACAAAGAGATGGTCTCTGTTCTGACAAGTATATTTAGAACGGCAGCTTACGGAAATGAAACGATTAATTGGGTGGCTTATCATTTGCAATGGGTGATTACTGATTAGCGAAGGACGTTTGCTTAGTATTATCGAATAGATAGAAGGTTATTAGAGTTGTTCTGTACCTGTTCTCCGTCTCTGGATTCTTTACGCTTCGGGGCTGGTCATGTTAAGTCGTAATTGAAACGTATAACTTCGTCCTTCTCCCTTGCAGTCTTTCGCTCCTGTATGATACATGTTTCCTTGTCTAAGATCAGCAGGTAGAGAAGTTTATTACGATTTTATTCTATAATAAAATAAGCAATTAGTCGTTCTTGTTGCTGTCGTAGTTTACAGCGAGCTGCGCCGTGATGCAAACATCTTGGAAAAGTAATTATTATTTCTCATTTTGCAAAATAGCGGTCGTGATGGCTGATACAGGAGGAATTGCTTTTCCAGCCATTTTTAAATTGATAGTTTTCATCTCCACTTATGTTAATTTTGTAAAGTCCAACACATTTCTTCTATTAGAGTTAAAAGCTTATTCTTGGTAAATGCAAAGACACTTAAAGTATTCTACTGATCAGAAATGTCCATCGATCGGAAATGAGATCAATCTGAAAGAGGTCTGCAAGTTTTTCACACAGCTGCAAATCACATATGGCAAGAAAATATGAGACCCAGAAGCTTGACCCTTGACATTGTTATCAAGTTTCTTTGTCGGTAACTAAATTGATTTATTGTTGAATAGATTGCAAGTGTACGCAAAATTCCTCATTTGAAATCAATTAAAATGAAGCTAGCATATTTTTAGAGGAACTTTTGTTATTTTCTTGTGCACCTCTTTCAACACGAACCTGTTTGATTTTTATTTCTTATTAACATTCGAATGTAAGTTGTGGACTTGTGTAAACTGTGATACGAATGTCGAGAGAAGCAGTCCGAAATATTAACGTATTTCTGTTCTTGTCCACAGGTGATTCCAAGATGGCGAGATGTCGGCAACTACTAACGCTAATTTTCCTGTCGTCGCTTTCATGCATCGACGCCGATTTCCGGTTCATATCCTTCGAAGGTGAGTTGCACACAAAATCACTTCATTCATATTCGCCCCGGTGCAGCGGCGACAAAATGCGCGATTGTTTGCAAAAATCTACCGCTCACGCCCCATAGCCATTGGCGGGTGCAAACGACGCCGAAACGTCGAATGTCGGCGAGGAAACACACTAAAACGCTTCAAAGGACCGCGTCACGCACAATTGCACGCACAATATGATCACGTGTTTCCATTCATAGTTTCTTATTTGTCCAAGAATGCGTGCTGATGGATTACGAGATTATTTTCTGTCACTTATTTTGGGTGGTCCAGCGCCTATATTCAAAAGATTATTCAAAGTTTCTTTGATTAAATATATGCGTAACGTCTTGGGAATCTGTTAGAGTCGTTCATCACGAATTTACAAGGCGGAGAAAAAGCAATTTTTACCAACAGCCAAAGATTAATTAGCCTTGTTTAAATTGCATTGATTAGGTTTGGTAATGTGAGAAGATTTCTGTAATGAACCAATCGTACGCCAAGTTCTCCGTGGGGCTGATTTTTTATCCAATGAAAACTCTAAAATTTCGCATGGGAAAACATTGTTTCACACACGAACACCAATTAGCCGTCGCATAATGTGAACGGTTCTTTCACAATTTTGGTCATGAAACTTCGCAGAAAAACCAATGACAAACTGCAATTTTATTCGCCCCTTTCAAAATCTTTATTCATTTCGAATCTCCATCGTTTCAAAATCAAAACTATGCAGCGCTCTCACGGCAAAGGAAAAACAAAAGTCAGCCGCATTTCAATTAGCTCTTCTTCGGGACGACTGGGCAACAAAAAGCATTCGTTGGTCCTGGATTGCAGAGAACGTGTCTATCGTTCTTGCCGGCGATCATTAATCAGTGTTCGTCAGCAATATCGTGTGTCATTGCACATGCGCTCCTGGCGTTTTCTAAGCCAGAAGCCGTTTGCTGTACGCTGCTGCTTCTGCCAATACCACATGTTTCCGCACGGCGTTTCAATGGGCTCAATTATGCTGACCAATTATGCATAGTTTTGTGACTCGTCAAGGATGAAATCTGTAATCGTGCTGGTGTCCCTTTGAACCTTAGCGCCAATCGTTGCGACATTTTACAGATACTGTCATTCCGCATTTGTTACAACGAACATTTTCAGCACGCTATTATGACCACTTTCAAATATGAAATACGTTGATGAACCGTTCGATACTTGCAAATCGCAAGCTAATAGGGTTCCAATTTCAATCGAATGGACGGTCATAGCCAGCAATGGCCCATAAATCAATATGTCTACCTTTTAATTCTCTGCCCTGCCTAATTGGGCATATCATTGATTAACAATATTCGTGTTCCTGGCATGGCGCCTTTCACTGAAATATTTTCAAGATCAGCCTTGTAATTTGTTATTCTTCTATTCGAAGTTGACTAAGTTATGAGTGACTATTTACCACCACACTTATAATAATATACATATCCTTGACTAAATTATAAATCCATATCAATATATTAAAATGTATTAACGCGCTAAGAACAATGCATTGTTGCCAACGTGGTGGGATGTCCGCTCCTCAGCACGCCGATGTGATTTATTCCAGCTGATCTGTGTACAGCTATTAACAATAATGTCGTAAATCAATTACCGATATCTTACCATACCTCTGCATTTCTTCCGACCAACCTTCGAGATGGGTAAAATTATAGGGTCTACAGTTTCATAACTTTTACTTGAACTTGGTATGAGTCTAATTTCAATTATTTACCGACGTTTAAATCACTGACTGCGTGTCTAAATGGTAGTTAGTTACCTGACTGAAGTAGCTAGAGGATTTATTGCGAACACTCTTCGAAAGATGAAAACATATAAATTATTAAGGTGATTTTTTTTTTTTTACTTTTTGAAATATGTTTTAATTCCTGCTTGTCAAGAAAGATAATGCGATGTTTCATTATTAGGATTACTGCTACCCGCTCAAAAATTGATGACCAAACGGGGACTAGAACCCCGATCACCACCTATCGCGGGTGTTGCTCTAACCCGTTGAGCTACTTGGACACATCATTTTTGAGAGGATTTGAGTGTATTTGATGACAATGACGCATCTCCAAGGAGTAGAACCAAGAGGCTGTGAATACTCACAGTCACTCTGATTCTAGTGACGCTGTACTACGACCCAACCATGTAACCTCGAGCAAATCCAATTTGATTTTGAATTCAAATTTGTGAATTCTGATTTAAATTTTCGATGATTGACGTTTTTTTTTGCTATTTTAATAGTGAGCTTTCAACTCGCAAGTGGAGCTTGCGATTTCCAAGGTTTTGGACAGATTGTTCCTATCCTTGGTGAAATGCTCGAGCTGGCAAAGATATCGGGCTGCGTTTCATCGATGGTCAGGATCAAGTCGGTCGTTGGATAAAGCGTGCACAGCGGATAATCGATAATTCACACTCGTGACCTCGGTAGACCTTGAGCTCGCTGAAGTCCCGTGTTCGATGCCCGAGGCTCGCGATCTGCAAGACGCTCGCAGCTCTCGAGCGGTCGGTGTCGGGTATCTGCGCGCGAAAGATTGCACATTCTCATTTTAACTAAGCAATCATTCACTGTTTCAACCTTGACACGCGCAATTCCTATTTCCTGCTTATTTTTTTTTTGTGTGCTGAAATGAAATCATTCTTGATGAAAATTTAACGTTCAGTTTTCTGGTGTATAATAATATACAGTTTTTGATGAATTCTATCCACGCTTTTTCTTTACAAGTTTCGCCCCTGCCGTAGGATAACATTTTTCCTGTATCCGCCGTTCTTTGCGTAATCTTACAGAGAATTACAATATTTCCTTTAATATCTTAACATGCATCCATCAATCTAATAACTATTATAAAATTCATAAAGGAATCGATCTAGTTTGTAATTGGGTGTAATAAATCACAATTCGGTGGGTTTCAACCTTAAAATCCAATGATTATGCGTTCGAAGATCAAAGGAAGCGATTTTGAATGACCTTCAGGTGCCTGTTTTCAACACATCTGATCCGTTTCTTTTTGTGTTTTTCGTCTACCTCTTTTTATTATAATCTTCGTTGTATATCTTCAAATTACTTACACTCTCCCAAGATTCATGACTAAAATTTTACGACCGAACGTAATCAAATAGAGAATTACGTTTATTTGTGCCCTAAAAACCAAAAACTGCTAGGTAACGGGGCCGTATAGAAGTAACCAACTTTTTACCTATGAAATTATTTTATATAACTCGAGCGCTATCACATCTTATCAGCCATTATTATAAGCTCACGTTGCTAACCTCGGGTTCAAATCCATGTGAATGAACTCACAAGCGTACAAAGACCACACGATAAACTTTCAAAATTCACTGTAATTTAAAATTGTGCCTAAGCCTGCGCAGCCATTTTTTTTTTTGCGGCCATTGTGGTAAATTATTTTCTTCTATATGTTATCTTCATGCATCTGATTTTAAATTTAAGTGGTTATGTGAAATGTCAAAATCATGTATACTGATCATTCTTTGAGGTGAATTAGAGACTTCAAAACCATATATCTGAAGACAGATTTGTTGTTTTCGCAGATGTATATTTTGTATATCTAGCAGTTTTTTTTACATATATTTTTTTTTGTGAACAGTGCCTGAACTTTGCTGAACAAATTTTTAATTTCAGTATACCATGTTGGACCAAGCCGTAATAAATTACATCCAACTTCGCTCCTGGCACGGACAAAATCCCATTGTGAAATTCTTTCGCAGTTAAAATAATATTCTCCAACACTCCCAGATCTTGTAATGATGTTTGTTTTTGATCTGGGGGCATCGCAGCTCGGACAACATTCTTGCTGTCAGTGTCCACGGCGTGCGTCTCGCGACTGTCTTAAGACGATCTTAGAGGACACGGACAGCCGTGTGGCCAGAAGCTACGACGGACGAGTACAAACAATCAATCCGCCATTGCATGCGCCATGTAGTGGTCTTGCCGCAGGATCGAAAAATACTTACTGGCATTCTTGGAAGCTGGGAGCAGCAGGCTCCATGACGTCGACCAGTATCAACACATTTTCATCAATACTTCATCGAATACAGTTCATACCGGTACATGACTTGCTGACTCTATCAAATTTATCATGCAGCAAAGTATACGTCAGTTTTAAATTTGCATCAATTTTCCGGTAGAGTCTTGCACATTTTTGGTAATTATGCAATGTGTAGTAATGGTCTAATGGAGAGAAGAAAAAAATGCCTTTCGGCTTGTATATTTCTGATGACACAGACCGGAGATGAGCAAAGATTGGAAAATAATTTCATATAATTTTTAATCGGCTTGTAGGTTTTAATGGGTTATTAATCGAGATTAAATTACACGTGCATTTCTACCAAAGCACGAGTTACCCATGTATGCATTACACGCTGTAATAAACTCTACACAAAGAAAACCATTATTTCTTGGTACTAAGATTCATTTTGTGTTGGTAGCAATTGCAAGTGCAGACAGTAGAAGATTTATTTTACTTCGTTCGTGCTCGAGTAGCTGAATTTTCTCTACGTTATGGAAAAATAAAGTTCAACTCTTTGCAAGCTTTCAAGCTTTCAAGTTGCCAACGCTTGCAAATGGCGAAACAAATGATAGTTGTAAAGTCAGGGACATTGGAAAATGTCTCTACCAACTATTCATCTGTTTAACAATCGTGCAAATGTACAAAAGCTCGGTACTGTGGCGGCACTCTCTTTTGAGACTTGTTATTTCGAGCTTACACCGATACGAAGTGAAACGAGAATACCTATCATTCACAACTATTCAAGTGGCCGTAAACTGCGTAAGAAAAGGTTGTCATAACATCAATGGGATTGCGTGCTGTGCGATTTGCACGCATGGACACTCACGTGTGGTTAAAAGCGCGTGTGCATTGTTCAGGCGGCGTGGCTGTGATTTGTGATTCGAAATTAAGCTTTGTCAAATTTTATTAAATGCTTTAAAAGTTCATTAATTTAAACACTGTACGTGGCTGCAATCATTCACGAGTTATTACGTAAGTGTGCATTCAATTTTTGAGGCACAGTTTTTATCTGTGGTGCTATTTGCCGTATAAATAAAATAGTTGCACCTATTACATCAATACTTACCTACTGACGAAAAGTTTGATATTGAACGTGCAATTGAGTATGTGAATCTTCTCAAAAATACGAACATGGGTTACTTGTTCTGCGAAAGGTTGGCGAAAGGCACAGAACTGGCACCAGAGGACAATTTCCATGAGAGCACCATAGAAAAGTCACCCATCGAACTGTTTGATTGAGTGTTGATTCCAATTGATGGAATTAGGTGGTCTAGTACCGTTAGAAACGACATTGCCGAAGGCATTGCTCTCTCCCGAGGTCGTCTTCAGATCTCCCGGCGGAGGACATCGATTGCAGCGGCCATATAGTCAGCGGCAGCGCTCGATGGTCTCGAGACGGTGGTTGGCGTCCGTCGATGCCTTGCATTTGCTAGCATTAGCATTCAACGCGCATTCATGGACTGCTAACATGAGTTGGAAACAAGCAACGCTCGGACAAAAAACAATTGTAGGGAAACTATAAAATGCGAAATGCGAATTGTGCATTGCATGATTTTGCGACGACTTCGCGAATGCAGCGACTTCGACGTCGTCTGGCTTTAGTTGGTGTAGAAAACTGGTTTCAGTTGTTCTAGACTTTGCAGCCCGCGTCGGCAGCTAGAAGATTGTGAATTGGTAATTAAGCTACGGGGATAAAAATTGCTAACTGACCGTTCGTAACATTCTTCGCTGAGAGTTTTATTCTAGATAATGATGTCCAATTGTTATTAACTGATCATCAGGCTAGTAAATATGCAAGGATGATGAGCATGTGAGTGCTTTGAAACGAATTTTGTAACTGATCCGTACATTTTTTTCCAGCTGTATTGCTTTGCTCATTATATTCTAGAAACAAAGCTAGAACTAAAAGTTAGAACTATGCACGGTCAGAAAGAGTCCTTTCTTTGTTTACGAAGAGCATACCAAAGCACCCTTTTGGGTGGCTCATGGTATCCATTACACCTCTGAAATCATTGTTTCAATTTGTTAACATAATTACCAGTTTATAATTACTACCCTAAATGTATCTTATGGGCCGTATAATTATGTAACTCATTATAAAACGAACTGTGGGTTAATGATGGGCTCTCAATCTAATTTTTCGTAAAACCCCTTTCCTTGAATTGGAAATTGGTTTTTAGCCGATGCCATGGCTGGACTGCTCTTTGATGCACCTATAGCCTGCATCCTGCACCGTCCGTCCACGATGCTGTACTTTGTCCGATTCACGTGAATATGTCCTCCCAAGTGCATGCCATAACGTCATTTTGCAAACCACTCAATAAATCACTAGAACTTCCATTGTTGGCTTCTGAATGGACGACGTTGTTCAATTCCTTGTGACTAACCTAAGACATATCTTCTTGACCCCAAAGAAAATGTCCAGCTGTAATTATAGCTATTTCACTTTTGACAATTGCACAAATCAAGATAGAACAATTTATCATTGTTAATTTACATTTTAGACACCCCCGCACAGGATTGCTTGCGATGTCATATGCTCACTTCCGAATGAATCATCTTTAAAGTTATAAAATTAGAGGCTGAAATATCGTCATGAAATTGCCAGCTTCCTTTGGTAGCAGATTAATAAAACAATGATAAAGGGCTATCAAACGTGCTCCGGCTACGTCCACAATGCAACACGCTGTGCGTTCGTGCGCCTGATTCACAAGCATTATCACAGGAGTGGGAAACCATGATCACATTGACGCTCCAGACGCTCTTCTCACGTGATATGATTTTGCTGGGAGCGTGAAATTACACTTCGTAATTTCATTCAGCTCGCACGCAAACGCTGGATACGCTCTCAAAGACCTCCGCGGTTGATAATGGAGATATAAAATTGAATAAACGCTCGTTTAAGTACTGATCAATCGGGTTGCTCGAAATTTGTTTTTGTCCCGGTGCAATTAGATTGAGGGTTGTCGCATAAAGTGCATAATTAAATGCATTATTATCGCTATCACGCGTGTAAATGGATGTTGGTAGCGTGATTAGTATGGAAGAGCGCGCTTACGTGTGTGCAGTGGTGATGGTTTTATGAAATACCGTTTGAAAAATCTGCATAAATTCGTGAATCTCAAGACTCGAAATGCTATCACTCTCTCCGCAGTGAATCGTTATCTTGCTGCTTTCATAACTGGTGCTTCAGAGATGAGTTTAATTGAATTTAATCCAGTGGACCAGAGGTTTTTAGTTGCCGTTGGCCCATTGCTTCAAATCATAGGTCACAGTTCATTAAGGTAATTCGTTCAATTGGTCAAGATAATAAATTAATTGACATCTCAAGTACTCAGGTCATACTGTCAACATTTAAAAAATATAGATATTCGATTTTGTTCGCGACCTACAAGGTAGAAATTGGCTTGACCACCTAGCAAGTGGTGAAATAATCACGTGTATGCTAAGACATTTTTAATTTGTCGGTATATCCATGCAAGCGTGTTAAATTATTTCATGTTCACAACTTAAAACTCAATTTATATTCAGAAATAAACTAGTTTGATTCGCTCGAAGCTTCAGGAGGACTTTCCACCATTTCACGACACTACTGAAAGTTCATTGCAATTGGCGATACGTCTAATTGCATCCTGTGGCCAGAAGTCAAGTCTAAGCTGCACATTTGTTCCAATCGATCAGCTGATAGGTGCATGATCGTTGCATTTATTCTGCTGCAAGTTGCATCCAATCTATGCACTAATATTTGTTAATTTAATCTGCTCACGTTTTGGCTTCAGAGTCACGGAATCGGCTGCCAAGCAAAGGCACCGTGCTCTATTTTTTCGCTCGGGCTCGGGCGCAGGTATTTGCATATCGGGCGGCCACGATGCAACACCATCGTTTGCTGCACACCGACACCGACAACACCTGACGGGAACTAATCATTGTCCACGTTAAGCGTGAGCACCGAGTCGCCTGGCAATGGACCATGCTGATAGGAATTCTGCGTAACCGATTGGTGTAGGAGTGATTCGTTGCTTTTCTTCACTCGTCGTGTCTTTTCTACGTTTTTGGGCATGGCTCACGGTGACGAATTTGAAATTTGTGTTTTTTTTGTTGATTTCATGGTCAGAGCCAAAAGGCAGATGTGATTTGGTATTAATTGGAGTGAACATAATTTATTATATTTTGACGTTTTGTAAGACTGGACGATAATTTGAGACCCCATCTGTAATGAATGTGCCTCATGGCAAGAATATGTGTACCTATACATAAATTCTAGCTGCACATTCAAATATTAGCACTTGTCAATTAAATATGTGTGCCATTTTTGTGAAATCGGTGCCGCCATCTTAATATCAAAGCCTTTGGCAAATATGATACCTTTTGGATGTGCTAAATACGTTTTTCAATTAACTTTAAAATCAGATAATTAGCTTGTGTAACACGAATTAATTGCAAATTAAAATGCAAATCGTTGATCTGGAGCATAGGAGATAAAATAAACAACTTCATTAAGCCTACCCTTTGAGGTGTTGAAATAAGAATAATCTAGCTAATTGAAGTAATCACCTAACGTGTTTGTTACGTGGCTAAAATCTGTTGCCGGCTCGAGCGGTACTTCCTAAGAAGAGTTTAACGCCGGAGAGTTATGCATCCTGCCGTGATGTGTCCATGTGCTTGTGCACCCAGGAGGTATTAGATTTGACCCAACTGCCACCCACGCCGTCTGAGGTCTGTCTTGTCTTTGTTATCAAGACTCATTAACAAGTACCTTGGAGTTTTGCAGTGCGCCATGTGATGTAATTTATGTCTGCTGACTAGATTGTAAGAAAATATTCAGTCGTGTTTCAAATGTATGCCGTTTGATTAGTACACATATAAATAAGTCGTAACTGTGCAAACCCGTTTTTTGGGAGAGTTATCATTTTTAAGTTTGCGCTGTCTAAACTGCATTATTCGGTGTTTTTCTCATAAGTTGCATATATGTAGCAGACATGAAAGTGTCGTTAGCCGATTCACACTTTTTTGTCCGTGGTTTTTGCCCTTCTTTCGACGCGCTCCTAATGACAAATTCCAGGGAGGTCTAATGAGTGTTTTTTTTTGTGTGTTTACAGATCTGTTGCCCACGGCGGACAGATTCACAGATGACGGCGTCACCGCGTTTTCGCAGCTTCTCTTCGACATCTCCAGGGACCAAGTCGTAGTAGGGGCAAGGTGAGTCAATTAGTTCAAATGAAAACTACATTTTCGCCGTGTTTTATTCCAGAGCTAGGATCAATTAGGATTTATTTTCCATGAGTAGGAACTGGTCGAGGCACACGAGGTTTTTCTTCGAGAAATCTATTTTTTTTCTAGTTAGGTACGAATTTTTCTACTGCAACATTTTACTCCATGCCTTCGCAATGGGGACAAGGGACAATTTTACAACAAACCATTTACAATAATTACTTGCGTTGATGGATTAATCTATGCTAATTATTTTATTGGTTACACATTTCATGTGTTTAAACCAATAAATTTTAGTAATCAGGATGTAATAATTGTAATTATGTAAATTGTCCATTTCAACACTTCAACCGTCTAAAAAGATCTAGTTCTTATATTTTTAAATCAACTTTATCCAAAGCGGATAAATTAAACTAAACCAGGCTTTCTGGTAATGGTTTGTTTTCATTAATTGAGGAGTGCCTTGGTTTCGTAGCTTTAGTGCACGAGCAAGAGGTCAGCCATCTCTGTGTTAATTACAAATTAAAGGAGTCGCAAGCCTTGTGGGAGCGCCCAAGCCGCGAGAGAAGAACGAATGGCGCTGTACTAACCAATTCAAAGCAATGAGACGATCTGCGTGCAATGAAATCTTCAATTAGCTTGATGAGAAAAAAGAAGCGTTAGGCTAACTAGCAAGGTGTGTTTCAAGTTACAGCTTACAAGCAATTCACTCATCATTATCTTGGAACGCCGTTCTTGTCGAAAGTACCAAATTATCACAAAACCGTAATTGCGGTTTTATGTGGTATTTGATAAATATCTTTGTAAAGATGATAGTATTTTCTTCTCGAGTAAAAAACTTAAACGTCAAAATTAAAATCATATTCTGCTCTGACGAGCTATCACATCAGAGAAATATATGGACTGTACTAGTCAACTTTGAAAACTGTGTCTCGACAAGAAAATTAAAATTTCACACCACTAGTCTTCTGAGACGGGGAACTGGACATGTTTCCAGCATTTCAAAGAACTGAATGCGTTAGAAAAACAACGCTCGCTCGTTGTCTTGTCTTCGGGTAAACGGACTACTCTTTGGCATCTGACTTCGAGATGAAAGAAGACGTGATCTGCTTCACTTACTTGATGCGAGTCTCGGTACCGCACGTATTACACTAGACATAGCAGTCATCAAGCAGTACACGACTTCGTAGGCTAGAAATTATTGTACCATGATTGCTGAGAAATTTAACATTTTCCATGTCTGATATTGATTTCAAAGAAAATTTCACTCACTTCATATATATATCAAGTTTTTTTGTGGTTTACACAACCAAGTCAACTCCTTTATGAATGAAGAAAATCGCCGTTTTTGTCCATTTGTCGGCTAATGAATGGGGAAAATAACATCGTCAGACTACTGTTATTACAGCCACCACGTTTTACGACTAATAGCACCAATTACTGTTGGCGCCCAGCGGCTCAGATGCCAGTAATTTCACTTCAAAGCTCGACATTTCTGCGGTAGTTTCTGCATATTTATGCGCGAAGATCGTTTACACGACGTACAAGTCAGAAATGCAACATTCACAATATGTAGGTACGCGTATTTTTTATAATGAGCCAGACATTGGTATATAACAGCTCGAAATATACACTAGTTGAAAGTTGTTCACACATATTTGCTATTCACGTGGTATAAAAGTCTACCAATTAAATGGCGCCTCTTATGCTAGAATACAAAGACGTGGTTAAAAATTTAAAACTCTGACATGAATTTCATCAGTTGTCTGATTTCTACGCATAAATCAAAGGAGCTATAAAACCATGCGTTCAATTTCCATGCCATTAGCGCTCTAACTGTGAAGACCGTCCAACGTCAGCTCACGTAGTTAGCAATGTCTAGTACACAATTTATTTAAACAATATAAATATAATTTACACTTCTCCACCCCCAAGTAAACTAGGCGTTTTCTTTGTTGCTGACAAGCTGCGTCTTTATGCCCCTGTGGTACGAGATTGTTCATTTTCAGCTTTCTTGAACTCTCCCCGCGGTATAGCTGCACTATCCATGCATCTTTCTCAGTCCACACCATCTCTTACGTCGAATAGCCTCGCCAGAGCCGGCAATGACCACCTCCATTACACTGACTGACTGTCTGACAAGATAATCATACTTCAATATTTAAGATCTGCTTTTTTCTTTAGCGTAGTTACATTTTGAATGGAAGACACAGCTTTGAAGATGGTCCTGTTTTATTTCATTCAAAACCTTCATGAAGTATCAAACAGTCCTCGAATGAAAGATAAGACATGTATTTTTTTAACGCTTTATTTGCCTGTTGAAAGTATCTATCTTTCTTGCCTTTAGCTATAAGAACAGATATTCAATTGGTCCGCTAATTGGCATGGAAGGATGAGGAATACAATGGTAAGGAAATCATAGATGAGACCCGGCGCCTCCACTTCTCCGAATCGAGCAATCTCTCCCGAGGCAGGCCCACATTTTACGATTGTGCCATCGTAAAGTACCAAGACAGCCGACGTAAGGAGGGCTCGTACTATTATTATGCATTGACTTGCGGATATTTTCTCTGCATGATGGTGAAGCCAGCGGCGAGGGCCTCCCGTAGAGAACAAAGATGTGAGAAAGCACGGAGAGTCTAGATCACCGTCGTATAGTTTCAGTGGAGAGGTAGACGTTCGGAGATGCCATGTAATATATGGATAGAAAGTATTCAGGCCAAACAGTTAACACTAAAAACTTCACACAATAAAAATCGGATTTAATTGAGACTATCCCCTTGATAAAAGTTGGATGTTAATTAATGACTCGTACTCTTGACTTGGATTTAGAACGACAGATTAAAACCACTGCTATCTGAAATCGTGATTTAGGTTCATACGGGTCGCTTGCTTCCCTAGTGTTTAGTTTAGTTGTCCTGTCTTGAAATTCGGTCCTGAAGACATGTTGCACGGCTGAACCACTTCTGTCAACTTTTGTTTCTTGAGTGTTTCTTCGAGTGTTGTTTTTGTCACCGTGTCTCCGGATCATAAAACGTAGAATTTATTTAAATTACTTTATCTCGGGTGTGAAAAATGTCATTGAAATAGAAATGTATCCTGCGAAAGATCCAGATGCTTCTCATGTAAAACGAATGGTGCATAAAAGGTATCTTTATTATATTAATAAACTTAGCCGTGGAGAGCTGAGATGAAAGATGATTGCACCAGGATCATAAACTGCAAGGTAAGGTAGCCGCAGCTCGCGTTACCGTCGGGCTTTTCGATAATCGGAAGCTGTTCGCCGAGTGATCGGCATTCTGTACCGATCTGTCGCTAGTCACGACTGCCCGCGATCTTTCCGCCGAAGACACGGCGCGACCGGAAGACGTCCGTCATATTTCTTGCTCGTCATCTTCGTTGCACTCTTCGATCGACTTCGCCATTATCGGCGACACTGCCTCTTTCCGCGACGTGAAAAATGGACTCTAGTGTTTTTTTTTCGAACGGTATCGACTCGAGTGAGATACCGCGCTGCAGATTTTAGTCCTCGGACCACGTCGGAAGATCGCCGATATCGTCCGGCGTTCGGTATGTTACTGCAAAGCCATGTACTGCCGGATTGCAATCGGGAATTGTTTCAGATTGCTCCACGATGAATAATCATGAGAAAACGGTTTGATCGGGATTTAAAAAAAAGGAACACCATCCAGATTAATTGCTTTGATTCCGATTCCGTTATTGATCCATAGTAGATCAAAAATTGAAATTGATCTCGTGTTTCAGATTGAGATTGCAATGTTGAGTGTATTTTTCTAAACGAACCGGGCAGATGAAATTAAATATGCGATGAACACGATTCAAGATGCGGATCGAACCATATTAGCCAAATCCATCTGAACTGATCGGTGTCCTTTTCGATTCATTTTCCAACATAACATTGCTATCAACAGAATAATATCTGCTTATGCTTTCGTGCATACTTATTACTTTGGCCATCTACTTTCCTAAACGCGTTTGAAACCCGAAATCAACTGCAAGCTTGTAAGCCTACTGCAACTCGGTGATCTTACAATCCGATTCGATCGGCAATTCAGTCTTAAACGACCCTCATCGCAAAGCGGCCGTCGAATTATGTTGATCATACCTCTCTCATCTCTTCACACGTATAATCTGTGAGCCAAAATGTAATTTATTTCAGTATTATGAATTTTCATGCGACGCCTTATGTATTGCATTGCTCTTAAATAACATATTTGAACCATTAAATCAGATGGTTGTAATGTTTAACAACAAGTAGGTGGTACCTAGGCTAGTCAGCTCATCCGTAAAATGATACCGTGTCTGTGTGTATGCCTACGCGATAATAAGTATCCACACGTCGCTGTAATTACCATGAAATTACACATTTACGATACAATCAAACTGTTCAGTTCCAAGTGCCATATAAATCATTTACAAATTGCTCTTTAAGCATTTTGATTTATGGAAATCGATGCATGGGATCCATTGACAGCTGATCAGTGAAACAAATGAAATAATACGTCATATTAATGCAAGCGTTTTTTGCTTGCCATAGTTAGGTACTTCATAGGTTTTCTTCAACTTTGAGAGTAAATGGAAGGCAGTGATAGGTGTAGATCAAAGAAGAAACGAGAAAGCGTAGGATACAAGGTTGAAAGGAAATGATTTTACTACAATGACCCCCAAAAGTGGGCAGGCCAATTCATGATTATTGAAATTACAGATCATTTGCATCCGATTTGAATGTGTGTCTTCGAAACTTCGCACGAAATTTGAATCAATGCTCACACAAACACCATCCCACCCCATCCGCAAATGAATTGCAAGTCAGTAGGTAACACATACATTTCGTATACACATTCCCGTCGCATACATAGCCGAACATATACCTGTACCCGTGCCGAGAATTTAAATATTTTAATACCCTCTCTATTTGCAATCCGCATAACATAATTTGCATGGCACGGCAGTAGAGTCGTCTCTTCATGTTCACTTGCTGGCCATCGTATGTCATTGCACATTCACTCGATCATGCCAAGGCAGTGGTCTGCTCGTTCTAGCCGTCTTAACGCCTAGCACTGCTAGCACCTCCCATAGTCCCAAATGAGGCAAGTTATAATTAGCATAATATTGTTTATGCGACCATATGGTCTGCAGTATCACGTGATCGTATTGGACTCCACCCTCTGCTAGAAGCAACATCTTCCTACGTGCAAAGCGGGGACACACAAGAAAAATTCACCTTATACCTGTGCGCGGTGTCTGTAGTTATAATATGCACCTCTATGTGCAGTCTCTCTAGTCGAACGGTGATTTCTCTATTCAATCATTCACTGCTCGCTAAACAATGAGTTCAAAAAATCATGTTTATGGTTAGATAATTTCTATACTGTTGTTTATTATATCCTATTTCGACATTATTTGGTTAACAACGATCATTCATAGCCCACTTTGTTGGTCCTTTTTACAGCCCTGCGATGACCGTCGAGTCTTTTAACAGCGTTTTATTGGATTGGCGGCTAAATGCAGTGGTCTATGAGATTGTGGGCCACAGGGTTCTGCATTCATATATTCTAGGCACGTCTTTGCGATGACCTTTTGTTGGGCTTTTAATTGTAGAAAAAGTGAGAAGTGTTGCTAGCGGTAAAGATGCCGAATCGTAATTGCATTGGCAGTTGCCAAAATTGCTTGAATGCAATTAAATTTAGTGTGGTCAACGAAGACCATGACCCTGCTTTGGGCGAGATTAGTCATAGTATGGCCGCACAATGGGCTCACTATTTCATCGTTTGTCAGGACTGGGAAAGAAAATGCGTCTTACTTGCATAAAAATTACTCTCAGGAAAATTATGTGGCGCTCCAAACTGCAGATGACATTTGACTCCTCTATTTGATTCTCGGCGTCCGTGTTTGTGCGGGTTAGCGAAGGTCTGTCGGATACTCAACTACGCTCTTGGGTGATTTGGAAGAGAGGGTGTGTGGAGGGGGAGGGGGGGGGGGGAATCGTTCACTTTCCACATCAACCTGTCGGACTGCGTTAGGTTTTATGATGATTTATAACAAATTTAACGAGAGCCACATCTAAGACGTACGAGATCGGCATCACCTTAAGAGTATGGCATGGGCTGTAAAATGAAAATGCGTAAAAGTGTTCCAGTACATAGTTGTAAAACACCCACTGCCAGGAAAGGCGAAAACTGGGAATAAAAGGTGGCGCTGCGATAGTCTCAGGGATGAGTCACTGTAAAATAACAGATCGCTTTTAGTTTGAAGAAGTGATAGGAACCCCTATCAAATGAGAATGCGTCACTATTTTAAATGGCAGTTTATCTCTTTCAAAAATGGTAAAAACTAAATTTGACCAACCAGATGTGCATCAATAAAAGCAAGGCGAGTTTCCTTGGCTCACCCAAGTAGGCCATTCGTCTCTTTGCTAAAAAGCGCTGCTGCCAATTCAATTCGTTATTATAGCAATGTATGAAATGAATGTTGTCTCTCTATTGGGTCACATGTTCTGTCATTACTCATTCGAACTTGTCTCGGGTTAGAATCTCGACTCACACAAATATGATTACAAAAACACTATTTGAGTTATGTGGCAGTGTCTCAAGATCGAATGGCGCGTGGGGTTCTTTCACACATACACCAAACGCGAGAGCCTTGAATCAACATCACAGCACATGTTTTCCTTTCGCATTTTCACTAAACGATATTAATACAGGAATAGGGGTACATTTGAGAGATATATATTAGCCAAATTACAAGCCTCTGAGAAGCTAGTATAGAATTTCTTTGAATTATTCATATAAATTTCTTACAGTTGCCCATAGCTATTCACACTATATAAGAGTTATGAATTATGCTCAAACCATCCCAAACCATCTCATTAGCTTGATAAGTATTTGCTCTGAAGAAAAATACGTCCATTCTGCACCATTAGCCGATAGATTCTAGCCATTCTTCATCCTCACTGCAGTCGACCAGCTCTGCACCAGTCGGCACTCGAAGCAAATACCGCACACTGCGCGACGTGATCGAATTCATAAATCCACCCTGTTCTTAGTACGTCTATAGGAGGTCCTCCATTCAGTACTCGTTCTACTGGGTCGAGCTCGATCTTTTACAATTGAAATCTTGCTACCAGTCTACCTTTGAATCGGTGCACCTGCAGCTAAGCAGTGTTCATTCAATGGACGATAATCCGATTTGTGCCTCACAAACAGTGTCATTTGCATTACCTAGAGGCATGTTATGCATTTAGTCGCATTGTTAAATAATCATGCATGTCGAGCTCAGTCAACTTCTGTGTGTTTTCTGTAGATATGTATTAAATGACGTATTTTATGATGTTTAATGCGCAATGCATTTAGTAACTTGTCACGGGCGTTGAAAGCATGCACTTTTATTCGCAATAATTGCACCGCTTCTACAACCTGCGGTAATAGTTATTACCCGTGGCACGCTAACAGTTATCGTTTATATGATTTGTTTTTATCGAAATTGATTTTTGATCGCTGTATTCTATAGCCACCTTGATGAAACACTAAATTACTTGTACTAAATCAACTAATTTTTAATATTTACTATTTTAACTTGTAATTTTGAACAGGTTCTAATTAAGTATGTTTGTTACCACTTCACTTGATTATTTTAAGTTTCCACACGTTTCCTTGCTAATAAACTCGTACCTAACCGATTAAACAGGCTCACATGATTCTATTTTCAGTTACCTAATTGGATAAAGTCTCTAAAATAAAGCTAATAGCCAGATTTTACTGCCGCATTAAATCTACTTTGCCGATAGACATGAGTTACAAATAATCGATGTTCAATCTTCGTATTGATTGAGCAGTTTCTGAGATATACGCATGATTCGTTTAGATTGCGTTATTTGATTAGCAAAGCATAAACAAGTCGCGCGCTCGCTTCGTCTCAACTCTCGATGACCAGGATCTTCAAGAACCTCGAGTCTTGGCGAGCGTCTTAGTCAAGATTCCAACGCGTGGCACCCAGCGAAGATCGAATGCCAAGAAACACGCCACTCTATGGACTTAGGTCCTCACGGGAGTCCGGCATCGTTCGTACACAAGCTATAACAAGTGGAAAGCGAAAGAATGCGAGACGGGACGCCTTGCTGCTTTCTTCGGTTCATCTCGAGTGTCCACGCGCATTGAAATAATTTGAGAGTACGAGTTGGGTTGTCTCGGTCCAAAGTCTTAACACCAGTGAGTGTCATGATTGTAAATACGACACGTATTATCTTGTATTTACCTTTTGGGTGTACATGATGGCATTATTTTAGTTGTTCATAAAATATTTTACAACTTAAATATTTTAAAGATGCATACTCGGAGAAAAAAAAATCCCCTTTTTTTCGCGCTAAAAGTATTTTTTATTTAAATTACGCTAAGTTTTTTTCCGCGAGACTATTTGATTGGAATACGCTGATCCAATCGACAGTGCTGTCGTGTTGTCTTTGAAAATCAGGCAATTAAACTCTTTATTACAACATGCAAGGAAATCAGCCTTGCAAACCGGCAAATCAAAGAAAATTCCAATCAATTATCGAGATATTACGCTTCGTGGGTGATTGGCAGAGTTGATTATAGCAGGAATACATGTGGATGAGGTCGCTTGAGTGTGTTGACTCAGCGAGAGTTGAAGTCGAAAGGTATATTCTTATCCGAGCTCGTTGTCGCTCGATAGGTGATGTGTGTTGTTTGTGGACGCACCCCGTCCGTCGACAGTTCCTAACAACCACTAAGTAAGCAGCACCGTATTGTACACACACACACAACACACACACACACCAATCTAGAAGGAAACTTTCTTAGCTCCGTTGAAAAACTTCAAGGCAGAGATGTATTGTGTGCCACACACACACCGTTGTATAGAAAGTCTGAATTGATTTGGTCGATTGCCTAATGCACATCATTAGATTGACTAATTACCTCGGCAACTCGTCCAGCAGAAGTCCATTCACTTCAATTGCTTGGGACACTAATCTGAAGTAATAGTTCAAAACAAACCCACGCAGGATTTTGATCTTGTTTATTAAAAAAAAAAAAACAGCTGAATATTAATCAAGTTGGTACAAATTATAAAAATGTGATTATTATGGCTGGCCATCTGTTACTTTAAATCTATATTGTATAAAATTGATAAGCACCTTTATGGTGTGATCAATTAAGAGCAGGAGGGGCGTATCTACATTCCTTCTGATTAATTTCAACAACCTCAACGCCGTTATTCGCAACACAAGTCCACTAGCGTCTGCACTGTCTACTGTCTACTGTCTGGCCGCCATATTAGGATACTTCTCGATAAATTTGTCTTGATAAGTGGCAGAAGATATTTTTCAAATCCTATTTGGAGCTACCTCGTGTTGACTTTTTGATACTCGGATGGTTCACTGAGATAACTCAGCATGGAAAACAAATAGCACACTGTATTTCTGCGGTAACACAAGAAAGCAGATTTTAGAAGTTCTGTCAGGCGATCTCAGAATCTCATAGCTACCAAAAGTTGCATCCACCATTTAATCTCATATATTTGATAACATTTTTCGTTTTTAAAGTTTGCTACGAAAATTGCTACCTTAGAAAAATGTAAGTATAAGGAGTAAGGAATGGGCTGTTATCACAACAGCCACCCTCAATTGGTGCTTAGAGCTTCCGTCTCCTTCAAACAAAGTATTACGTTTCGTCAGGAAAGTATTTCACAATATATAAATATCGCTGCTTGCTCAAACCTAAGAAAAGTCTTCGTATCACAGCTGTACAATGTTGCAACTTGAAATTTAAAAGACTTAGTTCCGAAAAAATATTCTTAGATGTTTACGCCGTCTCCATGGCTTCACTCCGACATCGGATGCGAGGCTAACCAGCTATGGAGATTCAAGAAGCTGTGGATGGACCCGCCCGACCGATACACCTTATGACGCCCTGGACACCCACACATCAAATTTCAGCTATACACATTTTATAATGGCCTGGCGATTTCGGATAGAAATCTCGGCAGCAGGAGCAGCTAAAAAAAAAAATCCATTGCGAGTTCTTGATCTGGTACCAGCTAGCTGGCCGAGTGGCGTTTCTGAATCCGTGTTATGCAAATTAAATATGAGCATGACAGGAAGCAATATATGCATCCCAATGTCACTTCTGGATAAAACTTACTTAGGCGTCAACTTAAAAATTTGGTAGATTTGCTTTTAGAAAAAAGATTTACGCGCTGTATTTTGCTAACTGCTCCTGGACGCAGCCCGCAGAGCAGGGTCGTTGAAGCGTGGCGGAGGGAAAAATGGCACCTCCACGTTTGACACACAGAAACTAATCGCGCTTATGTTTTTATCTTTATTTAGTGTTATTTGTAAACATCCGCAAAAGTATTCTGTATCTTTCCTCACAGCGGGAAGACACGTGAGCATTCATTTGTTTAGCCCAGACAACATTGCCCGGCTCACAAAGAGAAATGACAAGAATATATGGCTTCTGAAGGCTCATCAGTATATCAAAGTAATTCAAAAAGAGTTTGTCGTAATGTGCCTTTTTGCTCTGACTCTGATACCTCTCTCTCGCATGGAAGGATCCCCATCTATACGAAAATGCAGAGGAAGCAGTTGTAGAAACTGTCAAGGCAATCCGCGATTGCATCTCCAGAAGACCAAGCCCTTGATATAGTAGCAAAATTATAGCGCCTGCGTGTCAGGTAAATGCGTTTTATTGGTGCCTGTGCACACGTGCCGGTTTATGGATCGATGACATTGGTTGGTAGCTGTCAATAATTCATTGGCTACCTACACACGTGAAACGAGTGAATTAAGTTAAGCCATTGAACAGGTAATCTTAGGGCTTGATAACTTGTCGTGTCCAAAGGAGGAGCTCTCGCCCTGTACAATAAGCTCAGATTTAGTGGATGCATATTCAAATCATGTTTTTTTTCACACGGACAGGATTTTTCTTCGACGTTACCTAACGTCTGACTTGTGAGAAAGTTTCGCATGAAGTTGACAGCGTCGTAGGCGCCACCAGCCATGTTGAATTATAGAAGCCAGAATTCACGTATACACGAGAATTCAGTACGTGCCTTTATTGTCAATACATTCAATAAAATTGTTCATTAATTCAGTAATAATTCTGATGCAAAGCGTATTGTCAGGTGTTAATGTTTTGTGTTTTTTTCTTTTTATGCCGTATTGTGAATCGCGTGATTGGTACTGCATGTGGTTATTGCTCATGTACCCTGAACTATGGATTGTAACTTCTTTGAGAATGTACAGAGAATCGTTCACTTGAATTTGAGCTACATTATTGGGGTGCTTAGAGAATGGCCTCTGTCCAGCAGACGTGTTACAATACTCCTCGATAGCTTCAAACAAGATGCCGCTCTCGAACTAACTTGCCTCTAATCAGTATCATCACGGCGTCATCACCGATTTCAAGCATTCGATTCAATGAAAACTTTTACATGCTTGTCTCAGCCAATCACGTCGATAATGTCTATTCTCGTGGGGTTATTTAAAGCTAGGATGTATTATGGATTAAATAATGCATGCACCTCTGGTAATTTGTCGTAAAGGTATTCCAATTTAGCTTTAATTAGATTCAAATTGGTTTTCATTTAATAGGATTAGTTTTTCTAATGGTACAGTGTACATGTCCTGTGTTATCGCTTTTTTGATTAAAACATGACAAATTTACCTGCCGGTATTTTGCTAAAATTCCTGTTCATCCCGGTTTCAAAAAACCGTATTGTAAGTTATCGAAAAAGTCCGGTCGCCTATATTTAATTGCCTTGCTTACCACAAAGTGGTCCAGCGATTAAAAGCTTACCTCCATCAGATATTCGGGCAGTCTATTTTTGATTTTCATTTGTCAAGTAATTTTAATCTTAATGGAGTTCTCGTGTAATTAAAAAACACGTGGAATGCCCTTCCAGTATACAAAAACAAAATATCTCGGAAAGCCACACAGAAAGTTTTAAACGAGAAGAATTGCATTCCCTGCATTCTCAAAACGAACAATTTAATTCTCAAATAGTTGTTAACAATTACATGTGTGTATATAGCCGAATCTGATTTGGTCTTGAAGTAACGGCACACACATCCGTTGGTTTTGGACGCCAAGTGAATTTTCTCCCAAGCTTAGTTTGACATTTGATGCATCGGCAGGCTTAGATCACGATGCATTTCTTCAAGAGAATCTTAATAAATTGTACCGCCGTGCTACAATCTCCAAATGGAATACCGGCGTATGTAATTATCATTTTTTTTCTACTAAACTATTTAGATTTGTTTGTCTATAGCCGTAAGCTAGCCAACTACACTTTTGTAAAGGACCAATAATTTATTTTTTCCTTACCTTTCGATACGCCATCCATAAGCGTTAATGTAGAAGCTAAAAATTGGTCTCTGTAGTGTTTTCCACTGAAATGATTACGATAGAGATTTCACAGAATTTTCGTACGACATCATAATTAATTTTTATACGCTTGTTTTAATATTGGCAAACGTTTAGTGAGCTTCGTTCAAATTTCTCAAGTTTTCATTGGTTGCTGGAGGCAAGCAACTAATTGTGCTACACCTATTAGAAAGAAGCAAAAACTCGCGTAGCATGACAGAGTTGAATTATTGATGTGCTGCTACCGCCTAAGCATGATCATAAAACAAGTTTTGATCTTCATGACACAATGACATTCTAATTGTTAGCTAATAGAGATTTGCAAATATTTTCATATTTTTATTAAATCTGTCTAAGTACTTCTGGACAAGCTTATTAATTTCAGATCCTGCTTTGGATGTGTTTGAATTTGTCTAGTGGCCTTTGGATTTTTCATCCTTTGATAGCTCAAGCTGCTTTCTCATTTCACACTTGATGTCATTGTCATCGCAATCTTGTGTATTGTCAAGATTTACCGATACTTTCTTGGTGTAACTATCAGGCGAGATATACGATAGGACAAATTGCTGTAGCGTACACCGCAATGGCAAACTAGATTTAGATGGTGTTCAGGTATAAGTACATGCCAAGAAAATGCGGAGCCCTCATATGAAACGCCACATTTTTAAACTGATAAAGTCGACATTTTATTGTGTAGCAAATGCAGCATGTGTCCTATTTGATTTATAACTGATTTTATACACATTTTAAATTATTCCAGTTAACATTTTAACGACTTTGTTAAGCATGGTGTCGCTAATAATTTCCAATTGGAATTTTTATGCCGTGATTAGGTAGGTATACCTATTTCGTAGCTAGCCAATCTGGCAGGTGATTTTCGGCACAATTTATTTGCTCTTGCGGTCTCATTATCGATGCTAAACATGCAAAGCGGCTATGTGGCGCCATTTCAGAATTCACTTGTCAAGCTGATGAGTTTTTTTTGCATTTGATATTACATTTTATTCTGATATTTTTTTTCTGAAATAAAACTTGTTTGTAATTTTGGTCATATATCATGATAAATTAGCTTCCATTTATTTATGTCTGATTTTGGCTGGTCATTTCTGTGAGAGGTGTCAACGATAAGGTATGCAAATGCTAAAATCATTCGTCAAAAGTTTAACTTATTCTATATTTATCCGCACATCACGTTGATAATTTCCATAAAAACGTTGCGTAACTTCAAAATAGTTTAGTAAAATCGTGATACGATATCACTCGTTACCTAGGGTTCATAGGTAACGCATGTATTTTTTAAATATATTTCTTTTGTGTATTTCTGACAGCAAATCTTGGGCACAGGGAATTTTTTCTTAGCACATGAAATGAGTTTTCAAGTTGTCAATGTGCAGTAAAAATTGGCAACTGCATACACTACTGCAAAGCGGAGTGTCTGCACGCAATCAATGTTCATTAGCCAGTGTGAGAGACCATAGTTGTCATGCAGCACGTAGGTAACCTCTGTCTCCTCGTCAGGTGTCACATATGGCCCATGACGAGCGTGATTAATCTCCAACGATTCGCCGACACAATTGCCGTGAAGCATCCACCTCACATCATTACTCTCGACATTTTAATTAACAAAACACTGAAACAATCATTATTTTTGTCACTTTTTGCAACACCTCATTTCGTTACGATCCGCACACCTTCTCTAGCCAAAGGCGCGACGACTTTTTTTCGTTTTAACATTTTAAACCGTTCGATTTCTTAATCAAACACAAACTCTGCAACATTCTTTAACACTCTAATCACGTTACGTGTGTTTTAATTTTGAATATATTATAATTAGAGCTAGCCGAGATGAGCTGAACTTCAGAGCGCTGATCTATCTTTATATACCGTCAAACTAATCAGATGGCTCGGCCATGCATAAAATCGTAGTGCACTTGGAAAGTGCACTTGCAAGGGCATGTAGGTGCAGTTAGAGTGTACATAGCTCTTGATAATTGAACCGTTTCATTGCGCGCGGTGCTTCATGCACGGTTTGAGTCAGAGTTTCCTCCGTCTCTTAACTTTACGACAATTGTTTAATGCTTTCCATTGCTTGCACATCTATTGTATGGCAGAAGTTGTAATAAATAACTGTAAATGTGCCTTTATGATGGTCCATTCAGAGAATTGTCTGTTCATATACCGATTTTTAATGAAGACACGAAAGAAGGTGTACATAACGTATTTATCCCTAATCATTCTGGTGATAGTTTTCCGTTAGCTAATGTCGATAATAATTTAATCGAGAATGGCGGCGCTAAAACCACACCACACTTTCAGAGGTACGCAGTCTAACGGGTCTATACATAATATATCGATATACTCTAATTAACGATTTATACATAGAAGATAATCAATACCATTTCTTGGCGTTGTTTAATGATGCATGAAATGTCCGGCGAGATCCAATAAGAAGATATACACTGTCTGATATTTAATTATGCCAGTGTGAAAAGCCGGGACCAGGCTAGATCGCCGCTGCACAGTCATTCCATCTCGCTTACGGCGCTATCGTAGTCTCACCGGTACAATGGCAATCGTACTAGACATGGGCCGTTGTCATAACTCACGCCACCTGGAAGTGGTAACGCCAATATCTTCGGCATCTCACCGCCGACAATGATCTTGGTTGGACCAAAGGGTTCCTCGAGCGATCGCCGATCGAATAGTGTGCGAAGAAAATCTGGTCGGGGCGCGGGTGAAAGTTCGTTGCGTGAAAACGACCGATTTGAATAATCGGCGACGTTTTAAATGCGTGACTATCCCATTAGACTTGCTCACGCTCTTGCACCTGTCACTAACGTGTGAAGATATTTCGACATTGTGGGAGCTGGTTCAATAACAGATCGGTATTGATATTGGATAAGGAAAATTATGTAATTTGCTTTTGAGCTCGGCGTTTGAACATATGTAGGGGAAAATAAACGTTTCTCAGTTCTTATTAGTCTTCAAAATGATTCGAATATCGCACTGTGAAACGTTTAAAAAATACCCCAAGAAATGCAATCTATGGCTACGCGAATGTGATTCCTATTTGACTGCTCTGTGCATTCTATGCCGACGACACAGCAGGCGACAGGACAAAAGACAAAACCAGTCTGGCCAAAAAAATAATTATGCATGATTCAAAAACACACCTTTTTGACAAGCGCAAATTACATTCTCTGCTCTGTTTGAGTTATCGGCGCACGATCTGGATTTGCATGGAAAACCGAGTGTGAAGCTGACATTTGAAATAGTAACGTGCCCGCTTCACCAGTGTTGTTTGATTACAATGATTAAGTTTCAATCACAGTGATGAAGAGTGTAAGGCAGCAGGCAGGCTGGCATGCTGCACCGACTCCCATACCTCCCTTGTATGCACTTCTTCTTGAACCATTGATAGAATATGGAGGCTCTTCTGTTCTGTAATTACTCGTGGTAACATATGCATCAACTCAGACAGCTGTTTGAAAATTACTCGTCCCGAGACCGGAATGAGATAAACGTCTTCATGTGTAATTGCAATTTGCAACTAATTATTAGCGGTGCGATCCCCGTTGGTATTCATCGCGAGGTCCCGCAAGGTATCGGCGTTAACAAATAATTATAATTGATTCCTTCGCATGATCCTTTCCATGATCCTACCTTCGCAAGGAAGGTGTCGGAATGTAAATACCGCAATGCTACAGTCTAACCCGCGAGAGAAGTTACCAGCACGAAGGCTGCCCCCCAGAAACTCTTGAATTAAATTTCAGCTATGATTTTAGTGGCGGGATTTAAAAATACTTATATCTTCAGAATTATTCCTAAGTTTGTTATAATTGGTAAAACAATTCTTATAATAGCTCGAAAAACAAAATATCTAAGCACGACGAAAGCTTTAGAGCACAAGGAAAATGGCAGAGATCAGCGGAGATCATTTGTAGATAGTGTTTTAAAAAATGACTGATAAAATGTCACCCCAAAACGACCGGTGGCTCCTCTGCTGGAAAATTAAATTCTCTCGCCTGCTGAAATATTTTTGGGGTAACAATGTGAGCGTCTCAGAGAATGGCAGGTAAACTGATCAAACAAGCACTCTTGTGCATACATTGTGTCTATCACACCATAATATGATTAATTATTTTCATTCCAGGAACCTACTTTTTAAAATGTCAGTCAATATTGGTAGGCATATGATAATTAGGTCCTGTATGCACTCAATGAAGATATTATTTATTGGCAGTGTGATGAATTACCTTCTGACAAGACAAGTGCGAGAGAGCTATTATCTGCTCTTGGGAAACAACTCGAGCTCCGTGTAGGAAGGCACCCAAGGCACCCTTTCTCCGAAATAACACTCAAAAGCTATCGAGATCGATGTTCTTGGAATCTTTGTCCTCTGAAGAAACACGTTAATTAATTAATCAATAATCACTAATATGAACTGGTATTACCATTACCACAAAACAAACCGTTGGGGTCTAGCGCCTCGTGCGATAGGAGTGCCGTTGCTTCGGATATAGTCTTAAAAACATTTAATTCACGATTAACCAGCGGTTAACTTTGCGTTAAACGCTAAACCTGATTAAACCTCACGATATCCTGGAATGTAATACCAGCTCTCTCAACTGGCACCAGTTACTACAAAAAGGAATTTTTGTTTTCATCAATTTCAACTACTCCCTCTTTATTTTTATTTTATATACATGCTTTTCTTGTGTTCATAATATACGCTATCTACCTTCTCATTTCTCCAACCTTGGGGATCACGCACATGCTCAGATCTCGTCCTCATGTCTTTGGAAGATCAGTTTCTGCCGTCAGGAGCATTACGGGGCGTTGTCCGCCCCGTCGCCTCGGCTTGGCATGCCATCGTTGGCGCCTCCACCCCACATAAATACGCACATATCTGGGCAGCGTCCAGATCTCTGCCATCTTCCTCTTAGCCACACTGTCGTCGTCTCAAGGCTTACCCGCTTTGCATATTATTATAATAATGGTCAGCCAATAAATCTTTTGATTGATAATTTAACCAAGTCTACATATTATTATCATAAAAAAAAACACTCGTCTGTCGTCTACGATCTTGGAGAACTGATTTGCATAGAACATTCTCATTGCGCGACACCCACATCTGGGTACTCTAGCTAATTGCAATTAAATGTACCTGCCCATGTGTGCTTTTACTTATAGTATCACAATTAGGTAATTAAGATATTCAATCGTTTTAATTAAAGATCGAATCTGTAGGTGAGAAATATGACATGTCGTGATTAAAATACTTGTTTTCTAGCACTGAAGATTGATTGCAGTTCCATGTGTGATTTTTAGGAGTTGTCCCTGCATCGAGACTCATTATTTCCCTATCTAGAGTTTGACAGTAGTTTGCCAAGCAAGTCCTCCCATCGTAAATCGTACTTCTACTTGCATTAAAAATAAAATATTATTCCGATTGCAAAGAATTAGATTGCTGAGACCGAGATAAAATAAAACGCAGAGATCCTGCTTTTACACCTGATTTACACTGCATTTCTTTGCTCGACAGCTCTAACACAGTTATGCACCATGCTTAACATGTGTTTTCTCTATTACCCATCAGTTGATTCAATTAAGTGTCAAGGTGTCTATGATAATAAATCCTCATTAGTGACATCACTTTTCACTTTTACATAAATTTACGGTAACGAGATACATTGTAGGGGTTAAAAGACGTTTGATATGTTACGCTCGTCTTGTCTATAAATGAACAAAGAACTTTGATCTCAGCTACAGCTTAGACACAAATCCATCTAAACACGTTTCTTCGTGGTGTGTTACAGAGACAACCTGTACCGGCTTTCGTTGAGGGGGCTGACTGAGCTGGAGAAAGCACCCTGGCTGGCGCCGGCTGACAAGGCGTCCCTCTGTCAGGACAAGGGACAGTCGGAATCAGACTGTCACAACTACGTGAAAGTACTGCTGACGAATGGCAAACGGCTATTCACCTGTGGGACCAACGCCTTCTTCCCGCAGTGTTCTTGGAGAGAGGTGAATTTTGAGACATAACCTAACTAAGAGACAGCATGCATGTGAGCAACAAGGCAGCATGGATATTCTGAAACCATGATAAAGTAGACAAAGTTCTTTTTTCATCCGGCGTCATTCAAAATTGGACTGCTTGGAAAATGGGCATTTTACAAACATGTATTTATAAAAACTCATTCTCGTTCTCAACACGTGCTCGCCTTGCCGCGGGGGTTCAGACTCGAGCCACTATGACCCGTCACGTCTCCATTCGCCCCAGGACACGAACCCAAGACCCATCTTCTCCTTGTCATATTGAGATGTTATTTATAGATCTGCTGAGATAGCATTACAATCTCAAGTTATGGGGAAAAAAACCTCACGAAATGTGACTTGTTAATAAAGCGCGCCCTGGCAGACAGCTGTATAATGTATTTGTTTGGCCTGTAGCTGTGAATGTTGACCCTCTCATGTTGATTTTTAACCTTCCGTTTGTTTATTGATGTTTAATAGTTTGATCGATGATATATTGAAGCCAATACCTTTTATTCAATCCAACCAAACACGATCTTGTGAACATAACATTTTGTCCCCGTGTTGGTTGGTGAGACCCTGTCACATGTTTTGTATATGTTTGGTTAAGAGTCTATGGACTGAGAAAGGAGAAGTAGACTGCCCCCATGTTGACCCCATGGTGGAATCTAAAAAGTGAAACTCTCGATCTAGTTTAAAAAACCTATCTATTTTCATAGTTTTATACAAATACATAATTTAAAATTCATACTTTCAGGACGCAATTATAAAAAAAAAAAAAAAAAATTGCGCAAGATTCAAGAAAACAAAATTTGAAGATTTACTGCAACCCTTTGTCTTACAGATGACAGATAATATATATTTCCCCACTACCTGGCGTATCAATAGGAAAAATATCCAGCAACCAAAAATCTTGTCTACAGATTGAAAATGTCAACAACGTCCTGGAATGGGTAAAGGGTGTAGCAAAATGCCCGTACAGTCCTCGCTCTAACGTCACGGCGCTGCTAACTTCCGCGGGCCAGTACTTTGTTGGAAGTCCTACGGATTTCTCTGGAGCCGATCCTGCAATCTACCGAAGCATGTCCGCTTCTGGATTGAATACACTTAGGACCAACCAGTACAACAGCAAATGGCTGAATGAACCTCACTTTGTTGGATCTTTCGAGACTGACAGCTTCGTCTACTTTCTGTTCAGAGAGAGCGCTGTAGAGTACATCAACTGCGGCAAGGTAAGTTTACTCTGTCTTATAATCACGATAATACCGATGTTTTAAAAAGTCCATTTCCCTTGGCTCTGCAGCAACTCACATTTGGCAGCTTCCATGCAAATTGATTTTACTGTCTTAACACGGCAGTGATCTTCGAATGAGGATAATAGTTTGATTGATATACACTTCAACTCCCCAGTGTTCCACCCACCATATTTTCACCCACACTCTGCCTACTACTACCTAGCTAGTTGTTACCTATTTGTATAAATTACAGGGAGTAATTTTTCTTCAAGGATAAATAGTTAAATCCTCTTCCGAACACCTGGTCGATAGTTCACTCATGGCAAGTGTTGTTATAAGCCTGACAAAAGAAGGCATGACCATGTTTCTACTACGTTGTAGAAAAGCCATTTTACATTCTAGCCATTTTTCACAAGAGCTTACAACCCACATGTAATGGGTACATGTGCATGCACAATTTGACACTATCTTTTTGTCATCTTCGTAGATCGTATATTCCCGGATTGCTCGCGTGTGCAAGAACGACAGCGGAGGTCAATTGATGCTGAAAGACAACTGGACGACTTTTGTCAAGGCTCGACTCAACTGCTCCATACCTGGGGAATATCCGTTTTATTTTGATGAAATCCAAGGGATGCAGTACGTGGCTGAAGAAGGCATGGTGTATGCCACTTTTACCACCCCCAGGTAAACATCCAATCAGTTATGACTAAAAGATGTTTTGTTTTAAACTAGATCCCTGGTGATAAGTCCCAAGCTTGTTGTATCAATAATCTGCTTCATGTCAATGGCCTTGGCAGCTTATATCATTTGATAATCCCAGTGAATAAATTCAACAAGGATGATAAAATCTATTGAGCTGGAAGTTAGTAGCAGAAAAAGTCATGCACATTTAGAGGACTCTAACTTACTGCTATTTACAAATATATTGGAAAACATCCTACCAACTCTGTCTAATCAATGATAACTTTTCAAAACAGCAACAGCATTCCCGGATCGGCAATCTGTGCATTCAACATGTCAGCGATCGACGGCGCTTTCTCAGGTCCTTTCAAGCACCAGGAGACGCCCGGAAGTTCTTGGGAGCGCCACCACTCTCCGCATCAGGGTCACTTCGAGTGCCAGACAGCTGCGCATTCTCGCCAAGTGCTAGACTCTTCTCGGTACCAGTTGATGGATACAGCAATCCAGCCAGCCACGATGAGACCTCTTTACACGGGACAGCTCGAAACCTTGACGTCGATTGCTATCGATGTGATTGCCACCAAGCTACACAGGTAGGCAGATTTAAGATTAACCCCGCGCATTTTAAGCGTTTGCAATGTAAAGAAGATTTCATCTATGAATTGGTATCTTCACTAAATAATACACTCTAATTTAACAAACTATGATTTGTTTACAATCTTGCAAGAAGGATGAGGCATTAAAAAGGTAAATCTAAATCCTAGATGAATGAGAACACTTCTGATTATTTTTTATGTTACTTAACCTTACCGATATTCTTCTAATCTTATCATTTTACTTCTAGATCCGTCCATGTGATGTATGTCGCTACCGCAGCTGGCCTTGTAAAGAAGATCTCCATTCTGCCTCGAACCCATGAAACATGCGTGATAGAAATCTGGAAGCCCTTCCCAGGTGACACAATCGTTCCGATCAAAACGCTGAGCTACTTGAAAGAGACCGACTCTGTCTACGTTGGCACCGACGACAGTGTTATGCGCATCCCGGGCCAGCATTGCCACCGGCTCCAGAGCAAGGCGCTGTGCATGAACGCGATGGACCCGTATTGTGGCTGGAACGAGCTGAAGGAAGCGTGTACGCAGGCACCAAATCATGACCCGCTGGCAAGCTACTGGTTGCAGAGTGTCACTAAGTGCCCGGTGCTGACGGATCCGGTCGACGGCGGATGGAGCAGCTGGTCAGGCTGGTTCGCCTGCTCACACCAGGAAGATGTAGACTCAGGTATTTATTATTATTTGCATTTACAGTCAAATGTACATGGGTACTTCTTACCTTATTCTTATCTTAATACAGTTTGTGAAAAAAAAAAAAGAAGATATTTAGACTACTACAAGCTACATAATAATAAAAATACTAAACAATTATAGAGCCTACTATAATAATTCTGAAAGTTTTATCACTAATCAAAGTGTTCATTCTTGAAACTTTTCCCCTACATTTGTTCTCCAAAGTAATATCACAATGAAGGCCCGCCTAACGCCTGCATTTTTCTCTGATTGCCCACAGGTGACGAGTGTCAGTGCCGTACACGACAGTGCAACAACCCGTCGCCTCAGAACGGTGGTGCTGGCTGCGTTGGCATTTCGGTGGCCGTGTCGAACTGCACGGTTCACGGTGGATGGACGTCGTGGTCAGCGTGGTCGGCATGCTCCATGAGTTGCGGCCTTGCCGTCAAGACTAGGCGGCGTACGTGCGGAAACCCAGCGCCTGCTCACGGCGGCAGGGTGTGCGTTGGGCAGGACCGCACGGAGATCTATTGTACTTCCAACCCACCGTGTCCAGGTACGCTAAGTTTTCAATCAGGAGTTGTGGGGAAGTAAACTGTATAAAGTCATAAGAAGTAGTTAGTGATATTTCAGATTCTGATAGAATATCTACATTATATTGTTTACACTTACAGTTGATTTTACGGAGGCAGATATTAGATAGACTAGTGCTAAGGAAAAAATCAAGTAGACATGAGTCTAGAAACCATAATCTCGTTGGGATAATCAAATAATCCGCTATAGCGCTTTAAGCCTTTATTGCATAACTATCAGCAAGAAGTTAGCTACAATTCTGTCATTAACATTATGCCAACGTTTACAGCGATCTCCCCGCTCCCTCGTGACGGCCAATGGAGTGGGTGGGGTTCGTGGGACGAGTGCTCTGCGCCATGCGGCGGAGGGTTCCGCGTGCGGCGGCGTCGCTGTGACAACCCACTGCCCATGGATGGGGGACAGGAATGCGTTGGCTGTCATCTGGACTATGACACTTGCAACATGCAGGCCTGCTCTGAAGGAAAACGGCTCTCCTCCTGGACTCCCTGGCTGTCGACCAACAGCACGCAAGACCGAACTTATACGGAGAAAAGGTTCCGGTTTGCGTGCCGGGCGCCTGTCAATGACGTAGCTCTGATCAAGGTCACTTTGGCCAAGGAGGAAGAGAGATTTTGTCAGCCTGATGGATCTTGTCTGGCTCAGAGATCAGGTAAATTTATGTTGTTGAACTTATTCTTTGTAATAATAGCAATAATAATAATATCGTTGACTGGTGTACAGACATGCATTAAAAAAAAATTAAAATTGCATACGATAAAATTTCCTAGCCCTAATATCACTTGTTTTCACAGCTTATCTGTATAATATACAACTAATATACGTATTTTAAACAGTAAATTTTGTTAATGTATTAATAAGTAATAATGAACAAGTTAATGGTTTCAAAGGAAACGGTGTGGTAGTTTACTGAACAAGACACAAATGTTTATGTTACATATTTCCTTAGCTGATGCGTGTATGTATAAGCCAAATACTGATGGAGCATATTTTTCCAGGGGGTGGACGAAGCGGGGAGGCTGAGGAGTGGGGGGAGTGGTCGGCGTGGTCCCCTTGCTCCGTGGAGTGCGGAGGCGGACAGCAGGTTCGCACACGGACATGCGATGGACAGGCGGCAGACTGTGACGGCCCGACACGCATGGCTCGCAGCTGCAACGCACACCACTGCAAAGGTGCGGTTCACTCGGAGATGCGTCTGTAGAGGTTTTGTGGTTTCTTGTCAGACAGCTGGAAATCTGTCCATATCATGAAGTTATTCTCAGAGACCTGCCATAAATTTACAGAGAAGCTCATATAAGACCTTGTCTAAACCAAGTCTTGATCTCGTAGATTTTTACAGTCTGAATTTATGATTTAAACATGTTTTTGGACTATCTTTGTCATTATACCTAAAGGATATGTTAATTGGCTTTATGTTTGTTAGTCTCATTTTGTTATCAAGTAAAGATGCAGTATGCATCTCAGTAAACTAACATATCGCTACCAAGAAAATTTCTGATATTGAGAACGAATATTAAAATTGATATGTGTATGATTGAGTATGGTTTACTTGATTGGTGCAAGCAGGCATTTTGCTAGCGCAGTTGTTGATGTTTGGTTTTTGTTGCAGGGGAATGGGGCTGTTGGACGGACTGGTCTGCGTGCTCGACGACATGTGGACCAGGCGTGCGCCGCAAGACGCGACATTGCCTCGCTTCTGGAAACAGAGAAGCCATTGGCACAGGCTGCGATGGACCAAGTTTTTCACAAGAGCCATGCCAAGTTACTGTGTGCACATGTGAGTCTTGTCATAAATACGATAGGTTTAATGCCCAGTGGGTCAGACATACTTTAGCATGTAGGAATATGAGGGTTTCTTTCTCCTGGAATGGGAATAAAAACAGACTTGTATGTCTATATGTGCTAAGCTCAAGCACAATGTAATTTTACACTTAGAGCTTTCAAGCACATTAACTTGATAAGGTATAAATATTATATGATATTGGAAGTTATCGTTAGTTAAGTTAAGTAAGTTAAGTATTGGCGTTAATTTGGATGGACCTGAAATACAACAACCCATGTTGCTACAAGCAGTGCAGTAAGGCCTATGAGTGTAACAATAATATCTTGCTTGGCCTTTGAACTGTAAATTAGTGCCTATTTCAATTTGGGTACATGTCAATGTTTGTTTTGTTCTTCCATTTTCTAGCAAATCTTGGCTGGGAGGCGTGGACAGTGTGGTCTGTGTGTACGGATTCCCAGGAACAGCACAGACTAAGGAAATGCTCAACAAACAACCCGGGTCCTCAAATGTGCCAAGGCCACTCTATAGAAACTAGGCTGTGTATGCAGGGCAACGACGAATCAAATGGTGAGCTCCACTAATGTACACCAAGCGTTTGTAGTACATGCACCGTGATGATCAAAGTATTTCCAAATGATACAGATTGCCCTGCTTTGTGAACGAAATTTTTCAATTTGTGTTGGGAATGAGTTAACTTGTCATGGTACAATCCTGGAACAATTTCATTGCATTTTTCAGATTTAGTCCTGACTGGCTGGCAAGTAGGCCCTTTTTAACAATAGCTTTCTGAAGCTGAAAATGTACTTCTTGTATTCACTTGAAAAATAATAATTATTATAGGGAACCTTACTTGAGATGCTTGGACCAAAGAGTGAATCATAAGAGTGATTAGAGTGATTATAATGTGAATCATGTTTTCTTCTGCCGCAGACCTGAACCCCATGGGAGTGACAAGCGGACTGGAGGGCAGCGCTAGCTCGGTGTCCGTGGTGGTCCTACTGTGCTCATGTTTTGCCGCTCTGGTTGTTGGCGCGCTGGTTTCCGTGCTGGTGCATACGTTCTACCTTCGGCGTAAGCGCCCACGCATTCCGGGCAGTCCGCATTATATTACGTCCAAGCAGAACCCCTACGTTACGGTGCCCCTCAAGGAGATGAGCAACAACCATGCTAAGCGAGCACCATCGTTTTCTTCTGCTAGCAGTGGCTCTACGGGAAAGACTTCGAATGGGAATGGAATCCCTCTTGGAACGCCTAAGCTGTTCGCGAAGCCAGTTGAATACGAAACGGCGACGATTAAAAGAAATAGTCACAGTTTAGCGAACGGGCACATGAGATCTGAATTGGATCAGGACAAGTTCTTTTGAAGCTCTCTAACACGATCCAACCCATCCCGTGCGTGTGGTCAACTCTGAAAGGAGTGTAATCCAAAGTCCTATTTTAAATGTATAAATTTTACATAATGTGATAGAAAAGAGGAACTCTTTTTTGAAAGAATCTTTTCCAAGCCAAATGTCCGTGTTGGCAAACTCTTAAATATTGACGGAACCAACTCGAGTGACGTGTGAATGTGTTTATAGTAAATGGAGCGAAGGAAACTGCAATAAGTGAATGTAACAAATTTTGACAGAATGCTGAAGCTTTAAATGTATGTTGCAATTTTGTAATTTGTGTAAAGTACTAATTGTACATTTTGATCTTGTGGCAAACTTGGTGTGTCCATTGACGAAACAAAAAGTGTTAAATCATTTTGTGATGATAATTAAACCATGCCATATTATTACATTATAAAACTGTTATGTCATTTTTTTAAACTGATTATAAATTTTTATGCTTGCTGTCCATTGATAGGAACTTTGAAGAAAGACTTATGATGAGTATGTTGATTCACAACATAACTGGTAGACGTTCCTGACCGAGTCATCGCTCTTCATTTCAGGTTTGCCAATGTTTTATGTCTGCAGCGTTGAAAAAAACGAGGCATTACAGTGATTGGGGGTAACAGGGATTAGAAATACTTGGTTGATAATCCAGAGTATCCAGGATCGCCGTGCTGAAGACAGAGGTCAACAGATTTGGCATTAAGCTGGTGCCTTGAGCAATTGATATGTAACAAATAACCCTCCTTATGTGTATCGACCCCCGTAGTTGATTGGTTAGAGTCCCTGATCCGCATGAAAGAGGACCGGAGATCAAATTTGGCGTGTCAAAACAAGACCTATCAGGTCGACGTTAGCACGCGAGCTTTTTTGGACTATTTTGGGAGCGCGAATTTTCAGGAGGCTCTGGCTACAGAGGTGATTGCAAGAAGCTGGTCCCAGTCTTAGGGCATCGATTATGCCCTCTATTGTTCTATTACGGTGGATAAATGGAAGACCGGGACATTGAGGCGTCCCGGGTGGTGTCTCCCAGGACACTGGGAAAGGTGCCTAAAGTCTGGATTGCCCTGGGAAGAGACGGTTGGTTACGTCAAATCAAGTTAAAACTGGTGGGATGGCAACCCGTGATACATGTAAATATCACAGGGCTGCCTATACGTAAGGCTGATCTGGCTTCGCAGCAAAAAGGAAGAAATTTATGTACGGTGTGAACATGTTCCTGCCGTGATTTAGCATCGAATACTTTGACTAAGCACCAATTCAACATGCCGCAGCAATAATGTGGCAAAGAATAATTTAACATAACAACTAGTCAATATACCGCAGCAAGAACGTTGCGGCCAGCTTTTAAATTTGTGCACGGTGTGAACATGTTCCTGCCGTGATTTAGCATCGAATACTTTGACTAAGCACCAATTCAACATGCCGCAGCAATAATGTGGCAAAGAATAATTTAATATAACAACTAGTCAATATACAGCAGCAAGAACGTTGCGGCCAGATTTTTAATTTCTGCACGGTGTGAACATGTTCCTGCCGTGATTTAGCATCGAATTCATTGACTAAGCACCAATTCAACATGCCACAGCAATAAAAGTTGCGGTTGATACAACTAATATTGAAGAAAACAAATACACACACAGGAACAGAAAAAAATAAGAATTCAATGCAAAGATTTTTCATATTTATTTTACCTGAATACAATATAACATTTATCGTACCTTTCCAATTAATTAAAATATTATCTAGCTAAGACTAAACCTCTCTTCTTTGTACATTATTGATTTCCTATTAAGTTTTCTTGATTGACTGCTTACACTGTGCTACCAAACTAAAACTTAAAAATCGACATGAAAATTTTGTTTTGACAACCAAGACGACATTAAACAATGTACAAAGTTTATATTATCCTTGTAATGGATGACAATGAAATGATCGATGTGATTTTTCATGATATGTGATCGATTAAATTTAAGTAGCTGCAACATAATATTCATACATTTTAGAGTAATGTGCTGGATCAAGCTTAAATTAAGTTATAATTTGTTCTATATCACAACTTCATGTCAGTGAATTATCGATAATAATATTACTACTACACATTGCACATATTGCTACATATTGCTACTACACTTATATCTGCTATGGCAAAAATAACACAACACATGTTTATAAATAAAAGTCTTCTTGTAGAAAAAAACTCAGAATCAAATATTCATCGCCATTACACTCAAGATCATAACGTCAGTAGAAAGGAGAAAAAATATCGTACGAATGAAGCGAATGATATCGTGAAGCGACCCATAACACCAAAAAGGAAACAGTCAATTATTGATGAGCAGAGTGAAATTTTCATTTTAGATAAACTGTATTCAAATTTAAACTCAGGGTTTTCAATAGTTTCAAAACTATTTTGGCGACATTGCTGAAAAATGCAAGGGGTCTAAGTTTAAAACACAGAAATGTGCTCTGCAAATTTCGTTAAAATCGGAGGAAGCGTTTGGCCGCTAGAGTGTGAACAAAAACGCGAAAAAACACACGCACACAAGCGATTATTTTGGGGTAAGTGAAATCAAATATTTTGCTCCGCACACTTTCGATCTAACAATATGTACAAACTAGTGTCATCAATGAAAACCTGTGCAGTACAAGCTTCACGACTATCTCTGTCTATGATTGCTTAATTGCGCTTATCAAGATTAAGTAATGATTACTTTTAAAAGCGCGTTAATAATATCTCAAACTAATTAAATAAATTTAAATTAAAATTAAAATAAAACTTAATAGTTGTTGGAGGCCAAACACACCTATGGCCAAGTCACTTTACAGTTGAAGCTTGGCACCGTAAAGTTCGATTTCAGCGATGACATGATCCATATCTTTGATTAACGTTGGCGGTTGGCAAGTCGTGACCATACGGAAGAAATTCTTGAGACCTTTGTGAGTCATCGGCTGGTACCCGATCATCACAGAGCCGTTCATGATGAGTTTCTCCTTCAGTTTGGGCGCCACCTGTCAAAACAAAGACGAAAATATTATTAAGTATGCGGCACGATAATTACTGTAGGTACAATTGACTGGCGTCGAAAATACAAGCACGCACCTTATGTACTTTCTCCCACCAGTCGTCAGTTTCTTCGAGACCTCGGAGACTTAGAGGAATGTACCAGAAGCAGACGTTGGTGCATTGAATGTCGGCCCACACCAATCGGAACCCAGCGCGGTTGCGGATTTGATCTCGGAAATATCTGGAATCGATAAAATATACAATTATGGATAGTGTTTACCGAACGGTTTGGCGTGTTGGGAACGCCGGTTCTCATGAGATCACCGAAGTTAAGCAACACTGCACTGGGTCAGGTATTGAATAGTTGACTATCATACCCATGACCAGTTCTGTTCGGGAGAGAGGTGGGAGAGAGGTGGGAGTGAGGTTGGAGGGATGAAAGTTAGTACAGCAACTTAATTCGCCTTGCTTATCAACCTCTCGAAAGAATGGATTTGTGGAGGAATCCTGCTGTTCGAGTTGCGCTGGATCAAACACATGATGGGTGACCACCATACTCGGGAAAGAGGTTGCACTACTTGTAGGGAAGGAAGCTATTTACCTTGCTTTACAACCAAGAGTAACAAATGTACAAGTTTAACAAGTGTAAGACAGCATGAATAAGTAAAGAAGCCCTGTTGTTAGAGATGGTGCTAGGTGTACAACCTTCGGAAGGATCATTCAATCGGTGGACCCTTATACTTCCCTTCCCTTCCATACATTCATCACTACCCACTCAATCATCAACGCCACATGACTGGTGCCACAGGGCTCGTTATTTACTCCATGACACGCCCAAAATCAACCCAGTATTTAAATCAACAATCTACTGCAACAACATTCCTACAAGAGTCTTAAACCCTAGCACTGCTCACCTTGCACAGTCCATGGTGTTGTCAACCAGTTTCTCGAAGCCTGCATCGCCTCGCGCCTTCCACATGAGCCAAAGCTTGAAGGCGTCCACCTTCCTTCCACACTGGACACTCTTGTCCCCCGTGTCGAAGGACACGTCGTAGAACTTGTCTTGCTGGAAGAGGTACGTCGCAGCGGCCGAGTTGCAGCGATGAAGAAGTCCCTGATCGAACAATGAATGTCATTGCTAAGGTGTTGTTGTAAATACCAGTACATGTCCTCAAAGGGGTGGGCGTCAACTGTTGGTGATCCAAGACTATACAACCACTTCAAAAACTCATTCAATTTACCAAATTTTCCAGTATTGATCCTTGCGAATGCAGAGGCACGCTGAAATGCCTTCACTTTCATCGTTGCTATATTGCGACTTTCTATCTCCATTTTATAACCCACTTCAAAAGTCACGTAACGAAATTGATATGGTTTGCAAAAAAGTTGGGCAAAATCTTGATCAGACACTTATAAGTTTCGAAACTCAACGAAACCGATATGGTACATACCTTCTCTTTGACGAGGAAAGCCGAGCATTGAAGTGGGGCCCCCAGCATCTTGTGAGGGTTCCAGGAGAAGGAATCGGCCCTTGAGGTAAAATAATTACAATTAAGAGCCATTCGGGTAACAATAGCGCTCTCATGTATGTATGACTAATATAGAAGACTGATAAGATTCTTAGAGGGAACTAGCTTACTTGTTCAAGCCGCGCAGTTGCTGGGAGTGTGTATTGGAAAGCATCAGGGTTCCACCCCAGCAAGCCTGCAAACAAGAAGAACGATTACTTAAAGCGATTACTAAATATGTCTTGCGATCAATTAAGTTCCTTGCTTAGTCAAAAGGTTGTTTTTCGTAGGTAAATTGTCAACTTATGTAGATTAAATTCTGCTGATCCAGCCCCAACCTTAAAAATCATTCAAGGCCAATTTCTTATGGTGTACCCCAAAATCTCTTGTGCAATGGGATTTCAAGCCTTCACGTGGCAATTAGTATTGTATTGTCTTTGTTCGATTAATGTTCACTTCGTCAGGTGTCAAAATTTCAACTACTTTTCGACTCGACCAACTAAGCTGTGTTGCCAAATCACGTACCAACCCCACCAATTCCTGATAGGTAAAAACCAAAAGGCAATGGAGGTACTGTCAAATGTAGAAACATTCGACAACGCAGCCTACACGATCAATTCCAACTGTTTCAGAGGGAAATATTGACTTCTACAAATGAGTGATCAAAGCCTCATTTTTAGAAGTAGATGGATCTTTCAAGGTCACTATCGCCTTCTTACCAAATAACCCCAACCCTACACAACAATGGGAGAAACAATATTTCAATGATTCTTACGTCTACGTGCAGCCAAACGCCATGCTTTTGGCAGACGTCGGCCAGTTCGTCCAAAGGATCAAACGAGCCCAGGACTGTAGTTCCTGCCGACGCGATCACAACAAAGGGTAGCTTCCCTGCGTCCTTTGACTCCTGGATGCGCGCGGCGAGCTCGGACGCGATCATCCTACCACCCTTATCAGTCTTGATGCGGATCACGTTGTCAGTGCCGAGTCCGAGCCAGTGGGCGCCCTTCAGAATCGAGTAGTGCGCCTGGAAATGAGATTACAAAATTTTGTCATTTGGGTAGACTTTTGAATGGAAGCAATGTTGAATGCAGGGACTTGGAGTGAAAATTACTGTTAAAAAAATGGTTGCGTAATTTTGATATAGGAAATATCTCAGTTTTATTGTGAACACGCCAAAAGACATGAAGCATGGCTTTGAATGCCGAACGAAGAGTTCAGCTTATTGAAAAGTTGTTATTCTACTTTTAAAGAAACTTGTGTTAGTCCCTTAAGTGTCATATCGAATTGTTACAAACAAGGACAGTCTACTTGCATCTTCAGATGTGAAGCACACGAGAGGTGCCACGCAGGAGTTGCCCTTAGTTTTGATCTCAGGTGCTGCCCTGTATCTCGCAAGCACCATTCCGTACATATTTGATGAACTTCCACCTGCAAAGAAAAATATAGTGGTTTAAGTGCATCCTTGGCATAGGAAGTGCGAATTACAGAGTAGTAAATAACCATGGAAATTTAAGTTTTACCTGGTGCAAAAATTCCATCTCCATCTGTGTATCCAACTTTTTTCAGGATATGTTTCAGAACCGCATTTTCTACTAGGGTAAAGACAGGACCTACTTCGAATGTGTATCTGAAAATCGAAAGGTAATAAGTAAGCGAATACATGCGCAGGAGTTGATGCACGTGAATTGAATTTGATCAATAATCCATATCTTTTAGTAGCGCTATTTAACCGGGGATTTAAAACAAATTTTATAGTGAACGGAAATTTAAAATGATTTTTTCGCGCATTGATTTTGAACTGAATGAAAACAAGAGAGTGTTGGTGTTGACTTACTGGTTTGTGTTGAGAGCCTCAGTGATCCACGCTCCAGCCAACCCGTAAGGATCGACACCGGCGTATAGTTGGTTGTGGAAGTGAGGGTGATTCGTCTTGACAGACGCCTTCGTCATGTCCCGACACAGCGCCAGCAAAGTGTCGTCGCTAGGCGTCGCTTTTCCCAAATCCAGTGACAGGCTTTCCTGGAAGAAACATGTTTCATCAGAGATTTGTCACAAATCTGGATTTTATGAAGCTGACTCGAGGCATGTCGGGAAGCTACATCATTTTGATTTGTTTCCATGATGTGGAATTGTGGAGCAAGAAATCTGAAAATCAAAACCAAATATTTTATTATTATGAACACGACCACCGTCTCAAAAATTGATGCCCGAGCGGGGACTCGAACCCCGATCTCCACCTATCACAGGTGTTGCTCTAAAAAACGTCTCAAAAAGCAAATGTCCAAGTAGCTCAATGGGTTAGAGCAACACCCGCGATAGGTGGAGATCGGGGTTCGAGTCCCCGTTCGGGCATCAATTTTTGAGATGGTAGTAGTGTTCATAATAATAAAATACACCGCGCATTGCTAGCGTTTGCAATTTAAATAAGATTTCAAATTAAACCAAATGTTCTTCTTATGGAGGTTTTTATCTCCAAAACATACGATTGATGGTCCATGGGAAAACGGTCGCAAAAATTAACCTTGAGTTCAAAGAAATCTGTAAATTTTGTAATATGAGGCAAGCAAAATCACGTATGTCAATTCATGTGTAGAATTTGAAGATTTGGAAATGATCAATGAAAATGAGGTACAAAAATCTACGTACTATCATGAATTGTATTTCATTTTGTTATGAAAGTGCATAGTGATAACATTTACGCAGGCGCTTACATAACAATAAATGTAGTTGGAGTAAAATGTAGACAATGTGATAAGATAACTGAGAGAGTAGCGGCGAGATAGTTAAATAATAACTCATTGTTTTGACTGCTTGAGTACGGGCAATCAATAAGATAATCTTTGATAATATTGATCGATCTGTTTGTTTGATATCATCTGGGCTGATAATTTCGATAGCGAGCCACGAAATTGTTCGGTGACGAGTTAAAGCTTGGCCAATTCATCGCCACTAATCTTTAAAATCGATCTGAAGTCTCGGCAAAGAAAAAAAATTAACAACATATCTGAAAGGGGTTACTATCAACGCTAGAAAGTAGAAAATCAAAGCGTGATTGCATCATTAAACTGCTCAGAATACATTTTTTCGATAAAAAAGAACAAGACCGTCGAAGAGGTCACAAATAGACCCCCATTAAATCTGTATTAATTACGCGATGAACTTATCGACCCATTATTTGTAATTTACCAACAAGATTTTGACCTATTCAATACTTACTGGATATGGCGACCCAAAAACCAGTAAGATGCACTGTCTGATTTGAGTAGTGTGTAGTGATAGCCAATGGTGCTCGTGATATGCAAATGACGACACGGTATTGACTCGTGCATTGTTTTCAAGGATACGTGTGTTTGCTAGACTACGATTTAAGAGCTTGGCACGGACCCCAGACGAAATGACCCAAATGATTATCTTCAATGACTTCTCGTTTTATTTTATTTATTTTTGTTTTTGCGGTCTTTAAACGGGATAGACGTGATACTTACTTTGACCTTTGATCAATATTTCGGGTAGTGGAACTCGTTTTAGGGTTTGTTTATCTGTTTCCGGCGGTTCAAATTAGGATAATTTTTCGTAACTAGGATTTCCGTAACTTAATTTTTAGCTTTGTTCCTGGTAAGTTAGTTTGCAATGTTCGATCGACTTTGATTTTGCTTTTCTTCCTTGCAAACTGCATGTGCAATGAATGCAGTTCAATATTGCTATCTCTGCAGCTAGACTGTTTATCAACCAAAGTTCACAGATATAATTTAAAAAGGACACAACTCGAAACATGTATTAAATATAATGATCGTCATTATTATAAAGCTAACGTAATAATACGGCACTAGAATCGTTAACCACTACAAGAAAGAAAAAAATACGCCACTTTTACCTTTGCAGTATGCAGTCCACACTATTCTAATCCCGATTCGGTGTTATTTCTCCAGAAAAATGAAAACAATGTCTGAATTTTTTGATTTACGGCTCCAGGCAGCTTAGCTTGTGTCGCGTGTTATTTTCGAGCTGGATTCATATTTTATTATTATTTATTGTGGTCACATTTTCCCGCTTGGACGTATAAAACTGACAGAATGAAATGCAGCGGCCGATACTGTATGCATGCAAACGCGAATCATGAGCGAGACCCGTGCATGAACGAGGGACATGAAAATTACTATAGGTAGCAATAATCCTCACGGCAATAACAAGCCAAATAGACGGGTGTCGGATATATTTAGCTATTGTCACAACAGCAGGCAATAATTTAATAATAAAAAAAAATATATGTGTATATGAAACAAACACTGTTAAATTTGTTCCGTTGTTCCCAAATTGCTTTGGGATTTTGTTGGTATGTTATCTGATGCGGAACATAAAATATGTGAGTACACTATAAATAATCCTGGTACCTGAAGATCCTTTGGACTTTTGTAGTCGAGTACAGAGATATTCCTGGACGGATCGATGGCGCCTTCTTCCCTCAGGATCTTGACAACTTCGTCTAAGAAGAAATCGTGGTGAGCCAAACCGTTCCCGTTCGTCCAGCCATTGGAGCGTGGTTTTTGTGCCATCTTCTTCCTCCAAGATACCACTTACGACTGAAGCAAGATGGTAATAATGAGCAAACGTTGGTCATTGCATTCGTGTATATATTGCTAATTTCTTCACTAGATAACAGTTTCTCATCTACACAATATAAAAAAAGTAATTCTGATAAGACAGAGTTCGGTCCATCTGATAATGGATATTGGTTTAGTGTGTAGTTGAAACGTGATACTGTAGAGCAATCAGGTTTTTTCTGCCTGCAGCCAAGGCGAAGGTTCTTTCTCTCATCACGAGAATGCTGCACAGTAAAGTCAGGTGTTTTTGTACAATGGTACAAAGTAACAAGCAGAGACCTTCAGACGTTGCATGATCGCAGAGAAATGCATTAACCTCTGAGAATATCTCCCATTTAACAATAACAAATGTGATCTCAGTGGCAAACTAATGGCTGTTGGTACTTAACCTAAGCGATACCTATCCTATAATAATTAAGTATGCTTTTTGCTACCTACAGCTTTGATCTTGTTAGCTTTCCTGCTCAAATGATAACTGCACTTCGGACCACGAATATGCTGCATTTATCTCCTAAGATGAAACATAAAAAACCTGCGCCTAGAAGTTTTGAAGCAACAGTAGTAAACATAGTTGCGCACTGATTGCAATAGATGGGTATGAAGGTTGAAAAAGTTAATGGCTTTTGCACGAGTTCGTCATAAAATTTGGGTATGTCAAAGATCAATGTGATTTGATCAATAAAATGCTCCACCAATGACATGCAAAAACGCACAGACGGAGTGACTATTTTTAGAATATGTGTTTACCGAGTATCTTAAGCTAAAAAAAATTTAATTGTTTTTTTTTTTTTTTTTCATTTGGGTTAGCCCTTTTTTATGATGGGGTCAATCATGATTTGTCAGTAGGCTTTCAGTTTCAGTAAGCATGCATGCTTTTTTTTTACAGTAATAATTTGATTAATAACATAAAATGTAGCATGTCACGTGTAAAACACATGCCGCTGTTATATTTTTATATTCAAAATTAATAAAGCTCGAAGCAAAACAATTTTTAATCTCCCTGGAGCACAAAAAAAAGCTCGATAATGTTTTTGTTGCTTCTGCCCTGTCACTGTTATGTAATTAAATATGATGAAAATGTGGATTAACTCAAACAAATGAAATAAACACCCCGTGCGGCAAATGCTTTCACGGAGCGGGTTGACCATCCCTTTAACGAACCCTTTAACGAGCTATTTAACAAACGTGAAGTGCCTGCGTAACTAGTAATGCACACGGTACACATGGTCAGGAATGACATAAAGGTACTGATGTTATCTTCGTAAATGAACACCGAATTTTATTTGCGTCCAAAGGATTGTTATTGAATAACAGGCGAGAGAGATTTTTTTTTTCAATTGTTAGTTTTGAAACTCAATCAAGTTCTGGGTCGACAACAAAATGAACTCAGACATGAATGTCAGCACCAGAAGGCCGCTGAGGTAATATTGGGTTAAATACCATAGAAGTTAAAATTAACAAACTTACCTTTGTGTAGATCACAGGCAAATTGATGGCATTAATGATACTGGACGGCGAACTCACTCACGGTTACGCAGGTAGGTGCTCTGCAACGTTTGTATGAGCATCTCTTGTTATATTTTAGCATTTATAGGTATAGTCAGAGGACTGTATGCAGACAAAACTGTATCCACATCCCGATGGTGCTTAAACTAATTTTAACAAGTAAATACCTACGACTCAAAATATCGAAACAATACATTTGATATATTTGATATAACCTATCAAATGTTTAGGTAAGCACTAATACAGATTGATTGACTATAAACCAGTCTCAAATGCAAGTAATCTGCGAGAAATAATGCAGTCAAATTTCTGAACATTCATAACGACGGTGCCTGACCTTTTAGCATTCTTCATTTTTGTCCGTAAAGTAGTAATTTGACGGCTATTTATCGCGAAGACCGTTAAACATTAGCGCAATGGTAGTAATATTTTAGGCAAAGTGGCACTTTTAAACGGTGTAGCTTTGGTTGTAGTATTTCGTTCTTGTAGGTTACAGCAACAAGAGCATAGTGATTTCGGTATTACCTGTGTTGTAACCACACAGGAAATCGTTCAGGTAGACAGCAAGCCGCGAAATAGTTTTGTGGTCTCACAAAATCCACATACCGTTAGATCGCGATCATTATGAGACAATCACAAAAAAAAAATACTGGTGAGAAAAAAAACGCTAGATGCACACCGAACGGTTTGGCGTGTTGGAAACTCCGGTTCTCATGAGATCACCGAAGTTAAGGAACACTGCGCTGAGTCAGGTATTGGATGGGTGACCATCATACACATGACCAGTTCTGTTCGGGATAGAGGTTGGAGAGATGAAAGTTAGTATAGCAACTTCATACGCCTTGCTTATTAACCTCTTGAAAGCAGGATTTTTTTGATGATTCCTGTTGTTGGCGTAGTACCGTCCTATGCGAAGGACGTTAAGCTGGTGTGTCCCCTTGGTTACGTGCCAGCACAGGGTTTCCCCTCCTTCCTTCTAGGCTAGGTTAGGTTCATCATCATCCATTCATTCACCGACGCCATTAGACCAGTGCCACAGGGCCCGTTTTCAACACGGTGCGACGTTAAACCCCAATAATCAATCAATAAAAAACGCTTGATAGTTATTTGTAGTCTATCATATATTGTTCTGTTTCGCCATGGTCAAAAAATGTGACCTACTACTAAGTTGTCTGTATGTATATTTACAAGCAGTTTTGATGCAGGATACATTTTTGGTCAACTTGAACTTGAAAACATTGATATTACTTTTATTTGCAGTTTAATTTAAACTTAGGTTATCAAGAGTTAGCCGTTCTTGGACCGTATTTGCAAAACATACAGGCAGGTAGGCACCATATGACACGAACAATACCACATTTACTATCTTTGTTTAACGCATGTCAGATCCATGTAATTTGGTTTCCCACCCAAGCGAAATAGAATGCAAGGAAAATACGAAAACGCATTTCGAAGCAAGCATGCGGCAGCGCAAAATGACGAAAAGCAAGCACTATTTGGAAATCAGAAAATACACGAGGGAGAGACCGCCGTATAATATTACCAACTTCATTACAAGCTTGTCGTTATCAATTCTGTCTCTTGTATTAATCACATTTCATACCGGATGAGATTTCTGTAAACGTTTCGACCGGAACGCTTCTCGTCTAGTCGCTTCTCTCTGTGAGAGAGCTGAGCACACGAGTTACCAACTCGAACAATATGCATTTTGCAACACTGATTCTCTTTGCGATCGCCGCGACGACGACGCCAACCGACGCCAGGCGTCGCAATCCACGACAAGGTAACTTGGATATGAGCAAATAGTTGTGATACAGGTATGTAACTGAGATTCAAAGAAAATCCAGCTATGGAATAAATATAAAAAAAAAATATCGCTTTGAATTGGACTGGAGCGACAATTTTTCACGTAATTGAACCAATGTTTCATTTATTTACCGAAGTAGGTTGTAATCCTTGGCAACATGAAAGAGTTGGTCGCAAGAAAGCCTAAAAGATGACAGCTGCTGGTCGTCATTTCTATTTCTACCCACTGGTCGATACCGGGCAGGGACAAAACCAGCAAGGTCTAAGTTTCATCCCTGTGCCTTGAGCATTAGTTTCCAATCATTTCCAATAAAAGCAAAAGAAATTACTGAAAGTGGCACTCAGCTCTAATTAAACTTGTAGCATGTTTGTTTTGAATTCGACTACTTCTAAAATGTCCAATAAGAGCAGATAGTAATTGAATGTAACCAATGGCGTATCTCAATTCATAACGCAAACTTACTTTAAAGTGGGTGGAAGTTCATACAAATACAATATTTCAGGTAAATTGTAACTCAATATAACATATTTTACTTTAATATTCCTCAACGCAAGTAATTGATTTCAGTTTGTTTAAATAAAGGTTACAATTCGCAGTGAATAATTATTGCAACGGAGAGTTTTTGCTAGATTCTAGGGTAAAGTCTCGTCGCTTCTAAAGTCAATTGAAACAAAGACTTCAAAGACAGACCAACAAGCCGGAAGCACAAACTTATTTCAGGACAGACAAAGTCGTTTCCTGTTTAATGGGAGATTGGTACACTTTGGTGCCAGTCAGAAAACTTTGCGCTTTTGACTTAGCTATCAACGAAAACATTCCTATATGTTAAAAAAAACTTTCGGTGTTGGAGTTGGTACTTGGGCAGGAATATTTTTGATAAAATATTAATGATTTCTGGAAATAATAATATATTCTTGAGTTTCGTAGTCTGGTTGAGATTCAAGCGAAGTTATTTTGCAATAAAATCACGGATATTTTTATCTGTAATGAAATGGGTTTGTTTCATCTCAATTTTCAATTCAAATATTTTAGCATCGAGGCTTTCTGAATGTATTACAAAGTCTATAAAAGATTAAATAAAAATTTCGCTAAGCAGGACTGCACAATTCAATTTACTAAATTGCAAGTATAACTTTGATAGAGACATGTGACGAAAACGTCGTCCTGTAGCTAATGTAAAAGTGTGTGCTGATCGAGTAGGACGAACTGACGACACTCGACAGATGAAAAGAACGCCATGATTCCATATCCAACAATTTCTCACAAAAGTCAAACGCAACAAAACAACAACAAACACTCGGAATAACTCTACCTCAAAAACAAAAACAAAATATATTCTTTTTACTTGCCGATTTTCAGTGTCTTCTAGCGTGGACTCCTTACTCTGGCAAGCCCGCGTCGCTAGCCGTCGCTTGCGTCTTCCCCGGGAAATCTCCTCACGTCTCAGGAAGAGATACGTCGTACTTGGAGACTATAAGGTACTACCGTTACAGGGAACGTGCAAGAAATTAGATTTAGTGATTCTGACAAGAGTTTGCTTATTGTAAGCTCTTCCGATAATCTACAATTTTACAACTTGCAAGCCATCGCACGTGCAATCGATGGTGCATTCAAAAAAGCATGCCAGTGTAAAACATAGTCTATTTAGCTACACATTTAGCTTATGTAGACTACCACCTACACTGCCTGCCATCTCTTCGCTGTAAGGAAAATTGGATATTATACCATGAAAATTTTATCAAGGTGCCCTCAAAAGCATCCGCAATATTTGTTTTAAGCATGAATACCAAGGAACGTTTTCCTTCTTATCAGAAAAGCCAGCTTTTCAAAGTTCCTAACTAAATAGCTGCTTTAATAGAAAATAAGCTGGCATTAATCTTCTTTAAAATACAATGTGAAATCGGATTGTAAGCGAAATGTATGTTTGTGAGACAAAGGCGAGGCGCGCTTTGTTTTTGATGTCTGGGGAATGCGATCGCTCACTGAGGGGCACTGGGCTTATACTGCTCTAATTTCGCAGCCCAACCAGGCCTACCAAGCTTGCCTGATGCCGGGCGACCAACGTGGTAGCTGCCGCCATTTGCAATACTGCGTGCTGGAGGACTTCCGCTCCAGCTTCCCGCGCTTTCTCGATTACCTCTGCATCATCGAACGATCGTAAGTGTAGACGTGGTTAAGATACTCTGCAAACAGTTAATTGAGTGCACTCAAAGTCATCAGGAACAAATTGAGACAACTTAGAATTTCATTATGAAGTTGACGTTGCGTGGCTGTAAAAATTATAACTCGAACATTTTATGGGATGCTACATGACATGAATTGCAATAAAAATGCGCTTTATACGGCGAACAGCGAATTGATTTTCCAAGCTAAAATATGCAAAACGCAATCCTAAGAACGTCTAAGAACGTATAAAAGTGTGTCAGCACATCAAACATAAAATGCAAGTTTAAAATGAACTAGTCCGTGTTTACTCTGGCTCGAAACCTATTACCAAGATTTCGTCTCCTCCTTTAGAAATTCTTTTATTTCTGCAAATGGGAAGCGAAGTGAATATTAAAAAACCGCTATGTGTTTCACTCATCGCCGTACCTCTTAAGCATACGACGCTTAGCAGCTATATCTATACCTGCACGTTTTCCATTATTCCCAATGGAATCGTGAGAGGTCACGTTGACAATGTGAGTTGGATATCAAACATTAATCTTGATCAAAACGTATGACCTACATTCTAGCAAATATAAATTTCTATGAAGGTACTCATATCTTTTAAAACGAAAAATCCCCCGACAACGTTCGGTAGCCGGGCAGGTGTAGGCATACATATTGTGAATTATTGAATGTGACATTTGAAATGCCACCAATGCGGTTCTACACTCTTACATTTCAACACTCTTCTATAATTCATGGGGTGGTTTTCAGTTCCATGTCACGGCTATCCGTGCTCATCGCTCCGGCCCTAAAGAGGCAAATTAATAACCGTGGTAATAAACATTCCCGGAGGACCTTTGTGCACAAGGTTTCAATGCTCTCTGCCTGTCTTCCCGTGGTTGTCTTCATAATTTATGTGGGGATAGTTCGCGTCGAGTAATCTACGCTGGCTTCGCAGCCCTTACGCTGGTGTGTGATCTTCTACAGAGCCGCGGTGGTCGAGAGATTTCCGAGAGCTTTCTGTTCTCGTAAGCGTACGCTTTAAGTGTGCCATGGAATACAGTCATTATGATTATTAGCGTTAATTACATGGAAAGTAATTGTTCTATTTTAAGATTGAACCGGGCGTATTTTCGGAACTTAAATGTGGTAAATTAAGGTGTACTTTTAGTCAGACATTTCTACGCTTTCTGTAAAAAAAAAAAAAATTTAAATTAAATTGACCCAAATTTCTTGTTTTGGAATTTAATGAGGTAAACAATAATTTCACCACTCTGTACTTATGTTTGTTTGGCCGACTTTACAAATAACAGCAATGCCACTATCGTGAACGTGCAGACTCGCAGTCATGTTCGAATTATAAAAAAAAACTCCGAGTTAATGAAGGGCATAGGAGATTTGATGGCTCTCAAGCCGTTCTGGAAATGAACCTTAATCTATGTCGGAAATTCTTGTGTAGAAAGGATTTTATAAACAGGTTCAGAGCTAGTTGCTCATAGTTTTGCGTCATGGAAAATTATTCCACTTGTTAGTGCGCTGTGCAAGGGGAAATTACAAAGTGGTAATGCAAATAACGAGAAGTTATTACCGCGCGTTTAGCTCGCTAAAATATATTACCGTTGTTTTGTACAGTTTCAAAACGGCGTTATATTAAACATTTAGAGGAATCGTGAGTTAAATTTGCCAATCGTTAGGCTAAATGCTGAAGCAAGCTCTGAATCATGCCCTAGATTCCCTTCAACAGTCGGATAAAATAAATACTACTTGCCTTACAATAGCATTTCAGTTACACGCTTCAATTGCCGGATGAGAATTCGCACACACAAACTGAATCGGAATCGAATTTCCTCTCTCAGCTTCGTGGGTGTGTGTTGCCCCGAGCGCCCTGCGTTGGGAGGATTCCTCGCCCCTTCGGGAGCTCCTGGATTTCTTTCCCCTTCGGTGCTGCAGCTACCGGATGCTCAGGTCACCACTGGAGGTCAAGGTCAAGTGCAACCAAATCCTGACCCTGCCTCGACCGCTCCTCCTTCATCACGGGGTGAGAAGAAATGTTATAACTTTTGACGTCAAGGTCACCTTGTGGCCTTCTATCTCTTTCTATCTCTTGAGTCTTAGCTGCTAGTGACTGGTTATCTTAAGGGCGATACTTTACCTTGGTTTGGACAGCTGTATTACAGCACTCTTCTTTTCATCTGATTTCACCATCCGACTTGATGATATTTAAGAATTGTTTAAAATACTGAAATTATCTTTCTGGTTTTTAAATTTTCTCGATCTTTCAATGCAATTTAATGAACCGAATTGTTGTTATTCAACACACAAATTTACAATAAAAATATACAAAAATATGCACATGATTCTAAAACATTGACAGGTCACATTTGGACCAAAACATGTTTGCTTTAGGGGAAGAAACACCTCCTGATTGTATATTTTATAAAAACATGTAGCAGACCAGAAAATCTAGGCCCTAAACTTCGTTCAAAATATACAGGTTGATTGTTCGCATGGGTTTTTTTTCCTTAAGGGCCCAAAGTCGGACACAAATGTAATCATCATTCAAGACTTCAAAATAATTAGTAAGGACATGGTTAATGGTCTCTTCGATACAATTACAACAAGGATATCTTCCTCCTTAGGCTAGACAATGATCTTTCTAGGTCTCAACCTTGAAACTAACCCCTCGTTGGCTGCCGCACTTTATTAACCAATTTAATTTATAACGAGTGATTTATGTGCAGGATGTGGGGTAAGTTCGAGATCCTCAAACAGACTCGTTGGAGGAAAGCCTGCGGACCCTAAGGAGTGGCCCTGGATGGCAGCCATCCTTAAGGATGTGGACATTCAATTCTGCGGCGGAGTTCTGATCACGGATAGACACGTGCTGACGGCATCGCACTGCATTGCTAAGTATGTATCCACTCGATTTTCTAATTAACGCTCGCCTTGTTAAAAGTACAGCAATTGAAAATTAAATTGCTTGCAATAACCTAAGCTCATGCCAGATAAAGTTAGCAGTACCAATCGATAATATGAGCGGAACAATACTTCGTACTGGTGGTTGTTTTATCCAACTGCGTGTTTCTCCTATGTCGAGCTAGTAAAAACTTCACGATATTCTATAAAAAATGCGGTATAATACGATTCAATTAAGCGATAGAGACTCAAATTTTTATATTGCAGGCCACAACAAAAAGGTTTAAACACTCTTCGCTCAAGCGGTTCTTTGTTAGGTGAAATTCCTTGCTTGACATTAACATATCTTGCTGCTTTTATATATTCAGAGCAAGCGATAAAAAAGCTACTTACTTCAAGAATATCTTCAACATTACTTCAATCAGTATTTAATAATAGCTAGCTAGAAGCTAGCTTCCGTTTTTGCCATGATCGTCTCGAATGAATCTCATCAAAAATTCATTTTACGAGTTTGTTATTTATTCCCGAAAAGAAAAGAATATTCAACTCCGTCTAGAAAATTAACTTTTGTGTATTTTGGAAATAAAAACGAAATTTCTTCTGATGTGGAACGTAAAACAGAAGGAACCATTTCCAAACGAAATGAGTCTCCAGGTCTATCATTTGCATCGTCACTTCTTTTTCGTGGATTAATTCTGCATCGCAGCTGAAGAAAGGCGTGAAAATTTGAGAAAATTGGGTTGCGAACGAACGCGAAAAATTCAGAGCAGAGAGTATTTCTTTTTCATGACAAGTGCTGTACTTACAATTTTAAATTTCTATGAAAACTTACGTCCTGCGCTGGAAAATGATTAATGCTGCAATTTGGTGAATTTTCGCGAGTGCTTCTCGGAATGAGCGTAGGGAATGACCAGCAAGGAATTTATTTTTCAAAAAGAAATATTACCCTCAGCCAGCAGAGTTTCTTGTGCGATTAGTCGAGGATGAGTTATTTGTGGACCTCAATATTGCTTTCAGCATTGGGTTTATGCTTAAAGTCAGAGTCTCAGTGCTATTATTCAACACGTGGTACCGGTGATGACCACCCGATAACGCTTGCGGTTTTCCTTTTTAACAAACCTCAACAGTTAACCAATTATGACTCAAGTAAAAATATCGAAATATCGGCCACCGTTGTTGTCGGTAAAGTAGTCACCGGTCGTTATTTTTCGCGTAGACAGCTTACCATTAGCGCTGAGACTGACTAAACCTATAAACCTAGTAAAAATATATACCTATAAAACGATTATTACGATGACTAGGCTTGTACGAAAATTTGACAATGTATCGCATGCAACACATTTATATTACAGCTAAAATAAATAAATAATAAATAAAATAAATGCTTTCAGATTCAAGCCAGCAGAGCTACTTGTGCGACTGGGCGAATACGATTTTACGATCCGAGAGGAGACGCGATATCGAGACTTCCGGGTGACGGAAATCAGGACTCACGAAGACTACCAGCAAGACACGTATGAAAACGACATCGCAATCCTAAAGCTTCACCGGCCTGCTTCGTTCAACAGCTACATTTGGCCAATATGTCTACCCCCTCCCAACGAAGAATTTGAGAACCAAACAGCTATAGCAACTGGTAAGTAAATCCTTAACTTTATGAGACGAATCCGATTTCCTTTTCGTCGCTCATAAAAGAAAATTTCTTGGAAAACCAACGTAAAATAATCACATCGACTCGCCGCATTTTCCAGCTATAAAACAATGTGTATCGTTCTGTACCCTTGTGTCGTAGTACCATAAACTACTAAGTTGATATTTTATAGTTTTTTGAACGTGAAGGGGAGATGGAACTATTTAATAAAGAACACACACATGACTAACTGACGGATGTAAGCCGCACACAATTTTTAAACGGAATATTCGCACAAAGAAAAAGTGCGCCACAAGCGAATATTTCTGGACATAATTATCCCATGGAAGCTCTGGAGGAAAACCAGGAAAAAGGAATATTCCCTCGAGGTATGAAAAACCACATCACGATGCAAACCGCTGACGTTATTCACTTTGTTTAGTTAGACAACGTGACTTTGCTGGCGTGCAAAGTGAAAAAATAAAGGTATTCATGCATGAACTCTGACTGATACGCCGGCGGCGTTCTCCCCTTTTACACCGAATTCTGCTAGGCTGCTGTTGCTACCACCGTGCGACTCCATCCAAGCCAACGATTTCCTTGCCGGCGGAAACTTTACCCCCGACCTATACAAAGTGATTTTATTAAAAGAAATCCATACATTTTCTTCTGAACATCAATGTACATTTAAAATGTATAGTTCATACGAAACAATTGCTAACATTCCGCAAAAAAAAATTCCGAACTTTCGGAAAATTTCGGACATTTAAGAATCACTGAACTTTACCACATAAGACTCACCATGAATATAATAAACTCAATTCCACTATTCTATGCAGCTAAAGTTTCTTGCTTTAGTCTACAAACACGCTGCTACTGTACCATAACAACTAAATTAATCTGGCCAACAAATACAATTGTAAACTTCAAACGGTTAGTGTACTTGGCAAACATGTCTGCGAATGCAAATATATTGCGGCTAGCCAGCGGCGGGCGCCTGCTGTGCACAAGGGCACGTGATATTTGACCCATGCCCTAACGAGCCCTCAGGTTTTGATACACCAGTACACCTGTACGTCGGTGTTCCACTACCGGCATTGACGTGGACACGGTGTTGCACGTGACCCAACTAATAGTGAGTCTTTGCTTACCCGGAATTGTAGCCTCTCAAATCTAGACCTATAGTTTCCGAAAACTCGAAAAAATTTGAATTTTTTTAACTATCCAATTAAAAAAATTGGGGAATGACAACTAGAAAATCATTCGTCTTAAAACTTTATAAACCGAGAGGCATTCGGTATAAATAGGCATTTCAGAACCCATAAGAAACAAGTGGCTACGGTATATTGAACGGTCAAAAAAAAATCTTATGGCAGCTTTCTTGAACTTATTGCGCATTCAATTGTTGTTGGAAGTTTTTATAATAGACATCGCTTTTGTACGAAGGCACAAAAAAAAAATCAATTTAAAATAGCGATACCAACGGTTACAGCTCTCTAGCGACCTTATATGGGCACTAACCAATGTCCCAGGTTACTTTCCATGGCTGCCAACCCCTCTTTACCCACAGGCTGGGGCGCTGTGGAATTTGCGGGACCCGTCAGCGACGTACTACTCGAGGTGGAGGTGCCGATCTGGCCACAAACAAAGTGCGTGGACGCATTCACGCAGCCCGTATTCGAAACGATGATGTGCGCTGCCGAATACGAGGGGGGTCGCGATGCTTGTCAGGTCAGTGTCAACCCCAACCACATCACCCATCCCACCACCGCTGTCAAATCGTGATGTCAAACCCCAGGACCGCGTAGATCACGAAAAAGTTTAAATGACAAATCTGACAAAGTTTGAAAATCTCTGTGGATTTCTTTTTTTCATTTTATGTAACTTTGAGAGGACGAATTTTGAGTAATACGTGTTCACATTGTCGTCGTTGAATACTGAGAAAGCGTTGGTAGATTCTATAGCCGCTTACATTCAGTTTAGATTTAGGACATAACAGAGCTAACTATAAATTAATTATCTTACAAAAAACAAAATTTCCTTGCGCAGGAAGCAACTGAGGAAGTATAACGGCATTTTGGCTAAAATTGTGAATTAAAACATTTACGAGTTAATATTAACTCGTCGTCAATATGAAATGTTTATACAAATGTAAACAGTCGAGAGCGCGCGTGTTCGTTGTTTGGCATCACAAATTTACGTCGGAACTGTGCACGAACCGGATGTGCATAATGTTCCGAAAAGCGGAAGCACCACCTAATTTGACGGTGGAGGTGCCAAGATTCCGCTGACGCTAGCACAAACCAAGTTAGCTACGAAATTGTAGGTCTTGCTTGATTAGCTGAGCTGTAACATTAACATTTTAATGTGGATGTAGATGTCCCAAGCGTTAAGAGGCTGTTACCTCTTGAAATTAAATTTGCGAGTGAACGCACAAAGAGTCTCCCCACTCCGCTGTTAGGAGGATCTACTGACAGCGCGTCTGAGCGACTCGCCTGGACTCGCTGTCGGTAGCTACCATGTACTTAATATAGTGCCGCGCACCGACTTACGCGGACTTCGGTTTCATTAAAACTATTTGTCTGATCGAGATGAGACTAACATTTCTGGAATCGTCGTGCCTTAGAGTATTTAATAGTATAGTATCGCTATCAAAATAATATTTATTGGCGAGATTTCGACGTTGAAACACGGGCAGAGTTTAATACTCATTTTAACATTATTAAAAACTATTATTTTACTTTGAACCAGTTAAGAAAGATGTCTGAAAACTTGTTATTCTCTCAAAATAAGTATTTTGAGGTAATGAAAAATTGCTGATCACTCAACTCTATTACTTCTCGGATAACCGAACGCGACCACAAAAGTTTGTTTTTCCGAATTTCCCCACAAATTTACCGCAGAATAATTTATTGAGTGTTTTATTAGTGGCTCAGCAACACTTGAGAATGAAGCCATGCAAAAATATTTGCTCTAATGTCGATATCCACGTTCCGTATTTCACCTCCTTAACCTTTTAAAGAACGTCACAAAAGAATGTCCTGTCATTAGTGAAATTCAAGTCATGAGCACCTTCACCGGCGCAAAAATAGTATTTTGTTCAAAACACGACACAATGGTTTTTGCTGAAAAAACTTCAGTTCAAAATGCATTTTTTTTAGAGCCTGTAAGTGATCAACGAATGTCATTAAAATTTATTTTTTTAAGGCACATAAAGTTACTAGATGCTAGGGGTAAAAAAATGTATGCTTTATTATTTAAGACTTGATATTTTCTAAATATTTTTGCATGGCTGAAGTGAGAAAGAACTTTTTTTAAGAAGTCTCAAAATTCTCATCTAAATGACCTACACGAACGTTGGTAAATTTTAATTTAGCCATCTTAAATACTTACAATCCCACTGAGTTTGTGGTGGATATGACATGCTTAAGCTATTTAAACTTAATGATGTAACGGTGGAGGTGTGAAGCTAAATATGGTTAGGAGAAATTAGTCCAAGGTGGAGGTGCCGAGTTAAAGCTGTCCGAGTTTTCGGTGGAGGTGCCAGGTTAAAACATTCAAGCTTACTAGCTCCAAATCATTCCGCAGGGAGATTCCGGCGGCCCGCTGATGTGGCAGTTGCCGGATCGACGTTGGGCAACTATCGGCGTCATTTCCTGGGGGATTCGGTGCGGGGATCCTGGCCTTCCTGGCGTGTACACTCGCGTGAACCGCTACCTGGCCTGGATAATCAAGAACTCTGTGTTTTAAGAGGACATCCTGGAGCTGTACCCCGCATGACTGGGAAGAATGGGGGACATAAAGCAGGGACTTAAAGGAACCCAAACAATTAATTGCTTAGATACAACATTTTTATTCATGCGAGTGTTTGGATCCCTCTCACGAAAACTCGTTTCAGAAAATGTTAGAAGCTTCGGTAAAGTCACTACGTGGTATGAAACAGGAAGATATGCATCGTAGAACAAATGAGGGGTAGCTATTGTGTAACCAGAGATTTTAGCACACAGGATCAGAAAGATCTCGTAACAAAATCTTGAGAGATTGTCTCGAGAATGAGGGTTTCACGAAGCCAGGAATATTCCCCACTTGTTATCCAGGACCCTTGGAAGGTAATCTGATAGGAAATGATGATCGACGTCATAACTTTTTCATTCAATATATAATATTATATTATTATTCTCTCCGACAGAGACTGTGTTTATATAGATAATTAGAGTGCCATCTGTAATTGGGTACAACAAACATTATTATACCACATTATAGTAATTACACATTTGACTAAGTATCCCATTTGGACAGATTATACAAACGTTAAATGCAGAAGATTTGATGTCATAGTACCTTAGTGGCGCAAGTAGGATCGACATGAACTCACCTAATCGCTGTTAATTAAACATACACGTATATTATTATATATTATTACAACAGGTAGACTTGCTTGCTGCTCGATTCTAGCTGTTTAGTCTAGATTGGTACGTCCAACAATAAGTGTAACACTTATTAGGTAAGACAGGTAATACGCATAACTAAAGTCAGAAGTCCTTGCTCGGTGGTATTGAAACTAGCTATGATAACATTTGAGAAGCTGTTTGGTGGAAAAGGACAGCACATTTAGAGCCAACTCCCTCTCTCTCTCTCTATATATATATACATATATGAGTGCTTTTATCTCAGTCAATCGTAGTAACATTGACATAACTGGTTGTCGTCGTAATTCAATATTTACCAAGGGTGTGTTTTACTTGGATCTTGTTTGCTCAAGAACTCTTGCTAAGTTTGACCAAATGGGTGCCTGCGGGAAAAGATCGGTGATCTAGAGAAAGTTTTTCTTGTCGATTGTAAACAAGTCTTTGATGTAAGCTAATGGCCAATCTATAACATAATTACTTCAAATGACAATCATTTCGTGGGAATAGTCCATGATTTTGATGTCCAATAATATTTTGAAGACTAGATACCACAGTCGTATCGAATAATCTAATATTAGAACGATTTTCACTCACAGTTTGCTATTTCGCTTAAACATTAGTCACGTGAGATATAAGGGAAAGTTGATATGCAATTTCATTAAAAATGGAATTGTTCTTATAATAATTTGAAAGCTATAGATCTCCTTTAGGTATAAAGTCTTAAAATAAATATTTATTATAATAAATTTTGCTTTAACCTAATTTTATAGTATTCATCTAGTAGTTTCCTTTACGTGGGCATCATTATTTCACTTTCGCTAAATCCATATAAACGTTGCTCCCAACTTTAAATATGAGGAAGGTTTTCTATCGACTCCTAAATAAACCGTATCACTTATCAATTTTCAAAAAATACCTTTAAATTGTTTAAGCGTATTTCCACATCCGGCATTTTCATGGGAACGCTTGCGCTCCAGAAATCAACACTTGCAAGAAAACTGCAACCACTAATATAAGAAAGAAGAAAGAACTGTTTACTAATATCCACAACGCAAAACATCTAGTCGTACGATCACAAGATTCCCGCCACAATCTTTCACACCAATGCACCAGGTAATATTTTCTAAGCCTACATCAAGTGAAATGAAAAAAAAAACTTTGCACGTATTCGCATTTCCCTGCTTATTTGTATTCGAAGCAGCTGTCAGCAGTTAGAGCTACCAATCTTAGCTAGCACCTGTTTCTCGAGCGAAACGAGAAATCTTAAAAACGATCCGTGTTAAAAGTAATTAGGGGGAAAACACCCTAGACGAGAGGAACAACGGCTTTTTGTACAACACTTTCTTAAATATTTACACAGTATCCATTAATTTCAGTTGCCAACATTAAACACTAGATGGATCAGTCATGACGGTAGGTTATAATAACTAATAAGTTGCGGTTAGTTTTAATTTCAAGAATAGGTACCGCTTTGGTACAACACGCGACTTCCCAACCAAATTCATGCGGCCAGTTAACATTCCCAAGCTCGGTTTCATTAAATTTAAACAGACGTAGCTTAATTTCAGCTAGACTTAGCGTAATTTCTGTTCGAGGATGGGTTACAATCTCAATTCCAATCTCAACTCAATAAATCACAATACTCTTAGTCACCTCTATCTTAATTCCGCACTTTCAGCCACACTTAAGTGTTCACGTCCCTATTCGACGCCAGTAACAGCGGCGTCGTCACGCCCGGCGTGGCACCGTTGTTCTTATTCGACGTCGACGTCGGCGTCACGTTATTAGTAGCACTAATCGACACTGAGCTGCCTATCACTCGTTTCGGGCCTGCAGCATTGTTCGTCGCAGTTTTGCTAACCGGTCCACCGTTCGGACCCGTAGCAGAGGTGTGGTTACTCTTTGTGGCTTGAGAAGGTGGCATAGTGATTGCTACCGTGTTGTTGCTAGTAGTTACGGTGGTTGTGATGCTTGTGGTAGCGGTGGTTGAGATGGTGGATAAGGGTGTGGGATCCTTTTCGCCCTCCAGCCAATAGGTGGTGACTTTGCCTTTGCCCTGAATAAAGAAGAGACCCATTTAAGAATGCATGCGATAGAAGGAAAGACCGTGGAACAAGCATGCCGAAGGACAAACAAAGCCATGCAAACAGGAAAGTAACACATGTAAGTAAACTTGCTCCTTATATGCAAAGAGTTTCCTTGGGGCTATAACTAGATTATTATTCCGAGACAGTTTTTTCTTTTTCATTGTTACACGAAAGTGGCTTACGTATACAACGAGCAGCAAATTGAAATTTTCCGAATTTTAGCCCTAGCCGTGCTACGTTGGTTACCATTAACGATTAGTTTTCACAATATCTTAAATCAAAATCAAGTGCGTTGTGCATTTGTTCACCAACCACGATTTAAATCTCCTTTTCTCCATTTCACCTTGAGAAGGAGAGTGGATTTGCTTCTGTTGGGAAAGAGATAACTCTCTAACATAAGACATCAATATAAAATGTATTTATTTTTTAATTTACAATTTTCGAGATAGACAAACTTTTCTTTTGGAAGTCTTTAAAGTTAAGGCACATGGTTAGAACCAGTGAGAACACAAAGAAGTTAATTGCAAACAACCTTCCCTGCAAACACCCTTCCCTCTCATGAGTGAAATAGGGTATGGTTTACAATTAACAGCAATTTGTACCAAATCCACGCTCCTTGCCCTTTAAAGCTCGGTAATACACAAAGTTGTTAGAAGAGAAAATGAGACATTTCAGCGCGAGCGAGACGGCAAGATAGTTAGACTAGCAGAACGTTCTTACCTTCATCTCGATCTCGCCTCGCAGTTCGAAGATAAACAGGCCAAAGACGTCGAGAACGGATTTCGTGTTCGGGCTGACGTGGATCTTGAGCGCTGGAACAACGACGACGTTTTACGATTAAAATTCATCGGTTAGCCGAACTCGACACCGCCGGCGCCGTCGACGCCGACGCCGCGAGACGTCGGTCGTCGCGGCAATGGCGTTGGCGGCATCAAGCGGCGGTTGGCACCAATCGATCCACGGTTCACATGGCGCCGGATCTGCGAGATCGAATAATTTTGTGGAAATTGAAGCTACAAGGATTTTCCATTTCAGTGGTTGCTTGACGCTGGATTTTACCGTGAAGCACTTTGCGAGGACGCGTGAATTTAATTTATTTACTTAAAGGAAAGTTATTTACAGACTTTGCAAAAATCTTTCCAGTGACGACGTGCTCGGTTAGTTTGCCAAGAAAACAGAGAACCCAATGATTTTTCTAACGAAATGAGAAAACTCCCCTCGAATTGTGCCAGAAATCTTCTCACGGTCGACTATTTTCTTTTTGAATGCAAGACATGTCGAATTGTTGGGATGTATAGACTCCACAAAAGACTACGGTCTCAACTGAAAATATATTTTCTTTCTCGGCGTCCCTAGTTAGCTCGGTCCATCCATCCAGAGCCCACAATAGCATTTTCTCGCAGGGACACTTGAGTTTTTTTCCATTCCTCACAAAAGAGCACTGAATAGAAAAGCATCTTACGTAGGCCGTTGGACTCCATTCGGGAGGCAGTGTTGACCGTGTCTCCAAAGAGGCAATATCGAGGCATCTTATGTCCGACGACGCCGGCCACGCACGGTCCTGGAAGAAACGAGATAGCGGTGATAAGCGACTGGATTTTCTCGGGCGGAAAGGGTCAAGCATGGCAACGGCCACTGATAAAGAACTGAAAAAGATCTCGAGTGCGAACTTCACGAGCAAAAAATATACCTAGAGCGGACATCGAGTTTCTACCTGAAAACAAGGTGCTCCATCGATAGAAACCCTTTCACAATATGTAAATAAAATTCACATTAACAAACAACCTCGTAAGGCAACTAAAATGTTACTAATAGCTACGCGAAATAACAATAATATTGCCACAGACAGATCAAGCAAACAAACCAGACTTGTAAATAGTTCCAAAATCGCATTACCGACCACATGAATATGGGGTCAAAACTGTTGTCAGGTCAAGCGGGGTCATTCAGTGACTGACCTGTGTGCAAGCCAATGCGTAGTTTGAGTTGATCCGCGGGCCGATGTCGAATGGTGAATCCCCCGACGGCGGATAGTAGAGCTAATGACATCCGGGCGATCTCCCGGGCGTGGAGGGTGCCGTTCCTCATAGGAAGGCCCGAAACCACCATGTACGCATCGCCTATAGTCTCCACCTTGTACACATCGAAGTGCTCGATTATCGAGTCGAAGCACGTGTACAGGTCGTTCAGAAGGTCGACTACCTGCAAGGAAAAATAAAGAATCTGTACTGCTTTATATTTTATTTTTGCTTGATAGGGAGTTGAGTTGGTTTTCGCCGAAATTTCTACCAGTTCGTGCTTTTATTCAAATAAATACAACCGTGATCCCACCACTTGCTCACAATGTATCCATGCAATATTGAAGAAATACACCGTTTACTCTGGAAAATAATGCTTGGTGTCAAAGGACTCTCAATGCTTTCTGAATCAATGGAGTGTGGAGCCATCAGCGTAAAAAAGAATCGTCTTTACCAACACCATTTCAATTCTTTTCCGAAGAGCATTATGAACCAATAATATTTGACGAGATGAGAATGGGGTTTGTGCGGATTTGTTGAGATGGGATCCGAGAAAGGTTATCAGATTTCCCGAGAAATAGGCTGGAAGATAAATGAGAAGTGGGATGGAAGAGGAAATGGAATTATCGCGGTACTAGAGGCTCGACACTCGATGTGGAGAACGGAGAGGCCGATGAAGTTGTCAGAGTATGTGGGTGGACCGAAACAAGTAGCGTCCTCTACCGTTTGGCTTTATTGGCTGCCTCAATCGGTCGATAAACGGAAATTGCCCGATGATTAGAGGAATATGTCAGCGAAATCAGCGAGGCCGCAAAATGTGTCATGTCTCTTTCAATGGTCATCACTAATTGATTGAATTCATCTAATATAGAATATAATTTGGCTCGGAAATTGTGCATATAGGGCAAATGCAATGGGACATTTAATCACAATTAATTTTCAGCAAGTCACGTGCTCTGCTTTTGTATTCAAAGCGCAGCTTATCCATCAAAGCGCAGAGAACACAGCATGTGAAGGTTCGCTCAATGTTCAATGTTCATTGCTGAACCACGTTCAACAGACTAACCAATATAATGAATAGTATAACATAATACCATGTTTGAAGTCAGACCGAGGCAGTACGATGACAATGGCAATTAGCTAATGAAGACTCCCCAAGTCGAGTTCAAACATAAATTATAATTCATGACAACCTTGTGAATTGGCTGAATATTTTTAAATATATTCCATGGTTCCTCTGTATGGCAAAACTCTAGATCATGTTTAATGGATTAAACAATAATTTAATGAAATGTAATGCCTTACTTCAAAAAAATGAAACGTTTTCCAAATCTCGATATTGAATAAGTTAGCTGTCGACGTCACTCCACTTCCTTAACAAGGTTGACAAACTTAAACTAATCTTTCTTTAGCAACTTGTGAAAACTTTTTGCTTTGCCTAACTCCCGCGAAAAGTTCAGGCCCATCTCCATGCTCATCTATAATCGTGCCTCACCCCTGGACCACGATTCTTAAATGTCTCCCTACCTGCAGGGGAGTGCTTGCGGCTGAGAGTGCCGTGAAGCCGACGATGTCGCTGAAATAGATTGTCACATTGTCGTACGTTTCCGCGATCACTGACTGGCCTAGAATCAGCTGGCTCGCCACGGACCTGCGGGAAAACACGGAAAACATTCAACGCTTTAGACACGAGAGGCGAGACAATACAATTTTAAACTAAATATTACTTGGTTGAAAGATATGAATTTAGAGTACCGTATTATGTGTGTAATATATTTCGTGTATTTTCAACGGGTTCAAGCAACATATTTAAGGTAGACTTTTTTTCGGCTTGGAAATAGAGCAAAAGAGATGTTTTGACCAGTGAGCACCAGATAATTAGTAATTGGTTGTTAAATAATTTACTGGTATAACAATTTGGTTTTTTTCCTTGCACTGAATACAAATTTGGATTTTTTTTACACCTGCTCAAGGATTCTCTCTGCTTATGTAATAATTATGGATCAAAGATGGACTTTGCATACCAAAGCAATTGGCTTTATTTGGCCACATATCTGAGCTATTTTTAGTTAGGCACACAGTTTGGAAAAGTCCACCCAACTAGTCCACCCAACTAGTCCACCAAGTAGTCCACCCACTAGTCCAGCAACTAGTCCAGCAACTTCTTCAACAACTGCATATTTAGAGGGTATTTCAGAAACGGTGAGTTTTTTTAAAAACAACAAAAAAGGGGACAAAAATATTCTAGGAGTAGTTAAAAAAAACATTGGAAATTGAAAACATGAAAAGCAAACAGAAACATTTTCGAGAGGTTGTGCCTTGTGACATCAACAGGGGGTTTCTCGGCATGAATTGTGACCAACTTTTTTCTGTCAAGTGGAAATCTAAACGTAAAAAAGTAAGAGTGATCTTCTGTGGAAATATTTGAAAACATGAGAGCACAGGTCGCTATATAAACCTACACAAGCAACTTTATTATTTTCCATTCAAACTCGGATATATGAAATGGTGGCGGAAAATTTGCATCTCGCCAAGTCTGTGTTGTTTGTGTTTATTTGTTTGAATGAGAATGTTTGTCTTGCTGGAAGGCTGCTTCTTTAGCGTACAATGTCGGATGAAATTTACGAAATGGCCATTTCATATCCGACTCTCAGTTAGTGGAGTGCGTAACAACTTGCTAACAATATTTTAAACTCGTTTACGAATGAGTTTTTGAATGGTTCCTGTAAAGGCATTGCATCAAGAGTTCATGGTTGAGGGTAAAAATTTTCATGGTGAAGTTCAAAAAGAGAAAAAGCTTCGGTAAAGATTACAGAAGAACGGTGGTTTTAGGAATCGGACTTTAACATTTAAATCATCGATGCATATTTTGGAAATTATCATATGTGATGAAGGCTCTCCGACAATTTTCGGTCGCGTGCTAAGATAAGTTGGTTTAACTGTTTTCTTTGCCTTTTCTCTCTTTTGTTGTCCTTTTTTCAAGACTAAATTTGTTTTAAAACACCGAAAAAACGACCACTTTGCAACCATGACATGTTCATTTGGGCGAGAGAGATTCAAATTAAAAAATACAATTTTTTTTATTTATTTTGAGTTTTTGCTTCTGTTTATATTACATTTTCTCTCATAGCAATGCAACGGGAGTGTTTATGTATTTATAGTGAGAATTTCATTAACATTAATTATGCTCACACAACATTTACATAATACGGATGCAAAAAGCTAGGTGGGAGGCCGTTTTGATGAATTAGCTCCAGTCAAACAGAAAGTCGGAAAAGCCGTCAGGCATTTTCAGCGCTAGAGAATTCTCAGAAAACGCTGTTTGATGTTGTCTCGTAGTCAGATAACTCATCCCAGAGCGACAGAAAACACATTCGTATATTTGAACAGGGAAATATGGTGTCTCCAAGGCACCATGGGGTTAAGATCAATTAAAACGCACCCGAGACCTCAGGCCAGAACGATTGGCTTAAGCACAAAGTTCAACATTTACTTGCGATATCAACGGCTTTTCCGGTAGCACGACACGAAAACCTTCGATGTTAAGTTGTCTAATTTATATAAATTGTCCCAGCTGGTGAAATCTTATGGAACGAGTCATAGACAGTGTTAATTTTATTGAGTTTCATCAGAGGTCTTGGAAGGTATACTAACAGAGTGCACTTCCCTCTAGTATAATTTACTCCTACATTAAGGATGTTTAATCGTATTAAATACGGCATATGCTTAGCGTACCTACCCCCTCGGTGAGCATTTTGGTCTTGTTCGCTTACATTTAGCAGCCAGCAAACTCAGTGGAAGGAAAACGCGCTGGGTCGTACTTTACAAACAATATGTGCAGTATGTTACGTATTCAAGCAAGGTAACGCACACGCCTCTAAACAAACAATTCGTTCCCAAATAGTGGTATGCAAATAAAACGGCAAAATACCTAAACTATAGAAGAGCTGCCAAAAGGGGAGAAACTTCCTTTGTCCGTGCTTAAAGATCGCATTTCAAATAATTGTCTCCGAATCCAAGTGACAAGAAAAGCTACTCGGGAAATCAATTACTCGCGAGCTAGTAGTTTAGATTCTTGACGTTGGCCTGTACAAAATTAACCAGCTCATGGTTCTCCACGACGTCCTAAGGGATTGCGTGGGAGTATACTTCTTACGGAGCGAGTCATTGTGTCAGCGACGGCTAAAAAACCTTTCTCCAAAGATGAACCAATCACAGGGAAAGTTTTTTCCCCTGTTTTTCTTCTGGCTGCTGCGCTAGTTAGCTGTCAGCTGGGAAGCTTACAAATAAAAACGCTTTTCTGAATGGATCCCACCGCTGGTACACCAAATGTAATGTGTGATATTTTGAAATGAACGAGATGCTATGCCAGGTCATACATGAATTTAAACTTAATCCCCGATATGCAAATACAAAACAACATAATGCAACGAAATAAATAATGTATGACGAAAAAAGTAATAAATTGAAAGAAGTTGACTCACTTTGGCAGAAGCTGGTAGAGGAGCTCCTCACACTTGCGTTTCTCTTCGAGATAATCGGCTGTTCGTTCCTCGACCAGAGCCTCGAGATTGTTGGCGTACTGCTCCATTCGAGAGAGCAAATTATCGAGAATGTTACCACTCTCGTAATCTCTGAAAAAGTAGCAAAACATTATTTGAGAAAACTTCCTTACACTGGTTGCTTTTCAACCATCTTCTATTGGCCTGCGTCTGGCCACTTTATATCTCTGCAAACTCTTGCAAATTTTCTAGAAAACAAATAGTCACATCGAGACGGCTGAAAAATATTTGATGTTCTTTGATTAAAATGCTGCAAACAAAAGAAAATGTAAAGGAGACAGCACAGATAAAAATTCACACCAATATCGAATGCCTAACTGTAAAACATTCGGTATTGCGTCGTAAAATTTTTATAGGCTCCTTGAACAGAGTTCAAAAATCCGTTGCTCCTTACCTGCATGCATCAAGGAGTGTGAGTTGCTTTAGTAATATTTTTTTCTGAGTATAGCCCTGAGCTCAGAATAACGTCGATAAAAAGAGTTGGCAAAATAATCGGAAACAAATTACTCTATCAAAAGGATACGATACACTTGGACAATTCGTACCACTGCAGTTTTAGATTACAAAAATCTTCCCAATATTGAGCCCGGTGTTGTTTCGATCTCGTCCTATCCGCACCGAGAATAAAATATCGCCGTGTTATACAGCCTGTAAGTAAGGTACCAACGAGTCTATAAAACGTTCTAAATCGAAATACGAACCGTCGTAAAATTGCCTATAAAAACGTAACGGCACTCATTGAAGTGCTCATCTATATAATACATGGCAGAAAATTGCTGTTATTGCAGCTGGTGAGTCAAAATGCTTCGTTATTACATCTAGGTCTATATCATTTATTTCCTTTCTCTGTGTAATGGCAGTGGCTAGACGCAGCAGTGAATAAAGGAAATAATTCCTACCTTGTTTCATATGATCGCAGAGCCTTCGGTAGTACATTCTAACCAAAAGCTGCTTGTTTCAAACAAACCTTTTGATAGGTATTCATCAAGCATTACCACCGACATTAAGGTAAGAGAGATAAAACCAAACAAAGCATTAAAATACAAATGGAAGAAAAGCAAGTCAAATGAAAGCCAATTAGTTTCTTTCAGGAAAACTGTAACTGCAACGGTAGTTGGGGATTCGTTGGTATGGGCTGATACAAATTATGTTCTTTTCGCCAATTTGCAAATAACGAAGCGAGCTTCCAAACCAATTGGCGAAACAATCGTAAAAAAATGATACATAAAAATGTAGAACAAGCAAAATCACCGAACCAAATTATTCTCATTAAAACTGAACGACACCCTCATTTCAAAACTAAAATTGCCGATAAGAAACTTTTCCGTGCACATTTGCCACTCTTTTGTATCCATTTCCAGACATCATTAAACGCGCTTTGTGTGGGTGTGTGTGGGTGTGTTTGCCATCAGTGTGTCAGTTGCCATCTTTAGTTGACGTCTTCGTTGACATTCTGGCCAGAAGATAATCTCTTCTCGGGGCCGAGAGATGGGAAACGCAAGTCGGGGCTCGGGAGTGGGTGCGCAGGGTGCGCAGGGTGGGGGGGGGGGGGAGTGAGGGCAAAGGGGCCTCATAATGAGTGAATTCCACCGACCTAGTACGGGGCTCGTCGTCACGGAGATAGGAATCGATTTGATGACGGAAGGTTCATCAGAATCTCTCATGCACGTTTCATGCTACGTTACGGACGCTGTCTCTCTCTTGCTCTATCTCTCTCTCTCTATAAGATTATTTAGATTGACTGGATTAGATTTATCATGCACATCCTACATATACAGGCGGCTAGAACGTGTTTCATTAAGGATTGGAGAATAGCAATGGTGGAAAAGCCGCAGTTTGTTTTTTACCAAATTTGTATTACCAAACCAATGAATTTCTAAAATTATTGTTATTTTTGCGAAATTTAACCTCTTGAAAGCATGGATTTGTGGAGGAATTCTCTTGTCCGAATTGTACCGTCTTTCGAAATGAGCGTTTAAGCCAACTATCCTTATACCATGGGTGGTCCACTTGGTGCTCTTCGACAGGCTACCCGACTACCCCTTTCTTCCTTCTAGGCTAGGTTAGTTTCATCATTATCCACTCATTCACCAACGCCATTAGACCAGTATCACAGCACCCGTTGACAAAACAATGCGTCGTTCAACCCCATTAATTAATTAATTTTGAATTATTACCAAATTCTCATTTATTATTATTATTGTTTTTTATAGATACGATTTAATCATGGATTTAAAATACAACCATAAACATTCATTAAAAGATATCAAATATCACTATCTTCCTTTGATTTCAGAGAAAGTTCTACTTTTGAACGTTCATTAGCACGTTGATTACAGTACTTCATAGTCCTAAACGGGCAAAGCATGTCATTGGTCCCCATGAATAGAGGTTGTACTCCCCGTTGTTGTTAGAGTATGTGTGTTTTCCCGCGTTCCTGCAACCAATGCAATTTCACAGGTATGCGTAGCAATATAAACGAAATTATGAAAGAAATGCACACGTATAAAAATTCATGTAAAACACAAGTATTTGAAATAAAGTTGTAAATTACCTAGTCCGCCAAAATTCTAAGTCTATACATATGTTTTGGGGTAGGGCGAGAAACATATTTATTGCATTTTCAGGATCATATTGGTTTTTCTGGCCTTTATTCATACTCAAATCAACAAGCGATGGAAGGTGGGGCAGCGAGTCTGGGAAAATAGACCCCTTTTCGCATATATTTAATCAAAATGGAGTATTTATATATAGCCTCTTTTGTTTTCATTCCAACTGAAATTAGCTCAATCATGACAGGCACTGTTAGCAACGGGTGCAAACAACTTTGCGAATTTCATTTAAATTTCATTTAAATTTAACGTTTAATTTTGATTTTTGCATGTGTACTGAATTAATTAATTATTAACTTTATTTTCTCTTCAATACCAGCTAGTATTTTTTTCATTAACACTCGTCGTGAACATTTTACTCTAAAAACGAATTCTCAAAACAAAGAAACTGTTGTAATAAAATTATCTTGCTACTTGATACGCTAGAGGATTCGCGTTCCAAATCCTCAAGAAATCTATGTTGGTCTTCGAAAAACAAGCAAGAACTAGATTAAGAAATCAAGTTACTCTGCAGGCTTTCGTTGGAAAATGAACGATTCGTAACTAGAAGACCGTTTGTGTGTAACAACCGCCTTGAAGGCATCTCTGAATTCAAAGTTGCTCCAGAGGTGTTACAAAACACACCAGGATTTCACCTTACAACTTACAAGCTAAGTAACCATTCTAATTCACTTAAAAACTCGCCTGAGATTTTAGTTTTGTGTCTATTACTGAAGAAAATCCAATTTATTTATACAAAAAATATCTGCATACACATACATAAATTGAATTTCCATGTTTCATTGCGTTTATTCAAAAGAATTTCGAAGAGAGGATCACTGCACCATCGATCAAGTTAAAATTTTGAGATAAATAAATAAATAAACGGGCGTTCGTTTCCAAAAACGTTTTAGATTTTAAACATTTCCTTGAAAATTTCAACCAAATCGGTTTGCACAAATAACCAAAAAAACGCTCTGTCTTAATAGTCTAATTGAGTCTTCTTAGCTACGCTTGCTACGCCCTTTTCCTCCCAAATATTGCCAGAATTGATTAAGGAGGTACCGTAAACTACAAGACAAGACAGCATTTTACTAGTCGAGTTCTAATTGATTCAAAGTGCACCAAGATTGAGGCACATGGACGTGACAAGCATCGCTTGTCTCGAACAGCGCATCGCGCATTACAAATGTACATCCCAGATGCAGCATAACGTAACTTGTTAACCCCATTTTCTAGTGTACATGATACATAACTTAACTAAACCAATTTCAACTATAAACACACTATCTTTATAGAAACATTTTAGGCCAAGTATGTATCCATCCGCGTATTCAAATGACGCTTGCGTCAAATTCATCTGTCACGTATGCAAAAAAATTGCCCAGTGACCTGAATCTGCTACGAAGAACAATCTTTTTACCCTTTTTAAACTCTAGCAAAGTATCGTCATTGTTCTTTTAATGTATAGTAAAGGAGTGATTTAAGAAAAAAATCTTCTTTTACAGTAGTTCCAACAATTAAAAATAGTTTTAACTCAAAGACACTTCGCTATTTAAATTGATAATTGGCATTGAAGAAAAATATATATTTACATTTTGATCTAGCTTAGATACAAACGGTAGCTCTTAAAATATAATTAGCGAGATAATTAGTGACAATACATTTATAAATGGCCGTGGTTTGACTGCATGACGTCCTAACAAACGAATTCGCCAGTTGAAACAAAAGCGTAAACATTGCAACAAAAACTCAATGAATATTATCAACATAGCATTTCTATTTCTCATCCAATGCTACTCGCATGTTTGCCAGCGTGGCGCAGAGAGACATCGGCTCTCTCGTTGTCCGAGTCTGAGAGTATTGTCAGCTGCGTCTGGCAGCTCTAGCTAATTATCTCAGCAGCATCCTTGTGTTCAGCATCGGCTCTCTGTCTTCTCTGTAGTGGAACTCTACGTGTGCCGGCTACCCTACGGTCTACACTGTTTGCTAATGGCGCCATTTCTCCTTCGGGAAACGTTTCGCATCTCTACACGCTCGGGCTCACTGCTGCATTCGCCACCACATCCTATGTAATGGTAATGTGCACGAAGAACAACCACAAGAGTTCCGAGAAGAAAATGCCGGGAAAAGAGAAAACGAAGATTCGGTTCGCTCTATTGGATTGCATAGTTGAATCAGCGTAACTGTGTTCTCCGGAGGCGAGAAATTGATGGGGATGGTCATGGTAGGGTCTAATTATGGTGTTGTTTTAACGGCAAAGTACAAGTCGTAAAGGTCTTTGGTGGATGAGATGAATTTTATGAAATAAAACCAAGATTAGCGCGGTAAAGCCGATCTTGCTAAAACGACATCTAGAATATATTTACACGTTGACTTGCTATTTAAAAATGATAGAAAGTAAGTTTTCTGCTATGCTTTAACTTTTCTGTGAAACACTCACCTGGGAGCAATACCAGTGCAGTTAAGAAAGATCGGAAAGCGTATCATGAGGTAATAATGAAGTTACGAAACACGAAATTGCAATTTGAAAGCTAAAATTGACTTGGGAAGAGGTTTCCAAGTTCGCTGACTTATTCCAGTTTAGGAGATATTATTTTCGCCGGGAATTGTCCAATTATGACTCTCCAAAAAATGATGAACTTTCAGAGATGTATAAAATCTGAATAAGGGATTCACGGACTTTATTAAATATCTTGCTAAGTTCACATTCCGGCGAGAGGGCGTACACGCACATGAACGAACGCAATTACACGAGTGTTGCCCGAAGCAAGGAAAATAGCAGGACCTGCTTTGTGGAAGTTATTCGGGGAGGAGATTGATATCCATGCATCTCTAAGAAGCCCATCTCTAGATTTGCTTTCGCTTTTAGGTACATAAATAAAGCATAGTCATTTTAGACTGTATAATATGTTACTGAGAAAAAGGGTTATGCTCATTAATAGAAATTCCAGAATGCAATTAAATCTGCAATACGACTAGTTATTGTTCTCAGGTGTAATAACAGTACAATTGGTGCCAGGTGGTGGGATACACACTACATTATTATTATTATTATATTATTATTATTTGTGGTGTTTAACGACGCACTGTTTTGACAACTGGCCCTGCGGCACTGGTCTAATGACGTCGGTGAATGAGTGGATGATGATGAGGATGATGATGAACCTAACCTAGCCTAGAAGGGAGGAGGGGAAACCCGGTGCCGGCACGTAGCCTACTCCTGTCGAAAAGCACCAAGGGGACCACCGGCTTCACGTCCCTTCCGAAGGACGGTACAACTCGAACAGCAGGATTCCTCCACAAATCCATGCTGTCGAGAGGTTGATAAGCAAGGCGAATGAAGTTGCTGTACTAACTTTCATCCCTCCAACCTCTCTCCCGAACAGAACTGGTCATGTGTATAATGGTCACCCATTCAATACCTGACTCAGCGCAGTGTTGCTTAACTTCGGTGATCTAACGAGAACCGGTGTTTCCAACACGCCAAACCGTTCGGTTGATACACACTACAATTGGTGCCGTTGAGGAGAAGGATAACCACCACGATCTGTCTGATAAATTGTGTGTCCCACAAAAATGTTTATAGAAGTGTACCGACGAGTTGGATTGAACTGGAAATAGGTAGATTGTAGATATCTATTTTATGATTCACATTTTGTGTGTGCACACACATATTTTAAATTCTGCATGTTAATGGTTTGGTGTTTTTTTTCTTCCTAGTAAAACAAAGTTGCGATAGAGTTATTTTGAAATTACAGAAAACGGAGATCACACTAAAAATAAATTCGATCAATACTGAGAAAATAAAAACGATCCAGGCTCACCAGGCCACCTATTCTGCAAGATTTTTCCAGCGAGATATCATGAGATAAATTAAGCCTGCATCTGACAGTTTAAAAAAAATGGCAATTTCATCTCACGTCTCATCTCTTTTAACCGTATAAAAGTTACTGAATCGGGGTGGCCCCATTCTTTTAGTAAATGTGTGTACAAATATGTATTTTTTAAGAGCAGAGCATCGGAAGTACAATACTCCACTTGGTTAATCAAGGTCATCACTTCAATGAGAAAATGAAAAAGGCACCAGTTTTCTAAACATTCTAGTCTGAGCACCACCGCGCTGGCAACGTTAAGGAAATGAAACTGGAACCGGATACGAGCATTTATCATTTAGGGTACACCGTTCGGCCATCCGTAATGGAATAAAAGCTTTGCTTGAATGAAACTGAAACAAGAAATTGCACATAAGATTCTAAACACAAGAATATGTGACAGTAACTCGCAACGATGCAGTTTCTCTCCACAGACGTTCAAGTGGCTTGCCATTTCCGGTAGTAACTGAATACTCGCTAAACACACGAACTTCTATGGTCAGCTTTCTCTAACATCTCTCGGTATCGATTTTTGGACGGTCAATTTAATTTAATCAACCTACGTAGATGAATCATGAACTTCCACTAAAGCTGTATACACTGTTTTCTACGTGATTGGCATTTAGCCGGCTCCGCGCCAAATAGCTATTAGGAAGCGACAAAATAGCTACTGCGAGCAAATTAGCTACTCGGAATTGCATTAAAAAAAAAATTAGGAATAAGGGAGGCACTTTCTGTGGTTCTTAAACGAGGTTTACTTATCAGCGACCTCGATTTATTCGTAGGATCGTAGATGATTCGAATATCCAAGTTGGCTGACTTTTGAAAGTTGTGTTACTTAAAAACTGTCAGGAAGGACGGTGCATATCTAAATGTTGATGGTTTTTAGTCTCATGTCTACTTTATCTAAACTTAGCACTAGTTTTGACAAACACTATTTGAATTGGGCTTTGAGTGCTAAGTGAAGAACAACTCAATTCTACAACGTTTCGTAACTTGTACCTGTTAATTTATCTAGGGTGAAAGGATCGTTTCGTTAAAGTAACAGGTACAAGTTACGAAACGTTAGGAAATTTAGTTGTTCTTCACTTAGCATTCAAAACCCAGTTTAAATAGTTGTTATCATATTTAAGTTTTATTTTGCTTTATTGTATCATCGTATTGGTCATAGTGTGCGTTTTAAGCCAAATACAGATTTGAATCTATAACGAATGACACTGAGTCGAGTGTTTCCTGTGTAACCTAGATGTTACATAATTTTGCTTGACTTCGGTTCATCCGTTTCCTGAAACAGTGCCAGTCAACAAATCTAGTTAACGCTGTGTAAATAAAAGAGAAGCCATCTTTTTTTGTCAAATCCTCCAACGTTTTAATTACGGGAGCAATGAGGTTTGTTGGTCGGTTGACCAAAGCTCGTAAAATTACGTATTCATTAATTCGCGTTGACGAAAATAATTAGATTTAGTCATGCTTTTCACCGTTAGTTGCTTTTTTCATCGCTCATCTGCCTGTAAAGTTTCAAATGTTGGTTTTTGTAACGGAATGATTGTTCTTCTTGTGTCGCTGCTGTGTGAAGACTTTTAAACTAATGCAAATTGAACTGTGAATTCACTCACGGACGGAGTCGGAACGGAAAACGGGTAAGTATAGTGTCATGCACAAAGCGGTGGTGGTTTATAGAGACTGCGCTCGTGCAATTTAATCAAGGGCTCCGATATTCATTAATTTGACTACCCGGAGTATTTTTTCAGCCTCAACAGCTGGACCTTTTTTCTTTGATATTTTCAGAAGACCTTAAAAAGCTCTGAAGCTAATTCACTGTTTTTTGTTAAAATGTCTGACTTTTTGCAAAATTTGAAAACTTAATAAATGCTAAAGCACTTAAGAAAACTCAACGAAATTTTGCAAATATTTTGACCACTTTGAGATAAATACTTAAAAATTTCAGCATTTTTCAAGTATTTTTTCAGGGTTTCTGACAGTTTTTACGCCTTATTCAACCCCTTAATCGCTCTTTAACTCTCATCCTACAACGCGATAAAGAGCGTTCGATAAAGAACTCGATACGAAAAGATATAAGATTTTTCTATAAAAAAGCATACAGAATAAATTTAACCATTGAACTGGTGATTTCAGAGCTAAACAACGTTTGGTTGAAATTCATCGTTTGCTTACACACGCACACACACAGAGAGATTTTCCCCGGACTTGACAAAGGGTAGGAAAAAAAAACAAAAAATGGGAAGGGGTGGAAGTTAGTTCTGACGAAACTCGCAGCGTTACATCAAAGTCATGTGCGCCTAGTTTTGAAGCTTGACCAAAGCTCCAAGTTCAATTCTCGTCCCCGATCATTCACGATAAAAAAAAAAAAAACACAAACGTATTTTCTCTACTTCTTATAATTTCTCTTGAAAATATCGGTTATCAGCATGCTAAAAAAACAAACGATAAATTTCAAACGTCGAAATGTTGGCTCCGCCGCCGACTCAGCGCCTGCCAACTCGACGCGACAAAACCGTTAGAAAATGCCACGTCAATAGGGAGTAGCGTGGGCGACTGAAAGAGGGTGGCTTTCTTGGAACACGGGTAAAACGGTGTGATGACGTCTCTGAGGGTGGTAGGCCTACCTGTTGAGCTTCCGGATCGCTGTCTTGAGGGCATGGAAGTCGGGTCTGTCAGCCGGCTCCTCGGCCCAGCATCGCCTCATCAGTTGAAACACCTCGTCTTCGCATGTGAGCTCGTCGATTGTGGGACGGAAAGGTGTTTTCTGTCCGTTTTTCACGTTCTCGACCACCTCTGAAAAACAAAATGAGAGAATTTGATTTCAGTGAACTGAAAATGTATTCATAATATCTTTTGTTATTGTGCATCTACTTATATTATGAAGTCGCCGATGCTATTATATGCTGTTATATTTTATGCTGTAAAAAGGGCACAACAACATTATTTAAAAACAACATAGCGTTATGTTGTATCCTGGGGAAATCTCATTAAAATTGCGTTCGCTTAGCTTCACTAATTGACCCAGCTAAGTATCTCGCAAAAAAAAGAGAAAAAAATTAAGGTAATTACTCAAATTAAATAAATTTGATAAAAAAAGGTATGCACAAATTTCTTTTCATTCCAAAAACATGTTCTGATAAATCACGCGCATTTTCTATCTCCCACGTATTTTCTTGTGAAACTGTCCGTGAATCTCGAAGGTTTCTGTAAAAGGTTTCCATGTGTCCCCAGAGTGACGCGACCCCGTCGGGCTGTCCTTCGCTTTTGGGGGCTATTTACCTGTCAGAAAACGGACTATGTTCCCTTATATCGATTGACTCCAGCCACATTAACCAGTCTTGCCTACTGAAGTGTTCTTATTCATATTCACCACGTGCTGCATCTTAGCATACGTGATGGATTGCTAACTGACTGCAGAAAAGAACTTCATCTTAGACGCCCTCCAAAAAGGCGATGGGCAGAAATGCGCGGTGGGTTGGTGAACGGATTGCAATTGACTTGAGAATGGTGCTTACTTTTCTTGGAAGCGGATGACAGGAGAAATTGGCAAGCACTAGCATTTGAACGTCTTTCCTAGAAACGACAAAAACTACTCCCAAGAAGAACGAACTGCGAACGAGATCCTAAAAGTCTTCCGAAAAGAAATCCACACTCTCCGAAAAGTTATGTTGTATGAGTTTCCTCGAGAAATCTCAATTAGCAACTAATTTATAAGATTGCCATTTTTTGAGATCATTAAAACAAGCATGTTTTTTTTTCATTTGGTTTCTCGGGGACTTAAAACAATCCCTTGTATATCTGTTCAAATTATGAATCCGTGAAACGAACATTTTAATTTCTGCAGAATTAATTTCGCATCGCCCGAGGTGAAATTGATATGAATTATTCGATTTAAAACTACGAGAAAACTCTGTTTAGCTGTGCAAATATAGTCGACGAAGAATGCAATTATATTTTAACTGAAACTCATTACAACATTAATAACTTACAAAATCAACAAGTTTTCAACATTTTTTCTTCGTTTTTTTAACGGTAACAATTTTTTTTTAACTTTCCCATCAAAACTTATTCAATCAGAAATATGCAGCCATTTCCGCATACTGGATCTAGCGCATTTTAATTATAACGAACCTAAAGCGTACAGATTTATTCAATGTAACACGTGCATGTCCACAGTGCTCCCTCTCCCTAAAACCCCTCTAAAACACACCACACTTTTCACGTCACTATTATCTCCATGCGACAATACCGTCAACACCGAACAAGAAAAGTGACACAGTTGGCAAGTACGCAACTAACGAAACAAGCAAACAACCGTCAAGCGTAAATCTGTCCCATCACTAAAGCATAAAGCATGGACTTACTGTATGACTTGAACCGTTCTTCCAGTACAGACGCACACGCCGGACAATTCAGCGTGCAGTGCGGCCGTCTCACGTCCATAAGGGGGCTAAGGGCCCTTCGCGGGGACGGCGGATCACCCGGTCCAGTAGCCTCGTTGCCCCCCGGTAGCCGAAGAGAATCCTCCGAAGCGGAGTCCATCTCAGGTAGCTAGGTATCAAGCGTGTCTGAGCGGCACGAGCTACACGCGAGGTTCGAACCTGGGAGCCGCACTCTACTGAGTGAACTGAGGATTCCTCTACACAGACTCTCCGGCTACAGATAGGGTACGGTGCTGCTGGACCAATCGATGGTGAAATTCCCTCCCCAAACGGGCGAAGACTGCTGCGCAATGCAACCGTGTTTTCATCCAGATATCGCATTTATGACGAAAAGGGGTGAAGCGGTGGGCATTCCCCCCCCCCCCCCCCCCCCCCCCCCCCACCCACCCACCCACCCACCCACCCACCCACCCACCCACCCACCCACCCACCACGATATGCACGACCTCGTGGAGGTGATTAATTTTTTTTACAAGGAAATGTTTGGTATTGGTTAATTTTTTTCGTTTTTTTAGCGGCGTAGAGCGATTTTTTGGATCAACGATCTTTGATGAAAGTTAGTATACGGTGTGCGGTTTCATGTTTTATTCGATAGCAGGAAACTTTTTTGGTGTACCAAGCAAAAATGTGAAATTCGTGAATCAGTCGGTTCTAACTAATTGTGCCGGTTATTTTACATGTTCAATTGTCCTCATAATTGCCAGTTTTTCCAGGAATTTAATTAATTTTTCCAGGAACATGGGTGATTCACACACACAGACAGTGATTCATAATTAAAGGAAACTGGCGATTTTGTTATTTTTACGAAAACTACTGAGAAAAACAGGCTTACAAATTCTACGTAGGAATGTGGTTAAGGACAATGATACTGCAATTAAATTGCCGTGAGTTTTCACTACTCCGAATCTTAGGCACACCAATTTCACGATGGCAAGGACATTCCTTGTTAAGACCATAAATAGTTCCTGTTTTAATTTAAACATCAATTTTGGTTCAGGACAAATTTAGGCAATTTAGGACTTATGGAATTTTGGACTTCAGGAATTTAGGAATTCAGCGAGACAATTATAGAACGAAAAAAAGCTCTTTAACTAAAGTTTTAAAAAAAATGTATAAGAAGCCCTAGTAAGCAATTAATCTGGTGGTTAAATCTAAAGAGACAACGTGAACTGTTTTAAAGTTATGTTTGCTGCTATCTAGGGGAGGTTTCATACACTGAAATCCGACGCTCCTTACCGACGCCTCAGTTCCAGGCGTTGCCGCCCAAACAGCACGAGCGCTCGAACGAGAAATCGAGACACGGGATACCGAAGTGTGTAACCCTACACATTTCCTTCAGAGCCTCTTTCTAAAAGTGCTATCGGAAAATTCTAAACTTGTTATGACAAAAAAGAGTAAAAAAATGTTATTCACTTACGCCACGGCGACACAAAAATTGAAGGGAAAAGCATTTTTAGAAATTTAAACTCAATTAGAGCTCGCTCGTCTGCCGTTTTCATTTTCTAAAAATATTCACAGATAAAACTGCTTCCCAAACATCATGCACAACGTCCCCGACCAAATAACTGGGAGCTGAGAATCTGTGACCCATGAGCGAGCAGTGTTTATTTTAGAAAAAAAAAACAGCCGGGCAAACAGAAGTTCAAGAGCTATTGACATAAAACAAATTCACGGAGAAAACCACTTTTTAAAATCAGTCGCATATGAAAAACGATTCAATAATGAAATTTCCGGAGGCCGATAATAGTATAGTGCACTGCTCGGTGCACACCACATGGTGCCCCGTCAAGCAAAATCGAAATAAATTCCGTTGCTGTTTGGTTATTCAGGATCACGTAATACATATATCCTCTTTTTGCATTCACTTCGGCTCCTCCGAGGCATGCGTGGCTATCCATCCCCAACTCACATCCTTATTCGAGATCTGCCTTCCTTTAAAGAGCATAATCTTGGGTAGGGAGAAGTCGGTGAATAATGTACTACGTTATAAAGCCCCAATTCGAAGTCACCATGACCAAGTCATAAAGCTGATGCCATATCTGATACAAAGCCAGGACTTTCTTGCAAATTACATCTCGCTAAATTAATTCGGTACGTAAAGTGGACCTCAAAAACTCAAGTACATCGAATCTAATGAAGAGCCTTTGTTTAGGCAATTTTAGAAGTCAAGACTTACATCTTAAACAAGTTAGTTGTTAGAACTGATTGATTGGGCTGCGTTGTCGAATGTTTCTACAACCGACGGTAACCTGGTGCATTTTGGTTCTTTTTAAGATCACGGGTTTACCTGTCAAGAAAGGTCAGTACGTGAGTTGGCAACACAGCTTAGATAGTCAAGTCGAGGTTGGTTGAAATTTTGATACCTGACGAGATGAACATGAATCGAACAAAGATCTCCTAATGACCACTTGAAAACTTAAAATTCCAATGCACCTAAGTTTTTCGGATACACTGTGTAACTTCAAACGAATAGAACACGATAGTTGAGCGGCTAACTACCAAAAATTGCGTGCCTCGGCTAAAAAAAAAACAAGGCGGGGGTGGTAACAAAAATTGTGTTTTGATACCAGAACTCTGTTACTTTTGAATAATGAAACTGTTAAGCGACCCTGTAAGTCAATAACAACATTTGAAAATTGTTTTTTCACCATCCGGTTCTCGTACACATTTTGTACCATATATTTTTTTTTATCTCGTTTTGCATTTTAACTCCCCGGCCCGGTTTTTGCGAGTAAGCCATCGTTCTGCAGAGCATGATGTTGATGATCCCATTACGACGCCGCACGCCGGTTCCCTGAAAGCTACGAGATAAGACTGGATATACATCCCCTAGCTGGCGTCGAGATATAAAAATTTACCTCGATGCATATTCTTACTCTGTAATGATCTCTTTTTCGTTGCGCCAGACTTATATAGACGACAACACTCGCGCAAACATGCTTGTATATATATATGTATGTGTGTTTATGGTGTAAGATTCCCGGGAAAGACTCTGGCTGGTGGGGGGGGGGGGGGGGGGGGGGGGGAGTAGTACGGAAAGCTGGTTTGGATGTTGGGATATATATCCCACGAAACCATTTCCAAACGAGTGACTACCGTATGATAAACCGAAGGAACTGGTTCATGTTTCTTGATTTCATTCCGTAACGATTGCCAAAACGTGTCGTTACCGAGAATGTGAATTTCATGACCGTATCGATTTTGCGGCGATAAAATTGAGCTTTTTTGCAATGAAGACGAGGCCCAGTTAGACTAAAGATGAAACCACCCTAAGAATGAATCATTCATGTGTATTTGGACTCCACACAACTTTCGTTTTCACAAAAATCAATGCTTATTAGGTTTAGCGACCTCACGCTAAACATCCTGATTGCCTGCGGTTCTGAGCAAGCTTCTGAGAGTTTCAACATCGGCGGCATGCAGATTTTTTAAAGCTTGGCGTTTCGCTACGTGCATGCTCGTCTGGTGACCTAGCTGTTCATTAAAACGACCCCCAACCTGACTATGTTATGCCAACGTTCATCGAAAAGCTTTGCAGCAGCACAAGACAACGTGATACATGGCGACTGAAAAATACTTGGAAATACTTGCACGGAACGTACCCCTAGGCGAGAGGTCTGTGTCTGCGAGATAAAAGGGTCCTTGTCGGGTGATTATCTCGTGGACGATGATAGCGAACGAATACACGTCGCCCTTTTGACTACCATCGGGGGGCGGCCTGTTCATTCGCAGCAGCTCGGGCGCAGTCCATAACAATCCTGTCAGAAAAAAAGAACAACAAAGGGTGAACATTTGTTTTTGTCAACTCGCCCGTTATGTTTTGGCTCGCAGATAGTATTTTATAAAGCGAGGTAATTTTTTGTCCGGCTGATAAAAAATAAAAAAATACAACTCTAAACTCTAAACTAGTGTTTGTCACGCCATGTTACTACCGCGTTCTCGGTCATCGAACTTAGAAAAAAAGTGTGTAAATTATCAATCGATTTCGTAGGTTCAAACTAACATCAAAATATTGCAACGGTTGCTGATTTCGTAATTAAGTTAATCTCTGTTGTTCTCTGGGATGAAAATACTGGCTTCATATTTTAAATCTATAACATCCCTAATGACATTGGTCAGTCATTAGCGGAATACACGTCTGCGGCCGATGGAGTGGACTTTATAACCAATTTCCCGGATGAAAATGGATTAACCGCGTAACCAATTTCACTGATCGGTCACATTTGATCATGTCGAATACGAATTAACACAGATTACGCCACAATCTGCATACTAAAGGGATTCCCGGCCATTTATGCGGAGCCTTACGCCAGCTACATAAAAGTCTGATAGAAAAAATTAGGCTCTGCACTGTAAATGAGATTTTCTAGAAAGCTAGGAATGCTGGAGTACCTATTTCTCTGCGGCCACATAAATCATGTGTATAAATTAATTAATCCACATCAAGGGTGGTTTCGCGAGGCATGGCTGGGATTATCAAGATAGCGTGATGTGGTTTCTATATTTGGGGTGGTTTTCGAGGTTTCGCTGATAGCGTTACATGTATGTTACTCGACATTTCAAGTTCTAAAGCCGATTAGTTTACAAGTTTGGCGGGAAATTTATCATTCAAAGACGAATTATGTCATGCAGTGAAATGCTTTCCTCCTATTTAAATCATCCCTTTCCTGGTTCAAAGTTCAAAATTATTAACTGATTTTGTCTTCATTAACTAAATATTTGAAATTGTGATGTCGTTTGATTTAATAATGAATATGATTATATATAGAATTCAATGAAAATAACAAAACGAACGCTGAAATATTTGAAATGGAAAACCGAAAATAATAAATGTCAATATAATGATCGAATTGTTAAAAGTTCCAACTCCAGCTTCAAGTCAAGATGTATGTAGGTTTCAGGTAAAAAAATCGCTCACGTCTCCAATACGCGTAGGATTCTTGATCGTTAACGTCATCCCCGCTACCATCTCCGACGATGCCTCCTCCACGGAAGCTGTGCAATCCAAAGTCAGCGATCTTCAGCACGAAGCGGCTGTCAACGACGCAGTTTGATGACTTGAGAGACCCGTGGGATCGAAGATCGCTGCTGTGAAGGTAACTCATGCCCTGCAAGGTAATAAGAAAAACCCATTTTAGTCTTTGATCGGTAAGGGGGAGGTGATCAATCTATTTGACCAGCTGGCACTCCGAGGCCTTAAGGTTAAGCACACTTACATGATCGTGGATGGGTGGCCGATATGCAAAGTTATGTATGTGAGGGGATTGAGTATTTTACCATCCTGACCGCTTAATTCGCCACAAAACTGGCAGTTTAACTCGCTTAAACTGCCAGAGTATTGTTTATATAGAAAACATTGAACACTTTCGGGAAATTCAGGAACGTGTTTTAAGGATTTATGCTAATTTATCTGGTACCTAGCTTTGCTAGATCGAGAGTTGACTTTGAATCCAGCCTACATACTCGTTCTTTTTTATTGGCGCTCTTATATCATCAATCTATCATCGAATAGCCAAAGCGCATGGTCGGCAATTACCCTTATTTCCAAACCAGTGAGCCGTGTTGTGCAAGCTCTGCGTTACCTTTCATGTGTTTACCTGCATCACAACTGCAATTAAGTACACTCAAGCGATGAACTGAAATGAATTAGTCTATTTCGAAGCGGGGACCTGCAGTACACGTCTGTTTGATGCCAGGTGTTTGATGGCGTATTGAGTTTATTGATTTTTTGATTTTTTATTTGACATTGGGCAACTTTTACGAAACATGATATGATGACATTTGGGTAGCGAAATTCAAGTAGTAAAACTAGTTAGTCCTTAAGGCATCGCCTAACAACCACTGTTTAAAGTTTGTGATGGTTTTTGAATTCTTGTATAAGGGGTAATGGGGTAAGATGGGCATATAAGGGGCATATTGGGTTTAAGGGGCATATTGCCCCTTAGCCTAATAGGCACAGGAAATACAGTGGAGTGTTTTATTTGCATCGATCCCACAGGAAAGAAAAACATTTTTTCGCAACATTTCAAGGGTCACAGTCTGCATAAAATTCGTCCTTGATATTGAATAAGTTCTATTTGTGCCTCGTTTATGCAGATGATTGACAATTATGAGAATAATACGTACTTTTATTGAATTTTATGAGCACTGCAAAGTGTTCCGTATTGATTGCACTTTATCGAGAAAATGTTGTGCCGGTGGCAACTAAACTTTTGACAAATAAGTTTGACCCAAATAAGCTGGAGGGAATTTGAATTTCGCTGAAACTACAGCGCAGTAATTTAAATCTCATTTCTAGGCAATACTTTTTTTTTATCACATACTTGTTTTGTTATTGAGCTACATTTAGCTACAATTTTAAACGAACGAAAATAATTGCCTGCTCTGTTGATTATAAAACTACAAACTTTAACCGAAGCGAGTACTTTTAATTAGTTATTCGTTATTATAATCGTAGATATAAAACACTTTAATCCTAGCGTAAATTGAGGTACCTCATAAAAAGTAAAATTTCAGCAGTTCTGTTAAAACAAAAAACCTCCCTTTTGTATAGATGAAATCTGATTTAAATTGCAAACGCTTCCAATTCACAGAGTATTTTATTATTATCAACATTCTAACCGTCTCAAAAATTAATCTAAAAAAAATCTCCGTTTGGGCATCAATTTTTGATACGGTTATAATGTTGATAAGAATAAAATACTCCCTTTTGTATTTTCAGTAGGAACACACCCACCTTGACAATGTCGTGCATTAGGCTGTACCGAAACATCCAGTCCAGCTTGAACTGTTCATTCTCCAGAATGTCCTGGAGGCTGCCTTTAGGACAGTACTCAGTGAGCAGGTAGCAGTTGGGCGCCTCCACGATCGCGCCCAAGAAACGCACGAGGTGGTCGTGATGCAGATCTTTCATCTAAGACAAGGAAAATCAATGAAAACCAGCTCGGGAAACCTCCCAGACCGAAGAAAGCATCGCAGAGCTAAATAACTATTTACAAAAGTACATCGTTAGTAAGTACACTTACGAACATTAATCACTACCGTTTACGTCTACAATTAACATAAATTCAATAGGGTTTCCTTTTTTTAGGTAAAGGGGAAATTTCCGTGTCTTGAAAATAGCAACAAGTGGTTTTCCAGATTGGACGATGTATTTAGGTTTAGAGCATATTGGTGTTTAATTACAGCGTTCTTACAAACCTGTTTAACAAGATGCGATAGTACTCTAGTACTTAGATGTAATGTTTTGATCTTAGACGAAAGAAAAGGGTCACATTTCATAGACTAATTTGATGGAGTTGTATGAAAGGGGTTTTGTTGGTGAGAGTTGCAAAGATGTAAAAAGTGAAACGAGAAGGAAACTGGCATCTCATAAAGTTTTGCTTACGGGTGGGGCAGGGTAAAGTTTGCTGACTTATTTGTAGCTCAGTTGTATTGACTACTTGAGAAGAAGAATTGTCTAGAAAAAATATTTCTTTTTCAATTCCAAAGGTGTATTTTCTAACTGTATTTCATTCTTGTCGAAAAGTAGCCAACTTAAGTTTTTTGAGCGTTCCTCATTATTATTATTTTTTATGTACAAAATAAGTTTATTTTGTACTTAAGCAAAGGAAATTTAGATCATTGAATTTTCCGCATCAAGTTTCCATTGATTTCAATTTTAATATAAGAATATTTTCTTACAAGAAAATAAAACACAAAAGAAGAATTAAATTATCTTTTCTCTCATCTTTCTTCCATCTCCTTAGACGCGTTTGCTGTAAACTGAAACTGATCCCCGTAAAAACTCTTCTTGACACCACAAGGCAGAACCTTAAGCCGACCCAGATGGCCAAATGAAAACTCCTGCACCAACCTCCAGCTTTTCTCTAACATACATGTCTCATTTATTTCTCTTACATCATGTAAAACCTCACAAATACTTATTATTTTCATGTTTAACAACGCCTCTCCAAACGCATTTCATTCTCTGTCAAGTGCAAAACATCAAGATCCTAACAACCCCTCCCAACAATCCACCCCAGGCACGGAAAGAATACTGTTAAAACTCCCATCATTCACGTGCTATTTTCCAGACGGGTGAACAGACATTTCCCACCAAGAGAGATCGAGTGACTGATCCTGAAACATGTAAAGGTGATAGCACTTCCTTACCTTCTTCAGCTCGAGCAGGATCGGTCTCGTCAATTCTATCCGTGACTTGTGAATTGACTTCAGAGCGACTTTTGTGCCCTGCAACCACGAAAAGTAATTGTATATCTCTCCAGGTTTTTCCCGTTCCAGCCAGGTCGTCTAATAAAACTTTGTGGTGACAAAAAAAATAGGTGTTCGACTGGAATCGTCTAGTACCCTACAAAGCGTAGCATAGATACCGTTAAAGCATCAAATTAATTTCTACGTTAAACCGAGTGTTGTGTGTACTCGCGAAATGTCAATGACAAGTTTCTATCCATATTTTTGAAACAGCACATACATGAGTCGAGCATTACACACAGGTAACTAACTACACGCTGCTCTGACTCTAAATAGCTGCTAACAGTGCAGTTAAGTTTCCAGTTTCCACTTCAGTGCCTTGATTCAAGTGTTCACGGGAGCTTGCGTTCTTACGGCTACGATGCAGCATTCAGGTCATTTCCCGAGGAGGTTCTTCAACATGGAACAGTGTGGTCAGCGGATGCCCTCAGGCTCAATATATCATGTTTCATTAAGAACACTCTACTGATTCTGTTTTAGGCTCGATACTGACGTGTACGCTTCGAGGCAAGCTGGCCTTTCAAAAATAAATAAATCGCACCAAACTCCACAGCACACACATGCATACTAATTAGTAACACGATATGAAGATATTAATTATGGTACGTTTCTTGCAAGTGGGCTGTATATCAACCTCAATTTTCCCATCCCTGTGAATGTCTTTTCTTGTATGTCTACGAGACACTGCACCTACTAGAATGGTCTCACCTATGATAGGCAAATTTTCAAAATGAACCTACCGGGTGTTTACATTAATATTAATCAATTATATCCCATGTAAATGACTCCAAATCTCAATAACATTGCAACTGATTTAAATAACATTTTGACAGCAACATACCTTGTAAATAGCCGTAGGTACAAACACCTGGCGATTTCCGTCATACAGGCTAGCGTTGTCCTCGGAGAAAACAGTCTTGAGGGAAACGGGAATTCATGTTAAACTTCGCTTCTAGCTTCCGTACGTGTAAGAAAAAAATTAGATTAATCTTTCTCAATTGACTTGACAATTCTGATTTGTTAAGACTTAAGAAGGGCTACGTCACTTGCCACACAGTTTCTGAGGTTTCTTGCAAATCCAGAGGTCAAACCCCTAAAAACTTCAACCCAACGAGGCTAGAACTTTGCTTTTCACTTTCCTAACGCCAGGGAACTTTTAATGGCGTGGTTTCGTTGTTAAGGAAAGCTCACTCAAGGCTCTACGGCGCTAACTTCAAGTGATAGGACTAATTAAGAACTGGTAATGATGAGATTTTCCTCTCTTCCTTTCAATTCCAAGTTCGTGCCATCACATGAACACGCTACTGGCATGGTGGTATGCAAATGTACGAAATGCAACAAGTCTTCAGGCAGGTGATAAATGGACGTGAGAGCAGAGATCTTTCAACTTTCGTCCTCGAAATCGAGTGGCATTTTATACGAAACGATGCTAGCAGTTTTAAAGAGCCTCACTTCGTATACGTTACACATACACGAGTCGTTTCGTCGTCGGTGGTTTGGCTGAAAGATATGGCCATTGAGTTTATATGTATAGTCAGAGATCCAGCGTTAATGTTAAGCGTTCTGCTGAGCAAACGAGCCGGCAACACGTGGTAATGGTAGATGCCTCACGATGTCGCTTGCGGCTGTCCTTTTCAACAAACTTTTAAACTTAAAATAATCACGGCTCAAAATATCGATAAAAGGCATATCAACGTTGAAAACAGATTAATTGAGCGTAAACCAGTCTCAAACGCGAGTTTAATATGTGAGAAATAACAAAATGAAAATTGTTAACACACGAAATGACGGTGGTTTCACCTAGTAGCGTCCAGCATTTTTGTTGGTAAAGTAGTCATTTGGTGGGCATTTCTCGCGGAATCACTTTAACAGTAACGCTGTGGTAGGATGGGCCAATTTTAAGCCCGAAAAAATCTTCACAACCAAGCAATGCCGTGAAACATATCTGAACTCCGTTTTAAACCGAACTTTCCCGACATCTTTTATTTCTTTTTTCTTTTCAAAGGATGTCTAGAAAAATATGTTAAACAGTTTTGCGATTGGGCAGGTGTCCACTATATTTGAAGCTGCCCCGCTCGGCCGGAGGTCTCCACAGCGCGCAAGTATTTGTCTTACCGCTTGGCTGCCAAGCTTGGCAAGGCTGTAGACGCTGCCCCTGCCTTTGCCGTGCTGCACCATCACGATGTCGTCCCAGTTTACCCTCCAGTTCATCGACGCGATCTCAGCTTCCAGCTTGTAGTGGCTAAAAACAACGCAGACAATTAACTGACTCTGCAGTCGAGGACACGCGACGATCAAGGGCATTCGTTTCCGTCGAGGACACGTGGTCAAGGTCGTGTGGGGATAAGTCGCCAAGGACGACTCGCTACTAGAGTTTTTATTTTATGCTAACAAGAAAATTCATAAATCTCGGAAACGTTCGGTAACCTTGTTAACGCAGCTGCAAACGAATGAAAGTGATAACAAATGCTATCTAAAATGCTATAGAAGAAACTGTATTTGATTAATCTGAGGTAGAACCGTTTTTGTTTTAACTACCGCATTTGGTATGAGGTTTAATGAAGCAAAGACAATAGACATCCAATTATTACCAATTTAGTGGCACAAATCTCTAGCTCTATCACATTCATTAGTAAACACCGCAGTGCACTATTATCTTAACCGAAAACTCAATTATTCATGGCTGTCATTTAATAGTCAACAAAATACAAATAAAATTTCGAATTGCTAATAGAAGTGAATTTATTAGAACTCTAGTCTAAACTTTTTGAATAATCAACCACTGGCTAGGTAAATCAACAAAAAGTTTCGTTACGGCACAAAATTATACTCTCTGTCTTGTGATAATTAAATTGCAAATTCAACTAAGCCAGTTTGAATTCGAAAAAAATATTTGCTCTCTTGCGAAGTTATGTAAATGGAGTTATATTAAAAGAGGGTTTCATTTTTGTGCTTATCATTTTGTGATTAAATTTGTGTATAAATTTGCAACTGCAATTATTGGTGCTAACCAGCATGCGGTAAGAAATAAGTCGGGCGTATTCGCACGAAAATTGTGTGGGTCGCGTGTACGCAAGTCGCCGAAAAACTACTCGCAGGAATATTTCTACAGTGTTTGGTCTTATCGTGACATATCTAAATAGAAAATCGATCAAGAAATTATATTTTGATCAAAACTGGATATTTTTACCCTTTCCATAACTTTGAGGTTATAGCAAGCAATAATAAATGTGGACATCACATAAGAGAACACCTTGCCAAACAATTTTCGTTTTTCTTAAATATTATTCTAGTCGTTTTTGTGACGCACATTACTTATCTCTCAAAAATGTGTACCGAATTGAGGAATCGATTCCCGGTCTCCAAGGAGACCTTATTATAAGTTACTGCCACACCCACGAAAATTGGTGGCCGGGGTTTGATTTTCTGATTGGGTTCTAATTTTTGTGAATAGGGTAGGTAGTAGTAATTCATAGTAATTAAGGACTCTGCCAATCGCGACCGCTAGCAATTTACGTAAGATTTAACACATCCTCATATAATTTTTCCAATTTTCACCCCGTTCTCTTATTTCTCCTCCTTTTCTTCTTCCTCTACCTCCCCAATTCTTTCAAGCAATTCCCTAAATTTAAAATGTTCCACAAATCCAGTTTTTATTTTTGGGACGCCTTACAGTTAATAGTGAAATGTCATTTCCCCAAATCGAAGAGAAGACGCAAAAATAATGCGTAGAAAACATCGATGCCCACCTTCATTAGGGTAGCAGTCAATGCCCCAGCCCCTTTCGTGGGATATCAACAAAGCACAAAGGGCGACAGCTGATTGATTACTCGTCTCTACCAACTTTTAGGGGGGGGGGGGGGGGGGACCAAACGAGTTTGATATACCCAACGACGGTAATTATTTCTTCCCTGTAATTGGGACGGTTTTTCTGTTTACCAAAGTTCCTTTAAAATACCAAAGTTTATGTATAAATACATTCTTGAAGAAAAAATAGAGACCAAGGCACGAGATAATTATGACCGATTATTTCATGGCTCCCCAGAAATGTAACAGGCAAAAATATCAGAAACTTGCAGCTTGCCTCAGTTCTTTGGCGTATTAATTGTGACTCTTAGATATCAATAGTCAAATCAGGGCATACTCATGAAACATGGTTCATCTGTACCGTGCAGCTTTAAGCGTTGGTGACTGAGCGACGGATGGGGCCTAATTTGGTCGGACGGGGAGGGGGGCATGTGAATTTTCCGCCCCAAATGGTCGACTTCACTTGCAGGGTTCGACAACAACAGGTAACGTCCGTTCCATATCTCGGTTCCACACGTAGGTGCAAAATACATTTCAGTTTTGTTTAACATAAAATGCTTAACATAATAGCAGTCGATATCAATACAATTTTCCTATTATTCTAACATGGCATTCGGTCTGCAATTCATGTTGATGACCCGTACGTCAAATCTAGATTCAGTACAAATACCATTGATTCTAACTTTTGCTATGATTTGATGGTGATTTAATTAATTTTGAAATTGTTTCATTGTCGAAACGATACAACAATCAAATGATTTATTTGCGGATGTTGGATCGATGAAACATCCATTCTCCTTGTTTATCAGAGCACCTTTCACAACATCTTGTTCTTACCGAGTGAAATAATTTTCGAGCGCAGGCTTTTATTAAACCCGTGAAATTTCAGAATACTTTTAAGCGTAAACCGCACTCCACCTTCTGAAACAAAAAATTTTGCGCGAGTTTTTCTTAAAAAAAAAGCACCCAAGATCCATCCACCGTTTACGATAAAGATTTTTGTTTAGCCTGAGGCCTGAGTTCAAGATCTGAGATCGTATTTAATATCAGTAGACCTGGAAACGCCAACGATATTGTCTGCAACTTCAAACAACTTTAATAATTATGAAGAGCATCTCCATATTTCTCAAAATTAAGAAAGTTTCATTCCCAAAAACTTATATATATATACATTTTGAAAAGTAATTTCAACTTTTCTGTGAAACAAAAATACGTATCTCTTTTCGGCGCTTTGTGGCCTATTTTTATAACAGGCTATTTTCATCGTCGTTGTTTACGTTCGTTATGAAGTCCTCAGGCACGAAATTGTTTAAACTGTATTACATTTCACAATCATGAGCCCTAATACCCAACTGACCAAAAAGGTCTAATAAGAAAATGTCAAAAAAATGTGATTTTCTCCGTTTAGTTCTCCAGCCATGAAGCCGACATCCCACAGATTCGTCAAGAACTGGAACCTAACTGACATGATGTCCAACAAGTCCACCTCGCCCTAGTTATTCAACGGTTCTCTAGCGGTGCTGACATTTCCCAAGAGAATTACGAAAGAAAGCTGTTGTCATGCTTTCCAGCAAGCTTACTGTCCTCAACAAACAAAAATAGCTTCGTTGAATGTTTCTCCTCTAACTCGCATGAGACGAAGTCAAGCGTTGATAAAAAAATATAATCGATACACAATTGTTGTACGCATAACTGGACACATTTATGATAAATTTGAACTAATCTAAAATAATCTGTCTGACATAAAAGTGTCCACGTTTTTATACATAAGTTTGTGCGTAACTTATTTTCCGTCGTTATTTTCCATTAAAAAATTCAAAGAAAAGTCAGTGGCGTGAAAATGTCAGAGGAAAATGTTCGGTCATGTGAAGCCAATCCAACGCAACGTAATTTACAGCATTTATTAAACGTTAAGATAATAATTTTCAAAGACCGAAAATGTGACGAGAAAACTCGATCTTGCGCTATTACACCATCTTATTACACGCAAGATACGTAAATCAGGTTACGCAACATATTTCCCAGGTGCTCGTGATAAAGGAAAAAAATTTACCTGGATTCGCGTTTTCTATAGCGTTTCATAAAGTTGGAAAAATACCACGGCGGTTAATAAATCACCCAAAAGCTTCCTAGTCTCGTCTAAGGAAATTAAATCTCGTGTCGTTTTCATACATGCACTGGAAATATTTCAAAACTGTCATTTATTGTTCCGTTCAATATCCGCCAGTCCCACAGAACAGTTTGTCAAGATATAGAATGCCTGCAATCTATAGAAAAGCAGACGACAGAGCAATGAAAGCTATTGTGCAATTGATATAAAGCTACCGAGAATAGCTCTGTCTTTACTGAAGCATGAAACTGAAGTTTCTTACGTATCTTGTTATGAAAATTTGTGCCAGAGAGATAACTACAAAGCTTCGTGGAATGATTATGAAGAAAATGTTAACAGCCCCACCGTTAAGCTTTATTATAGAATAGTAGGTATACCGTTTTTATGCTTGCGTGTGCTTAAGATGAAGGTTAGATTTATAATAGTATGTTTTAACAGGGAGCAATTTCTGTTTACAACGTTCCTTTAGGCGGTTTGTTAATAACGGAAAGGCAATGATTAAATCTTAAAATTCATCGTTGCTTACAAAATTACCCCCTCGCTTCGCTCATGTATTATATAGAAGGTATGTGCAGGTAGGTAGGCACTTTATGAATGCACCTATCCCATCCAGGGTAAATAAATCTATGTGGAGATTGCTATTTGTTTAGTGGAGAAAAGGTGAGTGTTTCTGGCTCGCTGTATCGATGCTGGAAATGGAAAAGGCACTCCCAAAAGAGTAGCCCGCACAAACAGTCCGATCGGAAAAGCGGGCAATTGAAATGTCAGCTCGACACTTTCGTCTTGTTTTATGGCCCATGCATGCGGAAAATGGAAGAAACTCTTCGGAATAAATGCTCTGCCGTTGATTGTGAAGAGTCGAACGGACCAGTGAATTTATCGGCGTAATTCGCAAGGTTCGTCGAGAATGTTGCCAACTGAGTAAACAAATATGAAAAAACGAATCCATTGCAATATACAGGTGTGCACATTCTTTGATTTCTCTCCCTCTTTTTTGTTTATTTCATTTTCGATGGCGAATTAATGATATCTGAACACACGTGCGGCCCAAATATGCTAATGACAGACTTGCAAAAGCCAATTTTCTCCCGTGGCAATACCGCATGAAAAACGCGTTTTCAATAATGTGCCGCGTTACGTTGGTGGCTGAGTCTGGTAGCACACCGGCACGCGTTTTGCGGCACATGATTGATGTGGTTGTTGTTCTCACTCACCGGAAGATGAAGACAGAGGCGACGGCAAGGAGCACAACGACGGAGCTGAGAACGATGCTCAGTATGGCGGTGCCCGTCAGCGCTGAGGACAAAAAAAATGACTTGAAAACTAGCTTGCCTTGCGTTCTAAACGACGAGAGTTCGCAGAAGACGCTTTTTTTGGACACCGGTGTAGCAAGATCAAGTTTGTGAACTATGGGTTTTAAAAGGTCTATGTGCCAAGAAATCTGAGCGTATGAAAAGTGTAGGTCATTTTTTACCATTATTTATTACGCGCAAAACAAGGTGACTTTATGGTTTTTAGATTTAAATCTACTTTATCTAACCTTAGCACTAGTTTTGACAAACACTATTTAAACTGGTGTTTGAATGCTAAGTAAAGAACAACTCAATAACCCTAAATCGTTTTCTAAATAAAATTTCCTTAATAGTTGTTCTTCACTTAGCATTCAAAACCCAGTTTAAATAGTTTTTGTCAAATTTGACGTCTTAATCGATGAAATTTGAATTAGTGTAGAATGGAATTGGTAATTAAATTAAATTTTCTTTCTGTGGAGGTGCCACAATTTAAAAATGTCAAGCGCATAAATTTAAATTTTGCGAGTGGGCGTGTCACATTTCAAGCAGAGAAAATATTAAGAGGGCACTACTTAAACAACGTTTAGACAACATATTAGCATTATTACTTACAAAAATATCACGGTTAAATGTGGTAGATTCTTAGTTATTCATTGCTAACACCAAGTTTACTATGTTGCCAGCTTTCAACACGGCACCACCACCACAATAGACGTTGTTATTGCTACTTAAACTCTATGATACGATTTGAACTCTTTGTCCTAGCAACATCGCTTTGGTTAAGCGTCCTTCTAATGCTTTTGAGGTCTGAGATACACCACCAAGGGGGTTGTAGTGCCTCCATCTTCTTTTCCTGAAGGTTCCATGGAACAATAACCTATTTTTTATTTGGGGCTGGTTTGAACTGTTTAATTAACTCAAAATCTCTTAAAGTGTATATTTTCTGGAAAATTCGTTCGAAATAAAGAAGTTAAAAACTGGATACAACGAAGGAGAGCGGCTTTTTTAAAGGGTCGAAGTTTTTTTTATGCATCGTTTGGCAGTGTTAACAAATTGACCAAATTGAGGGTCCAGAGCTGATTTTTTTTTTTAAGTAGGTACCGAAAAAACGACTTGAGCAGGCTACTTTTACAAAATAATATTTTCTTTTTTTAAACGCGTCAATGTGTGATGAATAAAATACTCAAGGTGAGAAACTTGAGACATGGAGATGCTTGAGCACCATGCTATCGGAGTCCGATAGTATGGTTCGAATCCAATCCAACCAAACCAAATAATTTACAAAAAAAAAAAGTAAAATCCCAAGATTTTTTTAAAATATTGACTCAGCCAAATGCACGCAACAGACCCACGTTGACGCTCCGGTTGCAAGGTAGACGAAAACGAGTGTTTGCATTTTTGATACTTACTGTTATCGGGACAGAGAGAGTTATCATAGCCACACACAGGGGTGTCCATGGGCGGCGTGGTCCTGCCCCCGGCCCAGTAGATCTCCATTTTAGGCACCTGCTCCAGAGTTCCCGTCGCTCCGATGTAGTTGGCTACAGTCTGCGCAGAACAAAAAGGAAACAATCAGCGTGAAAGAGGGTTGTCAAATAAATTGTACGACACACAAGAACAAGATTGAACTAAAAACCAAAAACTTATTTGGAAGAACATTGTATATAATCGTTTTAAGTGTTAAACCCTATAGGGGATAGAGATTATTGATTTTTGGTGTATTATTTTGACAGATATCCATTTTTTCTCGTTACCTTATCGTGTAGGCTTATAATTTAAATATTTCCTTGTGATTTTAGCTATTTTATAATTACAGCTCTATTAAGTAATGACATGCAATGCAAAATTCCTAACAGCCACACGAAACGACAATAAATTTGCAGGGAACCTTGCAAAGCAAAGGGAGTTCTTCTAGAGGTATTTTCGTGCATCTGTATTTAATGAAGTGAAAGGTATACGATCCCGGGAAAAGCTAGTGAATAGGCTAGACTCACATGGTTGGGTCTAAGGTACTGTGTATTCTATATTCTATATGATTTGAATTTTCTTTCTCCGCAGATATCCACAAAAACTTCCTCTGAATTAAATTCGATAGTATCGTGTTCCGTATTCCTGCAGTCGGCTATATTATTATATTTTCAAAAAATAAAATGCTGCCGAATCTGGTTACGATCTTTCTCCTCGGGCATGCATTTTATTTCAGCTGTAGTCATCTGTTAAAAACACCTACAAGCATACATCTTAAAAAATCATTGCCTTTTTGGTGAAGTATTTATTAAAATCTAGATTGTGACAAAATAATCGAAACCCGACCTGTGCGCAGACAATTTTAGGCGCTCGACTATTCCATTATTTATTCTATATTATGTGGGGCGAGAGAAAAAGTATAAAAGTGTCGGTTCATGATGGAAAGCGTCTCCCACGCGGAGACCAATGATAGAGCGCCACAACGCAAACACAACGCGAATTTAAATCACATATTTTGAGGATAAAATAAAAATAAAATTGCAATGAGAACGAAACACCGAGAAGATGACTCGTTTATTCCGTGAATCGCTTTTGGCAGATTGTGGCGAGGATTTCACAATTTTATGACAGTAAAACAGGCAGACAATTTCCTTAAAACTTCATTTTCGTTTGGAGCATCTGAAGCATGATACCGACAAACTAAAATATTGGTTACATATCGCTTCGCAAAATTACCGACGCGAGAAACCTTGAAAAGCCTTCAACCACTATTGAGCGTACAGGATATTTGAGAATGATTCACAATTTCCGATCGCGCCGCGAAGCCAAAAGAAAAACGAACACCAATAGCAGCGCTCGCGTTGCATCGCCAGCGAATCAAAAAGAAATAATATACTTATAGTTTCCTGCGATACTGAACGCTATGTTCTGTGAAATTGGTATCGAAGGTCCATTAGTGCATGTGGAAGAGAAAAGAGTATTGTTGTTCAATGGTTGTCTGGACGTGTGTTTGATGTGGAGCATCTTTATCTCGATGTGTCTTGGACAGATACGAGACGACACCACACTTTTCCACGACAAACGCTAATCCCGATTGAATGCCTTGTAAAACAATCCATCCGGTTCTATAACTATAGTCTGATTCTTACTTCACTTCGGCTTTGTTTGCTATTGGCCTTTCATTCGTTTGCCAGTCATGTTAGACCATCTGAAAGAATTTGTTCGTTGTATTTATTAAACCCGGTTATTTCACAGTTGGCAATGCTTAGTTTGCATAGATTCACGAGTACTGCACTGCACTAGTTCCAAATTAGTTCCAACTATCGAATAATTTAAATTAATTGGCTGTGAGCATTCACATCAGTTTAAATCAAAATGAACGGGCGCAAAATGCTACTCCAATCCAAAAACGAAAACTAAAACTTCAAAAAGTATTACACTTTCAGCTAATCAACTAATTAACGGCTAGTTTTACAAAACCCGGCTAAAAAGGTAACTGCCATTTATCTCATCTCCATGGTCACAAGCAGCCCTGCACTGAGTCAGGTAATTAGATGGGTGACCATCATACACATGACTAGTTCTGTTTGGGAGAGAGGTTGGAGGGATGGAAGTTAGTACAGCAACTTCACTCGCCTTGCTTATCAACCTATCGACAGCATGGGTTTGTGGAGAAATCCTGTTGTTCAAGTTTTACCGTCCTTCGGAAGGGACGTGAAGCCGGTGGTCCACTTGGTGCTCTTCGACAGGAGTACGCTACGTGCCGGCACTGGGTGTCCCCTCCTTCCTTTCTAGGCTAGGTTAGGTTCATCATCATCCACATCATCATCCACTCATTCACCGACGCCATTAGACCAGTGCCACATATCCAGATGTCAAAACAGTGCGTAGTTAAAAACAAAAACAGAAATCCATGGTCATAGCCAAGAAGATACTTCCATTTCTATCTCAATCACCAGTTACCTTTTCAACTGGATATAGTAAAACTGACCCTAAGTCCCATGCTGGCCGAAAACATTTCACAAACCGCGGCATTGACATTTCAATGACCAAGTCATAATTTCACATCGATGACCAATCTAATGCAGCCAATAACCGTGTTGTATTTAAAATTTTATTCTACCTGCAGTACGCGCATGTTTTTGTTCGTTCTCATCGCTCGAATTGTGCCGAGTAGTTTAGTAGTTTTGATAAATTATCTTCGTTGATGGCAGTTATGTAATTGCATAGCCAGCGATTTAAATGAATAATGATAGTAATAACCATAATTACGATGCAATTTCAAATAACTCTGTGCTGGACATGAAATTTGGCAAAAATCTTTGATCTGTGCTTTGTCATCCAGTAATAATGTACTAGTTATTGCAAAATGTAGTAAAAATCACGAGCTAAAACAAACACATGGAATTTGCATCATAAAATACACAAAGTTCTAACACTAAATAGTGAATAGATAGTCAAAAATAGTCAATATTGACATCGATTACTTATTCGAAAATAATTTGAATTTCTATGATTAACCCTTAATAACCCTTGATTAACCCTTATTAACCGTTGATTAAACCTTGATTAACCCTTAGTTAACCAATGATAACCCTGAATAACCCTATCAAGGACAACCTAGATAACGCTATATACAACTGATTCGTGCACAATTTTACAACCATCCCTCTATGTGTTCGGCAATTTGACAAACAATTTTCAATCTACTCTATCCAATATGGCGTCCCTAAAATGTCACATTTGAGTTCAGATAATATGTGTCGAAACAAGACGGTGCGTTTCCCTTAGCCCTTCGTCAGTGACCGACGCCAAGGACACGTGCTGGCAATATCGCTAACCTTGTCTGCCAATCGACGCATACTAATGTGACATGCTCAAAATTGCGCTGACACAAGCAACTTAAGTTCGAGTCACACTGACATTTACAACGATGTGCTGACGGTGGTGACTAATTGCTAATTAGAAACTAACAGATACGTTCAATACAATATTGGCGCGCGAAGGTTGTATCGACTTTCAACTGGTGCATAACTTCCATAAAGTTGCTCTATTTTAAAACGATTTCTTGACTTCACGACCTCGACTTATTTAAAAGTCTTGGCTTAATATTAATTATATGTCTCGTATATGTTGACCTATATCTTGCAACCACTTAATATAATGCTTTTAAACTTAGAAATAGTGCCCGGTTTTCTGATCTTTATTGTGTTAATTTCATGTCCTTGTTATTAAATAAAATTGCTTGAAACGAAAAGATTATAAGATATATATTTTAAAATTGAGTATATAAATATCTTTATAATAGGGTATTATATACCCTACGCTATTTCCATTGAGTTTATAGTATGAGGACCAGCGCTAATGGTTTACTGTCTTTGAGAAAAGGCCGCGAAATGTTTACTTCACCGACAAAAATGGATGGTGCTCCTAGGTGGAGTCACATTCGTTTACAACGTTAAGAAATTAATTTCGTTAATTCTCATAGATTACCCATATTTGAAGCTGGTTAATTAATTTTTATTACTGTTTACCTTAGCAATTTTTACAAATGTATCAACATTTTGAATCGTACTGATTTAATCTTAGAGGTATATTTAAATGGATGGCCGCGAGCGTCATCAGGTGGCACATACCGTTACCACATTACCACTAATAGTCAATAGCTTTCCTGGGTATGGCGCCGGCCGAGACACATTGGATCTTTTCTTCATAATCTTGCTACAAATGACCATTGATTTAGAAGCAGATACATGACTACAGTATTCCACGGAGTTTGTTTATTATACTGAATTTGTAAAGGTTGTTTATATATTTTTATGTTTAACCATGTCTTGTAAATCAAATTGATTTTAAAGACAATAAATACTTACTTACTTACATTGCTCTATCAAGTTTTGTGCACCATAGTCGATTGAAATCGAAAAATACCCTTTTTTCTCATTTTGAAATACAGTTAGTGTCATAAAGGGTAGATATAATCTACCACGCTCCAAAGTATCCGCTAAACTATCCAAACAATTAAAATTGCACGTCATGTTTGCAAAGTCGAGCTACATTTTTTTATCATTAGTGCTCGGGGGATGAAACTCATAATGCAGCTTCTAAAATGTCGAAAAACGGCACGAAGAACTGTGCGCGACTATATGCCAGTATTATAATAAAAAAAACTAAACTACTGTCATATCATTTCATCTACTGTATAAAAGTCATGCATACTGCTTACAGCCAACAAAAAAGTGCTAAATTAATACTTGTATCAGGCGCCACGCCAATCGTCCAGACTCTTTATATTTAAAAATAAAACTCAATTTCCATAACAGATGATTTGCCTCTTTGTGCACCTCTAAACCACCCACTCAAGGGGGATAAATGGGCTGGGTGGCGTCAGGCATGAGGGAGGAGAGGAAAGTCGCAAATTGAATCTGAAGCCTTAGAGAAAATCTAATTTCCTCGACGGAGATCGAAGCGCGGCTCTGTGGGGGATGACCAAGCTAAGTCAGTACACTAATCTTTGCTCATCTTGGCCGCAGCGCTTCCAATACAACCTACTCGGCGGTTTCTTTCCATGTCGCCTTCAGTGATTGGCGGAAACGGAAGCAGAGTTTCCTAAATAAGTAGCGGTAAGCAGATTCAATAATTTCACTCCATGTGACCTACCAGGTTGACTATAGGACATTATTAATCATTTGAAATATCATTAAAATTGCTGAAATAGCATTCAAAATTACCCTCGAAATATGTGTAAACAAAACTGGCAACGTACCTATCGCGCAACATTTTAAAACTAACAATATCCGAAAACATTTTAGAACGCAACTGAATTTAATCGTGTTTCCTTGAAACCAAACAATTTAATTACGCCGCATTTCGTGGAAGTGAATGCACTACGGTTATTATTTCTTAACGTTGTATGGCTTGTTACATAACTAGTATTGTAACAACAGAAGTAAAAAAAACACTTACGAGCATTGGACGAGCATTGCTCATTATTACGTTGTCTCACTTTAGGAGAGTTTGAGGTCGGTAAAAACCGCGCAACATTGCACTCGTCTCCGAGTTGAAAATAAAGACACACGTATGCAACCACTTAGTTCGGTACTCCAAACTCTCGATGAAAATAAACAGATAAAGCATATGTACAGCAATATAATTGTACGCGAATTGCTTCTTTTTCAACTTTGAGACGGAAAAGAATTCCGGGAATTCACATAATGTACATATAAAGATATTCAACCATACAATAAAGAAATGCTGCTTGCATTGACCGCTACCGTTTTACTTTATTCTACTGTAACAGACCATCAAAAATTCGTGTACCATGAATTGAAAAGTGGGAACTATAACTGGGACATCCTGGTATATGAATTTATATTTCGACTATAAATCACAGTAGTCTATGACATCGTTCACGGTTTGACTTATTTCAAACTAAAAAGTTCCTGGGAACACGTAATTTTCTTTGAATTGTTATTTTTCTTGGCATTCAAAAACCAACTAGGCGAAATTTTCGAACCTGCGATTTTATCATTTATATAACTATTGTAGATAATTGATAATTTTCGATAATGTACACTTACCCTGAACGAAAATGTGTCCTTGTCCATGTCCATTAGCGAGTAGTCCGCGATTCGATCCCCGTTTGCGTCGATAGTCACCGATCCTGAGATGCCTAACAAAGAAAATGTACGACGTTAACACATTACCAACACTCGCCTGTCCCTGAGAAAGAAAATGTGGAAACTAGCTTTCATATTGGGTTTTCTGGCGAATCCACTTGAGAAATGAACAGACGTTAGCAGGATCTGTTCCATTATTTTTCCATGCGTTTTAAAAAGGCCATGGGTACGCTTAAGATAATATATAGCCATCCAATTTTGGGACAAGAATATCATGGAGAGGAAAATAAGTGTGTTACCATAAGTGTTCCACCCAATGGTGCATTGTGAAATTGCAATAATTCTAAAAGAAACTCGTTCTGTGCTGTAAAAAATAATAATAAGATGTGAAATGCGCGGTCTAAAAATGTTCTCCTGGTTTTCAACAATCTCACATAAAAGGTGAGTATATATTGGCAATAAAAGAAGGCGTGATAGAAATTTCTTTTTGGTCTAGAAAATCTAATGTTTGCAGAAGTCGTTTACACCACCCGTAACGGTACTTTCTTCGGGACATCTTCAAGAATGTCAATATTTGTGATAGGATACGAATCATATTCTGCGTATAGGCAAAGAATCAACATACATATGCAAGAATCAATGTAATTTGTGTGAAAAGAATGTAGAAATACATGGACATGTGTAAATAGCGACATAAAATTATTGTAATCTCAGGTTTCTTTTTTATCACGTCACGAAACGGCGTGCCGTTTCTTCAGTGGAGCAGAAAATACTTATCGCACCCGACCGATTTTCACTGAGTAGGAAAACGCGTGAAATTCATTCCAGTTCATCCATCGCCTAGAATCTAACACTGAGTCATGTCCGGTCTTAATAGCATTGCGTTTGGAGAAATATAGAAACGATTTAACTTTCTTAGTGCCGCCTTCGGTTAATTTTACGCTTAAACGCGTTTGCTGTACGTCACATATATTGATTCTCACCATAAATAGTTTGAGTATAATTCTGCTTTAGTGTTCTTAGCACACATAAAAATTTCGACAAATAGCAACTTAAAGCTGCCTAGACGTCTTCTATTTCTAGAAATATTTTCATACCTAATGGATCAGAGTATGAAGCATCAATACACATAGGAATCACCGACATTATTGTCAAAACATTTTATTCTGTTCAGCTAGAGAACAGACTTTACCGGCAGAGGCACCACGGGTCAATTTGAGGTGACATGTGTGCTAACTGTCATTTTTTCAAACAAATTGTCTTAGCTGATGTCCGCCATTTCCATTTTGCTCTAAAGCTTTTATTGTGCCAATATATTTTGTTTTTCGAGCTATTATAAGTATTTTTCTACCAATTATAGCTATCTTGGGAATCCGTTTAAAGATATGGTAAGTATTTTGAAATCCCGCTACTGAAATCCCGCTACTAAAATGTAATCCTCAAATTCGCAGCAATGTAGGAGAAATCCCTGTGCCGGTATCTTCTCTCACAGGCTAGACTGAATGGTGAAGCAATGTGAAATTATTCATTCCGTAATTTTTTCTTGTTTTTTCCTAGCAATCCCTTGCCGTAGTTTCATGAAATGTCAATTAGTGGCATACTGTGCCTTTCAAATAATTATACCACCACCTTCTTTAATCGTGAGCTCAACCTAAAAATATGATTGATGGTACCAAAAAGCGTAGTTTGAATAGAAGTGATATCTTACAATTACAACCCACCATAACAAGGATACCAGACTGTTAATTAAATCTATTCGGCAACTGGAAGAAGTTGAAGACACCGGTCTGCTCCTAAGCATTAGTCCGTCTTACATTATTCATTTGCCGGATGGAATGAAACTTATTTATCTCTATAGCTAGAATCCTTTATCAGCGCCCGGAATCCAAAGTGGTGTACTTAAAACCAACGATATCCATTTTATTACCGCTTTTTTCGTTTTTCCTGCCATTCAGCGAGCGTATCGGGGTTAAGCTAACTCCGGCCGCGTACCGAATCGCGGCCATGTTATGACAAGGGTACGTTGTTCACGGGCGAGGAGGGTCAAAGGGGGTTCGGTAGACAAGGGGGGCAATGTTTGGAATACTGATCTAATGTGACTCTGTGAGCTTTGTACTGAGCCACCTGACAGGTTGATGCAACTTGTGTATTACCTACACAATGCATTTGCTAGAAAAGATTACAGATTTAGCTACAGATTTACGGTGGAGACTAGCGTAACGCTGTGATTCGGACCAACGTGACAGGAATTGCTGGTACGTTATTTGGTCAATGTTATGAAAAATAAGTATCCGCTCTAGAAAGGAAAAGAAATGAAAAAAAAAAATATTATATCATGCTGATCTAATCGAGATTATTGGTGTTCTAGCTTTAAAGCTGTTGACGACCTTCTCCTTGAAAATAATCTTATTTGATAAAAATATATAAAATTCGATCCTCGAGCTGTGCAAGGTTGCCAATAACAAAAAAGTCGCTCGGTGGATGGTGGATAAATCAAATTTGTCTTCGTAGCTTCTAGATCTAACTTTAGATGTGTTCGGTGCGGCGCTATGTAGTGATTGTATACGAAGAATGAAAATTGCGGTTACCTCGAATAAGCCAAAGAAAATTCTAATGAAAATATTTTCGCAACATCGTGCCTGAGGTCGTCATAGCTTTCAAGTTTTTGTAGGGGCGGATAATGGTAATCAACAGAATGCTCCCGGGGAATGCAAACAAATTAATTTACCAGAAACACACGACTTGTAAGGAAAGAAAAATCTTGCAGGAATCGCACCTCTTTCGACACATTTAAGCGATCAATATTTCATCGTTTCAAAAACAGAAAATATGTGAAGATTTACATTCTTCTGTCACTTCCACAGCCACATTTTTCTGACTATATAAATAAAACGCTGTAAATTAATTTCCCAACATAAATGCTACATTTTACGGATGGCTTCATACCGCTGTTTGATGTCCAGTTCAGAACGTGGTTATAGCTATTTATAGTTTTCCCGAGAGGAAAGTTATCCATAAAAGTGCTCGAGGCCACAACATCCAACGATTCAACCGGCTTCAACCATTAACGTGTAATCCTAAAGATGACCATGCAAAATAGACAAAATTTCGAGCACTGCCACATCAAAGACACGCAATCTCATCATAGATCCAAGAAAAACCCGTCAACGTATTTCTCTTTCGTCAAAGGTTTTGTAATGAGTTCACCCACAATATAAACCAAATCGCAAAACCTCCTAGCTCAATATCTGGCAAAGTCTCTACATGAAATATGCATAATTCATATTTGTCAGGACGAAGGATAGCCGCTTCTGTGGAGAGATGACACTGCCGCAAGTTTCCATAGATAGCTCAGCACAGTCTCGAACTCGACGGACCGACGCGTCAAACGCAGCTGGTTTCGGCGCCAGGTGTGGCCGCAGGATTGGTTCCTGATAGCAAACTGTAAAGCCTAACTACTGTTTCACGCATGCTGTATAAACTGGGCAGCTATGCCTGCCACAGTACCACACCACCGATATGCATGTTTCTGCGTGCCACAGCTCCAGGACTTGCTTCAACTTCTGATGCATTAGTTAAATGTGTGTATGTGGTTGAGTGGGTGAATTGGGATACCTGAAAATGCTTCGCTTTGGTACGCGTACATTCAAGGAACGCGATGCTTATCGCAATATACAAAGATATTAGAAACTTCGAGTTATGTGGTTGAATTTGAGCTTTCCAGTTATACTTCATCTAAAAATCTATTGATTCTTACCGTATATAGCTAAGAAAAATCACTAACTCGTTAATTATTGTGAAAACTATCCGTCAGCAAATATACTGTGGCTAAATTCAAGGTCATTCCTATTCAAAAGCATGCATGCCTGTTTTCTCCGCTAACTTCTGACAGTATTGATTGACATATTTTGATGAAAAATGTGTCCTTTGTTACTTTTAGAAAATGGTTGCGAAAACAAGGACATAAATCAAGACATCGTTAGACAATAATATTTTCAACTCAAGATTGTCATCCCAGTGCTCTTCAACTTCAGAGATCTGCCAATCCACGGCAGCTTCTGTTTGCTTTACTTTTTCACTGGCACTTTTGCTGAATGGCTGAATACTTGCACTGACTGACAAAGTTGAGTTCTAGCTCGTTCGCAATTACATCTGATTAGTTAACAGAAATTACCTTGAAACGTTCGGTTCCACATGTTCTTCGTGATGAGCGCTCCGTCCATCTCAGAGCCCCCTTCGGTAATGGTCTGGTTCAAAGCCAGCGAGTAGAGAATGACGGCGTCGTAGAAAGCGGTGACGAAAGTGGATACGGTCTCGTTGCCGAAGTCGTAGTCGTACTTCCTGAGCGCCAACTCCTTGACCTCGTCGGAAAATGTGCGGTAAAGGGTGTTGTTGGGGGTCGCAGCGGTCACTGTCAACAGCGCCGAGTAGGCCTTCTTCGCGCGCTCGTTGCGAGCATCTGTGTCGGTCTTCACGTGCCACGGTTGCAGACTGTCCTCGGTCATGCTGTAACAAAGGAGAAGTCCAAGGTCATGATGTTACAGGCTGTCCAAGGCCAAGTCACAAGCGAGATGCTTTCAAAGTGTTAGTATAATAACGGCAATACTTCTAAGGCGATTAGTTAAATTAATTAATTAATTTTGTCCGGTATCCGGATATAAAATTTAAAATAAAATAAAATGTATAAATATATCAAATATGATACAGTTTTCCCAAATGTTGATTTAGAATAACAACCATTGCTGTGAAAATGAAAACATAAAAACATACATACACACCATATAAAAAAAAATATATACATTATACACATATACATAAATACATTTTAAACATATATTGTCATGACATAATGTCATGACATAATGTCATGACATAATGTCATGGCTCTTGACATTTCTTGTGGCCCCCCTGTGTAGCTGAAAATAAGTATCAAATAAACACATATCCGTAGGTTGTTTCCAGCAAGAATAAGAGCGAAAAATATCTTGACAATTTATTATTTTGTGCTTTTTACAGAATCCCAGTTCTCTTCATTCCTGTCTCACATGGTTTCGTGCAATATGAAGACAGATATGACAGGTATATTTAAAATAATGAAAAAGTGTCGCCATGTTGATATAATATTTGTAATGTTTATCTCGCTGTGCTCATATTTTCTTCAGGCGATCTAGGTAATGCACTCGTTGACCTCAAGAAAGCGATGCTTTCCTTTCACCTTACTTTTTCACTTGTTTCTAATTTAATATTGGGAAAAGTAAATGAATAAGAAAAATGATTTATCAGTGAGGAAGAATATCTCAAAAAGTTTTAAAAAATGCGAATGTAGACTGTGGAAAAGGCTTGAACTTTTCTGAAATGAAATGAAAAAAAAAATTTGATAATTAATTGTTTGAACGCTAAAAATATTTTAAATACAAAACCTTTTTTTTTATATAGTTACGCTCATGTACGCTGGATGGCTTATAAACTCTCTTTTTAATGTTATTTGTTTAAAGAACAACACACTGCATTTAGTATTTTATGTAGTTGATAATTTTGTTACGCTACCATTTAGTTTTTACCGCGAACTGGATTGGGACTCATAATTGTAACTAAAGCCCATTTTAAAGAGAGAATTTACCTTCAGAGTTCAAGCTTTCGCAGAGCGAGCAGCAAAAGTAATACTTATATGTGTGCACATCCAGCGCTGGGATGAAAATTCTAGCCAAGCAATTAACAGTTTTAAACTACCGCTCGAGCATTACTTTTTTACATGACATCAAATTGTACGATTGAGTGCTGTAGGTACCAAAAATTAAAGCACATCATTGATGGCCTGGATCTGTCATTCCGTATGTTCTCCAATGGGATCCGAATGGATGAGAAAATGCTTAGTGGTGTGTGTGTGCGTGTATGTGTGTGTTAACAATACGAAGAAAACAACCGAAGCAATTATCGCTGTTAGCTGGGTACTCTGAACTCCGAAGTGTTCGCACCAGAAGGTGCTAATGGGGAAGTAAAGAGAAAATTAAACTGCCGCATGGAAAAAAAAAATTGAGATTGCTTTTCATGAGAAGGTGAAATTTAGAACGATATCACCGTGGGTGTATACGATCACGATTTTGTGGTAGCTAGTGAAACTATACCCAGGAGTTTTTTTTTACACAGCACCAAATGTCCATTTCGCATAAAGCCATTTTAATTGTGTTACTCGAATTTTATTTCGAATAAAAGTCCATTTCTGCGCTGAAAAATAAATTTTGTTACCGGTTGAAAATGCTCGTTTTTAAAACGCTCTAGACATTTCATTCTCCTTGTTTAAAAATGTATAAACAGCAAGAGGTCCGTTTAGTTTCTTGGGCAATCATAAGTTTTCATATTAATACAAAAAATAGAACGTTCACCCACTCATGCGAAAGTGTTATTCGCATTAAAATCTCATTTATATTTAACTCCCTTGAGAAAACGCGAGTCAAGCCAGATTTATACCGGAGAACCGTCTCGAAAAACGCTTTTCTTAAAGAATAATCGAGTTGCGAGGAAAACATGTCGCCTTTTCCCGCAAATTAGGTTCAAAGCCAACCCGACTTTTTTTAACAATTGAAAAGAAATGTAACTAACTTGGTATTAAAGACGGAAACTGCTTAGAGCCAATAGCTGCAACATGACTTGAATTAAATTGCCTACTTGTGTCACCCAGTGATCTAGAAGCAGGTGTCAGAAACCAATAAGAAAGTTTCCTAACGTGCGTGAGAACGTCACACTCGGCAATGGCGAGGGGTTGTCAGGGAGCAGGGAGGCGGTCAGGGGAGGGGGGCAATCTATTGATGGACCAGTCCAGGCAACCAGGCGTCCTGTTGCCTCGTGCGATCCTGTCCGAAATTTCGAATCATCGATAGCTACAAATCTCTTTCGTGGGCGAGACGTATCCTGTGTTTAGGGGAGAAAGTGCCCTTTGTCTGAGAAAACTGACAAAAGAAAATTGAAGCTCGGATATAAAAATAAATATAACGCCTGTCCAAACTTATTTCAAATATACACCTCACCTGTCAGCTGTTTTGGGCCTTTCGAGTGAATACCACCTGGCATATGAGCATGACAAGACCCATGTCGGCAAAATACATAACTTTTGTATACGAAAAACAAAAGTTGTAAACTGCTCAGATCCTAAAAGCCACCCAGAATCAAATGAAATGCTGATAAGAACGAGGTAGCTTTGTTCTCTATTTTCTTTGCCTTCTATTCCACATTGTTGAATAAACGAGGGACAGGGACTCGATGAAATTAATCTTCCCAGAGATTCAAGACCAGGATCTAATTGTGCAATTAATTCCCCCAGAAGAAGACATGGCGACGTAATAAGCACCGGGAACGACCTGATCCCCTTCCACGCGTCCCTAGTGGCTTGGCAGAAAATAGTTCACCATTTCTGTGTCATACCGCTAGTCTCTAAGTCTATGCTATTACGAAATAGTTCGATGAAGGTACTGACGCATGCATTTTTCTTACACTTTTTAACCTAGGGAGAGAATCGGCCACTCTATTGCCTCGTATGAAGTGAAGAGATTGCAACCAACGAAGCCATGTCAACGTTACGGTTCGATCGAGATAAAATTAAATTACAAAGAAACAAAGAATTGAAGCTATAAAATTGATCGTGAAACATGATTTCTTGCAAAATATTCCATACATATGCAACTTTTACTGTCATCGCGTGGATGCGTTTCATCTGCTTTTATTTCCGTCTCTTCTCGTGCGGCTCCGCCAAAATAGTGTTACGATTTTTACGACCGGCACAGGCATGGAGCTTGGTACAATGAAGATTTGTGCAAACACCAAAATCAAATAAAACGAAAATATCTTGATCGGAAAGAGGGTTCGAATTCTCTGAGTAGAGTTTTATTTATAGATAGAAAGATGGATGAACTTCAATAAAGTTGAGCCAATGCTAAACGAAAAGTGTTGGAATGTTCAGTCGAAACTTGCCCATTGCATATTGGGGTAATAAATTTAGATTGGTCTGTTCCCGAAAGTACTACAAACGGATCAACACTTAGTTTCCGAAATCTCACAAAAACTTTGCTAAATTAGACTGGAATACGTACCTAAAGAGACTTCAAAAGTATAGGGGAAAAAAATTCATTATCACCTATTTCGTTTCATTAGTCATTAATTTCTTGTCGTTTGTTGTTGTCTCCTGTTTGTGTATTTTTCTCGGAAATTTCTTTTAAGTCGTTGTTTGTGTGTTCATCTTTTTGAGTTTGTTACGCGTAGTTTTTTTTTTTTTTTTTTTTTTTGAGGAAGTATCATTTGTATTAACGTTTGTGTTAGCCAGACGAAATGTCCGTTAAATTCTAATTTTTTCATAGGGGCAACAGAAATATCACTTCAAAAAAATATCAAGAATCTCCACCCAACCAAGTAGGTATTTAAGACTAAATTTATTTTTTTATCTATTTTAACTAAAAGGCAAGAAGCAAAAACAATCGTTACTAGTGGTAATGGAAAAATCCCCTTGAAAAATATCTAATATTGCACCAGCCAATAAATTAGGCAAACATTAGGCAAATTAGGCCTTCAAACAAATACATTAAAATTTTAAACTTTTTTTTTAAATTAATCCGTGTTATTTTTAGGCAATTTTCTTATATAAAAATGAGAATAAAACGTGTGACCGACCTGTTGAAAAGCTCGATATTGAAGAAGACGTACTCCCCGCTGCCAACCATGTTGAGCTCTTCTGCGGCCAGTAAAATCTCCCTCACCGTCTTCGGATTTGCGCACACCACCACGACTGTAACAAAAGGAGAAGCATACGTCACGACCCCTGTCGGAAAATGTCGGGAAAGCTCTCGCTCTCTCTCTGTCTGTCTCCCGAATTGCTGTCAACAAATCAAGCGCGAGTGCTCGAGATTATCAAGTTGCACCAGCTCAAGATCATAATTGTAATACCTAGCGAACAATCGTGCGCCAGGGTTTCTGTTGTTTTCAACAAGCTGGAAACATGTCAACCCACGCGTGGTTTAGTCAGAGGGCAGAGCTTCTAGTTGGGCTTCAATTGTGATTTGCTATAGCGGGAATCAGGACACAAATCACGAAACGAGCTGGAACGAAAAGTTGCTACACGTACCTTGGGTATGGAGGCCTATTGAGTTTTCACTGCTGAACAGTTTTTTTTTTATCAGTCAGAAGTTGGGCTCTTAACGTGATTGCATAGTTCAATCATCAAACGGATCTACTACGAATAATTCAGAGAGTTTTTACGAAAACTTTTATGTGTATAAAAAATATAGGAAATATGTGTGTGCGTGGAAAGCTTTCATTGTGTACGCATACTACCTTAGTCGTAATTTTAAGCCGTGCTTCCTTAGCCCTTATGTTAAGCCGTACTACCTTAGCCCTAATTTTAAGCCATGATACCTTAGCCCTTATGTTAAGCCGTGCTACCTTAGCCCTAATTTTAAGCCATGATACCTTAGCCCTTATGTTAAGCCGTGCTACCTTAGTACTAATTTTAAGCCGTGCTTCCTTAGCCCTTATGTTAAGCCGTACTACCTTAGCCCTTATGTTAAGCCGTGCTACCTTAGCCCTAATTTTAAGCCATAATACCTTAGCCCTTATGTTAAGCCGTACTACCTTAGCCCTAATTTTAAGCCGTACTACCTTAGCCCTTATGTTAAGCAGTAGTATCTTAGTCCTAATTTTAAGCCGTGCTACTTTAGTCCTAATATTAAGCCGTGCTACCTTAGCGCTAATGTTTAACTGTTTTTGCGAATTTGGCCGCCAAATGACATATTTATCGAAAAAATTGGAGGATGCTACTGGGTGGAGTCACCATCGTTTTAAATACTCAGAAACTTTATTTCGTTATTTCTAGCAAATTACTCGCATTTAAGACCGGTTTAGGTGCAATTCATCGTTATTAATGCTAACTGCAACGGTTGATAAATTAGTTTCTATATGTTGAGAATTTTGAGTTTGTTTTACAGGATGGGAACAAGTGCCATCAGCTGGCAACTGTCGGCCAACCGACCGGCTCGTTAGCTCAGCAGAAAGTTTAACATTAAAGCTGGTCCTCCAACCATACCTATAAACTCAATAGTGAAAGAAAGAGCTTGGGTGAATTCCAAAAAAAAAATGTATAAATGGTAAAATGATAGACAGAAAACCACATCCCCTTCTGAAGTATCTGTACGTGAACAGCCACGACAGTCGTGTGTCGCAGGCGTCGGCTCTGAAAAGCGGCTGATCTGCAGAAAAAGCACGCCTCACCAAAATGGGTTCGTAAAAACGGAGTTAAAGATGAGTGCGTACATCGCCACGCTTCGATTTATAGAGTGCGTGAATTGCGTTGACATTGCGCGATTGGCCGTTGTGAAATTCCGTGCCAGCGTACTTGATAGTTTTGTACACATTTATTAGTACTTCACAGTAATGTTAATGTAGGAAAGATTAAACAAACTTGATATTCATTACTGTTTCTTGAAAGTTAGTTTTTTTTTTTATTGTGTTTTGTAAATAAATGGGTGGTTTCCGTGTAAGAAGGCCGTTGTCTCAATTTTAGTGTTAGGTGGTCAAAACTGGCAGATGTGCAAACATGAACTTTCACTGGTCCTATCTAAGAATCAATAATTTCATATCAGATACAAACAAAAGAAAAAAGAAGACGAGATAGAAATTAAGTGAATAAAAATTCGACATTTTTTACTTTCACTGCAGAAGCGTTTCATTTTGGACCTTTGTTTATTTCAAATTTATATGCAGTGAATTAAAGTATAAACTCGACCTCTGACTTTCCCAGCACGCGAGTCTGAAACTTGTAGCGCCTTTTTTAAACTGGGTAGACGAAGCCAATAAAAAAAATATATATTGCAATATGATTCTTTACATAGTCATAAAGTTTCCAGCACATCAAAATTGCCCCATAAAACTCGTAAATGTCGAGAAACGATTTTTTTTCCTAACTCTTAAAATAGAAAACTCGTAGGTAGTGCTATTTTCCATACATGCAAATTTAAGCTTAGCATGGTTAGCATAATTTTTCACGAATCCTAACAGTAAAGTACTCGAATGCATATGATTGCTACTGGAAATTCACGACAGCCTTTCCACCACGTCGAGAAGCACATTAGTGTCAATTGTCAATTTATCAAATAACTCCCTGGAACATTCTTCAAGCGCTGAATTTGTTCGCTTCAGCGACGAATGGTGGCGTTGCTTGCCTTTTTTCTTGATTCTGTCACTTATAAATCGGAATATTTTGGCAGAACACCCAAAAACCACTCTAAAGGTGAACAAATTCAGTCCGTTCTCTCTAAAATATGAAATAAAGTTCGCTCTGAGACGTGGGGTAGAAATATAACAATGTTGTTTGGAGTGTGACTGAAACAGATCATTCAAAAGAAAGCATGCAGTTTTTGATTAGATTCGTAGAAAGAACTAGCGAACAACATACAGAAAAACATCATGCTTACATTTTGCACGAGCTGCTTTTATCAAGTGACAAAAAACTGATTCAAATGTCATGTACAGGTTTTCTTGCTTCTCCAAAAGTAGTTACCTAAATAAATAGAATATTTTGGTTGGAACTTGCAATATTTTCAACGATACTGATTACAGTTCCAAATGCCAACTACGAATGATATTCAATGCTAATCACTGTGTGCTCACATGTGAAATTAGTAACATGGGGCAGGGAAAAAAACATATAATTTCCAATCTCCTTTGTCCGAAAATGCTTCAATTTTGGGGTGGTGTTTACTAGCAATAGAAGCATGGAAAAAATCTAGATGCTTACTTGTAAAGCTTAAAGTCGTAGAAGTCTATGACTGAACAAGTTTTCAGAAAGGAAAAAATTTGCTAATACAATTCCAGAGTGTGCATCAATCAGTATCAATAGTATCAGTATCAGTATCAGTAGTATTATCAATCCTTGACAAGTGATTTGTTTGAAATCTCGCAGTATTTATATTTTACCGCACTGTGGATGATGGTAAATAAGTGTTAGTTTCGAATGAAGGAGGAGATCCCCAGTGCCAGATTGGCGGAAGTTACGAAAAACGATGCACCCGAAAATGTGGTGCTTCTGTACCAATATATGCTGTCAAGAGGTAATTAAGCAAGATGAATAAAGGTTTTGTATTAACTTCAGTCTCCCCAATCCCTTTCTCGGGCAGAATAGGGCCATACTTGCAATTAACTATAACGGATAGCACTAGACAAATGTTCTCTCAAAAACCTCTGCTTGAAATAGGTGAGTTAATTAATCTCTACAAAGCTTCGCGAAAATCAGAGGATCAGAGTAGACGGGCCGACATTTACGAAGACATTACGAAGGCCGAAAAAAAAGCGACCAGTCAGCACTACGCGCAGTATCAGTGCCTTTGGCTTTGCGGTCACAATTTATTTTCACCCAACGTTGGCCATGTTGGTTATGTGTAGATACTCAACACCTCAAAGAGAGATTCTCTAATACACATTTCTAGTACGATATGTGAGGGAAAACTGACAACCGCACCACAAGGACCCAAAGCCGAAAATGTCACTTTTAAACGTCGTGCGAACCCTGTCAAGTGGAACGAACTCGATCAGATGAGACCTCAAGCGTTTCGTTCAAAGTGTCGGCAAACCGACGCCTAACGCTCGATGCCCGATAGAAGAGATGAAGTCTGGACGTCGATCAATCAAAAGCAACAGTGTAATGTGATGGGCATGGCTAAATTTGAAGAGGCTGGTAGAATTGGGTTTCGGTTGGGATGTTTTATGTGGGAAGTTTGTTAAAAAATGTGTTGTAGTGTTGAAAGCAGGGTGGAGGTGCCGTGGTGGAGGTGCCATGGTGGAGCTGCTTTGGTGGAGATGCCATGGTGGAGCTGCTCTGATGGAGATGCTTTGGTGGAGATGCCATGGTGAAAGTGCCGTGTATTATGCTTATATCATGAAAAAAAATGTTATAGGTAGAACATCGTTTGAAACACGTTAATTAAGTTTAACGAAGAGGATTCATTAGAAGCAGGAAATATCTACAAACGTTCTTAATTCAGCTCTTCAATTTTCATATATTTTTCCTCAAATATTAATAAGATTTCAAAGCGTACACGCGAAACGATGCACACGCTGTTTGCCTCTCAAACAAGAAGCAACATTCGTCATATTTTCATCTCGAGTCTCTCAGACTTTGCATAAATGAACGAAACGTCTCGAAAAGGAATCAGCTGTGCATTCTTCTTTTCCAAATGCCAGTGACGTTGTCAATTTTCCGGTGCGAGGTTCCGCGAATGTTTCAAGAAAGGCGGAGGTGCGGCGCCGTCGCGCCCCGCGTCGGCGTCGGCGTCGGCGTCGGATTAAGATCAAGGCGTCGATCTCATCAACGTCAGATGTTTGCTCGGGCCGGTGAACACAGCTCCGTGTCTTGCGGTCTCATAAAGTGAGTTTACGAGACGTCTCCGCCTATAAAACCTGGCCACATTCGAGAAAATCTGTCCTTGGGCAAGGCTCGAAGCATATGGCGCGTGTAAACTTGATCCACGCGATGGAAGTGTACGAAAGTAGTCTTCTAAAATCCAACTAACGCGTGTAAAAGGGCTAAAATTAGCCGAGAAAGTTGGTGCAATAAAGTTTGAGACTGGAACTAGGGCTTTCATGGGAGTGGTAATGAAAAGGAGCTGACTACTCACTTTCTGTCAACGAGCGCAGAATAATTTACTTTTTGTTTTATTTTCATTTCCAGAGATTCCGGGAGCACTTTCGCTTCACAGCGAGCTCAAAAGAGTGCAAGGAGATGACGCTAAGTGAAAACAAGTAAACGAAATGCCATAGAAAGAAATGTAGCAGATCCAATATCAGGATCGTTTTGGGTGACTCGTTTGCGAAAACACTCTTTATCGGGAGCAAATTTGTAAATTGACTAAAAATGGCAGGTCGTTGATGGAAAACGTGGAAATGTACAGCAGAACGCAGTGCATCAGAGCGATCAGAGGTACCAGTTGAAAAAAGACAAAGAATCTGTTTGAAGCCAAAACTATTCGTTTGCATTCGAAACAGGAAAACAGACGCAGCTGAGTACGATGTTAACATATTTGCAGGTGATAAAACTCTAGAGTGAGTAAAAATAGTTTCGGTGATAGTACAAACGCATTGCGTGTTCAAGTAATAGCTTCGTGCGTCTAAGGCACTTAGGATCTGCAATTTATTAACATGCAAAGTATTTTGTGATGATATCCGAGTGGTTTTTAACTATTTGTTCTAGTGATACCTAGATTCTAGGGAAACGGGGAGAGTTTTGTCATAAAATCTCTTTCTGTCTCCTTTCAGTTTGCCGAGAAGAATTCATATTTAGAAAGGAAATGTCATCCACCGCTTCTTTTCACTTCTAATTTTCCCGTTTTCAATCTTAGAAGAGCGGCTAACACGAAAGCAGGGCTTTATTATCTAAACCATGAACCCTCCTCATCGCGATTCCGAATCTTTAAAAATGTAAAGACGGTGTTTGATGAGCTTGGAAAATATGAATGAATATTTTACTAAGTCCTCACGGCAGGGAGTTTTGCCCCGACTTATTTCTAGACGCTAGTAAGTCAAGTAAAATCAAAATCATCTCAGACCTTAATCCGTAAAAATAAAATGCTTTGCGTCGCTAAATAAAGAGTAGACGATGGTATGAATTATAAACATTCGGTTTTCTTTATTGTGAAATTTTTGTCTTGCATTATCATTTTTATGTGATTTCGTGAGTATATTTTCCTGGCTAGTAGGTAGGTTGGTAGGTAGGTAGGCTAGTAGGTAGGTAGGTAGGTAGGCTAGTGGGTAGGTAGGTAGGTAGGTAGTTAGGTTAGGTTAGGTTAGGTTCGGTTAGGTTCGGTTAGGTTCGGTTAGGTTCGGTTAGGTTAGGTTAGGTTAGGTTAGGTTAGGTTCGGTAAGGTTCGGTTAGGTTCGGTTAGGTTCGGTTAGGTTCGGTTAGGTTCGGTTAGGTTCGGTTAGGTTCGGTTAGGTTCGGTTAGGTTCGGTTAGGTTCGGTTAGGTTCGGTTAGGTTCGGTTAGGTTCGGTTAGGTTCGGTTAGGTTCGGTTAGGTTAGGTTAGGTTAGGTAAGGTTCGGTTAGGTTCGGTTAGGTTCGGTTAGGTTCGGTTAGGTTCGGTTAGGTTAAGTTAGGTTCGGTTATGTTCGGTTAGGTTCGGTTAGGTTAGGTTAGGTTAGGTTAGGTTAGGTTAGGTTAGGTTAGGTTAGGTTAGGTTAGGTAAGGTTTGGTTAGGTTAGGTTAGGTTAGGTTAGGTTAGGTTAAGTTAATAAATTTAAAAAAAAAATATATTTAAAAAAAATTCCAAGAATTATTATAAAAAAAATTTAATTTTTGGAACTTTTTATATTGAAAAAAATAATTTTTATTTTTTTTATTTTTTTTATCTTAAAAAAGTATTTTAAATAGTTTTTAAAAAATGAAAATAAAAAATTATTTCATGAAATTTTCATTTTTTTTTTTTTAGGTTAGGTCAGGTTTGGTTCGGTTAGGTTCGGTTAGGTTCGGTTAGGTTAGGTTAGGTTAGGTTAGGTTAGGTTAGGTTAGGTTAGGTTAGGTTAGGTTAGGTTAGGTTAGGTAAGGTTAGGTTAGGTTAGGTTAGGTTAGGTTAGGTTAGGTTAGGTTAGGTTCGGTTAGGTTCGGTTAGGTTCGGTTAGGTTCGGTTAGGTTCGGATAGGTTCGGTTAGGTTTGGTTAGGTTCGGTTAGGTTCGGTTAGGTTCGGTTAGGTTCGGTTAGGTTCGGTTAGGTTCGGTTAGGTTCGGTTAGGTTCGGTTAGGTTAGGATAGGTTCGGTTAGGTTCGGTTAGGTTCGGTTAGGTTCGGTTAGGTTCGGTAAGGTTCGGTTAGGTTAGGTTAGGTTCGGTTAGGTTCGGTTAGGTTCGGTTAGGTTCGGTTAGGTTCGGTTAGGTTAGGTTCGGTTAGGTTCGGTTAGGTTTGGTTAGGTTCGGTTAGGTTCGGTTAGGTTCGGTTAGGTTCGGTTAGGTTTGGTTAGGTTAGGTTAGGTTCGGTTAGGTTCGGTTAGGTTCGGTTAGGTTCGGTTAGGTTCGGTTAGGTTCGGTTAGGTTCGGTTAGGTTCGGTTAGGTTAGGTTCGGTTAGGTTCGGTTAGGTTCGGTTAGGTTCGGTTAGGTTCGGTTAGGTTCGGTTAGGTTCGGTTAGGTTCGGTTAGGTTCGGTTAGGTTCGGTTAGGTTCGGTTAGGTTCGGTTAGGTTCGGTTAGGTTCGGTTAGGTTCGGTTAGGTTCGGTTAGGTTCGGTTAGGTTCGGTTAGGTTCGGTTAGGTTCGGTTAGGTTCGGTTAGGTTCGGTTAGGTTCGGTTAGGTTAGGTTAGGTTAGGTTAGGTTAGGTTAGGTTAGGTTAGGTTAGGTTAGGTTAGGTTAGGTTAGGTTAGGGTAGGGTAGGGTAGGGTAGGGTAGGGTAGGGTAGGGTAGGGTAGGGTAGGGTAGGGTAGGGTAGGGTAGGGTAGGGTAGGGTAGGGTAGGGTAGGGTAGGGTAGGGTAGGGTAGGGTTGGATAGGGTAGGGTAGGGTAGGGTAGGGTAGGTAAGTAGGTAGGTAGGTAGGTAGTTAGGTAGGTAGGCTAGGGTAGGGTAGGGTAGGGTAGGGTAGGGTAGGGTAGGGTAGGGTAGGGTAGGGTAGGGTAGGGTAGGTAGGTAGGTAGGTAGGTAGGTAGGTAGGTAGGTAGTTTTTTTTATTATTCGATCAATTGTTTTAAAACGTGTACATGATCCAAACAGTAAATCAGAAAACGATGGCAGTGTTGTAATCAAGGAAAAGGTAATCGGAACTTTAAGATAGGAAGGTAGGTAGGTAGGTAATTAGCCAGATAGATAGGTAGGAAAGTAAGAAGGTTTGGTGGGTCCTTTTAGACATGAGCCGTTTAATGAGTCCATGTACACAAATACAGGTAAATAGGTAGCGCAATGGCATGTCTATTAAAACACCACGTCCTGTTCATTGGTTTCCATTTGGATGCGCTGCACCACAGTGGGTTAAATGCAACCAATAATCTACCGTTCACTGCACGCAGCAATTTCCACGTTCAGCCGGTTAATTACGTTTCATAGATTACCATCAATGCTCTCCAAAAGCACATGCAGAGGGCGCATGATCTAAATTACCGTCCCTGTTCGTAGTACCAAACAATGCGTAACTGTGACTCTGTTTCACAAAAGACCACGTCGTTTTGACGTTGATGACAAAACTTTTCGGATTAGTTTCCCGAAAAGGACGCCATTGTTTCAACTTTGACCCTTACAGGATGACTCATCGCTGGTATACCCGGGACCGCTGGAAATCACCGTGAAATACAAGAAAAGTTTTCGCTGATGAAACATATTTTTTTAATCTAAAAAAAAGGATGACCGCGAACGTAATTTAATTATAAATGTCAGCATTTGCCATAGCCGGTGAAATTATAGAGTATAACAGAGTAACCAGCGATTGCGGTATAAAACGGTCGGGCTATTAGAGATGAGAGATGAGAGATAAGAATTTATTAACTCCATTGTGTGAGGTTCAATTCAATTATGCTGTCCGCTTGATTGCAAAGTGGCGCAACTCCATATTTTCATTTTCCTGCAGTTTGAAGCGACGTCTTACTCCTGACGTGAATAGATCCACACCCAATCACCATTCACTATCACCTAGTTCACCAGAACGCGGTACAAGAGCAGAGAAGCACCTGGTGATTTTAAGCATGCAAATTGACAAGCAGGCAAGTGACTCACCAATGGGATAGATAATAGAGCCAGATACACCGCCAGTCCCTGAGGAGAAAGCCAAGAAAGCAAGTGCACTTCAATTCGCAGCCGCAATATCAATCATGCCCACACACCAACTGAACAAAATGTCAATGTTACGAAGAGCAAGCTTGGAAATATAAAATACCTATTCTGGTCTGGCAGCGGCAACTCCGTACTATTTACGGCGCTTTAGTGCTACGGCGCACAATGCTTCTCTAGTATAACACTCCAAGAGAAGGAAGAAATTCTCGAACCCCATGAAAAAGCAGTAAAGCAGAGAAAAAACCCTCTTTTACTCATTTATCTCATTTAAGATGTCATTCCGATAAGCTTATAATCTGGCATGAAATATGCTTGATATATAGATGAAAAAACAGGAAACCTCGCCGTTTCCTCTCGCGCTTTTTTACAGGCGAATGAAAATTTGAACTATATACAACTTAACTTTTTCTAGCCTATGCTTTTTTCTACCTCAGCGGCTGTAGACAACAAAAGAGACCACCAATCAGAGATGAGACAGGTTTGCGACCGCATCGTTTCAACTTACTTCTCGCTGTCTTGGCGACCACTTGCAACAGCTCCTTGTAATCTTCCGGCGTCGCCGTGTTCTCGTTGAAACTGCGATAGGTGGGCGTCGAGTTGAGAGCCGTGTAAACGGCGCCCAGGGTGAAATGGCACACGGAATGTCCAAGTGACGAACTGGCCGCATGGTTATGATAGAGCAGTGCCGCGACTTGCCACCCGAACACGTCTAGTATGCGATGCAACGCCTGTCCGACGAGACTGTACGATCCCATCATACGAGTGAGCGTCGGGTAGGAGAGCGGCTTGTGGATGAAGGCGTCGGCCAGACCGCCTGCCGTCAAAACGGGTATCCCCCAGACGCCGGCGTAACGGGCCACGGGGGCGATCACGTAGTCGCAAACGGGACCCAGGAACGCATCTGAATCAAGGTATGTCGGTAGGATCGCGATTCGCGTTACGTTTTAATTATAATTGCGTGACGTAGAGCGATTTTATTCATCATTTAAAACTCGAGCTTTGAGCTTTAGAGATGAAACCTGTTCATTTTAGCTAAACTGATCTATAGTCTTCATTGGAAAGCTCAGACAAAAGCTTATTCAAAAGCTTTGAAGATCTAAAAACTAATATCTCAGTTTATCCGGCGTTCATAGACATTTTTAAGGACATTGCCAGTATACCTACTAGACATTCAAGGACATTTTCCTTGTGACCTTCAGTCAGTTTCGTTTCAGAGGATTCACTAAACGCAATATCCCGGCTGTATTACAGCTAAGTAACATATTTAACAGATCGTGTGATTTCCACATGTGCGGCATAATTGCCAAGTACAACTGCACAACTACTACACTTTGTCAGATACAAATCCAGGACATTGTATTCATGAGAAAGTCATAATGATCCATTAATCAAATCGCTCCAACGATTCATTAATTATTCTCAACTCGAATGAAATGTGCCAGCATGGGCATGTGTGTCGTGAAATCTAGTTTCTGGAGCACCCGCGCTTTGAATCGGTTTAGCATGTAAGTTGGATTGAATTGCCGCAAGACGCCTATCTACCATTGCTTCGGTAAGCTCATTGAATATCACGTTCGAAAACTTCACTAAAAATCGCTCGGCCTTGTTTGAAATTTAGAATTCAAATGCATTTCCATCATCATTGAACTGATGTTGTTGATAAAAATCGAGTATTTCTGAATCTGAATAAATTGGAATTTAGGATCGTCTCGCAATTCATTTGGTGGCGATATATTTAATTAATGTGCATTATGAATTTCCTGATTTCCATTAAAATAATGAATATGATAATAAATTTCCAACTGGTAAAGAGTTAACTAGCAAAAACCAGTTTCCATCAAGACCTGGAGCAAGTATCCATAACACCAAGTCAACCGTATTAGGATCAATTTTTGCTTGAAGCAGTCAATATCGCAAATATTTGAAAAATATTCGACGCGTTCGAATTTGCGTGAAGTGATGCTTCAAAAAGTGCAATAGCATAGACAGCTCCATCGAGATAAGTACCATAGAAGCATAGTTTTCCATATATGCAACTACTTAGCTGAACGCAACACCGATTGCCCCAGAGATGCACGAGAGCATGCAACCCACTTTTCTACTCGCTCCCAAAGAAGCTTCTCGTGCATCCTGGCAGTGGAAACAGGAGAGCGAACTCTTTCATAATTATTGAGTTATTATTGACTACCACGAAGTGGGAAAAACTACCCAGTACCCACATACATGACCCTACTTCTGTTGATATCTGTAAATTTAACGGGGGAGTGTGTTTATTTAGATTACACGTGAGCTTTTACCTAAATAATATTTTCCATTTCAACCGAATAAGAAATTAGAACACCATTAGTATTTAGTAAATACTACAAGACAATTAACACATTGTATTACAGTTTAAGTAGTGGAGTACCTAGATATACTGCAATTTGTTTTCATATCCAGAATATCCTACATGAAAATTAGTTCAAGCTTAGTATGTAAAAATATGAGATCATTTACAATTATGCAACTCTCCCTGAACAGCTAATAAAAAAGGTCACCATTAGAAACTTTCTGAAAAACTTAATGTTCAACTTCTTTGTTGATTCCCAATTATTTTCCAAAGCTAACTCAAGCTCTAAAATAGGAAATTATGCTGACTTGCAAGCGTTGCTGCAAGTTGAGTATGTAGATATAACTACCACCATAGTTAACTGATATTTATAATGACTCGCGCAAATCGCACATTGGCACGTACCAAAATCACGTGACACCAAAAAGTCACTTGAAAACAAAACCGCTCAAACCACGATCTCGTCTGCAGATTGCTAAACTGACAGCTCCTGCCCCCCCCCCCAATATGCATACTTCTTCAGTGTGAAATACGACACGAATGGGGTTGCCCCTCAAGATTTTCATTAAAGCATTCTAGTCAAACACAAACGCCAGCTGCTGCGCTCTTCATTCCAACCAATAGAATCCTGTTAATTACATAAACCGCATGCTGATTAGACATCTCTCACTGCACGTCTCAACTCCTTTCCATTCTCAATTCGTAAGGACGAAATTAGCACCAACTATATAACCACCCTTACAACCATCTTATAATATCTATACACTGTTATTATTCGATATCCATTGACAACCAATCTATCTCTACTAAACACCTGTACTTAATCGTGCACTCAACACTGTGCTTTTGTCTCTGATTAAGCGTCTTACTCACCCTGCAAGATGCACTGATAGCCAAAATGGAAATAATTACCACCCGAATTCACGCCCGAACTCGGATTTCGAAATTGAACGAGGCGGCAATACCGCACGAGCTTACACAGATAATTAAACTACTATCGCCTAATTTTCTCTACGCTTTCTAAAATCCGTTAAAACATTTTCCCGTGACAGGAAATTCAAACACGATAAGCAGTGAACATGTTACTTGTTAGCGACATCCCAGCCAAGCGAGTCATTATCATTTTCTCCTGATTTACCATGGCTGGTATAATTGCACGGATGGTTAAGCGGGTGCCGCATCCCGGGGTGTGGTGGCTCGTGCAGGCATTAGTCTCTGTCACCCGCTCGTACACGCTAAGGTGGGCATTGGTCGGCCCCTTGGTCATTATCACAGGAAAATCGTACGATTCAACGCTAGCCAGTGATTACATCTGACGGCAACGACGCGAGTGAAAAATTCTTGGAAAAATAACTGCGGTCTGCATGAAGAGATAACATTTTTTGTTGCAGGTGGATATGCAAAAGAATTTGTCAATTTCGTTCTAAAAAAAATGTTTACAAATTCTCGCTTATTTAAATTTAAAAACGTTCCGAGCATAATTCGCGCCATTCCATTAGCACCATGAAACCGACCTAGTGCGCGTTTCATCAGTAGGAAGCTTGCATACTGGCTTGAACGAGGTCACGAGATAGTCCTGCACCATGCGGAGACAACAATAGAAATCACTTAATAAGGTTTGGATGAATGTAGGAGTATTTCGCTGTATTGATCCTGATAACTGGAATCCGAAAATACCCGTTTCTGTCTATCAAAGCCGAAGCTAATTGAAGTGATTTAAACTAAAAATCAAGTTAAAAAAATCTGTGTACAGGTTTTGTAGCACTCGTGCGATTTGATTCCGACGAAAAGCTTGCTCGTCTAATCCTAGTGTGTTCCCGCGCTAGATCGTTTGGTCACTACGCATATATCACTCTGTGTTGTGTGCTATTTGATTGGGTTGGGGAGCCGACGATCCAGGTCATGAGATCCGTACGCCAATTAACAACGCGACTTGTTTCAATCGGGGATGAAACTTTGTCCGCACTAAAGTGAGAATTTGCTGGAGCGAAATATCGTACGCAATTGGCATTGTGCTTGTTATGCATCCGGAATAAGCAATTAAAATGGCACATCGAGTTGCGATTCGTGATCGTTTGGTATGTTCAAGGTTAGCAATTTTGCGTTAAAGATCACCTGTTGTACATCAAATCAGATTCAATTTGCTTACTTTATCATGTCGCCTTTGAACGTTGAAAAGCAGTGCGCGAACTAATTTTTTGAAAGCTTTTCGATCTGGCGCTAGTGCAAAAGGGAGAAAATAATTCCTGTACGTGTGGCAATGGAACACGTCCGCTCCGAATGTACTCTGAACAAAGCAAACTGGGTCCACACTTAAAAAAGCGATTTTGAGTGGGCACAAGGTTCGGACTGGCACAAGCCAATTCCAAAAAAAGTGTACGATTAGATATGAACAGAAATGGCTTAAGGTAAAACCAAAATTCAATTGTTCCAATTAACCAATCATAAATCGTTCTTCGTCTGGACAGGATTAAAGCCGTTCGCGCGGTCTCTCTCTCTCTCTACGTTTCACAAGTAATAGGAACAACAAGCTCATTCGAGAGTTGGTACATTTGCAGATGTAATTGAAGTCAACATTCGGAGAGCTTCTACTTGACTCTCGGCATAATTACTTGACCTGACAATGGAAACTTATCTGTCAGTAAAGTAAGTGTATTGTATCAAGACCATTACAACTCGAATCATTTGCATTTCAAGCGTAGACTTAAATTAGCATACGAATGCTGTCAGAGAGTCTGGATATCTCTTAAACTTAGACTGACCTCACCATATACCAATCATACATTGACATGTAGTGATGAGAGGGGGGGGGGGGGGGATTAAATAACAGTTGGTGATATTAAAAAAGCTTATGACGATTTTAGTGAATATTTTGTGCTCACAAATTCAGCCAGTGAATTTTGAGAGAGAGACGAAGAGTTTTAACATTTCTTTCCTTTCGGTACAAAGCACTCAGTGCAACCAACCGAAACCTAGATCAGTGCACTGTCGCGAAATATTTTTAGCTAAAAGATACATTTTGAATAGTACCGATTGGTTATAAAAAAAGTAATTGTAATAGTTTTTATATCATTGAAACGTATACGAATTTGGCCGCAGAAATTTTTAAGAATTTATATCTTCACAAAAATAATTTGAAAAGCATTAAGCCAATGACGAGACTAGACTAAAATAAAAGCAAACACGAAACTCAATTAAGTTCAGAGGGAAATCATAAGCCAGCCAGAAAGGAAAGCTTCTAGCAGATGAATTACTGACGGCATAAGACGGCAGAGATCAAGCAATTGAGAATATAAATTTCATTGTTTTTCAAGGCAAATTTTGTTAAAGTTCAGGACGTCAGAAGCAGCAGCAATAAGAAATTTGTCACAGCGCAGCTTTTTGTTGAAAATATGCTCGTTTTGATACACATAGCTAATGCTTATAGTGATGAAATATGCCATCTGGGAATAAAACTGGGAAATCTTCAAAGTTATTACTGCTTTTAATAGCATTTTCAATAACGCTCTATCGAGGGGGAGAATAAAATGTAAAACAACGTTCAATTCAATTTAGATTGAACAGAAATTTAATATATGACGTGAGTTTGAAATATTACTTAACTGAAATAATGAGCCCGTATTTTTTTTTTTTCTCATAGAAAGGTTATTGTAAACTGTTTCTTTTTCACAGTACCGAGATTTATTTTCAATTATAATTTTCTACTTAATATTGACAAATGCATATTTTTTTTTTTTTTACTAAATACTCCCATGAGGAAACTGCTGCAAATGAAGTGTATTACGTCGATAACATAGATGCAGAAAACCCTCAAATTTACTGTCATACATTAGTTTTTAATCTATTTGTGATTTGTAATTAGTTAAGTCTGCAAATGTTTACATCCAATTCAATCGTTCATTATTAATGTCCCTGATGTCAATGATTTCAAAACTACCTTATTGCCAGCCACAACATTACCAAATTAATTACCGTACAGCAGCGACCAATCATTTCGTGCTCTCATGACCCAGTAAATAACAGACTATGAACTTTGGTTTTGCATAAGCGCTCCAAAATCCTAGCTTTACGCTGAATTTGTGTCCTATTTTCCTCATATTTCATCGCTCAAAACAACTTCAATGAATAAAATGTCCTGAAAATGTATCGCTAAAGCGTTAATAATAATTAAACGTACTGAGAATCAGATATATTCACAAAAAAGTACTAAGTATCTAATTAAAAAACGCCTAATTAACGCCTTGGATTATAAAAGGTTTCCCAGCCTCCCAACCAAGCCGTAAACCTCCTCGGCTGTGACCCAAAGAAACGGACCTGCAGTTCTATTGATGTAGAACTCAAACGCCGCCAACGGCCCATGCGTTGACGAGCATTGAGAGTCTCGATGTTCGATCCGGATATCCCATCCAGGGAGGGTACCTGTCGTCAGGTCCGAAACTTTGCGCACTGCCAACTGTACCGAGGGCAGTACTTTCTGTAAAGATTGCTCGTTGGTCGAGTCAGCCGGCGCGATCACTGCTAAACGCACAACGCCAACGCTCGCGCTGTCCGCCAACGCACTCGACGCTGCCAACGCTAGCAACGCCGCCAACGTCGCCAGCGCTGTGGTTCGCGCACTCGGATTCATCGCACGAATATTTTGCACACGCTTTGTTTTGTAGCACTTTTATTATCCATTCTTGTCTGATCGAGTTACATTTTAAATATGGTTTGGTATTGGAGTTTGAAATCGTCTCAAAATTAGATGTTTCTTGAAAAGTCTTCATCAAGCTTCGAGATAAGTTTGTAAAATTTATCAGAGGGCATCATATTACAATGGTGAGACTCTGAGGACCTGCAAGATGTCAATCGTAATAGATTATAGATAATTTATAGGTAGTTAAGGTAGTTTTCGGTAATTTTAGGTAAATTTTAGGTCTTCATTTAATCAAGGTCTTTGAAACGCTGTGTTTCAGGTAGAAAGAGAACCAGGAGCGTTCACCCATACTTTACGATTAACAGCGAATTATGTTTTAGCTCTTTGAGAACGAAAATGAAACAAGAGTTTCTACTCTATACCTTTCGACTAAACTTTTAGGTGAACATTCTATTTGTGGAAGATGCCAAAATACTTTACTAAATGACAAAATTCGTCAAAGTGCAAATATAAGTAAATAAGTAACTTTCTTAGATTGCGAGTTAAGACTTGTTGTTGAGGTAAGACACTTTGTGGAGCAGAAACTTTGTCCACATGACAACAAATTCAATTACACCCGATGTTTTTCGACTGAAACCGAGCCGCAGTTTGTCAATTTTCATCTTCGCGATGTGTCCTACTTTCATTCTATGCATTCTTGGGGCTCATGAAAATTGCACGGGCTGCATTGCATTCGGAACAATGCAAACAATCTCGAAAACTCACCGCGCGAGACTTTTCTTTTCTGGAACGCGCTTCTCATACAATTAGTGTCTTGCACCATTTCTGCACATCATCAACGTTTCTGGCATTTCATTCGTTACTCCAGCAACTAAAAGAACGAGCAGAGCGAACCCTGAATAGTTGCCGCTAGAAACCGTTCAAAATATCCCCTCACGAAAAGACTGCCAAACACCTTTCATCATTCAAAACCACAAATGTTAGCTTAAAAATGTTTGCTCATAATAATCTGCCGCGTGAACGAATCTTGAATCATCCGGCTGGCGGACTGCACGTTCGTCGAAATGGGCTTCTTTGAGCGGCGCAAAGAGCTACGAGTGTTTGATCTCTGGCTGGCTGGTTGGCTGGATGGCAGCGCGCCGGGTGGGTGACATGCAAACCAGGATTCGATCAGCACCCGTCGGTGAACCGCGAGAAACACTGCAAACATCCGGGTGCCCGTGTCCGTTGCTAGGCAGGGGAAATAGTGTGTTCAGTTTTCACTCCCTCTGTGTGCGGATATTGGATCGTGGGGGAGTATGTTTAGCCCACTTCTAACCTATGTCTTTGTCTTGAGGAAATACCACACTTAACTATATCAAAGAGAGTGTGTTTTAGATTTTCGCATGCGCTCAAGTCTCTCAGTGTGTAAGTCTGTGTGTATGTGTTTTTTTTAGTTTTAATATGCAAGCAATAATAAATTAACATATTAATTTCAATAAGTAAACCGGAGTTCTGTAAAAAGTTTTAAGCGTTCAAAGTTTTTAGTTTCACTGTTCATTTTCTAGGCGAATATTGAAAGAAAATCACAATTGCGTTTCTTATACCATCTTTTTCATTATTAATTATAATACCTATAGCTTAACATATTTTTGTTCTTGGCAGCTTTATTAGTATCTATCCACATTTAATATTCCTAGCCTGGTTGACCCAATAGTATGTTGTGAAGCTTATCGTTCCGCAAATCCGATAAAAAAACATTAATTCAAGTTGTACCAACATTGGTTATCCTACCAATGTTGATCTGATTCGAACATCTGATTGGAAATAGTTCCCTGGTTGACATGAAAGGCAGACAGATGCATAAAAACATGCGGATTGAACAAGACTTGACTATCTGCATTCAAATGCGCGCCGAGAGCGACCGAGGAAAAACTTGGAAAAACTTATAACCAACGTTCGATTCGCGATCGCATCGGAAACTCGTGAAACTCTTGCGACCCATCTCATACACGTACGAAACTTCCCTACCTTATACCCTCCAAACCAACTTCCCGAAAAAACACATCACCTGGCTTTCAACATGCAAAACCATTAAAAGTTCAGCAAAACAAATTCTTGGGTTTGTATTACAAAGTCCTTCAATTACTTGCTCAGAACTCCTCAGCAACCGTGTCGTAACGACTCTACCCTTTATGTATATACATAGTTTCACAAACCAATAAATCTGCGAATATATTTATTTGTAAAGCGAATTGAATACATTTATGAAATAAAATCAACTTGAGTAAGACTTTCGGTGAACGGGAGAGGCACTAGAATATCGAGCACGTTTCCTCTGAATTTAGATATAAGTGGTTCGAGGTGTAAGTTCCTTTAATTCGCACTCAGGCTAAGTGTATACAAGGTGTCGGCCAGGCGTTTGTAACTCTCTTCGCCACGCTAATAAGAAACAACATAGACTCGATGCAAGGAGACACACCCGCAACTTTACTAATTATCAGGAATCTTCGTGTCCAGACTCCAAAACTCGCCGACACCATTTCCCGTGCGAGAAAAGTTGAGAGCTTTCCCCTTCGGAATGGTCTAAGTGCTTTGTTGGATGATACGATGCCTTGAGGGCTTTCGTTCGAGGTTCTAACGCCTGTACCTGAACTCATTGGCATACATGAAGCGAATTGGAATTGATAATTATGCTGGCGCAATATCAATGGATTTACATTTGCCAGATATGCATAAATTTAAGCTAATTTTTTCTACGATATCCAAACTCTTGTGAACTGTCCTTAGTTTGGTTCATATCTCTTATGTGTGTAAGAAATGTTTTCTTGTTTTGTGTGACCTTGAAAACCAAGTCAAGTGAGCCTTGTAGAAGCGGTGGCATGATATAGAATTACGTTTGGAAATAGAATGTTTATTATCTGATGTTTTATGAAGTCGTGGTGGCTTAGAACTTTTAACAAAATAGACAAGAAGTGACTGCGATTATTTTTTATAGCTTTTATCTGTTAAAAGAATCTTAAAATATCAAATATGCGCACAGGAAAATTAGATTTTGAGTGCTGCCACTGCTGCTGCAAGCGACGGGGTTTTGCAAGGTACGTGGAAGATCTCAAACTGTCTCAAACTATTCTTATTAATCGTGAAACTAACTGATGTAAACTGTAACACAAAGTCAAGATACTCCAAAACTGGGCTACTAGCTGCATACACAGTTATTTAGAGACTCGCGCTGTGTCTCCAGACCATCATCTAAATGTAAGTACCAAACTCGGGCGTTTGTACCGCGACGATGAAAACCTAATTCAACTATGCACCGCTGCTTCAAAGTCATCAAATTTGATATTCACAACTTAGAACCGCTGTTCTGTCCCGTCGAGTATCGTCGAATCTCACAGTCTATAGGACTGTAATGCTTTCAGGAATTGTATCGTGAATTTTCAGTATATTGCTGCAGCCCATTAATTAATTGAGTCTATATGCGACCAGAGTCCAACGTTATACACCGATATTTTTGCTTCAGCACGCAGAATGCAAATTAAATTAAATATCCAATAATAATGCGATGGGTTGTGGTAATGGCGGGAATTGCAACAAGTAAATAAAGGGGTGCAGGAAAATTATAACAAAACGAGCTATGATTGAAATCTAAGCTATTCTTCACTTTGTACAAACAGGGAGTTTCCAGCATGTAATGAACCAACTTGAGTGTATAGTGTAAAAACACATAATATTCAACATTACTAACTACAAAACAATTATTTTGTCGAGCGCCAATGACCCTAGTTTTCTGCGGAAGTCTTGAGTACTTGTTCTGTGTGGCATTCATGCACTACCTAGATCACTTGGTGTGCTTTTGTTTCACGCATGAAATATTGTGCAAATTTGAAATAAATTTGAATTCCTTCTTGAAACGTACGAGCGTAAACTGTTTTATGAACAGCTTCCTTACTGCAAGGCTCTTAAATTTCGATCTCAGATCTTATGGTGACCAACAGGATGGTCTTAACCGATATTATTAAAATCACTGTCTAAAATCTAATTTTACACGCAAGAAATTTCCGAACGACCGTTCAAACTTAGCCTGAGGCGATGTGGATGTAGCAGTGTAGCATCTTGTTATAATGCAGCCAGAGTTTACTTGGATTAAAGGATCTGTCTCCAGGATCAACTCCTGGATCAACTCTCTTGTCCTGGGTCGAAGTAGGAGAACGGAGAACTAATCATGCTCTAAAAACTCACGATTGATAAATAATTCAACGATGTAGTAATGTGTGTTGATTAGACAAATAATTAACCTTAGCAATATTTCGCGGGTTTTCGTTAATTTCCGATTTCCTATCAACGACATGCTTGATTACGGTAGCGAGCTTGGTGCACGAGCAAATCGAATCTGAGCTACCGCAATTTCGAGGGCTACAGATTTTGTGAAACATTGTGTAATTGGAAATTGCTAGCGGTTTGATCAGGAAGTTTCCATTTTTGTTTGCGGAAATTTCTGGCAGATGTCGGCACCATCGACAAACAAAGCGTAACGCTGGAGAACAGTGTAATCAGAGAGAGCAAATATTTTCGTGATTTACCCATCAGCTTGAGATATTATATTCTGCGTTTGAGTTGAGTTATGATCGTAGAGCCGATGTCCCGATAAGAAGCGACAAAGCCCCAAAAGGTATGTAATTTTTAAATATAACTTTTGCCAGCGGAATTTTTAGGTGAATCCTTGGTATTAACAAAAAGTGATTTTCTTTTATCTCAGCAAACATTTTGACAGCGGAAAGAAAACAAAGGTATTGTTCCAGCATAAACTCATTTTTGTATGTTGCCATCCTTTGGGATTAATTTTCCACGCTCCATATATTTTCAATCCGGAACTTGGCAGTTGCTTAGAACGTCCACGGACGACAAGTTACACTGTATGAAAACAAACAACTGCACCCCGCGCCAGCACTTTTCAAAAATACGCTCGAAAACGTAGACAAAAATCCCGTCGCCGCTTTCCCGTTGCTCTGCGTATCAACGATTTTAATCCCGCGATGGATTCGAAATGTTACTTCAATATGATTTTCCCCGTTCCGACCACCAAATTTCCCAGGAAATGTAATTGAAAATCAACCGGGCCCACTGGGCGGAGGCTACACAAGTGAAAAACCTGCTTTCACATTCGAGTGACGCTAAATCGAGCGTATTCGGTTCTTGTTAGGCCTCACTGGACGGGCAAATCTGGATTGCGAATTCCCGGGGGAAATGTGCTTGCAAATCCAAGACAGAGATTTCCTGTGGATACAGCAGTATCTCAAGGATGTATTCATACCGTCCCACGCAATTAGGGAAGGGTGCAGAAGCGAGTGACCAAGAAATAGAGGGGAGAAGTGATAACGTAAAATCTATAACGGCAGGGAGAAGACGTCTTCGTGGGCAATCTAAAACCTAATATTCCGTTTCGAACTATCAAATTTGAATCAAATGTAGTACCTTTTTTTGGATTTTTTAACAAATGCCAGGAATATAATTTTGCTAACAACAGAAACATGTATGATTTGCCTGCGGTACAACGCTGATTATTTTTATGAAAAGTTAACAAAATATTTTGCCAGGACCCCAACGAGACCTCAATGTCACTTTCTCGTAAATGGCAAGCGATTATTTATGTCGTTGGGTGGGTGGATTTTGCCTGCGTTTTCAAAATGCTGATAAGCGCTTTATATTTTTGTATTATATTTGTTATATTTGTATGACCCGGGTCATAACATTTGTGTTCACCGCTCCCGTAGGCAGTACTTAAATCGGGAATAAAAATGGAATGCTAATTTAAATAACCAATGTGAACAGTTAATTGAAGAATCCATGAGGGCTCAATTTTATTCATTCACCTGAAAAACCAAGTGAAAGGTAATACAGAGTGGGCAATGTTTTTAGTGGACATATCTACAATTCTCTTTAGTTACCCAGAGAAAATGGTTTTTCCAAAAATGCTCGTGATAGAAATGCCACGAGCGGCTATGACTTATATGCACCCATCTTCTCAATTGAAATTTAAATAAGTTATAAGAGACAACTAAAAAAAACGCAATTTCATCTTGTATGCACAAGCAAATATTTTATGTTCGTCCTCATTTTTTGACACTGTCAACTCCAACAAAGGAATGCATAAAATTTCTCTGCATTCTTCTGTGAAATTTTCTTTGTAGGTCAAATTTTATGTCATGCGAGCCAAACGAGGGCGCGTGTAATTGGGGAGACGAGAAAATTCGCACTAGATTGAAGACAGCCCTCGTTGCAAGCATCAACTTATCGGTAAAATCCTGTCCATAATGGGAAGTTCCGATGAAAACGGAATTTAAAACAATGGAATTTCATGCTCGTATGTGCTCCATTCATGTTCACTCCATAAATAAACTAAAATCTCCGTGTTTCCCGACGGTAACTTTCTATTTTAATTAGTGAAAATATTTTTCACTATGATTTTAAGAGATTTAATCAAAAACGTTCCAACTTTTCAAATTTGTATCTCATGAAGAATTTTTGGGTTTTTCTACATGTTTTGTTTTATCTACACGAATAGATACAACGAACTCAAAACCACTTAGTTGTCGATTGAATACGTTTGTCAAAATGGTATTTTTGTATCACCCAGAAAATGAGCAAACCTGTCTACATCACAATTTATTTTTCATTATTTTAAAAGCCTGGAATATTTCCGACTTCAAAATCGCTATTTTATCACCTCGATCCGCAGAAATTAAACACAAAAATCTCTCCGAAAAGTTGCAAAAAAAAATATAAGAAAACTCGCGCCAATAAAACCACAGATCGCAACGAACACTTTGCCGCGAAAGGCGTCGCGACGACGACGTCGTCTCGAGATGTAGCAGCACACACGTTCGACGTCGACCAGACCGACAGACCGACTGCCGAGGTCGCCGCGGCGTCGGCATTTCCATCGGCAGTGACGCGCACGCGTTGCAGACTGACACCATGTACAAGACCGAATTATGCGTGCCGCTGATAAGATTGCTCGCTTCATAACGTTTCGATCGGGCGAGTGACATCGGCGTGGAATTACACACTAGCGTATAAAGCTCGTGATGTAATTAGAAACAAATTGAGCGGACATTTTTGGTTGAAAGGGGATGAATGGACAATGACAAGGGGTGTTTACCTGATTAATAAAAAAGAGTGTGTCCTTCTCACATAGAATTATTTCGGATTTTCGAATGTGAACATTTATATTTTATTATTCGAATTCGCAACTACCGTTATGTGATGAAATTAATGCCAATCACAATTAAGCTATTAGTATATTTCATCGTGACTGCAGCTTTGTATGCATGTCAACGTGAAAACGTTTTAAATTTTCCCCGGGTTTGTTTCACAGCCGCGCCAAAGAGAATCTCGTGCGATAACGTGAATAAATCAGTACACAATTGTGCAGGCATTTCGATCGATCGGAATTGTTTTGAAATTCCTTTATGGCATTTTTACTAAACATTTTAGCTGCATATTTTAAATCCATTTTAACGTTCCCTTGCAGGGTAACAGAGTTGGACGCTAAGCGAACGAGAAATTACGACTACAATACTTTTATAATTAGTCAATGAAGTTATGAAACATGTAATTTGTAATAAGTATTATTATTATTATTCTTGCACCTGAACCCAGCTCGGTCGGTGGTAATCTTGCCAACACGTGAGGATTCTTTGAGATTATAATCATTATCATAACTCAGATACGCATTTACTTAAAACTAGGAAAGCACAAATCGTCAAATGCACGCTGTGCTCAATTTAGCAATGCAAATATCATAAAAGACCAGTTCATAAACAGGATGCTAAATTTACCGTGCTTGATCCAAGCCATTCAAGGTGTGACAAACAAATATAAGGCACCATCTTGTCTTAATATATACAAACAGGAGGAAGATTGGCAGCAAAAAAGTTGCGAAACTTGGCATCTTGGATTTTGATGGGCATTTGAAGCCTCGTGGTCCAGACTTCTTGAGCGCCAGAAGCATATTTTTTTCCTTCACGACTATGAATCATAATATTACGAAAGCCGCGATGGCCAATTGCAATCCATTTTGCCGCCGTTTGAAAATAGTTGTAAAGAACACGACTGAGAACCGCTGACATTATAAAACCGGCTCTGAGAAGTATTGAACCAATACTTTACTAGACTAGTTTTTTATTTGTCCAGTTGTGAATACGCAGAAATCCAACAGCTCTGCACCAAAGCTATCTCCCATTTCATTTCAATTAAATGTGACTTCCAATTAAAGTTAAAAGAAAATGGTTCGAAAATCCCGTCGTTCCTTAAATCCCACTCAGAAACCGGATATTTTCTCCGGCTCAACTCTAACACCGAAATGAATTGGTTGCTCCTGTGCGTCTTTTCGAAAAGTTTACTGAAAAAAAAGTAGACACGCAGACCAAAAGGAATCCGAACAGCGCCAAAGTATACAATTTTGGAATTCACCTTTACTCGTGTGAATCGAATCAACCAGCTCGTCTTCACACTACGACCAACCGTGTTCTGCAAGGAATGTGTTTCAGCTTATTAGAAATTCCAGAGCTGGCCAAAATACCAAGCGACTCGAATGTCGCGACATTTCAGTGCTCGGAAAATTATTTTTCCATTTGCTTCCTTCCGATGTCTTAGTGTATCAACGTAATTCGTTTTGTTTAACGATAAAAAGACGGGCATTAATTTCTTAATAAACATAAGACCTTTATATCACGTTTTATTGTCATCGTAAAGCAGAAGTTTCATGTTTCACCCTTGTTTTATGAAATTAATAAGAATAGCTTGTATTGTAGTTGTTTGTTTCTAAACGAAAAAATAAAATAAAACAGACATTTTGTGGCCTATTTAAGATTGTTATAACCGAAATGACCCGCCTTTGGTTTGGCACAATATTCAAGAAGCTATTTAATTAGAATAAAAACGTAATTAACGAAACACCATTAACAACTTCGAACTTTGAGGACAGCCACTTTATACCGGTGGAACGTACAGCGTCAAGCCTCTTGTTAAACACGAAAGCCTTGAATTCCAACAAAATCGATAATGAAATGAGGACCTAGCCGAATTAAATTGAAGAGCTTTCACTCTGAAAGCAACATGGGAACACATAATTATTCCAGATTTCTTTTTAACCATTTGCAATTCCGTGCCTGGAATTAAATCCCCTTCCCCCGTCCGCGTCTATCGACGTCGGCGTCAGCAACGGAGTTGGTTTTGAGCGGCGCGGTCCTCTCTAGCGACGCTCGGCGTCGGTTTCCCGCCCGGTTTCTGTTCTCCTGGTGCTAGGGGACGCCGCGGCGTTCTCTTACGTCAAACGTCGTCACGACGTCGGCGTCGCCACCGGGTGGCTGTTAACGCCGCACTCCATTACACGTGGATTCTCGAAATAGCGAATTGAGTCACAAAAACTTGAAAGGTTACCAACGTTCATAGTCATTCCTCGAGGCGCAAAGCACATGGAGATGTGCATATTAGTTTTAAAAACAAGGCGTGCACACTGAACTCATTGTTAGTGAAGGGTGTACACTTTTACAATGAGATTCTACTTTATATGAAACAAAGAAATAATGAGTTTAGATTTGGAAAGGAATGTAAAAACTATATCTATATAAAACACAAACCAATGATTATGTCTTTTAATATGTAATGAAACAAGCCCTATAGCTCAAATAAATGTATTAAATAAAACAAATAAAGAAATAAAGGTGGCCTAATTTTAAATGCGTATTTTTACTGTTACTGGGGTACAAATGTACGATACAATAAAATAAAGATTTAAAGATTAAATTGAGTTAAATTATCTCGTGAGATCACCGAAGTTAAGCAAGACTGCGCTGGATCAGGTATTGGATGAGTGACCATCATTCACATGACCAGTTGGCAGTTCTGTTTGCGAGAGAGGTTGGAGGGATGAAAGTTAGTACAGCAGCTTCATTCGCCTTGCTTATCAACCACTCGATAGCTTGGATTTGTGGAGGAACCCCGTTGTTCGCGTTGTACCGTCCAAAGGAATTGGCTACGTGCCTGCACCGGGTTCCCTTCCTACCTTTTAGGTTAGTTTAGGTGTATCCTCTTCATCATCCATTTATTCACCGACGCCATAATACCAGAGCCACAGAGCACTTTTTCAAAACAGTGCGTCGTTAAACCCCACGAATTTATCAATTTAGGTTACATAATTATTTCGCACCATTTCAGAAATGTATCAGTTTCCTCGCATTTCAATTCTTTATAACGTACAAGCCAAAAAGCGCTCGCTTATTTTCACAAGGTTTCCACCCCATCGTGATAAAAAAAAACGGATTCCTCGAGTTTTAAAAAACCCCTTCGTGTGCATCTTGGCCAAGCTATGCCCTAGATCTCACAAGATACAGATTTATTTAACAGTAAAACCAGTGACCAGTGACCTGTTGCTAAACTTAACCGCGTCGTACAATTCCGTCGCCGCCCGAAACAATATCGAATTGTGTACATCTGCGTAATTAGCAGCTTGAACAGCGCTTAGGGGTGATAATGGTCGTGTAGCTTCATCAGCTTCATCAGAGGCGCCACCACTCGATTGCGGCTTCGTTGCAAACCAACAATTTACGTCTCTCTAAACGCTCACATCCCTCCACTCTCCATTAGAGACGGGATTTAATAAATCATCCCCTTCGACACGGCGTGCTACGACCCTAACATGTGTTTATTATAAAAGGAGACTAATTGCCGGCGCTTTCAGTGATCCGTTAATTAATTAACAGATGCTTAGCAACAGACGATCAGAAGTGTTTTTTTTTTTTTGTTAACGACCTGTTATCTACTTAACGTGCGACAACTTAACCGCCGCTTGGGCAGGCGTTGCGACTCATTGTGATAAGAAGTCACCGGAACGAAATAAAAACTTGTTCCTAAATCTCACAGCCTGATAAGAAAAATGAGACTATCATAATTAATTTAGTTTCAGGATTCAAGAGTCATATTTCCACATTTCTACTCATTTACGTAGAAGGTAAGCGAAGGAAAAGGCGTCATCTAATAATAAAAATGTGTTTAATGTGTTTTGGTATAAGAACTGATAGTGTTGACGATACATATAGATTTCAGGAAGAATAGTTATAGTTTAGTTACAACTGAACGTGGTCTTTCATTGGTGGTAAAGTGAAGAGACGAGTCAAGTAAGAGGGGAACACGAATCTTTTACGAAAAGTTTGGGAAATTTCAACAGAGTGAAAAAGAAACAGTGGCCCAAAGTGAAGCCACGAGTTATTCAACCGTGCTCTCCGCCATTAGGGGTGTGAAAAACGCAACCTTGAGCTACAAGTTAACTTTTTCGGCGCATTGCATTGCCCGGCTTTACTGACCTGGATTTACGCTAGCGCATTAAAATTGTTTGCTCTACAAAGTCAGAAGCGTTAGATGTACTGTGCATTTTTTAACTCGTGGAAAAGTAAAGCAGAGTCGGTGGAAAGTAGGTGCATTTTGTTAGCGCAGTTCATCCAGTGACTCTGCGTTTTTGATAAATCAGAGTCGTTGAATTAACTACTAGTTTTTTTGCCACCTCAAAAGTCTGTCGACTCTTGATTTTTAGCCAGAGTCGATGGAAATTCGGTGCATTTCGTCTCGACGAGACTTTGAGATTTTGCGTGTAGCTTTTGTTAAAATGTTCTTTATTAATTCGATTTTCACTGGAGCATGCATTCTTATTTGTGAATACACCAACCACCATTCAGCTGATAAAATAGATATAAATCTAAAACCTATAAGAAACATTTACTTACCCTTTACTTACTCTTTACTTACAAAAGCTCAAATAATTACAGAAATAATCATATCTCTAACGATAAATTCCCAACAGACCACTAAATTATCTCCCCTCAACCACACATACAAGGGCTATAACCAAAAATAAGGTGCACTACTTCTTGGTGCCCGTGTACCAACAGCAAGTTGCGGACGTCGCCGCCGACGTCACCACCATCGCTCGATGCCAGGCGTCGGTTGTTAGTGCCACGCGTTGCCGACAGATGGCACGAGACGCCCGTCGTCAATGATGTAAAACCTACCTGTTGCAGGCGGCAGCAACATGTGGCCAACGCAGTTGTCACGCACCAAAAGTCTCACAAAGGATGCGTCGTGTATTGATTTCGAAGCGTGGACCGAGCGTGGGTTAGAGTACTCGATAATTAGCTCTTCTGTTCGGTACAGAGCGCCAAAGGGCGGAAAGATCATGTGATAATGACGCAGTATTGTGATGGTCTCATGCCCATGCACAAAGTGTTACTGGTACAAGACTCAAGAAACTATTCCTGAAAACTTGGGTTTGAATAATAAATGGATTCCAACTTTTTTTTGTAACTTTTTTGAAGTTGAATCGGTTACTTTTAACTCTTTTGTGAGATGAGCGTAAGACTCATTTTACTACTCGGAGAAAAAAGAAATTTGTTTTATGTATTAGACCGATGTGGACGAAATTTACCACATTTTGCCACGATTAAAACTTATAATTTTTTTAAATTAATCGGCTCGATGGTTTTGTTTTAGATCAAGCTGTACGGAAATGTCCAGCGAAAAATCTAGACACATGGTAAGGTTTAAATTCCCAGAATGGAGGCAATTTTTACACTACGTATGTGAAAGAGCCTTTGTAAACAGAAATTAGCCAAAAAAGCACGAGGGTCTACGCCTCTGACAAATAATAAAACAAATAATAAAAAAAAAACTAAAAAAAAATGCGCTCATTTACAATTTGCAGCTCACATTGCGTTCGCAAAGTACTGGTTATGTAGAATAAAGTCAGATCGGTTCTTGAGAAAGTGACCGGTACTAGTTCCAAAAATTTGGGAAAATAGATGTGTCCCACTTCGCAACCAGCAGATTATTTTCAAACTGCAGCTTAGGCTAGACGAAATAAACGCGAGTCTACGGACCATAATGCCACGAGGCCACAACGGCGAAAACAAGGTATTTCAGTATGATACAACATTCCATGAATTAAATAACCGCTATGGCTCGAAATATTGCTTTTGAGAGGAGTAACAACGCATTTTAGTAACAAAAAAACGTATTGTATCTTGGTGGAGGTGCCACGTTTGGAAGTGGAGGTGCCGAACTTCAATTTAAGCTGAAAATATCTGTGTTTGAAAATAATAATCCGCAAAATTTTTCTGATGCGTACAGACGACTGGTGCCATAAAAAATTGTACGGTCCAGGTATGAAGCAGACCAGGCTTGTGTATTGTTCTTTAGAAAAAAAAACACGAAGTTTTTGTAGCTACATATGAATAGTCTGGACAGCGAGGTATTAATTAAATCAAGCTAGAGAAATCGATATTCGTTCACTCGATGAGATGACCTGCAAAGCAACTCTTCGTGGGATCGAATAATTGCTTGGATGACCATCAAACAATGGCAGTACTGCTGGCGAGTAAATACGTCAAACAAAAAGGCTACCCTTTAGCAGCGAGGTTTCTAGAGGGTTGGAGAACAATTAAGTGGTAGAAGCTGACAAAAATGCTACGTGAGATTACTAGGGTAGTCGGTAACAGATATGTAGTACTTTCACATCGTATCACAAACAGGTGGTACCACTACCAGTATAGAGTTAAGCAGGGTAAATAGTAAAAGCACAGGTAAAAGTGTTTTTATAGAACTATGAATATTACAAATTATTGGTATAGTGTCTTAGTGATAGCAAGGGCGTGGTTAGAAAATGTAGTTGTGTTAGTAGAATTGAGTGCATGTGGCAATCTGCGTCGTTTTTAGTTTCCCTAGAGTATACCCACTGCTATTGGCAGTTCGAATATCAGAGTCATTAATGGTAATGGTGTCTTTTGATCGGTATTCATACTGTGAACGCAGTGTACTGAGTACCGAGATGACATCGGCGCTAGAACGGGACGTAGCAGCGCTACCAGTTCATGACCTAAATTTTGATTCCGGGATTTCAGAATGCTAATTGCATCTTCAACTGTCTGGTTCACAACTCTATCTTTGATTTGCTAGTCAAGACTGCGACATTGGTACTAAAGAGAGAGCGTTGTCAGTATCTAAAATCTTATTTAAATTGCAAATGCTTGCAATGCGGAGGGTATTTACCATTAGGAATTCTAAACACCTCTGAACAATGGGTAAAATCAGCAAAATTGGTACCAAATCTAGGCACCAAGTTTGGCGAGATTTTTGGAGAGGTTTGGTGCAAAGGAAAATAGTGAATATCAATGGAGAAAATTTATATTTTAGTACAACAACGTATACCTCGCCTTGCTTAACGACCGCTCGACGACATGGATTTTCGGAGAAATCTTACGAGTAAACGAGTGGTGTTCTAGGTTTTCCCCATTCCTTTTTTGATGAGATTAGGACCAGCATCACCCTCATATCACTCATTCACCGTCGCCATTAGTCCAATACCACATGACCAGTTGTCAAAAAGTTGCCTCGTTAAACACCACAAATAAAACATGATAACAGCTGGTACTCACTGCTGTAGGAGTACTGCATCTCGCGCACCAGACTGGCCATGATTGTTTTCGTATCCGGTGTGGACGTTGTCGGGGTCTCCATGGAACGATACACGATGCTCTCATTTCGCATGAACTCAGCCAGTGTCGAGGTCATCTGGTGGCAGGTGTACTTGCCGGACACTTCCTGGTACGCATCCTTCTCGAATATAAGGATCGCCTTCCGCCACGCGTATCTGCGGCACGACAGTCAGACAGCCGTTAACAAGCAGTTAAAACAGTCCGCTAGACGCCGATGAGGTATTAAGGGGTTGCTGTCTTTTATTTTAGCGATGAAAAATCTTCAGTGAAGTGAGCACCAACTAAAGATTGTCCAAACAACTTCAGCATTATGAGTAACAAGTAAATTTTGTCTTGTCACTTTCTGTGTTCTTGAGAGTGTATTTGATAGTTATTACTATTAATATAAATACATTACTATTCATATATTCATAGTTCCCATTCTGGAGGCAAAAAAATAACAGCTGCTACTACTTGGATGAAATGTGAAATTGACATAAATTGCTTTTATTAAAATACATGGCAATTTTCAGGATTTTCACGGGTTTTTTTCTCTATGTCAAGACAAGTTCGGAAATTTTTTCAAAGCGCATACAATAATGTGTCGAATTATGCATTCTGAGATTTTTAGCTCCGCACGTCTTTCAAACAGCTTTTAGCAGCATTTTAGGCGATTATGTGACACTTGGCAATTTTCTATTGGGTTTAGTTTCGAGTTGGTTTTTTATCAAACGCCCCAACCTTTTATTGAAGTAGGATCTAAAAAAGTATTTGACCAGCTTGAGTCGTCGTTTGGGCCCCAATGTTGCAAACACTGATCGCGAACACAGATAAAGTTACATTTACCAAGCCTAGAGTTATAAAAATGTTGCCTTGATTAGAAAAACCATCTGCATATGAGATGTTTTCACAAAAAGCTTTGATGTCGTTGTTTGAAGATGTCATGTACACCCTAAGGTCCAAACGTTTTTTATTGATGATTGAATGTAAACCTATCTAAAATCGTTAATTGGGAGATTATTCATTTGTTGCAGATAACAGTGATCAAGGTTACTGACCAGAAACAGCCAGTATTCCATCTATCTGGTGTGGACTTGACATGAACCTTAAAGATCATAAATTGCAGATTCATTCCGAATTGAAGTTGAATCTTTCTCCCAGATTAAAGAAACGTTTTAATTGAGAGACTCCTGACATTTATTTATCCTTCGACTTGAGATTTTTTGCGCTGTTTGATACTTCGATCGCTGGTTTAGAAGTCGAAATGAAAATACGTTCTCGGAAATGAAGAGGATCTTTTAAAATTGAAACAGTTTGAAATAACGAACCCACTTACAGCGGATTCTTTTGTCACTCTACACACTTAGTGACTATCCGAAACCAAATCGTCAATTTAAATTCAAAAGAATGTCTCTAATGCCCTGAAATAATTGAAAAGAAGCAAAAAATATGCTATAAATCCTACATTTATGTCCCATAATAATAAGAGCACTCTTGTTTGTTTTCGGTGCCGAAGTGACTGACATTGACAAGAATTACAAATCATATTCTACTGGTAATAACTTCCCGTAATGTTTCCTACACAATTTTCTTTGAGATAAATTCCACGTCAAAATATTTACATTGGCAGCACCCAGTAGTATTTCATCATCATTTCAATATTTCCAAAAGTAAAAATAGCTCGCAGACTAAAGTCCCTTTGAGGTGCTTTTTGGTGCCCAGCGCAAAGGTAAAGCCTCACAGTTTTTGGTTTGAGAAATAATTTATTGTTATTCAAAACATTAAAAAAAAGTACAGAACATTCTTTTATTATTCTTCATTATTCCTTTGTTATTTTGTATTCATTTTTTATTAAGCTGCTTTCTTCACAAATCCGTGGGTAGTTTCACAGATAATTCCAAAACCCAAAGCAAGATAATTTCATTTTATTTTTTTAAACTGATTAATACAGATTAACTGAAAGATTACTGCACAGTGCAGTACATTTGTTTAACCTGCTGTGGATTACGTCCCAAATCTCCCGTGCATTGGTTCTTAAAGTTTTTAAGTGATAATTAAGAGGGTCTTTGTTCGATTCATGTAAATCTTTTCAGAAATCAACATTTAAACCAATCTCGACTCGACCATCTAAGCTGTGATGCCCATTCACATACCTATAGCCTCAACCCTTCCCGCTAGGTAAACACCAGAGAATCAATCAATTCTGTCAGATAATATGTTTCAAAGGTAAATACTTTTTTGGGATACATTATACCATAATATAATTGAAAGTTAGTGTAAGAATGAGCTGGTGAGGGAAAAACTCTACAAACGGCGCCTAGGGGTGGGATTTGCTTATTATAATAAAAATTCAGCGGGAAACCTCTAAAAGTACCTACATTTTCTTTGCAATTACAAGATCCATTCATAGATGATTATTTATTTAAGGACACCAACAATGCCTGTAATACTGATTTAGTATCCACAGAAATATCATTGTCGATATTTCGGTAATTTTTTACGAGTTACTACAGATTCTAAACTACCCATACCGCCCATTAATGTTAACCTTCATTAGACAATGACATGTGGCATATGACAAAAGCATAAACATAGTAATAATGATGTAATAATTATTTTAATATTATGATAACTAGATAAATTTACCTGAAAGAATACGTCTCAAGTCACTAAATACTAATTTACACCCGTATTTTTAAATGTTTTGTCCAAAGAACAATTAGCTCGCTGAACAAATAGAAATCGCATCAAAGAACCTGTCTCGTTATGGGTCACCTGGTAAAGTAATTGAGTTACGGATGGGTGGTATATCCGGTGGGGTGGAACATTGCTTGAAATGAGGTTTTGGGTAGCATCTATGAAGAGTGGAAATATGACTAAAGAGCCCTAGATGCTCGTACCTTCGTAGGCAGTTCTGAAACAATGACAGGAAAATAGGCTTCCTGATGGATTGCTCTCCATTTGATGACAAGGAAAATTGCCTGTCACTGACCACGGGTTCAATTACGTAATTTGACGAGATCATGTTTGTCAAATTTTCTTTGAATCTATTTCTTAAACAGTGGCATGGGCTTTCACGTGTTATTATTTTAAATCAATATGAACTATCTCTTCGCCTATCTCTCTATCTCTCTCTAGAACGCAATTTAGTGACATTCTGCTATAACTACGTGAAAGGTAATCTAAAAGCGGAACTGTTCAAGTCTTTTCTCTCATTTAAATGGTTTCCAACGGGAAAAACCTTTCGAGTAATCGGCGGAATACTTCTAGTAATTAACTCAAATGTAGTGCATGCTACGACCGTACCGGGCATCAATATATAATATATAATAATGAATTATATAGAAATAAATCAATAATAATATATAATATATAATAAATATATAATATTCGTTCCTACTTTTCCATATAAAAGTCTAGCTAGCTAGACCGGAAATTGGCTCTTTCAGCAACAAGGAGTACAGCATCCCTTTGAAAAGCGTAAAAACGACATCGTAGCAATCGTGTTCCACTCAATAAAGATTCACAACGCGAGTCTGAGATTAGATTTTGTTTAGCCAAGATTATTGGCGGAATTTTTTGCAGGCAATGTTTCTTCGATGCACTGTAACGAGGTCGGGGAGTGAATAGTCAAGATGTGAAAAATTACAGACCGATCGCGGTATTATCAGTTTTTGACAAAATAATATGTAAAGCCTTGTGGACAGTTTCTCCTTGTGTAACGGTTGTATGTAATGGTATTATGAAGCACGGTTTTACAAAAGGAATGTCAACCACCACCGCCATGACTTTAAGTATCATTGACGTACTTAACGCCCTTAATAGGCATGAGAAAAAATCGGAATTTTCTATGACTTTTTTAAAGCGTTCGACTCAGTAGACCATTCCCTTCTCCTAGAAAAGCTAGAATCATTAGGGATATAAGGAGTAGCTGGAAACTGGATACGATCGTACTTGAGGAATCACCGACAAATAGTATGGCTCCAAAATAATAACGAAGAAACTAAGTCATATGAATCGGTAATAAACTCTGGTGTCCCACAGGGCGGCATCTTATCGCCACTCCTATTTATTCTGTCCACGAATGACCTGCCCGAACACTCTAAAATGGGCTGACTTGTACTCTTTGCTGACGATACTAGTCAATTTGTGCATTCAAGCGAAAAAAATGCGGGAGAAATGGCAAACACAGCCACTCTGAAACTTTTCCTTAACTAGGAAAAGAAGGTAATCTTACAATTTCAGACGACACATAAAAACAACCAACGAAAATCCACTGGTCAGGTAAATGAATAAAAGCTTACCCCTGAAAACTGAGACTAGGTTTTTGGCAATTATAATTGACGAATCTCTCAATTAGTTCAATAACAACTGGTCATGCACATCATTGACCTGAGTAAAAAGATGGCCTCCGACTGCTACCTCATAAAAAGGTAACGACACTGGAAACTGCAAGGCTGGTATATTTTTCTAGCAGAGAATCAAGACTATCCAACGGGGTAATCCTATGGGGAAGTGCATCAAAATGTAAACGATTGTTTATATTGCAGAAGCATTCACTCAGATTCATGGCAAAGGCTTGTGCGGACCCATGTGCTGTGACATGGATAAAAGCATTGTTTAACTGTTTTAAGATAATTACTCTTACTTGTTAATATATTTTTAATATAGTCTTATATATTCGAAATGACAATAGCTCGTCTTCAGTCAGAAAAAATGCATATTATGAAACAAGACAAAATAATTATTTGAAGTTACAAAAACCAATTCTCCTCATTGATAAAAAAAAAAAACGGGTGAAGCTGTATCTTATTGATACGGCCGATATTTAAGCGTGACTACGTTCAACTACCGCGTAGGCACGGAGGTCAACTACCGTACTGACCATACTTCACATGCAAGTTTTACGTCTCTCTTTATATGGGTTGTGTTTTCATATCTAATTTACATGCTGAAGGACTTTACAGATTGGGATGGAAGTGTCATCTTGCGATATATATATTTTATTTTGCATTAGTCTAATGACAAGTGCTAAAAACGCCGCCTCCTCTCACGCCTCCAATATTTAGTTTATCGAAAATAAAAAAAAAATTCTAGAGAATTATCTGAACTATTGAATGATAATAAATTGCATTCTGTCCTTTGTTTCCTGTAGGCTGTAGGGCTTGTTACACATGTGCCATTTTGCGTAATTTAACATTGGTCTTATGGAAAGCATTAAAAACGCCAACCCCTCTAACGCCTCCAATATTTATTTTATCGAAAATAAAAAAAGTGCCTCTAGAGCATTGTCTGAACCTTCATATGCAGGCTGCCTATTTTACAATATATTCTACCACTATAACTGAAAGATAAGAATGGATGTGATTTTAAATGCAGTCTTAAGTATTATCTCATTGAACATTGTTTTTACACCATTCGACGAATTTTTAATCGCCTATAGAAATGTAAAATAACAATTCCTTATAGCACAATATGTGTTTCTGTGGAAATAAAATATAACATGAAAAAATTAAATATATATATATATGTACAAACGCGAAGTCTATGCCATTTTTTTGGAGCTGATCGGATAAATGAAGGTAACACAATTTATTTAATAATTTTTAATCAAGAGATTGAGTACCCGAGGATTTTATCATGCATACATAAAATCAGTTTGAACATCTGAGGTAGGCAAGCATAAAGTCAATAAGAGCCACGTTTCATGGTTTCATATATTTTTGAGAGCAACATCATTGAAAATTTAAAACAAAATAATACTATCTTTCCAAATGTAGCACTGAGTGATTAATTCTTAACGACCAATGTCAGTTTTACTGTTTTGAGGGCTATGTGCTATAATTCGCTATGTGCTATAATGTGTTAATTCATTTTAGATCATTTTAATTCAGTCGTTTTGAATCTTAGAGAGACACCAGGGATGATGTTGAAAGTTGTGGTAACGAAGGGAGGGAGTTAAACGTTATAATTTTTTTAATCTATTCGTTTTGGATAATCCATAGAGCTGAAAATAGCACCACTATAAGATAAATTTTATATTGTTAAACACTCGTGAAATAGGTTCGTGAGAAAAATTTAATTGGAGTCACATATTCACATTGCAGTTACCTATGCAAGTAAAATTAGTCTTTACCATCTGTCCTCGGAAAACATAGGTGTAAAAGTGAGTACTCACTTTCGCATGACTGAAATGACAGCGTATGTCATCTCCTTGAAGCTGACTGGACTAGTTCTAACGAGCATGTAGTATTCGTCGTCGCACGTTGTTTTGGGGTGGACGTAGTCAAAAGTCATTCCACCCACGGACAAGAGAGGAGTGCCCCAAAACTTGATCATCCGAGCCACCGGAGCTGAAACGAAGACAAAACGGTGGTTAAACTGGGTTCATACACTAGGTAATTGGGTAATTAGGTAATTGTACAGCAAGCCGCACTGCACGTTACTGTAGGTACATAATAATAGTTGAGTGATATTAGCGTAAAGGTTGAAAAAGATAAAAATAAGTTATTAAAATAAAAATTGTATTAAATAAAAATTGAAGTTTATACTTTTGTTTTGCAAATTGCAGAACGGTATTTACGCAAGATTTATAAGATGTGAACAAAGTAAATAAGATAAATAAATAAAATAAGCTAACAGTTTTATACAAACAGCACAAACCGGCACTTATTGCTTGTTTTTCAGTAGCACGTTAAGTAATTAACAGACCTTTAAAAAACAAACAAATCTTCTGATTGGCTGTTTCCAAGCAAATAAGACATGAATTGACAGTGATTTCTTGACGGACTACAGAAAATCAATTTTTATGTTTTCCAATAATTACTCTCGGGCTTATATAACCCATAACGTAGGTGAAAGAGAAGCATATGTGAGAACCGAGCATTTCCTGTGGTTAACCCGCTTACAAGAGAGAGAGACAGCGACTGTAATCTCCCACTTGCGAAAAAAAAAAACAATTGTCCAATCCGAACGAGCCGCTTCGCTCTTAACGTGTCTATTTTACTTAAAAAGAAAAAGGCGCGCGAATTTTCCATCAAAAAGTGTATAAGCTCGCCATGTTACAAAATTTTGATAAAAAAATAAAAAAAAACGAGTATCTCATTGTGTTACGAAATTGTGAACGAAGATAGGATGGCTGGAGGGCTGTCCATGACGATGTCGGTCAATATTGACCTCCGCCGCGCAACCAAAAGCACGTCCGGGAGACACTGCATACAATTTGTCATCGCCTCCTGTTTTCCATGGCCGTGAGTCATGCTCGTGGCCTGAGTTGAAGCGGCCTCAGTTTTAATTTCTGGACGCCGCCAGCGTTCGGTGGCTTTCAGAGTGTTCGAAGGATTTCCTTTCCCATTACTTGGGTAATTTGAACTATCAGTTGGATCTCTAGCTCACAGAAACAACTAAATTTCACTTGTATGTGATTTGAAGTCGTCATGGCAATAGTTTCACTACCTAGTGAAACCCCATGCTACCTAGTTAGTTCCACAACACTTTAACTAGAAGTTGATATTTTGGTAAAACTGGACCAAGTCTAGCAAAGAAGCCGTATCGGGCTTCTGAATTGCAGAACGCAATTCAACCGATGACAGCCAAAAAAGGATTTAAATACCAATACGATCCGAGTATTCGAAATTCTCTTTGCGAAAACTAAAGGACATATTGGTACTTTGAGAGGTAAGAGATACAGAAAAATCGCAATCCATAAAAAGTTCCTAGCTTCTCACGGAGGGATTCCTAACCCAGATGCAAATGATGCTATTTTTGGAGCATAGGTATCACCACGGGGCTCGTGTGCACTTTACCGACATAGCGATAAACTTGCATGGCCGCATGAGAGGAGATACGTGTATAACAAAACGCGTCGTATTTCACTGCGAGCACCTTTCTAGGGGGGACATGGAGCAGAAAAATGCCACATGATGTCATTAAATTCGTATCTAACGCTGTCAGTTTTCCAATTTGTTGTAAATAAAAAAGCTCCTCATCAGTGGGATTACATTAATAAAGTTAATAAAACTTTGATAAGCACAAGGTGATAATTTGTTGAAGGTATAGAAAAGGCTTATTTTTAATTCTGGTCTCATCATTTTTCTCGTTATCTGTGATTTTCTAGTTTTCGGAAAAAACAGTGTTATTTTTTCATACAATTAAAATTTTAACAAGTTCTTGTAACTCATCACGTTCTACACTATATTCCTGCTCAGTGGTTTACAAAATCATTATGGAATGCTGCAAACGCAGTAATTTGATCAGTGTTTCGAAACTGGAAACTGAGATGACTTTCGGATGGCACAGAAAGGTGAGTAGGTATCTGAAATAACTTGCGAGCAGTCGTTAATCATCTCGCAAGTCGAGGCACTACTTATTCATCAACGTCGCCAAATTGGCTTTATAGAACTTGCACTCAAGAAATAATGACCTAAGCGTGTTGTGTAGACACTCCGCCCCACAAGGCGTGAAGAACGTCGGCAAAATGTTTCTTCAAACGGGCAGAAGAAAATGTTTTTCAATAAAAATAATCTTTAGAACGCTGTAAGATGGCTAGAGGAAACTCCCCTTCCGTCTAACGTAACAAACGAGGTGTTAGCCCAGTCAAAGTACGTTGGGGTAGTGGTGGGACGAATATTCTTGAAGAGCCATGATTGTGGGTGCTCCCTCGAGCATGAACTTTCATCTTTTGTCAATCATTGTAATGAGGTCATTTATAGAGTATGCTGTTTTTTTACAGTAAAAATAGTATTAAATCTTCTCTAGGAGCAAATTCCACAAATAATCTGGTTTCTGAAGGACGGCATGTTTATACGTTATTTGTATCTTTATAATATGATGCTTCAAGGCATCACTCAAAAATCCGAATTTCAATGTAGAATGAGGAAACGTGTTGGCCGATATTCAATGCACTTTCTGGCTGGAAAATACATTTCTGGGAAAAGTCCTGATCAGCAAATCGCAATGTAGTTTTTAGCTTACTGTAAAATGATATTCGCCTGAACTTAAAGGCATTTGGATGAACCGTGTCACTGAACGAGCTTGTTTAGAAAATGTCATTCCAGATATTTAATAATCTGACACCAATGGATGTTTTTCAGAATTTAATTCTGTCATGCCAAAAAAAAAGACAATCGTGACATGCGCTGGCTTTATTAAAATTGGAAGATTGAACATTCTCAGACGCCAGTCTCCATGAACAGAAAATGAATGCACATTCATCGATCGTCGGCACCTTTCTCAGCGCCAGCTCGCGAGTACGGACAGAACGGCAGCTTAATTACTTATAGCGCTTTGCGAACGTGCAATATTAGTTCTGTTTTGGTGGTGTTTTGGTACAGATATTTTTGGTTGATGAAAAGTAAAAAAAAACTGACGTACAGAACAGATGAGTCTAAACTAAGGAGGCTTGAGCGTCGTATTAGTCTCAAATAGAAGAACGAAGTTTCAGCCTCCTTGGTCGAAAGGAGAAATCGCATAGAACATTTTCGAACATTTCAATAAAAACTGAATTTGATTCATCTTAGCATATAAAAGTAATAAAAATTCTACTACCTATAAAGTCGGAAGATGAGAAGAAAAAAGAACGCACGTAATTCGTCGGATATTTCGTTGCTGGTAACACAAGTGGTAGGAGATATTGGTTCGATTTCCCGAACAGACCTTAGATCAGAGCTAAATACTCTACTCATTTTCCGAATCTTTGTCATCCACATTTCTTCAACTGTCAGGAAAATTATGAAAACATGAGAATTTAAAATTGAGTAAATTGAGATGCTTTGTGAAAAATCGTGAATATTTTGTACATTTTCACTGCTCAACAAAACATTTTTATAGCTGGAAAATTATCATTTTTTATAAATCAAAAAGGAAACCAAATAAGAACGCAAAACACGCACACACAGAGCGAATGTAATAACATGATTGTTTTGATACCAGAATAAAATCACTGCTAATTAAATCCCAACGAGAGAACCAAAGAATACACTAAAATCAAGTTTTTTTTTTAACTAACAAATAATTCAGCATCGAAGGTACATTCGATTGCCCGTGCGATTGAAAATTAGTGGTATAGTTTTGAATGAATTGGGACTGGGACTGGGTTTCTTAGCGTGGAGTCCCTGTTGCTGATGGTAGCGGATTGGATTGGTGGCTGATGTGATTACTGGACGCCGACGTTGGATTCACGTGCGTCTCTGAATATTTCCAATCTCATTTAAGTCGATAGAGTGTCAATCAAATTTATATAATCCAAGTGGTGCTATTCCTACCACGTAAAGGCCTAGATTGATTTTCTTTGATATGTGGCAATCAGTAAAGCTTTGAGTCTCGAGATTTAATATTCAAACTAATTCTGCCTTGAGTTGAGAATTAATTAATAAAAATTATTTAAAAAATCATAATAAAAATATGCGGTTTTTTGGGGGTTTGGGTTTGGGTTTGGGGCTAGTATTCATGGTAGGGGTCCAAACAGCCGCACTGGCTAGGGCGGGTAAGGGACGGCCGTGTGCCCTTTTGTTAGAGTAGGTATCCCACTTTTTGACTGGTGTAGTATTAGGAGAACCCATCAAAACACACCACCAGGATAGCCGCCCTCCAGTCTCGAACCTTGGACCTCCTGAATGCAAGACCTTTTTTTTTTATCGAAGCTTTAACCACCAATATTCTGCATTATCGACTGGAACTTAGCTTTTATTAGTAAATTGTTTGCTTTGTTAAAGTTGCTTAAAATTGAGAAAAGTAAATTTACTATTCGGTAAAAATGTACGGTTTTATGAAAATTAAAAAAATAAGACGCACAAAAAAAATGAAAATATTTTTGTCAAAAATCACTTTTAAAGTGGAGCCAGTATTTTGTCGAATTGGACGATGTCTATTGAACTATTTGCTCTCCAGATATTTGAACAATGCTCTGTGATTGCATGTTAGTAACGAAAAGTTTCGCAATAACTAGGTTAGCCCTATAGAAACTCTTGCTGGTCGAGCGTTTGTACCCGATGACGGCTGGCTGGCTGAGCCATACCTGTTTTCACGACGATTTCATCTCATTGGCGACAAGATAGTGTTCCTATTAAGAAACTACCCCGCTCATTGCAAGCGTTTGCAATTTAAATAATATTACACATAACCGATGCTTATCAGGATGGATCGCGTTGCGGAACTGGAAATCGAAAAATAGTTTAATTGAAGTTACTTATATTGCTTGTTGAAGACAAAAATAGGCGGACGTCAATAAATATATTGAAAGAAAATAATATGAGAATATTGAATCTTCTAAATTTAGAAGATTCAATATTCTATTCATATAACTTTTTATGAATTTTCTTTCATAAGACACTTTTTCAAGCGAATCTGGTAGCAAGGGCTTTGTACCAACGATCGATCGTGTAAACCTACCACACTACGATATAAATATAAACATAAATAAAGGTTTGAGGAAAATTTGCTTTTTTTTAGTTTTAAGCCGTACGTATATAATTACAAAATAAAACTAGCTCAAAACATTTTCCAGGATTAATATGTGATATTATGGACTTCATGGATGTAGTAGGTATTTTGCATTTTTTGTTTTCTCAAGATGTTTCACATCTTTCGTTGATTACGCAAAAGCAACATCGAAGATACAAATCGCATTCCCAAAGTCATTTTCTATAGACCCATTTTATTTTATCAGAATCCGTGGTCTGGCCGCTTTCCTTAAAACCTGCCTCACTTTCGCAAGAGATTCCTCCTCCCTCACAGAATCGACAACGCCGCGAAACTGGATCAAGTCGCCATTGTGATTGACCACGTAAAACAACTGTCAATTGTTTCGACCTCGCCCTGGTTATAATTCAATTCCCGTGTTTTCCAACCCCCCCCCCCCCCCCCCCCCCCCCCCCTCCGCATCCTAAAGAAAATGACGTTTCCTAGCCTTGGACCTATACGCGCTGCGGGCGAGACGCAAGTTTCTCTCACTAGAAGCTGGCCTTGTGGTGCCAAGAAACCCGGTGAGTGAGCAATGCTGAGAAGATCAGTCTCCTTTTGCAAAAACTACAACCTTTATTTCTCTTAATTATTCTTGTGCCTAATTTTCTAAGTTCTTATTGAAATAAGAAATGTATGACTCAGGAATATATGCAAGAGAGGTTTGTAACCATTGTAAAAACCCAATTTAACGATAAATTGATCCCAAAAAAATGTTACCGGTGACCTATGTACGTACCTATTCATCATTGCGGTGGTATTTTTAACAAGGTCTGTGCATACATGCGAAACTTTTAAATGAAGAAAACACTCAATAATAAAGAAAATATAAAAAATAAATCGTTAAAATTTACCACATAAATAAACAGATACATTAAAATTATCTTAAAATTATCTTAGTTCTGTACCTACTGGAGGAAATGGTAAAATTACTGACATTAAGAGCAAATGCATATGATGAAGATCTATAATCAGGGTTGCAGGTAACCCTGAATAGGTACTCCATTATAATTATGCAATACATTTGTGCTGAACTCGTGAGTGCAACTTCGAGGTACTGGGGACTCGAAACCAAACGCCAATCCAAACTTGCATAATGTTTGAAGCACCAGTACACTACTCCATCGCGCCAATCTAAATCGAATTATGACGATTCGATTTTGATAATTAGGAGTTTAAAACAGAGCAATGCTACTGCTAGGTACTACAATTTTAATTTGCCAATTATTGAAACGTGTGGGAAAAGTGAATAATGTGCACCGAATTGAATGTGCGGTTATCATGAACTTTAATGTTTATGACTAGACAAACATTGCAGCGATTCGTATAACATTGCAAAAGCAATGCAGAGCAGTGTCGCGTTGAAGGATGAGCGTTTCGAGAGACATTGCCAGTCTTTTCTAACATTAATTATTTGTTTTTGTAAAACGTGATAAACAAAAAAAGTTGTGAGAATTCTCCATTGAATCTACCAGTAAAACCGGTCAACGAAGGCACTTAAAAATTGTGAGTAAGCGTGGGACACTAAGACTTGAGGGTCTATAACTTTTAGACTCACTTCACATATATACGATCAGTATAGGCGTAAAATTTGGTTGCGTTTTGGCAAGTTTTAAATAACTTATCACGTTTTCAAATTTTGCAACATTTCGGAGAAATTGATTAAAAAAATATCTATCAAGCCTTTTTTTTTCTTTACTAAGCTTTAAAATTTCGGATTTTTTCTGAAAATTCCATCCAGATTGGTATCGCCGTTTGTTCAGTAAATAGAGAAAACAAATAAACATACGCACACAAAAAACTCGTAATATTTTTTTCCGGTTAATGAAATTGGGTTCCCCCTTTGCTCATCAAATAATAATACTTTTCGATTTTGAATCCCGGTTAGTTTTAGAACTAACTTTCAGCGTCACATAAATCAGGTGTAGAAATAGACAATACTTCGGTATGCTCTTTGGTGCCGTTCGAAACAATTTCAAGTCACTTGTTTCTCCTTTACGAGGCCAACAGTTCTCCGATATCAATAATTTTGCTTTTGCTAGTTTTGCTTGTCCTTTCCACGTGTTCCCCTCTGGTACATATAGAAATTTAAACTACAACTACCTTAAAAAGACAGTATTTCTCGCACAAATAACATCAAAATATCTATCGAGTTTTTCCCTGAAAAGTAATTTGACGGGCAAAATACAACTTCATGTTTAAAAAAAATAAAAAAATAAATAAAAAACACTGCAACAACCGTATATTTTTTGAGATAACCGGGATTCGAGAAATAGTGACAGACCATTCTGTCCTGTGGCCATTGACGAACTCGTCCATACGAGTCACCTCGGCCTCTTCCCCCTTGAGGGGATCCCTTATCGCACCCCCGCGAAAGCTGAAATACGTGTGTCCGGATAGCTCAGTTGGTAGAGCACCGACCGGCAAATGGGAGATCCCGGGTTCGTAACCCGGTTCGTTTGCACATTTTTTCAGTCTAGCTTCCTTTCCAACTTCATGTTTGTTTGTAATTTAACTATGGTCTGGTCCAAACCTTGCACCTTAGAGTGAATCAGTTAGAACTATCAAGTGGTAAAGTAACTAATACAAAAGTTATGAAATGTTGTGAAAGTAATTTGGTTTCAAAATCTTATTTCGGAACACTGTTTTTGGAACTTCGTCCACTATTTACGCAGAAACCTAAGACGATCTATCCGTTTCTTCTCTTTGATTTCGCTTGACAGTGTTTCTCTGTTTACAATCCATTATACGCCATCCGCATACGTCGATTGTGATGTCATCTGAACTGAAAAGAAAGCAAATGATGCGAAAACACCATTCCACGAATATGATGTTAAAAGGAGGTTACGCATAAAGTTACTTTCCAAATCCAAATAAAACGTTTGTTTCACAAACCGACTTTGACTGTTGCCTTCTATATAAGCTCCACTGAAAGTATATTGCTATTGAACCTTTAATACCGATGTTCGTCCTGCAGGTAACTCATGAGTGAAATTGGAATATACTCAAGGCCAACAAGGAAAGTAGAAAAACAGAACGAATGTCTTTAAAGTTTAAAAATGACTGATAAAACGTGCTGCGTATCAAAGTTTGTATATGCGGAAAACTAGTGTGTCGTCGTATTCCGAATACGTGATAAACGAATTTTATATTTCTTTTCAGCATGCGTTGTCGGGTGAGAGGACAGGACTACGAAATGAAGTTGTCACCTCCCGAATACTGGCTTGTCAATTCCATATTCTTTGAAAATAAAGTGCTTTTTAGGAAGATACCCAAAAATAACGGCTGATTTCGTGAGATGCTTTTTTTCATTTTTTTTTTTCATTTTTAATGGGTTTAAAAAAAAACAAAACAACACAAAACTTATGGTGTTGGCTTTCAAATGTTAAATTCATTACGGAAGGCGTATCAGTAGCACAACAGCATGACTTACATGTCAAACCACATCATAATTATCCATCGCCGTTTATCTATGCTTGTTCTAAATATAGGCTCGGATAACTTGATTCACTTCGCAAAGATAACAGCAGACAATTGAAAGAATTTTATTGAAAGGATATTTTAGATGAGCACGGGTAAATGTTGCTACACACCAGCCATCGTGAACCAATTTCCGTTCCCTTCCATGACGAATGAGGGGGTGAGAGTAATAAGATTGTGCCTTTGAAACGTCGACTTACAACCCTATTCTTCGTGAAATTCTCTGGAGATTGGGGGTGGTCTGTATAGGCGTATTCAGGTGCGTAGCCCCTTTTTGGACTCGCATGTAACGATCCTTTTTCAATTTTGTACAAAGAAAAATAATCACAAAATTAATTTTCTCTTAATAACCAAGCTAGACAAGCTGCTTAACTTTTGCTTAGGCGTAACGCTCGGAACAATGTGTAAAGCTCTTTGTGTGTTCGGTTTTTGAAAATCATCGTGCGTTTATTTCTAGACACCGTGCAAGATGAACGACGGCGTTTTGACTCGAGAATAAATCATGAAAACATCTTCTTGTGAAAATATACAAGAAAATGTTTATATACGTTGCAAGGAAATCAAGCGGACAAAAGAACTTAGAAATCAAGTTGACTGAAGGTAAAATTTCTTTGGTCGCTTACTAATCGATGTTTTAAAAAGTTTCAAAAAGTTAAACACACAAGAACTGTAAAGTAATACCAAAACACTTTGTAATTATGCAAATTTCAAAGAAAAATAAACAATTTGAGTTATTCCATAAGTCAAGTAGCGAGACGAACACGGTGCTATTACCGAATTTTAGGCCAAACAAACAAGGTATAAATGCTACTTCATTAAATCCGAATTTTACCCCAGTTAGCAAGCGGAGGTCTCAAGTACTTGAAAGCAGTTGGTGCGCGCAAAGTTTCTCAACAAGGACGAGAAACTTACGACTGAAACCAATTGAAGTTATTCGAAGGACGCGGGCTTCCGCGATGGCAAGTGATTAAACAGGGAGAATGGAATGTTAATTTTAATCAACTTCAAGGTCTTTTGTACCTACCTGTTTATAAGTCGTCAAATATTACTGAGAAAATTAATTCGGTCAAACGAGGGAAAATGGCTCTTGGTGTGCAATTCAGTGCATGCTCTCAGGAAGTAACGGAATGGAAGTTTCAGGTACTGTACATAGTTTCTACAATGGATACCATTAGAGCGCAATTGTCTTAGTTTAGAACCTAATGTAATCCGAATGGACAGGTACAAACTGCCTAATGTGTTTAGCATTCGCATATACAGAACGTCTCCTTCCCAAAGATTGTTCTCGTGCAGAAACCGGATATTTGAATGTATCGCGAACTCCTTGGCGCTTTCGCATTCGAATATCATGTCAAACTTTCCTTCAGAGCTCAGGACGCATATTCGATGGGATTCTAAAACAAGACACCATGCAACCTCTTGCGAATACCAATTTAATTGATGCAATCAAAACAAAACGCTTTTAAAAGCTCGCGCGTATCCGCAAAAAAAAGTTTTGCCGATATCTTCAGTGGCAGCATACCGCAAACGTGAATACCTATCTCAAAGAACCTCGTGCCTAGGGTCGGATCGTGAGGTCGGATCGGTTTATGGTATATTTCCTCCTTCTTTACACAGCAAGGAATTAAGTGAGCATATTCTCATATAAATATAAACCTGTTAGGGAGAGAGGTTGGAGGGATGAAAGTTAGCGCAGAAATTTAATTCGCCTTGCTTATCAACCTCTCGACAGCATGGATTTGTGGAGGAATCCTGCTGTTCGAGTTGTACCGTCGTCCTTTGGAAGGGAAGTTAAACCGGCGATTTTCCTTGGTGCTCTTCGACAGGAGTAGGCTACATGCCGGCATCGGATTTCCTCTCCTCCCTTCTAACTAGGTAATGTTCTTCATCATAATCATCGTCATCTACTCATTCACCGACGCCATTAGACCAATGCCACATGGCCAGATGTCAAAACAGTGCGTCGTTGAACATAATAATCTATCAATAAATATAATCACAGATGTTGCCACTTACATAGACTAAACTCGCACGTTGGACCAAAAAACGCATGCACACAATCTTTGGCATAAGCGTCGACAGCCCTGGCAGCCCCGAAGACGGCAAGGCAGCGATCATCGTGGGCCATTAAGGTGATATTCACGAAATGCGGCAATATCCCTTGTTGTTTAACGCTCTCCACGGCAGTTTCCAGAGCGGGAATTACTCGGTCGAGCGAGATCAAGTACTTGTTGTCTTTCGGTAAAAGCACAGATATTCGGATTTCGCACAGGGTGCTAGCATCTGTCCAATCGCACAGGGTGACACAATTCCTTTCGGTCTGCGAGCTGTTTTCCAGTTCGCACGACTGGTTAGAGTGCGCGGCATTTTTGATTAGTTTAGCGTCCGCGTCGTCGTTTTCGCTTAGAATTTGCGATTCGGCACACGAGACGCAAAGGAGAAATAAAATCGCGAGACTCCGATATAAAATCGAGATCCTGTCACCAATCATCACCGCCGTTTTTTTGTTTTTTTTTGGTACACGATTAATGGGCACGATTCTAGCTCACTGCAACTATTTAACAGTGCGTGACGTCTGCCAGCATAATTTGCTTGGGTCGTACCAATAGGCGTGTGTCATTCTTCAAAAAGTAGCATAAGCGACGCATGAAAAAAGGCTTCTGTTAATCAAATTCTCGGCCATTGTAATTCGAATTTACACATTTCATCACAGCTCGCGGGTGACATCAGAGTTAGACAGAAGGAGCGTCGCCGGCGATAACGCCGAGTTACCACATTGTCTCGGCACTGACAACACTGTCGTCATGGAATTGAAATTCACCACTTTTCACTTGATGTCCATGTATTTTAGCTTCCCTCGATTTAATCCGCAACAACACAAATTGAACGTAAATCGATTTAAAAAAAGTCTTTTTCTGTGTTGTCTCTGCTGTAATTGATCATATTTGAACGCCTGTACTGTCACTGATTGCCAGGAGGAAAGTGTATTATTTTGTTAATGAATCTATCAGCTAGCGATACCTACGTCCAATAATAAATAGAAAACTGCAATGAGATTGCTCTTTATCAAACGGTAGCATATGCATCCAGTCTCACTTATCTCAGCATAGCCACGCAATAATTAAGAAGAAAAAAAACTGATTAAATTCAATGTATTATCGACACGATCCAAAATAAATATCCCGATCAAAATTATTATCTTAAACAGGCTTCGACATATTTGCACGCATCATTACGCGCGGTGTTATTTTTGTATTAACACTGGCTTACACTATCTACTTTTTTATAGCAGAGAACCGCGTATCTAATTTGTAAGCCCACAGAGCAGCGCGGCCTGCACTCGAGACGGCTGACACGTGACGACGTCACCAACAGCGTCGCGACGCCGGATTGAGAGAGACGCTCTCTCGACCGACGCTGGATAGGGACTGACTAAATGGGATACGATGCGGAGCAAACAAGCGCCCTGGGCGATGTAGGGGCACAATATAGATAACTCATCGCATGAAACTCGCGTCTCAATCGAGATTCTATGAAAGTCGATTCTGAGATAATAAAAGGTGACGTCGCCGATGATTACACCGAGTCCAAGTCGTTCGATTTTTTTTTTTTTTTTTTTATTTACGATGTAGGTGGAGATGATTTGTTATCTTTGGCTGCGACCTAGAATTCTTGGTCAGATTTTTTTTAATTGGGTTGCGCTTAGCACTTTGAGTTGAGTTGGGTCAGTCATGTTTACGTTTAATCCAAGTCATATTGTCTTCACACATGTGCAACTTTACATGATGCCGCAAAGACGCGAATAAATGAAGATCCATGTGCCCCCGTCCCGTATTTCGGTGGTTCCAGTCGTATTTCAGGAGTACTTTATCTAGAATGTTTATTGGCTACGTTAAATGATGAGTCCTAATTTATTGCAATGCTACTAATACTCAGCAAACAAACGGCAGGCAAATCGATAATCCTTGTGTCAATTTGATTAACTAGATTACTTCGTCTGTTCACACGGGAAGAGAGAAATTGGTCAAAATTCAATAGGTACAAAGTCGAAAGATTACTTCAAAAGATAGGCTTAGGTTTTTTTGACTGGGTGGTCTGGGCCAAATTTTTAACTATAATTTTAAATTTTAAACCTAACTTAACCAATTGGCCAGAATGTATACCATAACGGTAAATTATAGAAGTACCTTCTAGACGTTACGACCAACTCCCTGTTCGAATTATCTTGATATTCTAAAAAACTACTTGTTTTTGATACCGGACTATACATGTCTATCGCGATTCTGTGATAAATTATTGTCATGTGAGACAGATATCATTAGTTGGAACGACATTATGATTGGTCGAGTAATTTCTTCTACTAGTGACGCTTCTGTCTTTACCATCGGAGTTCAATTGCTTCTTAGAGCTCTCTCTCGGGTAACACTTCAACTATCTCGGCCGCTTGTTGAAACACTGCGTGACGACACACATTGCAGTGCATCTGCCACAGCTGATCGGTTCTTTCATCTCTCGGCGACTGAATTATCAAGATAGTGTCTCTTACATATATAGGTGTGAGAGATGGCAGTTGTGCTAGGTGGTGGTATTAGTGGGCTTGCCGCCTGTCATTATTTATTAAAAAGTGCCGCACAGAAAGTTACATTGCTCGAAGCTTCTCAAAGGTTAGGTGGTTGGATTCAGACAACTGTCACGCAAGAAGGTTTTGTGTTTGAGCATGGGCCTCGAACAGTGCGCCCGAAAGGAGAACAAGGTGCCAACACTCTTGCATTGGTCGACGAGCTGGGACTCTCCGATAAAGTGAGACCGATTGGATTCGATCACCCTGCTGCCTTAAATCGCCTGATCTACGTCAACAACCAATTACATGCGCTACCTTCGAGCCTACTGTCACTTTTCAAATCAATGGCGCCATTCTCAAAACCTCTCGTCTCGTCGCTTCTTCACGACCTACAAGCGCCACGAAAAGAGTGCAAAGACGAAAGCATCTACAGTTTCGTTCACCGCCGTTTAGGGGCGGAGGTTGCAGAATATGCCATAAGTCCAATGATTTGTGGGATCTGTGCTGGTAACGCCAAAGAAATCAGTGTGAAATTCTTGATGAAATCCTTGTTCGATGCGGAACAGAAATATGGGTCAATTACGCGAGGGATGTTTTATAGCTTGATCAAAAATCGAGGTAAAAAAGAGAGCACTGAATTGAGTCCACTCGCGAAACGTTCAAGAAAGGAGAAGTGGAGTGTGTGGTCTCTCAATGGAGGCTTAGAACTATTACCTAAAGCATTGGAAGAAAATATAGTGAACGGTGGTGTGCATGTCGCTTTAAACAACCCTTGTACGGAAATTAAGTTCGTGGATTCACAGAAAGTGATTGTAAAAACAAAAGACTTTGAATACGAGGCAAGTCACTTATACAGCACAATCGCAGCTCCCAAACTAGGCAACTTGCTGAAGAAGCAACATCCCGATCTGGCAATGGAATTGACCGCAATACCCTTCGTAACCGTGGCCGTTATCAATCTTCAATATCAGGGGAAAGTAATCGACGATAAAGCTTTCGGGTTTCTAATCCCTCCCTCGCAAAACGTTCCGATTTTAGGGGTGATTTATGACACCGGCTGCTTCCCTCACGGCGACAACACGATTTTAACCGTGATGATGGGCGGTCACTGGTTTGAGAAACTTTTCGGCAAAAATCCCACCGAAGGACATTTGCTGGATACCGCCGTACGTGAGGTGGCGAATATTTTGAGGATAAAATCGCGTCCCGCTAAGCACAACGTGACAATATCCAAAGACTGCATCCCTCAATACGTGGTCGGCCACCACGATAGGGTGGACAGGATTAGAGAGTACGTCCAGAAACATAAACTTCCTCTATCTCTAGCTGGATCTTCGTTCGATGGGGTAGGAGTCAACGACGTCATCATGTCGGCTAGGAAAGCGGTTTTGTCTGATTGATTCTTGCTCACATTTGTGAATTCAGCTGATTGATGACCAGGAAAAGCTGCGAGATAATTTTAGGAGTTCTTCAATTACGTTTTAAAGCTGGAACATACATTGGTGAAGCGAAGTAATTTTGTTTACCGCAATAAAATTCCCGTGCATATTAATTAAAAGTTGATTACGTAATTGTGTTTGTTTTTATAAATCATTTCATCTCTGATGTCCTACTTCCAAACTGTTTATAAACGACACCGGGGTTGGCTGCAGCAAAGCTGAGAATGATGGCGACGATGAACTCGCCTAGATTCATTTCTATCTAAACTAACCATGACAAAAATAAATTCGAACTTATGATCCAACAAACACACGTACCTACCTGCAAAACATACAGGAAAATACGTATCCTCGCTAGGTGTTATAGGACTTACCTAGTATGATTTTTTGTTGTAGTGAACTGCTTCGTATTTTATTCTGTGTCGCACTCTCGGTAATAAAGAGTCTCTGGCAATAGCAAACACTAGCACAGAGAATGTCACTAGAAGGCTAGACATCCCAACAGGTCAGGTCAGTGAATGTCGAGCAACTGATGATTTCGCTGATAACCAGGGCTTGGGCCACATTTTTTGGATGGAAACATACTCGTGGTCGGGAGGGGGTAGTAGAATTACCACAAAACATTGACTAACAAAACGAACCAAACGCAATGCCAATTTAGGTACTAATAATAGTGTATACCATCGAACTTGTAAAAGGTATTTGACTGTAACATGATAAAAACTATGCCTCTAGTATGTGGGCAAATTATTTATAGGTTTTTTTGTGTCACAATATACATTTATAACTAAGCAATAACGGTAGATCAAACATAAATAGAAATGGCTAACAAACCCATTTTATACCTGCCTTAGATACCCTTTTTTATCTTGTGCCTTCTCGGTAGGTATGCTGACCATTCGCAATTTACGAGTATGCTATTTTTCTCGTAGAAATGTTGTGTAACTCATAAAATTTGCAGAATACCTTTAAAACCCGAATTTATATTCTAAATGTCACGGATATTTTCACACTCTCGCCACGTTTTGCGCAATAAATTAATTTTCATTCCTAGATACCCACCAATGTTTGCCGTCTTTGGATCAGAGCCATCTGTTCTGAAGTTTTAAATCTTCCCCATCCCTGTAAAACTCATAAACTGGGCATATTTATTCCAGACCACCACTACCCTGGATTGTCTAAATCCGCTGACAATCCCTCCTACGTTTAATCTCATAAATTTAAATAAAATCACGTTCTAGTAATTAATTACCCTTCGACACAGTTCATCGTGCTGGATTAGAGAACAAACCCTTGTAGAAAAAACATTTTAAACCAGTTTCTCTGCGCTTTCTTGATAAAGGTAGGTATCAGAATCGTAAAAAAATATTTTTGCCTTGCGTTTTGGCAGCTATAGTCAAATAATACGGAAAAAGCTCTCTTACATATTCCACGTCGTATACGTAATACTGTTGAGTACACACTCAACTCTAATATCAAAGATACTAATAAATACCCGTCGGTTATATTATCTCCAAATCACTCCAAATTTATGTTGTCGAGACAGATCTAGAAACAAATTGATGTTAATTTATTACATTCCTGTCACGGAACCCGTGATATCGGAGCGCAGTTTCGGAGAGAGAAACAATTGAGCGTCGATCCAGCCACCTTGTCACCAACCACAGTGGTTCATTAGCACCGTTGCACGCTTTTGTTTGTAGGCTTTGGCGAAAATGGAGTTATTAATTCAGTCAATAAAATACAAATAATAGATAGAGAGGTGAAACCTTTGGTTTAAGCAATGCGGAGGGTACTAGAGATCCCGATGAACGTGTCGTTAATCCTGGTTATTTTGGTGGCTGCAAACGCGAGACCAGCTGAAGTGAATAAAAAGGTTGCCACGCGGGACGTGCGGGAACGGTTGTCCCGACCTGCTGACGTAAAGGTTAGAGTCGCATGGCTACACGTAAATTGAGCTTACACAATCATTTTCTTCCTGCTGCCCTTTATATCTTCCTGTCCCCTCTGTGACAGGAACTAAGTGACCAGCAGGATCTGAAGAGCCTACTAGGTCTGCAAGAACTGTCGCAGGATCTGCAAAGTTTCCAGAGATCTGCAAGACGCCAGAGCCGCGACCTTTCTTCGCCGGATGGTAACTCACACGAGCTGCGCCACAACACCGAACAAGACGCGACGAACGATGCTGTTGAAGCCGTTGAAGAAGCGGTAGCAAAACTAGTCGGCGATAATTTTAACAGGAATAAAGTTAAACGTAGTGGGGATCCTGAAGTCAGGGGGCCAGCTGGAGACAACCAGTTCATAGTTACTGTCGTAGATCGTAACTATGTGGTTGTTAACGAGCAAAGTAATGATAACGAGGGCGAGGAATTATCAGATGACAGCCGCAGAGGAGAACGAGCTGCCGAAGATGAAGCTGGAGGAGATTATGAAGATTGGCAAGACTCAGGAGAGTATTTTGGAGACGAACAAGAAGTTGAAGAGTATGGTGAAGATGGCCAAGAAGCTGACGAGAATGAAGGGTATTCGCAGGACTCAGAGGAAGAAAGGATTAGAACCGACAATGATGACGGAGATGTAAATGTTGAAAGTGACGAAGATATCAAAGGAGATAGTGGGACAGATGACGTGTCCGATGGAAACGATCAGGTGATGGAGCAAGGCGATAATATTGACGAGATCCAAAATGGGGGCAAATCCAAAAAAAAACGAGAAATAGTGACTCAGATCGAGAAGACACTGAGTGACGTCCGATTCCTCGACGACTATTTAGAATATTTAAACAATCGCGCCGACCAACTGGAAGAATTGCAGCAGGATCTCGGAAAATATAATGGAAATCATAAAGAAGAAACTGAGCGGTTGAAAAGAGAATCGACGAAGACTATAAATGAAAGGCCCGTGGATTATTTGAAATCTCTGCCACAATACAGAGACGTTCCCAGAGAGGTCCTCGTCAATGCCGTACAGTCTTTGACCAGCGGGGATCGTCTTGGACGGCATCTGGAGCAAAAAGAGCCTGTTCAACGACAAGCATCCAGCTCTGAAGGACCTCCGACACCGCCGTGTGATGCATCCAAGGAGCCTCTCACCAAGGAAGAACAAGAACTGCAAAGGGTATTCACATTGACACCTAATTTTAGCGATAGCAAGGGTTATGATAGATGAATTGTAGTGCGTAACGACGCACTGTTTTGGCAATGGTCCTTAAAGCAGTGTTATGGCTTTAGTGAATGAGTGGAAAGAGAAAAACCAAACCTTGCCTTGAAAGAAGGGAAGGAAGCCCGGTGCCGGAATGTAGCCTATACACCAGTAAAAGTGTATGATGGAAACTACCGGCATGACAGCTCTTCTAAAGGATTGTACAATTCCAACAACAGAATTCGACAGTTGTCGAAATGTTAATTGCTGTTTGTATGTTGAAATGTTGTTGATCCTGTTGTAGGTGAAAGTCCCACCAGCCTATTTTCCGAGCAGAACTAGTCACGAGTGCGGTCACCTTTCCAATAACTGACCCAGCACCGTGTTGCTTAACATCAGTGATCTAACTAGAAAGGGTTTCCAACACCCCGAACCATTCGGTATATTTTGGTTGAAATATCATTCTCAAAAAGGTTCTAGCCCATAGCTTTAACTAGGGCCATAGCCCTGTAACCATTATTGCAGTGTGGCTTTTTTTTCTTAAGGACTGGGAAAATGAAATTCTGTGATTTTTTTTACTATTAATAATAAGTGAAAACCTGTACCAATTTTCTGTATCTGTCAGTGTTTCTCTAATAATGGTGGATTGAAATTCCAGGTGATCGAGTTGCGTAAAAAGCACGAAGCCAATGTGGCGAAGGAGCAAGACGAAGTCGTGAAGGCCGAGCATATGGCACATACTTTCCAGCAGGACATGCAGGAAGTTATGTCTGAGATTCGACAACTGAAGAAGGAGATCTTGATTGAGCGCAAGGGAGCCGAAGAGATCAGCATCGAGGTGAAAGAGGATCAGAAAGATCTTGAGGAGCACGATCAAAAGAAGTTCAACGCTCGTCGTCACGTTGACGAATTGTACATGAAGCTCACCGAGCTAGAATCAAGCGACTGCGAGGCAAGAAGCAAGCGACAATTAGCCCGGCAATTGAGAGAAATTGTCGGAAACGAGAAACTCGATTCGTACGAGACTTCGCGACAGCGCATCTTGAGAGAGCTTCATGAGAAAGAACGGGAACAAACCGAACTCGAGAGAATGAGAGAAACAATGAGAGAACAGAGAATTTCGCAAAGTTCGGCTACTGACATGCAGGATGCACAAAAACAAGTCAGAGAATTGCAGAGAGCCCAAACTCACGACGACGATCAACAGGAGGCTGACAATTCCGAAGAAGCCCCAGGCCAGCAAGATCCGCAAGATGCTGAGGATGCGGATTCGGCCGTGATGCAAAGCAACGAACTTGTGCAGCGTTCTGTAAGTGCCCAAGCCCAAGTGCCAGCCCCAGCAGCAGCCCCTGCAGCTGCTGCGGCAGCGCCAGTACCGGCTATGCCACGGCAAGCAAATTCGGAATGTTCCACCGCCAAAAGTGACGGAAAAAACTCCCAGTACAATTCCATCTTGCAAGAGATCATCATTGGGGAGGCCAAGGTGAAAATAGAAGCAGTGGAAGTTGAGCGTGCTGAGTCGGAGGTGGGAGCGTCACGTAAACGAATGGCGACGGCAATGAGTCATTTATCAGCTTTGGTGATGGAACTGAAAAACCTACAGGTGCGTACCAACTTACTTGAGAGTGAAACAGGAAAAGGTCCCAGTTGCCCCAAAAGAGTGCCACAACCTAATTTAGAGGCCCGATTGTAAAAACTATAGTGTTGAGTATTGACCCTACTCGCTTTTCGAGAATGATAACAGTGATCAGAGTGACACACTGTGTAATCTAAATATGCATCTGTATAAACCCGGGTCACCACTGCAAATAACAGCAATTTGACACACTTTTACGTTAGTTCCAAGAGATTCGTACCAAAATCTTAATATATCTAATTTTCTTCACTTTTATTAACACTAGTATTAATTTAAAAAGCAGTGTATCTACATGTCCATACAATTAAATATACCTACCTATACCTATGTTTGCAGGCAAGAGCTGTAATAGCAGGTAAGAAGGCAAAAGAGGCACATTTGGTGCTGGCCTACCACGATCAGCTGCTGTTTTCCGAACGTCGTAAGGTGACAGAAGCTCTCAACCTAGAAACTGATCTACAGAAAATGATTTCTGATCTCAAGACCAAAACTGGCAAGTGTAATAAAGGACGCAAATAAGAACTAGAGAGGGTGATTTTTACAGTTATCTTATTTTGAGATCAATTTTAAGAAAGAAAAAGATATGCTTATCAAGAAGCTGATTGTTATTTTACTTCAGAAATATAATATAAAAAATATTTTACACCTTAAGAAATATGGATTGATTTCATTGAACTGAATGTGTATGCTACACTTAATTTGTTCTCCAACTCATTAAATAATTAACATTCTGGGCTGAATGTAGGTACAATTTAGATACCACTATTAAAGATTACCACTAGAGATAAGATTTGAATTTCATTACCAAGTCTTGTTCTTATCTCTTTATCAGGGGACTTGATTGCCAGGTAGATTAACTCTTTAACTCAGTTTATAAAGTTCTTTGGTTGGAGTAATATTTAACAGAAACTTCAGGTTGCTATGTTCTGTCTTTGATGTCAAAAAATGCCAAAAATGTGGAAATGGATTCCAAAATCTGAGAAACTCAAATCACCAATCAAGAAGGTGGATGTTTGGAAGGAAGATGAGGTAAGGAAATTAATGTTGGGGTCTGACCAAAATCAGTACACTCGTTATGTCACATTTCTATCTTTTTTCAGACTGGAATAAAAAATGATGCCGAAAAGGAAGTGTTTCCTAGTAATAACAAAGCAGCGAATAACTCAGCTGTCAGAAATCAACAGAAGAACCAAGATAGCAAAGTGGTAGAACTGAGTATCCAATCAAAATTGCTTATAGCCAACGATGATCGTGAGTGCTTTGAAACCATCTTAGGAGAAAAGTATGTGGATACTGGGACATATTTTTAACAGTAAATAAGTGAACGTTTCTATGTCGTTTCTATCGTTTTATGTGTCATATTTGTGCCATTGTTACTGCAAAATGAAATAGCTATAAAAATACTTAATTAAACTGTAAGTGACTACAAATTATTTACCACAAATCCTCTGTAGCAGCTGTACTTGCACCCAGTTGGTGAATGGGCATGAATATTGGTTTGTTGTGTAGACATATATAGCTCTCCCGATCGAGTGCAGTGTGCCAATACTTTAATAACTCGTCCATCGTGCCTCGGACTAAGCTTGGTAACTCCCGCGCCATGCGAACGGCTTCTGCCTAAAGAAAAAGTACATTAATTACACTTCTACTTATAGTGAAGACCAGTGGATTGGCTTTTAATTATTGATTAACGGTTGTTGATAATTATGATTAAAAATACTGCAAATTTTCTCATAAAACCATTTGGCAACATTAAAAATCTTTTGGAATTGGGAGTTGTTCAGAAAAGATATTTGTGAAGGTATAAGTTTTGTTTGCTATCGGTAAAAGGTAGTAGGGTGATTGGTAGATAGGGTGATTGGTACTACCCAGTAGGGTGAGGTAGTAGCTTTTGTTGCAGAAGCTCTTTTATGGATCGCAGACCATTCATGACAGCAAACGATCCATCACACACAAAAATGTACGAGTCATATTCGAGAAACAATTTGCGACAAAGGTTTGACAATCTACTTACACAAGGGCCAGCAATTTTGATATTTAGTTATGTATAAAAAGAAGAGGAAAGTAAAGTAACTACGGAACTTGACAAGGGAACGGAGGCAATGGTGGTAGTACGGATAGTTGTAAGTTTGTGCTTTTAACTATGTTTTTAATTATGTGCAACATCACTTCATTAAAATTGGAATAGATTCTTTGAATCCCACTCATTCCATCGAAGGACGGTACAAACCTCCAAGTAATAACGTATTTTAAACGGCCTGCATTGGTCAAGAGAGGCTTGTGGTCCATATTTCTCCAGGAGAAGTAAAGTTTCTTTTAACTCTGCAACCCCATAGAAGCGCGATACACTGGGAATTCCAGTGAGAGAACATGTTTCTTCTTCGGCACCTAAATCAGAACAATATCTCAAATGATACATAACGATTATATTATTTATTAGGCAAGTATTCGATTCAAGGTAATGACTGTACCTCCATTGACTTCTATTCTGAATCCATTCTTTGATATGAAAGGACTATTGATCGTGACATGCTGTGAAAGTCCATTGTACGATTTATCCAGAGATAACATTAATTTCCAGTGATCAGATCCCATAAGTCTGAGGAAAAAAGGAAAAAAAAACATCATTGCATGATCAATCTTTACTTAAACTGATTGGAGGAAATCAGAAACCTGAGCAAACTTACTTTTCATTGAGCATGATCTCATTATCCAATCGCTTGAGTGGAACAGTATGATCCTTCATCAACTGGTCCAAAAGAACAGTCTCGTGCAGTCCCCAATGTCGAACAAAACCTATTTCTGTCCCCTGACGATACAACCAAATGCCAGACTTCAACTGACCGATTAACTCGAAGGTATCCTCTTCGTAAAAGCAACCGTTAAGGACTTTTGTTTCTATGGCCTCAAAACAAGTTTCAATAATATGCACCTTCTGTCCTAGTCTATGTTTTTTTTTCTTTATTGTTCTCGAGTCCTCTTTTTTCGGGCATGCCTCTATCGAGTTATTCAATAGTTTTTGGAATTTCTCTATTCTCTCTTTTTTCTTTTTTGGGTCAAGAGCAGCCGATTCAGTATAGTTTTGATATTGCCTCCTCCTCTCCTCATCATTTTCTCTAGCCTTGTTTTCATAGCGCTCTTTTTCTTCGTCTTTCAAAGAACGCCACCGATTTACCATTAAAGAGGCCACTTTTGTAAAGGCAATTCCTGGATTTTCTTGCAAAACTGAAACAATAAAATAGGTAACAAAAACCTAATAACAATAATAACTCTAACAACACACTCAGCTAGTTGTGACCTAGAAAGATGTAGATTCTAACTTACTTTGTGGTCTTATTTCTCTGGAAAATTTTGTAAAGGCACTGTTTTCCTTTTGGCCCATCTGACTACTGACACTTTGGTCCATAAGCCCAGGATTGTTACCAGCAGCACTTGGCAACAAAACACAAGACCCCTGAACTCGTTTGCCATTACCAGCAAGTACATTTCCGGTGCTCCACGTTTCCTTCGTTACAACAATCGGCCTCTCATCAAGATCAAGGACTCTATTCTCAGATTCCTTGCAATCTAGATCGAGGCCAAACAGAGAATCGTCCACTTTATTCAAATTCCTCTCCCGTTTGGGCAAAATACAGTGAGACAAAGAACCCTGCTTCGAATGAGATCTACCATTTTGTTTTGCCCATTCTCTTCCCTCGTCAAGTGAGTTGCTAGGTGCATTATCTTTTTCCCAAAGTTTAGTTTGATTTGAAACAACTTTTTCTGTAGATGCAGTATTGGTCTTGAGCTTTGCGTGAATTGATCCATTGCTAAGTTTTGAGGAATTAGCAATACTGGTGTTTCCATTTACTATGGCAAGTTGAGCATCGGTCCAACCAGCTGCTTTATCTATTTCTGCCCACATATCGTCACTAATGCAAGGTTCCTTTTCATTTGAACTTTGTGAGGAATTGCTGTTGTTTGTTTCGTTTGAATCTTGGTTTGTGACTGGCTTCGTGCATTTTTCATCTAACAGTTTTGGGTGAGCAACATATTTCATGTAGCTTCTGTTTTTTGGATTTTCACAAGAAGGCATTAAATCTGATTCCAGATCAAAAAATATATCGTTCAAACTTCCATTTCCATTAGCTTTCATTTCTTCATTTTCATATAATATGTCTTCTTCTAATCTATGGTTTTTGGCAATTCCATTTTCGACTTTGAATTCCACATTGTTGGCCTTTTCCCTATTAAAAGCTTTTTGAGTTGGAAATTCTACACCAACATCGTCACTCTTTGCCTCTTCAGCTTGCTGGGTTTCAGCATAATTAGAGAGCTTAGGTTTCTTTAAAACCTGATTACTCTCTCTGCTCTCTTCAATTAACTTATGTTTTGAAGGTGAAACAGCAATGTCAACACCTTTACGGGGTTCACATTCAGCTTTTGGAGCATAATATGTTGAAAGAAGACTCTCTACTATGCATAACACATCTTCCTGAACCAAAAAAAGCAAACACGTTCATGATCCTTGGGAAAACATTAGAAAAGATCAGCAAATTCATTATTTAGGTAATAACTTATTTTCTCACCTCATTCTTAAAGAGGACCCTAGTCTTATTAGGCTCTAGATTAACGTCCAGATGTCCAGGTGATACATTAATTGATGCAAGACAGTAGGGATATTTTCGGGCAGGAATTTGGCCTTCAAAGTGTTCATTTATATACTTCATAATCATCTGGAACCAAGGCAGAAGTGATATTGATAACGCTCAAGTCACATTAGACTAAGCCATCTGCAAATTTGCCTACCTGCTCTAATTTCTTATTCTTCACTGGACGCTTATTTATGAAAACCATTAGGCGTTCAGAGCTTGACTGCGTTACAATGTCGGCACATTCTTTTTTAGGAACAAATAAATTCACGCTAACCTATAACAAAGATCATTGGAAGAAAACATTAAAATTATTTCTACACATACATCAACAAGACAGACATATGATTTAATATCAATTTGGTTAAATGACTGAATGCAAACAGCTCTTAAGCAACAACACGATGTGTTTGGCAGAGAGGCACATTCTTCAAATCTAATGGGAGACAATCTGCTTCCTTGCCATTCAAAAATGAATAAAAAATTACATAATGCATCCGGCGTATCCCGCAGCAAAACATGATCCATGTCCAAATATTACGTGAGAGGACATGCTTAAAAGACATGCATTAGAATAAGTGCCAGCCACTAACATACCTCAGACTCATTAACAGATAATTCTTCGAGTTTATTAGAAATCGTATGACCGATCAATTGCATTAAAGAGAGCCTTAATGAACCCACGGCTGTTTTCTGCCATAAAGAGCACCTATTATGAGAAAGTGTTACTCTAAGATTGGGATGGATAACTGCCAATGCCTTCACAACACTTTCAGTCCGCTTCAACTCGTCAGCAGCTCTTCGACCTGAGCTCAGGTATTGCATTCTGACAGGTAAGTTTTTGAAAAGATGTGATGCCGTTATTTGTGTTCCGATTCCGTGGTGAGATAGGTTTGTGTCGATCACTTCTCCATTTTTTCCCATAGTGTACGCAGTAGCTAGTTCATCATCAGCAGAGCGAGTTGTTATCACAACATCCGAAATCTGGCAAAGTGCACTGAGTGCCTCTCCTCGAAATCCATAGCTTTGAAGAGACTCTATGAAAAATAAAATATATTTACACGGTTAAGGAGATGGGGTAATAAGAAAATATTATAAGAGATACTCAAAATAAGTTACCTAAATCAGAAAAATCAGATATTTTAGACGTGTAACTAGGTAGACAAACGTTCTTCATGTCTGATTTCTGTATGCCATGACCATCATCTTTGACTTCTACTTTTCCAAGTCCATTCTCCTCCTGAAATCAGAACAAAAATTGTGCAAGGATCTCTGTGATTATCCCAGACGTTAAATAAATAGTTAGCACTATGGTTAATTGATTCTTTCTAGAATTCTTGTAAAAATGTATGTTGATATTATTTGTGGTAGCAAATTCAGAATTTATTATCTCTTTCACTTTCCATCCCAAAGTAACCATAAAACTGGGAATTGTCATGTAGGACTTTTGAAGACACTTGCAATGAATGTAGTATCTACCTACCTACCTACCTTAGCATTGAAATACATACTGAATAAACAGAAACTATCAATCCTAGCTTAAATAAACTCAAAACTAGGTAAATAACTAACTTACAATTTTCACGTTGATATGCATTGCACCTGCATCGATTGCATTTTCCATCAACTCTTTGACAACACTCGAAACAGATGTTATCACTTGTGAGCTCGTAATGAGCTTAACCGTAGCGCTAGATAACTGTTGCAGAGACATTTTTCTATACAGATACTATTTTTTCAAATGAACATGTTCAAAACATGCTCACATTTTAGCTGAACCATAACCTCACCCGATTGCCGCCATTCAACTGACAGCAACGATTTGGTTGGCTGCTTTGGTTGGCAGGTTGCCTAGGCACTAGTTGCACGCGTGCATGGCACATTGTCTACCCACCAGGTGTACGACAGAGTCCGATTTTGTCAGGACAAATATCTACAGTACAAGAATCAATATTGTATTGAAGCAAAGATAATCCCAATAAACGGTATCTATAGTCAGAAGTAACATTGGTTAGTAGACCTCAGAATACAGTGGATGCATTGGCAAGAGAAAAGCTATAAACTTTTATTTGTTCTTACCGCATATGATTTACTACTGAGTCAAGAAGATATGATTAACTCTTTACAGTAATCCAGCGCGGTTTAACAATACTACAAAGTAGATATTAACATTTGTAACACAACTTAATGTTTATTATCGTGGTTTCTTAATTAAATTTGATTTATTAATTTTTTGACCTCCTACCGACTTGTGTCCTATTAATTTGTTACGTTACAGAAAGACATAAAATCATCGCTGTCCACCAATCATTTGTACTCCTCAGTCTCATTAGCTTCCAGTTTTTTTTTTCTTTTCGCTCGTTCTCCGCAGTTGATTGAAAATCCTTGTTAGACTATCCAATAGAAGCAAAATGCGATAACAGTTTTAACGTGCTGTTTTATATCCACGGACATGGGATTGAAGTACATCACTATAACTGCAACCGTGCCGAGCATTCATTATAATAATAGTACTAAATTTCCGAGGCAGTTTGTGAATTTAATTAAAATAGTTTTGCCATAGGTAGGTTACAAGTTACAGACATATAAAACATATGTTTATTAACTTGACATATCTTTATGAGCTTGGGTTTCTATAGGCTGGCTTCTAAAATTATTAACAATAAATACCTTATAGGTATGTGTACGTACATGTACTCATGCATTATTGATAAAAAGTGAACAGAACCACAAAAAACCTGGACGCTCGCCGTAGAAGAATGTGTTATGTGTAACAAGACCAAAGGTATACCTGAAGATTATTTTAAAAATAATTTCATCGCATTCCTCGACATGAAATTAAAGCCTGTTCCATTTACATTTTACTTTTGCGAAATCAGCAGCACCGTCTGGGAAGGAAGCCCAAAATTATTGGAGACTGAAGTCGAGAAGATTCAAAAGAAGATACGTCCCTATGGGACTACCAGATTCCCGAAGACCTTTTAGCGATGGACCTGAAGATATAGTACCGCCACAACCACCGCGAACCAACCGAGTACCAGATTCACCACGATTGAAACCGATTTGTATGTGGAAGACATCATGGAATACCATTTGTAATTTTCAATGCAGCTCATTTCCTTGTTTAGATGGCATTTATCTGTTCTGAGGACTGATCAGACAAGTTGAAATAAGTCCTATTTATAATCAATTCTTAAATGTTTACAATATTACCAATATGGCTGACAAGCAATGAGTAGCCAAAGCAAAAAATAGATTCGAAGTTAGTGCATACGTTTGGCTACTATGCTTCGAGAATGGGATACCCCGAATACCTTAGAATACCTTAGAACCTAGTTTAGTCTTAGTGAGTTTCGTCTGGTGGTCTGTCCACACTTTTCTCGTCCATAATTTCGTACTACCGTATCGCTTATGTTGAACTGTCTTCACGAAAAATAGCCGCCAAATGATCACTTTACTGACAAAATTGGAGGTTGCTCATCGTTTCCCCCATCGTTTAATTTAATTTCGTTATTTTTTGGAGAATATTCGCATTTGAGGCGATTGTGTTCTCAATTAACCTTTGTTAATGATAACCTCAACGGTTGATATACATGCATCGATACGTTTGATCGTAATTATTTAACTGTAAAGGTGTGTTAAAAAGGAAGACCGCAAACGCCATTGGATGACGTCTATCATTACCAAGCGATACTGGTTCGTTTCCTCAGCAGAAAGTTTAACATTACCGCTGGTCCTCTAACTATGCCTACACACTCAATGGCACTAGCCTGTAGCTGCAGCTACAGCTTCGAGACTGGTTGAGGTGATAAAACGTGTTGAATCCAGATTGTGGCTTCAGATATGACTACCACCACCTTCACCACCACTTGGACATGTGTGGACGGTGCACCTCGCGCTGCTTTCCTGGCTTTGATGGCGATTTTTATATCCCTTCATTTTATATCTGTTTAAATCTTCTTGAATTATTGTCTTGGCAGCAGCGTGATAGCCGATTTAATCGTGTTTCGCTTACCCCAGATTTCACGACCATTATTTTTTCAGCGCCGAGGAGCTGCGAATATGAAACAAAAACTGATGTGTTATAAATTAATTCACTCACTTTTTGCAAACGATATCTTTTCTTTGTCTTATACACATTGTTTTAAACTCTTGCAGCTTTGTTTTTTTAAGTAAATACGAAGCTGCCCCCTGAAGCCTGTCGTGATTTAGTGAACTCTGATTATAGCTGTGTCTGCTCACTGCACAGCCAATGCTTAGTCGTCTGATTAAACAGTTGAGAAAAGTATAGGTTCAATCATATATAACAATGGTAAATTGTCCGTCTGCAGGTAAGATGAACGACCTCGTGGTACTCATGGACAATCATCTCTAATTAGCATAAAATTACTACACAGTCGAATTCTGGCCCTATACTTGGTAGTTAGAGCATATAAATATTGTTTAATTTTTTCCGTTTGAGAATAATGTGAAACATTTGCATCACAGTCATCTATCCACATTCTCCCGTCCAACGAACCCAAATTATCTTCATCAATCATCGCTTTCTTTGGTTAATCTTTATAATCATCATCGTGATCATCACCACCATCATTCTTGGCATCATTAATTTACTGTTTTATACACATGAACAATTATAAACTAGACCCATTAGTTTTTTTCCCCACGGAAATCACATTTTGAAAAGTTCTGAAGAGCCAACTGCAGCATCCAGTCGAAAGCATTAAAATTATCGAATGCTCTTTAAGCAGCATGGAACCGTACATTTCAGTTCTACGAAATTCTATTGTGAAATTAAAAACCAAAAAACTTGTAAAAATTTCACGTCTGTGTCGGAACGACGCTTAATGTATTGGTTCTTGATGAGTGTTTAGGTATGTAACTTTACTTCTTGTATAGTCACTGTGCAAACATGTCTGGTGCATTCCTACTCTCGGACAATAATAACAGTTGGCAGCAGCCATCACCATCATCAGCACCATCATCAGCTTTAGCAGCAAACACAGCAGCATCTTGACTTTGAGTGCGCCTTTCGCTTCTTAGCTACCCTCCCTGCGCTACAGCAGCCGTCGCTGCCAGACACTCGGCGATCCCACAAAAGAACGCCTCTCAAGGCGCTGCTACCGCCGGATGACTGACAGATTATTTAAATTCGGTACTTTGTTAAAGTCATAGGTCACCAAAAGCATTACGGATTTAAATAAAAGTAAAAATATAGATTAAAGAAGCATTATGCTTAAGAAATGATCTGTTCGAGTCGATGTCATAGTTATTATACATCTAGCTGCGGCGACCAGACCAGCTGGGAGATATAGCAGGACGACATCTAGCTTTCTGACGGAATGTTTGTAGACAATGTAAATGTCTCCTCGGACAAAATCATTGTTGTTTTTTCCATCAATTGTATATTAAAAACATCGTGTATTATGTCGGCACGGCATTCCGTCCGCTCCATGGCAGGATGAGAACAAAGCGATCGACAAGAGCGGTCTTTACTGAGATACTCGATTGTGTCCGTGCCGAATCTGGCATAACCACGCAACAAGAATAAAGGGTTACATGTGGATAAACATCCTCATGCGGTTCGATAATACCACGTCAATTAAATGGCTCGGTGAATCTGACGCCGAGTATGAATGACAATACTCGACGGACAAAACCTCCCAAGCTTTCGGTAAATACCAATTGTACGCGATATGGGCGAGGAAGGTCGAGGGAGTCGGTGAGATTGTCAGAGCCCATGGCTTCGCTTGCAGAGATCTGTATTGTGTTGTCTGTGCAAGAGCCACCCAGGGCGAGAGCGTCGATGCTGCACCCTGCGTCCGCCGAAGATATAGCGAATTCCATCGTCATGCCGCCCGATTACACCGCGGCGGCCGCATTAAAATAATGGCCATGCAGTCGGGGCAATTAGCGAATCTGGACGGTTTTGGCATTTCCAGCCGTGCAATGATAGCTGTGTTGCCTTGGCCGCTGGATGTCTGCGTACCACGACCCATGGTCGCGACACTGAAGAATCTGGAACATCGATACCCGCTTCGACAGCAACATTATTTTATGAATAGCGACTCTTCTAAAATATGTGTTTCTTTTTTAGTCTTACATTTTTGCATATTAGCTACGGGGTTAGTATAGACTGCTTGAGTGCAAATATATTCTAATGAAGCCTTCTTTTGCACGCGTGTTTCGCGACCAATACCCGTGTGCGATGCCCATTGCACCCTTGGCAATCATTCATGAAAGCGTGGTCGAGCGTTAGACAAATCACGTCAGAGATAAATGATACATTTGTAGACAAAATACCGCATGGGAGCCAAACCTCCATTCTTGCGACTCACAATTCCATGGTAACAATCATCGAAATTCCCAATGAATTATTCAAATAACAATTCTAAATATATACAGCTGTCGTGTACGGTGCGATTGGTTAAAATTCTCTGGATGCACCGACACGAGCATTTTCGCGACGCATAAATTAGCGTAATGATCGGGCGAAGAGTTGGCAATGTTTGGACATTTCTCAAGCATCAGTTGCCCGCGGTGTTAGCAGCTTCTCCTGCCATATCGCCACTCATTCGGCTATTCACCCAAGCATTCCGTATCGCAGATAATTTCGTAAAAGACGAATAATAATTATGATCAAGTGTTGCGATCAGATTCTGAATTCCGTACATGAATGCGGCGTGGTTTGTGCTCGAGTATGTGTGAGTGTGTATGTGTGTGTGTGTGAATAAATAAAAAGCTTGCCAGCATAGCGCGGTTATAGCTCCGAGAGTATGAGAATAGAGAGATACAGATCGGTTGACGTATCTGATTCTGTGGGTCGTGAATCTCGGACGGCGATCAGGATAAAAGCTTGTCTACCATTCTTTTGCTAGCACAGTCTAGAAATCACGATCGAGACGAAATATTGATGACACATCCGGCTCGAATTAGAAGACTTGTGCATTCGCAAAGTTCATACAGGTTCAAAACATTTTTAATGAGTCTGCGTTTGACGCTCGCCAGCCCGTTACAAAGATGCAAACTCGTATGTAATAAAAACTCTTGGACGGCTTAGCACAGAAGAGTTACGTTATCATCAAGTAAAAGCAAGTGTGATCTCGGAATGAAATTTTAAACTGTAAGGCAGTTTGAAATGTGCAATAATAATAAAATAATAACAATAAAATACCCCGCGCATTGCAAGCGTTTGCAATTTAAATAAGATTTCAAATAAATAAAACACATCCATCGTCAAATTAGAGTTACTGGAGATTGACAGGTTGTGACGTGGTATAGCGTCACTAGAATCAGAGTGACTGTGAGTACTCACAGCCTCTTGGTTCTACTCCTTGGAGATCCGTCATTCTCATCAAATACACTAAAATCGTCTCAATAAGCCAGTGTCCAAGTAGCTCAATGGGTTAGAGCAACACCCACGATAGGATGAGATCGGGGTTCGAGTCCCCATCATTTGGCCATCAATTTTTGAGACGGCTGTAGTGTTCACAATTCCCCGTGCATTGCAAGCGTTTGCAATTTAATTAAGATTTAAAATGTAAGACACGTGTTCATTGCACGAGAGATTCGAGTCGTTAATGAGGAATCTTTCCCGAGCTGCATTTTATGGCGGAACGGTGGATTATCGTAAAGGGTAGACTTTATTGGCCGGCCGGTCGGTCGCTCGATCGCGCATCTCGATCTCCGATCCGGATCGACGCGCCGCCGCAAATCGCGCCGATCACCATTGCAGCAACCAACTAATTGCATGATAAATATCCGTACTCTGCACACCATCGAAACCAATTCACACGAATACGCCATCTTGCATCATGTTTATGTTATCAGATTAATATCATAATCCGAATAAAAGTTTGTAAAGCGTCTCAGCTGGAGTGTTCTATTCAACTGTCTTTTACAATCAAGATTTTCTATTCTACGCATGCCCATGCCCTCCATATAGTCCCAACTTATCCAACACGTACGGAATTATTTATTATCGCCGCTAAATCATTACCTATTTACAGAATTAATATAAGTTATAAGCTTACTCTCTGCTCGCGATGGCTCGCGATGACGAAACGAGCGCAGTTGCGCAAAAAAAAAGTGGAAGGAGCGCGGTACAGAATCAGGAGTAGCGGCCTACGCGGCGTCCGCGTCCTGCGCGCGGCCATTGCGCCTTTTGATAGAGTAATAAAGGACCCCTGGACAGTGGTGGACAAAACTTTACTGACGTAAATTCAAGTACTGAAAAATATTGACTTGATGTTCTTTAATCATTCGCAGGTGATATTTCAGCCGCTAGCAATGTGCAATAAACATAGCGATTCACATAAGACGATACAAAAAGATAATGCTTTGCGAAATTATTTTTTGCAATCGCTTTTTCACAACTCAAATTGCCGCGCGCTTTGCACGAGTCTTTCAAGAAACGTACAATGTCGTGTCATCTTAGATATTCAACGCATGGCCCACTCATCTGTATCTCCTGTCAGTTGCAGCCATATTTGACAGCACTAATTGATGTGCTCATAATTCAACGGTCTTTTGTCACCCATTGCCTATCATCCTGGCCACGGCGACCTCACCTTCAACTTTCGGCCAACTATTTCGGGACTGCACCTCTCGTCGATTTGCAATGAAGAATCGAATACGACTGGCCACTTAATCGTGATGTCTGCGTCAATATCTTGTGATCTTGACCAGTCGAGCACGCATGACAACACCATCCTTAACATACCGACAGTAGAGTGCAAGTGAAAATATTTTTTCTTAACGCAGTAATGCGATTATATGGGCGTGATTTGTAACCAAGCTGGTAAGCCGAGATCACATAAATAATAAACTTATTGTCACAGTATTTGTTTATAATACATTATCAAGTTGTGACTGTACCAGATGTGAATTAAGTACATACGCGAGATTACTTCATATAAAGTTCTCGACCAGAAGATATTGCCTCCCGCCCTTTCGCCGGCCGCTCTTGCATGAGCTAATCAGGTGGCGTTGAACCACGGCTCTTAGCGAGTTGACCATCGGTCTGTACATAATAAATAACGCGGCATTGAAAGTGTACCGAGTCCGTGGACTGCAATGAGTACTTTAGTTGTTGCATCTCATTTCTGACGTCGAGAAATGCGAATCGCGGGGTAAGCGACTGCACGGGCGACGGATATAAATGACGGACACTTTTCCACGGCTGGCAGTGGCGTGAGACCGGACTCGAGTACCGATACTACATGCTGCACCATTCACCGGTGAGAGACGCTCGCTGTCTCCACCTTGAGCTCTTCTTTACAAATTAGCATCTGTGTGCGGTGACTTGCTTTCGAAACGCCTCCAAGCTAACAGAAATGTATGCAACAAAATTATGGTTCCTTTTTTTTGGAGACGATTTGCCAACCGGAAAATAATGGCTAGATTTCAATGGTTGATACTGTTATGAAATGGTAACCAAGATGATATATGCTTGCGTTGAAGCGGTGTCCTGGAATCTTCGTGTGGCTTCAAGAGGTACTACAAATCGTCTCCAAAAATATATCGCCAATACGTCAATACAGAGGTATTGTGTCGATTAATCACAGGAAAATGTAACAGAGAATCGCACGGCACAACTATAAAAGCAGCTAACGTATTAAACGGCTAGGTTAGACCATCCATTGTCATGTCTTCCATTTTTAAACCGTGTTGGCAATGACGGAAAAGACTCCATCTCTCTAATGCGATTCACAAAACTCTTGACTGCATACATTTTATATCAAGTCGCCAAGCGTGAAGAAGAAACTCCTTTCGAAATGATTTAAATTCAGTGATAAATTTATTCTACACAGCCAAAAGGAGAGAAGGTGCAATTTGATGGTACGCTGCCAAGGTGTACTAAATTGCATACATTTTTAGAGTGCGGCCCAGAAGGCACATTCTCTCGATCATATCTCACACATGGTAAATTTCAGAGTGCACCACAGTAAAAGCAGTAGAAATCGCACCTGCGTGGGCACATTGGTACAGAGTGCTTGTACGCACCTTGGGTTGACTCTAATTAACAACTGCATGTTCGCCACTGCAAGTCTGCACGCAACACTAGACTTGTGATTGATTGGTGAGTCAAACCACGAGAGAGAAATAAGAAATATCACATATATTTGTGCATAAAACGCAAATCTCAGTACATATCACGCTGAATACGTTAAAAAGCCATCCCGATACACACCTCTGTGCACATATTTGAACAAGGATGAAATGCAGCCAACCTTCAATATATTAGCAGAACATTATTATCGTATATGTACGGACATGCGCACGTAGGTACCTACTCAGTACCTGCTGGAGTTTTCTCAGAGATAATGTCTGACGACAACCCGCCGCATTGTTGCAGTTAGAGACCTCTGTAGGATATGCTGGGCTGTCGTTTCAACGTGTTATATAACGGACACCTTTTACGTGATGCTAATTGCCCGATAATTCAAGCAAAATGTCGATACTTGGGGCTGGGAAGAATGTGCTAAAATGTCGGTATTGTAACCAAAGGCTAACCAAAAGTTGTTAATTTACTAAAACAGCAAACATATTGTGGAAATATTATATGATAAACCGACGAATGCATGTTATATTTCAGGTATTAAACGTCGATATACGTGTGAACATAACTTTTAAATGATCCTGTCTGTTTCATCAAATTTAGATTCTCTTGTTTATGCCGACAATTGATTTTAAGAAGCACACTCACCGTGGAAATGTTTGATATAACTAAAAATATGAGATATTTCTGGAATGATATATCGGTGTATGTACACGACTATTAAATTATCCCGTCTGATTCATCAAATTTAAAAGCTCGTTCAATTTGCAAATTGACCAGATCTATGAATCACCAAAAATTTAAATTTTAAAGCATGCTCTTTCTCTGTCACATTCTTGCAGATTTCTGCACACCAATATTTTGGTAAAAATATCAACCGAAGAATGCCACGTCCTTCTAATCCCACTGCGGTCTCTGCTATAGAACAGCCAGAAACGCAACGCCCCTTCCCCTGCCCAGCCCCTATGTCTTTGTCTCCAACTTGTACCCACAAGAAAACCATGAGAACTTTACAAAATCACTTAGCAGTAAAACTAAGATATAGATGTTTTATGATTGATTCACAGGGCATCGCGGTAAGGCAAGGGACGACCGCAGAGGCTCTCCAACCAAGTCCAGTAAAACGAAGTTGTCACGTGTCATGAGCTCATGCCCCTGCTGTGCCCGGAATGGTACTGCCAGGGACGGGCCCAGTCAAATTGTTCGGCAGTCGTCTCGGGCCAGGGAGCTCAGGACCAATATCATATGGAAGCCCCGGCAGGACTTCTTTACCAACACAAGTGGCTTCGCCATTGATTCGAGTTATTGCCATCAATTAAGCCTGTTTCTTAATAGTCAGGAATTTTTCACTTTGTGTTTGTTTATAGCTCCTCTGTTCGATAAATCTTGGGAAATATTATACGTGTAAAACAAAATCTCTATCTAATTCGAGATGCTAGCATGGTGCTATATTATGGACATGACTGTGCTTTTGTGTAGGTATCTATGGCTTTTGAAGACGACACCGACTAACCAGACCGCAATGTCTTGAGCAAGAAAATATAATAACTGATTTAATGACTTAAAAAATGGTAATTTTCACACTTAAGATTAGACAGATGAAAGGTCGTTAAACTAGTGTTAAACTAAACCTCGAACTTAACTTAACTAATCAACCGATCAGTGAGCGAACGTGGCCATTTCGCGGTTAAATATTTTTGTATGGGACAGACCGGAATCGAACAATTCGTAAACATGTATGTTATCCACCCCCTGTAGACGATGCCAAGAAGTTATGAACATGCCATAATAATTTTATGCGCTTACTAATGCAAGTCAAGAACTCACTTTTCTCTAAATGAAACGAAATAGATTAGTAATTTGACTGGTAGTAATATTTTCCCAGTTTCAAGTTTGCACCCAGCACGAGACTCAGCGTCGACTACAGAATTCTTGCATTCATTGCGCATCTGCATCTGGAATTTAATATGATAATTTAAATCGCTATTGGTTAAAAACAAACATGGAAGTGATCATTTAAAAGATGTTGTCATAGGACTTTTACAAATTATATGGATGTATCGTATACTGCAAGTTTTGCATGGAATCTGCAATTGTCCACAGAGATAGTGTCTGTTTTAGTGGGATATTTGCGATGATTCCTCCGCTTCGTTCGGGTCCGGTCGCATATTTTAACACTATAGTGCACCTATATCTTCTGTACTCACAGGACATTGATTACAGCAAGGCATTAATAGCACAAGTTTCAGTCGATTAACTACCGTACGTGGTACCCGTAACTTGACATTTTGTTCACCTTTACTTCATTTTCTCCTACCACCACACAATAATATTTATACATGTTATAGGCATCCTATATCCAATAAAAAATGTCTTTCAAATGTGGCCTAAGCAAGAATGCCTCAGCGGGCGGCATGAGCCGAACAAAGCCATCGCCTCTGAGTGGGTGGTGTCATAACTTCGACGCCAGACAAATGACAAGAGCAACGCGACATGCTTTCGGTTCACGACAGAATTTGAGTCACAGAAATTGGAATCACAATCACAGGAAATTACGTTGCAGGATTCTCTTTATTTCTGCAAGTAGGTTGTGCATCCGAATTTGCTAAATGTGGCGATTACGAGGTCCTATTTAAACGCATACCTGTCCAGTCCAGTCCTGTGTTGTGCGTCAGTACTGGCAACTTACGAAGTATCTTTAGCCAAAGATACCGTACATGGGTTCATTTCGGAGGTGGCCAATATATCTTTCGCTTCAGGAACACGGACTTTTGGGCGAGTACTCATTACTTCACTTGTTTTATGATACTTGTAAGCTCCTCGGGATGATATTGCTCATGATATTTCGGTTGTTCTGCTTCCCCCCATCTTCGGGTATAATAAACATTTATGACATTTTTATCGCATCGCAGTCGATAGAAACTGGAAATGCAGCCAGAGGGAGACCGGGGTGCATTCCAGTAACGAACAGGTCTAGTTAAGACTTGAACAAAAGCGACGTGGAAAAAATTGACGGGATTGGAATCTTAAAAATTGTATAAAATAATCCCACACACACATCACATTAGGTAGGACGTGGTTATCGAAGAGATATCAGACCCTACTTGGACGAAATAAAATGCAAACATTCTCAGCCTCAGAGCTGACTATAACGACAGAAAAAATAGCTGTAATAATTAGAAAATATGTATAATATGTCTAATAAGATGTCTACTTATTCTCATTACAGGGTTATGCACATTCATAACTCCTTCCCGTGGACCAAGTCCTTATGAGCTAACCTTGAAATAAACGTGTCTGGAAATGTTAATTAGGAAATAAAAATTGCATCGTACATTTTAAGCATCGCTTTCCATAGGCATTCAGGCAGCTTTTCATTATCTTCAATATGTTTTTGCTTTTAATGAACCATCGCGCAACCACCAAAAAATGTTCTCTTGTCGGAGATCTTCATACAATACTAACTGACTTCATGACAAGAGACACTCTGATGAATTTGATAATACTAAGATTAAATCGTGAAAATTATCTGCCATCAATGTCTTCGCATTTATCATCCCAGCAAACATTAATTAAGATGTTTTAACTTTGTCAAAACCTCATAAGTTTGACTTGGTTCACGGTCTTACAAGTTCTACTCACATCCTGGACTGCTTGATTCGAAACGGGCCATCATTATTTCTGATTCTTTTCTCAACTTGAAATACCAATTGCACAAGATGGCTGCCGCTATACACTCGGCCTCCACCGTAACTGACTGCTTGAGATGCAACCAGAGAATTGACAACCTATCACCGAATCAGAATACGACATGTAGTTTGGATAAATATCGCGCCCATATCTCTCCCGATCATTTCTTGCTGACTGATATCTCTTGATTGCTATCTTGGTTGATGGATAACTACGAAATTATCTGACATCTAATACCCAAGTCCTCATCTTTGCGGCCAAGCAAGATTGCTTCGTCATCCTCAACAGTCTATAACTCATCAAAGATCGATAAATGATGCCATCGTTTAAGTGTTCTATTATATTAGACCACAACCGCGATCACTCCTTTCCCTCAAATACATAGCAAAGCACGATTCTTTAATAAGGTACGTTTGGAATGTTATGTTATTGATAGTGGACGAACCCAAACGTATACCAAGGTAGAAATCAAAAAGAAAATAATTTTATTGTTTCTAAGAATCAGATAGCCTAAAGTAGTGTTTATTAGAACGCATGTAATTCGGGTAGGTATAAGTTCAAACGTATGTATTGTTTTCATAAAATCGCAAAAAAATCATTTGTCTATTATTTAGCTAAAAATTTGACGTTTTTCTTGCTAACCGTTCAACAACTGCCACTTCCCTGCAAACGCAGTGTTCGCAACGTAGTCAGCTTTCACAATAGACAAATGCGTCATTCAAAAATATCTTCCAAAGCAAAGCTGAAAAAGCGAAAATTGCCCCCTGGGTCCAGTCAATATCGTTACTCCCAAGACGTAGAAACTACGATTCGAGAACGACCTTATAAAAGCGCCCGATCTTTCAGGCATACCACCCAGATTATGCGATTACGAAGTAGTAGATATATGCTAAAGTGAACTGGGTTCGCGCGGAGACGGCGGCCTGCAGGGTTGCTATTGTCATGTATATTCATTAATGTGTATCTATGAAACAATGAGACGATTAAGTGATCAAACGATCACATCTGTACCCGTCATTACTCATAGGGTTGTACACAGTGTTATGTCGTGACAATCGGATGCCCCTCGGCCAAACTTGGTATCCACATGGCTGGCGTATAAGGTCCATCGCGCTACAATAATAAATCATTCGATATTATTTCAGTTTCTTTTAATAAAATCGGATCCGGCCGAGTTGGCGATTTTTTTCTTCACCGCTATTAATGCCCATTTACTTTTTAAGTTTCACATTTATTATAACTAAGTATCACAATAATATTAAATTACAAGAGATAAATTGTGCTAGAGTTTGCATAGGTCGTAGCTGCATTTTCTTTTATCGTTGCGTTTCTTCATGGCATTTTAATGATTCTCTTTTTCACCTTTCTCGCTTAAACTATGGCGCAATAATACCTATACGTACCAACCAGCAAAGTAATGTGCATACTTTAGACATTTTATCTGGGTGTAATTTGTACTCAACGTTACGACCCCAAGGAAGAAACATGCGGTTTAAAAGTGTTGCGACTAGAAGTGAAAATTATATAGTACCTACTCTGGCGGGAGCCGATCTGCAAATCAGAACGACCGTGTGCAACGCTTCATGTCGAATGAAAACGAATTCCCTACTTCGCGATAGACAAGACAATACAGAGAGCATGCAAAACATTCCTACTTCATGACTCGAGCATATTATTTAATTGCATCGACGCTTGACAATTACGATCGGTGAACATGTTCCAATCAATAATTACAAGTTGTGTACACACGTCTCGGCTGGTTAGCAACACCTCGCGTCGTCGTGCGTCGAACTTTCTTTGGTGCAATGGCGAGGGCGAGGAGCGAGCCGTGTGAGTCGGCCGGGGTGCCGCAGCCGCGATCGCAGCGCTATAATGAGACGTGAAGCTGAGCCCACACGTGGATGGTAAAACAACTCGAAGGGACATGGGCCAAAAGGCACCGGGCGGTCAACCATTCACTGTTTAAATTTCATACACATGTTTATCAACTACTAATCAACGTAATTGTTCCATAACTCTGCGATTCGTTTGATATGTTGCATTTTACCACGGCTGTGGAATGCCGCGCGCGGACATTTTCTTGAGTAGTTACACTGATATCCGAACATGCCACTTGGTCGATAGCTGATAATATTATTGGTCGAGGTATGTTTGAACAAGCCATTGTCTTATGCGCCCCGTGGGCCCCTAACGAGCCAAAACGTGACGTCACGACGCGGACACATAACTGACTCCGATATCCATGACATAACATGAAGATATCGCAGATTATTTCCTGGCTGCAGGCTCGTACCTAACGATATGGTTGGGTCTACCAATCACAGATCGCAGCCAACGATGGCACAAAAGTAACATCTTTGCCCTTCGACTGCAGGTCACGATTGTTGGCCATGCATTGTTGGTGTTGTTCACTTCTTTTCATCTCAGCTCTCAATCTCGGCGGTTGCCAATGACAGATAAAACGCAAGTCTGTGAGCAATATTGCAGTTGTGCTGCGCAGAAATACTTGCCCTCCTCTACCGACCTCTGACACAGTTCGCAGCCATAGCCATTCGTCAAGCATCTTCCATGTAATTTTATCTGCACATGCGGTTTACCAACCGGTGGTACATCAAATTTGTTGACGGCACGTTAAATCAAAACGACCATTACGGCAGATTGACAGAGGATAATGGCAACAAGTTCTTGCGAGCCGAAAAGCTTTTCAACACATCTTCGTAGAGCTTGTCCGAGCCCCGGCTCATTAATGCGGATTGACTCTTTAGGGCCTCGACCTTCGATTAGGGTCATCACGGCCTTCTGAATGAGTGCAACTGCCACTAGCATGCGGCGGACAAGTTGGAAATGCATAAATCCAATTATTCTCTGTAAGATAGTCGGGCACTTAAGACTGCATTCCTTCTGAACCCATCCTATACCATCGTGACCTCCATGCCCCCCCTTCCCCCCTAGCCCCATCCCAACTTTATATCACAGTGCCACCGCCCGCGAGATGTTCAAAGTGCGATGAGTTATGAGAAATGTGCCCCCTGCTAAGATGTCTCCGAAATAATCCACCGCCACCGCCGTCGCAGACGCCGCTGCCTCGATTGTACGCTTTTCCCACGCGTACATATCTCCGATTGCATATCGACTCTAATCCTTAGATACGATCAGTGAGACAACGGATATAATATTATGACCCGGGTGTCCGCCAGTGAGTTATAAGACCACTCCTGGTAATATTATTATAATCAAACACACACACACACACAAACACTCATAGTGAGAGAGAAATGAACACTATACGATAATAATTTCACTTGAAATAACTGGCCAATGTTTACGACTTCAGACATAATTCTTACGACTGAGGTGGCACCCTTGCAAAATAACTACTGCGAGATGGCGTATGGTAATTTTGAACAATACGCTTAATATAGTGGCCGAAATGAAAATGTCAAATTAATTACCATTGCCGCAAGCGTATCAGTAACTACTAGACTCAGGATCTTATTGGATGTCTTCTATTTTATGTCCACGATTCGACTATCAGTGGCAGCACGTATTTGTTATTGGCTGGTTTAATATCGGCTTTTTTTTTAGAGCGACCTATAAGTTACCCTACAAGGAGAGATAAAAAAAAATACGAATAATTTGCGTTCGCTTAGCGTTCATTGTTGGGCCGTCGTTATGAGCGACAATGAGGCATGTCCCACGGCGGCCCACGTGCGTCCTTTACCATTGAGACTGTCTTTAGAAACGTCACTCGGCGAAAAGTTGTATGTTTCCCGTGAATCGCGCGCCCCGTGTAGACAGCTGATGCGTTTTTCAGGAATGCCATTGAAACCGGAAATCCTTTGTCGCACCGGTGATCGAGTGTGGCACATGCAGAATGGCACAACCCTATGAAATATGGCGTGTGGAAGGACTGGGAAGGACCCATGAGGAGCGGAAAAATATGCATTGCAGGGCTGAAAGCACAACTGCTTTGTAGAACTCTGCGCTGACTTTCAATTCCGAACTGAAATCTTTCTGAATATGTGTGCTTGAAAAACACTCCCAAGACATCGAGTAATAATAGTCTATAGTAAAGTGCGCTTTCTATAACCAAACTGTCTATTGAAATACTTTTCAATAGTCGTATAATATAGTGTGTGCTCATATATGTGTGTGTGTGTTTGCTATGTGCGTATTGTGCTAGTGCCATTCCACTGACTTGAAATAACTTTGAGAATTCACGAGAGCACGCCTTCTTTACCATTCAATACAGATTGCTTTTCTTCTCATCCGTAATTGCACTTTGTTTGAACTTTAATAATGATCGGCTTCGCATGATGAATGCTTAATAATTATAATTCTCAGATATGTAAACGTTGAAGAATTTCTCCGCTTTTTGTATCCATTCCAAGATACACACAATAGGATTCTATAAATGCCTAACCCAACTTGGGTGGTGGAAGAGGATCCCATGCTAAAGGATCATCGCGAGCTATTATTGACACTGTCGCATTTGTATCCACTTTTCTCTACCGACCGCATAGGTTAGGTACACCCATGGTCGGGTTTTGATAGCTCTTGCAGGGTATGATGATCCCCTCTCGGATCACATAGGTACACAAAGGTAAATATTGCGTTTGTGAGTCAATAAAGAATTGTCGTGGGTGGGCCTCGGGCACAATCCGGGGTTCGAATCCCTCTCCCCGCCCGCAACACAAACATCTTGCTAGTCACATGATGTCAAAGAGACGTCTTACCCGAGTTTGGCTCGACTGTCACAACGGACCGGCATTATTCCTCGAAACGCAGGAGAAGTTAGTTGCTTTCTGATTTAGCACTCAGGTGTAAATTTAATGTGTTAGCAAATGATCTTGTTTCCGGTCATAACGTTAGCGGACATGTATTGAAGGGACTGAACACTCGGGAGAGAGTTGTTTGTCGCATGGTTATATCATGAGACTCTTTTCTTTTTTGGAAGAGGAGCACTGAGAAACCACTTTGCTGCTCACATAGATTCGACGCTTTGATGTCATCCGCGTAGGTAATTTAGTTTGTAATTGTAATGCATTTTTTCGATTTTATCATTTACCAATTTATCATGATATATCGGTAGATACTTCGATGCAATCATCGCACCTATATGTGTTGGAAATGTTTCTGCCCTTTTCTATACTGAAGTTATATAAAAACTGTATTTATATCCATGTGATAGATAAGCCGAGAGTGGCGCCTTATAGTTGGTAACATTACCGAAAAATAATTACTATTATTATGGTGTTAAAGAATCCATAAAACTATTATGGTGGCCAAATATGTGTGGAGCAAGCCTCGAATTTATTGGTGTGATTAAAATCTTCAGATCACCAATCTTATTTTCGCTATGTATACACACATTTTAAAAATATTTGCTATTCAAAGACTGTTAAATATCGTCCAAGGTATTCGCAAATTGCTCCTCTAAAAAATAAACTACAATACCTCCATAGGTGCCACTTACGAAATGCAGTGTGGAACTGCAGTTAAAATTCAAATTAGTCTTTGACTGCAAGTATTTTTCCCAAGCCAGAGGTAAAATACAAGGAACTGGCGTCGCGGTAAGTGGACTTGACGACAGAACGCATGACCTCGAGGTAACCAAATGCTGATGCATCTTCCAAAAGTGCACGCGTGAACTGCAACTATTAGACCAAACCAAAAAAAGAACGGCACACATGCAACGAACAGATAATAGAAATTACCTAACAGTTTCACAACTCATAGCAAATGTTGTAGTTTTTCTTTCATGAGAGATTCCGTTAGTAATTAGTCATAGTAAATATTTTAGTGCGGACACCCAACAGTGGCAGAATTTGCTGACCCCCATTCCTCACGTCCATCTTACGCCAATAAAATTGCGCATGTGCCCAACACCTATCTTTTCTCCGCCTAATTAGCAGAGATGCACGTTTGCGTAGGTTCGCGTATCCAATTGCCATTATGAGTTTGATGTAGCCGCTACGTCCACTCGAATTGTGGGAATAAATATACGTGCGCTAATAAACCATACTAAAGTCAAATAATAAAATAAGATAACGAATAATAGAAGAGAAAAAATACAATAGCCAATATAACGCTGTAATAAAACTGATAAAAGTGTTGAACACACATCGGGTCAGAGCATAATTAACTTGCAAAGTTATATAGCTGTTTGATTGTAGGATTGTATATTTATAGAACAGCTTTGGAACGAAAGTTTAAAGCTATAGGCCCGGCGCCTCCACCACCTGACTAAAGCGGGAAAGCAGATTGTGTTAGTGTCTCACGAGACGCAGCGAAATGTCAGGTGCAACAATATTAATAACAACAACAACAACAGCAAACAGCTGTGATCTATTCTTGACCGGGGGCTTGATTTCTTAATATTTGCCCTCAATCGAAGGGATTCGGATAATTTTGAACATAAATGTCGGTAACAGCTGGCTATGCGTTGCATACCAGCAGAATCGTCTGGCATTATGTAGATCGCTCGTAAACGATTTGCATACGACGCGAAGGTATTGTCTTGCTCTGAACTCTCCAACTGGTCGTGGTCCCCACCGAACGGCTTCACGTTCAAAAAGTTCACACGAGACACAAAAAAGCGTTTTGCTTTCAGGGCAAACGCTCTGTTTTTAGCAAAGACATGAGCGTGGGCGTAGATTTCCAAGAAATTTAAATTTAATCTGTACGTCGAATTGAAGTGGATTATTGTAGTAAGGTACCAATAAACGCCGTGGTCCATTGTGCTTTAGGGTATATCGGGATAAAAGGAACGCTAGATCCGAAGAATAATAAAAACAACAGAGCGAATGGCGGCGCTTCTTACCTTCTTGGTCCTTATAGCACGCCGTGTCGGGCATGCGTGATACCGTGATACTGGCGAGTAGTCATGTTTCGGCTTAGGGGCCCGTAATAAATTATCATATCGACACGATCGTAAGGCTAGTGTTTTATATTGACTAGAACAGATCCATAAAGGTGATGCTTTGCGTCTGAAATCCACCAACATTCAACTTCACATATAATCGAACCACTTAAGTAATTACCATGTGGCATTCCATTGACGTGGAGATCAGCCAAGGAACAGCTTTTGCTCGAGCATATACATCATTCATAGCGACGCATAAACGTTCCCGACTGATTATTCTGGAGTGCGCGGGCCCATAGCTGATTTAAATCACCTTTGACTATAATATTTTACGGGAAACCATCGCGAAGCCGTGCAATGTGCGGTGCTGGCATGGACGCCTACATTCTTGTTGGGGCCATGGTGATTTAGCACGGTACGGGCACGGGCTGCTGCTGCGGCGGCAATATTGCATACTATAAGCACTCTATGCCAATCGCTGATCACTGTCTATGCTTCTCGTCCAGGTCCGTCAGCCATCCGACCAAGCCCATCTGATTGGAAATGTAATATCTATTATTACAACAAGAAATGATGTATTCAATTTTGAATCTAGAGTATTTTATAACATGCCCGTACTTATAAAGGTCGTCTAATGGTGCAAGCTGCAAAATTGTTGCATCCTAAAGCTTGCAGTTTTATACTCTGACATAAAAGTAAAGCAATCAGTTACCGTGTAAATTTATTAAAGGAGAATAATGTCCTAGCTAGATCGATTCGAGTGCAAGATTGGTAAATAAATGTACTGCAATCATTTCTATCTTCGTCTTCATCGTCGGCGGCGGCAGCGACGAAGAATATTTGCTATTGTTATCTGAGAAGGATTCTGTGGAGCGAGGACCTACTTTCACATTTGGCGTCGACTGGTCAACTGCATACAATTGATTGCCGCCTTATAAGTAGAAAGAAATAATTCTGACATGGTAGGATATTATTTTATCGTGTACCGTGAACAGTTGAGCCTGAATTTCCAATCTCTTCAGCCCAATTGCGACCTCAATCGCGACTCCTTCGGTTTCTGCCATCAGCATGCTCAATGAGAGAGGCCAAGAAGACATCTCATCTGTTCCTTATATTGTTTTTAATCGAACGCCATTTATGATGCGTGGGCGGTTCCACAGCGGCACAGAAGAATATGGATCCTAAATCCACGAGGAAACATCGAGCATTTTGTTATTTCACTGGGGATATTATTCTACAAAATAACTAGTGTTTACGCATCATCCAAGGCACACATGAAATATGTAAAAATAAACCAACCAGAGGAATGGTATTTTATGAAATGACAGTGCATGTTAAATAAACGTATGTGGTGTGGTTATAAAAGAGTGAAGTGACAAAACATGGGTCTTGTCAAGAGTACTTCAGCTTGTAGTCATTGTCCAAGGCAGAACATCAAATAGCACATGAATGGCGCGGACCGTATAAATTATTAGACCCCCATCGGGAATTGAGCGAGGACCTTCCCATGGCATACATTAAACATGTCAGGTGACACGAATGACCGGACTCAGAGGTAGCACCCGGATTTTATCGTCATCGATGTTAGCCCGTTTAACAGATCGATCGTTTACAAGCTGAAATTCGTTTCATCTCTTTTTTGTGACTTTGTATTTCCACTCGTTCTTGATCGATCTTGTCGGAAAACAGGACAACGATTGAAATGAATCGGTCGCTTGAACGGAGTTACTCCTGGAGCATGTCTCGAGATTGCGCGAAACGTGTCCGAGGAACGCACGTTGCCGTCTCGGAAACCGAGCATGGAAGTTTGGCAAATACCCATCAACGTCGGGTGTCAAAAGAGGAGGTAGTCTAGTCAGTACCTTTAAACGACCGGAAGTACATTAATGGGGGCGTTGCAGACAAATTGCAGAGGTAATTTGATAATCGAGTGTACTCCTTGGCAAGCGCCGGGCCAGGAACCTAGGCGCTAATCTGCGCCTATCATTTTATCAGTCGGCTTTTAAACTAATAACATAACATTATTAACATTTGTTGGAAGGTGAGGTAGTAAGGCAGAGAGAGCGAGGATTGCAGGTGCAAGAGAGGCTGCCGTTCGTCGAGTGCTGCGGTGACGATGCCTTGGTGGACGAGAACCTGGAGGGGGGGGGGGGGGGTGCAGAGGGGACGGTGGGACGGCTGTATGCTAGCGAGGTAGGAAACGGTTAGAAACTGGCTGCCTTCGAGGAGCCTGCCTGCGCTCGCCCGTGGTTGGTGTAGTTGGCTTCAGAGGTCAGTAGACATAAGACGACCGGACCGGCCGCGACGAGAAGAAGGAAGCAGTGAAGAGGCGGTCAGGTATTCAGTCTTCGAGGAGCCATCGCTGCTTGCAGTCTTGAGGTGGTGCGGCAGCCCGCGAGCGAACAGCTAGTGTGGCGTCGAGTGTGTGTTGTAGAGAAGCAGTGTCTTGTGAATGTGTGTTGCGTTCGACGGACGAGTGTGTCTTCTTCGTGCGGTGCGGTGCGTCAAGTGCGTACCTGGCTATCTGCGCCACCGACTCAGGAATGCCGATTAGGTGAAGAAGCGAATTATAACCATGAAGATCAACAATGGTGCAGCAATGTTAAGAAGTTATAGAGGCTTTCAACATAGATTTGAAAACAGGTTAGTGTAAAAGCAAAACGTGGTTTTATAAGCTAGCTGCACAAGAATGATGTTTCCTACTTTAGCCCCCCTCCTTGGCTTTTCCTAATTTGAATAGTAATTCAATACCGTGATTGTGGACAGCTTTTAGAAGTAACATAGTTGATCTGCGTGAGATAGAGCAAGCAGTCTACGAGACGGGAGCAGCGTGATGTGTTGCGTGCGTGGTATGATGTTGCCGTTGGAGCAGGAAGGAGGCGCAGGCTGCTGCTCTGCTGCGCAGACTGCGCGCCGATCTGTCATTAGGCGAACATCGGTGATGTCAACGCGCGACTAAACCACTACGATGCGATGACGTTCACCGTTCAACCAGAGCTAAACCGAACACAATCTCTCGTTAAATAAAAGAGGTTTAACCACTCGCATTGATTCCATCTTTCAAGTCTGATTCATTGAAAAAACGTCTCACATTCTATGTAAGGAAGTGTAAGTTGTCAAGAGCGGACGACGAGCACGGGGTGGAGGAGACGTACGATGCCAAGCAGAAGCCTTATAATGATGATTGATTATTGGATTGTTCTACAGCCAGTGCAATGTAAACGTACAACTGGTCGATCGCGGATGGATTTGGTGTTGTGTGTATCTGAGTATGTGTCTCGCTTAATAAAACAAAACACGGTGTAACCGGATACAATACGTCACTGTCTGATCCGAGAGAATCCGCCATCATGGGACTTGTATCTGTCCCGTCTTCGACCGCGCTCGTCCCGCGTTCTGACTTGCGCCTACAAAACGGAAAGATATTCTCAAGAAACTAATGGAATGTCGTCAGTAGGAACGCAAAATGGATTATACCCTCGAGGAGTGACTGTCTCTGTTGTTCACCGGGCTCCAGTCAGAGAATCACGTCCGAAAGCTATTTCCACGGGCAGCCGAGCTGCCTGGCTGGCTGGCAGGCATGCTTGTCAGATGGAACGTGGAGTTGGCTCTCTGACGCGAGATGTCTTCGACCCTCGTTCGAAGCTCGTAGCTCTTGCCCGCCGAAATGCCGTGCTTACAGAATCCCCGTTAAGCCGATGACCTCCGACTCGAGGGTTTTACCCTTTCCACCTTCTTACCTTGCCGATGCGAAAACATTGAGGCAAAATCGTCTGCTGGTCTGGTCAGTTTGCCTTGCCATCATGGGCGCTTACCATGAGCTAACTTTTAACTCAGTAATCTGCAAAGAGGCGTCTTAACGGTCTCTCGAATCGAGCGCATCTAGGCGGTTGCGTCGATTATAAAATAGTTACCACGGTGATGCCCATGGGGGTACACAACACATACCTAGCACCGCACCACACTTATCGTATCGCTTGGCCGCGTCTCGGCCGGTCGGCATGTGTCTCGTCCAGTCCTCGATGCAACTGGATGCACTTGCAGTCGAGTCGATGCACAACTGCACTCGATGGTGATGAGATGCGATGTGCCTACGAGCGGAATGATATGCGCCGATGATTGATTCAGGTTTTGTTAATAGATGCAGGATTCGATTCCTCAGAAGTCATTGGCCGATGGGTGGGACGAATCGAGACATTAACATTGTTCAAAAGTTGTGCGCAGAGCACCTTGTGTACTTGCTTACTTGTCTTCATGACCTGTCTCAAGTCTTTTGCTCAGCAGCGGCCGACTCTTCGGATAGTTGCATGCATGTATGTATGTTTCCTCGAAGACACTGTGTGATTTATCAGCATCAGGCACTTCTCTCATAGTCTGCATTTCTGATATCTCGCGCACAGATCTATCATACATACTTGTCGAGTGTGCATGGGCTGACTTTACCACATCGCTGCCATTATTATTCCTAACATCCATTATTATAACCGTAAGAATTAAGATTCCATGATATTTCTATTCCTGAAGGAAAATGCCGGAGGAGTGGTGGGTATTCGTAGATGTAGAAATGGCACTCTTCACCGTTATCGAGCTAGCGTTTCTCTGCCATCTAATGAGCCCTCTTCGTATAAATGGTACCAGAATATTTAGACAAGATTTATATTTATGAAGACGGCCGAGTGGTCTTACAATGGCCTACTTTAATGGAACATGCACCCATACCGAGTCGAGATAAGTCCGACCCGTTATCGCATGCGACTCTCGCAAATCATTTGCATGTCGCGTAGCTAATTTATTAATTACTCGAAGCAACGACTAATTGCATTATGCACAGCTTGCTGCACTCCGCAGGGGAATCAGGTTTCGGTGATGTTCAACGTTATTCACTCACCTATTACTCGGATGGACTACTTTATATACAACAATGAAATCGCATTAATTTTTATCTCGAGTCGATGTCGGAGCAAGGACAATACTGCATGATCGAGACCAACTTTCTACTCCTGACTGCAGCAGCCCGCGCACAGGACACAAGAGATAAATCTACCGCCAGTCGCTTCCAACGTTTCGGCCTGAACGCGGTGTGTCTGGGGGTCACGTGACGTTCGAATCACGTCCAACAGATTTCATGATCTACTTTTCAACGAGATTATTTAAATCTCTTTATTAGATATACGATGTGACGCGATTAGCATAAATTTTCTTGATTAGGCTAGTAGCTTGAGTTGCATGGCATAAAGTAAATCGCACTGTGCACGTTAGTGTTAATCAGCCAGTATTGGCGGCACTCGGATCAAATCAACAATTGCAATCACGTCATCTATAAAGTTGAATTATTTCTCTTGTTCGGACAGTTATAGTGAAAGAGAAAAGCCGTGTGTACCATGCGCATGCATTTCCCACATTCACAAACCACATGCGAGGTTCCGACTGCATTTGCGGCACCTCCACCGACTAGCAGATGCCTTGTTCACGGCTATTCTATTACCTTTCCTCGACATGTACGATGTTAATGATCGCTTCTATTTGCTCGTATTGTGCAATCAGCCGTATTAACAGGCTTTAAAGAACAACCCTCACATGTTGCTCAATCGCGGCCGTCACACTCAGATCCCAACATTGCTAAGGCGTATTCCATTCCGATTTATTTCAATAAATCATATTCTCTTAAAGTGTTTTGATACCTAAGCTGTTTATGACCTTAGAGGATAAGGGCACCGCCCAAATCAAACTGGCTGTGTTGCTATATTTAATTTCCCTTTTGAACAGCCCCGGCATTGCATTGCGCTGGACACTGCATGCTGCCATGCTACAATGATATCTAATTTTGATGTTTGTTACATTGTTAGTAAGGTATTGGAATGGATCTTGTTGTCAATCATGGATTGGACTGTTGGTAATCGGCTTATGAGTGGAGTGAGTCTATGCGACCATGGACTTGTCCGTGGCTTGAATCGGTTGGAGCCTGGCATTTTAGGCTCTAAGCCAGATAGGAACATGCCTTTCAGCCCGCGGTGATTGACGCGATAGATGCTTCCACCATTTGCAATTCCGTGGGACACTAAATCACGACTGCACTGACTTCGAGAGATCGGCTTGTGGCTGCAGCAAAGCAAGTTTCTGTGTTGCAATTAGTAATCTACGCTCGAATTCGGCTTAGGACCTGTCGAAAACTTGAGTAAATAAAATACTTAAGCCGATTACCTTAATGTCCTTTCAATCATCAGGAAAAACAACACTTATTATGGGTCTAATATGTGTATCCAACGTGGTGTTCAACTTTCGTCCTTCGTTTTTCATTTCCAAAAAGGACACGAGTGGTATTTGTCCGATCGGACGACGGAGGTAACGTGGCAGTTATTGCCAAGACGTGGATTCGGTCAGGACACTGAATTGTCCCCTCCGACTCGCAAATTGTGGGCAGAAAACCCGAAGAGAGAACTTGCAATTTATAGGAGGAATTCAAGTAATCACAATCTATGATTCACAATTCTGTGCAAGAGAATTAAAAAATGTGTGTGCAAAAGAAAGAAGACATCGAATGCAATTGCCACTTCTGATTTCCACCAGAGGTAATGGTTTATCTAATCCTGTGAAGACTTCACACTGAAAAGTCGGCACATATGCTATTCACCGAGCAAGATAAAGTCACAAAGCTGAGTTAGCACGCCTGTCACCTGCTCTGCTCGAGTCTTTTCCGCCATAAACAGTTTGATGTGGAAGTCGCCTTAACGTAGCTCTGCGGAGTCTGGTGCCCCGTCAGGGCGAGGCTAATCGCTCTGCCAGCGCTCTGGCCAGCGCAGAACGACGCGTAAGCCGCGTACGGCTCGGACATAATCACCAACGCCGAGCCGCCAACAACGCGCTAGTGACAAAGAAAAACGCTGCCGCGTCCACCAGCTTATGACCGACAAGATTGTTGCAATTTGCTACACCGAGACTCTGCAAGAATAGTGCTATACACCATAATTTGTGTCATGAAAAAGCAACTATTTGCAATTGCATTGCATTACTATGATATATGAGCACCCCACAAGTATAGTAATTACTCAGTTTTATCATTTACCTATCGAGTAAAACACGCTACTTGTTGGAATAGCTATTTGTCGTCCATTTAGAAAATAGAAATTGATATCGCGTTGCAAGAGCTAATTAATTATGTATCGCGAAGTGCTCCTTCGCCGCGAAACGCCTAATGTGTGTAACTTACATTGTAATCAATCAGAGCGATCGGTGGAGACTGGAGAGAAAGGTTAAGCTAGCATATTATTTAGGCTAATATGGTCAGCTCATCGAAATAATCAATCTTCGTATGTACAGAAGCGTGATTTTCCAATTACGTTTTAATGAACATTACGTTAATAACAGTGTTAATTTCTCGGGTTTGATTGTTGACCAAGTGACGTCACTGTTGCTTGGTCATCGTTTGATCTTCCGAGGGACAACCTGTGAGCAGCCAGGGGTGCTGTAAAGGGGCCGAGGAGGGCGGAGGGGGGGTCGAAGATGGAGGCATGGATAATCTCGCGTGCCTCTTTGGGCATAAGACATGGGAAACCGGTTCGAAAAGATGCAAGTACGTACTAACATAGAAACCGAAACCCTATTTAATAGCTAATAATCTTGTACACACAAAATATTTTTACGATTTCGCGCAAAAACAATTAGCATCAAGTGTAATTGTAGCGGAGATTCGTTGAGCGTCGAGCACTGATTTCCCAATCAGATTAGGGCTCATTGAGCAAGCACGAGAAAACAATTACCTCATCCGGCGATATGTTCGCGAGATTTCATAGGCGTCTCTCTGATTAGCGACGAGGTGGCTGTTTAATTACTCGTTCAGCCGCTGCGCCGCCGCCGCTGCTTACGCACCATTGCACCGCGATGCTGCGCGATGCACTGCAGCGCGGTCTGCCCATGCACGCGAGCGTACCATATAATAAAGCAGATGAAGCGTGCGATACCATGGAAAAGTCTCCCGAAGTGCCACGCCCACTTCCTTAAACTACGATTATACGCTATAAAGCATAAAGCGTTTATCATAGATTTCATATACAAAACTGGTTTGATAAAAATTGAGCATATCGCCTAAAGACCGACCATTTCAATGTCAGATAGGCAGTTACTGCTATATGAATTGTATGTACCGCTTTTGACTGATGTCTGATACGCAAACAATAGATCAGCACGAGAGACAAAGAATCGTGCACTCGAAACCAATAGAATGTCCACGGTCCAATGCTGTCAACGTGGACGCTTCAGATATGACGACAGATGCATTTTTGCCTGTACAAGTGCATAGCTGCTAGAATGCGGCTGGCTAGTGGCTACACTCGTGACCTTGGATGCGACAGGCTCAGTGCACTTTGGACGTTCCATGACGAGCACCTCATGCCGCTGCCCGCGACTGCACCAGGCGCGAGTCCAGACAACAATCAGTGCTGTGTGCACCGTATTGACGGCCAATCATTGCGCTGGCAACTAGGCCCGAATCCAATGCTCTTTAATGAGCGAAGAAGACGTCCCGTCGGGGTGATATTGATTAATGAATGGACGCCGCCATGTGTACGCAAATATTTGTCTCTGCGTCGGTGTTTGTGTGTTGAGTGTGTGGATGATTGGACGCAAGGGTATATAAAGGAATCGTGAATAATTGCGATGCCTCAAGCGATCATGGTGCAATTAGATGTATTTTTAAAGCACGATTGCAATATGTTTATAGTTAATTCTTGTGTTTAGTTCCTGAAACGTCACGGAAAGAGTTGTCAAAAATTGCCTTAAGGATGGAGTGAATTCTTGGAGATATCTTTGAAATAAGAACGAATTAAGCGGAAAGTGTTCGCGCATTGAAATCACCGAGCGCGGTGTGTTATGGTAGTCAGTGGCCCGCTGGGTTGGCACGCTTGAAAGATTGATATTTTCAATAAAGCGGGCGTCCCAGGTTGCAGCCTTGACAGTAAAGTAGCAAAGCTGTGGTGGAAATGGAATGCATTATTTCTTTTACCCCTCCTACCCTGAAGCGACTATTCACCCTCGAGTAGCAGGTATACCCGTCGCATGCTAGTCTTGGCTAGCTGCTTCAAGCAGTTCGACTCACATATGGCCGATTGCCTAAGGAACAAACTCACAGAATTAGACCCGATTATAACCTAAAGAGAAAGAAAAAAAGCGCGTCCGTGTTCACTCATCAACGGAGTTTCCTTGAGATGTCCGCTTTTAAAACCGATTAAACACCATGAAATTAACTCAACGATTTTCTTTTTTTGTATGTTGATTAAAAAGTCTAAAATCAGTATCGTGACATTCAGATTCCACTGTTTGGCCAACAGCTTGCTGATTGGTATAATCGCAATGACTTGCCGACATGTCTCTCCGCTAGCCTGGCCGAAGATATTTCCCCCCGATGAATGAGATCAATGAAGCCGTTATGCTTCAATACTAAACTTGATTATACAATAAAAAATTAAAAAAAAGGAAATCTTGCTAGGTTTAATCAAGTGAAGCTTATAACCCTTCGTGGAAATTACAAGAGTATGAATGTCACTAATTGACGATCTCAGCAAGGCAAAGATAGAACGTTTTCTTCAAACTGGCAAGCTAGTGTGATACATACAAGGAGTGATGTTGGCCGTACGTTTGTACGTGCGGGATAGGGCGGAGTGAGTAGATATAGAGAATGTTTCTCCGAACCCCGAGCCAGCCATGCCTTGTCAGAACACCGGCCGGCCGGACGGCAAGCAGGCATAACAAGTGTGTAGAGATCGCATCAGTATGAGTGGTGCATGGAGAGAGGTCAACTGACATACGATGAGTGGTGTTACCGGTCAGATGACGGCTTCATACGAGAAGAGGTGAAATCCGAACAATACCCTGGCTTCCTGACAATCACAAGCAGTGACGGCGGTCGCTTATAATGAGCGTAAACGCATGTCACCAATCATGTCCGAACAGAAAAATTGGAACACGAATGGAAAATTAGAGTCAAACCATGAGCACGATAACGTTTCAGACTTGTTCTCTAAACGAACAGCTTTCGGTTGTTTAGTCAAACGAAATGTTTAAATCAATTCGAAATCTTGTTAGATTGGTCTTGTTGCTTATATACCTTTTTCTCCCTGATTTCAATCGGAGTTTGTTGAAAGGAGAATCAATCAAAAAGCGTGGCTTGAAAACAGCGACGGTGAAAGGGAACTGAATGCACGAAACGTCGAGCCGTCGCCTGTACATTCGTTATGCGCTACACACAAGCATCGAGTGCTATCGAAACAAGAGTAATATAACAATCAATGGCAATCACAGTGTCTTCGCCATTTTCCTTACGTAATAAAATAATATGGGATAGCACCTCGAGGGAGGCATGTCATCCACATTGGAAAGGGGAGTTTCCATGCTTTCAGCGTGGGAATCGGACGCTTTCGAGCGAACAAACAAAGGAGGATGCACATACCGCTTGCTAGCTGCCATCCAGCATTTAAGATTAACCGATAATTTCATTAATAACGCCGGCCTCGCTGCCAGGAATGTGATCGCGTTCGCATTGATGACAAGTGATAGTCAATTTTGACGAGCACGAGATCAAAAGCAGGGATAGCATTCAATAGACGACATTTATGAATTGTATATAGTAACTGCAGTATACCAACTTACCTTTATCTATGCCGGCTATATTAGAAGTACTGTAAGTACAGCTACCTCACCTTTACCCAAATGCTGTCTGCCTGTCTAAAGTGTATTTATAATCAAGCAGATTGGTTTTCTGTACAGAATAAAGTTGAAGTAATATGAAGTTGAATTACTTGTAGCAGATACCTGCCTATCTGGCCAGCAGATGTCACAAACAATGTCTATATAGCGGCCAGACGAGCGTGGCCAAAGTGCTTTTTGTCTGGGTATACTTTATTATGCTCATGCAACCTGCGCTTGGAAGAAAATTCATAAGGAAAAGTGACCGAAGAGTTGAGTCGAGTGTACTTGTAATCCCCTAGCGAGGGTATAATGATATTGTCTTGCAACAATTTCTCCACGCTGCAATTAAGCTCAATTCTTAATTAATACTAATTGATGAGCAGTAATAAGCATACGAGAAGCGGTGGAAGGTGTGGTCTCCCTGCTCGGCAATACCAAAATAGGAAATGGCGCCACATAAAATATTGACTCGTTGTGAAGAAGCCAACAATTAAATATTATAGCTGAGGGAGGAGTAGGTTCACTTTTTTTTTTTTAGGCGCAACTCCCGAATAAAAGCACAATTTTTTTAAACTAAATTTATGGAAACTAAATGCTGGGTTTCCTTATTACTGGTTTGTTCTTTGAGAACGCATTAATTAAGTTGTAGAATCCGTGGTTTTACCCGACCCCTCTGTGGATTAAGTATAGCCCATAAGAATCCTAGACGATCACTGATCACAGTTTGAAGATGAAATAAAAGTGGGGATGCACAGCCACATAAGCGGCGCTCCTTCGACTGCGCTGTGGCTGCGCGATGGCCGATTATACTAAATGCGTGTGTATTGCTTTAACTTTGTTGTTTATGCTATAATATGTGAGAAAGCTGTAAAAACTTTTGGTTCGACCGAAATAACAGTAATCATCGCATCAGCTATCTGCGCTGTCAGTTAACCCATCTGACCCGTTTCATCGACGCAACGCAAGGCGCCCATTAGAATCGTACCGCAAGAAAAAGCGGACCCTCCGGAGCTACTTTATGTAAATGTTAATTTTTTACAACCTTAGAATTTAAGAATAACAGATTAGCTCATTGCAACATATGAGATAATTTATAAGGAATAAGAAAGTATAAATGATTTCTGACTATTTGATTGAACGCATTGGCTACTGTTTGCTATAGAAGTTGTGGTATGCGAGAGGCAGCCTGCTGGCAAAAAAAATACCAATTCATAATTTTAAATTCTTTAAAAAAAATATGTTTGCCGTAGCCGACATACCAATGGACACTTCATGTTTAAATCCTACCTAAGCCTTCATGTGTTATAGAGCATTCTCAAGCATTCACAATAAAGAGCATTCTCTCACAAATAAATCACAACCACTGTAAACAGCACGTCACAGACTAGACTTTTTGCATCCTTCCCTGCTCTTCCGACAATTAATCGTTCCTGTTTTGTGTTGCAGGAGGCATTGCTAGCCCCGCGTCGCGTCGCATTGCGTCGCGGCGTGGTCCGTGATGGCACACATGCCACTGCCACCACCAGCAGCGAGGGACCTGCACCAGTCCCGCTCTTCAGCAGCCCTTCTCGGACGGCTCTCCCCGATGGTCATGGTCTGTCCGCTGGCCAAGCTCGGAAGAGCCTCGCCATCAATCGACTCCCAGGGGTACCATCATTCGCGCGGTGCCAATGCCCTCAACCACGCCGCCTACCAACTCCGGGGATCACCGGCGCTGGACCACGGCTACCCCCTTCATCATCTACGAGGATCACCCTCCGTGGACCCTAGCTACCAACTTCAATACTCTAGGGGATCTCCTTCAATCGACCAAGTGTACGGATTGAGGGGTTCCGCTGCGCTAGACCAAAGTTATCACATGATGGGTAGAGTTTCACCTTCCATGGACAGCTACCAGCTAAGAAGTTCTCCTGCGTTGCGGAGAGCGTCTTCGCCCACTTTAGACCATCTTCAGTGCTATCGACAATCCCCTTCTCTGGACCAGAGTTACATTAACCACCACAAACTTGGACGATCGTCACCGTCTTTAGATCAAGGCTACCATACTCTAGTTTCTCCCAGTCCTGGCCCCTCGACGCCGGGTCCCTGGACGGACCCACCTCCTATTATCATCCCCTCGGCGTCGGGCTCCCCTTCTAGTGTGTCGTTATTTAAAGGAAAAAGACTGCACACAAAGACATCTCCTTTCGATCGGATAGCGGACGATTCGATGCTCAAGATCTTCTCTTGGCTAGACAGCAGTGATTTGTGCACGTGCGCGAGGGTGTGTCGTCGGTGGGAGAACCTCGCGTGGGAACCGTCTCTGTGGAGGAGCATCAAGCTGAGCGGCGAGCACCTGTGCGGAGACCGCGCCGTGCGTGGCGTCCTGCGTCGGCTGTGCGGTCAGGGACGGAACGGTGCCTGTCCCAACGTGGAGCGGGTCTTCCTCAGCGACGGGGCCAAGCTGACAGACAAGGGACTCACTTTGTTGGCGCGGCGGTGTCCGGAACTCACCCACCTGCAGCTGCAGGGCAGCGCAACTGTCGCCAATTCGGCGCTGTTCGAGTTAGCGACGCGGTGTACGAATCTGCAGCATCTAGATCTCACAGGTGAGTTGACGACGCGATGCTTTCCGATGTGACCAGAGGGAGACCATGGTCAGACGATGTCAGCAGCATTCTTGCGGTAGTGACGGGGCTCTGATCGGACACACCGTACCCGTTATTTGTCATAGAATTCTTGGCACACCGGATATTGGAACCACTAGCCAGAGAAAACCGTGTCTTGTGTTGCACAGGAAGCACAAATCTTTGTTTATTATCATCAGGTTTTAGTTTCCCTTGTACGAAGAAAGCATTTTAAGCGACTTCAGTAAACGCAGACATGAGGAATTAGGTAATTATAATCAACGTTTCCTCGAACTAATTATGTCCGCGGAAGCAAGCTCAGTCTCAACTGGAACTGTCGGCTGCGACCCCTTTGATAGATGACAGGCCAGGGCCAGGCCAGGGTGCTCGTCCAGGGCGACGCATACGTTCCAACACAGAACGAGGCGAACGCCGACATGATCAGCCAGTTGAGCGGGGAGCGATACCGATGCATGCGACGCGCGGTGCTGCCCGAACAAAAACACCGACTCTCCTAAACGAGCTTGATCGGGCCTGACCACCAATGACGCGAATAGCCCGAGGAATTATTCGGCTCTCTGATATATTACATACGAGGAATAAAAACAAGTCCGCGGCGAACGAACGAGCGAGCCTGCATGTAGGTTGCTGATACGCTAGCGGGCCAACAGACAACGGGCCCAGATCTCTGCTAGAGATGAACAACCAAATCACTCATTAGAGACGCGGTTTCTAACTTATCCACACACAACTCGCGCCGAAAACGGTTCATTCAAGTCAATGTGGTCCAGCCGGACTGGCCGAGCTCTTGAGCTTGAAATGCCTTGAAATGTGACCGGTGCTGTCGGTAAGTTGAATCAGTGCGCTCTTTCGAAGCCCGGCAAGGAGAGAGACTCAAAAAACGTCTTGCAGTCTGACCATAATTACTCTCGGATCTCGCTACTCACTCGACTCTCCTGATCAGAGATCAGTGAGCATTCAAATTTGTTCTCCGATGGCAGAATACAGGCTTACATCCCGATCAGTTTACACAGGATGTCCCTAATTTTGTTTCAACTAGTTTTCAACGAAACTTGCTCTTATTGGAGACTTTTTTTATCAGATTAATGACGCTTTAAAGGCTGCATGGGGCGTCTCATAGGGACCTTAAACTTGGTTCAACGCACTGTTATACTTTAATAGTTCCTACATAATAATGAAATAAATATTAATTGAATTTTAATATGTTGGTTCCTATACGATAACCTAACGGATCCCCCTATTAACATTTTGAGCAGAATTACAAAGAGGCACCAGGAAATCAGTGGACAACGAGCAGACTGCGCCTTTGGCAAAGTCCTAAGATCACAGTCGCCATGTGAGTCGTGACTGCGGCAATTGTGCTGAATGTAATCAGCAATCAATGCCAAAGCAATCAGTGATTATTGCTTGACGGCGGAGGCACGAGCAGATCCGGATGATTGCCGGACCCGGCCGCGAGGAGAAGATGAGGAGCTCACTTTAGACGGGTTGACCCGCGTGAACTTTCATTACGGCTATGTTGCCATGAGAATTCGGAGAGATTGCTGGATGGCGGCGGTGGATTCATTGCCGGCGCGGCGCGGTTCAAATGTTCGTGGTGCCATTGTCCCGTCGTGTTTTTGGGCAGATAGGCAAGGAAATCGGTCGTGGTGTACGAAGATGGAAGACCAAGACACCAACATTTCTTGTGGGAATCTTAGGAGTTGCAGACGTCACAAGCGTAGCAGGATCTCGACGCGCGGACGTGAAGCTTGAGATGTTTTGTCCGAAACTTTGTAAAGAAATCGACCACATTTTTAGCCTCTTAGGTGCGAAGTCGAGGTAATGACAAAATTGATCTAAACCCTCATTAAAATAACAAATCGAAAAGCTACAAATAATGGAATCGAGGATAATCAACGTGTATCCATCCACTTGCACACAGGTGAAACAATAAGAAAAAAAATAATGGAAAAAAAACAGGGCCACCGAATTAATTCACAGTCGAGTGCACACGGTGTTGGATGAGGGAGGCAATGATTAATGTTACTCCTTTATCTTCCGGCGCGCATTCTCTTGTGCCGACACCGGGGCCCTGCGTCCGAGACTATTTATTAACTTTACTCTTCGGGTGGCTCCCTCAATTGACACCTCATTTCCTGAGTGAGGTGAGGCGGTAATCAAATTATCTCCCGCTCGCTCCGACGACGGGCAAAACAGCTGATTGAGAGTCGGACATGCCTTTGAGAATATGGCAACGATGGCTAGTGGCAACTGGCAAGTAAGTAGCCGAAGGTGAAAACAGGTAGTCGTTGAGGCAGAGGTCTCCCCGATGGTCTCGGCTGAGCCACGGGCAAGTCCGACGTGGAGCCATCGACAGCCCGGCGGCTGCAGTGGTGGCCGAAGGAGGAGGGCGAGAGGCAAGGAGATGGACTCAAGTGCCAGCTCGGATGCTGGCTGGACCACGGGTCGTACAGGGCTAGGCAACGCGCGGCCACTAATAATTGGGCTGGCGTAATCACCAGCGAAGTGGCAAGCCGGCCACAAACACAGCTCCCGGATTACCCGTTCTTCGGCACTTGGCTCGCTGGACTCGTATACTTCGTGGTGTGGTACTAGCCACGGCCAGCTCAGCTGTGCTCATTGAAAGGCGGCCGGTGCAGACGAAAACACCACACCACGCCACCGTTGTGCACTCAGCTCGAGGAATATCACAAACTTGTTCATTTTATGGAACAAGTTACAGATGTAAATAGAATAATTAAGATAATAACAACACGAGATGAAATCGAAACCCTATTTGGCATTCGCAGATCGATGCAGTTGACTAATTAGATGTTGTTGTCCGACATCGACACCAGGCGATATGTGGCGCCGACCAATGCAATGATAGTTTCGATGAGAGCGAACATGCGAAACTGAAATTTTATCTAACATGTGCAATGCATCACCGTCATCTCGTTGCTTTGCAGAATAAATTAAAGATTGGTCTAATCTAGTCGATCCGTCTCTATTAGCCGGGCGCTGTGTAGGCCCGGGGATTATCATATTAATTGTCCCAGGAGTGCCCTTGGTCCTTCGAGTCCGCATTTCGTCCGCGCTCGGCGTTATGAAGCCGCGAGATGGGCGCACTACACAAACGCCATTTTAGGTGGAGCTGCACTTCGGACTCATGTAATTTACGACGACATAATAATAAGCTATTATACATCTACATGACGCGGGAAATATGAAAAACTTGTCATTATGACTTGTGTGATCGGCAGTTTGCCAGCAACAGCAAAACGAAAAGTAAAACAACACAAGACTTTCGCACGAGCGTTTTTTTTTTGTTTTTTTTTTGTTGGCAAATAATAATTGCTATATGTTCAGCTAGGTCGAAGGTTATTTTTCATACCACGTGAGGGCGGGTCTGGACTTGAATCGTAACTTGTGGCGCCAAGAAAGAAAGTCGTAGGCACTGGTTTGCTTTGATTGTCACCGGCAGTCAGATCGGAAACCTTGTCGCTTGTCAGAGCAAGTAGCCAAACTGGAAGTGACAGTCCAAGAATGATTGTCGATCGGAGATAGCAGATAATCAGAACAAATTTCAACTGCTGCCGACAAATAAGAGGTGTAAAATGATAGGGATGCAGAACATATCGGAACTGGAATAACTTGAAGAAAACGGGGATTAGAAGCATGATGACTTTCCGCAGTAGAACTGTGTCATGAAGAAGTGAATGCTGCTTTCATGAAAGCATCGTTACAAGAAACGCAAAAGATTGCACACAATAAATATCTTGATATTTAATACGTTATCTTGGACGTACATGTCCAGAGTTGTAGGTGCTACCTACAACACGCTTTGATACCTACTCACACTATATATGAAACCTAATAGCCTCTCATTAAGGCATTGAATCAATTAATTCATAAAAAAATAATATAATTTATGGAATTCCTTTCAGTGTTATTACTTCCTGGTGACAATTCATTTATATAGATGTCTTTATTACTCTTCGCTATTTTTACACCCTTCTGAGCAGATTTATGAAAGCAATATATCGCATAAAAGCTATAATCTCTCAAGTCACTGGTTTTTCAATCGATGTCCATAATGCAGACACTGAAGGCAACCCAAGTATAAATCTGAAGTTCTGACTAATCCTGACTTTCTCGGCCTATCCGCAGGATGCACGCGCATCTCCTGTATCAGCGTGACTCCTGGACCAGAGCCTCCGCGAAGACTTCTCCTTCAGTATCTGGACCTGACAGACTGTCAAGCTGTCGAAGACGGTGGCTTGCGCGTGATCGTTCGCAACTGTCCACAGCTCGTCTACCTCTACCTGCGGCGTTGTGTAAGGATCACAGGTGAGTCACATGTGATAGGGTGCGTCTTTTAGGTCAGTCGCACCCGCAGGGTGCACGGAGATATAATTTTAAGGAGGTGGCCGTGCCTAGAGATTGCTAGTTTACAGGAATACCGCATTCTTTATAGTAGATTAGAGGCTTACGATTTCACTGAGTGTGGAAACTAATTACGTGTAGTTGCAATCTGATCTAAAGCATGCAATTGATAGAGTAGGTATAGGAACATTATAAAACTGCAATTCGCTTGGCTTATCTTGGGCGTTTAACTGAAACTATATGCCATGTGCTTGCTGGTTCTGAAAGTGATCTCAAAAAGGGGGTGGCTGCCTGTAAGATGACTCATGTGTGATCTATTGATTACAGCTTTTAGCCACCAGTAATTGAGATGATGAATAGTGACTGACTCACCTTATTTTCTAGACATCAAAATGATATCATTCAATGAGACAGCCTCGCTTCATAAATTTAAGCTAGAGGTCTGGTACTAAACAGTGGGTTCGTGTTAAAATTTTTCCTTTAGAAAAAATACATTTGGGTGTGACAAATTCAATTTCAGTGACAAAAAAACTCGCTGGTGGAAGAGTGATTTGTAAATAGGGTGGTTTCTGATCTTCATTTGAAAGTCTCATTTAGGATATTTTTGAATATTTCTTTCGATTTTCAAATCACTTGGAACGAAATCTGCTGTTTAAGCTTTGAAGAGATTTTTTGGTTTATTGAGGTTGACAGTTTTGTCCGGGAGGAAAAAAGACTTGAAAGTCAACGGGAAAATCGTTAGAACAAATCACACATGTCAAATCTTTCAGAAATGCTTGTTTACCCCGTTTTCTCCAGGCCCTTCGCTTTCAACCGCATCACATTGCAAGTCCAGTCCCAATGGTGGCCAATACACCATGACACATTGGGTGTTCGTGAGATCACTTACATTAAGCAAAACTAAGCTGAACCAGATACTGGATGGGAACTGATTAGTGATCACCGTAGTGATTAGTAGTTAGGAGCGGTTGGCGGCAATCGAACGGTTTGGCGTGTTGAAAACACCGGTTCTCATGAGATCACCGAAGTTAAGTAACACTGCCCTGAGTCAGGTATTGGATGGGTGACCATCATACACATGATCAGTTCTGTTTGGGAGAGAGTTTGGAGGGGTGAAAGGTGAAAGTTAGTACAGCAACATCATTCGCATTGTTTATTAACCTCTCGACGGCATGGATTTGTGGAGGGATCCTGCTGTTCGAGTTGTATCGCCCTTCGGAAGAGAGGTAAGCCGGTGGTCTCCATGGTGCACTTCGACAGGTGTAGGCTACGTGCCGGGACCGGGTTTCCCCTCCTCCCCTCTAGGCTAGGTTAGGTTCATCATCATCCTCATCCTCATCATCATCTACCTCTCATTCACCAACGCCATTCGGCCAGTGCCGCAAGGCTAGTTGTCAAAAAGCGCGTCGTTAAACACCACCAATCAATCAATCGGATTAGAGGGATTGAAGTTATCAGTTTCGCCCTATTTGATTACCAACATCTCGAAGACATCAAATAGTGGAGGTCATGTTGTATTGCAGTTTCGTCCTTCGGAATGAACGTTCAATATCGGTGCTTCCCGTGGGGATCGTGGCTCTTACTATATCAGGAGAGCGATTGGAGGGACAAAAGTCAAACGATTTCACTCTCCCTACTTATTTTCAGCATGTTTTATAAAAATATTCCGTTGCTTGCACTGTATCGTCCGTCTGATGTGACTTTAAATACAGGTCTTTCCTTGGTGCTCTTCAACAGGAGTAAAAGCTACGGGCTGGTCCATTACCCTCCTCCCTTCTAGACTAGAGTAGGTTATTCAGTATCCTAGTCATCACCGCTCATTGACCGACATCATCGGATTGTACCAATGCCTCTGGCTACTTTTCAAAACACTACGTCGCAAAACGTCTAATCAACGTCAACCCTTTTGATTCCAGACGCCGGCATCAAGTTCGTACCGAGCTTCTGTTCGACTCTTCGCGAGCTCAGCGTCTCCGATTGTAACCAAGTGACAGATTTCGGTCTCTACGAGCTCGCCAAACTCGGCGCCACTTTGCGCTACCTTTCGGTGGCAAAATGCGACCAGGTGTCAGACGCGGGCCTAAAAGTGATTGCCCGGCGCTGCTACAAATTGCGCTATCTCAACGCCAGGGGTTGCGAAGCTATCAGCGACGACGCTATCACGGTGCTGGCACGCTCTTGTCCGCGTCTACGAGCGCTGGACATTGGCAAATGTGACGTTAGTGACGCTGGACTGCGAGCGTTGGCAGAGAGTTGTCCGAATCTGAAGAAGCTTAGTTTGAGGAACTGTGACTTAGTAACTGATCGAGGGGTGCAATGCATCGCGTATTATTGCCGAGGGTTGCAGCAGTTGAATATACAAGACTGTCAGATTTCGTTGGAGGGATATAGAGCTGTGAAAAAGTATTGCAAAAGATGCATCATTGAACATACAAACCCTGGCTTTTTCTGATATTTAAGGGATCTGCCATATCATTGATGTTATCCATCCTTGACTAACCGGATGGTTTTTAGCCTAAAGTACATTGCTGTTATAATGTATAATGAATGTAAAATATTGTTGCCATTGTAAATAAATTTGCTATATTTCTTTGTTGAAAATTGTTCACAGATTTATGGGTTTATATCTGAAAACATTCGGCCTCTACCAGCGTCATAAATACATCACGGTTTGTGCCGTTTTATGGGTTTCCCATCAGTCATTCTCCAGGAATGTGGTAGCTTTGCTCAACCAATTACCATCACAAAGGCGAGCAGTTTTTATAGATGGAGCGGTGGTCACGAAAGGACAGGGTAGGGTAGGACAAAACGATCTTCTGTTAGCAAACTTTGTGGCCAGCTGTTGCGAAAAGTCGCTGCAAAATGCCGTGTAAACCATGCATTCCTACCTGGATAGGACGAAGCTCTGCCGCGGCACCTTCGTTCTGTTGGTGTGTTGGTCAAGTCTACAAAGCGCAGGATCCAACCCCAAGTGCGTGAGCCTACCCATTTAATACGGATAGCACGGAGGCTCGCTCAAATCCGCCATTGTCGAGTTTTCACCAGTACGTAGAGAATGCCTAGTGCGTAACGGATAATTGTCAAGGCTTGTGATTTTTAAGTGTCTTCCAATTTATCTGCTAATTAAACCTACCTCCAGTCCATTTGCGACGGGATCAAATCGGCCAGAAACCATAAACTAAAAACATCAGACTTTTTATTACATGAATTCTTGAGATTTCTTAGATTAATTTATGCTTTTACCTAGGAAAGTTGAAAAATGTGCTCCAAACGTCTAAAGCGTAATTTAAAAAAAACAGCGCCTAGTTATCAGCCAATGAAATACGTTATACTCCTATTGGCCGAAAGTGGACGCGGATTGCAAATGGCCGACGTCATGTGCGACAATCGTCTGTGTAGAGGTTATGTAAGATAGATATTTTTGAAATTATTTATAACTATGAACACTAAAAAATTTCAAAATCAGTAGTAATGGCAAAGTACATTGCTCAAATAGTTATACTTGGCACCCAAGTGGTTGGACGTGCGTTTGCTAAAGCAATTAGACAAGAATATGCTGCAAGTCAAGAGGCAGCCAAGCGAGCAGGAGGCGGCCAGCAAGGTGCAACAAGGGCAGCTGCAAACGCAAGAACTGGGATTACGGTGGAAGAAGCACAACAGATTCTTAATGTAGAGCAGATAGACAATGAACTTATAAAAAAGCACTATGAATACTTGTTCCAAGCCAATGACAAGAGCAAGGGAGGATCGTTCTATCTACAATCCAAGGTTGTCCGAGCAAAGGAGCGTCTAGAACAAGAGGTAGCCAATGCAGAAAAGAAACCTCCAAAACCTCCAGAAGAGTCTGCATAGTCAGTCATATAAGTTAATTCACTAAATCAGTAAGCAGGCTTATGTAGGGTTTGCATTAGACCATTGTTTGGCTCGACACGACGGCCATGCACAAACCAAAAAAAGTATAAACAAGAACTCTGTTATGAAATCCTTCCTTCGAATGTTAATAGAAAATAAATAATTCTAATCGCTTGTATGTTTTCGCCTCTTAAAAATTATTTCCTTTATAGATATTTAGATGGTTGAGATATGTAGAGGCCGACGCAATTTCGAAATGCTAACGACAAAAGGGTGTATAATTACGCATAGGAAAGGTGTCACAAAATAATATATGATCCAAAGATTACAAGAACATATATTAACCAGCTTTTTCTACTTTTAGCCATATAATTTAGCTAAAGCTTCATAATTCATAAGGTATATGTTGTGGGAACAGGAAAACACTGCCTATGTCATGTCTTAAAGCTTTTAATACAACAATATTTTCTTGTCAAAAGTAGTAAAACGGTAAGAAGACAGTTCGTTCTATAAGTAGTACTTTTAAATTGTTTGGTTAGTAACATAGATCTACACGCAATAGAGCGCTGACCATACCATCTACAAACCTATTCTATGTTTAATCCAAAATTACAACAAATAGTAAACGACAATACTTTTCCCTTCCTAGCAGTTACATTTGGGAATGTATAGAATACACAAAAAGCTACAACATTAACGCTAAAACTAATTCCTAGTCCCTCGTAACGAATCCTTAGTTTATGGCTGCTTTTCTTTAGGTGGTAGCAACCTAAAAAATTGCTTCTAGGTTTTCATCGTAATCAGCATTGAGCAATCTGCTAACTTAATTAAACTTAGCAATACACTAAGCCTAGAAATGGCGTTTTAAAATATCAACAAAATTGAAATTAGAAAATGGTATGTGCATTTAAAAAAAAAGCGTATCATAATGAGTATCGTAAATAATCAGTTCTTACACAACATGTACTTTATGCGTGCCATCACAGCTATAAGAAAAAATTTGTGAAGCGGTTGATGTTATTGGGACAAGGAGAGCAGTACTCTCATTAAATTCTAAGCAAGGTCATCGTCAATACCTGAAAGAGCTCCTTTGCTTTCTGTCATTTCTGGATGTATTTCTGTAAGGATAACTACTTCGTATGGGGCACAATCTTCATGTCTTAGTGCAGCACACAACCAACCATAAAAACCCTTTTCGAGATCAGTTATTTCTTTATACCAGCTGTCATAATACCACGAGATCTGTGCAAAGCCAGCATAAATACCTAAACCAAATGTGAAAATGAATATAATAAATGGGTAAGAAAGAATTAAAAGGGGACTTACAAGAATTTTACAGATTACAGGTTTCTCTTCTGTGTAGTAGGTGAAAGCATTGTACCACGTCATTGTGCCCATATAGAACGAGTATATCCCCGATAAAGTCACTGCAAAAGGTAAGCATACCAGCGACCACAACATTATGTGAAGTCCAACTCTAGGCCTACACACACACGAACTTTTAGAAACTGAGCTACGTTTTGCTGCTATTTCTGCTCCCAAATCCTCAAGTTCTTCTCTTGAAATATTTAGTCTAACATCTACATTCTGTCCTGCTTTTTTACCTCGTTTAATTGTTCCCGTCATGGTAAGACAACCATCTGTGCTGCTAATCGCCGAGTGATCGGCAACTGAGTCCGAAGTCTCAGAGCCTCTACGTAGTTTTGTCAATTCTCCGGCTACCTCTGGACCAGTGTGAATGTTAACATGTTTTCTTGGCTCTTTTTGGTGGTTATCTTCATTAACAATAAAATTGACTACATTACTATCCAAAACTTCTGCAAGATATGATTTCTCAGCACTTTCAGATTTGTTCAAATGTGATTCAATATCGGTACTTCCGAGTTTATTTTTATTGTTAACTTGAATATCACCTGACGAATCATTCTCTTCGCATGAAACTTCACCCAAGGTTGTAATTTTTTCTACGGTGTGAATGTCGTTAATATCAGTTGGCTGCAGCAGGGGTTTCTGCAACTGCGCACAATTTGTTGGATCTGCTTCCCCCCGAACAGTCTTGTTGAAACCCTGCAAACCAGTTGAAAATTTTAATATGTAATCTAAAAGGTTTTTTAACTATAAATGTCAGTGAGTGCTTGAGAGCAGATCTTTTGGAAGAGGGCTTCCACTTTTACTTCTGCTGTGTGCAGTTTGTTCCTTTATTTTCAGACTCAATTTCTTACTACGTAAAATGCAACATTTGGAGCAAAACGTTCACTAGAAATAGGGCTACATAACAATTTTGTAATTTCACCACAGATAGAGATTTTGACAAAATTGACCGCTATCCTGCAATGCACAAGTTACATAAACGCTAACTCTCAAATAACTAAATTAATTAATGTTTAGAGTTTGCTGATAACTTGAATGGGATTGGGTCAGTTTCCCAGAAAATAATCACCAATGAGACTCACCTGTTGGATATAGGTAACTTTGGAAGAAACTGAGGTTGGAAGTGTTTTAAATGAATCGAATTGGATAATTTCATTACTCCGTATACTTACTCGAGATTCCATGAAAGCGCCTTGATTGATTTACTGTAAGTTCGTGGATGATGCCTTATAATGCAGATTTTAGATGTATGGTCCTAGCCAAAGGTCCTAGCCAAAGACCAAAGGTCCTAGCCAAAGACCATAGATAGGTCCTAGATCTCTGGTCCTAGCCGTCCTAGCTATGGTCCTAGGAATGCATTATCTATTCAGGCTGTGCAAACAAATTGAGCTATGTTCGAACAGTTACGGGGTGATCTGCCCTTAAACCCACACTTTCAATCTCAATTCATAGGAACTGGGTGTTTCAGTTTCTTCCCAAAGGAAAGCCCCGGCCGGCGACAGCGAGAGCGTGACAGTAACACTTTGACAGGCAAGCCTCATGCCTTATCCCCCCCCCCCCCCCCCCCCCCCCCCCCCCTCAAACGATAACATCAGCTGACTTGTGCAGCTTTAAACATGAAAATGCTAACATGAAGGCTCAGCAGGTTATCCTTCTTGCAGATGCAGGGTCCTTATTCTCTACTTTTGTATTCCTTAGCTCCCACTTAGGTTGATGTGACCATAGAATATGTGACCAGAAATGATATGATACTTTGAGAGGGACTTAGCTTTCCCTTCCCTATTTTCCCTTCTTTGGTCCACCCTGACAAAAGAAATAACCAGTTTCTTAAAATGTGTATGTTATTGTAATGCGCATTGCACACAACATTGCTGTGTTAATAGAACACTGGATTATCTTTTTCGATAATCACATTCTTTAATGCAACTCATATTCCTAAGGTACTTCCAAAATCAGAGGAAAATATAACAATAATCCAAATTCTCTTATCATACTACCAACAGCCACAATCAAATGTTAACTATGCTAGTGTTTTTGGCCACAATGCCATCCCTCATGAAAACTGGTGTTTCCAAAACGCCAAATCGTAAGGTGTTCCAACGGAGGTAGGGATAAAACAAATAAAACTTCTAATTAAGCACAATAAAAGTTAGGTAGAATGCAGATGTGCAATGATGCAGCACAAATTTGGTCCACATATTTAATTATTTTCATTTTTATTCATGCCACTGTTGCAGCTAATAACTAATCTACCTCATTAGTCATTACACACAAAAATATGAAGGTTTAAATATTTTTTTCTTAGCACACTACTAACTAATTAATAATATTTGTGTTACTGGTATTGCTAATGTATTGAATTTTACAATCTAATTTCCTTAATTAAAGCATACACCAAAAGCCAACAACACAAGCAAATTGCCAGAGTAAAATATCCCACTTAGGAATGTGCCTATGCAGGAATGTACCTGGCTAGCAACAATTATCCCCACAAAATATTATTAACTTTTCTGGAATTATATCTTACGAGCTCATCTAAATAATGTAGTTATCAGATATATAATTGAACAGTGTCTGTTTAGTTAAATGGTGCAATATTAGCAAATAATTAAAATCTCCCAACATCCACAGCACTGGAAATTTGCAACAATAAATCGAGTATTGATTTTAAAATCCTACGAGCCACATCTTAACTTTCTAGATAGGTACTTAGTACCAGAGAAGTTGAACCCAAAAAACAATAATTATATAATGTATGTAATATGTATGTACTATCCAATGTAATGATTCATTTTTATAGAGTCCATATGGCAGACATGTTCGGCTGTAGCTTCATACTTTGTCTATTCACGACTGATTACGAATGTGCTATAAATGCAATCTCAACTTTCTGAATCACTTATACATCCAATGAATGGCTGATTACCATATTGGTAAAGCACATTTTTCAAATCCCATGTGATGTAATTATTATGAGGTGGTACCTTCTTCCTAATATTATTCTTATCATTACGAATATAATTATTAAGTCATAATTATCAACAAACAAGACTTTACCATTAAAGTGAAATTCAATTTGTGTTTAGCGCAGAGATTTTTTCAAGAGATAACACAGCTTGACTTTTCTTGAACATTTCCATTGGCTTTTTCTATTTCCACAAGTGCTGTGTGAAAGATGTCGGCAACAGCCTAAAGAAAAGAACAGGGTTAATTACAGTTTCATAAGTAAATATTTTAATAACTAGCACACCTGCACACTCACACTAGTACTGTTGAGTGCATAGCTTTAGGGTACAAACCTATGCACTCAACCCTAGCACATGACGGATTGTCAGTCCACAAATGTAGCCTGCAGACTTCCAGTCCGTCATATAAACGTCAATTCGATTCCTCAGACTACAATCCGTTATCTCAGGCAATGCACAAAAAGATACCAAACACATGACAACTTCAGCCATTAGCATCGCAGCAATCTCAAAATTCAAAAAGTTTGTGCGTGTTTGTACGTAAGTACTTTTGTAAGTTTGCATGTAAACTACAAACTTTCCTAAAAATGTCATTTCTGCATCGACCTTGAGATTCCGAGTGGTTTTGGTAACTGAGATACAGAATAGCTGTGAGGAAGTTTTCAGCGTGGCATCGATGCCACTAATTTCTTATTGAAGTGTAATGATTTTTCTACTGGGCTAATAGCTGTTTTAACATCTCTTAATACTTCTCAAAAGTATACAGAACGGTTTGGCGTGTCTGGTTGTTGTGAGATCACCTATTAAAGCATCACTATACTGTGTCAGGTGGATGGGTCACCATCATGCGCATAACGAGGGTGTCGATTATGTAACTTTTTCGTTAGAGATCACAAGCGTAGTCTCGTTAAATAACATTTATTAACCCTGGAATATACCAAGATAACGTTTGTTACCAATTACGAAAAAGTTACATGATCCCTACCCAGTTCTGTTTAGGAGAGAGGGGTTGTAGGGTTGACGGTAAGTACAGCAGCTTAATTCTCCTTGCTAAGCAACCTATTAAAAGCATGAATTCATGGAGGAATCATGTTGTATTAGTTATACTGTGTTTCAATGGGGCATTAAGGTATTGGTCCCAGTGGTCCTCTTCAAAATGAGTAGGTTAATTGCCAACAAAGGTTTCTCCTCCTACGTCATTATCATTCACCCACTCATTCACAGAGGCCATAAGATCAGTAAAACTCAATAAATCTGACATATGTCTAAGAAACTGAGAACTTCATATAAGCAATATGATTGGCACATTGATGAAAATGTGGTTAGACAAGCTTTGTGCCTACCTCATTCTGTTTAGCTGACGTTTCAAGGAAGGCAGCTTTCCACGTATCGGCCAGCCTTTTTCCCTCCTCATTGCTGATCATTCGTTCCATGTGGAGATCAGTCTTGTTACCGACAAGTACGATAGGCACACTGAAAAATCACCCAGCCCATTAGTTCAATTTAATGCTAGAGTACAAATGATGATCTAATTCCCTTACCAAACATTTCCAAACCATTTCATTGTTAATACAGCTGTACTTACCACAATGCTGTACAACATCATATATCAGATCATCATTAAAATAATACAAAAGGGCTCCTTATATTTAGATTTAATACTACCAACCTTGATTCTTTAAGATTAAATGGAGTCTGGCTTTTACAGAATTTCAGATAGGTATAAAAAGATGTGCTTAGATCAAAACCCTTACTTCTAGCATTTCAACATTAGCTCCACTTACTGTACTTTTCCAGTCATGTCAAGAAGCTTATCATAGATAATTTGCACGACTTCGAACGATTTTGACGAAGTGATCGAGTATACAAGTACATATCCGTGGATGTCCATCGAGTACTGTGCTGGGAAGATGGAATACTCATCTTGACCTGCAGTATCAACTAGTTTCACCTCGTATTCTTGACTGTTAACCCGCGTAGACTTTGTAAAAGCTGTAATGTGAAAATGTAATTGAGTAGCTAGAATAGGATTCCTAGATAGAATAGGTTAGGAAGGATGTAATACGATGTCACTATTTTGCTATCTGTTACAAATCAATAGTGCTTTGAGTTGATAGTTTAACTAGCCTAGGAAGGAACTAGGTACTTACTGTTTTCAATAGTGGGATCATATGAATCTACAAACTGCCCATCTACGAATTGTATGCTCAAGGAAGACTTCCCTGTGAAATAAACAATTTAAGTTATAATACCAATAAAAATAATTAACATTGGATATCCTTGAAGATTTGGCTATTACGCATTGGTTTCGATTAGGACAAGGTCCTAGCACTTACCGACTGATCTGTAGCCCATGATCGCTATCTTTCTTTGTTTGGGTGCCATGATTACTATTACAAGAAAAACGTTTGAAATAACTAAATTACAGATATAGTTTGCAACTCCACATAACTCTCTGTAGATACTTGGATTTTTATGTCCTGTGTTTACTTGGTCATGAAATTATTATGAATGGCGTGCACCACAATAGCGTAAATACCAGCTGTTCTAAGATTGAGAACAGCGCGGTAGGCAGAAGCCGTAACTAAACGCAGTTTGGTTTATGTGGTGTGTATTTATTTTCTGTTGGTACCCGTACTGTGTACTGTTTGGGTAATTTCTTGAGTACATTTCAATACCAACCACTGCAAAATAATTTTTTAGTTGTGTGCGCAGCACCGCTGTGAAGCTGTCGCTGCACCATTGTCAAGAAATTCCGAAACTTACCGCGGCAAGATTTCAGATTAATGTTTGAACTTTGAGTGTCCATGCTATTGAGCTATTATCAATCTCTTACGGTAAATCCTTACCGTGCAAGGTTTTTATGTCGAGAGAAGTCATGTCACAAGTCATAAGTCAGAGCAATTGCAATTATTTTACATTGTTACATACATTACATACATTACATACATTACATACATGCATTACATTTCTTATTACGTTAGCAATTTAAAAAACAGCCCAATAACTTCAATAGAGATTATAGTTTTTAACTAGATAGAGCATGGGGAACAATTTTACAACAGAAAAATGGAATAGAGAGTATCAGGTATCAGTGAGGAAGTAGAAGAAGTCAGCACAAAGGATTCAGATGAAAATATTTGGATAGGTAGATTAAGAACTAAACGTAATGAATAAAGAAATTTTGATTATATAACATAAAGTAATAATAATAATTAATAATAATACTATGTTTATTTCCCAGATTGATCTTTTGTACATGATATTGGTTCGTCAAATTATTTGATATAGTCACTTATATTGTTTGTAAAAACATTTATCAATTAAAAAGGTTTTCAGTTTTATTTTAAACTCGTTATTATTTTCGACATTGTTTTTGAGGAAAATCTCGAAAAATTTGCGTTTTTTCCGCACGCATAATTGGTTAGTGTAGTAAAAATCGCCAATTTGTTCGGGATTTTATTTCAGAAAATACAAAATGCGTTAGTTTTTTGAGTTATTGACCCTGATCATTGTATTTAGAATATAGATGCATTTAGAATGCTTGAAGTAGGTGATTGTTATAATTTTGTGTGGCTTTTTGCAAGTTACGAAACGTTCGAAAATTTAGTTGTTCTTTAATTAGCATTCAAAGCCCAGTTCAAATAGTTAGAGCCTTGTTAGATTTGGAAGATCATTTTTTAAAGTCTTGTGCCTAAAATGTAATGTTACTTAAATTCGAAACGTTTTGACAAAAACAATATGGATTTAAAAATAAAACAATTAAAAAGAGACATAAAATATTTATATGTTATCATCATTTTACCAGATCCCAACATATTCATTTGAAGAGAATTACAAAAGAAAACGCACAAGAGAAAACATCGAGCACGTTCGATAATATTTTTGGGTATATTTTTGCTGCGTCTTGTTTGCTTCCAGTAGCCGACGCTGGACCCAACTTCACACCAACAGTTCATCTATCTGGCGCTGGCGCCAGTGCCACTGAAATCACAGTCCCTTGCTTGATCGCGGGGCATCTTTGTTTTCGCAGCGCCACTTGCCAGAGCCTATGGTGGAATTGAATACATTTTTGAAGTTTTTAAGATTTGGTGGAATGATTGTACTGTATTGATGTCGTCTCTCAGGTTTTGTCTGAGCCCTGCTTTTTCGTTTGAGATCCTTAAAGTAATCTCGAGCGTCGACGAACGTCAAGAATGGTAGGCACAGGAATACCTGGAGCACAACTCTACAACAATCCTGGGACTTCATCAGAAGGTTTGAAATTTCTGTGATCATTTTATGAAAGCATTCGATTTGATGAAGAACTCCGTGCCCGGAATAATGTTCTTTTTCATACACTATTGCACTGATGAGGACTAGCAAAGTTCTACTCCAGCAACTTAGCAAGGGGTCAGTTTAGGGTACGTTGAAAGCTATGTCTCTTAAATACGAATTGACCAATGCACAATAGTCGCTGACTCGATTTAAAGAGTATGGTTTAAAATAAACAGCAATAAATTCTGCCTTGCCAATAACATTGCAACGCAGCTATAAATTTGCACCTAACCGAGCCTAGCGTATTGTGCGTGGGCCGCTACTCTCTGGGGTTGGCCCAGGATTTAATTAACTTTGCTGCCTGCTCCATTAATCTAACAAGACATATTTTGCAGTTATCTCATACGACATGACAGCTATGACGTCGAGTGCTCCGACATCGGCAGATGCATGCCTTAGCATTGTGCACAGTTTAATGTGTCATCGGCAAGGAGGCGAGTCTGAAAGCTTTGCCAAACGAGCCATTGAGAGTTTGGTGAAGAAATTGAAGGTGATTTCTATCTCATTCCCAGAACTTTGTTTGGTATGAAATATATTTAATTGTCGTAATGAGTATTACCAATTTTGGAAATGTGTAAAATTATAGGAAAAGCGTGATGAACTTGACAGCTTAATAACGGCAATAACAACAAATGGATCTCATCCGAGCAAGTGTGTAACAATTCAGCGCACACTTGATGGGAGATTGCAGGTAATTAATTACGTTCTACTAATTTGTACTAAGCCAGTATTTAAAGTTATCAATCTACATAATTTTCATTGATCTTGATTATTTCAACTTTATTTTATTTTTTAAAATTTACTCTAACAATGTCTACTAACTTTTAACTCTCTAACTTGATTGCAAAACAGGTTGCTGGACGAAAAGGTTTCCCACACGTAATATATGCTCGCATCTGGCGGTGGCCTGACCTGCACAAGAACGAACTGAAACATGTCAAATACTGTCAGTTTGCATTTGATTTGAAATGTGATTCTGTATGTGTGAATCCCTACCACTACGAGAGGGTCGTTTCTCCGGGAATAGGTGAGTAGAGAGGGGCCAAGCGTTCTCTATCCTTTATTTAATTGATTAGTGGTGTTTAACAACGCACTGTTTTGACATCTGCCCATGCGGCACTGGTCTAATGGCGTCGGTGAATGAGAGGTTGATGACGAACTTAACCTAGCCTAGAAGGGAGGAGGAGAAACCAGGTGCCAGCACTTAGCCTACGGGTCATTCCATGTGTAATCACTCACCTCAAACTTTGACCGACCCAGATTTTGATGAAAATTGGTATACTTGTTAAGTTTGTTGACTTAGGGGCTATTTTTTAATTTTTTTTTTTTTGGTCCAACCGTTCGGATATTACAAGGGGGGGAAGTTGGGGTCATTTTGCCCCCCGCGCGTGTAGTGACCACCCTTTCTACGCAATATCTAGGGTTCTATGGGAGCTACAGAGCTGGGAAAAAAATCATCTGAAAGGTAATTTCATACCCTACCTGAATATGGAAACAAAAATGACGATATGTTAATACGAATTTAATTGTGATTTTACACATCTGCATTTTCCAAAATGACCATATCGCTGATGAGTCATTTTTGATTTGCCTGATTTTTTTTCTATATGTACAGAACATACATATGATCATGTGTTCCAAAAATCAAGATGGGTGTTCTACTACTTTCCAAGAAAAAAAAATGTTTTCTGCAAATTCATTCATAATATAAATTAATATGAACTGAATTTAAGACAACATTCAAGAAAATGATCATTACTTACAATCATAGCTACTATGAAGTACAAATTTGCATATCTTAAGAGAGATGTAGTTTACCTTATTGAGGTACATATTTTATAAGCCCTGCTGTTGCCCTGTTGGTGTCTGTAGCCGACAAAAAGTATGTTCGACCAGTTGCCGTGTTGGGGTCGGCCAGTGTTAAAACATCAGCAAAAGCTACAATTAGTTTGTCTTGTACACTGGGATAAAAATATGATGGAGCTGGTCCATGAGGGTGTAGAAAGTTGACTTGAAGTTCAAGAGACTGTGATGATTTTTCAAGAACACACGCTAGCCACCAGTCTTCGTTGTATGCTACAGTGATGAAACTGCCCACGTCTTTGAACTCAAACTCGGGTATTTCTGCTGCTGTTGCTTCCTCCTCTTCTTCTTCTTCTTCTTCTTCTCCTTCTTCATTTTTCTCAACAATCTTCACAATGTTGATTTCTTCAGAAAGAGAAAAGTGTTTCACATGTAAGGAAGTTAGCGATTTTGGGTAGAACGCATGAAAGCTTCTTGTGCCTACGATAGTTTTTAATTCTTTGAATCGTTCTTTAAGTTTGATGCCATTTGCTGTAATCTCTTCATTGGCTACAAACACAAAATTTACAGTCCACACATTTTCTGTTGCCCACCGGTAAAAGTCTATCGGCGTCATTATTTGGTCGGCATATGGTTTCTGTAAACTTGCCCGTGCTGCATTTCGTTTTACAGTCCCACCAACTCCATCGCATGGTCCTTTACCGTGGGATGTGGCAAAAAAATGCCACTCAGCAGTTAGTTCGAAGTCAACTTCATGATGGCACAAGTTGGAAAAATTCTTCTTATTCTTATATTGGGCTGCCGCTCCATCAGAAAAGTAAATTAAATGGGATACATCCGAAATGTTTTGTTTCAGGTGTCTTATCAGGTGCTTTTGGAAAGTGTGCACAGTAACGGTGTCATGAGTTAGCGAGTCAGAAATGACAACGTAACTTAAATGTTGTATGTCTCGATCTTCAGGCTTAAAGTAACACACAAATGGGTGAAGGGTGCATTGGCTGTTATTCCAATGGTAACCTTGTGCAGCATCCTGGAGCACAAAAGAATAATTCTCAGCGAAGTCGCCCACTACTAAAACTTCCCCTGGTTTAAGGTTGGCTTTCTTCTCCTGCATGAATGCCGCTTGCTGCCGTGCAATAAAATCATGATTTCTTAATAAAATGCATTTTTCAATAAAACAGTCAACAAACTCATCTGTAGGTTTCGTAATTGTCTCTAGGGTACATCTGTCTGTTGACAGCCACTGTTTATAAGTCACAGAGTCTATGAAATTTTCACTGAATGAGATTTCTAGCCATTCACGAAGTTCATCGGTTCCCGGACAATTGCCACACTTTCCTACAAAGCAGTTGAGAAGCGGGGGGTTGCACATGAGGCTGGCAAGGCAGTGTTGGTATGATTTGATGGTACCGTCTGAAAGCAAAGGCAGCTTTGCTCCCAAAGCCATCAACTTAACGTTTTGGTGTATCGTACAGACACAGACAGAATGTGTCCCAGCTGCTCCTGCCAGAACACAATGTTTGGGTCTGAGCTCTGCAAACTTCGAGAATCCAACCTTGATGTCAGGATATTTATCTTTGAAGCTGCGATACACTTCACTTAAGTTGCTTAACACTAGTCTCTTCTGGCGGTGAACTCGATTGTCACCCACTTTAACCGAGACAAAATCTTTTTTACCCGGCATGACACGGCTTACATCATCATTTTCATAAAACTCTTCAATCAGTTGAATGCAATCAGGGGAAAGAGTTTTTCCTGCTTTTTGATTTGCAGATGGCAGTATCCCTTGGGCCTTTACTAGTTGTTTGGTTTTACGTACCAAATGGTTAGATGCATTGAACTCTTGCATTATTCTCTTAATGCTCCAACTTTTTGGAAGCACAGATAAAATTGTTATTTTCTCGCTTCTGGTACTCGTCTTAAACTTTTCTTTCAGTTGTGCTATTATCTCTGACCCATCACGGATGCTGTCCTTGCACTCCTCTGAAGATGTCAAATCTTCTTTGCTGATTTCTTCATTACTGGGAGATACTAGTTCCAATCTCTTCTTTACACCTTGTGTTATTTCGCTGAACTTTCTTTTCGAATAAAACATAGATTTACCCTTTAGTTTGGTGGTATTAATAGGTGACACACCAAATGCAGCTAAAGACTGATTCACGGCATCTGCTTCACAGGGTATGTCCACGAAAGGTAGGTCAAGTTCAGTGGATTTAGTTGGCGTTAGAACAGAAACGGTTGTTAGTTCCTTCAGCCTGAGCGAGAGCAGCTTACGGCAAGTTGAGCATAATTTCTTTCCAGGGATGAGGTCGGCAATCTCCAAGTATTTCGTCCTGGATGCTGCATTAATTTCTCTTAACCCATTAACTTTCACTATTCCACAGTGAGCCTGAAACGGATCGCAGCATAACTTGTGGTGACAGCTATACAGACGAAGGAATTTCTTTTCATGTAAATGACACACGGTCTTCACATTATCACACTTAGTACGCAGAGCTAATGATAACTGCTGGTCACTATTGAAACTTTCAATGCTTTTAATCGCTAGATCTTCGATGGGTCCACATTCTTCTTCAAAGAACAGTCCAATTGAGCACATTATGAATCTCTAAATAAAAGGTGCTTGAGAGCAAATTAGCTTCTATCCTCATCAACATGAGGCCAGAGACTGATTGCTTTAGTCCAGACAAGAAATTACCAAACTTTTTACTTGTAACCTGTTACAACTTGATCCATGATTCAGGAGCATGACAAACAATCTATAGTTGTATTCTAGGGAATACCATTTTAAGATTCTTGTAGATGCAAGTCCAGACAAGAAATGAACAAACTTTTGACTTCTATGAACTGTTTCAACTTGATCCATGATTTACAGGAATATGGCAAACAATCGATTTGTATTGTAGAGAATAACATTTCAAGAACATGCAACTGTGCAAACAAAAATCAACTTTAATATAAAATATATGCCAGTGCTCTGATCACAATAATTGTGATCAAAATGCTGTTCTACTGGCAAAAAGGCACTTTTTTATAGAAAAAATTTTTTTTCTTGGAAAGTGGTAAAACACCCATCTTGATTTTTGGAACACATGATCATATGTATGTTCTGTATATATAGAAAAAAAATCAGGCAAATCAAAAATGACTCATCAGCGATATGGTCATTTTGGAAAATGCAGATGTGTAAAATCACAATTAAATTCGTATTAACATATCGTCATTTTTGTTTCCATATTCAGGTAGGGTATGAAATTACCTTTCAGATGATTTTTTTCCCAGCTCTGTAGCTCCCATAGAACCCTAGATATTGCGTAGAAAGGGTGGTCACTACACGCCCGGGGGGCAAAATGACCCCAACTTCCCCCCCTTGTAATATCCGAACGGTTGGACCAAAAAAAAAAAAAAAAAAAAATAGCCCCTAAGTCAACAAACTTAACAAGTATACCAATTTTCATCAAAATCTGGGTCGGTCAAAGTGAAATTTAATTAAAAGTGAGTGATTACACATGGAATGACCCCTACACCTGTCGAAGAGCACCAAGGGGACCACCGGCTTAACGTCCCTTCCAAAGGACGGTACAACTCAAACAGCAGGATTCCTCCACAAATCCATGCAGTCAAAATGTTGATAAGTAAGGCGAATGAAGTTGCTGTACCAACTTTCATCCCTCCAACCTCTCTCCCGAACCGAACTGGTCATGTGTATGACGGTCACCCATCCAATGCCTGACTCAGCGCAGTGTTGCTTAACTTCGGTGATCTCATGAAAACCGGTGGTTGCAACACTTCAAACCGTTCGGTTATCCTATATTTACTAGGTGGTCTTCCAGTCAAATGAAATGCAACCTGTGTTTTTCAGACTTGTCGGGTCTATCGCTACAGTCTGGCCCAAGCCGCCTTGTCAAGGATGAGTACTCGGCTGGTGCTAGCGGAAATGGAATGGAGATCGATGGAGATGGCTCTGGTCAGACAGTTCAACATCATCCACCTCCTCCGCAGTTCTCTCTCGGCCTATCACAACAGTCCTCCGGTAAAAGTATAATTAATTAATTGTGGCAATTTATTCTTTAGGGTATTAAAATTTGTTCAAATAGCGTTGCACAGACATTTATCATAAAAGTTCCATGTTTATTTTTTGCAAGCAATACTTTTGAGTTTTGCATGGTATTTTGCTGTGATGATTTCCACAAGTTAACATCTATGGCAAGACTTCCATACTTTCATATTTGTGTACTATTTCAACTCATATTTTTTTATTAAATATTAATATGATTTAAATTGTAATGTTTTTCTTTTGGTGGGATTTGTATCATTTTGCACGAGTTTTCCTTAGTTTGCCCTTGCCCTTGACAGGTGACATGTCCTTGTTTGGCTCCCCGGGCCGAACGACCAAGATGGAGGCCCCGGTGGAACCTTGCCCGCGTACCACCTGGCTTCCCACCCACATTACGCGACGTAAGATACACTTGAACAACAAATGTTATAGGCTCATAGTGATAATAACTTTGTCTTCCTGGTTTCGATTCTTTGTTAGTGTGATAAGTTACTATTGGGTTTAAAGTTTTTCCTGTCTGTTAGTATGGTTTAAATATAATAATTTTCCGGTTTGGTGGTTTGGAGCGTTGCACTCAACTATTATTTGTTATTTAATCTATATGATCTAGCAAAAGAATTTTGAGTTTGTGTTTAATTGACTTGTGCCAAATGTAAGTTTGTATGTCCTTTTATTTACCACTCATTTTTAAATACATTTTCTATTCCTAGCTAATTTTTTTTTATTTCTTCATTATTTTCTTCAATTTAACATAGAAATATATTATGAGAAGTATAGCGACAAAAAAAAAGATAAAAAAGATAAAAATAAAGGGTCACAAGAACATTTTTTCACGTCAATAAATATCACACAAGTTCATCAATAAAGGATTCAAACGACTAAAATCAAGTGGAAATCCACGTTAAAGAATCAAACTGGCACATGTAATGGGACATCATGTCGAGAAAATTAGCAATAGATTCTGTTTTTTTAAATAACTTAAAATATCCCTGATCATTGCATCCATCTCCTTGACAGCGGTCGGAGTGGCTCCGCTGGCTCACACAGTTCCTGCGTCCAGCGTTTCTGCGAGCCCACTCGGACTGCAGCAGACAGCAGTCCCACTGCAGCCTTCTGGTGGCAGCTCACTCAGCTCTCTCGGATCGCCCACACAGGCGGGCAGCGCTACGGGCCCGCCGCCATTCTTCGCCGCTGATAGCCTGCCTGCTGCCGCGGATAGTCAGTCCTCACTCGCTGGGTCCCACTGTGAGTAATGCCAACACTTGGGTTTGTTTTTTTCACTCTTACTGGGTGCCTTTTGGAGGTGATATTCAACACAATTTCTGTGCCTTTTGCAATCGTGGTCCAATTGTTAGATTGGAAGGGGAGCTAGACTGGAAAATCGTTAGATTTTATCAAGAATAATATCCTAGAAAATTAAGTCTAAGCCGCTTATTATATTCTTTGAATGACCTTGTAACCTGTTTTCAACACAAAATCTCGTTTGAAGTCTGATTAACTCACCAAATGAGAAGGTAACGCTAATTTAAAGATGTAAATGAAAACATAAACTATCTTTTAAGACCTAACAAAACCTAGGCCTAATCGACACCTCAAGTTTTGACATGTTGCTTGCAGCTGGAAGCCAACAACAGAGCCCGACGGGTACGACGACGCCATTGGCGCACCTACAGAACGGGTTCCCGTCGCCGCCTTACACTGGCGCTCAGGGCACGTGGACCGGCAACAACACACTGACCTACACGCAGAGCATGCAGCCGCCTGACCCACGGAACCACCACCCTGGATACTGTACGTAATCTTGCTGCCGTCTAGCTTCGTGACTTCTTAATATTGCTTAACCATTTTCTGATTGTGACCGTGAAAGCAAGCTCTTCTCCCTCTCTGTACCTTATCTCTGCTTTAAGGCTATGCGCAGACTATTCATTTTGTTGTATACATGGAATTTACTGTTATTCTGCAACTTCTGTTGTGTATATTGGTCTGTCGTGTTTACCATTTAGGTCATTCATATGCTGTGATGTAACGGTTGCAATTTATATATCTGCTTAGTAGCTGCTCCTTATAAAAATGCATAGAATAACTTATCCTTGTAATAGGCTTAGAAGCTAAAATGCTAACTTGTTCTTCTAAAAAATTGTAGAATAACTTTTAACAGGGTTATTTTCCATTTCAGGGGGCCACAACCCAAGTCAGCTGGGGACAGAAGTACCTTTAACTGGCCTGCTCTCGTCGCAGGCAGCACCGGAGTACTGGTGTTCGGTGGCCTACTTTGAGCTAGACACCCAAGTAATAAAAATAAATACTTTGTCTTATTAATATTTTCTGTGTAAAATTGTCTTCAAGTTAACTTAACAGCAAACTGTTCTTTAGGTTGGTGAGACGTTTAAAGTGCCGTCGTCATGTCCGAATGTGACTGTGGATGGCTACGTAGATCCTTCAGGCGGGAATCGATTCTGCCTTGGTGCGTTAAGCAATGTTCACCGAACTGAACAGAGCGAGAAAGCTAGGTTTGTATTCCTTTAAGTTTCTTGTTGAAAAAAATGGTAGCTTTTGAGTAAAATACTTCAATTGAAATGCTATCATATCTTACTCACATAACATCATGTAATTTGCACTCGTTTCCTTCAAGACAGCAGTGTTAGTGTTAATAATCCTTCAAGCTGGACTGTGTTTTGTCCTTGAAATGATATTGCTATCAAATGCAAACCAAACTTGGGGTAACAAATCTAACTTTAGATCTAGATTTGGCTGTCAAGTCAATACCGCAATTAATTTCTTTGCAATATGTTGTTTTAAAAGTGTACATCATGCACATTACCCATCATGAATTTATCAAAGTACAAAAAGTATCAACTTAAGCTTGATCAGGATCTTAAAACAGATTAGGAATTGCTTTTGTTAACCAATAACAACAATTATTCTGTTAGCAAAGTCTACATCCCTGTATTCATCTGCTTTGCAGACTACACATAGGCAAGGGAGTGCAGCTGGACCTTCGAGGGGAAGGGGACGTGTGGCTGCGTTGCCTCAGCGATCATTCGGTCTTTGTGCAGAGCTACTACCTAGACAGAGAAGCCGGGAGAGCCCCGGGGGACGCCGTACACAAGATATATCCCAGCGCGTACATCAAGGTGAATTTGTTATTCTTATCTTTGGAGGATTGCCCTGTCTGTGCAAAAGAGAGATAAGGTATGGCCAGTACTTGACAGAGTAAGTGCCCTCTCATTTGCCTAAAAATTGCAATTGTTATTATAACAGACAATTGCAACAAGAAAGGCAACGAGGAGGAGCAGAATCTGGGACTTAAAATGTTTGACTGACTCGTTATTGTGCACTGCTCTCGGTACTTTTTTCCGCCTTAACAGAGATGGACTGTAAAGAGTCACGACATTTGGTTGAAAATGTATCATTGACATTTGACCTTATTAAATAATTGAAATTAATAATTATTATTAATAATTAAAATTTAATATTTGACTTTGTGATGAGAAACTTGAAAGGCGCAACAAAGAGAGCAAAAGAAATAGCATATCTTACTCTAATACGACCCCAGCTAGAGTACTGTACAAGTGTCTGGAGCCCCCACACAGCTGCAAACATCCACCGCTTAGACATGGTACAACGGAGATCAGCTCGATATGTATGCAACAGCTTCGCTAGAACCCCCGGACCAACACAGCTAGTTCGTGACATGAACTGGGAAAATCTGAGGGAACGGCGAAATAGATCACGAGTCATAGCCATATTCCGAGCGTATATAAACGAACCTGGATGGGAGGACGTCAACCTGCTCCTTCAACCGCCGTCATATTTATCCCGACAAGATCACCTTCACAAAATAAAACAGCTAAAACCAAGAACCGACATTGGAAAGTACTGTTTAGCCACAGAGGGAGTACGTCTATGGAATAATCTACCGGGACAAGCGGTAGTACCATTGCCAAAAACCTCCAAAGAAATGAAGGCTAAACTTAGCAATATTCAAATAAAATAACAACATCCGATAGCATTTATAAAGAAAAGCATGTCAAAGTTGTGAAATAAAAATAAATAAATAAATACATTTGCTACTTTCTTTTATGGTAAAAATTATATTTTCATTCAAATTTTGTAGTATGTGCGTGCCTTCAATTGTGTGTTTAAAAAATGTATCTAGTTTTGAAAAGCCGGCATCGTAAAACCATTTTACTTGTTTACTGACTGAGTAAGTTCTTGTACTCAAAATCAAATCCGTAGTTATAAGAGCAGCTTCGTTTTGCAACTAATTGAAGTAAAGGGTGTGTTAAAAGGGTGTTTGTCTGTGCGGTAGGTGTTTGATCTGCGGCAGTGCCATCGACAGATGCAGCAGCAGGCAGCGACTGCGCAAGCAGCAGCTGCAGCGCAGGCGGCTGCCGTGGCCGGTCACATCCCCGGGCCGCACTCGGTGGGCGGTATCGCGCCCGCCATCAGTGAGTTTGCGCACGGCACGTTTCTTAGTGACACACTTCCTATTTTAACCTTATTGTCGCTGGGTAGTCGTCGCTGTCTAGCCGAAGCTAAAATTATTTCGCTCAGAGCAAGATGCATAAAATTTCATTGAAAGAAATAATCTTCTGTTATCGGATCTTAAAAATTTCTACAGATATATCCCACCTGCAAGTGTACACAGGATTTTTTTAGCTTATGGCTCGGTGATAAAACCCCTGTACAGCCAATTTTACAATGTCAGGTTAAACTTCGGGCTAAAGACTCATCTCCATAATTGCAGTCAATCTGATACTTTCATTTGCATTTTTGATCTAAACCTGACATTACGTATCAATTGGACGTTGTTAAACTGGCCCTTACTCTGTTGTGTGCTCAAGCTTCAAATCCAATAATAGGGCATATAAATGAGCTTGCTTGTTGTGCCTTATTAGTGGAAGAAGTTAAGTATAGATTTCACAATTGCTTCTGATAAATCTTACAAAAACGTCTCTTGCCTTTAATTTTACTTATAACATCATGTCACAAATCCCAGATTTTTCAAATTCTTCCTCCTTCCAAATCTTCCTTGACTGACTTTCAAAATGTTTGCAGGCCTAAGCGCCGCTGCTGGTATCGGAGTGGACGACCTCCGACGGCTTTGCATTTTGCGTCTGAGCTTTGTGAAAGGCTGGGGCCCGGACTACCCGCGGCAATCGATCAAAGAGACCCCGTGCTGGATCGAAGTTCACCTCCATCGAGCGCTGCAGCTCCTTGACGAAGTTCTCCACACCATGCCCATCGATGGACCTTCGCGTTGTCTCGAGTAGATACCAACTCGTAAGTGGGATCGGGCTGTCACAGGATAAAAAACGACGTTGCAGTGAGATTTGGTAGGCATCATTTGTGACAAGGGTTATTTTTTCCATTTTGTTTTTTTTTTTAATTAGCCTTCCTGCAGCCTGGAATGCATTTGATCTGATAATGATAATATAAATAATACATAGACCCCTTTTCCTATCCTGCAAGGCTGGAGATATGTGTGCTCGGATAGCTCAGTCAGTAGAACATCCGTGCGACAATTGGAAGGTTCCGGGTTCGTATCCTGGTTCGGTCGCACATTTTTCCAGCCTTGCTTCCCTAACATAAATAATACAACTTTTTATTACAAATGCTCCCATGAATTCTCTATCTAGGTTTCTTATCTGGTTCTTGCAATCAATTATAGTCCTCCCCTCCTAAAAAATAAATGTATCGTTGAGAGGTGGAGCAACGAAGGCATTTAGTTTGTGCTTTTTGCGAATAAGCATGAACACTGCGTCATTAGTTAGTCGCTAAGTGAGAGATTTGAGCCACAGAACCTAACAATTGGCCTTTGAATCATATGAAAATGGGAAAAGATAAATATTTTTCAGCCAGCTATGAGTGTTATGAGAGCCTTAAACTCTGAACGGAGTCGTTTTTAATCCGTGAATATTGGAAGGTGGTTTTTGCCAAGAGATTTATAGAATGTTTGGCTGCTTCAAATGTGTCGTTGATTGTAATAAGTACTTCTGGCAATTGAAGGGAGAAAAAAAAACAATAGACGAGCATCATGATCGAAATGGAAATTAGTTTGCCCACCTAAATGAAATATTGACACGAGTGTTACCACTCTACTTATAAAGTGCGCCCTGCTTTTTGTATAGTCTGTGAGTGTGTTTTCTGCCTTGTATGTTCCATGTTTGACAAGTCTTAGGACAAATTTGTTTCTTCTAAATGTTCTATGTGGTTTTTGAAAGTTTCATAAATTATTGACAAATTCGGGATAAATTGCGATATATTCAGGGAGTGGGACACAAATATGCTTGAGTGAGTTATTGCTGTTTAGTTTTGACATTAATTACTAGTTACTTAATTGAAATTATTTGTCCACCGGTATTTCACAAGCAAGGCATGAAAGCCAAAATCGAACGCCGCCAACTTTCTTCAAGTTTTTAGCGACGATTTTATCCGAGATTTTTATACACCTGTGTTAAAGTAAGAAGCTTGCTTTTCGAAGGCCGTAAAAACTAATTACCCACAGTTTTAATACACATGCCCAGCCCCACAAGCTAAGCCTAGTGGTTGTAGAGAACCATCCCATGCATTGCATCACAGAATTACTTACATAACTTCAGATGTTTGAAAGAAGTTAGTCTTGTGCACTTACTCAAATAAATATTGAATACACAAATTGCAATACCTCTGAGATCTACCTCTAGTAGTATGTATATCATATTGTACCAACTACCACATAATAGGCCTACTGGCAGCTAACGGCAGTCAAATCGTAATCCTCCTACCTCTCGGCACTTTTTTACGCTGGCAAAAACTTGAAAGTGACTGAATTTTAATGTGCGTGCCTAAACAATTTGATTCACAAATAAAAGTAGAAAGCCGTTGCAGTAAATTAAACGTTACGGTTCTGATGCTGCAGTAAATGCTAATGTATGGTCTTTCATCATGTGATTCAGATTACTAACTTGAGGTGAATGTAGTGGATGCTGCTCTATGAAGTTAGTCTTTGTACAAATTGTCGGCACACTGCTCTCTGTTCCAGCTTCTGTTTCACCGTTAAACCATGCAATCTATAGGACCATGTTCATCTAGGTACTCAGCACGTGATTGTCATTTTCGACGAGTTTTTACTGATTATATAAATTGATACGAGCATTTTTTATAAGCCTTTTATTAGAGATTGGCACAAATGCAGTCCAAAACGCTGGTGTGCGGTATTTGTCAACGCCACCATTTTATGCGACAAGGGTGACAATGTATGGTTGATTCATTTTTGATATTCTTATCTTTTTAATCTTATTCTTATGTAAAGCATTAGATGTGTGGTCCATGTTTTTGTTGATTACTGATAGAAGCTTTTAATATGTTTTATGAAAAGAAAGTAGATTGAAATCTACACTTAAATGTTTGATTGCAATACACAAGCCATAATCATTAAAAAGACCAGATTTCAGATCTGTCAATCTTATCTAGTATTGTGGTACCCATTAAAGTGTTAATAATTTAACTTTAAGATGAGTGACCCAAACCTGGAAATGGATTGTTAGATAATGTCGGGAGCACCATTAATAAGTAGCTACCCCTCCTGCACCCTTAGTTATTGTCTAACGTATTTCAGTTTTTAAATCAAATACACTATTCTAATACACTTTTCTACTCAATTACCTGCTATTACCTATATAATCCAAGCCATACACGAACAGAATTTAATTGTAGTTTCTTGGAGGTGGGAAGGAAAAGAAAGTAGCAACACAATTGATTGGACTTGGAAATTTGGTATCGCATGGACAACTTGAAAGATTAACGCTTCGGCGTATTAGCTTTCGTCTTGGTAAATTTCTCTACAGTGACAAAGACTAGTATGCCAAAACTGTAATCTTTCTTTTCCTTACCACTTCCATTATCCAGCCTACTGGCACTTTAACCTCTATAATAATGTAGTTTCATCTTAAACATTGAGGGGTGGATTTATATAATTTTATGACTAGCTGTATTTAAGAGGAAAATATTATAAATATAGTTATAGATGTAATTTAACATTATTATTTTTAAGTGAAACAAACTTTTTAAATGTGTTATTTATACCTGTATTACAAGGTTTTTAATGTGTATGTGGTTTAATCATTACCAACTGGATTCAAGCGGCAATGTGCTAGCAGTGCCTCTAGAATCTAGTAGGTGGTGGGTTTAATACCCCGCTTATTTATGAGTGAAATTATGTTTGACATATTTAACAATTTTTCGTGGACTCGGCCGTGTTAAATTAGTGAATGTACTAGCACCATATAGCATACATTTTTTTTTAGACTATACACATAGATACCTTTTAAATTTGGTGGCCAAAAGAAATGTTTAATTCATGTGCAACATTAAAATGATGTAGATTTGTTATTTTTATCAGACTGGTGCCAATTTTGTTTATATTTCAATATTATAATTATTAACAACCGAATATTTCCTTCTTGTTAGGAAACTGCCTATTAATATTATGTATTCTAAATCCTAAGTTTTATAATTAAATTTAAAAAACTGTCCTGAAATAGCTTCGCGCTTGTGTTATTTTTTCAGTGGTCTATATTTGTGGGCTGAGGAAGATCAATAACCTGTTCTAAATCCCATTCCGTTCCGACAGCAACGTGCTGCAAGGTCACGCGATTGGACTGTTTTGACAGCCGCAAGTTGATAGTGTTAGTTGTATCAAAGTAAAGTTGAATTATCAAAAACTTAGCCGACTCAGAAGTACAATATTGTATTGAGTCGAAGAGTCATTCAAATTTGGTAACTCAATGGCTTCAAATATATGTATAATAAGCACTGATACGTATTGAGACTGCAATGACAGTCGGGGGTTAGCCTCACTTTCATCAGAGATACGAAAAATATTCATCTCGCAATGGAATTTGAGAGCCCAGATGTTGAGAAGGAATTTCCAGGACTTTATGCTTCCGAATCTGGAAAACGAAGCAATGAAAGTGACTGTAAGTAGTTTGAAAGCTGCTTGTCGACAATTGAATATAATTGATCTGAACTATCTGCTGACCCTTTCTTCCCACGCAACCTTTTAGAATCCTTATCCAAACATCTATGCTGTTAGTGTACAAATCATTTTTTGACGATTGTAAGTATAACAAAAAAAATTTAAAAATTGTGAATGGGATCATCAACCAGGATATTGGCCACCCCATTGCCAATTACTCCAAATTCTTTGCGTCGCGGAAGCATTATCTGCACTGCAACGTATTATCTGATATTGTTCATTGTAGTCATCTGATTTTTTATTGGAGTGGATCCGTGTTTTGTTTAGCATGGCAAGCTATTAACTGACAAAAACTTAATGTAAACTTTCAAACACCTTGGGGCAACTGCTATGGCATTCAGAAAATTCTTGTGGAAAATTTCTTTACATTAATATACCTACCCCGCTGAGTAAGTTAGGTGCTAAGTTTATTTCTCTTTTGAATCCAGTTAGTGATGATGCCCATGAGAGGCCATCCAAGAAAGACTTATTGATTGGGAAGCGCAAGGATAAGAAGGATTCCAAGAAAGACCGAGGATATGCTGCTCTCGGGGGAGAGAGCTCTCCAGAAGAAGACCCAGATACAAAGTACCCATCTCATTCTAGCAATTGGCACTTTAACCCTTACATTGGAAGTGTTTCTTGTATCTACAATAATCATCTCAATTAAGACTGAATAAACTTTTATTTCAGAAGTCCTTCCAAGTCAAAGAAGTCCAAATCATTCAAATTTCCTAGTTCTATAAAGAAAGAGAAGCGTGAGAAATCTCGAGAAAAAGATGGAAAGGAAAAAGAGCGAGAGGTTGATAAAGAGAAGAAAAAAGACAAGGAAATAAAATCAAAACTGAAATTAAAAGAGAGGAAAAAATCAAAACATGGAACCGAAGACATGGGAGAAATTGGAGGTATGTACATCTACAATCCAAACATTTTCCCTTCTCTTTCCTTTAAGTCATGGATTTTTGGGTGTGTGTAATTCTGTATTTTCTTTTTCTCAATTAGATGAGCAGCCTGTTTTTGGAGTGTCTCTACTGTTAGCTGTAACTAGAAGTCGATGTCATGACGCTGTCGACATTCCGCTTGTCATTCGAGATGCTATTGACTATGTTCAGGAGCATGGTAATTACCTCATCAGATATAGATATCTGCAATCCAAAGACAAAATTTAAATCTCAGAATTGTTATTGATCTCTCTGACTCTTATTTTGTTTTCGACAGGTCTCAGTATGGAAAGTGTTTATAAAATATCTGGCGTAAAATCCAAAGTACAACATTTGCGACGTCTGTACAACCAGCGGGAGCCTGCTCAGGCAGCTGACTACGATATTGCTACCGCAACAAGTCTACTGAAACAGTTTCTACGTGAACTGCCAGAGCCAATTTTGACCAATGAGCTTCTCACGAGGTTTGAAGAAGCAGCCGCCTCCAAAGATGTGTTAGTCCGAGAGAAGCAGCTCAGTTCTGTAGTTCAGCAGCTACCTGAGTGCAATCGACAGCTTCTAGCTTGGATAGTAGTGCATCTAGAGAGCGTAACTATGCATGTAAGTCTTTCAAGTATAGTCTAGCTCAAAAACAAGTGTTTATAATTGTGTTTTCTCTGTGTTACTTTTTTAATGGTTGGTATTTTGATATTTCAAACCTTTTTTGCAGGAAAAACAGAACAAGATGAATGCACAGAATATGGCCATCACTCTCAGTCCTGTACTTCAAATGAGCCATCGACTTTTCACTGCACTTTTATGTCATAGCCGCTTTCTTTTCCCCGGAGTTTCGCTCAAAAAGTAAGCTGAACTGTCCTATACAGTATTCTCACTCATTCTGTTCTTAATTGTTCATATAGGCGGATGCAATGAGCTTAGTGGGTGGTTGTGATAAATAGTGTAGCACTATCTGCAATGTCTTATCTCTACCACCTACACATGCCACTTATTTAATACATCGAAGGGGAAGTTACCAAAATAATCACTTTAAAGTGTAGAGATAAAATTGTCCCATGTTGATAAAATAATAAAACCACATATAGCACAAAATACCAATGCATAATTTAGTACCTGTATGGTGAGCCCCTAATCGTTCAATCTGGTCATTCTCTCGAGTCATTCAGGCATAGTATAGCATTTTTGGCTAATATTCTATTGACATTTGAGAAACTTTCTGATGCGTAGATACGTTCCCCCGTTGACTGCGGCGAGTCCTGCAATGCCAGACACGGAAGCCGGAATCGAGGATGAATTACGTAAGCAGGAGTCACTCCTCAACCAGACGCACCAGGAAATGAATGCAGGGTTTGTTTCCAAAAAGAAAGAGGAACAGCTATGGGAAGTGCAACGGATTATCACACAGCTCAAGGTAGCTTTGGCACATGCAGTTCATTTGTGTGTTCATTACCCAGTGAAAAAGTTGTGGTTAGGTTAATGTAATAAAATTTCATGAACATTTTAGAGGAAACTGCGAACGTTTCAACGCACTCGTGAAATGAGTCTTAATCAGAAGAGCATGGATGAAGAACGAAGCCGGCAATCATTCGATGACGAATTTCGCATCGATCTAACGCTTCAAAAAGCGCATTCAGTGTGCGAGGAAGATCGGCTCCCTGCCCCAAGCACAATTCCGTTGGGTCCCGTCGTTAAGCCATCTACTGAGGTTTCTCCGATGACCCCTTCGGATCCAGCCGACAGCGCAACGGACACTATAGGAGCAGAGTTTGGAACGATGACTCCGCCTACGAGCAATGACCCGAGCACAAGTCTGATAGTGGAGGAAGTCGATGTTTTAGATGGTGGTATCGTAGGCGATCGACTCTCCCCCTCTTTGGATGGATCATTGGAGGGAGTGGATAAACTTGAGCCTGATGAAGAGCTGCAAGGTCTATTACAGGTATGGAGAAGAAGTACCAAAAACTTTCTTGGTGTTGATATTCTTCTAGTTGCTTATAATCTACTATTGGGAGACATTTTTAATTTAATCAAATTCCTATCAATGAATGATTTTTACCTAAATTGCTCTACTAAATATAAAAAACCTGTATATTTTTGAAAGTTTTTGAGAAAGTCCAGTCGTTTGATTACAATGTGAATCTGCTTTTTTTTTTAAGCAATACTTGAATTAAAAAGTTCCTTATGGCTTCTAGTGTTGATTTTGGTTGGCATGTACGTGGTGAGGAAGCAGAATATTTTCATGAAAACTTCCAACTCTAACTTGAAGTGCATCAACCAAAAAGATAGAGAATGAGTAATTATCTTCTTGCAGGAGGAGACACTACTCCAGCTGGAGCAGGAGGAGCTGCTGAATCTCCAGGCCGACCTCCAAGGTCGAGTACAAGGTGAACGTGCAGAAATAGAAAGGCTACGAGCTGAGCTTGCAATCGCTCGAGCCAAGTACAACTATCGGTGAGATTTATTTATTGTTTAACAATCTGTTTTTACAGATTGCAGAAATGCACCTGGTCTGTGGTTTTCTGAATCTGGCAACAGGCATGTACTTTCAAGAGGGGCTGAAAATTAGAATGAATGAGATCAGACTTATCTTAGCTCGGAATTTGTAGGATATTTGGATATACTTGTAGAATAGTTTTTAAAAATTCATACCTTGAATGCAAACCTTAAGAAACCTTGTTTCAAGCAACATCGGCTATCAGTTCCATTTGGAATTATGTTAACCTATAAGTCTAATATCCAAAAAGCATGGCTTAAAATGTGTTTGCTTTTCAACAGGGGTTTCGGCTGTGACAGTTCGGACACAAGCAGCACTCCTTCCCTTTCCGATGCTAGCGACACCGAAGACCCAGAGATAGAAGAACGCTTTATCGAACTCCGCAGGGAGAATCTTCTTCTGCAGGTGAAACATGCCACATTCTTTTATTTTCGATTGATTCAAGCTCCCGTTCAATTTGTTAATTGATTAGAAAATTATGGAATTATGGTCATTTCTTTGAAACTGTCAATACTTTATAAATCAACACATTTGTGTAGGACTCTTCCTTAAAAAGTTGATGTTAAATTTGCACTTGTGTGATTTAGGAGAAGAAAGCTGCTCTTGTTCGTCGGGTGATGGAAGAACGGGAGGCATGTTTACACCTTCGAGTCCAAGTTAGCCTAATGCAGCTCACTCGCGAGGCTAAGCAGCATGCATAAACGACGAATGCCAAATCGTAGTTAGGAAAGATGTTGGCGTTTTAATTTTTATTTATTTCACGATTCTGCTTAATATAATACTGTGCTTATTTATGGATCTAATAACAAATTAATTATTTGTTATGATAACGTTGAATGATTTAAAAGTATTGTAATAAATCATAATAATAAAACAAATAATTGCACGAGTTTTTATTTTATTTTATTTACCTATACATACTGTTTGGAAGGACATTCTTTCCAGAGGTTCATTATGTTGGTGTGGGAGATTTGCTTCATTCATTTATTAATAGAATTAATTGACAGTTGAGGTCAATGGTCACAAATAATTGATGGGGTATTGTGACCTTCATAACAATTCGGCAAGGGCATAGGGCGTAGTCGGTATTTATCTGGGTTGATTAAAATCTTAGCCTCAACAGTTTGTTACCTTGTGTCTATCATTGTGTCATGAAGAAAATATTTTTTATCTTCTTAGTTTTGCTACAGATTGTGTTCAGTACATGTAATACAGGTAATTAAATTGAACTGAGTTTTAATTTGGGCAACGCTTTAAACAAAACTGTCAGACAGGCCTCAAGGTAGAAGTTTATGAATATCATTTGGATGTGAATTGTGGCTCAAGAAGTAGCTCTTTGTGGACTTAATTAATTTTGGTTATTTTCCCTAAATAATATTTATTGGTTTCTTGGCGCTTACAACAATTCTACATTACCTATCCCCTGTGGGTTACTCTGATAGGCTAGAACCTTGTCATTCTTTTTCTCTTCAAAATGAGGCTTGCTTTTTCCAGTGGGTGGCAAGAGCAAGAATATAACTGGAGGTGTGCAATGGCAATAATACAACCGTACAATAATACACCCAACAATATAATGCTCCCAACCTACCCTACCCAATATGATTTAATTCCTTTTAAGACTATGTATATTTTTTTTAGATCTTGAATCCACATTTGACCATGTAAAATCTTTGTCAAGTTCACATGATCAAGAAATTGCCGCAAGCGATATTATCCAGCGACTTATACCAGGTCGTTCGAACGAATTTTTGGTGAATATCGATCCAGAGATCGGAAACAACAACAACCACGCTACTTTTCACATCGTAAAAACTGAACATGGAGGCAAAGTGAACATCAAAGCTTCTAGTGGAGTTGCTGCTGCATGGGGTTTTCACTATTATTTGAAACATTTTTGCAATTGCCATGTGTCGTGGGATTCTGACCAACTGAAATTACCTGACGAACTACCATTAGTTGATGTCACCATCAAATCTCCTGATCGGTAGGAAAAATATTCACATTGTAACTAATGTACTCTTCCAGAGTATAGCAACATTTGTAACTCCGTTCATTTAGAGCAACAGTGACACAACCTCTGTGGAAATCAACATAAATTCATACTATCTTTTTTTGTTTTGCAATCAGCAACAACTCATTTCTCCGTGCCCGTTACACAGATTCCGTTACTACCAAAATGTATGCACCACGAGCTACAGCTTCGTCTGGTGGGATTGGCCGCGATGGGAACGAGAAATTGACTGGATGGCTCTCAATGGATTTAATTTTGTACTCGCCTCCAACGGGCAGGAAGCTATTTGGCACAGAGTCTACACAAAACTTAATCTTACCGATGAAGAGATTAATGAACATTTTACTGGACCTGCTTTTCTCAGCTGGTAAGATTGACTTCTATTTTACATAGCAAAGTTCAGTGGTTCTTATGTAAGGCAAAACAAAAGTGTGTGTCAAATTGAATATAATAACTCAAATAAGCTGTCAGTTCCAGAATCCAGGTAGCAAAGTTCTTACTCAGGCATTACAGATTTTCTTCTTTATTGGCCAATTAAGAAACAACTGGAGGATCTTTTTCTGCATAAAATATGCAAAGCATTACCAATATTCTATACACATTGTATCTTACTGCTGCTGCTGCCTGCTGATTGCAGGGGTCGAATGGGAAATATTCGAGGCTGGGGAGGTTTCCTTTCGGCAGCATGGCACCAGACATCAATAGCACTCCAGCACAACATTGTGAACCGCATGCGAGTATTGGGTATCGTTCCGATTCTGCCCGCATTTTCTGGTCAAGTGCCCAGGGCTTTCAAACGGTAGGATGATTAGAGGAAATTGTCTGGATAAATTTTATTCAACTTTCTTGGCACATATCATTCACATTGTTATTTTTGTATTAGATATTGAGCAATGCAATTTCTTATTTTACAGGGTATTTCCTGATGCAAAGATGACAAAATTGGTCAAGTGGAACCATTTTGAAGATATGTATTGCTGGTGAGAAAAAAATGTGACAATGAAAATATTAAATATGCTGAAAAAGTTGTGTTATAATCATGAAATATAATTAATGTATTTTTTCCTAGCCCCTATCTCCTGGAGCCTACAGAACCACTGTTTAGAATAGTGGGAAATTTGTTCTTAACTGAGGTGAGTACTTTTATGTTGGTTTCAAGAAAGCTGTGAGATTTGAGAACAATTGGACTTTTATCGGAGTTTTAGCTGACGGCTGAGTTCGGAACGAACCATGCCTACAACTGTGACACTTTCAACGAGATGACGCCGAGCTCAAGTAACCCGACGTACTTAAGTGCAGTTGGCGCTTCAGTCTTCCAAGCTATGATAGACGTCGACTCTCAAGCAATATGGTGAGAAATTTTTTTTACGATATTTATTTGTGATATTTATTTGTGATAGTTGATACTGGCAAATAAATTAATTTTAACTTTTGAAGGGTGAAACAAAACTGGATGTTTGTCCACGATATTTTTTTCTGGCAGTCTGAACAAGCAAAAGCATTCCTTCTCTCTGTGCCTCAAGTGAGTATAGTGATTGTCAAATCAGGTTGATTTTAAGTTATCGTTTGCTGAGTCGATACACATATAAGATACACATAAAATAAATGAAAGGTTCAACTTTAAGAAAAAAGGAAAGAGCTTTTTCATGACTTCTTTGTGGTTGAATGAAAGGTATTATTGTTAAATCAGCAAAAGTACCCTATAGTACCTTCACTGACTTAGATTTGAAAGAGATTTTAGGTAATGAGGTGCAATGGTTGGCAGTGATAGTAAAAGTTTGACAAAGTTTTGGTGTGCCTTTATCACTTGTGGAGAAACTCACCTCCGAGTGGTAAAGGTTACAGCTGAAAAGTTGACAAAACTGTTCTATCTTAGTCTACCGCCATAAATTCACTTGTCTTGGTAAATTCCATTACTCCACTTTCCTATTCCTTAGGAGTAACTTTACGTTGAAATTCATCAGTTAAGAGTAGTTTCTTTTTATTATTATTATTATGTCACATTGACTTATAGAATAGATTTTAATTTTCCTTAGATTTAATAATCTGCCAATGAATTATCTAAATTTTCTTTCAGGGCAGAATGATAGTGCTAGACTTACAATCTGAGCTCCTACCGCAATACAATCGATTTCAGTCCTATTTCGGCCAGCCTTTCATCTGGTGTATGCTTCACAACTTCGGAGGCACCCTTGGTCTGTACGGCGCAATGGATAAGGTGAACAACGTAAGTAACACAAACGAACCTTAAAGACATATGGTACATTCAATAACTACATTTTCACAATTTTTCCCAGAAAATTTGTGCAGAAATTTTGTTAAATGCTAGGGGAGAGTAAAAAGCCATTTTTTTAAATGTCTGTGTCAATCCAGTTCACTTAAATACAACTTTTTGAAAACGCCACAATAGAAAAGAATGACAGTATAATCAATAATAATAAAAAATAGGAAAACGATTCGAAAAGAAAGATTTGGACACTTAAGAAGTGCGCAATAGTCTATACTGTTTTGTTTCTCTCTGTTACAATAACCAGGGAATTTTTGCTGGCAGAAAAATAGCCAACAGTACAATGATTGGCACTGGTCTGACTCCTGAAGGGATCAATCAAAACTATGTGATGTACGACCTGATGAATGATCTGGCTTACCATAACGAGCCTGTAAACCTTACAACATGGATTTCCTCTTTTGCAAAACAACGATATGGGCATTCTGACCCGAACGCTGACCACACTTGGCAAATCCTTAGGGTTGGTGAGAGTTAACTGAGTTTTTTTTTTTAACTGAATCGAAGCTTTCTCTAATTTTCACTGTTCTGAATATTTTTCATCAATGCATCTTTTTTTGCAGTCCAGCGTTTACAGTTTTCAAGGGGCGTTAAAGGTCCGCGGAAAGTACGTAATTTGCAGACGACCGAGTCTGAAATTTCGCCCATGGGTATGATCTGTTCTTATTGCACTTTGTGATATATTAGACTAGAAATATCAACAATTGTTTTTGTTAAGGGAAGTTATTTTTTTTTGTGACTCGCTAGGTTTAATCTAGTCCAGAAAAGAGAATATTTTAGAGAAATATTCATTTTTAAGTTGTTTGATTGTACTTGTTCATTTTCTTTAACGTTTGTAACATTCTTTACAGTATTGGTATAAACCTGCCGATGTATTGATGGCTTGGCAGCAATTGTTGCAAGCATCAAAGTCATTGAACGATTCTAAAAATTACCATCATGATGTCGTTGACGTAACCAGGCAATCTTTACAGCTCTTGGCTGACGGATTTTTTGTAAAGTTTACCGATGCATTTAGAAAAAACGACACGGTAATTTTTCAGTGAGTAAAAAAACATTTCTAGATTCTAAGATTTTGAAGAGATTTAAGACATGACCAAGCAAATGAAAATCATAGTTGAGTAAAGCATATTTGTAAATGAAATGTGAACATGAGATTTATTATGGTTCCAGAAAAAGTGCCCGTCGATTTTTATTGGTCCTCCAAGATCTTGATTTGGTGCTTTCGTCAAACAAAGACTTCTTGTTAGGATCGTGGCTCAAAGATGCAAAATCTCGAGCGTCTAGCCCGCAAGTAAGAATTTCGGTGCAAGCAGATTTTAAGTGGCTGGTTGCATATAGTATTACCCAATCTAGATGATTGGCTTTATCAATAGTACAATTTTGCAGGAAAGCAGCTTATTTGAAATGAATGCGCGCAATCAAATTACATTGTGGGGACCTCAAGGAGAGATCAACGACTATGCCAATAAGCAATGGGCAGGTAAATAATTTTTTAATTCAAATTTAGGTACTGTTTGACACTGGATGTTATAGGCGAGGGAAAAGCACCGTCAATGAAAACCACACTATGGTTTTCATATATTGTAGTCTCAGCCACACCATAGTTACAATATAGTGTTTATGGTTGGATTATCGTGCAAGTTTTTTTCCCTCTTTGTCCAAGAAAAAGGATAAAATTAAATTTCGCCATCTTGGGAACAGAAGGTATCGTCAAGGGGCAGAAGGCCAACCGTTCAAAAATAGGGGGGGGGGGGAGGAGATGAATGGAAATACGGGTCAGTTAGGTACCTTGATTGTGGTGTCAAATTATTATGGTCCAGAACAGAAAAGATTTATTGTGTGAGATTGTTGTTACAAAGTGGTAACTGATGTGGAATGTAGTTACTTTTTACTTGCTTAGACCCTTCTTGACCCAACAGGTAAATAAGCATATTGATAAAGATAAATCATGGTCAGCAATTACGATAGCCATTTATTGTTGGGGGCATAGTGCACTGTTCAGTTGCATGCAGTTGGGGCATGTACTGGCAGGCAGGTAGGGGTATTATTCAATTCAAATTTGATTAAATTAAATTATTTCTGGTTTCAAATCCTACACTAAATATTAACTTGGTAGTCTAAGTTAATTCAACAAGATTTGTGAAAAAATGGATTCTCATTTTCATTTAAACCTGCACCTAACTCAACAAAGAGCGGCATATGTGTTTCAATTACTTCAATTACTTAAATTGTGCACTTTTCTTTCAGGAATAGTCTCACATTACTTTATGCCAAGGTGGCAACTTTTTATTGGAGCTTTAAATGAATCTTTGGTAAACAAAACAAACTTCAACCAGAAAGCTACTGACACAAATATCTTTCTGAAAGTAGAGCAACCTTTCATGCATGACAAGACAGTGTTCCCTGACTTCCCTAAAGGTAAGCCACTGTTTCATTTGAACCTTTTGTCACATTGGCTAATTGCCATCTATTTCCATTTTTCTCTCACTTTCCCCAATGATTTCTCTACTATTGCTGTTTTGTACCCTTTTTTCTAGTTACATTTTTTTGTAATGTATGATCAAATATGTTCTTTTCAACAGGTGATAGTATCAAAATCGCATCAGATATTTACAGCCGGTGGAAAAAACATTTTAAACTATGGGTGCATCTACAAAAATTCCAGGTCTGAAGCTGTGGGATAATAGATTACCTACTACTATATATTGTTAGTGTAGATGGATAGGTTTTTTTTTTAAATGTTGGTGTAGATTTATAGTTTGATCTTTGTTGGACTGTTTTATAGTTTGAATAAATACAAAAATATGTTAAAACACAGAAAATGTACAAAGTTAATAAATCCTACAAAAATATCATCAAAAATACATCCAAATATGGTATTGTCAGAACACCAAAGATGCAAATCCCGGGTCAGAATTTTCATGAAGAAAACCGATTTAAATTAAATTTTATAATAGAAAAAAAGATTAAAGTCTGATAATAAAAAACTGTGTGTCTGTCATGAGTGACAATGAAGGGCAATTAATCGGTAAGAACCAGAATACAATTGCAATTACAGCTGACTTTTTGTGATTCCAATCCTGAGTGATGAACCAAATAGTTTTTTTCTTACTGCCATACTTATGTTACATGGACTTGGAATTGGATCCATCCAATTCAATGCTCTTAGCAACCTCAGCTAAATTGAAGACAAAAAGGCATTATATGTATCAACTGGTTATGTAAGCCCGTGGACACTTTGTATCCCTCGCTTTCTACTACTACAAGCTAATTTGGTTTTCGAACTATTTTTTAGGTTTCGCAATGCACCTCAATTTGCATCACAAAAATATCACAAGTCAATATACTGTTGAAGTTACCGCGCAAAGCGTGGCCCTCGATCGCGACGCGGATTTGGTAGAATGTGGGAGGGTTGTATTTGTTGGGTTGCATTTGTGGCTGAGCTTGGCGGACAGCCGAAAGTGATGCTATGAGAGTGTTTAGAATAGCTGAGACGTGAAAAAGCGACGATATAAGATATGCTAACAAATATTTGAAACGGCGTCAAAGAAGCAATAAGACAAAGTTGCTTGAAAAATACCAGTTTGCAAAAATATGACATTGACAGCGTCCTGGTGAAAATCCATTTTTAGGTTATCATTTTGTGTACTACAGAATAAATATTTTTACTATTGCGTGTGGTTATTTGCGGAATTTATCAGCATTTGCATCCACGTTTTCAATTAAGTTACCCAATGGTTTAGTTTTTCAAGCACAGTGTTTTGTGTTCACATTCAACCCCTATCTTAATCGGGTGTCGCAATGAGTGCCGCTGAAGCCGTACAGGTGAAAACAGAGACCACTTCCGACACCGCTGTTGGTCAAGAAAGTAAAATGGGCTCGATATGCAGATTTTGTCTATCTCGGAAGCTTGATCTGCAGCCTATCTTTGATGGCAGCACAGTGTTAACGAGAATCAAGGACATAATACAGGTTGAGGTACGTGCACTCAAAGTTTACTGCAGTTATCTGATAACTCAAGTATCAAATATGTACCCTGGCACTGCAGGTACATAAAATGACAACATTATTATTTTTTATAGGTTTCCAGTGATGATGGTTTACCTACAAACATATGTCAACAATGTGTCTTTCAACTCAACACTGCGCACTGCTTTAAGCAGCGATGTATTAATTCTGTGAACAAACTTCGTGTCTACTTAGCTCAGGTAAGCATAAGATTACTAGAATTAAAATTGGAAATTGTGTATGATTATGATATGCATTTATCATACACAGAAGAGTTGCAACTTCTAAGCTCTGTTCATATTTATTATATACCTTATTTCTTGTTCCAGCTCAGTGAAGATGAAGCAGTAGATAATTTCATGGAAATGTTTCCTGTGGACGATGATGATGACGATGAAAGCGACAGTGATCCTGACTTTGATATTCCACTTTGTGAGGTAATTTACACAGATCCAATTTCAAGTGGTGAGGTTGCTGAAGGAAAGGCTCAACACAAGAAGACACCGGGGCTTGATAATGTTACTGTGTCCAACGTAAAGACACTGAAAAAGAAAGTGAAGAAATCTCCGTCACTGGCGGATTCAACTGGTAACGATGGGTTAAGTGACCTCAATGAAAGTGGGAACAACGGCGATGATGATGATGATAGTATTGACGGAGATGGTGTAAAAGATGAGTCAGAGGTGAAGAGCACTAATGAACAGCCCTCTACCCCTGTGTCAGATTTATTTGTAACTAAGAAATTGTTAGCTGCAAAACGTAAGAAAGAACTAAAAAACTTGATGGTAATTTGTGAGATATGCGGTAAACTTTTTAAAAAGAATCATTTATACTACCATCGTAAATTACACTCAACTGAAAGGAAATTTGAATGTACCACTTGTAATAAAACTTTTAAAATGCTTAGCCACTTAAATCGCCACATAAGGTTGCACAAAGGAGAGCGACCGTTTTTGTGTTCATTCTGTGGAAAATCGTTTATAGACAGTAGTAATCTGCGCAACCACACGCGAAACCATCGACAGGAGCGTAACCACGCGTGCGTCACCTGTGGCAAAGCGTTTGCGAGAGCCGAGACACTGACCAAGCATCTACGATCTCATACTGGGGAGAAACCCTTTACTTGCGAAGTATGCCATCGTCTATTTCCTCGTAAGGACTCGCTAATACGACATCTTAAGTCTCATCGTGGGGAAAGACCGCACAAGTGTGACATTTGTGAGCGGAGTTTCACGCAATCATACGATCTCAAGCTTCATCTTCGAAAACATGCTGCTCGTCAGATATAGGTATAGATAGAGACATTCTTGGATACATTTCGTACACAAATGTAGTTTCTACTTCAAACTTGTGCTATAAATTATCGTAGTGATTTCATATGCGAATAGGGTGCCAAGAGGCTGGAAACATTGTTAGTGAATTCAGGTAGCAAACGTACCTACTGTATGTTTAGAGCCGTAGGTATTTACCCGAGTAATGAGTTACTACTTTACCTACGAAATGGAAAGTTAACAGATTCTATGGAAATACTTTCTTGCAGGTTGGAGATTAGGCTGAGTTAAACAATTTTCCCTAAAAAGTGATACACGATAATTTTGTTTCAGAAAGCAATGAGATGATACCAATTTGTACAAGAAAAGTGATTACCAATGAGTCGTGAGTTATTCAGCCGATTAAAAAATTAGGCTTCACACTCCAAAAAATTACAAGTTCATTATGGTTTTTAGACTCGTGGCTACTTTATCTAACCTTAAGCACTAGTTTTCATAAGAACTATTTCAAAGTGGGTTTTGAATGCTAAGTAAAAGAATATGTTTACTTGCAATAATATTCCAATTATTTCTGGTAGAACTTTCATTAATCAAGTCCATACACAAACTAGATAACCAATAGATCCCTAATCTATATTTATACAAGGATCTTCCTTTTGCTTGGACTGTATAGATTTCGTTGTTTCTCAAATGTTATTGCCCACTTTTTGAGCCACAAGCGGTATGTATTCAAGTTTGAATGGCTAAAAATTTTCTTCCAAGAATCAATTTTTATTTTTCAGTGACATACTTTAGTTTGTATTTATGTATTTTTTTCTAAGACATAGAGAACTGCAAGCATGTGATATTTTAGTGCAAATCTATTATTTTTCTTAACAATATCGACCTAGAACTATTTCAAGATAAAGTCTTTTTGTTACCCGATTATCTGCTATCATATAGTCAAGAGTCGTAGCCAACTTTGGGAAAGAAATAACCTACTGAAGAAAATATGTTCGCAATGCTCCTTGCAAATCTGCGTTTCTGGCCGGTTAAAATAATTCGAGTAGTTCCAAACATGATCCGCTGTGTACTGTGAACGAGCCTTGAGAGTTCAATAGAAATTGAACAGTCTACTAGATAAATCGATAAGCAAGTCACAGTGAAAATGGTACTCTTGGAAGCTAGTATGCAAAGGTACAACAGGAGGTACCTTCGAAAAAGGCGAAGGCAGTGGCCGAAACTGACATCTTTTTAATGATGTGAGGGGTACTTAATTTGCTTGAAATAACGTTAATATCAGTTATGCTTTTATTATTTAGATAAAAAGTAACTGTAAATAAAAATAAAATGCCACTTATACATTTTTTTTAGCCAGTCTATATTTTTGCAGCCAGTTCATTAAACACACATTTTTTAATCACCCATCTACATTTTGAGAGTTTTTTTGTGAGAGTATATCTGTACATATTGATCACTAATTCTATTCTTCATTCTTTTATATGTTTAAACAAATAAAAATGTATACATCAGTGATCCATTAATTGTATCAGGAATATTTAAACTATAAATATTTCCACATGGATGCTAATTAAAAATTAAAAAGCACATTTTATCAGTCAAGTTTTACTTCCTGTCTGCTCCTCTAGAAATAATTTCATCCTTTTCCATATAGAACAACTTTTCATCTCTTATCTTGCTCTATACCTTTCTGCGTTTGCTTTAGTTGCAATGAAGATGCTGAACTATGCTAATTTCTTGCAGGTAACTCATTGCGTATTCCAAGCATTGACTAGCTTGAAAAGATGCCTTTGTTGAAAACATTATAGTCATCACTCATCAGTGTAGAATGTAGGCTTAGCTTTTGACGTGAAGTTCGGGGGATTTTAAGTTGTGGACAATAGCGTGTTCTGGCTCTTATGCAATGGAGGTAGATCGTTCGAGACTGGCGATAGCACTACCTTCTCGCAAGCACTCAATGAAGAAATCAAAGGTATGTTACTTATAAATACTCGCATTCACTCGGCATCATATGTGTTTGTTACTCGAGTGTACTAGGTACTCGATTTTACCTGATTTACTAGGTACCTAAGTGCGTTCAAAAGGTCTGATTTCGCAATTCCGAATCTGATTTATGGCTGGTTGTATTGTATTGTGTTATGTTATTCCGATTATACCAAAGATTTCGCTTTAATTCCACCTGCATTTTTTAAAAGTCAGCTAACGGTTATTGGGCAGGTACATACTACCCGTTCTAGTGTACTTTCTGTGTGACTGTAATTGTTATTTGTTCTGTGAGATAAACAAACGGTAAAACTACGTGTGTTTTACACAGCGAATCGTTCAGCATTAAATTGGAACTCACCCAAAAATAAAAATAAATTAGTATAGCAGATAATTTTAATCTATTCAAGCCGGCCTATGGAGTAAAGGAGAGTTTGAGAGTCAGAATGAGTTTCAATGACCGAAACAGGCACTTCACTCACCACCAGTACACGACCAACCGATATTTAAGTGTGTGAGTGTGAACCGTTCTTATTTTGGGTTCACCGCACACCATGACGTAGCTGCCGGTCATCTCTTCTAATCATCACCAACGTTAGATCTATTTGAATTTGACCAAGGTAAGAATATCACCCATCGTTCGGCTATACGTGTACGTACTTGTGTACTTCGATTAAGATTCGGTTTACAAAGCTGCTTCAACATCAAGAGCCTGTCTAAGGCCACTTGCGTGTACCGACCCTTGATGTTTGTCTTCTTTTTTCATCACGTCCGCGTACCGACACGTGCCACCGGGTCAGCCACGAGCACGCATATGCCCGACAAGTGAACTCGGCAATTGTAAATGTCCGGTTCAAGATCAAAACGTAAAATCCTGAATCATAGTTAGATTCTGAGTTGAGCCGCATACCGTGAAGTTGTTGTAGATATCCAACTTGGATGCACTCCCGGTCCTGTACCTACCTCAACCAAACTGGCCTCCCCACTTGTAGAATACAAACTTGAATTATTCTTGTTGTACACTCGACAGACTCCGTCAGTTTAGTCGACTCATTCGCGGTCTTCACGTCGCTGCGGGATGTCAGCGCTATTAGGCGTCTTATGGGTTCCGGTCGCTGGCGTCCTTTTCGGAATCGCCCTCATACGTTCCGTCTGGAAGAAATCCCGCTTCGAGCCTACCGAAACATTCGCAGTTCTCATCACAGGATGTGATAGTGGTCTGGGATTTTCTCTCGCCTTACACTCATATCAATTGGGTCTGACCGTGATAGCATCGTGCCTGAATCCAGAAGGCGCAGGGGCGGCGAAACTCATCGAGGAATGTCCAGAGTCGAAGAGGATGCATGTAATTGGGATGGATGTCACGAACGAGGATGCTGTGAAGAAGTCAGCCAGTCAAGTCAATGCGATATTGCAGGCTAATCCAGCCTTGGGTAAGCGCGATGAAAATCTCATTATTCACCACGGAGCTTTATATTTTCAGCACATTACAGTGTACCGATGCGAGCGAATTTGTCAGAAGAGGGAAGGTTAACATCCTCTTCAGGAAGATTTGCGGTATGATTCACACCTGCGGCTCGAACCAAGGCCGTCGAAATCAGTAGGAATACTCGCCTGATTTTTCTGCAGTACATCGGTACTTGATTTTTTTGCTTTCTACGACCACTATTTTGACACTGGCCCTGTGACGCTGGTCTGATGGCGTCGGTGAATGAGTGGATGATCATGAGGTTGATCCTGGCTTAAAAAGGATGAGAGAAAATCCTACCCCAGCATGTATTCTACTCTTGTTGAAGAGCACGGAGGGGACCACCAGCAATTTTCTTTCGGAAGGACGGTACTTAGCAAACAACGTGATACCTCCACAAATCCATGCTCTAGAGTGGTCGATAAGCTAAGCGAATGAAGTTGCGACTAACTTTCATCCCTCCAGCCTTTCACTGAACAGAACTGATCGTGAGTATGATGGTCACCCATCTAATATCTGACCCCAGTGTAGTGTTGCTTAACTTTGGTGATCTAACGACAACCGATGGTTTCAACACGCCAGACCCCCCGGTCATTGGTTTTTTATTGTTACAGTTTAGCTCTTCGCAATTACAAAATAATAGAAGACAAGCGTGTGCTTTACACAACTTATACCGAGCGTTTTAGAGCACGGGAACACGCGGAGTTGCGTCAGCTTTTGGGTGGGTGACCAAAACGTGGTCGTGATCTGTCATTATATACATGTATATAAAAAAAAAATTCGAAATGAAGCAAATGGCACGGATAGAAACGATGTTTTTTTGTACCGTCCTACGGCAGGAAAGTTTCCGACATGGCTCTCTTCTACCTTCTGCATCTTCGGTCGTCAGCTGGAAGCTTTTCAAAGGAAAACAAGTGACGTATCGGAGTCGCGCTTTCCCTCCTCCCTCCTCCCTTCTAGGCTAGATTATTTTTATCATCGTCATCGCACAAATATAACAAGACTTGGGCATTCTCAGACATATGGCAATTTGTGCCATGAGGTGGCACATTTCCTGAGGTGCCTGAGGTGCCATGAGGTGGCCCTATAGTAGGGCTCACTAAGGGTCACTTGAATGAGTAAATAACAAGATATCCGTGTCGGACGTATTGTTTGGGAGTTGGAAAAACAGAGGGCACTTATGGCAATCACAAAAGGTCTCTGCTGACTTTGATAACATTTTGAGAGTACCTATATCGTTTTATACGATGAACCCTAAAGGGTAACTCCTAAATCAGTCTTGCTGATGTGTAGTTTAGATGCTAAATTTCCATAATAGGTCACAATATTGCGACCTATTTTGTCAATTTTATTACTTTCCTATAATTTGATTTCAGAATTGAAATGCCTCGTGAACAATGCTGCTGTCATGGTGTTTGGCGAATTCGAATGGCAAACAGAGCGATTGATTCGCCAACAGGTAGAAGTCAACGTGCTAGGTACACTAAGAGTTACCAAGGCTTTCTGCTCAATGCTCAGACATTACCAAGGTACATGCGTGTTAGCTGTTAGCAAATTTCATTAGAGTGTAATAGGTGCATACTTTTAATCAATAAGTATTTAATTAACATTATAAATTCCCTTTAGTGTATAAAATTATAAAATATAATATTTTATAAGATAACAGATTTCTGGTTTTTTGCCAGCATACACGTTTTCTAGCCTGCCACTTTGCAGGGCGCATCATCACAGTGAGCAGCCACTGCGCTTTTGCATCCCTTCCGGGCCTGGCAACCTATGGGGCCACCAAAGGAGCTATCCGAGCGTGGTCCGATAGTTTGAGAGTTGAGGAGGCCAAGTACGGGGTGGCAGTCATCACATTGGTACCAGGTAAGATTTAAAGAGAGAAGCAGCCAAATTCAACAGCCCTTGGTGGCACGTTTGCATCAATCAAGAATCAATTGTTTTACGTGAAATTCGGTTTCATCCTTGTTAAGGTTGATTTTGTATGCTGTTAAAAAAGATACATCTTCTGATTCCCAGGATCATTCATTGGTACAAGCAGCATAATGTCCCGCCATCCTGAAAACGCTAAGGAAATGGAAGCGAACATGAGCGTTGATGACAAAAACTTCTACGGAGACTATTTTCACTTGTACCATTCCTACTTATCAGGCTTGTCTGATCCTAATCGTCTGCCTTCTGTCATCCAAGATCCAGCTTTGCATGAAATGTTTGCCGATGCGCTATTGTCATGCCATCCTCGTTCCAATTATATACACGGGCCCATTCGTTACACAATTTACCACTTCTTATTCAAAATATCTCCGATATGGCTTCGCGATTGGCTTGTGGTGAGATTTGTGCAGATGCCAGTTTGGGTTGCAAAATAAGCTGCATTTGACTGAACCACAGAAAATAACTGTGTACTTTCTAATGTATTTGTACCGAAGCATGTTAGAATCACCTTTAAAACCTCCGTGGTATCTTAATCATCTACCTTTTGAAAAATAAAAACAATATTTAGTATTGATATCTACCGTTTGTTACATCAGAAGTATTAATTGAAAATTTTGATGATGCTCTAGGACGTATCTCCTCTGTGGAAATATAGACAAAAAGGAGTTAAACCCGGTAATAACTTCTTACGGGAAAATTAAATTATGTCAGATACATTCACATTTCTAGTTTATGTTTTACCTTGGTTTTACCTATTGCCTTTGTCACTAAAAAAAATATTGAAATTTGACAGAAACTATTTGAACTGGGTTTTGAATGCTAAGTGAAGAACAAATAAATTTCGAAACGTTTCGTAATTTTTACCTGATACAAAACATTGGGAAAATTAGTTGTTCATCACTAAGCATTCAACCCCCAGTTCAATTAGTTTTTGTCAAAAATAGTGCCTTAAGGCTAGATAAAGTAGGTATGAGCAATATTTGTCTAAAAACTATCATAAGATTGAAATTTATTTCTTATTAACGATGATAACGATATATTGTAAATCCAAATATTTCAATCGCCAACTTTTTTTTTTGCAGAATAATTTCGATAAATGAATGGCTTAAATTATTTGAATTTTTGTTTCCTATGTTCGGACGTCATCGAAATGCTTCGGTCTGCTCCAAGTGCGCCCTTGCGGTGACTTTAGAAAGCTAAGTGCATTTAGGCTTCTGCCGCAAATCGAGTTTTAGCACGTGGTTGCTTGTTTTTGGAGAGTAAGTTGTTCTATATTCGGTGATAATGGGAAAGAAAAGTAAAAGTGACAAGTCTATTACTGAAGATGCTACTCTTCCCGAGAGTGGAGGTGACGGGGAGATGACCTATGACGAGAAGTTGAACTTCGTCAGCGTTATTGCCAAACCCATGGCCCCGCAATCTCTAACCAAGAAAGTCTACAAAATGATAAAAAAGGGTGAGGGAAGCATACTATTACCCAAAATACTAGTATGCATATTATGTCTACTACTTCATTTATGACAATAGAAGTTTACCAGTTTTTGGTGATATACCAGTCATTTTATGTTCTTTTGTTTGCAACGAGCGAGGTTTGTTCATTCACCCCCCACTTCCATAGCATTTGGAATAGGTTATGTACATATATGATAGTACCATCATAGTATGATGATTTAAGCACTCAAACAGTTGACTAACAATTAAATATAAGGATGAGAAAATGTCTTATGATAGTTGAGCCGAATCATGGGTCTCCCCACTTGGTAGCTACTGTGCGTACTTTGGCTTAACGACGCATTGACTCACCAAAACGTGAGAATAAAGCCATGCCAAAAGATTTGCTCTAATGTTGATTCTCACTTTCCGTATGTACCCCTTTAACATCGGTCTCCTTCTTGCAGCTTCGAAACAGAAACTATTCCTACGAAATGGACTAAAAGACGTGCAACGCAGGCTGCGTAAGGGCGAAAGTGGCATCATGATTTTTGCGGGAGATGTCACACCAATTGACATCATGTGTCACCTGCCTGCAGTTTGTGAAGCAAAATCCATACCATACGTTTACACACCTTCGAGACAAGATCTTGGCACGGCAATGGGTGTTAAAAGAGGTTCGCTGATGGTGCTTGTTCGAGAACATGAAGATTATAAAGGACTGTATGATGAGGTGAAGCAGGCGATCCAATATCTACCGCAACCACTGTAAATCTTGCTTTGCCAGGCGATTAGTTAAATCCAACCACATCTAGTAGCTTGGCTACTTCCACAAATTTGTTGTCGAACTTTTATTGAGATCTGAAACAGCTCAATGGAGTTTCCAAATACATACATATTTCTTCCACAGAATATTTTATTTAAGAACAAAAATCAACAGACCTATCATACCCACAAAAAATACAACATTCATAGTTTGTGAAGTTACTTTCTAGGATTAAGTTTAATTTTATAATTTGGGTATCAATGTGTGTTTTGCATAAAAGAAATTAAATATAACACATTTAAGGTACTTGGTTTGCTTTAATCAGATTGTTTTCAGAATATTCTGGGATCCCATGATGGTGGTATCGTAGATCATTGGGATCAAAAGGCAGTAATCTTGACTGCTTTAATTGACAAAAATACCTCCATTGAGTTTCTGCTACCCATCAATGCAACTGATTCACTGGTCTATTTTAGTGTCTAAATTGAAGTTTAAATCAAGCCTAACCATTGGGGTACTCCCAGTTGCAATCAATCATTGGTCTAAATATCAGCAAAAATATGCTATTAAAATTTTGCCTGCTTACATCCTTATTTTTGTTGCGTAATCTTGGGATTCGGGATCAGGAAATTACGCCTTGAAATGTAGAGTATTCATTGTGCTCTTGTCCTATTTGGTAGGTTGTTGATTAAGGAAGTCTTGCAGGGGTGCAAAGTATTCTAGCAATGCAGAACCATCTAGTTTACGATCGCCGGTCATGACAAAGAGAGCCTCACTCCAGTGTTGGGATCCACCCAGCTTGAGTCCATTACTGCAACAGAGAAGAAGATTACCAAATAAAACTACATTTGAGATCAGCCTCAATAATTAGGGTGCATGCTATTGTTGTTTCTAATTGAACAATTCAAGGTTAAAACTGGTACTTTATTTTTCTCCATGAACTTCTTTGTGTTCTCTGTGAACACTTCATGTTATGTTACAATAGTAGATTAAACTCACGCGAGGAGTGTGCCAGCGGCCGTGGACTGGAAGATATCACACTTGTAAAGTGGCTCAGAGTTGACGTCACTGGGGTCATAAAGACCGGCTTCGATGCACGCTGCCTTGTGGAGCTGGAACTGCAGGATGTGCGCAACAAAATACCTGCAAAATAAAGGCAGATGGTACTAAGGGGAAATTTGGAAATCATTCTAGGATATCAATGCATCGTACGAACATATTATCACAACTGAAATACATTAATTGAGGGCCTTAAACTTTTTATTTAATCTGCTACAGGCAACAGACTGCAACAGAACATTAATTAAAAAAAATGTTTGAATTGTAAAATATATTTAATCTTTACCCACCCTCTGCATCTTGACTTAAAAAGAACTTAAAACGTTAATCACAAACGACTTTATTGACTCACGCGATGTACTGAGAGTCGCCGGGGACGTGGTACTTCGCGCCGGGGTCGAAATCGTTCTCTGTTCGCTCAACTGGAGCACGGATGCGCTGGATTTCCTCGCGGAGTTTCCACCAGTGAGCGTTCCATTCAGTCTCGGGCACTGCGCCACTGAACACGTCCCAGCGCCACTGGTCGATAAGCAGGCCAAAAGGCAGGAAGGCAACCTGGATGGAGACGATTGTTTTGATTAGAAAAGCTAGTTATAAACTACAGTTATTGTTGACCATGACAAATCAGGAAGACTAATTAACCTCATAAAATTTGGCTCTGACATGAAATCTGACAGAGAAATGGGTTATCATCAAACAAAAATTGTAGTATTGTGATAAAATATCAGAAAATTTGAAATATTTCATAAGAAGTGTATCACTGCTAGCAACTGGCAGTCGCAAACTACCTTCTGGAGAGCGCTGAGCATCAGAGCATTGATTCCAGCTTCCTCTGTAGCTGTGTAGTTGACAAGGAGTCCGACCTTCTCAAGATGCTGGGGGGTGGACACCGACAATGCAATTGTGTCGCCAACGGCTTCATGGAAACCGGGGTTAGCTCCCTTGCGCAAAACTATAGGCTGGTCTCGGTACTGCAGATAGTATTGAATGTGTCCCATTTCGTGGTGAATCACCACAAAATCTTCGCTGTTGATTTTCGTACACATCTTGATCCTGTTCAGAGACCGTAAATTATAATTAAAGGCCAATCCTGTGCAGGCAGTGACACTTTAACAAAGAAGTATGAATGAAATTAACGTCTTTACCGAATGTACTATCTTGGGGCTGCGGTTTCAAACCTCCCGTATTTGTTTTTTGATATTGAAACCCCCTTCTAAAGACCAAAATAACTTTGATTGTTTTTTTCTTGGGATCTGTTTTCTCCAAAAAGTAGCTATCCCCTTCCACTATGCTCACCTCTTCCCAGTGTCCCAAAACCATTTTTAATCAGAAAAATATTGAGAGATGAAATATAAAATACTGTCCAGAAATGATCATATCAAGTGCACTATAATTACTAGAAGCAAGTTATTGGTTGTGTAAGACACGAAAAAGGGAAAACCAAATAGAGAACCACTCTGTAACCCTACTAGGCATTCCATTCTTCAAATAGGAAGTATACCTGAAGTCAGTCTTGTCGCAGAAATCCCAAGCCGATGCGTGGCATACAACCTCCCTGTCTGGGGGTCGTACCAACATAGCTCCCAGGGACTCGTTATAAGACATGTCGTTTCGGAAAAGACCGAGTGACAAGTAGAAGTCGTCGGAAGTTTGGAACATGCGGAGGGCATCATAGCCTTGCTCGTTGAGAGCGCCAGTGACGTCCACAGGGCTGGCATCTGGGTACGGGATGGCGATGTCGTATAGATTGACCCAGGACTGTGCCCACATGTTTCCTGGAAGACAGAAAATGAACACATTTCAGAATTTGAGTGCATAAATATCAAATCTCTTCAACCGAAAATCACATACATTTTTTAGATTTCCAAGTTTTCCAAGATTTCCAAGTTCATTTCCATAACAAGTAGCAAACTTCACCTATCCGCTTAACTTGTCATGTACTGCAAATGGAGAACAGAAGACGGAACTATTGCTTGATTGAATTACTCATAGAATTTTTTTGAAATTTAGTAAGATGAGCCAGAAAATTGGTCAAAATTATATCAGCAGCAGGGTATTACAAAAAAATTCATGAACCCTTAACCGTAGTTGTTTATTTTAATTAATTCTCACCATTGTCAAGAATATGCTACCATCTTTCAACTAATACCAGATGGTTGTAAGACCCATACTCACCTAGCACTTGCGCGGGAATGAGGCCATCATCGGGGCCAAGCTGGGCTCCGTAGCGTGTGACGAGCTTGTCGCGCACGTACGAGTGCAGCGAGAGGTAGAGCGGCTCCACTTGTGCCCACAGCTCCGCCATGTCTTGGATGAACGTGTCCGACTCGTAGTCTGCCCTCCACATCTCGCCCATGTCTCCGAAACCTGGTTGGGCAGTTGAAAAATTGGCATAAGGATAAATTCCACCATATAATTTAAATTTTCACACATTATCTAGTCCCTTGAAAAAACTTTTCGTTAACTTAAAATTATTAGTCATAGTAATTGGACGTAGAATTATTATTTTAAAGACGACCTAGGCCCCATTCCGTATGCCACCAAAAAAAAAGAACCTGTAGACTTACCTAAAAATAACAATTCTTAAAAATTACTCTTTAAATTATGCTTAGTATATTTGTGATATAAACAGATAATAAAAAAAAAGTTATAAAAATGCTTATTATCCACAATTTTGTTCGTAAACTGAAGCAATAGAGACCTGTTTCTATGGTTATACGCACCGTTGGCAACAGCGGCCTCGTTGCTGAGCGCAACATATCGTTTGTAGTCGTCCCTCATCTTGGCTCCAGATGCGTCTCGCCACGCTTTCCACACGTAGGTCAGCTCATCGTAGTCCGTTGACTCAGTGATGATGGCTTCCATGCCTGGAAATTTGATGGTACTGACACAAAACTTGCTTCTGCATTTATTGTCCTCCGTAGTTTTTGGCCAGTTAAGTCACATTCCTTATATTCTTGTAAGAAATGTCGCAGCAAGTGAAGTAATTTTTTATAACATTAAACTAAAACCTCCCAGGAATATAATGTCTGTGTAGGTCAGTGGTCGGAGGTGACAGAGCGTTGATCTCAATAGTTGACAACTGAGTAAATGAAAATTTTTAAATAGAATCAAAGTTAATAAAACAACATTTTACATGCTGCTGCTTGGACTTAGTTAAATTAGTGGGTGATGATGAAGATGATGATTAACTTATTTAACGCTTCTTCCCAAGGATGGTACAACTAGACTAACTCATACTTCCAAGAGTAAAGATACTTATATATAACCAAATGATGTTGTCCTAACTTTCATTCACAACTCGTTACGAGTATGACGGTCGCCTATCCTAAACCGAACACAATTAATTGTTGCTTACCTACAGTGACCTCACGTGAACCAGTTATAAGTTACATGACAATTACAGTACAGCCTTTACCTTTAGTACCGAATCTCATTTGATACAGCCAGTATTCTGATTGGAAAAAATATGGTATTACAAAACTTTGAGCCTGCCAGACTTGCCTGGGTCAAGATCCAAACCCTCGGTGGCCAAATCGCACTGCTGGTTGGTATAGGGGCAGATCTTTGCTGTGCTGTACACTGTTTGCATAGCAGTCGTGCGAGCGTTCAACTGAAATGCGATTTGCAAATTCATAAGTTATGTGTTAACTTTTCATTAATTCCCATTGTAGGAGAGGTATATAATATTTTTATTTTGTTGTTATTGGAATATTATTTTAAATCCAGTTATAATTAGCCTGCAAATATATGACATAGATAAGATTTCACTTCATTAGCACGAGCTCAGCACCTTGTAGCTTATCTCCTACTGAATTTAGAGATTGCGGCTACCATTTGTTATACATCAAGCCAGGAAGTAATTTTGTGGGGCAATGGTCTCAGACATCTTAGCTGTGGATTTTTACCAAGATAAATGAAACTGATTCAATATTTGATAATCAAATAATTTCAAATAAGAACATATTATCTACCAGAGTTGTACAATGCTTAATGATTATCATCACAATATAGCATCACAATATATCGCAAACATACTGATAAATCTGATTTGCAGTGTGTTTCATCAAAATCATTTTTAAAATTGAAATAAAGCTACAGTGGCAACAGAAATGACACCCCCAAAAGTTATATTTGGTACAAAAGTTAACAAACATATACTTGGCATCTTGTTGTGTCTAAAGTACTGCGAGTCTAGTCTTGAGGTTCCTTATAGTCCTGCAATCTTAACCAGCCAAGTGATGAGAATGTGACAAGACATTGCTCGGGTATTGCAACACACCTGTCGAATAGACACTCATGATATTTTTAGAAATTATCAGCACACATCACCCGACAGGCTGTAATGGGTTTTTTTCTCTGCAGATTAGGTATTGACATGAAGCTATATAAAATTACATTTTTATCAGAATTAAGTGGCAGGTTGTATAAAAAATTAAGACACTGCTAGAGAGGTATGCATTATGTAAGCTGTAAAAAGTGGCTTACTGAAGGAAATTGGGACCAGATACTCAAAGTCACATGACCAGGGCTGGAAAGAATTATTAAAGAGTTTTTTTTTTTTTTTTAATTTAACTGTGGTATTTAAAAAAAATCTTTCAAGTAAACAATTTACTAACAATCTTTTACCAATTTTTATAAAGAAAGGGGAGAGAAGAGAAGTGAGTGTGGCATATAATTTTGTCCATAAGCAATATACTAGGTACAAGTGTATATCTGAACCACGGCTCTGTCATCACTTGCGTCTAATTAAAAATACAACAAAATGGATTCAGCTTGCTGTACAATTGAAACCCAAAAAATTAAAACGGTATTGATATAACTATACGTACTTTTGCAAAATATCATACCTGTGAGGGCTTTGCCTGTGAGTACATAAATCACAAAAAAATGAATCCTAAATGTATTGCATAATTATTTTGAATTCTTTTTCACTACGTTATTGACATATTATAATTTAAATTTTTACTTCTATTTTAGGCTTGCCGAAAGAGAAGGTGAATATATATATATATATTTGGTAGGGGAATGGGAACGATAAGGCCGAAGAGGTCCATTAGCTCGAAAAACCTAAGTGGGGGTGATATGATTAGCATTAAGGTACCTATCTTGCTTTTTTCACACCATCCTTTTTGCCAGTAAGCTGTGAAACTTCTGTCTTTGCCTCTTCCTTAACATTTCTATTCAGTCTTTTAAAAATGAGAAATACTTAAAAAAAAACAATAGGTATCCAGTATACAAAAACTTCAACCAAGCCTCACCTCTGTCAGAGAAGCCTCATCCAGAGCAGCTGTCCCGAGCACAGAAAGGAACTGAACTTGACGCTTGACGATGTCCTCCTGGAAGTTCTCCCAGTCGGCATCTCGGAACCACTCTTCCCACTGCTCCTTCTCGAACGTGGCGAACAACAAGGACTGCTGAGCCTGCAATCCCCAGAATCTTCCATTTCAGTCTCACTTATCAACTATTGATAGTAATTTCCAAAAAAACTAAGGGTCTCCCTTTCTTGGTGCTTTTGCATATGTGTACTGTTTATCTAGATTGGCTTAATTTCTTTCTTTCTGTGGTTTAATATTTTTAATATTATTGACCTAGTGAAAAGAAAGCTTAAAATACTGGATAAAGCTGTCCTTACCAAAGCTTCTTCCTTAGTCACATTGAGAACGTCAGTGTTGTAATTCCATTCGGTCGTTACCAACTTGGTGCATTCCTCAGAAGCGAGTCGTTCAAACTCGCCAGCCAGATAAGCTGCGATCTCAGCTTCCGTGTGGACTGCGGCCCTGGCGCAGCCCACGAAGGCTACGAGCAGGCAAGCTAGCACGCTCCACGACTTCATCTCAATGCAGCAGAAACCACACTGACCCAGCAACCAACTAGGCCTGGCATTAAAGCTTAGCCGTTTCACTTGACCTTTGTTCCAAGCTTCTTAATCATTGTGATTACTTTACATCACACGGGAGACATTAAAGGATACTAATGGTTAATATCTTAATAAGATAAGAGTGGGTGGACAGGTCTTACACAAATCATTTGGTTTCTTTCTATATTTTCAAGGCCATGAAAATGTTAATATTTTTCTGCAATATTTCAGATGGCAGTTGTACAATTTGTTGATTGGATTTCCGCTAGCAGGACTTGATAGTTGATATGGTCCAAAAATTAACTATTTGAACACACTTCAATGCTGCAGTAGTCACATTTTTATGGCTGTAGAAACGACACGTCATACAATTTTGTAATCTTATTGCCTCTTGTCTTTGCAAATTTGTTGGATCAATCTTTGGCGGGCTCTGACCGACTAAAAGTATGATCATTTTTTATTTTGAGACCTTCCCTAAATAACGAAATAAAATCTCACTGAGGAATTGCAAAAATTTCAGAAATATTTATTAGACTGTTTTGCAGTCTTATCAGTCAATTTGATGTAAATACATTTATTTATTTACATAATTAGTTATTAATTATTAAGTTTGTTCATCAACTTTTCACAGTCTCCATCGGGTCCTTGTTCTTTTTGCTAGGTTGTTGATCAAGGAAGTCTTGTAGGGGTGCAAAATACTCGAGAATGGCCGAGCCATTTAGCTTACGTTCTCCTGTCATGAGGAATAGTGCCTCACTCCAGTGCTGGGATCCACCAAGCTTGAGGCCATTTCTGCAATAGAAAATAAAACAAATTAAAACCATTCTAGATCTACAAAATTTTACAACTTTGTAACATATCACTTCGAAAACTAAATTTTATGTGTGTTTTTATAAACGTATGAGGTTCATTGCAGTTCAACGAGAAAGTATTGCCATGAGCACGTATTCTGGGTGTTGCGAACACGTATCCTGTTTTCTTACTCGTCATCATTCTAAACGTTACAGTAGTAGGCAGATTAAACTCACGCGAGGAGTGTGCCAGCAGCTGTGGATTGGAAGATATCGCACTTGTAAAGTGGCTCAGAGTTGACGTCACTGGGGTCATAAAGACCGGCTTCGATGCACGCTGCCTTGTGGAGCTGGAACTGCAGGATGTGTGCAACAAAGTACCTAGAAAATAAAGGCACACAATTTTAGGGGCTGACTTATTAATGAGCTTTGCTTGGAACTATTTTATAGTACCTATTAAGAATCTGATATGTTGTTATTTTGTTCATGACTGTAAATCTATTAATTCTGACACTTGAACAAAATTGGCTACCAATAATTATGACCAACTGTTTGGTTTGACTCAATCAAAGAGTAATGAAACTGTTCTTTTCACAAAAGAATCAAATAACTTCTTTTTCTAAAAGACTGAACAATTTGACTCACGCAATGTACTGAGAGTCGCCTGGGACGTGGTATTTCGCGCCGGGGTCAAAATCGTTCTCTGTTCGCTCAACCGGAGCGCGGACGCGCTGGATTTCCTCGCGAAGTTTCCACCAGTGAGCGTTCCATTCAGTCTCGGGCACTGCGCCACTGAACACGTCCCAGCGCCACTGGTCGATCAGCAGGCCGAAAGGCAGGAAGGCAATCTGGATGGAGACAATTGTTTTGATTAGAAAAGCTGGTTATATACTACAGTTATTGTTGACCATGGCAAATCAGGAAGACTAACTAACCTCATGAAATTTGGCTTCAAACTTATTTTAGGCGGTGAACGATATTTTTGGTACATGGCTTGCAACAAACATCGTGTCTAAACTTCATTCGTCTATAACAGTCCTAATTTGTTTAATATGTACACAGTCGATGCCAATTTTAATCAGTACAAAATCTATCTTTAGGCAAAGTAGAATAATTAACAAGTTAAGGAGCCTGTAGAGTATAACATGGAATGTTTTATAGTTACCTTTTCAAGAGCGCTGAGCATCAGAGCATTGATTCCAGCCTCCTCTGAAGCTGTGTAGTTGACAAGGAGTCCGACCTTCTCAAGATGCTGGGGGGTGGACACCGACAATGCAATCGTGTCGCCAACGGCTTCATGGAAACCGGGGTTAGCTCCCTTGCGCAAAGCTACAGGTTGGTCTCGGTATTGAAGGAAATACTGGATGTGTCCCATCTCGTGATGAATCGTAACAAAGTCTTCACTATTGATTTTCGTGCACATCTTGATCCTGTTTACCAATTCAACAATATCTGTATTACACCGTGGATTTCAACAGGGCAAACATGAACGCCAAAAAAAAAGAATTTTTAACGGCAATTACGATTTCACTGCTTAAAATATGAACGCCAGCAGTAAGGATTGTACGAAGTATATGAAGGAAAATATACCTGAAGTCAGTCTTGTCGCAGAAATCCCAAGCCGATGCGTGGCATACAACTTCCCTGTCTGGGGGTCGTACCAGCATGGCTCCCAGAGACTCGTTATAAGACATGTCATTTCGGAAAAGACCGAGTGACAAGTAGAAGTCGTCGGAAGTTTGGAACATGCGAAGGGCATCGTAGCCTTGCTCGTTGAGAGCGCCAGTGACGTCCACAGGGCTGGCATCTGGGTACGGGATGGCGATGTCGTATAGGTTGATCCAGGACTGAGCCCACATGTTTCCTGGAGAATGCCAAGAAAATTAAAAGTTGCCTAGAGGATTATTTTACAGTAAAATATGGTTCTTTGGGACTGACGAATATACTTCCTCAAATTATTTTTTGTACTTTTCATGGCCTTCACAAACAAATTATTTGAACATTTCAGTTTCTCAACCTTAGGTTTGCTTATATAATGGTTCTTTCAAATCATTAAACTGCCGTGAATGGTTATTCTTGTTTATAGAACAACCCATCAGAACCCAATGTTAATTTATCATCCTTTCCGGGGAATAGCTTTAGAAAGAAAATCGCTGTTAGTAGGTTAAAGCTTAGAACTTTAAGGCCTTTTTGCAAGACTGTGGTAGAATCGAGATAGTAAGGGAGAGAGGAGAGACAGAGAGAACAGTTTCACTGATCAGCAGTCAGAGTGAAAAAGAACTTCAACTGCAAATAATGCTATCCTTTGGAGAGGATCAAATTTGTTGAGTGTGTAGGCAAGAGAAATGCTGTAAAACTCTTTAGGGTTCCCCTTTTTAATTTAAGGTTTAGTCTAGCAATTTTATCTCACAATGGAATACTGTGTAATCTAATAAGCGGTTCTATTTAAAAAGTCAATTAGTTTTTTTGCACGATTGCCAGCCTCGTACTCACCTAGCACTTGCGCGGGAATGAGGCCATCATCGGGGCCAAGCTGGGCTCCGTAGCGTGCGACGAGCTTGTCTCGCACGTACGAGTGCAGCGAGAGGTAGAGTGGCTCCACTTGTGCCCACAGCTCCGCCATGTCTTGGATGAACGTGTCCGACTCGTAGTCTGCCCTCCACATCTCGCCCATGTCCCCGAAACCTGGTTAGCCAGTAGGAAAATGGTCAGAGCATGCCTGTCTTTGACTTGAATTTACAATTTACAATCTACAACCTTCAGGAAAGCTCATCAGATTAAACCCCACTATTCAGAGCAATGTCAAAAAAATGTAAAGTTTTTCTTGAAATCTTTAAATATCTGCTTGATAGTTGGACTTTCAGTAGAAGTTGTTGGATCAAGCCTCTGTGGATTTGCTCACTAACTCTGTGTATGGTGTTTTGGTGCAGTTGAAATTTTAAAAAATCTTGAAAAAAACACTCGTCAAAATAAAAGTGACAAGTATTTGTATTACCCCAACAGAAAAGCAAAAAAAAAAATCAACTATTTTCCATTGACATTGAAAAATGTGCATTTTACCGTTGGCAACAGCGGCCTCGTTGCTGAGCGCAACGTATCGTTTGTAGTCGTCCCTCATCTTGGCTCCAGATGCGTCTCGCCACGCTTTCCACACGTAGGTCAGCTCATCGTAGTCTGTTGACTCGGTGATGATCGATTCCATTCCTGGAAAGTCGGAGATATTGTCACACAATATCCTTTGGTGCTTCATTTTACATTAGCTGACTTGCTCAGCTGAATTGTATTGAATTATTCTTGAATTGTTTGGGTTAGGCGATAACTTCGAACATACCTCTGGGTGAGAGTGGTGTTATTCTAGTATGTTGAAGTTTTCCCTGCATTATCATTCCCATTTGTCATAGGAATTTCCACCTAACCATTTTGGCTTATTGGTATGCTGAAAAATCTTATTTGATGTATGTTTGGAGGTAGAATCTGCCTGGAGCAGGAAATCAGAGCAAATCACTACTAGAGTAGCCTTTTGCCAGTACCAAGGCTGGAGAAAAGACTGGGACCTCTAAAATCCAAGGCAAACCCTCTTGATCATCCGGCTTGGTGTTGAAGTAATTTACGGTAACAGGATATTGTTTATGGAAATATCTTATGTTATAAGATGTTAACTTTAAACGTAGGGCTGGTGTGTTTTAAGGCTTACCTGGGTCAAGGTCCAAACCCTCGGTAGCCAGGTTGCACTGCTGGTTGGCATAGGGGCAGATCTTTGCTGTGCTATACACGGTTTGCATGGCAGTCGTGCGAGCGTTCAGCTGAAATGTGAAAGTGTACTCAATGATCTACGTTTTGTTTTCTTCAACATGGTCATGCAGAAATCCTTGTATTTTCACTACAATTCAATACAATTTGTTATCATATAATTTGTTTGTATGCTCTGATTACGGACATGTACACCAGATTAAATTTTAAATTTTACTTCCTCGAAGTATAGGGGTTCTTCAACTTTCCAATTATCTTGGCTTTTATCAAAGATTGCAGCTGTCATCAATGTGTAAACATGTGATGAAGTAGTTCAAGTAGGTACTGATCACATTTGCAAATGTAGGAAAATTAAAAAATATATTTAATGAGAAATCATGAATATCATCTCTGATATTTTAATTTAGATCATGATTATTTAACTACTTTAGATAGTCCCCCATCTTAGATAAATCAAACTAAACACAGTAATTTCATTAACATAATCATATCATATATAGCTACTTCAAGCTAGACAGGAAGCTGAAATTTGAGCTTATAAGTTATCTTGTATCAGTCAGGACTGTTTTTATAAAATCTTGGCGCACCAAGTTGGATATTTGTTTTACGTAATGACATTATGATGATGCAATTTCATGGTCCAGTTTTCAAATACAATCCCAGCAATTTAATTGTTTATTTATAGATAAGAATAACTGGATTAACAGTTAAATGGTTCCTACTGTTCAGAATGTATCTATAAACTTGTGAATCTAACAATTATTGCATGGTAGGTGCTATGTTTCATATAACCTGTGCAAGGCATATGAAAAAAAAAAATCAATTCAAACTATTTATTAGTATTTACTAGTTGTCTATCAGTAGATCATGTCTGGCATGACCTGGTGAACATTATTTACTGATAAGCAAGTAAGTATAATCAAATGGATTTAATCATAAGTCTAGTATCAGAAAAAATGATCAACTTACAACTTGGAAATTCCCTATCAAGTGTCATCATTATGTCACAATAGTGTAGCTTTGATATATATATATATATATATATATATGGTTTTGTTTGAAATTTTTGTGATAAAATTCGCTGGGGGCTGGAGAGTAACATCCGCAACATACAGATTTGTCTTGGTCTTGGCTTACAGGCGTTATATAAGCCCTGAGCTGACCATCGCTGGTAAAACTCTATCTAAGATCTGTTTAGCATCAAAAGTCGACAAAACAGTGCAAAACCATCTACCATACCACCATCAGATTGTGGCTCTGAACCACTTTGCAAACCACCAAAATATTTATTTGCTCATTGTGGACCATTGCAAGCATTTGCAATGTAGGTAAATAAGATTTCACAGCATAAAATGAAATATTTAAATAATGCCAAGTCTGAACCAATAAGAAAGACAAAAAACAGTAAAAACTCACTTGAATTTCTGCCTCAATGCGTTCGGGTTATTTTTTATGTAATTTTATTTAATTTCTGTATTAAGTAATATTCCCAATGAAATTCATGTAATTTAATTACCTTTCTTTCTTTTCATGGAGTCCTCTAGCCTAAAACTGAGCCAGGTACAGTTACGTTGAGCCAAACTCACCTCTGTTAGAGAAGCCTCATCGAGGGCAGCTGTCCCGAGCACAGAAAGGAACTGAACTTGTCGCTTGACAATGTCCTCCTGGAAATTCTCCCAGTCGGCATCTCGGAACCACTCTTCCCACTGCTCCTTCTCGAACTGGGCGTACAGCAAGGACTGCTGAGACTGCAATAACCAAAATTATTGGTTCACTTCTGTTCACCACCGTTCTCAGAAATAATAATAGAAATAACTCATAACACTAATTTTTGTTAGCAATTCTCTTAAAATCACTTTTTTTTTTCAATTCTGTAGAGACATTTCTAATTTCTAATAGAAGGTTGTTAAAATATCTTATGCTTTCATTGAAAGCAAAAAAAAAGAAAACTTGGCTAAAATCGGGGGAATTTTTGTACCTGTTGTTCCGCAATAATGGGACTAGAAATACAAGTGAAAATAAAAATACAAATGAGAGTATAAATAAAAATGGGTAAGTGATAATAATATAAATGCAGGTCAATAGAATGGATGCACAAATTGTTTGAATGCTTCCTTCTTGCAAAAGAATCGTTGTTAAGCAACAGTGGTGAAAAATTGGTGGAGTACATAATAATTTTATCAACCATTCAAACATCTCAACATGTCTTCTGCTAACTTAAAACACCTTGTAATTAGGAATTAATTGGGTGTAAAAATAAAGTATGGCTTAATTGTGTACTTCCTTAATTCAGGTAAATTATGTACATGAAATTATTTTAAAACAACCAAAGTAGCTAGACCAAAAAATTAGATAGTAAAAACAAATTCACATTAATGCCACCCATTTCGTAACTATACATCCAAGTTTACACTTGAATAGAACTAAACAAATCAGTTCTCACCAGCGCTTCTTCTTTCGTCACATTAAGTACATCGGTGTTGTAATTCCATTCGGCTGTAACCACTTTAGTGCATTCTTCGGAAGCGATCCGTTCGTAGTCTCCAGCCAAGTGAGCTGCAATCTCGGCTTCCGTGTGGACTGCGGCCCTGCTGCAGGCCACGAGGGCCACGAGGAGGCAAGCTATCACGCTCCACGACTTCATCTCAATGCAGCAGAAACCACACTGGCCTAGCGACCATCCAGAGCCTGGCATTAAAGAAGAACCAAGTCACTTGACCTTCGTTCTACACTTCTTAATCAGTTTGATTACATTATATCGCACAGCACAGCGCGACATTAAAGGAGACTAATGGATAATTAGATAAGAATGGATGGACAGGTCTTGGGATATCATTTCTGTATACTACTTTACTTGCCAAGGCCATAATTATTTCAGTTGCATTGTAATGCAGTAATTATTTGGTGCTAGGGAACAATCATCATATAATGATTGTCAAACTCTTTTGATACTTGGGTAGCCAAGGATTTGAAGAGCTTCTGAATCATATGAACATTGTTCAAACTACAAATGGCTTAGAGAAAAGAATGGTTCTTTTCTCTAATCAAAAGGCTGACTTTTATAATACAAGGAAGGAAAGATACATACACATTTGTGTTGATAACATAAGATTTATTTGGAAATCACAGTACAAAATCAGAGAATACTAATTATCCAATGTGTGCACTATCTGTTAGACAGTACATGTCAATTTTTTTTATTGAGATAAGCAATTTACAGCTAGCAATGTATGCACCTGGAGCCTAGCGAGTTACCTGACTAAAGACAAATTATAGAAAATAGAAGATATCATATCATGAGTTCAATTAGAAACCAGGGAAAAATATGGGAGTGGAATTTCATTTGTCAATTTGCTTTGAATAGCCTGCAGATTTTACCTGAATGATTTTTAGTCTTCTCTAGCAAAATTAATGAGATCTTTCCAAGGGATTTATGGCCTGACTTCCTTACACTAATACACTAACATACACTAGTCTTGCCTCTTTATGGTGGCCAAACGCCAACAAATAGTTAAGATACAATACATAGAACAGCATACCAGTGCTATATCGTAGTTCACGAATTGAGATTATAATTCAAGTAATTAATCAGATAAGGGCCCTAGGATGTTTTAGGCTTCTTTTCTGCCTTGCTTTCATCAGATGGTAGATCCAAGGTTTGAGGTGGTCTTTTCAGGGCGGCTCCTTTCTGCAGCCAGTTTAGTAGGGGGTTGTTGGCTGCTTTAGCATTGGGCCCACTAGGAAAAACCCAGAAACAAAAATCTTGCTTTAGACAAATACCATGAATTCTCTTTAAAGCATTTTAAAATTCTGACAAAGAATATATTTTTGACAATTAATATCGAGAATAACTTGCAGGTTTGACTAGTTTCCTAAGAAACTATAATCACATGTAGTTTTAAGCATATAGTTTTTTAAGTGGTTAGAAAGCCAAAAGGCTCACTGGAGAGCATTCCTTCCCAAACCATCATATTCCTTTATACTATAATAGTATTTCACTGAAGAGTTCCTACCTAACATCAAGGGGCTTGTTGCAATTAGTGTCCTTGTTCCGGGAGTTGTTAACTAGGGTTGCCACTCGATGCCAGCTCAAGCAAGATACCTTCTTGAGCATTGCAACTGCTTGTTTTGATGATACTTTCTTGTCCAACCAATCCTGAAATATTTCAAAAGTTATAATATGAAATGGCTTGAGAGAATCTGCTCAAGCATTTAGGAAATCAAAAGATATTAGGCAAATAAGATTAAACAATATAAATACATTTATATGTAAATAATATATAATTCCTCTGCTTGACAAGTAATTAAATAATAATAATAATAATAAATACACACACACTTCATTTCTGTCAGCAATTTAGACAGCTGGTGATTCAAATGATAACAATAAAATACAACTTGCCTCGACCATTTGATCACTTTCTAATACGGCAGGCATTCTGTGGTGTAGCCATGAGAAGTGATCGTTACTCTCCATGGTAACCATTGAATAGCTGTACACTAGGTCACCCTAGAGAAAAAATCAAGTCAGTTATTCAAGCCATCTTGTCTCAACACAAAATGCCCATCCCATGATAAGATACATTTCTAACCTCTGATCTTGAGGAGTTGAAAAGTCCTGCAATGTGGAGTAGTGCTGGTCCCTTCCAAATTTCATCCTCACTAGCAGGGCCAAGAGATTCTGCATCAAGAATGCTGACCTATTCCAAAAAATGAAGTGTATTTTTATTAAATACCACATAAAGGCAGTGAATAGTTAAAAAATATATGCTCGGAATTTACCCCTTTTTCTTGTGTGCGGTAAATGAAATAAGGCTGCTTGAATCCCTTCCCTTTAGTGGTCTGCCATTCATAGAATCAATTGCAAACAATTACACATCGCTGACCACTGAATAGAGGTTCGTGGTAAAGCTTGGAGCTAGTGACTCCCTCAAGACGGCAGTTATGGGTTGTCAGGCCATGACTTTTTATGTCGCCCTGAAAAAAGGATTAAGATTTGTACAAACATAGTAAGATCATTTACGGTCCTTATTATCTGTAGCTGTAGGCCAATCTGGGACAAACTTCCATTTAGTCAATCAGTTTTGATTTATGTTGTTGTCTTCACAGTTGATTCACAGATTTACAAAACTGCCAACCATTATTACGTTGCAAAGGATGCAATTTGTGGGAAGCACCTTGGATAGTCTATATGCAAACACACTAAACATTAGCCTAAATGCACACAGAGGACAACTAAACCAAACATTTAACAAGTGCCTCTATTGTTACGTTATCATTTTCTACCTATCTAGGTTCTAGATGAAAGTTTTGTAAGAAAACTTTGTGATAGTCTACCTTGTGCCAGGGTGGAATCATGCCCCAAATCATTGGCACTATCGCCCTTGGTTCGGTACTCTTCAAGTGAGAGCCAGAAACTAGAACAGGAGTGACATCAGTGGGGCACATGTTGTGAGAAGGATTGTAGACTTTCCCAGATTCAATCCATGCGGGTTGTTTTTCCGCACCAGACGTACTGTCCCTATATCTGCAGGCTCGCCGTAATTCAGTAGGACACAGCGTGCTATAAATGAAACAAAATATGTTATGGAACTCTTTGTTACTTACAGCATAGAAATTGGTATAACAATTACTCCAAAATTCTATGCTTATAACTGTTTTCGAATCATTATTCTATAGTTTTAGTTTTAGCCTCCTTGTTGGACCACAGGTGAACCATAGGGTAAACAAATGTAATGTACCTACCTAACCTATAACAACCCAATAATCATCAAATAACATAAGCATGCACAGATAACATGTCTATTCTTCCTTACCAGGCAGTTCTTCCACACATGTCGTTGCTTCTTATTGTCTTCGATTGTTTGGGTACACTTTCTGACACAGTAAATTTTCACATGGCTGCTGTCTCTGACAAAACCAAACAAACCCCGAAGCACATGGCATGGCTTAGGTGGCTGGCAGCCACAGGCAGCGCCATCGTGAGTGAAACCTTTGAAGCGCATTAGATTGCGCCAGAAATTGAAAAAATGCACTATTTGCGAAAACTTAAAAGGTTAAAGGTTCAAGTGTAACTATGCAGAGAGATAAAAGAGTATTCTGAAACAAAACATATTTAGTTTAATGTTCTCTCCCCGTTTCGATTTTGGAGCAGGTTGAGATAACGGTTTTTTAAAACTATTTTTTTTCCAAACTTCTTGAAGCTGCTTTCGATAATTGATAAGTGAGAACAAATTTGAATCCCAAGAATGAAATTATCTCCAAACCATAGTCGGCCAGCATCGCACACCCAAGTAAAAAATTTGTATATTGCATACTTTTAGTTAATGTAATTGACACGGTTGAATTCAATACTGATTGCAGATTTTAACCGATGCTCAATCACAAATTTTGTGTGTCATCAATCGATTCAAAAGGACTTCATAGCATATCATACCAATTCTGTCATCGCCTAGCACGGTGACGATATGAAACTGCTTTCTTCTTGCTTTGGGGAGGTCCAAGAACTTTCAAGGGATAGCATTAATTATTTGCTGTTATTTGTGCCTAAACAAACAATAAAAAAAAAAACTTACAATTTCACCAAATCCAGCTAACACGTATGAGTTAAAATAGGAACGTCAAGATTTTGCCATGTGGCATACATTATGATTTGTCCAGAAACTGTCAATTTCTATGGTTTACACCCTTTATAAAGTTATATAAAGTATGAATCAAGAATTTCTCAGATAACATTTCAAGGTCACAAGACACATTAGATAAGAAATGTTTGCACTTCCTGATGCTCCATTGTCGAAACAGACAAATGAAATGAAACTTAACTGTGTTTATTTAAAATTTACGATTACAGGAGCTCAAAGATGAACGCAGTAGCCCAATGTCATTACGCAACAATTAGACGTAATATATTGAAATAGATGTGCCACTATCTACACAAGTGCAGGCAGTTGAATATCATCTTAGAACTAGAGGCATTCAAGAATAGAAATGGCACAAAATTCAGAAAGCACCCCGATGGGTAAGTCCTAATGATCAATTGACTTTGTGTTTGTGGGTGTATGATGTGTCAATAAGGCTACAGTATCAGTACCATCAATGAGTTCAAAATTTAGATTGAAAACATAGTACTAGCTTGAAATGATCATACAAAAATGCAAAAAGCACACATTTTTCATTTACCACGCAACGGAAAGTGGAGGGTGTCCACTCCATTGATCTCCGACCGAAAACCTTCCACAGCGCAAAGGGGTTAGCAAAATTAAATAAAATATTGTTTGATATCAGAAAATTGCTACGGATTGAATCGATGAACACAATGCCAAATGCTGCTCTTCGTTGACCTCAATACGGTTATTGGAAAACACTTTTTTTTTCACGAATTTATAGATATATATTTTTTAAATGGATCTCATGTAGATTCTTTCCTCAGCCGAAAGTATTACCCAAAACACGTGGAATTGTTTAAAATTATCCCAGTGCGCCCTGAAACCCCTCTATTGTACGCCGTTTGACACCAACTCTAAATCGCAAATACTGCTTAAAAAAACAAGACCAACATTGCATTAATAACCAATGTCGGGGTCTTAAAATGTGCTCAAGACCAGGTAATCCTCGGAACGTGACCCACCATGGCGGGGAAGTGGCCACGGTAATTCTATCTGCTGTCTCGGTAAGACTCAAAACGACTCAAATTGAAGGGGACTCAAGAAAATGGCTTAGACAAGTCCCTGTTACCCACCCATAAATACATTTGCACATGGCCCTGAAAAGTGTAATACTAACACAGGGGATTATAAGCAAAAAATTTAAAAAAATTCTTCGCTTAAAATCAATTATTGTATTTCGAATCGAATATATCAAAAATCGAAATGTGTCCCTCATAAACCACTTCCGTGCCCACCCCTGCAAGTTAACAAACATGAAATGCACACTGAATACAAGTGTGAGTCGCAGATGACGCTCTGTCTCTAATTCGTGGCTAGCAACGGCCAAGGGTCGAGTGGTCACTCGAAGGCATAACGCAGTATTGTCTGTCACCTCTCAGAACGCACTGGCTTGCTGGAAAACCAGCACGATTTGCACTACGAGCGAGCCACCAACATGACGGGCAACGGCGTGGAAGCGTCGCCGGAGAAGAAACCCCCGGTTCCAGCCCCTGGTAAGATCTCAAACGAGCTGATGTGATCAAACGTGCTCGTCACATTTAAGGGCAACTGTTGCAAGTATGTCCGTCATCAATCCTAACCATGCGTTGTCCCAATCCCAAAATGTTGTTTTATGACTTCTGTGTTAATCAAAAGTTCCTCAAACATAATTTAATATTTAATCGAAGAAGTTGACTGAATATTAGTAATTATAAATACACTAACCCTTCCTTAATCCAAGGCTCATTCTCCCTCCCAGTGTACACTGTGCTCTTCACCAAGTACAAAGAAATACACTTACAAAATTGAAATTTTCTTTCCTTGCAGACAGATGGCTGGGCGTCAGACATGCTCAAACATTCATGATGTTTTCCGCTTTTCTTGTGTCGTACGCCCTTCGAGTAAACCTCTCTGTAGCTATTGTCGCAATGGTGGACAACGGGAGTGCGAATCTGGATTTTGAGGTCAGTAAAACCGAAGAAGGTAATTGCAAAACGGAACAAAAAAGTATATAAGCGTGAAATGCTTCTTTAAGATAAACACTTGCATACTATTGCCAATGTCCAGTGAATAAAAGTAAATATTTTGAAATTCTTCAGTTTTAAAGTTTAACATGAGCACGCACATATTTTCAGAGCCACTGTCGATTTGAAATGGCCATTTGTTTGATGTAGGTCAATCTAAGCGCGATCTTGCACAAAGCTGTGACTGATTATGTTGTCAACTATGTCTCCAATCTCTCAATGCTCACATACAAAAGAATAAGCTTGGACAGCGTATCAGTGACCACAAGACGTAGGTATTAATCCTTATCAGCACCATATTTCCCCACTTAACCACAACCATCGGCAATATCGAGTGCATGCACGAAAATTGCTATGAATTACTACATCAATCACCACTTTATTACATGTTTATCGACACGTTGTTTAAAATCGATTAATTAACGCTTTTGTTCCCTCTCGAATGCTTGTCATAGCTATTATCATATGGTGATAGCACAATAAGTGCCTTCATTATAGAAGAGCATTTTCTGTCTGTTGTGAGATAGCAGCATGCTTTTAAAAATTAACTACTAAATAAATGTATTCGCTTACAAAACCATTTCGTCATTTCTGAAGGTACTTACTACCTACCCCATTGACAAAGTATGATTTTAAAAATAAACCATGGACGGACTAATGAATAGATGAGTAGAAGCGAAAAACAATGCAAACGTTGAAAACTGAAATGAAAGAACAAGAAAAAAGAAAATGTCAACCTTTAAGAAAACGGATCAAATAATTGATCAGTAAAATAAACTAACTGCGTATTAGAAACTATAAAAAATATGATAATTATCACTCAGGGCCTAGAAGTAATGCCAAATCTAAGCTACCTCCAAAACTTAGAGATTGAGAAAACAAAGACCTCGGATTCATAATGACGTGTCAATTCCAGGAGTTCGACTGGGACGAAAAGACTCAAGCGTTACTCCTGAGCTCCTTCTTCTGGGGATATGTAGTCACACAGATTCCCGCCGGGCCGTTGGTGGAGCGATTTGGTGCGAAAGTGATGATGACACAGGGGGTGCTGGTTTCATCGGTGTTTGCCATTCTGACCCCCGTCGCTGCCTCCGGGGGCGGCTGGCAGCTTGTGTGTGGTATGCGAGTCTTGCAGGGTCTCTCACAGGTCAGTTGCTCGAAAAACCCTTCCTTGGAATTGTTTATTTAATCTTCTTGAACCAATTAACACTTAATATTGGCCAGTCATTATTTTTTCCAGGAATTTTCCCACGAAATCCCAAAATCAGATCAAAATTTGTCCGCATTAATCCATTTTTAATAGCAGTGTAAGAAAGTAAATTACAGTTTAAGTCAGGAATACAAATATTTACTTATGCTTTTGTTCAGATTAGCAAAATTCAAGATGATGATATGACGTCATATATTGAATTATGTTTCTTTGTTTCAGGGATGCATCACGCCATGTGTTCACACCTTACTTGCCAGTTGGGCACCTACCCCCGAAAGAGGCAGACTCACCACTTGGGCATACGCAGGTATCCTTCAATCCCGAAGTCTACAGAAAAATTCGCAATAGGTACTTATCCCATAAAAACACATGATTTTCCTCCAGGTGGAATCGTGGGCACTATTGTGACCCTACCGCTGTGTGGTTTCTTGGCGACTAGCTCTCTGGGCTGGCCTTCTACCTTCTACGTGTTTGGTGTGCTGGGCATCTTGTGGACTATCTTGTTCTTGGTGGTGGGTTCCAACTCGCCAGCTGACCACCCCAGCATCTCAGAAGAGGAGAAAGCTTACATTCTGGACTCTGTTAGAGTCTCGAAAGTTCGACGAGAAGACGTAAGTGGTCGTAGGTGCCACCAGAAACGTTTCAGGGAGAGGCGTAATTTTCATACTATTTATTACGACTTGAATGTGTCATCAAATTGTATTTTTTAGCCTGTAGTGCTGAAAATGCTCCCCATTTTCGACACCCATCTCGGGTTGACCGTATGTTTACCTGTGGCTTAGGGAATTTTTTTTTCTTTTTGCTAAGCTCAGTGGGTTTTTAAAAATTGCGGTTGGTACAATGTCATTGCAAGAAATTCAATATGGCATACAGCTAAACGTTATCATTTCAGAAACCGTCGATTCCTTGGATGTCCATCATATCTACCCCAGCCGTGTGGGCCATCGTCGTTGCTCACTGCGGACAATATTGGGGCTTTTGGACCCTCCTCACCGAAATGCCAAGATTCATGCAAAATGTCTTGCACTTTGACCTCAAGTCTGTATGTGTGACTAGACGTGAAGGTTGACTAACTTCACAGTACGTTATTTTCGAGGACATATCTTATGCTTTTTGTGTTTCCTCTAGAACGGTGTGCTCTCTGCTCTTCCATATCTCTGCCAGTGGATACTAAGCTTCTTTTTTGGTTGGATTTCTGATGTAATCAACAGGAAAGAAGTAATAACCTTGAGAACTTCAAGAAAAGTATTTAACAGTATAGGTAAGTACGGAGTATCAGGTATGTAAAATATACCGTTGGGTAGTCTACTGTAAAACCAGCATAGAATGTTCATCAGCAATACTCTTTGCAAACAAATTGATTTTCATATAGTGCCCAATTCTTGGAGCCAATTCTATACCTTCAATGGAAAATTATCAAAACGATTTCCAGTTAATTTATGGCAACATCCAATGACAATTTTGATAGTGTTCTTCAAAGATTAAATTTTAATTCTAATTTACTCGTGTCTATTCCCTCTCGAAGGCCACTGGGGACCTGCCATAGCGCTGATCGGTCTCGGCTACATCAACGCCGATAACCCATCCTTGGCCGTCGCGATGCTGTGCCTAGCCGTCGCCGTCAACGCCGCCACATACGTGGGCTTCACCATCAACCACATCGACCTGTCACCAAACTACGCAGGAACTCTCATGGGTATCACCAACTGCTTCGGCAACGTCATGTCGATCATTGCACCGTTGGTAGTCGGTCAGATTGTGATTGACAAGGTATGATGGGTCGTTGTCTGAGTTTTTAATTAACTAGTTAACGAAAAGTTTTGTTGGATTTTTGTTATTACTTTGCACCACCAGTGAGGGGTTTAGAAAATGCGCAGGGAAATGTTGACGGTGTATCATGGTGTACTTAAGGGGTTCGAGGGTTCAGTGTACGCCCTATTACAAGAAACTTTTCAAAGTATTGTAGCCACGGACCTGTTTTGTATCGTTTTAAATTCAGAAACAAAATTGTAAAACAGCAAAGTCCACAGAAACCATGTAAATTATATCTTTGCTCCTGGGTTGAGTGCTGTGTACAACCGTTTACTTATTCAACTTGATAATAACCAGGGATTTTGAAAATGAGTATCATTTTTTGGTACAACTTACAACCGACCAAGTTTTCTCTGCGAATTAGACAAGGGAATAATAATAATGTTTAATAATAATAATAATGTTTATTGTCATTAGGAACAATTACATATTGTTATATGACATTCAAGTGATACAATTTTAATTTTACATAGCAGTGAAGAAAATGGAAGAACAGCAAAAAAAAACGAGAGAGGAAAAGTGGACGTTGCAATAAGAAGGAAACGTTCAAGAGAGATGGCGAGAAGGGAAAGTTTCTGAAGAGTGTGACTTAAATTGAAAAGAAAAACATTACTAAATTGATTGACTCTTGAGTTTGCTTTCTTTGGAACTAAAGCGCCACTGTTAAGTCTCTGATTGGTGTGGTTCTGTTTCAGGAAAATGCACTGCAGTGGCGGACCGTGTTTTTCATCTCGGCAGCTGTTTATTTCGTGGCAAATTTAGTGTTTTTGTTGCTTGGCAAAGCGGAGATTCAGCCTTGGGACGATCCTACACGTGCGAGGAAAATGTCTCAAGAATCGAGGGGAATTAAGGAAGATAACGGCACGGTGAAGAGTAGTTCATTGGAAAACGGAGGAGAGGGTCAAGAGGTCCATTGATGATATTCTTTATCAACGGTCCAATTTTCTGAAGAGCCCATTTTGACTACCATGTTCAGACGGTTTTAGCTGAACGTATTGTTGAGTGCCAATTTGATGTTGAATATTTCACAGCTAACTTGAATTTTTAAAACAATTATAGAATGCAAATTTTCAAAATAATCCTAATTAAAAATAGGGAACACCGAAGCTGATTTATTGGGGAAGTGGCTCATATTGCTTTCGAAAACTCATATTTTAGGATTAAGTCCAAAAAGGTGGTATTTTCTCCATGGGCGAGAGGCTGCAGAGTATGAAAAACTTTGAAGTTAATGATGAATATGTTAGCTGATTATGTGCTCATAGTGATTAACTTTGAACTATAAGGAGAAATCAAGTACCTAGACATGAGTCTAAAAACAATCATGATGAACTATGTATTTCTCTCCCAATTATTGGCACATACAGCTACAATGTAGCTGTCCTTAGCCAAAAAAATAAACTTAAAATATCTACCGTCGTAACTACTTACCTCTATAACCTATTATCTCCTAATAATCATCCAAGAACACAGGTATGCGTCGATAACATTGTGTTTTTTCCTTACTACCAAGCAGTATTTCCACACCTGTCAATGCACCTTATTTGGTATACTTTATTAATTATTTACATGTATGTATTATTTATTGTCACTTTGGTCTTCAGTCAAATGACAGTCAGCAAATATATTTCAAACAGAACAAAACTGTGCAGCAGTGTTGGGTGCCACATGCTATGAAAAATGAATCCCAGGTGGAATAAAACAGTTGTAAAATTAAATCCTTAAAACATAGAGAATTCGACACAAAACGCACCTAAAAAGTACTACGCATTTGGTACTACATGACGAGTTATTTTGATGGAAAATAAGTAAAACATTAAATGATATTAATAACAGTAGATTCATTGCAACTTTATTAAACATTTTAGAACAAATATTTAACCATCCTGCAGGTCATCCAAATAATTAAAATCTTACAATTGTTGCAGGCTCATCGCACAAGGAGGCTGCAAAATATTTTGGAGGGATTATTGTTATTTGTGTCCCACGCAGTTCTTTTTTTTGGGATTATCCAACTATGTGATTTTTGGACGGCGCTTGATTCTATCCACCTTAGCCTTGCCATTCCCTGTGTTGAGATAAAATGGGCGAGCTTTTCAAAGCATTCCATCAGCAAGAGATGTGGAAAATTAAATTTTATCACCAAACTATTCACAGCGTTGGTGACACCGGTTTTCGTGAGATCACGAAGTTAAGGAACACTGCGCAGCGCAGATTTGGTAGGGTGACCATAATACTCATGATCAGTTCTGCTCGGGTAATTGGTCTCAGGAATTGATAAAAATAAGTACAACAACTTCATTCTCCTTGCTTATAAAGCACTCGACAGCATGGATTTGTGAAGGAATCCTGTTGTTCGCATTGTACCGTCTATCGGAAATGGCATTAAGCCGAGTCACCTTGATGTTTATCCCCAAGAGAAGGCTACGTGCTGACACTGGGTTTCCCCTCCCTTCTAGACTAAGTAAGGGCCATCTTTATCCTCATCATCACCAACGCTTTTTCCGACGTCAATAGACCAGTTTCACAGGGCACATTGTCAAAACAAAGCATTGTTGACACCACAAATAAATTATCACCATATTGATAAACTCTAAAATGGCGACAACCAATGCACTTGTCTCAACTGTCTAAACTAATTTCAAAATACAAAATACAAAAAATACAAAAGATAATACAAAAAAGATAATACAAAAAGTCTTCTCAGAATGTAGGACCTCTTTTCTCTCTGCTCATGTTTCCAATGAACTTTTCACCGCGCTGTTTTCATGCGTCAACCCTAGCGACTCTCTACACGTTTTCCTCGCACGTGTAGGATCGTCCCAAGGCTGAATCTCAGCTTTTCCAAGCAACAAAAACGCCAAATTTGCCACGAAATAAACAGCAGCTGCGATAAAAAATACGGTCCGCCACTGCAGTGCATTTTCCTGAAACAGAACCACAACATTCAGAGGCGTAACAGATGCTCGTTAGTTCTCGAGGAAACCAAACTCATGAGTCAATAATTTCAGCATTGTTTTCCTCTAGCTTGCTCATTGAAAAGAAATTCTCACTTCATCATCATCACTTTCTAGAAACTTTCCTTGCCATCTCTTTTGAACGTTTCCTTATTCTATATTATGACAGCCTTCTGTCCTCTGTGCAATTATGCTTTTACTTTGGATTTCCTTTCTTTTCACTAACTTCAGAATTCAAAATAATCTTACAAAGAAGACTTGTTCGATCTGAAGTTAAAGCCAATGCAAAGAAAAGTGTAGAACTCAAAATTAGAACCAATCGATATTTTAAAGGTGGCACAATTGATACACAAAGTTGACAAATACAATTTTCATTTTTGTTCGAATGACATGGCACCACTCGGCCAGCTACAAATTTGTATTCTTGGCCTGTTCGCACTTGTTTTAGAAATTGTGAAACTAACCCATGGGTGTAACAGTTATTAACAGTTTCCTGTGGTAGAAAGTAGAAAAGTCTGTTTGCAAAACCTATTCCGCAACCGCAAGCCAAAGTTGTAAACATGCCTTAATCTTTCCTTACGCATTTCCTAGCCCCAATCTGGTTTCATACAACTGATTTTAAAGAAACCACAGTAATTTTCAAAACATTCAATTGCCCTACCTTTTCACTGACAACCTCACCGACCACCAGTGGCGCAATGATCGACATGACGTTGGCGAAGAAGTTGGTGATACCCATGAGGGTTCCTGCGTAGTTTGGTGACAGGTCGATGTGGTTGATGGTGAAGCCCACGTAGGCAGCGGCGTTGACGGCGACGGCTAGGCACAGCATCGCGACGGCCACGGATGGGTAATCGGCGTTGGTGTAGCCGAGACCGATCAGTGCTAGGGCAGGTCCCCATTGACCTTCGGAAGGAGTAGACAGGCTTAGAAGACACTTGGATGCGGTTTAAAACTTAAACTTGTCTGAATATTATTTGTAGAACTGGGCACTTTATAATTATCGTTTCAAACTGTATTTTTGATGGACACTCGATGATAGTTTTATATTAAAAATATTGAGAAAAACTAATTAAAATTCTTTATGGTACCTACCAATGATTGATACTAACCTATACTGTTAAAGATTTTTCTTGAGGTAACCGAAGTAACAACGTCTTTCTTGTTGATAACATCAGAAATCCATCCAAAAAAGAAGCTTAGTATCCAATTGAAAAGAAACGGAAGGGCAGAGAGCACACCATTCTAAAAGTATCGTAATAAGTGTGAGTAAGAGCTATCTATGTCCACGTACCACTTGTCAACTATAACTAGTTGAGACGTGTGTTACCTTCACGTCAAGTCACACTTACAGATTTGAGGTCAAATTGCAAGACATTTTTCATGAAGCTTGGTATTTCGGTGAGGAGGGTCCAAAAGCCCCAAAATTGCCCGCAGTGAGCAAAGACGATGGCCCACACGGCTGGCGTCGAAACAATGGACATCCAAGGTATCGACGGTTTCTAGAAATTTTCACTTTTTGATAGCTGTTTACCGTTTTGAATCTCTTAGAATGATATGTGGGGGAAGGCATCTGTATCGATGGATACGGGATTTCATCAGTTTTCCTATCTCAACGAAAGTTATACTATAGTTCAACTTTAACTATAGTTATCAACTAAGGTCACTAAAGTTAAAATTAGAATCTGATGACAGATGTAGGTCATGAAAACAGCATGAAAATGCATGAAAACAGCATGAAAAAAGCACGAAAACAGCAGGAAACATTCAACTCATTTCAGAAATAAATTTTTGCCCCAAGTCCCTTCTAGAAATCATTCTGGTGGCACCACTTACGTCATCTTGTCGCAATATCGAGACTCTAACAGAGTCCAGAATGTACGATTTCTCCTCCTCAGAGATGCTTGGGTGTTCAGCTGGCGAGTTGGAACCCACCACCAAGAACAAGATAGCCCACACGATGCCCAGCGCCCCAAACACGTAGAAGGTAGAAGGCCAGCCAAGAGAGCTAGTCGCCAAGACACCACACAGTGGTAGGGTAACTATCGTGCCCAATGTTGAGCCTGGGGTCAAAATCAGATGCTTTTAGGAGAGATGTCTCGCAAATGTTGCATTAGATGTCGAGATGGAAGAGGTACCTGCGAACGCCCAAGTGGAGAGTCTGCCCCTCTCGGGAGTAGGTGCCCAACTGGCCAGTATTGTGAGGACACACGAAGGAAGACAGCCCTGAAACATCGAAGCATCATTGAATTTTTGTCTAATCTGCATTTTGACGTCTGCTACTCTGCATTTAAACAGAAACAAAAATGCAATTTCCTGGAGTAATCTTTATTTCCTTATAGGCCGCTTAAAATACGGACTTCAAAATCACAATACCTCACATAAAAACATTTTTAACCGAACGGTTTCTTTTGAGACAACGCAAATGAATCTACATTGCGCTGGGTAAGGTATTGATGGGTGACAATCATGCACACGGAACGTTTTGTTCGGAAGAGAGGCTGGAGTTTGATGGGATAAAAGTAAAGACCTACACTAACTTCCATCGCAACTTCCATTAAACCAGTGCCAAATGGCCCATTATAAAGAAAGGTGCGTCGTTAAACACCATAAATCTTCATGAAAGATACTTTTGGAGCACATTTTGAAATTAAAAAAGAAAAATCCTTGGAAAGGCTAAGATTGATAAATATTCAATTATAAGTCTACTAGAAGTTTATGCCTTATCCCTCTCTAATAACTGACCTGTGAGAGACCCTGCAAGACTCGTATACCACACACAAGCTGCCAGCCGCCTCCGGAGGCGGCGACGGGGGTGAGGATGGCTAATACCGACGAAACAAGCACCCCTTGTGTCAACATCACCTTCGCACCAAATCGTTCCACCAAAGGACCGGCGGGGATCTGGGCGACTACGAAACCCCAGAAGAACGAGCTCAGGACCAATGCCTGTGTCTTTTCGTCCCAGTCGAACTCCTGGAATTTGGACATGATTATGGGTTTTGAGATAGTTTTGGGGTAGCTTGGACTTCTCTTCAGTTCTGGGTCATTTTATAGATCTAATGAGCAATGGGTTGATCCGGGTTTTAAAAAGTAACCCTTTGCATAATTTATTTTTTTATTTTTTTATGTCAACCGCCATTGATTTACTAAATCTTGCTTCTAACTTCCCATGTATCACCTCATCTACATAATTATTTAAAATCTTGTATTAATCGTGGGTCAATAGGTCCTACAATAGCACCTTCAGAAAAATAATCACCGTTATGTGTATGTATTTTTGCTGTTGTTTTATTCTTTGAAAGCATTATTTAATTTAGAACAGCTGGGCTCAGATCGTTTTAACAGCACTTGGCTCACACAAATGAAATCACTAGAGCAAAGATATGGATTGTTTTATTGATTTTTACCATCTTATATCATATAGGCTTACATAAAAAAAACAGGGCAATTGTTTTGTCAGTGGTAACATAACAATTTTCTTGTGTGTCCCTCTATTGAATGGTGAGATATGGAGCTGATATCGTTTTATACGATGCTAAATGTGATCGCAGACATGAAGTCTGCTTTGTTTGTGCAAACGTTTTTATTTACCTTTATCGGTTGAACTGACCTCATAACTTAGATTGGCACCGTCCTTGTGCACCATTGCGACAATAGCTACAGAGAGGTTTACTCGGAGAGCAAACGACACAAGGAAAGCGGAAAACATCATGAATATTTGGACATGTCTGATGCCGAGCCATTTGCCTGCAATATCAGAAAATACATTTTTCTGCGTGTATTCATTTCAATTTCAAGACATTTTCTAATTACTTGGATGTATTTTTGGTGATGAGCACATCAGCTTTTTTAGACCTTACTAGGGGCTGGCACTGAGATTTTCTTCTCCGGCGACGCTTCCACGCCGTTGGCCCCTATGTTGGTAAATCGACTGTCGTGAAAATCGTGAGGGTCTCCCAGCGAGACAATACGTTCTAAGAGTAATATAGAGTAAAACTCCGTTATGTCATCGAGAGTCCATTAGGCCCATGGCTGCTACTAACCAAAAAAACTTTAAAAATTAAGTGAAAGACTTTTTAATTTTCCATTGTTTTTGTGATGTTGACGAATATGTAACTCTGCATAACGGCGACGAATGACATGAGAAATATTATGGTTGTATGACATATTATTTATAACACTGTAGGTACATTTCCGAAACCTGTTTTAACATATTAATGACAAAAACCTGGCAAGTAACATGAATTACAATGGAAAATAAACAAATTGAGCTGAATTGAATTAAACCTCCGGGACGAGGCAGAGCGTAATCCGACGTATGCATTCGTTTGATGCTTCTTTTCGGTTCGTACATTAATTTGTTTACCAAACCTACAATTACACGGATTTAACATTCAGAGGTCGATGGAATGAACACCTAAAGCTCTCCGCTTCGTGATAGATGAGAAATGTGTGCATATTTTTCTGCTAGCTCTACGCTAGCACCTTGCTTACAAAATAAATTCGAAACTCTTTGAGCATTAGAGACTCTGAAACCTTCTCGTCAGGACAGGTGTCCTGATCACTTATGTAAATGGTCATCAGGACTTACCCATCTGGATGCTTTGTTGTGCTATTTTGCTTCTTGAATGGTTCTAGTTCAACGATCATGTGTTCAACATCCTCGTGTGCATTTCATACGTCAATAACCAGTACATGCTAGAGTCTAGATACTGGTTATAAATGTAGGTAAATAAAAATACGACAGGTTATAGTATGCATGATTTTTATCCTAGTAAAGCGTCGGAGTTAATCCTTGAGCTTATGCAGAAGTAAATTTTTCAAAACCACAATTGAGTTTCATTTTTTGAAATTTCCGTTTAAAAAAATTAGAGCGTCAGGAAGTGCAAACAACGCTTATCATATGCTAGTTTATAACAATACCTATTACGCAGGGCGGTAACCTTGAAGTTCTTGATTTTAATTTTATTAATAGAGAGAATGATAAAGATACTGACAGCTTTGAAAAAATTATTCCAACCCTGGATTTGAATGCCTTGTAAAATTCAACTTACTGGCATACAAACCCAGTATTATCAATTTTTTCACAAAACTGTTGTTATGGTTTGGGTGTCTAAGAACCATAAACGTTGTCAGCATTCTAGACAAATTCTTATACAAATAGGACAGAGACTAGACAGTGCATGACAAGTACAGGTATGTTACCTTGCAGGCTTTCCAATATACGTCTACTAGTAGTAGTTCGTTAAGAACCTAACAGTTCGTTAATATGTTATTTGCTTGGCAACAGTCAATGAGAATATGTTTTAAGTTAACTGGATGTTATTACTTAATGAGCTACTGAAAAACCGGCACTAACTATAACACTGGTTCTAAAATAATGGTTTTTACATTTTTTATGACAAACTTAATGCAGGTTTACGTAAAAAAATTAAAGTTTTAAAGAATTGGCTAAGCAAAATGTTCGAACTTTATAAATGTGAATTTGATTGGATTAACGTGTGTAAAAAATGGCTTTAATGATAATAAATACACTTTATTATGATTACTAAAGATGTACCTCCCTGCGCTCGCAGCTGCCATGAGTGTAATGAGTGACCTGAGCGATGTGAGGTGATTTTTCTGATTGCGACTAGGAAAAAAAAACTTGTTGAGATTTCCAAAATTCCCAAACAAACGCCAAACACCTAGGAATGTATTGAAAAGTGTTAGAAAAGTGTTAATGTACCATTTACTTCTCAACCCTCGAACTTAAGAAGAAATTATATGGATTATGGGCAAGGAATATTTAATTTGGCCCTGCCATCTCGAAAGCGCATTAGCAGAGCTACAAAAAGAATCGTTAAAAGTACAATTACAAAAATTAAATTATATTTATTGATTTAAAAGTACCTACCTATTGTATTTAATTAACAATTATAAAAAAATACATTGAAAGGCCCACACAATGATTGTTTTACTGTAATTATTTTTTCTTGCTTGTACCCCAGCGATAAAACTTAGACTTGTGATTTATTTCCTGTAATTTCTCATCCTGCTGGTGTAACTGCAAGTCTTGCTGCTGCAATAATGTGTTCTGCTTCAACAGCTGCTGCTCAAGAATTTCCTTTGCCTGAATATAATCCTCAATTAAATCCTGATGCTGTCTCAAGCTGTCCTGCTGGTGGATATGGAGGTCCTGCTCCAGTTGAAGATTACTTTGCTGCAGTCTCTGAATGAGTCTGTCCTGTTTTTGCAAGGACTCGTCTTGCAAATCGATATCTCGTCCTTGTTCGGCGATGCAGCTATTAAGACGCTCAATTTTCTCGAATAGTTCTTGTTTCTCTTGTGTGAGACACACCAAAGATAGACGCAAGTTCTCGATTTCTGTATCTTTCTCGTTGATTTGAACGGTCAAAGTTTTGAATAATTGATTTCTTTCTTCTAATTGCAAGAGATTTTCAGATATTTGATTTTTCATGTCGAGTATTTCCTCTTCTGCTTTTGTCAAAAAACCCCCTGCCACTTGTTGCTTACTCAACAGTTCTAAAGAATAACGATTGCTTCTCTCGAGTTCTGTTTCAAGCGATTGAAGTTCGATTTCTCTCTGGGACACATACTGCTCCAGCTGTTCTGCTTTTTGACCAAGGACCAACGCACTGCCTTCTAACTCTTGCACACGCTTTTGAAGGACAAGTTTTAAATCGTCTGCAATTTGCAATTTAGATTTCAGCTCATCAGAAGTCGTGTTTAAATCAGCTATTTCTTGCTCGTTTTCGTTAAGTTTTAAATTATTTACTTCTAATTTTTCTTGTAAGCCCTGAAGAGACTGTAATTTATATTCCTTATTTAGAATCTGCAAGTCCTTTTGCTTCATGTCTTCTTGTAACGTCTCTAATACTTCTAGTTGCTTGCTTAGCTCGTCGATTTCTGTTTGGTTTCTTTCCAAGAGGAGGATTTGCTCGTGAAGTCTGGTCTCCAGTTTGTATTGGAGAAGCAATTGCTCTTCGTGTTGCTCCAATTGATATCGACAAAACGTCTCCAGCGTTCCGAACTGGGCTTCTTTTTCTTCCAGTAAATGGGCCGTCTTCGCAATCTCTTCTTTGAGTCTTTCGGCTTCACTTTGTGTCAGGGAACTATCTGCGTTTATCGATTCAACGCCAATTAGAAGCTGATCCTTCTCCGATATCAATGAACGCGTTGCTTGTAACTCTTCTTCGAGCATGTCTAAGATAAGGAGCTTTTGATTTTTTTCTTCGATCTCAATCCTTTGCTCATCCATCTTGCCAGTGATGAAGCTTAATTCATCGTCCCTTTCTTCAATTTCAGCTTGTAATTGTTCATTGAGCGTAATTTGATCTTGCAATTCTTGTATTTGACTCGTTAATTTTATGTCAAATTGATTCACTTTATCTTCAATAAACTGTAGTTTTGTATTTTCTACTCTAAGCTCTGCATCTTTTTTCCTGAGTTCGTCTGCCTGCCCGGCAATGATACCCTGCTGCTTTCGGTATCTATCTCCCATCTCACTAATTTTCTTTTCATATTGCAGCTTGTTTTCGTCTAATCTATCTTGCAGCTTAATGTCGAACTTCTCTATTGAATTGTTTTCATCCTCAAGAGTCATTTTATTCATTGCTTTGTCCTTCTCTTCGAGCTGCTGTTTTAGGTGATCTTTCTCAATTGTCAAGTTTTCCAACATCTGGGCGAGACACTGCAATTTGTCATATTGTTCTTTAAGTTGGTTTCCTTGGGAGAGTATTTCCGCATCTTTCTCGTCGATCAGAGACTCCTTACTTAACACGACCCGCTCAAATTCAGATTTCAAATCGCGCTTGAGTGCAATTTCTGTTTGCAGTGTGTCAAATATTTCCTTTAGTTTCTCTCTTTCGTTTTCCAGTGCATCACTTGTTATTTTACTTGCTTCTTTTCCCTTTGACCGCAACTCCTCTATTTCATTTTCTTTAAAAATAAGCTTGTTTTGAAGATCTTGCGATTTCTTCTCTAAATTCTCTACATTTAAATCCAGTTCGCGTTTCACTTTTTGTAATTCAATAAAGTTATGTGGCAACGAAGTTTGTTGATCTTCCAGGTGGTCGATATTTTCTTTCAGTTGTTTTATCGTGACATTTTGAGTGGCCAAAAGAGTTTCTTGAGATTGAACGAGAAGCCGTTCTTCTACTAGCTGTGATTCAAGCTGCTCGACGCTATTATGAAGACGTTCAGAATGTCCACCGAGACTGGTCCCATTCTACAAAATAAACGAATAATTTTAAAAGAAATACACTTACTGCAAAAATAAACAGTAACACAAATCTAAATAAACAAATTGATAAAGACTGTAACATGATATAAGACAAAAAAATATTGGCTGTTGTTATTTTGTAAATATTTTTCTAATTCCCTATACCCAAACGTAAGCCCGGACACTATGGCGCTTTACATTTCTTCTTGTAAGTTAACCGAGTTCAGCAACACCGCGCCAAGCCAGGAATTGGATGGGTGACCATAATTCACAAGACAAGTTCTGTTCGGTAGAGAGTTTGACGTAAGCAGCTTTATTGACCTTGCTTATCAACCTCTAGACAGCATGGATGAGTGGATGAATCCAAATGAAAGTGTTGCATCGTCCTTCAGAAGGATCGTCTGCCAGGAAGGTTACCATGGGGTGCTTTTCGACAGAAGAATGCCACGAAGTTTTAGCATCAAATCTCCTCTCCTCCATTCTAGACTAGATTATTTTCACAATACTTATCAGCACACACTATCATTGATTCACCGACGCCATAAGATCAGTACCACAAAACGTCCTGTCAAAACACTGCACAATTTAATTAATCACCCCTCAATTTAAGTATTTAATAAGTAAAAATTAGCTTAAATTTATACCTCGGACGTGATAGATACGTTATTCGCTCGAAGTTTCTCCAAATCTTCTGTCAACTGGTTGACCTGCAATTGAAGCTGCTTCTCTCGCCCCAGTGTCTTTTGGTGGGATTCCCGTTCATCCTGTAGTATTTGCCAAAGCTGAAGAGGTTTCTTTTCTGTCCCATTTGAAGCATCTCCGCCAGAGTCCTATAGCGTCCAGAATAACGTAAAATGTAGCACTCGTGACACACATTTTGGCAAATAAAAAATACCTTTCATTCGATAAGATAAGGAATATTTACAAAAAAAAAAAAACTTTTACATTTGATCTATTCGCATAAACAACGGTGCTAATGCCGTGCAATAACAATTTAAAAAAAACGCTAATTTATATGGAGACCACTGTACTACTTACCTGTCTGAGAGGCTGAAGACTTTGCCGCTTCAAAGGTTGAAGAACAGCTCCTCGAGCAGGTCTGAGCTGGGGTTGGTGGTCAGTGAGAGGCTCACCACCGTCCATCATGCTCCACCTTCTGTTGTCCATCACTTCGCATAACTCGGACTCAGCTGGTCGACACTTGCAGAACTGCGGCCTACATTCTGTCTTAGCTATCTTTCCTATCAATTGTTTCGATTATTTGCGAGCAGATCAAGATAGCTTATCAAGTAGTACGTTCGTGATGACACGTTATTTGAGATATCTGTCTCATCCAACTATAAATATATTATCGTGTAGTTGAAATGTTTGAGAAAGGAATTCAGATTGTTATGGAAATTCTTTGGTCAAGATTTTATTGATCGGTAGAAAATATATAAGTGCATGGATTGCTTAAAATTTAAATAACATAAAGACGTACAGTTTTTCTTGAAGTGTTTTGTCTCATTTAATTCCCCAGCTAACAAAGATATTTTTGTTGTTTATTGTTTCGATTAGCTGATCTTGTTGATGAAGCCTGAGGTCTTGCTGCTGTAACATCACGTTCTGCTTCTCGAGTTGCAGATGCAGAAGATCCAACTGCTCCTGTTGTAGTTTCTCCAGTTGCTGTAGCTGACTTTCAATTGCCTCTTTTTGGATTTCCTCCGCCTCCACTTGTTGTCGCCTCAATTCCTTCTCCAGATCATTTACATTCTGTTGCAGTTCCTGGATAAACTCGTCTTGTTTGGTTAGAGCTACGTCTTGAATGTTCACTTCTAAAGTTTGTTCAGCCATTAGTTTCTTCAAATACTCTACTTCTTTGGATTCTTCATATTTTTGCTGTATCTGGCCTTCGATGAACGTTTTCAAATCTGTGCACTCCTTTTCCTTTTCAAGTAACTGAGCATCTTTCTCGTTAAGGTCTTTCTCAAGGTCGTCAAGCTGCTTATTTTCTTCGGCCTGGAACTCTTCGTACCTTCGTTGCATCTCTTCTTGCATCAAATTCTGTTTCACCTCAAATTCATTTTCTTTCTCTTTCAAGCAAATCTCCAATTCGTTAATTTTATTTTGGAGTTCTTCGTTAGTCTTCGCTGCGTCAGACTGAACTGCTAGTTGCTTTCGCTGCATCTCATTTTGCATCGCGATCTGATTTTCTTCAAGTTCATTTTCTTTCTCAGCCAACAGCGACTCCAGCTGACATATTTTGTTTTGAAAATCTTCACTCTTTTTAGCCTCATCTGCCTGTAGTTTATCATACCTCTCTTGCATCTGTTCTTGCATGGAGACTTGGCCTCCCTCGTACTCTTTGCTTTTATTTTGAAGCATCAAATCTAAATCTGATATTTTATTTTTAAGCAACACAATTTCCTTTAACTCTTCTGACTGTCTCTTTAATTCCATGTTCTTCTTTTCGATAAATTCTTCGTGTGTACGTGTCATCTCTTTGCTAGTTTCTTCGAGTCCTCGGGCGTGATTATTTGCTCTAATCAATTCATCCCCGAGCGTCTTCAGCTTCGTTTCGGCTGCATTAAGTTGCTTGACAAGGTCACTACTTTTCATTTGACTTTGAGTCAGTTCCTTATTTTTAAGGCTTAACTGTTGGTCCTTTGTTTTCAATTCTTGTGTTAAGTTTTCGATAATCTGTGGACTTTCGTTGTCACGCTGTTTTGTCTGATTCTGTTGCTGCAACACAGAATAGTAATACGTTTAGTTACACAATTTTATCACTGAAATGTCCCCGTTACACACCATTTTTCGATCTACTTAATTTTAAAGAACTCATTTGCAGAGAATATGAACGCAGATTCTTGGCAAAACCGTACGTTTTCTGAACCTGTACGTAACAAATCAAACAAACTTACTTTCAGTAACGCTGAAACCTTCAGCTGAAGTTGCTTCTCCCGTTCCAAGGCACTCTGATGCAATTTAGTCTCTTCCTGTAATTTTGCCCACAATTGAACGGGTCTACCAGCGGGGTCTTCGCCATTTGAGAAAACACTCATTTTGAAATTGAAAATAATAACCGTGTACTTTAGAATACTGTCAGAGGAAGGAGTTTTTACACTGTCAGCTGGCTCTGCCTCGCCTAGCTTGCTTGCTCATCGCTTATCAGAGTGAAATACACCTGATAACTAATATAGATAAGGGAAATCGTCTCATCGAGAAATAATGCCTAGCCAAACGAAACAATAGGCAATAACACAGTGTGTGTTCTAAGTCATTAGGCTCAGATTGTAGCAGCACGGGTATGGAATAACAAACTAAGAGCGCTATTTTAGGTTAGAAGTGTACCTACACATCAATTTAATCACAAAAGTGTATGTATATATTTTTTAACCTGTAAACCACATTGTTTTCCATGGGACATTTCATGACAAATTTATATAACATTCATTTTAGAGGTATTATCGATTGAAAGAAGTAAATGTTGAGAAAATAAAATTTCGAAATCAAAGCCAACTGTCAGACATTCTGGTGACAGGTGCGGGTGTTGACGTTACGTAACCGTTTTGAATTTCGTTCATCTGTAAAAATGAGAAAATAATAATATTCGAATCATTTTTGTAATTTTTATTTAATTCTGTCGATATCTTACTTGCAGCGTTGTTGGCTGGTTGTTGGTGAAGAACATGTTGCCTGCCGAACTGAGCGAGCTCGCTCTGGAATGGTGACCTTTGCTCTTCCAGGAGTGCCACTTGCGGGACACTTCGCAGCGTACTTCGGCGTTTAGGAGGCAGTAAAGAAGGGCGACCAGGCAGCCCTAGAACAACAAGACACTTTCACAGCTAACTGACAGCTGACTAAGTGACAGTTTACTTGCCAGTGTGTTGGTTTCCTTGACCGACGCGGTCTCATTTATTCAATAGACGCACTAGAGTTTGCTTCTCGTTGGACATTGACGGTCCATTTTTGGCAGTTGAAACATATATATATATATAAGATCTCATGCTATAACATTACCATGCAAATCACACGTTAAGAATAATTTAAATGTAAGACATTTTTAAACCTTATGCAGCTAGCTTTTAAGTGACCTAGTCATTCTAGAGCCATAATTTTTTAAATATGGCGTGCTAAACTGATGCAATGCAAGCTCTTCTTTAATGTATTGGACAATGCACGCAGGTCCATCGCTATTTATTGAAATAGTCTGGCTATACCCCCACTCCGAGCCAGGAAAGTCAGATTAATGGAACTAGCAATGAAACCAATTTAACTAGTCTAACTGAGACATTTGCAGATAAAAGCACTGGAAGATTTTTTTGAATGGTTGCAAATGTTGCGATGATTCATTATCGTCTTGAACCGCCCCCCCCCCCCCCAACCCCCCCCTCCCTGACCACTAATATGAAGAAAATTCAACGTGTGGTGTACCCACCTTTTTTAGCACTTTATCGCTAAAGCTATCAATTTTTACCATGACGTGTTTGTGCAATAACACAAGTTAATTTCTAAAATCATCACCAATTGCTCCTCTAACCTGAAATGATCCAAACAGCTGATCGCAGAAGAGCCAGACAATTTCAACGGTTTGATCCTGATCCACGTAATAGGACATGCCGAGGAAGACGGCGTAATGGACGCCGAACAGTGGCACCAGGATCAGCGTCGACTTGGCCCAGCGTCGATAACGCACGTGGCGTCGCTCCAGCATACCATGATGACCAGAAGCACTCAGTTTCAAAAGCAGTACGCGGACAATGTTCACGAACAGCGCGAAGCTGAGCTGTAATCAGCACATGCAGTGTTGCTGCAGGACTACATTAGAAGCGGTGACATATCATTTGATGCTTGCTTGGCAAATTACAGTTCAGAAGCGTTTTTTTTTGCAAAAACATTTTAATAAATACCAAATTAATAGGGAAGCAGAGAAGTACAATAAAGTAACTTTGATATGGAGGATTATCGCTAGTTTTGTTCATTAAAATAATTGAGCTGGAAAATTGAGATTTGCACAGGACAGTTTCTCCGACTCTATTTTATTGCAGGGTACCATATTTTGGCCATGACCAGCATGATATTTTCGACACCGTATAAGGGTAGTCCATTGCCTCAATTTCGAGGCTGCCAAAAAATAAAAACTACTTCAATTTCTAATGGTTTATAAAAGTTAGCAATTATTGCCTACATGTTATTTCAGATTGAGACGTGCATTGGTGGAGGTCACACTATACTCTTCGATGAGCATGCAGTGAGTCTAGGATGGGTACTGGCAAGTACCGATAAGATGGTGGACACTACGATGAGCATGCAGAGAGATTAGGGTGGGCACTGACAAGCACCGAGATGATGATGGGCACTTTGATGAACATGTACACGTGCGTGTTGAAATGCGTGGTCCAGCAGAGAGTGTTTTCCCAGCGAGCTCGTGCTAACACCCAGGGGGCGACGAACATGCTCGGCATTCCTGAAACAATGAGTTTTGTTGGATTTTGTTGATGAGTTGGGCCTTATTTTTGGGTTGGGCCTTATTGTTGGGTTGGGCCTTATTGTTGGGTTAGGTCTTAATGCTCTTATAGCTCTTATACCTGGGCCGTTAGTCTGGGACTGGGAGACTAGACTGGGAGACCGTTAAACTACCAGTAGATTTCAGAATTAGCCTTGGTATTTACGATACATGAGCATTGTTTTTCAATTTAGTTTTTTAGATAAGATAGGTAATGATATTATCAATTAAAATTGAACTTTAAAAAACACTTAATCGAATAAAATAGCATTTGAAATAGTTTTTGATGTGTTGAAACGCATGCTTTTGGCATAAAACGTTGAAAATGTTAGAATTCACACCGTTCAGAACGTAGACATAGAGTGACCACAAATTCGCGGTTGTTGCTAAATATATACTTTGAGAAACGCATGCTGTTGCACTAATTCGACGCTTGGTTAAATCGAGACTCAGTGTCTGCTACAAATTAAATTACTGGACTGATCACCAAAAAAAGAAAACATCTGCTTCGAATATGTGTCTTGAGTTTTTTTGATAACTTGATTCAAAATGTGGTCGGTTATTTCTGCGTAAAATAACTAACCGCTCCTCTCGCTTAGCTAGATAATAGTAACAACCTATTTTGACTCTTTGATACGTCGTTTGACTCGAAGCAGGAATTTGGTTTATTTGTGAAATGATGTTTTTTTCACCATTGTTGGTATCATTACTTTGAGCATATTTTCAATTCTGTATTCACAATTCAGACACAATTTTGAAACAATTTGAACTCACCCCAGCCCAGAACAATGTACAACGTGATTTCACTCGTGTCCGAAAATAACGCTTGAAATATTAGACTGTGAAGATACAAGCCTTCCATGAGAATCCAGGAATAGTTGGCCATGATCGAGTATTGCCAAATACTAATCACTACTTTGCACTCCCAGTTCTGCAACAACAACAAAAAATAATAATAAGTGCCTTACACTTAACAAAAAATACAGCGATGACACTCATATATGAGTGTCATATTGCATCGCATTGGTCGTTTTCATCGTAACGAATCCTTACGTCATGCTTGTCGAATGTGACCGATCCTTCGTGCACACTGACGTCAGAAGGAAGGCCGACTCCTTGCACGAACAGTGAATCCTTAAGGAGCACCATGGACGCACGCAGGATAAAGGATACAAACAAGTGCATGTGCAGAGTGTTTCGCGGACAACGAAGTTTCCTGAAAACAAAAAGAGTTAAGAAAAACTATTTGAAGTGGGTTTTGAATGCTACGTAAAGGACAACTAAAATTTCGCGACGTTTCTTAACCTGTACTAGCTACTTATTCAAGGGTTAGAGCAGTCCCTAACCCTTGAAGAAGTATAGCGTCGGGAAATTTTAGTTGTCCTTTACTTAGCATTCAAAACCCATTTCAAATAGTTTTTCTTAAAACTAGTGCTAAGGATAAATCAAGTAGACATGAGTCTAAAAACCATCACAAAAAGAGTTGCTCAGAATTTGTCTTAAGTTTTAACAGTCTTACTGCTTTAAGGATACGTCTTGGATAGGCATACTTGACTGATGTGAGGACGAATATTGCGATCAGCAGTGTAACCAGGGAAACTGCGTATCCAATACGAGATGTCGTCTTCACAACGGGAAACCATTTCTGAAATATCAGTCTACTGTAATCTAGCAATATTCCTTTCAGAAAACATAATTTTATAGCCTGGATGAGTTCCTTACACCTAATCTTGATGCAATTAACTTGTTGTATCTATGTAGACACTGGAACCTTGACTTGATTTATAACTAGGAAATAGTTGTACAAATTGTAATTAAAAATTCAGAATAAATAAATAAAATCTAGTTAACCTTAATCAAAGGCTAGAAGGGGATGGAAAGGGGTGGGAGTCTTAAAGGGGGGGGGGGGGGGGGGGGTACTCATGCGTTCTTATATTTGCTGTTAGGGCAAAAGCTTGTAGAGTTGCCCAACTATTTTCAATAAAATATCACTGTAACTGAAGAGAACAGATTCCCTATCTCTGCTTCATTCAAATCTGAAAAAAAGTCTTTTCGAAAAGTTTTTTTTTAAATAAAGAAATTTTTAGCATAACTTTCAGGTTAGTCCCAAGGTGTATTAAATAGTTGCATATTGTCAAATATATTCTTGTGGTTTGTTTGGTATTGTTCTTTATTTATTGACGATCTTTTGCATAATTAAGATGTTTTGTTGACGTTTTGTTGATGTTTTGTGTTGCTGATGTTTATTTACTGTGCATTGTGATGTCCTATCGATGCACTTGTGTAATGTTTTTTTTTTTTTACTCGCCACACACCAAATAACATGTTTTAAGTTCGTTTGGAATAAATAAATAGCTAATGTTGCTACCCATGTTTTTGAATCAAACTCATCCAAACCGCTTGAAGTCTTGAAGACGAAATTGAGAATAGTTGGTTTACGATACGAAGACATCACGAAGTGAACATTTACAAAGATGTTTTCTTAAAATAGGTCAAGTGATCCAGTTCTTGCGAAATAATATCAACGCTCTATATTTTATTGGCATGCGCACTGGAATGTTCACGATAGAAAATAATAGCTTTACCTCGATGAGATCTAGCTCGTAGACGTCGCCTTTAGATGGAGTTACCGTTGTTCGGAAATTCGCCAGTAAAGTGTGACACAAACTATAGTTGGTCCAGAACGCCCTCACTTCTTCCTTGTAGAACCACGAACCGTTCTCTGTACACTGTTTAGTAGCTACCTCTTCCTCCACTGACGACTATTTTACAATTAGGTAAATTAGACATGAAAAAAAAAAGTATTACTCTTTATTTAGTTACAGGTAGAGTGCAAACCTGGGCGGAAGGGTCAGTTTGAGGGCAGGGAAGTGTGACCAATTCCCCAGCCAAAGTCCTAGGCCAGCACAACAGTCCGTCCCAGATGACGTCACAGAAGGGCACTGATTCATCTGTAAAAATACATCTCTGGCATTTTATTATTGGCTTTTTTCTGGCATATTATTAAAAACACTAAAACCGTCTCATAAATTGATGCCCAAACGCGGACTCGAACCCCGATCTCCACCTTTCGCGGGTGTTGCTCTGCATCTGGACACTGGCTTTTTGAGACAATTTTAGTGTATTTGATGAGAATGACAGTTCTTCAAGGAGTAGAACCACGAGGCTGTGAATACTCACAGTCACTCTGATTCTAGTGACGCTATATCACGTCACAACCTGTCAAACTAGAATAACTCCAATTTGACGTTGGATTCGTTGCTGTATTAGGATGAAATCTTATTTAAATTGCAAACGCTTGCAATGCGCGGGATAATTTATTATTAACAACACTATAACCGTCTCAAAAATTGATGCCCAAACGCGGACTTATTTGATTTCCGCTCATTACTGCTATAACATAAGTTATTCGGAAATTCAAATTTAATTAATATATAACCGTATATGTAGAATTTTAGTTATATGATTTTTTTCTTAACTTACTTTTATAATATATTTCATCCTGGAGCACAAGTTCTAAGCATTGGGCCATTGATGCACCAATGACAGCTGGTTCCATATTGTTCCCTGAGATCGATTAATGAACTGATCAATTAAGTATAACTATTATTACACATCACATGCAAATTAACTACCTACGGTGAGATGCAGGAACACTTTTTTCACATTTATCACATCTGTTGACACTTTAAGAGCTATGCTTTTACAAGCGCAGTCAAGTGCTAATAAAGCAATAATTTAGTAAAAATCACTTACTATTTTTCTTCCCGGTGCTACGCGATATTGCTAACAGAACGGCGCGGTGCAAATCTGTTTACTAGTTGAGCCGATACACGTCCTGCTCTCAGGGGCGTCGCTAGGCGTCTCCGGGGACGCCGATGTCGGCTCACGTCCAGTAAAGCCAGAATGGCTTACTGGCGGCTCGTACACTCATTGATAGATGAACAGATTCATCACTACGTGTTTGTCAGTGAACAACACACACACACACGACGTACTCTCTCTCAGATGGCCAATTACTTTGTCGAACAAATATAGGTAACGCCCGACTCGTTTGCACAGAGCTTTTCATCAATCCGAGGTAAACATGCCATCGCTACATATTTTTTTTTTGTGGCATTGTAATTTGAAAGTAGTTTATAAGAAATTGGAAGAAATTGATGCGTTTTTAAACTTGTTTTTATTGAAACAGATTTTAAAAAGAATTGTCCCCTAATTTACAATTTTCTCATGCATGGACCGGATTCACTAACACGGGGTTTAAAGATGATCATCTAATCACTGACTGAGTGTTCAAATTTTCAGGGGAAGTTTACGTCTAAACTGTGATCCGTGGATCTGACCCCTAAGAGAATGAACTGAAGAAGCAAAAATATTCTGTGAAATCTGAATTAAATTTGAATTTGTTCAATGAGCGAATTTTTTTAGTTTTCCTAATAATACAAAAATATTTTTTTTTATTGCAAGTCAGATTGTTGAGCAATACTTAAAAATACTTCTTATTGTTCCACATATTCTTTCAAAATCTTTGTCCTAAATCCAAGGCAACAAAATTCTAATTTCAAACTCAATTTTTCGGACCATACCTAAAAATTGTTTTAGTCAGATATAGTTTCATAAAAAGCCATTAACCACAAAGAACATGTTCAGTCATTAAGAGTAATTCAACACGTTACTCGAGTTTTCACAATGAGTTTGAAAAGAAAAAACTACTTGTGTGGTCACCAATCGTGTGACAAGTTAGTACAAAGAGATTTCTAAATGACGTTTAAGTTTAAGTTCGACAGCATGGATCTGTGGAGGAATCATTTTCTTTGGAAGGGACATTAAACCCCTTAGCGCTTCGACAGGAGTAGGCTATGTGCCGGCACCGTTTTTCCTCTCTTCCCTTCTAGGATCAGTTAGGTTTTTCACCGTCACCATCCTCATCATCATCCACTCATTCACTCACGTCATTAGACCAAGGTCACAGGGCAAGTTGTCAAAACAGTTGTTAAACCCCAAGGATCAATCAATCAATCAATAGAATACACGTAGTTCAAATGAATACAGAATTGTTTAACATCTCAAATATGATTACTTTTCTACTCTTTGTACAGCAAGACTATTATTAACGGGTCTAATTCCTTTACAGCAAGAAATGTTCTGTCCGGCTGTCCCGAGAGTTGACGCGCGCGGCGTGTCACGTATTGGAGCGAGGATTCAGGGATACCAAGCGCAGGGAGCGCCTTCTGGCACACGTGTCGGAGGCAGGCGAAGATATCCCCGACTTGCCAGACCTGGCCGCTCTCGACCTCCCGTTGATCGAAGACTCGGACACGAAAATCAGCCTCTCGTCAGTAAAACTCGACGAAATAGACGGTAGAAAGAGGTTCAAGGTCAAAAAAGAAAAACAGAAAAACAGTCAAAACGACGAACAGTTTTCAGAGTGTTCGATAAACAGCGCGAAATCAAGCTGGATGCCGTCGAGGAAGTACGAAGGGAAAGGAGAATTGCGGTCAAAGAGCATTCGGTCTACGTACGGGCCTGGTTCAAATTACTTGAAGTTTGGCGGAATTGATGCACATTGCAGGCGACCCAGTGGTGAAGCTAAGACATCCAGGCACGATACAAAACGATCCATAGTTGAGATGAGAATGTCAGGATCGTCAAAACTAACTAATGTGTTCGGTGAAAGTTACAATGGTAACGATGCAAAGTGTAGTATTGCACGGACCGACATTTTAAAGATTCAGAAGAAAACGAAACCCATAACAGTCGGTAGTGAGGTTAGGGATCAAATGGAGGAGCCACTAATAATTGAGTCTCGCAGCAGAAAGTCAAGCAGCACCCGACGAAATCTTAAAGGTAAAGATTGCTCCAGTCCTGAGGACATTATTGTAGATAGCACCGATGGTATAGAGGTTCTATTTGAATATAGCGCTGCAAAGCTTACGCAGAAGTTTCAAATTCTGGATATGTTGGCAGAAGCCAACGACGACAAGTGCGGAGCACGTGAGACACAAGTAACAACACCTACAGCAGTATCTGCAAAGAAAAAGTTCCCTTCCTTTTGGGATGCGTTCGAAAGCGAAGATAGCGACGTCCCCGTTTATGAAGAACCATGCCGTTTGGAATCCTCTTCACGGTGGAGTCGTCTTCAGGGTTCGAAAGATGTCAGTGCCATGCCCAAGTATGCAAGCTTTACCCTTGGCATGAGACAAAAAGACCTTGAGATGGTACCAGAAAGTTCTCTCGAGGTATCAGACCACGAAGATACATGTGTCTCGAAAAATCTAAAGAAAGAGAGAATCTCGAATGTGCCAAGACGCACATCTGTAAGTTTTTCAGCAAGAACGTCCCCATCTCCGCTGCAAGGATCTAGGACATCGATAGGTCGAAATGCCTCTGAGTTTTCAACGCGACCGAAATATAAGATTTCATCACCTTCCCAACCTCAAACGGTCAACAAAGCTGCAGACATTATGAAACTGAAGCCGAGAACAGCTGATGTTTCAAGCACCAGAGTTGCAAACAGTCGTTTAGCATCAAGACCATCAACATCATCGAATTCTGCTGCAAATTCTACTACCAGAGTTTTGAAAAATCAAACGCCGTCCGTCACAACAAGAACAGCTGACATTTCCACTGCGAGGGTGCTGAAGAGTCGAACTGCATCGACAGCATCGACAAAATCAGGCTTTGCCGCTGATTCCACTGCGAAACTTGTTAAAAGTCGGACACCTTTGACTACACCAAACGCCACTCTTAGCTCAGTATCTAGATATACTAAACTCAAAATACCAATAACTACTTCAAAACTAGCTGCAACGTTACCTTCTAGCGCTTTAAGAAGTCGATCACCCTCGACCACACCCATAACAACTGCCGATTCCAATAATACGTTGATAAAAAGTCGACAGTCATCGACAGTGTCGACGAAGCCGAAGTCAGCGGCTGTTCCCACAACAAAAGCTGTCAAGAGTAGGCCTTCGTCGGCTGCGTCAAATACTTCCACCGATCGCAAGATGATAAACAGTCGAACTGCATCCACGGCATCGACGAAATTAAAGTCAGCGGCTATTCCCACAACAAAAGTTGTCAAGAGTAGGCCTTCGTCGGCTGCGTCAAATACTTCCACCGATCGCAAGATGATAAACAGTCGAACTGCGTCCACGGCATCGACGAAATTAAAGTCAGCGGCTATTCCCACAACAAAAGTTGTCAAGAGTAGGCCTTCGTCGGCTGCGTCAAATACTTCCACCGATCGCAAGATGATAAACAGTCGAACTGCGTCCACGGCATCGACGAAATTGAAGTCAGCGGCTATTCCCACAACAAAAGTTGTCAAGAGTAGGCTTTCGTCGGCTGCGTCAAATACTTCCACCGATCGCAAGATGATAAACAGTCGAACTGCGTCCACGGCATCGACGAAATTGAAGTCAGCGGCTATTCCCACAACAAAAGTTGTCAAGAGTAGGCCTTCGTCGGCCGCGTCAAATACTTCCACCGATCGCAAGATGATAAACAGTCGAACTGCGTCCACGGCATCGACGAAATTGAAGTCAGCGGCTATTCCCACAACAAAAGTTGTCAAGAGTAGGCCTTCGTCGGCCGCGTCAAGCACTTCCACCGATCGCACGGTGATGAACAGTCGAACTGCGTCCAAGGCATCGACAAAATTGAAACATGATTCTGATCTACCTAATCATTTGGCAGAGACTCAAGCGACATCTGGAGCGAATCAATCAAGGATACAACTACCAGCATCATCAGGACCAAGGACGACGAGCTCTCGTCCAATGAACAAAGTCGCTGCCAAGGTCGATTGTCGGCGGCCAATGACAGCTATCGTCAGCAAACTACCACCGAATGTGAAACTAGTGGAGAATACGGACAGGCCACAAACGAGTGGCTCCAGAACGACTTCGAAGCAGACGTTGGTTAGGCAGGCTTCTGAATTGAAGAGAAAACCGTTAACTTTGCGATTGGGATCGAAAACGCAATGCATTGAAGGTGAAAGCTTTAAGGTAGTACGCCCATCTAGAAAATTATCAACTGCGACTATTCAACCATCAGATGATACTATTTTTTTACCAACGCTGAAAGCAAAACCATCAAATCCAAGATCAGCTCTCACGAGTACGTCGTGTAATATTTGGGATACGGTCATCAGCAGTCATTCGGTTCAGAATAACGAGCCTGAATCGACGCTAGTTTTACCCGTAACCAGTGGGCAGCCTACTCAGGTGATTAAGCCTGCCAGTAAGATTCCGCTGCCTGTGCATTCAGTTAGCCGTAAAATATTGGTGACACGAGATAAAACAGTAGAGGCGCGATCAAACGTAGCAGACGTACCTGATAGTAGTTCAAGTGCAACGCCGAGAACACCTGGGAACACGTCAATTTTCGATATCTGCGAAGAAATGTTGCATGACGAGAAGCTAACGCCATCTGCGAAAGCAGCGTTGTTAAGAATGAACAAGGAAATGATAAAATCCGGGAAGATGAAGCCCATCCCTACTCCCCTAGAAAGCAAAAGTAGATTAACCAAGAAAAATGCAGATTTTGATGCGGGAACTGCGGAAGTCTTGTCACCAACTCAGAGGTCCAAAGTGAACGTGAAGAAAAGGATATCTTTATTTGATAAATTACACGGTGTTAGCTCAACAGTGATTGGCGCTAAAAAAGACGAAGAAACTGATGACGACTACGCCACCTTGTTGGAATTGGACAGTATGATGTCCTGCGTTGAATCGCAAAACAAAAAATACTGTTTGGCTGAATCGTCGATGAAGTTAATTCGGGAAGACGCACAGGAAGTAGCAAGACAAATAGCTGCCATTGCCGATGCTGACTGCGACGAGGCAACTTCACAGACTGGCAAACACAACTCATTCGGATAAATGATTTCTCTGAGAGATTCTTTCTCAAAAGATTGTAAAAAACCAAGAACCACGAACAATGTTGGCTCTTATTCAAATTGTTGTTCGAATGCTAAATTGCCCACAGTAAAAAAATTTAATTTTGTATACTTTGTAGTGAAATTCGTAATTATTTTCACACCACTTACTACGCATTTTATTAGATATGCTGAAAAACTTAGAGGATAACACATATTTTCTAGCTCGTTGAATGATTGTTTCATCCGGGATCTGTGGTAGTAGTCTAATTTCCTTTCTAATGCTTTATATACTTTGTTTGAAAAAAAAATCTACCATATCGTAAAAACATGATTTGTTAATTGGATTATCATTGCATCTACTATTCTTCCAAACACTTGTGAGTGATTGGTATCGGAATTTATCACACTTACTTTGATAAGCAAACAAAGGGCCAAGTGAGAGATTGTCGCAGTGGTGGCAGCCGCACTGATTGGAGTTGGTAATTATGACGTAAAACTTTCAAGTGTTATTGCCATGAGTTTTACAAGTGATTCCTCGAGTACGCCAATTTAATGAATTAAATTCAAATTTACGGATATCATATCTCTCTTATATGAAAAACAGGCTATAAATGAACACTATAAACGTCTCAAACATTGATGCCTAAACGGGGACTCGAACCCCGATCTCCACCTACCGCGGGTGTTGCTCTAACCCATTGAGCTACTTGGACACTGGCCTTATGAGACGATTTTAGAGTATTTCTGGATCTCCAAGGAGTAGAACCAAGAGACTGTGAATACTCAGTCACTCTGATTCTAGTGACGCAATACCACGTCACATCCTGTCAAACTCGAGTAACTCCAATTTGACTTTTGACAATCGTCTGAAAAATCTAGTGTCCAAGTAGCTCAATGGGTTAGAGCAATACCCTCGATAGGTAGATATCGAGGTTCAAGTCCCCGATTAGGCATCAATATTTCAGACGTTTATTTATTATTTATTTATTTCCACAACTTTGACATACATTTCAATACAGTCTAAAATTATATCGGTTGTTGCTAGGTTGTTTGTATATATTGTTTAATTTAGCCCTCATATCTGCGGTTGAGCAGTAATTCCCGATATTGGTTCTTAGTTGCAGCTGTTTTATCTTGTGATGGTGATCTTGTCGGAATAAGTATGATGGTGGTTGAAGGAGCCTCCCATGCAGGTTCATTGTTGTATGCTCAGAATATGGCCACGATTCGCGATCTATTTCTCCGCTCCCCTAGATTCTCCCAGTTCATAAAATAGTTATTATGTGTTATTATAGTGTTATCCCAGTTCATTGTAGTGTTCATATTGTAATGTGTTTTTCGGATATGCTCTGCATTGAAGAGGTTTGCGGCCCTCGAAAGGGTCGCACGTCTCGACGTCTGGACGAGGCACGGCTCGTCATCTTCAGGAGAATGATGTTGTTTATGTTTTGTCATAAAACTTCCAGGGAGACATGAGACGTGAGACCCTTTCGAGGGCCGCAAACCTCTTTAATGCATAGTATATCCGAAAAACACATCATAACGTCAAACCATGGCTCTGAAAACCGCCACTCAACCATAGTGTTCATAATAATATAATACCCCGCGCATTGCCAGCTTTTGCAATTTAAATAAGATTTCAACTAAAAATGCTATAAATGTTTTGGGAAACCACAAAAAGTTAAAGACTTCTAAGTTTTTCTTAAGAAACATTCAATACACATTTTAGTAATTGTACACTACAATTGGTGCCAGCGGTTGGGATAATTTGAAATCGATTCAAACTCGAGTATAGCTCAAACTGGAAATTTCAGGTTAATTCAATTAATTTTTTTTTGTACCTAATGAAGGTTATATGAAGGTTATGTAGCCATTTTATCTGCCTACAAACCAATTGCCCTTCACACAATAGCATTGATTATCTGGGTTGTTTTCTATGTTATTAAAAATAGCACAATGATTATTAAAATCAAAGATACTATTTGTAATCTGATCTGAGTGCTAGAGGTGAATATAAAATCACGACAAGCACAGCTAAGTACTGCATTTGGAGTTTCCACCTAGCGTAAAGATGGCAGCGTCGGTCGTATTTGCGCTGCTGTGCGGCGTCGCTTTGACGTCGTCGGCGCCGGCAGACAATTTGGCGCTCAAGCTACAAGACATCTCCTCGAGGATTATGATCGACGCGTTACTAACAACAGTGAGTTGACAATTGAGCTTGCGTGACAATGTCACGTCAATGTCATAGCCAAATCGGCCCTCTATATTGGACTAGGAGTCTTCAAGACTTTCAAACGATGCTACTCAATTTATTGAACGTAAATTATAAGTCAGTTCAGTAGTAGAAAAAACTTAAGTGTCTGTGGCCTAAGGGTTGAAATCGATTAAATCGGATGGCATCATATTCCAGATCTACGAAAATGATTCCCTCATAATTGTATTGTGTTTTCTATGAATTTTAATTTAAATAAAGTCACGCTAATTGGCACTGTTTATAATATGCAGTGTTTATCTTTCCTCGATGAAAAAACTTGAGTATCATGTGTTATCATTTTGAAGCTTTTGACCTAACTAATCATTATCTGAACAATCAGATACTTTTTGATGAGTCACAATACGCGCAATATCTCGATTACGATTCAACTGTCATACAAATAAACAAATCTGATAGGATTTTCTAGTTTTGCTAATAAAACCGTGCCTTCCTGCCCCCAGCCGCAACTGGCAATTAGGTACGGGTACCCCGCTGAGGTGCACACGGTCGAGACTAGCGACGGATACCTGCTCGAGGTGCATCGCATCCCGTACGGCATTAACTCCCCGGCAGCCCCTGGCAAGCCTGTCGCGTTTCTGCAACACGGTGCCTTGTCCAGTTCCTCGGATTGGGTGCTCATGGGACCCGGCAAAGGGCTCGGTGAGGATCTACTTATGTTGCCTCTATGGGAAATGTGAAATGATTGAGTTATTATTATTAAAAAACGGTAGATCACAGTGGATGCTAGAGAAATTGATTTGGGCTCGATAGGATGTAAGGGATGGAAGGTAAAACAAAATATTATTGTCTGCTAATGATTTATAGGTACATTGTTTTGTGCCAGAACCGAGGATCAAAAACGAAACGTGAAAGTGGAAAAAAGCCCGATATCAAGAAAGTTGTAGTTGTTTGCTAAGGCGGAACATTAGTACCTAGATGTTGTAAACAAAATATAATAATATGAAATTTCGTTCTGATTATAAAATTCTGATCAAATGAATTTTTTTCAGCATACATCCTCGCTGACCTCGGCTATGACGTATGGATGGGAAACTCACGTGGAAACACTTATTCCCGCAAACACGTTAGCCTAGATCCTGATGACAAGGAATCCACCTTCTGGAACTTCAGCTGGCATGAAATGGGCGTTTACGACCTTCCGGCCGTGCTCGACTACGTAGTGGAGCAGACTGGCCAGCCAGACATGTTCTACGTGGGACACTCTCAGGGAACAACCGAGTTCTTCGTACTGACTTCTTCGTTGCCTGAGTACAACTCGAAGATCAAGGCAATGTTCAGTCTGGGAACTGCTGTTTTCAACACCCACGGACGAAATCCTCTCCTGGATATTATCGCCAACCTCACTGACGTCGAGGACGTAAGTTCACTAATGTGAAGACAATACCCAGTTTTTAATTTCAAATCCTGAAATGTAATAGATGTTTTTCTTTATCAGATCGAAAGGCTTCTTGGAATTGGCGAGTTCCTTCCACATTCTGAATTGTTGGTTCTGCTTGGAGACCAACTCTGCAAAGACACCTCTGAATACCAATTCATCTGTGAGAACATTCTCTTCTTGGTTGTTGGCTATGATTCCGAACAACTGAACAAGGTAAGTGAAACTCTTGAAGAAAAATACAAAATCAGCAAGGAGGAGACGAGATACAAAAAAAAATGCACACTTCTCTTATGCACGGTATAAATACAGAAGAGAAGTGATAAGCGTATTATATTAGTGATAGTATAATATGATATAGTGATGTTAGTGATAAGTTTAATTCATATTGTCATGGTCAACAATGAAATGTGTGTGAATTTTGCAGACAATGTTGCCTGTGATGGCCGCCCACACTCCTGCAGGATCGTCCACCAAGCAGATGATCCACTACGCACAGGGAACGTTCAGCCAGAAGTTTAGCCAGTATGACCATGGCGAAGAAGCCAACTTGGAAATCTACGGCAGTGTCACTCCTCCCGAATACGACCTGAGTCAAGTGTCCACTCCTGTGTCCATCCATTACAGCCTCAACGATCTGGCATCAGTTGAAGTAAGTGTGGACTTAGTTTAGAAAATCGCACGGACGAATATAGATATGTCGAAAAGTGAACTATTTCACTGAATAACGCTTATTTGCGCATTTTCTTTTTACAGAATATCGATTTGTTGTACGACACCTTGCCGAACACGATCGGAAAGTGGGAAGTTCCTTATCCAGCATTCAATCACATGGACTTTGTGTGGGCCATTGACGTAAAGGTTTTGCTCTACGACCTCATCATCAGCTTGATGGAAGAACATAAGAAGTAAACTTAGAATCGACCTAAAAAAGAAAAATGAGACCGCTGTTGGTTGTGTGTTTAGTATTCGTAACATAAGATTTTAAATTTAGGTAACAGTTGTAGTTTTTAAAGTTTTTACTCAACATTAAATTGTTAAAGACATATCATGCCATCAAGGATTTTAAAGGAGAGTTTGTTTTTAATCCCTATCTCCACCAAGCGCAACAAAATATTGTACCTTCGTGCAGTAAGTGATATCATTTAAGTTAATTTATTCCTCATCAGTGAGAAATTAATTATTTTTGTATCTCATCACATAGATTAAAGTCACACTTAAAGTGTGTACAGGTGAGGAATTATTATCACGCTTAATAATAAGAAATAGGTAATCACTCTTCAAAAACAACTCTTTGCTTGATGTGAGAGGCTTCAAGTTCCAAGAAGAATATTCTCTGGTACAATATCTTTAAGCATGTCGACCACGACTTTATCAATAGATTCTCGATTGTTGTTCTGTGATAATATATCGGCAGGCGATTGAGTTGTTTTGCCAGCAGCAGTTGTGGCAGCAGTTGTGGCAGCAGTTGTGGCAGCAGTTGTGGCAGCCGTTGTGGCAGCAGTTGTAGCAGCAGTTGTGGCAGCAGTTGTGGCAGCAGCAGTTGTAGCAGCAGCAGTTGTAGCAGCAGTTGTGGCAGCAGCAGTTGTAGCAGCAGTTGTGGCGGCAGCAGTTGTGGCAGCAGTTGTGGCAGCAGTTGTGGCGGCAGCAGTTGTGGCAGCAGTTGTAGCAGCAGTTGTGGCGGCAGCAGTTGTGGCAGCAGTTGTGGCAGCAGTTGTGGCAGCAGCCGTTGTTTCGCCAGCAGCAGTTGTGGCAGCAGCCGTTGTTTCGCCAGCAGCAGTTGTGGCAGCAGCAGTTGTGGCAGCAGCCGTTGTGGCAGCAGCCGTTGTGGCAGCAGTTGTAGCAGCCGTTGTAGCAGCCGTTGTGGCAGCAGTTGTAGCAGCAGTTGTAGCAGCCGTTGTAGCAGCAGTTGTGGCAGCAGTTGTAGCAGCAGTTGTGGGAGCAGTTGTGGCAGCAGTTGTAGCAGCCGTTGTGGCAGCAGTTGTGGGAGCAGTTGTGGGAGCAGTTGTGGCAGCAGTTGTGGCAGCAGCAGTTGTGGCAGGTTCTTTCGGAGCTACAGTGGTTGTCGCTGTCGTGGTTGCCAGGGTTGCGGCAGCCGCCCTAAATGGCTTTCTTCTAACCCACTTTTTTCTAGCCTTGTAAAAAACAACATTGCAGGATTTTCAAATAGAAACCGTATATAGCAAACTTGACTATCAAAGAAAAATGCTTACAAGATGCAAATTAATAGATAAACATGAATCCGTGGCACATGAATTATAATTTTCATTGCAAATCCACTTCTTCGCACAATTTTTCTAAATGATACATTTCCTTTGAAGTAAAGTATTTTTCACTGAAATGTTTTCGGAAAACTTACCGAAACATCATGAATCAGACACACAATTACAATGAGCACGAAAATCTTGATCCCCAGCTTCATGTTCACCTTCCGAAGTCCTTGCAGTTTCTGACCACGACCTAATTTTGCTATCAAGTAATGAACGTTGCGAATTTCATCGTACCCATGTAGTGGAGTGTTTTTAGCCTACGTTTGCGAATTCAGTCGCCTATTTTGGCACGTTCCAGACAAAGTTGGAAGACACGAAATGCGTGGAGATGTCTTGAAAACAATAAACAGCCACTGTTCAGATTCGTTACAAGAATTTGAGAACACCAGGGCTGCTATTGTTATTGTTTCTTAGGTGTTTTGCGTTGTGCCACGGAGACGACAGAAATGCCGTCCTTGGTGTTCATCAACTTCGAAGTAGCTAAACAAATAGACATTGTAGAACTAGACGCCTAAAGTTAAATAATTGGTGAAAGCAAATCTTTCTTGTTCCCAAAGAGGGGTATTTTCGAAAATAATACATTAAATTGAATCAATACTTAATCATCTTCACCCCCTTTCAATATATTTAAGTTGCAATCTTTTTTGTAGTCAAGAAGTGACTAATAAAACAATTTGAAAGTTTCTTGAAGTTGAATTATAAATCCCCACGTGGTTTCATTCGGCGAAAATCCAAATTCAAATTCAGGAGAAGATAATATTTATTATGTAAATCAGGTTAAGGAGTCTTTCTGATTGAACTTAAAAAAAAACACAGGGCCTTTTAAATAGGGAAGTTTTCTAATGCGCTTTGGGGGAGGGGGGGGGGGGGGGGGGGGGTAGAATTTAAAGGATTGGAAAAAGAGGACTCCTGATTTATAACTTAGCACTAGCTTTCTCTTCGCGTTTCCTATCTGCAGAGAAAGAGTCTGCGATTCAACGTTCCTAGACTGTACAAATTATGTAAATCAAAAGAAAAGACGAGGGATATAAAAGTGTTATGCAAATCGCTCTTCCTGCCTTGCCCGACCATTCGCAATTCGTCCTAATGAGATACCAAAAACTCGTTTATCTTCAAAATGGAAATTCGCGTCGAGAAATGAATTATTTTGATTTGGGTTGATTATTAACCACGAGCAAGGGAATTGGAATTGATATGGCTTAGACTTTCGTATTATACAGTTTCAGCTGAACTTTTGCTGAACGAATGACACTCTAATCTCTGTTTCATGTATTTTCAAAATCTTACTCAAATTTGGTTTGTCAGCTTTACAATTTATTATTGGGAGGAAATCCGGGGGGTTTATCGACGCACTTTTTTGGCATCTGGCCATGTGGCACTGGTCTAATGGCGTCGGTGAATGAGTGTATTATGATGAGGATGATGATGAGCCTAACCTAGCCTAGCAAAGAGGAGGGGAAATCCGGTGCCAGCAGGTAGCCTACTCCTGTCGAAGAGCACTACGTCCCTTCCAAAGGGACGGTATAACGTGAACAACAGAATTCCTCCACAAATCCATGCTGTCGATAGATTGATAAGCAAGGCGAATGAAGTTGCTTAACTTACTTTCATCCCTCCAACCGCTGTCCCTAACCGAACTGGGCATGTCCATGGTGTTCACCCACCCAATACCTGACCTAGCGCAATGTTGCTTAACTTTGGTGATCTCACGAGAACCTGTGTTCACAATATGCCAAACCGTTCTGTAGTTTTACAATTTCAACGTACTAGTTTTAAAGTCAATGATAACTGCAGGTGGAAATACAACTGGAATTATCGGTTTGGCTTGACGATGCCAAATTGGGTATAACTTTACTCTTATAAATGAACCACCTATACTTAATGAACCGTGTCAAAGTCAGTTATATACTTACATAAGCAGAATGTAAACAGCGACTACTTATCGAATGACACAACTGGGTACAGGTGTTGGCCTATTACACACTCAAATAAACGTTTAGGCAATTCATTTGATACCACATATTGTTAAAAAATGTTTACTTTCAAAATCAGTACAAAAGTTCACGTTGTATTTGTACAATATGCACTCGTAAAAAACGAAATTTCTATATAAAAGTAACTCACAACTGCTCTTCAACCAGTTATATCATTCGACCTGGAAGAAAATGGCACGAATAATTTTGCTCTTAGTTACTATAGTTTACTGCAGTGGTAAGTTTCCTAAAAATAAACTCTTTGCTTGTAATATGTTTCGTAAAAAATAACGAATTTACTTTATTTGTCCAGCATTACCGAGACAGTCTCGAGAAGGGAAAGTTGTTGGTGGTGAAGATGCTGAGATTTCAGAGTTTCCATACCAGGTAACCAATTTTATACCAAGTATACCAGGTAATCTAGACAATTAATGTTACATTTTATAAATTGCTAACCCAGAGGGTCATTTCATAACCCTGGTATTACTGTAAGTAGCACCGTGCTAACTAGAACCACCATAGCACCAAGCAGTAACGCCGACCTAGAGAGGTATTATTAAAATAACGCTTTATGCAATCGGTTTCTCTGTCCTGATTGCACTGTGATGATCAACTAAAACCCTGTACCCCTTCTTGATATCGCTACCTTTGTAGCACCATACACATAGAGGAATTTTATAGTAGCACTGCCGTAATACCGGTTGCTAGTGGTGCTACAATCAACAAACGTTTAGCATTGTTGAAAAGTTTCACTCTAGGTCGGGGCTAGATGTTGCAACCAGTGTATTATCTAGCACTATGGTGGCACCGCTAAATGACCGCTCTAGGTAAGAGGTGCCCCAGAGCATTTTGTTCTGAATTTTAGGCTCATAGGAAATACATTTCAGAAGCCTGGTATATTTGTTATAGACACTCCAGTCTACTTAGTTTACTAGCCAACTTATCCGTCGTTTCCTTTAGGTCCAGCTGTCTGCACGAGGTGCCCTTATTTGTGGTGCATCTATCATCAGCAAGGAATGGGCTGTCACAGCAGCTCACTGCGTAAATTCGTTAGTACACTTTTATGCACACTAATTGCAAAATTAATAGCATTCCTTGCAGCCTAGAACTTCGTTAAGTCAACGAGTTGTTGGTTTTTATTTTTCAGAATGAAAGCTAGTGTGGTTGCAATTCGTGCAGGCACTAAGCTGAGGAACAAGGGAGGAAGTGTCCACAACGTACTTCAATTGATTGTGCACGAGGACTTTGGAAATATGGACTACGATTTGGCACTTATTCAGGTTTTTATGTTTTTGGAAATTTACGAAATTATTGTATTAGTCATAAAATATTCGAGTTTATTAGCATGGTTCTTTAAAAGAAATTGTCGAAATCTGAATAAATTGTATCGACAAAGATAATTTTGAATCGAATGCGTGCCACCAATTATATTAGCGCAGGAAATTATATGTGATGCCGAATTAATTAAAAAAAAAAAAAACTGCAAACTCTTATAATCTGCTAAATATGCAGTAAAATTTCATTGCAAACATCAGTAATAATCCAAGTTCTGTTATTCAATTAGGTTAAGCAGCCATTCACATTCGGCCCTAATGTGCAGCCCATCGCTTTACCTCGACAAGGCGAAATAGTAGCTCCAAATACTCTTGCCGTCGTCACGGGTTGGGGATACCTCCAGGTAATTTGTAATGTTTTCTGAAGAAACTTCTTCCTTGCATTGTGAATCAATAAACTGTGACAGCATAATAATTCGCAGTCTGGAGCGAGTTCTCCCAGCAACCTCCTCCAGAAAGTGCAAGTCCCCATCGTGCGACAAGCCTCTTGTGTGGAATCTTATGACAATATCTTTATGGAGATCACAGACAGAATGCTCTGCGCAGGCGTGTCAATCGGAGGCAAGGACGCATGCCAGGTAACGTTGGAACAATATATTGATCCTGAATCCTGATTACCATTAGAAGGTCGACATTGCTAATCAGTAATCACTCAGTGAAAGAAAACTTGATTTCCCTTGGTTTTTAGGTTCTATGGAAGGCCAAATTCACGAAAGGTTTGCGGCCCATGTAATTTTGTTACATGTTGGCAGCAAAGCAGTTCTTCGTTTAGCTAGAACTTTATACTTAGTTCTTTTAGTACACTAAGGTCGTTGTGTGTGGGGGGGGGGGGGGGGGGGTATTGACACAATATAAAACGCTTATATTACTTTTTGGGCCCGTAGGTCTCTCATGCCGTCAGTATTAGTCCATTTCAATAGAAAGTATGGAAGCAGTATGGAAGTATGGAAGTATGGAACAAAAATGCTGTAGGTCATTTTTTTAACTTGCCGAAAAATCCAATTAAAATCGGAAATGATAAGTGGCGTGGCTTCAAAAAACTATATAAATAAATAAACTGACTTAAAAAAGTGCAACACATGTAAAATGTTTGCTTTTCTTTGAAAGAAATGGCAAACTTTCAAACTTGGAAACAGCAAGCGATGAAAATAGATTTTAACATAATTACGCCAAGCTCAGAAGTTACCAACGATTTCATTTTGGTACAGCGTAACTATCTTAATTTTTGTAACTGGTGTTTAACGTAAACAACGTCTATGAACAGTTTATAGAGTATCAAAAATGTATCAACACTCTGTCATGGGTCGATTATTTGATAACCGATCCACTTTGTCGTCTAGATGTGACTGCCCACTTAATGTCACACCTCTCCGAACTTTCATTGCAGGGTGACTCTGGGGGTCCTCTGGCCGCGAACAGGACGCTAGTAGGCGTCGTCTCGTGGGGCAGAGGGTGCGCCGAAGCCGCTTTCCCAGGCGTCTACACACGCGTCGCCGTCCTCAGAGACTGGATTCGGCTGCATACCGGAGTGTGAACACTTCAAAGCACCTTATAAAGCACCCTGTCTAACCTGATGCACCGTATGAAGCACTTATAAGCACCATATGAAGCACCTTCTCTGTGAGTGGGGTCCAAAGATATAGGGCTTAATAATTAACATACGATTGTAGACAAATTGTATTTTGTCTAATTCTCAGATAATTTACCTCTGATTTATCACTACTTGATTGACATGATTTTTAATAAGTCGTAACTAGCTCCACGCGTGTTTTGTTCTTTTTTTCATTAAAATGGGTTGAAATTGTGAGATTTGCATGTGTTTTTTTGTTAAGTATTTCGAATTCCGTTGTGCTCTGGCAACTATAGTTGAGTTTCCCTTGCAATTAACTGTTCGTTCCTGATTAAAAAGTTTGCTCCTAGCTCTTGGTCCCAAGTCTCGACATTATCTCCCATTTCATAGTAGTCTGACGTTGAAACTTTTCGTTCATACGCATCCATCCATTACAGATCAACCGCAAGCATCTCTGCAATAACGTAATTCATCAGATCTCAATTACGGGCAACTCGTTCTCGTGCAGCCCTCCTCTGGTTTTCCTTCTAAAGGGACTAATGACGCACCGCTTTGTTCTTCTAACTATTAGCAGGAACTTTATTCTACTTGATAAAAATTCCACCCTTGCAAAGTTTGCACCCTTGGTTATCTAAGAGAGTCAGCTCTTCGTAAAGTTAAATCGTCAAGTCATTTTAAGCACAATGGCTACGGAGTCTCCTGAGTTTGAGGTGGTTTCAATTTGATTATCAGCGTTTTATAATCAGAGTTCGATTCGTGACATAACTATTTACAGACCAATTATAGCCAGGAAAATAAGTAAGTAAAATAGAAACTAAATATTAATAACTATAATCGATGGCATTAACGTATTCTTTTTTCATTTATTCTGCCAAAAATGTAAAAATGTGTCCAAATATTTGATACATTGACTAACCATTCTTAAGTGTATTTAACTAAACTGCGTTAAGTGCTGACTTTCTATAAAGGCACTCATGTTAATCACTCAAATTTATCAGTTTTCTGTAAACGAAGCTTACTTTTTGAAGTCGTAATTTTCTTGTTGGTTTCCATACTGGATGTTACCATTACTGGTCTGACCAGCACCATTTCTTACAGCAAGAAGGTTATCGGGTTGGTTTACATGCTGCTGATTAACTCCTTGATTTTCCTTGACGCGCGACCTCTGGCCAAGGCGTCCCGAATTCTGTTCCCCTCCCTGGAGCCCCCCATGTCCTGCCTGGTGGCCCTGGGATCCACCCTGCTGGCGATTTTGGTTGGGGGCCGTATTTCGGCCCGAATTGCTCGGACGGGACGGCTGCACACCCTCGTTGTCACTGGCACTGACATAGCGTCCCATGAAAAGAATGCTGTTGGAAAGCTTGTGTCGAATCATGAAGATGAACGGCTGGTCGGCGATGAAATCGAATGGTCGGTTGTCGTCGTTGTTCAGGCTCAGTGTTTGAACTACCATTACTGAAATCAGAAGGGCGTTATGAATAACCTTAGAGAAAAAGGAACACATAATTTGTTAGTTAGTAAAAAATGCCAATTTGTTCGGGGTCATATTTTCGAAAATACAAAATATGGGTGTTTTTGAGTTATCAACATTGATTATTTTAGTTGGATGCATTTAGGATGCTTAAAATAGGTAATAGGTAATAGGTAAAATAGGCAGTTTTTGTGGTTCTTTTGTTATCAGCAAATTGTCAGGACTGCTCTAACCCTTGATAAAGTAACTAGTACAAGTTACGAAACGTTGGGAATTTTAGATGTTCTTCACTTAGCATTCAAAGCCCAGTTCAAACTTCTAAAAAGCGAGCAAACGGTAAACGCCACCTGATGGCGCTTGCAGTCTTAATTTTTAACAAACCTCTACAATTAAATAAAATACTCAAAATATCAATTTAATTGTGCAATTTAACATTGCAATTTATATGTGTGTTATGTTAAATACGCTATAACTTGATTTAAATAATTAGTATGAAGTGCAACAGTATGCGTAGCCGGTGACAATATCAAAGTTCCTCTCAGATGTTTAAAATGCGAAAAACGACGAATTAACTATTTCTTTGGCACTTTTCAAAGCTGTCCTGAAAATTTGGCGCTTTACCTGCGACTTTTGACATTTTTCTTTTGCCAATAATACGAAATCGAGCGTGGAATCGAATCGTGTAAATAAGAACTGAATGTGATTGAAGTGGTTATACAATTTAGCAGTGTATAAGACCTCAATTAAATCGTTTTCCCCGGAATCAATGTCACTATGGTAACTCTTATCACTCAATACACTATAATCACTAACTAATCTGAACGTAGAGTCTTGACCCTGAAGCAAGCAAAGGAGGTCCAAATTTAGCAGTATAGGAGTTGAAATTGGGTGAGATTGAACCTGGACATTGAGTCCAAGGCTCAAAACTAAGAAAGGGGGTTAAACCTTTTTCTGCAATGTAACTCTCGATAAGATATTTTTTTCCGTACTGAAACTGCTGATATCAACTCATGATTAATCACATCACTAGTATCACTCACTGCACTCTCGGTAGCTGCGTGCACAGCGGGTGCACTGCTAGCAAATAAATACAATTTCTGAATGAATAGTGGGGTTTATAGGCGCACCTATCTAAGATAATTTTTCGCCTGGTAAATTGTTCTGAGTTTATAGAACTTTTGTGAAGACAGTTTAACAAGACCGCTGAGACTCTGACCAATCACCAATACTAAACCCAATACGTGTGGCATCTAACATTTTAGATTTATAAAAATTACAATTACGAACAGATCCACAAATCTTTTAAAAATACCTTTGAGAGTTATGAAGCTTTCTCGTTTTTGTTTTTTGGTTTCGCAGCTCATGCAGATGCCCTGCCCTGGCGAGCCCAGCTCATGCCCTGCCCTGCCCAGCTCATTCCCTGCCCTGGACTGCCCTGGCCTGGACTGCCCTGCCCTGCCATGCCCCGCCCTGCCCCGCCCTGCCCAGCTCATGCCCTGACTATTGTTAATTTCGCACTTTTCTCACAATATACGCTATTCGTTCACCACGCGATCTGATTTTTCATCCTCCCTGCTTTATGGTGCTGAATGGTTACTGGTGACATTAGTCATTATACCCCCCCCCCCCCAACCCCTTTAACGCCCCTAAACAATACAAACATATTAAATATTAAAACACATTAACTATAATAAAATACAGTACAATAAAATAATACATGCTTCTTATTGACGAATACATAACAGTACATATTTTAAATGAGAAATGTCGGGTACCAAATCATTCGAGCTATGTATGCAAGGTCCTTGTCGTCTACTAAAGGAAAGAATGATAGTCGTTAGTGAATCAACAACTATTTTCCTTCATCTTGAAGAAACTTCCCATGCAAGTGACTGTTGTCCGTGTCCAAGCTCTTGTCCGTTTCGCAACGGGAATTACCGATCGGCAACTTTGTCTGTGACGCATTTTTGTGCGCTGCAATTGCTATCATCACAACAGAACAATCGTCCATATAAAAAGCCAACAAATTGATGATGCATTGAAACGCAAAACAAATTGATGTCGTCTTTCATTAAGAAAATATGTACGTACGACCCCGAATATTATTTTAAGCCCGAGAAGAAAATGTATTTCAGTTCTGGATCCGTGTACGTTACGGTTACTAGAGTAAAATTGTTTGATTGATCGAAATCACTTTTCGTCAAGAAGTTCTTAAAACTGATTGTTATCAGCTTACCTGTTGTGGCTGCGGCTTCGGATCCTTCTTCGTTCACTTCGATAAACGCTTTGTGCAAGATCTTGCTAACTTTCAAAGGTGCACTGCCGTTTGTCAATCCTCCCAAATCTGCACTGCTCGTAAATATGTCCGTTATGTTTAACTGTAAAAGAAAGTAGACTTTTGTACTTTATGGGGGCGTCATGAAACTTTTCGAGACAGTTTTCTAGATATTCAGTTTTTATGTTATCGCTTATTGCTTAGCACAAGCAGTGAAATTGGGAACGAGATTTTAAAATTGAAATTATTCAGTGACCAGTCTTCTAAAATATTTATTTCATTTTAGAAAACACCCAGTAATATTAATACAGTATTCTAGTATCAGTATTAGATGCTCAGCAAAAACATCACAGTTGTGGGTAAATACGTGTCTGTAGGTAGTACCTGCTCAAGGGCGGTGACCAAAGGAGTCTCTTTCTCAAGTCGGAATCTGGGAATCTTTACCCTGACGTCGTACTTGTCATTTTGCCCAGGAAGATATTCTCTGGCTTGGGTCGTCGCAAGTGCTTTCTCCATTGCGTCAAAACCATCACGCTCGTAGGGCAGGATGATTACCAAGCTCAGTTGATCACCCTGTCGAACAGTTTAACAAACACTAGGCTTAAACGGATGTCATGCTCATGTGTAGAAGTTTCCATGTCCAAATAAGACTATCAAATTGACACTTTTAAAAGCACATATAATTTATTAATTCATTTTTGGAAGAGAAGACATCAACACGTTCACACTGACCAAACGGATGTTTAAAGCGTTATGTATCCGGCAGTCACAGAGATTATGATAATGAAAGTAAACATATATGATAATTACTTACATTGTAAGGTAGTTCCACAATTTTAGATTTCAATTTATCTGATGCCCTGTAGGCAAATTCGCTGGTCGTTTCCATGAACTTAACTGTCTCATCACCGTTTACACCGTGAAATTGTCCACTAGTCGTGTTAGCAGGATCAAATTCTGTGAGCCATCGTCCCTTAAAGTAAACAGCATTCACGAGGACCATAGCAGTGTCCGCCGACAATGTGCCTAAAGGCCAAAGAAAACAGTTATTTAGAAGCCAACTATTAAATCTACAAATCAGTCGTACAAATCCTTAAAAAACAATGCAATTACCAGGAGGAACAACATTTAAAATTTTTTTATTCGTGGCATTCTCGACCCATCGATTAATATTCTGTCGGGCACTTTCACTGTAAGCAAAATTCACGTTTTCTGCGACTGCGTTAAAGTAATCCTTAGTCATCTGCTGGAATGCAGATGACAGTGGAGCCCTTGTCGTAGCGTACACCTTGTTGGCGATGTTGACCGTTACACCTTTATCCGCCTGGAAGAGGAGCAGCAAAAAAGTTTCTCGAATTTGTTCAACCACGCAAAAGAACAGCACGCTTGTTTCAATTGATTGTCTACTCACTAAAAACCGTAAATTCTTGTTCAAAACCCTGTAGCCGATTTTCGCCTTCTCAGCTTCAGGAAGAACTAGCCCTTCCTTCAACTGGGCTAGAGAGTTTTCCTTGGCGCCAAGGGACAGCATTGTCAGGATCGAGTGGATGCTGAGCGGGGAGAAGAATATGTTGCCTGGAGTCTTTGCAAGCTCCTGGAAGTGAACGTAAATCCGTTTTAGAATACCTGGCGAAGGGTGATGATGAGTTTGACGATAATAATTGACATAGGTAATGGAGCCTGAAATTTTTGCGCCTCCGATCCATTCCGCCAAGACTCGAGAGGTGCTGAGGTGTTTTTCACTACTTTTACGCTTCACGGTTACAGCACAACGCAGACAATACAAGTATTTCATAAGGCAATTGCGAAAAGTTTCTTTGTGTACTTACTTTGTAGAGAGATTTTGAAAACTCGAAGTTGCTCTTTCCGATTTCCCTCATGGCGAAGCGCTCGTCATTGAGCGCAGACTGGGTCTTCCCTTTTCCTGACACTAGAACTAGGCCCATCACGAGGATAGCCGCGGCGAGGAGAGATCTTTTCCACGCCATCTAAGAACAGACATGATCGTAGTCAAAACCCCTTTTGCTCCGTAGTTTCGAATCCAGGATCAAGTCCATGAACGAGTTCGGTGTACGGAGAAGGTGCATTACTCCCAAAATTAGGATTGATTGATCGATTTGTGGTGTTTAACGACGCACTGTTTAGTCATCTTGCCATACGGCACTGGTATAATGACCTCTGTGAATGGGTGGTTGATGATGAGGATGATGATGAACCTAACCAACCCTAGAAGGAAAGAGGGCAAACTCGAAAAGCACCAAGGGGACTACCGGCTTAACGCCCCTTTCAAAGGACGAGTCAAATTGAACAGCAGGATTCCTCCACAAATCTATGCTGTCGAGAGGTTGATGATCAAGGCGAATGAAGTTGCTGTACTAACTTTCATCCCTCCAACCTCACCCCCGAACAGAACTGGTCGTGTATGATTGTCACCCATCCAATACCTGACTCAGCGCAGTGTTGCGTAACTTCGGTGATCTCACGAGAATCGGTGTTTCCAACATGCCAAACCGTTCGTTGCCAAATTAGGAAAGTAAATCTATTGGTAATTGCATTAGATGGCGAATTGGGTTCGGAGCATCGATCCCGAAAATGGTATTATACTAAGGTTATTTTTGAATACAATTTACGTTTAGGTCAATTTTGAGGCTCGCCGTGCTCCAGCAACGTAATTCAACGCGTGTTTTAAGCTACAATTTCGAAGTATGCGACCTAAAACTTTCAATTTTTCGAATTTTTCTTCAAATTTTGGGGGAAGAAAGAAATCGAGGTGAACAAATATAGTTTTTTTGTTGATCTATTATTGTCACCTTCGGCGGACATAGTTGTCAATGCTGCCGCTAGAATGCAGTCTAGTATGCTAAGGCCGCGTTTTATGATTTTTGAATCTCTGCAGTATATTTTGTGTGTAATTTCAACGTAATTTCTCGACAAATCAACAACGTGCGTTTGCATTATTTTCTTGATTAACATTCACTATTGTAGCGTTAGACGATGTGAATAGAATATGAATTGATATTTTCCTAGCACCAGGTTATTCACCGGCCACAGCTCTCAATACCATCTCAATTGTAAGTACTTACTACCTACACCCACGACATCATTGGGTCAACACTCTTGTATTCACTGTGGCAAAATCCCACGCTGTCTTGTTGGTATGATTTGGATATTTTAGATTTACAGAAACACTCAACCCTGCTATATCATATTTTGATTAGTTAAGTATCAATTAATTTTCTGTCAGCGATGACAAGTGCAGATTGTCGGCAAGATTGCGTCGTAAAAAGGGATGTGGTTCTGGTTTATAATACTGAATTTGTTAGTCATGCAGTTATTGGACTGATTCATGTTCAATAGTCACACACATATTATGTTTGGCAGTTTTCTTTCGAAATAAAAAATAAAAAACATCCAATAGTTTGACATTTTATTATTATCAACACTATAACCGTCTCAAAAATTGATGCTTAAACGGGTCATTAATTCTCGTTTGAGCATCAATTTTTGAGACGGTTACAGTTTTGATAATAATAAAATATCCCGCGCATTGCAAGCGTTTGCAATTTAAATAAGATTTCATCCTAATAGTTTTACATTATTTTCCCTTTGGCAACAATTGGGTGATCTTGAGATTAGACTGAGAACCATGTTGTATCGAAATTGAATGTTTGACATCAACCACTGGCTGTACTGTCCGATAACAGAATTTATGCCAAATTTGCATCGTGCTTGACAGCAAAGAGGAAACCAAGCATGATGCTACGGGCTTAGATGAAATGCAATACTTAGAAATGTCTCATATATACTGACAGAAAGACTGTTTAGGTCACAAGCAAAAACATACCAATAATATCGGGGGTTTAGAAGGGTTTGTAAGAACGTTGACCACTTGATATCTCATCACACATCGAAATTAAAAAGATAACTTTAAAATGAACCAAATATTTCTTGAGAAAGTTAAAACTGACGTTTAATTGACCTATGATAGTTTTTAGACTCATGTCTACTTGATTTTTCCTTAGCGCTAGTTTTAACAAAAACTATTTGAAATGGGTTTTGAATGCTAAGTAAAGGACAACTAAATTTCCCGACGTTTCGTAACATGTACTAGTTACTCTAACCCTTGAAGAAGTAACCAGTACATGTTACGAAACGTTGGGAAATTTAGTTGTCCTTTGCTTAGCATTCAAAACCCATTTCAAATAGTTTTTGTTTAATTTACCTCTCTTTGGATTTGTTTCTAGTAAAATCACTTGTATTAGGTACTCACTGTTTAATCAAGGAGCCCTGTTGCTTGGTATCTCCGGATGAATGCGGTTCACTGGCGTACTTGCCAGTGGCTACTGATACAGCTAGAGCTGCACAATATGACCTTAGACACAGCTATTTGTTGTCTCAAACATCACTAGCTCCATCCTTGTTGGCTGACGTAAAACGCCATTAATTGTCCGCTATCTTTTGCATTTATATTCCGCTCTGGGATTGCTAGTTGTTGAAAAGTATTGTATTGTTTGTCAAAAATAAAATAAGTGCGATGTTGATACGATGAAAATTTGACAAATGTTCTAGGAATGTGAGGTATTAAAAAATAGCTAAATGATAAAATCGGATGTATAGCTAATTTCTTCGAATATTCTCTATGCTCATTGTATTTATCGGCTTTCGCCAATATATTTTTGGAATGAGATGTTGTTATCTTGGACGCGTGTCAATAGGTTAAACAAAAATCATGCACAGCCTGTTCCCGAAGTCATATTTACCCCAAGAGCACAGAAACCTGATAACCTCTTTACATGGACCCATGCGTCTGAGAGTAATTGCTGGCTCCGTGGCCTCTCTGCAGTTCAAATTAAAGCTAATCAAGCCAATTGATTGGGGTTTTTCCAGCACATGATTTAGAGCATAAACAAGCATAAACAATCGCAAGACTAAACGCTAGGATGAGTGAGAAATTTTCCAATTTGTATTTTATCTTTTTACCCGAATGAGAGGAAAAACCTAGTACATAATATGTTTTTTTTATTTTAGTCTGACGTGGTCTTACATTACACAAAGCTACACATTGAGTGAAGACACATTACTATTTTTTTTTTTTTTTTTTAGTACTTTGAACATATCGCCCTATTCCAACTGTGTGTGTACATCCGAATGTACCAGAAAACCATACAATATATTTCTTAGATGTGTGTTCGTGAACATGTAGTTAACGTCGCCTTCAAATGATGGCACATTTTTTGGCCAGTGGTAACCGTTATCAGCCTTGATAACGGTTACCACCTAGAGTGGATTTTTTGCCTAGAGTGGAGGAAAACCAACGGAGGAAAACCGAACGGAGTGGTGTGTTAGAAACGTCGATTCTCGTAAGATCTCCGAAGTTAAGCAACACTGCACTGAGTCAGGTATTGGTTGGGTGACCATCATACACATGACCAGTTCTGTTCGGTTATAGAGAGGCTGGTGAGATGTAAGTTAGTACAGCAACTTCATTCGCCTTGCTTATCATCCTCTCGACAGCATGGATTTGTGGAGGAATTCTGTTGTTCGCGCGTAACACGTACCGTCCTTCGGAAGAGATGCTAAGCTGGTGGTCCACTTGGTGCTCTTCAACAGGAGCAGGCGTTTATACCGGCACCGGTTTTCCCTTCCTCCTTTCTAGGCTAATTTAAATCCATCATCGTTCTCATCATCTTCCACTCATTCATCGACGCCATTAGACCAGTGCCGCAAGGCTCGTTGTCAAAACAATGCGTCGTAAAACACCACATATCAGTCAACCAAGAAAATGAGCTTTCCACTTCGAAAAATACCAAAATAAAAATAAACAACAAGAAATAAAAGATTATTGTGAATTATTTATAGTGAAACATATATTTATTTTGTGATCTGATAAAAAAAGGAATAAAGTCATGCTCTTAGGCTGCACTTAAATTAGATGATTTTAACAGGTAAAACAAGGTTTTAAGCATAATTAACCACAACTTTACCTATGAAGCGAATCATAAGTCATGGTACTATTAACTTAAATGGACGTCACAAAGGGAATACCCCCCCCCCCTCCCCCCTCCACCCGAATAGGTTAAGTACATTCCATCGCTCTTTCAACTGATTTGTTTTCTATTCGGCAATCAGTGGTTTTAAGTTATTTTAAAATCGGATTATACTTTAAGTGAGAAATCGAGCAAAAAAGTTTAAAAATCTGAAAAAAATATCACATCGATCCCCACAGGGAAACATTTTTGGAAGAATTTTTTTTTTGTTTGTTTATTTTTTTATTTATTTTGTTTCATTTCTACCATTGTACATAATCAAGCATTTGAAACATGTCTTAAAATTAAAATTACAAATAAAAATTAAAAACTCCTTCTATAAAACCTTGTATGCATAAAAATTCAATTTTGTTCTAGCCTAGATTTACAAAAACTCGTCCAGATTGTAAAAACAATTTTCAATTAAAAGCAATTTTATTTCAGACTTTAATTTATCCCCACTCTTTGTCGATAAACAGTTCACCTACTTTATCTCTATTGCGCCAGCGTGGGTTCAACAAGCTACTCATAACGCTCGCTAGGTGGCTTTAAGACGAGTTCTCCCGCACAGCGGCAGGGGAGCAGCAGCGTACCATTTTATAAATAAGTCTGTATATTTTTTCACAATTTTTTGTAATGTTTTGAAAAGATAATGCTTTTACATTCATCTTAGGGATATGAGTGACAGAAAAAGATATACTGATGGTCACCCATCACTATCAGCAAGAATTTTATGGAAAATAACATTAGGATTCATGATGCTGCGGAGATATTATGTATTCATACAACATTTAAAAAAACTGTACGAAAGTTAGTTGTGCTTTTGGGCTAGGCCAAACCAAGAAAGTTGTTGCAACAAAAAAAATTTTTTTTTTTTTAGAGTTTTTTTTTCTTAACTTATTTTGCGAAATTGCAATTGTGCTGTCAGGTTGACTGGTTGATGAATGACGGCAAAAATAAAATAAAAAAACCATCTACCATATAATTAAATATTCAAAGTAGACTCCACGATAACTTAATTTCTAATTTAACTCAACCCCGTGATTAGCTCAAATTACATTGATTATTATTTCACTCGTGTCTCCTACGTACTGACAAAATAACACCGTAAAGGTGTATATAAATCATAACCTAAAACATATTCCACTCTTCAGTAAGTTGGATTGGATAATTACTTGATCAGAGCAACCTAAGCGTGCGTCGGGAGCCGACCCAAAAACACACCTCGACTAACTAACAACGAGCTCTTTTTGTGTTAATCACGGGGCACGACTTGCCACGGAGACTCACGCATAGAGAATCGTCTAGCTAGATGCCCCGGGCGTGCGCTCTAACCACAAGCCCTAGCCGCCGTCGAATAGAGACATTATAGTCAGCTTGCCAGAGAACATGGGCCCAGGTAGATTGATGATTACGATGTTATTAGTCTAATAAGATACACGACAGTTGGTGTACTATGGCGTGTACACTCGGAACAGAGGAAAACATGGCGGTATGGACAAGGTGAATTGGCGACAAGGTTTGCGAAATTGGCGACAAGGTTCGTGGGATTGGCGTAGGGCGAAATGTTTGATAATCGAAAGCTTGATGTCAAAATTCTATTGCTTAGTGAAATAGATTTTTGCACTCTTGGTAAGTGACGGTCGGGGAAAGATCACTTTGTAGGTCTAACATGTTTGTGGATCTTTAAGCATAAGTAATTGATAATGTTTTTATTACACAAACTTGCTATTTTAAAAATCCAAACAGGCTTTTAATGTTAAGCATAAAGTAATTTAGTCCCTTTGTTTCTTATGAATGACCAGCAATAAAAAAGCTACATTAGTAGTATAAAATTTTTGGTTTTCCTACAAGTTGAAAATAGAAAAATAGTTCAACAACACTTGAAGTTTATTATTCCAATTTCAGGAAATAAATAAGTATTTTTTAGAATTAACTTATATTTTAAAAGAGTTCTAGGATTACGAAAACGTAGCCGTGAGTCTGAACAAGATTATCAACTTGCTAGGAGTGGTTGGTATCACAATATACGATGAAAAGAATCGATTTGTTTTAAAACATCGTGATCCGAAGAGCATTTTAATGAGTCACTCCGGTCGTGTCATCGAATTCAAAAACAGATAGAGTCATTATCCATGCACGGGTAGGTGGGACCACGCGGCAGTTCACCTACACACGTAATTCCTTCTAAAACACACCTAAAACTGCGCAGATAGCCTAGGTATACCGATCAAAGACGAGTGCAGCTGGATTGATTCGTAATTGTATAAAATTATGGGTTATAATATGATCACGTAGTGACTAGCATCGTATGGCGTACCATATTCAACTCTCGATCGATGGTCTGGCTAGATTCGATTCCACGTTCGATCGCACAAGGTGCATGATGAAGGCGGTCACCGGCGATGAGCTATGGTGTGGCGCGCGGTGCATGGCGCCTGTCTGTAGACTCGGTGCTTTGTCCTCTCGGAAGATTCTTTGATCCTCAAGTAAGGGATTTCAGTCAATAAGAGTTGATAAGATTTTATGGTAGGGATTTATCTGTGTCAATATTGATTAACCTATTCTTGATTAGTTTGTGATATGTAACAGAGCAGTGGTTTGACATTGGACATATGGTTTGATTTCACTGAACAAAGAGTGATTAGGGGAGAGCTGACAGAAGAATGAAAAGACACATGAATGAATACCAAGTACCTACCTGCAGTGTGAATGAGTAAACAAGTCTTCGTAGGTATCCCTCGATATCTATTTTCGGTAGCTTCTTTATTTTTCGACAGGCAAAGTGAAAAATACAGAAAATCTTCAGGAAAACATTACAAATCTTATGCGTGAAGGAGGCCTCTAGTTGGCTTTAGGAGTCCTAGGCTCATGCATAAGTCCTTAGTTAGGAATAGCCCGTCCGACGGTCCAAGCTATCAAGTAAATATTGGTCACCCACCCAGTATTATATCCAGCGCGCAGAAATAGCACCAGTAATGCCAACGCCCTTCCTTCCACCGTCAGTTTGAAAATAGAGTCGTTTAGCATTGTCACATATTTCAATGGAAGCGTGTAACATAAAATTGCAAATAATATGAATATGACAAGCAAAATATGAAAATATGAAAATCAAGAATTAAGATTGATTAAAAAAGATGAAGACGTTGTACCCATCAAACTCTGGACCACATCTATGCCCCCTATTTCGCAGTTCTGCACGCCACTGTGAGGACCACGGCTTGTGCCTGTGTGGCGCGAATCGCACACCGACGGCGCTTTCGGCTGCACACGACGCTGCGCGAATTACCTCCGCTGCGCAATGGGGACCTCCTTGTTTTGCCGGGCCGCCGTGCGCAGGGGCGAGCAACGATCCGGCCCCGGACTCAGCCCCGAACCCGGTACCGGGCGCAGCCGAGCGTAATTTATGTGAGACACCTGCCTTTGTTGGAGGTAAGAAAATCGTGAATGATTTACGCTGAAGCTAGCATGGCTGGTCATCGCGGTTCGAAATTAGGAAAGTCACTTTCTTGTGATAGCTACGACGCATGGTTTTATGATGAATTGATGGAGCATGTATGTAATTCACCATAATTTCTGCATTGGAATCTTGACTTTAGAAATTTGTCATGATGACTCTATCTATAAAGCGTCATAAAATTGTCTTGTTACCCAAGTTTGCACCGTTTTTGTCGGTAATTTTCGTACTGTCATTTTAAGTGCTTAATTTGGCCTCGCAGTACAATCATCACATTTTATTGATTATTGCTATCAATTGTGGACCCATTCGAACACAAATAAGTATACACTTCCATCTCTTAGTCATTTTATTCAAGCTGAGAAAAGATTTTTATAAACTATCACTTAGATCAAGTTGTGAAAATATTTGTTGAGTGGGCAACAAACGCCGTCGGTGTATATCTTCAAGCCGCGGAATGTATTTCAATGAAAGGTTCGATCAGAAAGCGAGCTCACTTCTTCGGTCTCACGGAACGGAACGGCACGAAACGTCACGGAACGAGGGACGCATGTACCGACAGCGGCGGTCATCACGCATCCTGATGCACTTAAGTGGTGCTAGAGCGAGCGAGACAAAATACCCCGGGTCCGCACCGTCGGCACCGTACATAATAATTACCAATGATTACTCAATCAAGAATGAAGGATTGCGGTAAACTCAAAGACAGCCAGCATCATCCTGAGCGCCATCCTCATCACAGCTTTTGTAATAGAGACTTCACACTACGATGGGCCGATGGCTCAAGTCCTTAGAACCATCAAATCATTTTCAATCCTTCGATACCACGCGCGGTTTTTTTGTTGAAGAACAATACCTACGTTTTGCTTTCCCACGAACAAATCGCTTATGGTCTTTGGGCGCTACCCAAAGATGCACCATGACCCAATGTCACATGATACGAACTGATGAATACTAAACCGTCAATCCCAAAAACCGGATCAAACAAATATTTAAACGTGTCCTTTCTTTGTGACGGCATACACAGAAATATTATTCATCGACCCACAATTGAAAAAAGAAGAGACACCGCCTCGATTGCAGACTTAAAATTTTCCTTAGTTTGCCTCTATTCCCTGAGCGCATCGAATTTGTATCACGCGAGGAATTCAGTGCAGCTAGGCCTTAAAGACCTGGGAGAAGGTGTTAATCATCTTCACAGGTATTTCTTGTGGTTTCGGGCTCGTTAGCGATAGGAATGCTCGTCTCAGTCTTGTCGACACCCTAGCTAGCACCCGAGGGCGTCCGCGCTGCGCACACCTTTGGCTGCGCGCACGCCTAGCTGCGCACCTATTTACACTTCAGGTATAATAAGTAATTGATCAGTGAGAAGCACAATGTCTTAAGTATGCGGCAAAATGAAAGGCGAGGTGGATTCTACCTAGCACTATCCTCGGGGGTAAAATTAAATTGAAAATATTCTATCAAGGTATGTTTGTAGCTCGCGATCAAGACCACCACGGATCTATCATGTTTTCGAGCTGAGTCTAATCAGTAGTTACAAGTGAATTGTTCACCTTTTCTGTGAGTAAGCTTTAGGAATAATTAATGTGTGGGTAGGTTTCACAGACTTCCTGTCCTGCATTTGCGGTTTTTAAACTTATACATACTTAAATTTTAACGACGTACCGTTGATGACCAATGAAATACCTACATTTTTATCTTGCCTTGCCTCAATTTCTTGACATCTCAACGCAGAATACGCTTTCTCAAGATGGCAATGGCTGCTGGCTCCGCGAATCAATGTGCCAAAATAGCAAGAGCAAAATGTTGCCTACTGGGAATATCGATGAGCAGAGGGTGTAATCAGTCCAGGAAAAGATACTCAACAATATATGATGAGTAAATCAAATCCTCATTCGAAAACTTCAGCGTAAAGCGACCAAAAGGTGATAAATAAATTATTGGTTTAATATGAAACGTGCGCAAGTTGGTTCACATGCAGCGGCCAAATCACGACGATTGTGGGTTCTGGAACAGCATCCTTGTTCACATTCTCTCCATAAATTCGTCACGTCCCGTTCCCAATAACAGTCAGCGTTTTCGTTCACGATTGAAATCATTTCAAAAACAAGTATTTCTAGAATTTGTTCGTAAAAGGTATTCACTAATGAGGACTTTGTAAAGAAAAACAATGGCCATGTAGAATGTTGAACAACATTATCTTGAACACAATGATCTCATTATTTGGCGGGACCTTCTTACTATGTTTGATGTCCATTCCTCTAGCTGACAATGATCGATTATCGTTCGCGACACCAGACGTATCGAATGTCGATCGCTGTTTCCTACTTTTATGTCGTTGCTGTTGGCGTGCTGTGAGCGGGCTATGTGACGTCATATCGATCACTAGGTTCGCCTCTGAAAGTCGAAATTGAAATCGACTTCGAAACACTATCGTGAAACAGAATCGACATGAATGAATTGGACTTTTTACCTCCCTTTGCCCTGACACTCTACAATATCTTTACACGACCTTTCTTGATTAAATCTTCGGGTAAAAACAACTAAAAAAAATAACAAAAAAATAACTGAAGAAATATCTTCAACGTTTCCCATGTTTTCTTTTCAACCACCCCTAGCATTTAGTCAAATTAGTTAACATCTCATATGTTCTAAACGCGGGTTAGTCACCGGAAGACGTGCGACGCCGCCTCGAGTAACAGAATGTCCAACAGATGTGCGTTTCATTCGAGAAACAAATCACGCGTGATGATGCAGCTAGCGTTTCACGACACGAAATCAACGTATCGCGTTTCCGAAAGCAAATGTGTGCTCGTGGCGGCGTCGGTTCCGTGGCATCGCGGCGTCGGCGTCGGCAGCGCTGCGGTGGGGTACGTGGTGGCTAAAACAACGCTGGTTTAAACATGAGCACGCCATGGTGGAGTCCAGGCGATTGCGCCACGGTTATTTTAACATAACGAGCCATTAGAACCGAATGATGGAAGGCCAAATCTACTGACATTGATTGATGCAGCATCAATCAAAGGTCGAACACATTTCTGCTGCGTTTCGTTTTGATGGAATGGAATTGTTTTGTGTGTGTAGATAGCTCTTCATCTATTTTTACGTCTCCCGAAGATAATAGCAATAGGCATCGCAAGTTGCCTATCGCACAGATATATCGGTACGGTATAAGGTTAGGTAATTCTAGGTGTATTAATGATTTTTATTGTATACGGAAGATTCGCTGTTATTTATTTTAGGCAGAAGAAATATCAGAGGTGGCTTAATTTTGTTTGAGGCAATAGTCAAAGCTCAGGTGGATTATTTTGTTATGCTAGTGTTAGGTAAGGTATCATGGACTTCGGAAATGGAATTGTTTAGTGTATGGGCTAATTCTTCTTTAACTACGCCTGAGAATATAGCCCCAATTCACCGCTTATTTTAGACTTAATTTAGATTAATTTAGATTAGTACCACGTCCACAAGATTTACAGTCACCGCGACATTGTCGCGAATGATGATCGCAAAAGGTACGCAGAATCATAACCCAATCACGGTTGCCAAGTTTTCCAAAAAAACACGTGACGTGTGAAAATGCTCCGTATATATTTTAATCCCACACGTATAGCTGCTCACTTTAATACGATGGATGCCAAAAGTAGAATGTGCCCCTTAACACAAGAAGCATTCACGTGTGCTCTGCAGAGATAGGCATTGCCGTCGCATTTCAATGGTGGCGTCGAGCATTGTTCCGAAGGCGTCGCGACGCTAGGTGATAATAGAAGGCAGTGAATGAGAACATTATAATTATTTGTGTAAGAGGGGATTGTTTCGCGTGCGAATTTACGCGCTAGGTCCCTTGCGGAGCGGGCGTTCATCCGGCTAACACGTTATTTTGGCAAATAGAAAATGCATGCACTCAATGCATTGCAGATATTTTTTCTGTGTTTTGTTTGATTTCTAAACAAATGTGCAGAGTGCACGGCTTCGAATTTTTGCTTGACAATCTATTGTCAGTAGTCATCGTGTTTCGATGCAGGAGAATATAGAAAATGGCAAAATAATCTGAGATAGGAAATTGATGTTTTTGTATGGTGTCTGTTTCATCGCGTTATAATGAAAGTTTATTTGATTTATTCATTTTTATCTTAGTTTTAATTGATACAGAACCCTCATAAGTTATGTGACCCGTTATGTTAGGTACAATTGAAGCCCTTTTCGTATTTGTTTGTTGTTTCGTAAGAACTCATAGTTAGGTCAAATTTCGAAAAACACATGTCGTAAATTTGATAAAATTAAAGTTTATTGCCCCTAAGTTATATTACCTGTAAATTCTTTGGAAACTGGCAGAAATCTACAAACTCATCGACGCAACACAATTCAAAATTAATTAGCACATTTCTAATTGTATAGTTCCAGTTTATGTACAAACAATTTTTGAAAAGTGTCATTTGTTTCTAGTTTGATAATTATGGCTATGGACTGTGCATACCATAATCTCAGAAATTCTCAAAATTGTATAAAAAACATTGCGCCTAACAGTGTCAAGCAAGATAACTCCTAGCTGAATAAACTCGAATTATGCAATAATTTCAAAAACGTGAATTGAATCCATGATTCCTATAAAGACTACAACGATCAAGGAGAGAGTTAAACGTTAAGCCTATAATTTCGGGTCTAAGCGTCCTTCAGCTATGATAATTGTCACCCAAGGCTTTAAAACACACGTCTGGTCTACAGGTTAATAACGGATACTGTTACACCTCGACAATATGACGACTTAAGTCATATCAAGAGAGGATTATTAAGGTATTTGCATCTCATTACCTACCAACCCCTGTCGCAGAGTGGCATGTGGAGATAGCCAAGCATTGGATCATACTTAACTCATAAGAGTCCAACTTGATACTAGGACACTGATCAACAACAAACGAGGGGCAATGACGCTTTTCTGCAGAGTTGCTTTTTAGGAAAATGTGTTTATGTATATATATATATATATATATAATAAGAGATATGAAACAATTTACTGTGAAACTAATTGCCGGCGATGTCGAGTTAGCGAAGTGCAAAAAGTCGCAGTGCTGTGAAATGAGCGATGCCAAAAGACCGCTAACTCTCGCGTGGGTGGGGTGGGGTGGGTGCTGGGGGTGCAACGAGCTTACGAGTGCTGGCTCAGAGTTGGGGATGCTGCGTTCCGTGCGCTAGTTCAATGCCGCAGAGCAGGAAATTGAAATTTGTCTCAACGATCGAGGATACTGGAGAGCGTGATCGCGGCAGAGAATTGAAAAGTCAGTGGGAATCAAAGTAGATTCACATAGGTTGCTTTTCTAATAAACACAAGTTATTTTTTTTTTTATGATACTCTCTTTAGAAATGTGATAACTAATCAACTCGCACAATTTTTATGAGAATTGCTGGAAATAAACTCTTCACAAACAAGTTTAATCTGAGGCAATTTCAAAGAAAACTTCTTAAATCTTTAATAATTAGAGAAAAATGAAAATCCGGAAAAATACGATATTTTGCTTTTTACTTCCGAGAAAACGTAATATTACACTTGAACGCTTTTTTCGAATGAAAAAACACGATATTTTTTCATTATTATATCGAAAAGTGTATAGGGGTTGTAAAAAGTAGCCACACTTCCATCTCAATATCAGTGTGAACTGAACAGCTGGTTTCTATAGGTAGCACGTGTGTGGATAAATCACACGTGTGTGTTTATGTGGCGCTACGATCTTCCCGAAGCACGTGCACGTGCGATATAAATCTAAACGCGGCCAACACGTGGCAGAAGATGGCTCTGGTTGGCGATCTCAGGTGACAGAGAACTGCCACATTGCAATTTTGTTTGTCTCCAAATGTTTTTATTTTATAAGCTTTTCGTGTTTCCATTTAATTATATGTGACAAAAACAGGAACGGTCGAAGTAGAATCTGTATGCTTTCACTTCAGAGTCAAATCAATTTACTTACTGGAGTTAAATCCAGATGACAAGTTAAAAAATGATCTCTGAATTGTCGATAATATGCCACCTTACAGACCGTCGTCACCAAAATCAGGTGATGACACTGTGTCGATAGCATCTGCCCCTCATTACAGTCATCAAAATCTAGGTGACGGTAATGTGCCACGTTGACAAACATCACCAGTTCCAAAAGGAGTTCTAACCAATCTTGTTGTGTAAACTAAAAGGTGCTACTAAAGAGCCATACCTACCCCCACGATGGCTAGCAGAGGGTGGTCATGGGCTCATGGCATCATATTTTGACATGAGATGGCACCTCCAACACCTCATCTTATCGCGTGACCTGTACATGGTTTTTAAATAAGTCTGAAAGTTTATTGTTATTTGCAATTCAAGAACTGCAAGATGGAATGCCATTATCAATGCAGCTAGAGAATTTGCAAATATGTACTTAAATATATAGCCAAAAAACATTATGGTTGCTTTACTGTAGGGCGTAGATTAAATATATACATTTATAAAACTGAAACTTTAACTGCAATAGGCAGGTCCGATAACTGGCTCCTGGAGAGCCACCTACAGCTCGGATAATGCAATATATTGCATCCATGCATTGAGAGTATATTTAGACACAGATTTTGAGGATTCTAATTTCGACACCATGACTCAAAAAGCCTTAAAGAGACCGGCTTGATTAGGACCCCTAGATTTTGAACCTCACTATTTGCACCATCGCAAGCGTGGCAATCCCTAGGACAAGGCACAAGACCACCTTGTTATCCATGTAGATACCGGATTCGGGTCCTGATCTCCACTATTTGCACCAATGCAAGCGTGGTCATCCCTCGCACAGCCACCCGGCGAAGTGGCACCCGTGCCCAGCTATGGGCCAGGCTGGCAACCTGATTTATCCTCTCATGACAAATGCGGTTATTGTTCCCCCCTTTGATTTATGATGGCGATCTCGATGGAATTGCGTCGCGGATTAAGCAACGCCCATATACCTTGCTTTTCCCTTCTGCTCGGATTATTGCCTTTTGCTAATCTACTGATAGATAATTGATGCGTATTCGTTCATGTGCCATTGAGCAATTTATAATGATCAATTCGGTTTGCTGGATATTTATTTACGTGTTTTATTTACCGTTTTGATAATTATGCAGTTAGATAGATATAACATTGGTCATTTAGGTACGAGTCATGTAACGAATAGTTCAATTGGTTCTTATCTGTGCGGGTAATGAGAGATAAATTACGCGAAACTGTAAGAATAGATATCACGACTGTACAATGCGACGTGGAGAACGAGAAATATGTTTTTCTTCTTTCCATTTTCAACGTTTAATTCATTGCAAGCATTTCATTGTTGCTGGGAAAACTCTGTTGAAAATGCTAATTAGCAGTCTCGTACGGCCAGATGCAATTGGACATAATTTAAGAGGCGAGCCGTCACCTGACCCGGAATTTTAATTCCGACCTCTCTGCCTCCAAGAGCGAACCCCATGTCGGAAATTAAAGGAATCACGAGCAAGGAGACATACACCCAGATAATCCCATTCATGCTACTTAATTAATTTTAATTATATTTACATTTTACACATAGCTCTATTTGTGCCTTTGTCTTTGTACGAATTCTAAAAAACGGTCTGGTTTTTCTGGATTTTTTGGGCTTATTAATTATTTGTTAATTTCCCGTTTCTTTCATTATTTTCTTTTGTGTAAGATAAAGGTCTGAACAATACTTGAGCACGAAAGAAATGTCTCTACTGAAATTGATACTAAAAACGGTACAATTTCTTTTCTTAGCGTTACGACATTCTCTCGTGATTCTACATTATTTCTAAATCGCACAGACATTCGGTTTCATTTTATATTAGTTATTGAAACTTTTGCTAGCGGTTCTTGTCCATCTAATTTTTTATTTTCACCGTATCTTTTGAAATGACGATGTTTAGGTGATTTTCGATAAATGTAGATCCAACTAATTAAGGATGCCAATTAGAAATACACAAAATATAGTTGATGGAAGATGAAGAGAAGTGACAAAAGAAAATTACAACAACAACAAAAAGATTTTTAAATAAAGAAACGCATGTTCCCTTGATAGCACGCACACGAAAAGGAAATGGTAGGGACCTTTCCCGTTTAACCGGCTGGCTTATTGCATTCCCCATGACGGCACATTTCGCCAAGGAAATATATCGTAGCTATTTGCAACAAATGGCCGTCTTTTGTTATTTTAGAGGCGTAATTAAGGTTCATTTACACTTTACTGTTCTAATTGAAGGCAATTCCTGGTTCTCGTTTACGGGCGGCGAGGCCCAAAGAAACCGTGATGTCAACCTACGTTGCGTTACCGTGGAATGCTAAACGGTTGTTTTGCTCAACAGGGCAGGTACGACTCTTGCATTCTGTGCCTTGTAGTACGGCGTTCTTTCATAGTTACATAAATTATGCAAGGCTGCAATTAAAACAAAACCGGCGTTTTGGGAGATGGAAATATGTGTAGCGTGCTAGTTGAGTGGATTTTAATCTGCTATGATAATTAAAAATATAGAAATGATGTCGACGAGGCGCAAGGGAAAAGATACTGAATGGAAAATTATTTAATCTTGAAGATTTTTTTTTTTAAGTTTGGCGGTTTTTGTGTGAAAATATAGTAAAGAGAAGTCAAACAACGGTTTTTTTTTACTTGGTTTTCCTCGTTCTGCTAAAGTTTCTTATTGCGTTGAAGGACGAGCGTTCCTGTCGGTTCTTGAGCTAAAGTTAGTTAGGTAAGCTGGTATTACATACATCTGAAAGTCCAGACTTATCTGATGTATATCATTAATATGAGGTAACACATGTCAATACATTCCAATTAAAATGTAAAAAGTGGTCAAAAGTAAAAAAAAATTGCAAAAAAAAGCAAAATGAAAGTAAAATGAAAAAAAAACTTACGCGAAGGCGTCATTAAGTCTTTACAAAGAAACCGAGGGTACGCTGTCTTGCAGTGTATAATAATGGTAACAATTACCTACCCACAATCACGTTGTTGGTCGTAAATGAGATATCTGATCTGCAGAGACAAAGGCAAAAAAAAACTTACCTAACATCAAATTATAGTTCGACAATAGAGCTTACCGCCTGTTAGTTTAAGAAATACTTTTGTATTACTTTACTTGCAGTTCTTCACTGGAGCTTATTCGCCTCCTAAAACTTAGTTTAGTCACTCTTTGTTAATTCTTGTTTGCCCTCATCTACCTAAATATACGGATGAATAAATATCCTCGTACACCAGCTAGCTTTGTTTCAAATATATACCTTTTGATATCGTTTCCTTTTAAAACTTTCATCTTTAATGGATAACGCAAACATGGTTCATAACCCAGATTCTGTAGCACACTGATATTTGCTATTCGATTTAGTTTTATATAAATATTCAGAGTAGTTTCATATATATCCTAATGCACGTTATGCCAGGCATATATATATACATACACCAGAACTGCGGTCTACACACTTTGAATGATCGTGGTCTCTATTGCCAACTCTCCCCAATGACTAACTTATACGCGATGTGCAGTATAAAGTATTTGGTTCCACTTCCCCGTGGTTGGGGGTTGGTATTACGTATGCAAAAACAGAGGATAAAGTTTTGACTTCAGCGCATTGCAATGCCACAATATGGTAAATCTATAGGATGATTGAGAAGTGTTGGATACAACCACAAAATGGGGTGATAAAATAGGGAAGATTTTTTGTGTGAAGATGAGATTTTTTTTTAGTAGTATAGAAAATCATGGGACTAATTGAAAATCAAATTATTACTCCAGTACAATGTTCTTGATACGTGAGTTAAAATATAGTGCTGAAATTTAAACGTCGGAAATAAAAACATTTTCACAACTCTTTTTTAAAAGAAGAAAAGTGAAGAAAAGTGACAATTGTGTTAACTTTTCCCGAAAAATTGCTTGAAGATTTAAATAAATTGCACCACACAGAAAAATTAACGCGGCGAACGTAATTCAATTTAAAACATTCGTTAAAGAAAACCGCCATTTTAATTATAACACAAAACGATTTATCAAGCAAACATTTTTAATCAGCAAAATTAAAAATTAAAAATTATTAAACACATCCAAAAAATACGAATCGCCGTATGGTTTTCGGACAGCGTCACTTCAAGTAACGTTTCAATCCAAACACCGCACCATTGTTTCTCTAATTACCACAGAAAATTACCGAACAATCATTCGAAGAACGCCGACCAAAAAAATCAATACTGTCATCGTAGACTTTCCCATGAATTACCTTCACCGGTAACACCTTTTCCTCATCCTATTGTTGCGTTTGTCAAGCGTGCTGCGATGATTGGGCAACGATTGGCCAGCGATAGGGCCCACTGCGTTACGGGCAGGGACACGCAGCTCGCAAAGCTAATAGGGGGCACGGGCGTGGTACATGGAGCACAATGATGCTTTGCACTGACGAACACGAAAGAGGACGATATCTCGGTACTTTGTACTAGGAAGCAATTTAAATACACCACAGGACACTTGAATCAAAGCGTCAAGGTTGAGCATTCGATTCTTGAGACGTGGGCTTTGGTTTTAACAGTCTATTTTATTTTTTAAGACAAGTTCTCAAGTAATGCGCTACGTGAATTTGTAAAAAGAAATTGCTTTTTCTATGAACGTGACGTGAGAGTGACGATAGATTTTCTTTCCAAGCTGTAAATCAAAGCGTGTAAGCTGTGTTACTTTATTTTACAAAGAAAATATTTTTTTATAGTAGGTACGCACAATCTTGAAAACTGTTGAATTCTTTGATGTCTTCATTTTTAGTAAAAATTACAATTTCGATGAAATTCATTGCTCATTCACCACAGGCTGTATGTAGAACCATTGTATAAAACCAATGGATTCCCATGTAGAACCATTGATTTTATAGGTATAGTCAGAGGGCCAGCGTTAAAGATAAGATTTCTGCTGATGCTACTTGCTACTTGGTAAGGGTAGTTGCCACACTATTGCACATGTGGCCGTCTTTTTTAACGAATGTCTGCAAATAAATAATTACTACTCAAAATATCAACCGTTGAGATCAGCATAAATAACTATTCATTGAGCGTAAACCAGTCTCAATTGCGAGTAACCGGAGTGAAAATAACAACTATTTCTTAAACCTTAAAACGAAGGTAAATCCACCTAGTAGCATCCTCCATTTTTGTCGTTAAAGTAGTGCTTTGGCGGCAAATTTTTGCGAAGACAGTTTACCATTAGCGCTAAGGTAATACGGTAGAACTAAGTTAATTCTGGACACCCCTAAACCCAACCTATTCACCACCCATCTCGTCATCCTTGTCTTTGCAATATTGGACTTTAGTTAAGCACATTATTTGTATGCTAAGTCTGGGTCACATCACACTCAAATAAACCGCCCCAGAATCCCAATAGCTTTGACGGAATGACATCTTAACCCTCGTTAATATTCTACGTCAACTCAGTTCGGTAGTCAGTAGTCAGTAGTCAGAAGTCAGTACTCGCTGAACTGGGTGACGAATGTCGTCGACAGATACGGCAAGACTCAAGCGATGAGGAGGAATGGATGAAACATCCCTTGAGGGAACGTAGGACCAGTGGTGTTTGTTTGACAGGAGATGCATTGCTACTGTCACCGCGAGTCCCTAGCATCCCTACTGTTTCAGACAAGATGAGTTAACTAGGACGTCAACGTGGTCTACCTCAATACTAAGTCTTTCCGATCTCTCCAGTGACCATCGATACTGCAACCTGACATGAAAGGTATATCGACTAGATCATTTTGTATCGTTTAAATAAGTCATGCGATTTCTTCGGTAAGGATGGGTCATAATCGAGGCATTTACGAAAATATGCTCACCATAACACGAGACATTTTCACACGATCTCTGGCCACGTTATACACCTTGCTCTAACCGATTGATGGATTTTTCACGTGGCTAAGACACTTTTCGGGCGATTTTGTGGGCGGAAAAAGGAAAGGGCGTCTCCCCTTTCGTCGTCACGAAGCATTTAGCTAGGGAGGTGCATTACCTTTTTCGTCTTCATTTCAAATTGCGATCTAACGTTTGGCCACGTCGACTTATATTAGCACTTTTATCATCGCTAGGCCGGCAGCTAGAGGATTAACAAATTAAACTCGGGAGTGTTGAGGTTTGGCGCGCTGGCGTTTAAATGGAACACTTTTCATTAGTACGATCGTCGCGGAGAGCTGTTTAATTTCGCGCTAAATACGCGAGAGTGCGAATCAATCTAGTGAAATCAGGAAAAACAACGCTCGAAGGAAATGGCTAGCACTTTCCATGAGTGAGCGTGTTTTCACAAATCGTAATCATAAGACACAATTTTAAACTATATACATTAATTAACGGCTAGCATGTATACGTTTTTAGTATCGTGAATTGAAATCTATGTATTTTAATGGTCTTTCTTGTTAAGTGGAGGTGCCAAGTTCATCTTGTAAAAGGGTGAGTTAATAGTTCCATGTTTTTACTAGATTATTATATTTTATTCACATGAAATTTATGTTCCGCGCCATTATTCACGCTTCTTTAATGTGTTATAATCTAAAATTGAAGCTAGCACATAATGAAGTAATTAATGCAAATCATAATTAAAGAGCATCCTTAACCAAAACGTAGCACGTACACCTAGCAGCGGACCAAAACGCAGGATGTATAATTCGGTGGCGGCAGACTGCGTAATAATGTCTTAATTGACTCACACGGTGCTAAGACCAGGCGAGTCAAGACTCGAGACAGCTCAGCGTCCAGAAGAATTGCAGGTTCCTTTGTTTCCTTTCGCCACGGAACGAGAAAAGAGGAAACCGGAAGTGAAGGATCAAACCTCGTGTCGTCGTCGGCGATACGTGTTTTGTTTCAAACTAGAATCGCCGAGCAATCGAGAGAGACGGAGAGAGTGTAATCATTGTAATTACTATTCTCATGTCTAATTCTATTCTCGTTGGTGATTGGCTGGCCGCCATTCGTTCAGCCCATTTAATAACGCTAGACGTCAGTCTGAAGGCAGCGACATGACGAGCGCCGCACTCTGCTGGCTGGTTAGCATTTTATAATGTCTTCATCATCTTCTTGTCAAGGTGCGTTCCCAATTTCCACGCTGCGGCAAAAGCTTGCCGAGAGAGTTCCACAGATAACCGCCGCTAGCGCTGCATTTAGAGTACCGGCTTTGCCATGGTACAGGCACTTCCATTAGGTGGACGCTGGTACTTACACGGTAGCACCATGGTACTGGTACCGCTGGTATTGGCGTAAGCAACCAGAGGCAGCGTTAGCAACCGCGAGCACTTCTGGGTCAGGTTCTCATAGGAGAATTTAATTTTAACCTGGAAATTTAAAAATGATCAGCCAATTACAAAAGGTATTTTCAGATTTTCAAGACTTGTTACCATATAGTGGTAACAAATTTACCACCAAATGTATGGAGGTAAAGTTGTATAACTCTACTTTTTGGCATGGTATTTACGGCACCGGATTCGCCTTGTGCTGGGACTAAATTTTACCGGTACCAATGCCGGCACCAGTATGAGTATAAATAACATTTTTGAATGTCAAACACCCCTTCTTTCTTTCTTCCTTCCTTTATTTCTTTCGTGTAAGCCACTGGTACATGTCGAACACAGTTTCAGTTTTGGCACAAAAACATCTACCACCTTAGCCAGCGTTTCGTTCATTATATGGTGCAGTACAGGGTTGGCGTTCTCATCATTGGCTCAATTCTCAAGGGAATGCACTCCACAACGCTAATCTTCTCAGAGACTGCAATGCAAATGATGTTAATTGATTGGATACCTTATCATGCACGCGATCCGGGACGGCTCACCTCTAAAATATTGTATACGATGGCATGGATCATGTTTATAGAGGGTAGGATTGATGGCATGTTGGCTTATATCTTAGAGCCATGCTATTATAACGTTATTTTTGGTACATGATTTAAAAACTTGGCTGTTTTTTTAGTCAGGCAACGAGAAAAAAAAACAGTATCTGATAAGAACATAACAATACGATGTTTACCAATTATTAACATAATTACAAAATTGTAGTTAGATGAAGATAGCCAGGTAATGAAGACACTTCGCCGAATTCAACACGACATCTCTTAAGTACCCTTGTTAATAAAGTAAAATAATGTATTCATGAGATGGGAAAGATGCAAAAAAAAATGCGAATCCAATTATATCTAATATCTTTTATGATTACCTGTATTTTAATTTAAACGTCTAAGGTAATGGGTTGCAACGTGTTCGTGGATTCATGAGATGAGAGATTTGATTGAAAGTTTTTTTTTGTAATTGTGAAGACATTTCGATCACTTTTTGTGTGATAGTAATTAAAACATGTTAAATTTTTATTTTTTAGATCGGAAATATTTTCCCCGTTTCTTGAAGCGCCGTGGAGCTATCTACAATGAAATAAAAATTGTGTGCCAAAATTTTACTTTTACCTACCAGCTGCAGCGGCCTTTTGAGATACGATTTAGCGGAATTGAGATCTTCTAACGTAACTAGCCATTATCATAAAATAATGGATCAATCAGTAAAGTATCCTGCAGGACAACAATATTTTTTACACAGAAACATACCATTGTTTCAGCAATTTTTTGTCAGAAAACTGAACATCTCAATTCAAATATCCGACAAAAACACTGATCATAATCTCTCAGTATCGTGTCTCTTGCGTAGAGATAGCAATCACATAAGAACCCATGGTGTTTCTTGGTCAAGAAAAACGAAATAATGTCTTTATATGTTCTATAATCTGTCCTAAGCAGGTGTAGAAAGTTGGCGATTGAAGACAAATTGGATAGTTCTTATACCAAAAAAAATAGAACTACCGTGCGTTAAAAGATGGTTTTTGTCTGAGGTATAATTTTCCTTTAAATAAGACATCATCTTTATAGAGTCGAAAAATACCAAGGCTATCGAGATTCAAAGATACGCGAGTAATAAAATAGAGCCTCATTGAAAGTTCAACGGCGACGATAAGATGACACATTGCAGTGTTATTGGACAGGTAAAAGATTTGCATTGGTCATCGCATGCAATCACAACTGTTTGAGAGAAATTTTTTCGATCCTTAAGTGACAACGACTGGATTCTGAACGGTAATTTTCACTTAAATACAAGAGCAAAACGAGTGATCGTTTATATGCATTGACTCACAAAATAACACGATCAGATTGTCATCCATTGGTCATAGTGACTCATAAGTCTCAAATTGAGGCTAAATGACTGCTCCTGAGAATCATATCTCTGAAATCTGCTAAATAACTAGCGGTACACAGAAAGAGCAATCTCAGTGCTCAGTGAGCGTACAAGTTGGAATTGTATACCTACAGCCTCCCAAAAAACGTGTTCGCCGCTCGAATTAAAGAATATTATTAAAATCTCTGTGGCGTGGAACACAACACGAAACCTGTTTTCAAATTATTATTACATTTTTTTCGTGGACACAGTTTTTTTTTTTTTTTGGTAAAAAGTTGTACGATGTTCGATCGCAGATGAGTGGGTAACAGTCAGTTTTTGGTCGCTTCAGGCCAGCGCATGGCATCAATATGAGCCTTGTTATGCCGATAGTTTCTTCGTAATTCTAGTGATAGGCAAATGTGCCCAGCACGAGATGAATAATCAATTTTTCAAGATATTTCATATGTATTTTTGTTGCCTCTTAAATCCTTTGTTCAGTGCCAGAAAAGAAACATCTTTGCAAAATATAAATTTTTAGTTGCTTTCCGCTGATTCAAGAAACTTTTCATATAAGACGTGATGTCATAGAAGACAAGCGTATTGTTGGCAAATCCTGGGATAGTTGAACCCTCATAGCCTACATTTTCAAACCGTTCCCTGCGTCATTCCTGGATATGCCTTGTTTTCATCTGACCAAAACTACACGGACTGGTACATCAGAGCATCTCAGCTTATTACACGGGACCATGTTCATTTTCCTCTACAAACCCGGCCACGATGTTCACTCATACCATCAAAACAAAACAAAAAAACGCCTACATATACTCAGAACAGACCAGGAATAGACTCTTTCTACCCATCTTGCCGTCCAATTTGATACACAATTGAGCCCGCCATGTTACTGGAACTGCATAACACAACATTGAAACGAATAGCACGCATCTCGCGGGATTTAAACCATAGTTTATTCAATATTCATTCCAACAATTTGATTATCAAGCGTGCCTTCTGCCAGCCTAGCAGAGTTACACATAACACGGTCCTGGAGTTCCAGACAGACCTGACTGGTTGTCTAAACTTGATTTCTATGCCATACGCTTGTGCAAGACTTGTAAATATTTCACTGCATTCGCTAGCAATTCCTTGTTTTCATTCATGACGAACTGACAGATGTATAAACATCCAGGGAACTTGTGAAGAGTGCGGCAGACTGGCGGCTCTCGCAGAATGTTGGCATTTTGCATGCATAAAGCCATGATCTGCATTCGAGTGTGTGGGATCTGAATTAGAGATAGTTATTCTCCACAATGTGTGAATCAAATGGCAGCTCTGAAGGTTCTCTACACGCTATGCTGCTCATCAATCGGGGGGCATGTGTGGCAAAAAGTATGAATTTGAATTTTTTGTGCATGTAAATACGAGCTGCTAGTTGTGGTGGTTGTGTTTGGGAATAAATATTCTACCGATATTTACATAAACATTTTCTGGAATTTTTCGCAAATGAAAAAGTATGTGGTGTACATTTTGAAATTCGATAAAGTTGGAGGAAAATAAAAAAAAAATGTTTTTTTGTTTTGTTTTCGTTGTGAAAAACTGGAAAATTAAAAAGTACTTGTGAGCGTATTTAGATCATATTCTAAGTGGACCCCATCCCACCAGGATACACTTTTACACACCCCTGGAAGGTAAACTCCCTTCAAAATGCGCTCCTGTCTGAATTATAGTGGTCATAATAATTAGCAGAAGCCCAATTAAGATTAGTGCGCCGTAGCCTGCTCGGCCTTCTGTTCGCTTACTTGAAGCCGTATACCAATTAGAGGTAAATAATAATACCTACTAATTAACAAAGTTTATACTCTGACGTAACTTAAACGTCGAGTGGGATCAGACCAAGAAGGGAATCGAGACTGGAAGAGGAGATGAGGCGAGGAATTTCCCTCGGAAAGCTAAGTCATTGCACTGCCCGAGCCAGGAACTTCGAAGCACGAAGAGGGAAATTCACAAATAATTACAAACAATTTTTATCACTCCTCGCGCGACGTGGCGTCAAATTACTTAAAAAACTTCTCGGCGTTAGATCGATTTTTAATTAATTTATCTGTGAGTGCACTTTACTTTAAAAGCATTCTGTCAAATTAACGAACAAAAGGCGAAAAGAACATTATGCAGTATTAAAACGAATTAATTTTCTTTTTAGTTGTTTTTAAAATGAGTCCATATACAAAATTTCGATCAATCAAGAACAAAACGATCCACTTTTGATTTCGATAGTGGTCCGTTGATGGCAGTTTGACACTCCAACATATTGACGATGTCTTACGTTATAATTGCCTATTGTTTGTTGAGCTCAGAGGGCCCTAAATCTCAGTGGGTGGCCTTTTGTGGGGTCACCTGCGCACACCCTACGGGTCAGCGTCGGCGATTCACGCTGGGGGCTCTTAGGGTCAACGCGGCGCCCAATTATAGCGACCCCGGTCTGTAAATCAGACGATCATGAATTAAGACAGTTTTATCGGCGGGAGAACACGAGTGTTTAGGAGCGTGTAACAGCTCGGGTTCGCCTAGATCCTTGCAAAAGATAATTAAGGACATCTTTTGATGACATGCGCGATGATGAATTATAATATTCCTTGTGATTCGCACAATTTACTACATGGCGTCATAGAAATCTTAGATGAGATTTTGAACCTGGAGGTAACAGACCTAAAAATATGGACATTTTGGAAGACATCAGGAAGACTGTAAAGAGAATTAACTCAAAAAATTTAACAGCTGCGTTTTAGTCACTTTAAATGTAGAGAACCCCCAAAGTTTTGCGTATCTTTATCACATAAAATTCTTGTCCATTGTCTGTTAATTCAAACCGTTAAAAATCTGTCTCGAAAAGTTTCATATTTCTTGACAATCCGAGTGTACCACGACATTGACCAAACGGCGAAAGGAAGAGACAGTGACTTCTATGTAAGATGAGTAGTCCAGACAGATTCACCCTTAGATTAAAAGGGAAGAGTCATCCATCTTTTATCACGGTAAACTTAGGGGTGTGGGTGAGGAACGGGGGGGGGGGGGGGGGGGGGCGAAGTGGATGATTGAGTGTGAGGTAATAGGATTTGACGGAGAGAATCGAACCTTGAAAGAGCCACCCGAGTGATCGACGGGGGTGGGTGGGGGTGGGGGCATAGGGGTGCACGGCCTTCTATGCAGGCTCTCTAGGTGTTTTCGAATACGTGCGAATAGTGTGTGGTCTATCAAAGGGTTAAATGAACCCATTAGTGCTTTCACTAGGAGCTATATTATGTGAAGCGGTAGCAGCAGCAGCCATTCAATGGTGTTTGCTGCGGGAAAGATACACGGGATCCAGTTTTGTATGGATACGAGTGCGAGCATCAACCGTGAACGCGATAGGGCAGGGTGCGTTGCGTTGCGTTGCGTTGCGTTGCGTTGCGTTGCGTTGCGTTGCGAAACTGAGCTGAAAATTTTTACCAACACTTTTCAACACATGCTTTGCTATTTTTATTTTCAGACTTTCACGTTCGTCGATGTGGTGAGATTGAAATACATTTTTTTTTTTTTTTTTTTTTTTTTGCTAGTTTAGAACGGCACTAGAATTGAAAACAAATTGCATCTGAGAAGTTCCAGGCAGATTTCGGGGGAAAGGAATCGAAGGCGCTTTCTTTGTTTAGCATTTGAATTTTCTCAAAATTTGAGTGGGAAACTCGACACTTCCTGCTGCTTTCTTGTCTTCTTCACAAGACAGAGATTTGTTTTTAGTAATTTTATTTTTCAGAGAGAAAAATGTGTTTTTCTGCCTAGAAATATGCATAATCTTATAATTTCTTATTCAGTTTCTCGTTCTCTGCTCAATAGTCCAGTTCGTGTACTGGAAGAGCTGATGAGCCTAGCAAAGTAAGGGCAAACGATTGCAGGCCAGCTTCAAGTCGAAATTAACTTTTGACTTTCGAAGCGTTTCAGTCATTAGTCTCTTTTGAAAATGCAACAAGAAGAAAATGATTGAATCGCTTCAGAAGGTGAGGTTGTAGGTGCTACAAACACTTCATACGACTGAATCGAATAACCACTCTCAAATGTGTTTGATGGTTTTTAAGAATTTGACTCTTAGCCGGCTATCTTAATGATTATTGATTGATACTAGAGACTATATATAAACAAAGTTATACGTCAAAACCACGCCCTTGGATTTGATTGTTTGGTGGGGCAATATAATTTGGAAAGAGAGATGGAAACATGTTTTCTACAAGAGAGACAAAGAGGTTTGAATCTATATACCGGTCAAAGCTATACACCAGTTTGTTAGTTTATATCGGCGCCGTATCTTTTATGAATAATTTAGCACTTCGATAGCGGGATACTATTTTGAATTTGGGTGGTGTGACATATTGATGGGTGTAACTGCGGACATTTTAAATAGTTGTAGTGGAATCCTGCTGTTAATTGTACTAACAGGTTAAATGCTTGATAATTGAGCATAGCATGCAGTGTGTTTTGAATTATTGTTGTTTTGCATACCAATTCAATACATCAATTTCGAGGAAATCGACTTCAAGAGGAGCATTGGTAACACTCAGGATAGCTGCACTCTGCAAATGCATCGAGAAGCTGCACATAGCTGCCCTTCATAGTCATCCATATACACCAAACCCAATCTACTCTTGATCCGAAACCAATTTCACCAGATTCATAAGCAATTGACATACTAATTAATTTTAAGATTAATTAATTACGATGACGACATATAGGCTAGATATTCAGCACACAAGTTTCCCGGTAAAATCAATTCAACGTTTAAATTGTTATAGCGCTTTCAGTTTCCATGGCCTTGCGTGAAGAAGGGGGTGCTCTCACTACTGGCAACTATGTCGAATCTATGTGTAAGACCTTTTAACATCACTCACTCGCGGGGGGTTTCAGTCTCTTATAATTGCATTCTATTCCCTTTGTTCTTATATTCGTCGATCTTCTCCTTGTCTATAGCTCATTGGCATTCTCTACTTCGTTGTTTTAATGTTACTTATAGTTTTACTCGTCCTTCCGTGGCAGGACGGGCTGGGCCGAAGCGAGCGACTCTCTTTTGCCTCTTTGAAGCGTTCCGACGCCCTCTAGAAGTCGATGCTACCGACTACCGAGAGAATAGATTTGTCCTTTGATAGAGTAGAGTATGTTTAAATAATTAAAGTATGTTTTTGAAGCGATGCTTCTCTTCTTTGTAAATATGGCTTTTGGGTCTTGAGATGATTTTTTTCAACAAAAGTCTCTTTTACGTGTTGTAAAAAAAAATTTTTGGGGACATTTGAACGTCTTATTTCAGATCTGTACTTTGTCATTGTTAGAAAATGTTACTGAGTTGTCCGATTTGATTAGAAATACTTGTTTCTGACTTTTTTTCAAAGTTTTAATCTAGGAAATGCTAGAATTTCAGAAATAACATTAAATAGTTTCGGTAAAACACTTAAAAGATCGAATGCTATTTGAATCAGGTAGAGAGGACACGGACATTAAAAAGTTCAACTCGATTCTGGAGAGTTCAGACCAAGTCAAAATGCGAAACACATAAAATTGAATGATCTTTTCTGTAACCGGTCACGACTGTCGATATATTGATAAAACCAGTTCGCGGCTATAAAATTACTGTTGATCGCACAAATGATTGACCTATTGATTAAAGCAAGATCAAAACAAGATTGAGTTACCGAGCAGTGATTGTCCTATCTCGCTTATTCCTATTTTGTTCTCAGCAGATCGAGTAGTGAAGAGGCGCTGATGGGCATTGGGTTGTATCTCTCCTGTTGTGCTAGCTTGAACTCTGTTTTAGATTGACGTGCTGCAATCGAGAAATTAAAAACTATGTTGCCTTAAATATGTCGGTAGTATGTAGAATGCTATAGGTCAAATGTACGTCGTGGCTTAACCAGCAACATCTCGCTCATGGGCTTACAGCATAAAAATAATAAAATATATTACGCTTGATCTCGAAATATTTTCTTTTGCATGGCTAACTGTGCGTATTACTTTTCATTACTCATTTTATTTAAGCTTTATTGCACCGAGTTGGTGGATAATTCAGAAAAACGAGAGTAATTACTGTTTAACTCTATAAAAAAGTACGCAAACTGTTTTAACTTATAGCGAAACAAAGAAGTTGTTTTCAAGAAAAGAATGCTCGCAGTCAAAGTCGTCAGTTCATTTATCAAATTAGTTGTTTTATCTGGCAGTAAATTGTGAATTATAGTCTTTAGTCTTGGAAGTTTATTTTGTTTTCTTTTACTTGAACGCTGTCTGAAAGTTTTCCTTGCAATGTGGGTTGATTGTGTTTTTAACTTGCTCCTCGGCTGCATTCTTTAACGCCACTAACTCAATTTGCAACCCGCTGCGCTAGCAAGGGGACCAGAGTGCAGTGCCATGCTGCCTGGGCTAGCTCGTTGTTATGCCATTACCATGGTTAGAGAAGAAACAAACTACATTATTTCACAAATACGTGGAATAAAGACAATGTATTATAAAAGCTGACAAACCAAAAAGGTTATTACGAACAAACCAGGACTCTCCAGAGTGGACATTTAGATGAGAATAAAGTCGAAGGGAGAAAATGCGGTCCCAAGGTACACCACATCTGTTGGTGATCATCAGACAATCCAATTTCAAATAATACGCTTCAGCTGACCTTTTTTATTTGCAAAAAATTATACGACCTGCAAAAACTCCTGATTTGTTAGCTGGAATACAAATACAACGGCAATTTCATATAGAGGAAAGTTTGATAATAAAACAATCCAACGGGAGAAAAGAGTTTCCTGTCATCGGTCATCTTCTTTTATACGCTGATGCAATACTAAAAACTTGTTCCCATAGCAATATCAACGTGTCATAAGAAATTGCAATTCGTTTTTTTTCCGCTAGTTTCTTACCGAAATTCGTAAAGCAATTTTGACAATTCCCGTATTATACTGGTCCGTCCACACCATCCACAACGTAACAATGAAACATGTCCCATACCGAGTGTGCACGACACCGATGTTTACCCGCATTGTCCCGAAAACTAGTCCTAAACTCCCAGGAATTAGATGTGGTCTCCAGGGGATGTTAAGCCAGATCCAAGACATCGTATATGACACTAGTATCTTACATAGAAAGTAGTTCATCTGGAACCGATTGGCGTCAGGAGCGTGACAGACGCGTTGCCCTCCCATAGTGTTAGAGCCCCCTAAGCTTGTACGACCATCTCACCTGGGACGCGAACCTTACCTTGCCAGACCAAACAACAAATCTTACAAATTCACAAATCTTAGAATCTGCCAGCTTGTGTTGTTTTTAATTACGTGGGCATAAATCAGTTCCCGAGTGCAAATTGCGGATCTAATTTCTTTCATTTGATTCCTTTGTAAAAGTTTCCCGGCGTGTCGTTTTTAAATGCACTTTGCATTTTGTGAATTACAGATTGAGAACTGTGTGACGGGTAGGGTTCAATGATTTTTTGGTTCAATGATACTAGTTGAGAATTACAGTTCGTATGGTCAAGCTGCAACATTGTTGCTAGAGCTGTAAGAAACTGTAAGATCTATCTGCAGATTAGGGCATCTCCCCTCTAAAGTCCTCACATATATTTTTAATCAATGCCGAACCTAATCGTGTTAACAAGAAAGACGGTGCGTTCATCTAAACAATTTTCGAGTTTAAAAAAACGAATGTCGATCTGTTTTTACTCTAACAGGCCCGTTGAGCTACCTTACTTAGAATAAAAGCACAATACACAGAATTGGAATACAACAAAATACTCTGGTACACCGAACTTCTGCTGATTATTGCTTAAGATTCGATCAACAGATATATTTTATCGAAGGCACATTTCACGACCTTTTCGTATCCCCATGTAAAGAATTTAACTTCCAAAGACGGTATGCAATCTTATTAGAAAATAATCTAAATTGAGATCATCGCATCGAGTTTGTCAATGATTTACCTAAGTAATAAAGTACACGGACAGTTGAAAAGATTACTCAGGTAGCACGGTCTTTGGCCCATGGTTTATGGGTCAGGAGTGGTCGTACAAATATTCCAAGTTCTTCATCAACCTTATTGTGTACGGGAGGAGCTAAACGTCTCGTAGCAAGCTAGTTTTCAACATGGTGGTCTATATTTTTAACTCACTATCAAATGCTAGTGTTAAGAAAGAGTTTATGACTTTTTTTAGAGAAATATGAGTAACGTGGTGTTAGCACAACGCCTCTTGGTGCAAAGGGGCGTAGCGGCTACCTGAGTTAGTGTAATTAGGTATTTGATAGATATATTACGGACACAATCTCATCGTTGTATCCTGATTACTGAAGGGTCAATTTAACCGCGACATGCTACTATGTTTTCGAATAAAAAAACGTCGGTACCTTTGTAGGCAATTACTGGAATAACCATGATGTAGGGCTCCTGTAAAAATCGATCTGTCTGTCGCTGCTTTTCCTGGAAATGCATTTATACTTACCTCCCACTGGACTATTTCATATCACAAAATATGGAATGCTGTTTGGCGTGTTAAAAAACGAATTGTCATTTCGAATTAGATTTGAAAAATATTCTATTTGGCATATTTGTAACTAATTGAACTGATATATACGACTAGCTATAAGCATTCGAAATCGTGTTTCATAAATCGTAGGTTTCCATCGTTTATTTACACAATTAAAGCGAGCAACCATGAAAAATATGTTTTTTTTTCATGGTTCTAATTTTTATTTTTGAAATAACATCCGAAGTTGAGCTATCCCCAATGATTGCATAGCAATTTGTTGCCATGTACTCTGCGCTAGAGAAACGTCTAGATGATTAGCATATTGACGAGCTAGGAAAATAGGAGAGGTACACCGAACGGTTTGGCGTGTTGGTAACACCGGTTCTCGTGAGATCACCGAAGTTAAGCAACACTGCGCTGGGTCAGGTATTGGATGGGTGACTATCATACACATTATCAGTTCTGTTCGGGAGAGAGGTTTGAGGGATGAAAGTTAGTACAGCAACTTCATTCGCCTTGCTTATCAACCTCTCGACGGCATGTATTTGTGGAGGAATCCTGCTGTTCGAGTTATACCGTCCTTCGGAAGGGACGTTATAAGCTAATGGTCCCCTTGGTGCTCTTTTACAGGAGTAGGCTACGTGCTGGCAACGAGTTTCCCCTCCTCCCTTCTAGGCTAAGTTAGGTAATCATCATCATCATCCTCATCACCATCCGCTCATTTACTGATGCCATTAGACAAGTGCCGCAGGGCTAGTTGTCAAAACAGTGCGTCGTTCAACACCACAAATCAACCAAACAGGATAGGTACGGCTAGCGTACGGCTAGTGAGTGGCGATCGCAGCTCAATACCTACCATACTTTTACTGACGTCACATTTCCTAGAGATTTTCAAGGAATTTCCACGATTGGTGGCTTTCTCTGTACTGAAATCAATGACAATAAAAATCGGAAAATCTACTCTGATCTCAATTCTTGTAAATGTTGGGTTGGTCACGTATAGAAATTACCCCTCCTAACGGAGTACGATTTTTCCAAGCATAAGTGGTGCTAGTGATTGTGGAAGTTGGGTTCAACTTTTGTCCGTGATAAGTACCAGACGGAGAAATGTGCAGCGACGAACCCGTTAAAGGCGACACAAGCGCTAGTCACAGCGTTGCAAAGGGAAACTGCGAAATTAGGTTATTTGCTTTGGTATGATTTCGGTTGCCGCTTGGCGTTTACGGTGGATTTTTGTAAGTCAGATTTCTTGAGGGATCTTCGCTACTCAAAGAAAAATAAATAAATTACTTGTCGAAAATAGATTGGATTCCCTGTTGCGAATTTAATTATATTGCAAAGATGATGAAATCTGTCGAATGAAGATTTCTCTAATCTGCACAGGCTCAAAAATGGGTATGGCTTGTTGCGTAGAAACTAACCGAAGATCTTTGGGACTGAATTATTTTTGTTTTGGTTTAACTTTATGTTCCCATTTTAACACCCGTTACTTCAATTGAATCAGATCCTTACATCTATGTAACTATTTAATTTAATTACTTACACAGACTTTGATTAGCAAAAGGAGCTAACATTTAAACCATGGTTTAATTAAATGAGTCAAATACTAACAATTTTGATAGAAGTTGAACGTGAATAGCGAGAAGCTATTGATACACAAATTATGTGGAGTTTCTGCTTTTCTATGCATTACCACTTCAAAGTGATGCTATTTAATTGAGGGTATCAACCATTTGTAGGGCTTGTTTTGATAAATTGTCTAGCTGCTGTACAGTAAAAATAATTTAAAACAGCTAAAAGAGGAGAAGAAAAAATACGGGATTGCATGAAACCATTTAACTAATAGGAAAGAGTCATTATAGCTTAAAATGTTTTCAAAATTTAATTCTTGGCATGTATATCCGAGTGCCTATCGCTACAGGTTAAAAAATCTTAGCATTCACATCACAATAACTGAGAGACTCCTTCAATCACACAATTCAAAAATAGCTTTTCAGGGTCTTTTCACGTTAAACCACAAAACTACGGCAAAAACTTATCGCTTTCCAGCCAAACCCCTAACGGCTCTCGTGTTTAACACACCGAAATAATTTGTCCCACACGTCATTAAATAACAGACATTTAATTAGTTTCACAAGAGCAAGCTCAGTGATTGGCTATTGCTTGCTTGAAAGAAAGCAATATGATAAGGCTATTGTTCTCATGGTTTACTTCTTTGGCCGATCTGATTGCGTTATTGCCGTACGTCGTCTGCGTATCCAACGCGTCATAACGCGTGTAATGGCGCGAATACACGCACTTTGATAGAACAACATTCCCTTGAGCCGATGAAGTGGAGGGTGGGGCGTGGGGAAGGAGATAATGTCACAAGGGAATCTTCAAAGGGGCGAGATGAAAGTGTCCGCCAGCTATATAATGCCATCTTTGCAGATAAGCTACCCACTAGTGATGGCTTGGGTTATGTAGCCAGACGCCGACCACACTATATATTGAAGACCAACACTTGGATATGCAAAGTGCAAACCAGAAGCAAGCTCTTAATGGCATCATGTTCCCATGCATTGTGGCAAGCGATAACGAATTCGTACCAAGACTAATATTGATTGGCACTGGCAGTAGCTATTTGCATATCCAGTCGTAGTATTAGACTGAAATTAATTATTTAAATAAATTGAATTTGTGCCAAGATGATCGTTTTGCATCAAATGGGATTTAAATTTATTATAGCTGGTTGATTTCTGTTAAATTTTGTGAAATCCCACCTCTGCCACCAATTGTGACTACCATTAGAATATTTCTTAGGTAACCCGTCTGGGATGTGGCCTTTAAAATGTGGTGGCAGGGTGTCTCTGTTTTTTGGGAAAAGCAACGGATACGCACGTTAGCGTACCCACTTTTGCCAACGCAAGAGGCTTTAATTGCCCAGGGGAAATCGTATCTAGCAGCAGCTAGCTCGCAGGGCAAGGTTGGTATTGCCTTCTACACAGCTACCAACCACTTAACACAATCATCAAGCCACTCAGGAGACATTGATACCAACCTGAGCAGCAGAGGTACTCTTTTATATAAAGACATAGCTTACTCATAGCGTCAAATCTCTTGAGACTGAGGAGGGGATGTATCACTGGAAAATGTCACAAATTTAATCAGAATTAATACCGCTTGACAAATTTAATATTTAAAAAAATTATTTCACTTAAGACCGAAAAGCATGAAAGTTATTATGCTTGAATTCAGAGCACCATATTTTTTTTAAGTTGCATGACGCGACTTTCCATCCGATAGCAGTAATTATATCAAAGTTTGAGAAAGTCTTATTTGAAGATATCTTATGTTTCGAACTTGAAATAACTATATGTCACATAAAGTATTAATTTACCTATCGGAATGGAGGCTTTTCTCTGCTTTCCTTTTCAACATAAGCCTAGCCAGAGAAAAGCAAAATAAATGATATATGACAGGGTTTGGAAATAATCGGTAGTCGGTCATGGAAATGTAGCGTCTTACATCTATATTTACAAAATATTCAAAGCGTCTTGCAAAAAAATAAGAATTTACCGTCGCCTCAAGTCACAACATTTGCAGATGAATCCATCATAGCGGCTCACATAAGAAAAGCAACGCCAAAAGGCCTACTTGACTTGAAAAGCAAAGCTCCTTGTCTCAAGTCAAAAAGCTGCATACAAAAACCAAGGAATAGTTTAACTTGAGAGCATGTTTCATGCATGACTTATTCCAGACATTTTCTCTCTCAAACTCTGCGAGTTTGATTTGGAAAAAGTTTCTATTTTAATATTGGATCCATCTACGTAGTTTCTTTGAGAAAAGGATAGCCTCAAGCGACATGTTTATTAAACTGCTACCGAGCCCTCAGAGAGGAACGATGGCCAATGCATTGAGTAGGCGAGACGGGATGGGGGAAAGGAACAAATGCATTATTCCTGCACAGATATTTTGTTTTGTGATTTCTCGGAAATTACGCGTATCTAGTACGGGCAGGTTTATTAACATGTTTCGCTGCAAGTACCTTTGGTGTGCTGCAACATGGAACTGATTGAAAATGTGCATCAGTCCCTTTACTAACAAGATTAGAAGAATTTTTATAATGAGCCCGAAACAGAAAAATCGATCCAGTCGTACGTAGCCGTCGTTGTCGTGATATCTCTGACTAATTAAGACAATATTTAGAATTGAGAAAATCCACTAACGAGGGCGTCTCTGTGTTTTTAACGTGTCGTAGTTTTTTTTTTTTTTTTTTTTTTTTTAGCAAACAGAAAATGCTTTGTTGCTCGCAACACACTTAATATAAAGTCAAATTGCCATTTCAAAAAAACTACTCGAGAAACCTATTTTGAAAACAGAATGCTGATTGGAGACGCTCGAAATCTGAGTTTTTAATACAACCAAATGGACAGGGGGAAAATCGAATAATGAGCGTTGAACGAAGTCTCGCTCGCGTCGCTCTGTTCCAATTAAAATGTTCTACTTGATTTACGTAGTGTGGGGGCTGATTACTTTATCCGACCCGCCTGGAGCACAGTTATTACGTCATAGCTCTACCAGTTTCTATTATGTTGCATTGTTTTCCCCCATAAAAGCACAGTTTTATCAATACCATGCTCCCTTAAATCAATGACGTGCATTTCGAAGAATAAGATCGCATGTATTTTATTATTGTCAACACTATAACCGTCTTAAAAATTGATGCCCAAACGCGGACATGACCCAAACGATGTCCGCGTTTGGGCATCCATTTTTGAGACGGTTATAGTGTTGATAATAATAAAATGACCCGCGCATTGCAGGCGTTTGCAATTTAAATAAGATTTCATCCTAAGATCGTATGTACTTCACATGACATGGTTAGTAATAAGAATAACAAAATATAAAAGATCATATATTTGTTGGAAAGCTATTAATATGTCACGGGAATCATTCGTTGCAAAATATTTTTATTTTTATTGGTAATTCAACATATAATTTCAGATACATTTCTAAGCAAGCAGCAAGCTTACATTGTTTCTGACAAGAATGGTTCGTTCCTTTCTTCGAGGCTCATGTCTTCTAAGCTCTGCTTATATGCAAATATTAGGCGTAGTACACCTCATCATTTTCTATAGTTTGGTGGTGTTTCTATAGCACCCTATGTGTCATAACATTGACTTTAATTGAATGCAAACATTATCCCAAGCCCCTTAGTTATGTGTGCATAGTTGTTGAACTTCTCTGTGCATACTCTAGTGACAGTTTCCTTCAGTTTCCTTCCAGTTTCCCATGCAGTTTCCGTGGCAACTCCCTATCCTACGATCGTATGGTTTAATGATATCCCTGATATCTGTAATGGAATAATTGGGCGTTTTTTTATAGCACAGTAATTCATCTTTACTTCGTTTGATTGGCTGTTATCATTGTGAAAGAAACTGTCCACAGTGAATTTTCCACTTTCATTGGTTGTCCCGGTAGTTCGTTTCATGCATCGTATAATGATGATGGATCGGGAACCTTGGAGTTTGTATTTCCTCGGTGACTGGTGCTGAGATCTAGAATTTTCTGTGATTTTTATTGCATGCCATGATATTTTTATTTGAAATTTTCGAGTGAAACATTGAGTGTATCATACTTGTTCGCGGGCAGTCACCACACCAAATGTGAGTACATTTCTATGTCTGCACGTTTCACCAAAAATGCGAACAATAGTTTTTGAACACAGAAATATTGGGGAAATGAAGTACGGTAATATTAAAAAAAAAAATGTGTGAACGTAAAATTCTGCTGTGTTTTTATCACGAAAAAGTGAGTGAAATTCGGTGTTTGACAGGGAATTGTGCAGCCCACCCACTCATGCCCACCTGCCCCAAACACAGCATCCATTTTATCATAAACAATTTCACGTCACGCTCGATAAACGTACAATTTGTTTTGTTTTATTCAATTTTCGCGTCGGATATCACTTTCGGGCAATGTCCCGTGCAACTCTTTATCTTTTATGAATACAACACAAATAATAAAAACGTTTATACATTACTACATACATAATCCGCCAAGGTCTCATCTTCGTCTTTTCTCCCGTAACATCTGGGTGAGTCCTCACATTTTGCATTTGCTTCCCCGACGTCAACCCCTCAACAACACAAAAACAACTTCATAACTCAAACTCCGGCGTCTGCGGGTAACTTCACTAAGTCTCCTACCCCCAAACTCCCAGTGGCCCCCAACCCACTGCAAGCTTCAACCCTACAGCCTCCCCCCTACCGCCGTGAACTTTGCATATCGCTGGCTGGTGGGTGCAGAGGAGTGAGGAGTGATGGGGCGTTGCTACTAATTATAAGCCCTGCTGAAGACGGTACACTCAGGGGGCAATGAGTGCCAAAACGCCAGACATTAGGATGATCTGACACATTCAATAATATTTCCCCTGTGCTTGCTGTACTCGTCTAGATCTCAACAGCGACGGCGACGTCGACACGTAGTTCACGTTAAGGGCGTCGTCGGAAATTGCGAGGAAATGTATAGCAGCACAAGACTGACTCGTTAAAGATAATGGAAATGGTATGATATACATTTTCAACTTTAGGATTATTATTTCTCTTTGATTTACATCAGTAGATTTACATTCAGTAGATTTATACAAGCGTAATGATTGTTTCCGTGTACGTAGGCTATGACAGTATTGTCTGGCACGAGCCTTGCAAAATGTAATCGAGATTTAAATGCGGAGGAAATTTCGTCTTCCGGACTGGTTCCGATTGAAAATTGACCCCATTTCAGAGCTGTCCGTGAGGCCTAATCGAATCTAACCAAGCAAAGGTAGATTGAATGCGAGCGATTTTAGCTCGTCAGCTGGGACTAGCACGTTCAACCCTGCGTCGGACCCCATGGGTTACCATCCGTGCCACTCGTAAAAAATAACGAAGAAATTTGTATTATTGAAAGCTAATCCGTGGAATCGAATTCAATTTGTTGGATCGTTTTGCCGATGTGTGAGTGGGTTTGGCTTTGCAGCTTCAAGGATGAATGAGTAAGAGTGGGAAGAAGTTGGCTAGGAGCTGGAAGGAGCTGGAAGGAACTGGAAGAAACGTGTAAGCGGCGGGAGTGGACTTTCTCGGAGAGCAGGCATCAGGAATAAGGATGCAATGCGACGGCTCTGGCTTGGGACCTACGCGCCAGGAATAAGGAGTAACGTGGCCCCCTCGCGTTCACACACATGACGAGGCAAGATACTAATATAAAGGATGGCCGAGGTTTTTTTCTTTGTTTTTCCTGGTCGTTAAAGGGGAAGTGGAAGATGGTCTCGCCCAACTTTAATATGATCTGCTCTCACGGTAAGGGGTGGGAATGGGGGAAACGCGAGGAAACTCGAATTGAGGGAAATAATTAAATACTTCTAATTAAAAGTTTGAAGAATTATATGGAATTCTTGAGAGGGCGATGTTTATTTTAGCAAGAAGCTGGTGTGTCAATCTGAGGAAATGTATTTTTTTTGTCCTTCACCATTTTTTTTTTCTTTTTAATTACAAGTTTCTTTAAAACTATGCTTTAGGTAACACAGCTACGCCTGTAATTCAAGCCCTTTTGTCATATTTGGTCAAATTTGTATTTATACTAGTTCTAAATAAACTGCTATGTTTCTATGTAATTTACTTCCATATACCGTGTCTCTATTGCGGTTTATACCGAACGTATATTTGATTTATCATAGCACACTCTAAAATATCGCATAACTATGAAACATGATTCAAATCCTTGTAGGTATAACGTATGACCACAATACACAACGCTCATATTTCAGCAGAGCTCTGCTTCTTTTTCTTTGATTTTCGGTGAACTTTTGCTGGTAGGTACTCACAATGAGTACCCACTATGTACTCTCTCAGTGCACGGTAGACCCGAGACGCTCTAAGGGTGTATAGTATGACAACCGAACCGGGACAACGCAAAGTTTAAACTACTGGCATTGCATGCTGCTTGCGAAACCTGCATGCTCAATTTATTGTTTCATTATGGAATAAGGGAAATGCCCGCTACTACGAATTGCATACGTGCAATGTTTGTTGCACTATAAAGTCATAGAAAAACGACTTTTGGAAGAAATCGTAAATAAGAATTGAAGTCTGAATGGAGTCGTTTGTTTGAACTTAAAAAAAATCTATATCATTTTTACATGATATGAAAAAATCTGGATAAAATTCATAGATTTATTTTACATGCTGTTTTACAATTTTTAAACATGGATGCTAAATTCAAGATTATTGAATCCTATAACTTGCTAACTTACTACGTGCAGGAAAAATTTGCAAAATATATCCCTGCAAAATATCTTATTTTCTATAAGATTCAATCAATTATCTAAATACCTAAGATATGCTTCTCCATTTTCGCCAAGTTGCATTTAAGTTATTGTTATTGTGTGTTATGCCAATATCCGGTGCTCTGGGAGTTGTATCACGCCATACAGCTGTTGCTAACTAATGTTTTGTTGACAGTTATTCGTTATAATATGTCACAGAATGCTTGTAGCACCTGCAATGCAGCTCGAGCAATTCAAGGCTTGGTCACGGTTCAATTCTGCATTGCAATAATGTATAATATACATTTTATTTTATTTCTACTCGTATATTTTTATTTTTGTGACAATGACACATTATTGGCTCATGAAATGTTTGAAATATTATCATTTTGTCCTAGAACTGACTTCACAATGAATTTAAAAAATAAGTTGTTTGAAGGCTTAAAGAATTGAAGTAGCGCCTCCCAATGAAATTCGACGAAAATTCGCAACACAGCTGCGTACAGTTATGGGGTTGTGAACATTTTTGAAGTGGAAATGTTTGAAGTTTATAGAAGAACATTTCAATTAAACATTTTATTAGTTTGGCAAGACAAACTGTACATTTTTTAAATTCATTTTTATTGCCACCAATAAGTATAACCCCCAGCAAAGGCGAAGGAAAAATACACTGGTGTGAGTGTAGAAAACTTGCGGCATAAATTATGTGCAAAGATGATCCGAATAATAATTGCAAAACTTACATCGGAGCCCATGAGCAAGCACACTATAAATTAAGTTTGGATATTAAACTTGGTCTTTGGCTTGAGAATGAGGAGAATAAAATTGTAGACCCACAATTTTACATTACTTTGGACATTGCGAACAGAATACGAAAATGTATTATTTCACATAAAAATAATCCTTTCTCAGATCTCAATACCTGTAACAGATCGACAATAGTACTTTAGACGAATCTAGCGACGACACGCCCTGCAATTCTCTTCAAAAGATAGTCTAATATTTTCTTATGGATAACATTACCACTTCTAATAAAAATATGTCAACCAAGTCGTTAAAATTTAAACACACCGTTAAGCTAAGTGTCGTCGCAGCTCTTCTTGTATCCAAAGTGGCAATTCCGATAGAATGAGAGTAATAATCGTGTAACATCTTTCATAAGTGTGTCCGTGTAAAAGGTCTCTTTGGCAAAATGCAATATCTCTACCAATATATTATCTGCAGATTCATAAGGCACTACCATTACTTTCTGGCAAGTGTCAACTCTGTTATTAATGCCAACATTCGGTACGATGCATTTACACCCAACTCCTTAAACTTGTATGAACTTTATACAAAAGCACTGCGCCGCAAATATTAAATGTGTTATGTGTGGTCGTGGTTTCTTGGTTTATAAGTTGCAATAGTTTCACCTAAGTTTAACACAAGTTTGCTTTATTGTTTAATTACATGTATTAAATGACATGCTCAGGAGTTGAGACTTGAGACTTGGCTTCGGATTTTACTATTTTGCGGTGGACATTTTCATGACAACTAGGGCTTCGCCCTAGGCGCCCTCAGGGGGCGGTGCAGTAGTTGCGAAGCGGTGCAGGAAGCGAAGCCCCCTGTCATAACTACTGCATACTAACTATGGCACACACCGTGTGAAGTGTCACGCACGAAAAGTGTTTTACATGCAACGTGTTTAGCACTTAACGAGTTTCAAACGTAATAGTTGTGAAAAAGGGGAAAAATGACAAAATGTTAAAAAATGACAAAATATTCCATCAACAACTAAAAAGAGCCCAAATATGCCCTGCGGTCAAGACCTCATTTTCACACGGTAAACAGTCTATACCAACCTATCACAACATGTTTCAAAAGAACGTCTTTAAAATGGAGAAAATAATCAAAATGCACTTTCAAAAAAAAAATCTTGAAAGCTGTAGAAACGCATAAAGACTTGAGTTTTTACGGAAAGTAAACTCACACACAGATGCTTTATCTGTGCTTTGTGTGACAGACAGACAGACAGACAGACAGACAGACAGACAGACAGACAGACAGACAGACAGACAGACAGACAGACAGACAGACAGACAGACAGACAGACAGACAGACAGACAGACAGACAGACAGACAGACAGACAGACAGACAGACAGACAGACAGACAGACAGACAGACAGACAGACAGACAGACAGACAGACAGACAGACAGACAGACAGACAGACAGACAGACAGACAGACAGACAGACAGACAGACAGACAGACAGACAGACAGACAGACAGACAGACAGACAGACAGACAGACAGACAGACAGACAGACAGACAGACAGACAGACAGACAGACAGACAGACAGACAGACAGACAGACAGACAGACAGACAGACAGACAGACAGACAGACAGACAGACAGACAGACAGACAGACAGACAGACAGACAGACAGACAGACAGACAGACAGACAGACAGACAGACAGACAGACAGACAGACAGACAGACAGACAGACAGACAGACAGACAGACAGACAGACAGACAGACAGACAGACAGACAGACAGACAGACAGACAGACAGACAGACAGACAGACAGACAGACAGACAGACAGACAGACAGACAGACAGACAGACAGACAGACAGACAGACAGACAGACAGACAGACAGACAGACAGACAGACAGACAGACAGACAGACAGACAGACAGACAGACAGACAGACAGACAGACAGACAACGGTATGCGCTTTGCCACGTTACTAACCTGTTTGGCAGATTCAAGTTTGAAAGTGCATATTATGGTGTTAAGAAGACTGAAAATTATGTCTGAGGCCAGATAGCAGAGTAGTTTAGTCTCGGAGTTTTTAAGTTGAACTTGCTTCCAAATTGTCAGTAGTTGGTGCCTTGGGGATAACAACTTTAAACAACTTTATGTGGGATTTAAGCTTAAAATAAGCTTTGTGGATTCGGCAACCGATGGACACTTATTATTATTATTGTTTGTTGATTATCAACGGAGGCAAGTTTACAAATGTGATATAATAAAATTAGAACAATGCAGGGATACAAACAGAACAGGGTATAAAACATGAAAACACAAAACATTGAACCTAGAAACATGAACGATTAAAAACACGACTCTTTACAAACATAACCTGAAATTAAGACGTAACACGCAACGAGAGGTAGCAGAAGGTAATTGATATATTTTAAAGTTTTCACGGGCAGCTGTTTGACCAAGGTGTTGAAGTCACTTAAGTCACAAAATTCTTGTGCAATCCTACTGTTAACATCCCCTACGAGCAAAACTTTTCGGTTTCCTTCGACATTTTTACCATTATTCATTGTTATTTTTTTTAAGGTAATTTCGCGTATTTGGTTTTTCTGTGTATTTTCGATATCTTCTCTTATTTCTCTCGACTATCTTGGTTCTCTCTTGTCTCTCGCTCCCTTTTCTGTATCCATGGTATCTTCACACAGCTTTGCTCAAACTCACAGTCAAGTTGTTCACGTCTATTATTATTTATATTCTTAGCACCCCTTTGGTTGATTGCTAAAATGTTATTCTTTGTTGGGTAGAGTTCAAGAGTTGTTTGTGATAATCTTATTTTGGTGTATTTCTAGTTCTAATCTCCTTTTGATCACATCTCTTTCCATTTCTGCCCTTTCTCTCTCCACATTACTTTTTGCCAACTCTTCAACCACTTCCTGTCTTGTTTTGAATTCCTCCTCCCATCCCTTTTTGAGTACTGTTTAATCTTTAACAAAGTTGTGTAACTGATTCTCAAATTTAATTTGATTCTCGTCGACTTTTCTTATTTTGGAATCCAAACCGTCCAAAACCAATTCTTCATCTTCCAATTTAGTTTCCAAATCCTTAGCTGTGTTTTGCAGATCTTCTATACATGCTTTTGATGCTTCAAAATTCACTTTCTCCTTCAAATTTCTTCTCTGAGATCTTCTTTGTAATAACATATTGATACAAGCACCAACAGAACGTGTTTATTGAAGCTTACCTTGAGAGCTCTAAGTTTTCTTGAAAATTAAAACGCTTTGTTTTACTTGAGAAGATAGATGGAAAAGAGTGTGAAGTATGAAGTGTGTGATAGAGGGTAGTCTTGATTGAATCTTGAATTATTTATGGTTTTAAATTGAAATAGTTTTGGTAAAATGAAAGACTAAATTTCCTAAATTGACAAGTCCGTTGCCTATTCAAATGTCAGCGACAACATTAGGTACTACACCAACAATTATAGATTTTCATAGATTTTGTTTTGACTTTATAATACATCATAGAAAATATAGGGTGCTGAACTTCCCTGCGTGTGTGAACATATTTTTTTAAGTAGCCTAATAATTTTGTTGAAGAAAAATAGTGTAAAACATTTACAATTGCGACATGACACAGTTTTTGCATGTTAAATGGTTTTAACTTCAAAAGCAGCGATTTAAAAAATGGCAAATAAAACAAAAAATATGTCAAAGGAGAGCGGTTCTAGTTTTACTAGCGATGCATGATAGATTGTATTTTGCATTCATTTAATAAGATTTTACACATTTTCATATCAAACAAATTTCCCATGCCAAAAAAATTATGGTGGATATCAACTAGTTATCTTTTTAACAGAAAAAAAAAACACCTTGTCACTTTTGAATCTTTCACTATGTGAAACCAAATTACAGTTCCACCAAAGAAAATTTGAAAACATTTCAAGCACCCAAATATACAAAACAACATGAGATGCACGACATTTATAATAATTTTTTTCCCTTATCAGTCTAGCTATTTTATAACGAGCAATTTTGTCACTGAAGTGACAGACTGATTCACTTTGCAAGGAGACAAATTCGAGCGCAAGCCATGCATAATTTTCATCAAGATTCAGTCGAATCTGTGAATGCAATAATTGGTGCTTCCATTAGGAGCCCCAGACCAGGCTACATGATGTTGCATAAACCCAACAATGCATCGTGCAATGCTGATAGAAGGTTGAGTGGGGAGGGGAGGGGGTTGCTGGGGGCGGCACATAATCAAGGAAGAGCTTGTAAATGGACAGATTAATCATCTTAACAACGCTCTGAATGAGGCCAAGATGAATAGCGAAGAAATGAGATGGCTGGTAAAGGTATCTCGAATCGACACAGGGCATATAAATCATTCTCGGCGTGTAGCAGAAGTAAAGAATAGATTTAATATTTGCAGATAAACTGATGTTAAAAAAAATTGTTTTATTGTTAATAAAAATCAAACATATGTGGTGCAAGCATGTGTTTAGGTTATTCAAACGAACGATTGAAAAAGGTAATATGAGTTGTCTGAAGAACTTATCTATTATATCAGCTTGGCAATTTTGGGAGATTCTGGAATTTTCTTCCTCTGATTTAGTCCTCTGAGAATGTAAATTATGCTTTAAAAGTGGCCATAAACGCATTTTTACTACAACCACTTTTTTAACTTAATTTTGGTGGAGCAAAACGAGACGATCATGTATATCCTAAACCTCGTTCAACTTTTATTTATTATAACGGTGGCACACTAAAAATCTAAGCAAACTTTATAATTAATAATTATTTTGTAACAGTTGGCAAGGTGTTCATTACATATCTTCGAGTTTGTGCACAAAATAATAAAGTGGTTTAGTTAAATGTGTTTCTCCCTCTGCTAAAATTATACACGCTTGACAAAATATAAAGCTGGCAATTTGAAATCTTCATGCTCTCTCATTGGCCCATTTAAACAAGGCGTACTTTGCACTTTGCACAACCCATTCTACACGGTTGACTGCACCTTATATGGTAAGCATTTTCATGCCAAAAATTGTGTGCATAGCATATCTTTTTAATGCTAAACTCTGAACTCGTTGTACTCGAGATGAGTACATTGGACCCAAATATACTGAGCTAAAATCGTTTGATGTATCACGAGGTTTTCTCTTGATTCAGATCGTATTACACGAGAAAATAAGAAAGAAAATTACGTGAAAAGCTATTTTCTCTTCTCATCTGACACGAAACAGGTCGGATATACTTTCACACGGACAAAAACCAGTACGCTATCACTGATCGAGATAAACCATGTACGATACAAAATGCAAAGCAGTTACATTCCCTTTTGAGCACAACAATACAAAAACTGTTGATCGTATTTTGTACAACTCGCAGTGCTCAAGAGTGCTTTTGGTTTAGAGTACAATAATGATTATCATACCATCAATATAGAAAGAAAGGTATACTCATTTCCTTCCAATGGGCACCCCTATGAAAGGAGACCGCTCGCAGAAACGCTCTGTCTCTTTTCAGTTTCCACGAGTTTAATGCAAAAAGCATCTTTTCCGCCAAGGATTTGACATTAAACTAAAAAGGGACACTTCCATTTTCCACGATTTCCTCTCATTTTCCTTTTACCACACAGCACATAATTTAATATGAAGCTGTCCCGTCATAACGGTCTTATTTTTTAGTCCAGGCCTAGCGCCATAAACCCACATAGAACCAAAAATCAATCTCCAAAAAGAAATTTATATTATTATTTGTGTGTTAAAAAAAATCGAATAAAAGGAGTTGATTCATAATGAGCCCATAATAATGAATTCACACGCTTGATAGCACATCACAAAATACACCTCTTCAAGTGGACTACACAATGTCCTTTGCTTCGCGTTATCTGTACGCACCATCCAAATTTAGGTGGCATTTTGAGTGGTAGCTCATGATGGGCTTCAATGATTGTGAACAATACCTCCAGCCCTATAGCAACGCGATCTGTTCAAGTCTGCCTCCTTTACAACGGTGAACTCTGTTTCTATGCATCTTACAGCTGAGACGAACACGAAGTTTGACAATGAATTAAACCGAGGTGGTACACTGACATGGCATTTTGGCAAAGGTGCCGAGCATTCGTTTGCCGCTGTGTGCCCGTTGGAGATTGTCGCGCTGTGATTCTGATGGGATCTGAAGTCTGAACTTCTGAAGAGAGATTAGCACTGCATGAGGCTTAGTTGCACCTGCATTTGAAGATGAAAGGGTGTAAAAGTGGGATGTTTACAATGATTGCTTCTTTGTTGGACGCTAGTCATTTGGATGATTGATATATAAAATAGAAACCTGAGATATTGTCACTATTGGCATGCTTTTATGGTACTCGGAAGAAAACGGTCATCTATGGAAATTGTAACTTATTTTTTCCATATCAAGCCTGGTGTAGTTTACATTAACTGGACAAATCTCGCCCTATATGGTAGTGCCATACAACAAACAACTCAATAATCTATTGTAGAAAAACATTTTTTAGCCACAATGAACCAGTACAAATTAAAAATAATTTTAATTGTGTTGAAATATTCCTTATATTCACTGAACATATTTAACCAATCGAAAATAAATGACACATTCCATTTTATTTAACTTTGCCGACAAACATTCCAAACACCGCGTCACGTTCTCAAGTTCCTTGTGGCGGCATCTCAGTTCGGTCACCCGATGGTAGGAACATTTAAAACCCTTACACGATGTGGTTTCTTTTACAAACTACAAGTTAATGGTACAAATTTACACAAGAGTTGCCCCACAATGCGCTCTGTGCACAATTTAAACACGTAACAAAGTACCAGCATAGAAAACCACATCTTCATTGTTACAGCGGAGAGAGGTGAAAGACGGCGATCTCCTTTAGCGGTCTCTCCCATGTACCTTCACCGCGCGGCCCATGGGTCCGTGGCCCAGGAGCGGTGATGTTGTCAGCTGTCATCGCCGGTCCGTCCTCCAGGACGTAGCAAGGGCACATGGCAGCTGTGATTTGCCTTGGCCTGGCCAAATCGCTGTCCTAAGGACCCACGAGAACGACTTGCCGAATAGCGGTGACGTGCACAATGAAACGGTAAGTGAATGGATTGAGATGGGTCACAACCAAATGGGGTTAAGGGTGAGATGGGGTGGGGGGCAATCAATCTCAATTTAGAGCTCAAGCGGAAACTTTGGGATAGTTTGCAGCCACCCCCTTTGGTCCTTTTAGGTCTCGGTCGCCTGTGGAAAGTCTTGGTTTGCGTTTAGTGGTATCGACAAAGGTGAAGATGGATTAAAGAAAATTAAATTATGGGCTTTGATTGAAGTGTTTTTGTTAGTAATTGTGTGCTGTTTGTGATGATAAGTGATGAATATATCGTAAATTGTCTACATTTATCAGAAATAATGCTTGCTTTTTTTCTCATCTGAGGCTTACACGTAATTATTAATATTGCAACAAATAATTTTGATAATTTTGAATGCAAAATACCCGGATTATTGTCACATCAAAGTCAAACGTTTTCAATTATTGTTTTTGATTACTTTAGTTTATAAATCAGCTACAAAATGTCACAAATACACACAAAATTGTTTAAAATACAAAGTAAATAATTTGTACACAATCAACAGAGCGCAGTAAAATCTGCTGTCAACGCACGCCGAATCGGGCCATGTACCCGTCATTCACTTTCACTTCGAACCAATATTGATACATGGCTATTCAATTTGTTCAAATTCAATGCTAAATAAACATTTCTTTATTCCGATTGACGAGACGGCGCCAGCGCTTTGCGTACATATACACGCCAAGCAAATACGCATAATTAGGTACTTGTCATAATGTAACTAGTCTCAAAAGTAGCAATTTCGTATTCCGAGCAAAACTACTTTTGGCCATTAAACTCACCGGCTTACCCATTTTGCAGCAAGCTAGCTAGAGAATTCGATTTTCTCACCAGGCCACTGTGGCTACAATGTTGGCTTTTATTCTGATTGTGCAATAGAAACATTACCCCACCAAACGTAACGTTTCAACCAAAGCAATAACGACAAAATATAATTATTCTTAAGAAATTAACTTTTTTTTTTATGTTATTAAAATGCGAGAAAAACCCTCGAAAAATACTATGCAACTTTTTTCATCAGATTACTACAAAAAGAATCCAAAACTTTTTCTAAAAAAAAAAAAAAAAAAATGCTTTTCTACAATTCCAGAATCACACATTATTTTTTATTATGTATTTCGCTATTTTCATAGAACTCTGTGCTATATCGGGGCACGAACGTGTCGGCACGAGCAGACTACACTCCCAGGCCCACCCCAATCGCAACCCCCCCGCTGAGGTGAGCTCCATATTTACTTGGAAACATTTCTTCAATTAAACCTATACCGCCATCGGCGTACCACCAGCAGATCTTTAGGAACATATTCCTTCCCGATTCTACATGCTTCGCGTGCGACGAATGCCAAGGAAAACTTAGCACGATGAAAAGAAAATGCAAATAATAAAGCCGCATGCTTAGATATGTGTGTATGCGTAAGAATGGTGGTGCTATGTGCAGCTGTGCCAGTTTGACACACCCAGTGATTTTCAATGCTCCGTCTTCAATGTCGTGTTCAGTAATTGTCAATGGCGGGTTCCTGCCATGCGGCGGCAGGGTTTGAGGTGCCGAGCGGAGGGTGCAAGCGGCGGTGAAGCCATGCGAAATGCGTTCCTTGTGCACGTTCCGACAAAGATCTGGCCTAGTTTACATGAAATTTGATCGAAGAATTCATGTTGGATCAATCTGTCACTTTTTAGGGAAATGCAGCGTCATGACACTGTACTGGGTGTAGGGAAGCTCTGAGACAAGTGAATACAGACGATTTTCTATGACATGGGCCCAGAATCAACAAAGGCAACTTTTTAAGATTTGGCCAGTAAGGTATTTTGCATGTTTCAACTCGCTGAATGACTCTTATTTTTAATTGCTTGGATTTATTTTTATTTGTGTGAAGAAACCATTACATTTTAGTGACTACATCGCGGTATGGCACAATGAAACCAACTTCAAGGCACACGACTAAAGCGAGGCGGTCCCTTTTGACAAAATATTGGAAAGAGAGCTCTTTCGTATAAAATCAAAGTTAATTCTCATGGAAATTCAAACACGTTGATTAAAAGTTAACTTTCATATTAGCATACACCATCCCTTATGTGACAGCTGCGCTCACATCTATGCAGGTAGAAAGAAAATGCAACTTTTAATCATTTCTAATCTTTTCGAAAAGATGACTGACGTTGTATTATAATAACATAATAACCTCATCTCAGATGATTGGCTTTTTTATTCTGACGTATAAAGGATCTACTTTTGTGAAGGAAGATGATACCTTATAACCGAATATTGGGATCACTAATGCGGGCAGGGAAGATGCCTTTCAGAGGAAAGGCAGTACCTCGAAGACGTTGTAGCGATAAGACCTATGCAACTATCAGAGTGTAACAAATCAGAAGGCTTGGGATATGATCCGGATTAAGTTATAGAATTATGGTTTATTCGGATGAAATTGTGTCTCAGGACTGAATGTGTGATGTTAAAAAGGTGTAAAGCCGCTTAATGTCATCTTCAATCATACCGCTCATCGCTATAGCGGAACCGAAGCGAAGAGGAATTTGCGTTATTTCCAGTTGACTTTCAATAGGTTTTTTTGGGTGCCTTTTAACTTTTAATCAATCGTTCTGCGTTACCCGATCGGATAGAACATTACATTGCTATTATTTTCTCTTGGCTGCACCTGAAGCTGTCGGAACGGTGTCGCTGGCGCTGTGTGGGAAGGAATTGGGGGAGGTGTAGTAGTACAAAGCGTTGCCCTTTCGCAGGCCGGGGCGTTTCGCACCCTCGGAAATAAGTCATCAAGCTCGAGGAAAATTTAATTTAGAAATAAGTTTATGTTTGTTAGGTCTTCATGAAAAGTCACAAAGAATTCTTGGAAATTGTTGAAAAGTTTGGTTTTTCCGTTTGGTGAAAAATGTCTGTGCAGGAGGGCCAGAATAAGTTAAAATGGTGCATTTTGATACGTTGAAACAATTACTAAGGACAGAGATAACATTTTTCATCTCCAAATGGTGTTTTCAATTCACACACCAAAAAAAAACACTTCTACTAACTTTTCTCCTTTGCATTTTCGAAACAGGAATGCCCTTACAAAAAGTACCCTGGCCGCAACTCCTATGCCATAAGCCTGGAAAATTCTCATGGAGAGATATGTTTCTGCGACAATGCCTTACATTATCACCACACTTGAATGCATCGTTCTGTGCATGCAATTTATGCGGTAGTTTCCATGCACTTTGAATTGCATCTCACTGCATTGTGCTGTAGTGTAAAGGGACGAAATGCAGGTCAACTGGAGACCTCGTTAACGTCTCGCCGGTCATGGTGCAGCGTGCATTGAGGGAATTTTTGACGCCTAATTTTATTTATTTACGCAGACATTTTGTGAAAACAAAACGCTTACTATATTTCAGCTAGCGTGTGTAAATTCAAAGCATGTATTTGCTTTTTAGCGTGGAAAATAAAATTCAGTTTTTCCAACATTCACCCTATATTTGATTGGTATAACTTTTTAAAATAAATATATTAATTGAATAGCACCCAACCTATATTTTCAAATTTTTTTGATCACAGCCATACGTCTAAACTTTTCTACCATATCACCATGTCCGAATAACATGCCATAACATATACGTGCCACAAAATAAACTCATTGCTAAAACATATGTTCGTGACGCTTTCGAATATTTTGATATGCCACCATTATCACAATAACACGCTTTAAAATTAATTAATTCCTGCATATCGACCTTCCACACAAACGTAGTATAGTGGATCCCAAAAACTCAGGTGCATAGATTCTTAACAATAGGACAATATTTACGTATGAAACATATTAGCTGTCAGAATAGATTGATTAGGCATCGTAATGTTAATTATTTTTCTGTTTACATTATGGGATAGGGTGAGTGTAGATACGTGAGTTGCAAACACATCTTAGTCGAATATCTAACAAGAAAAACGTGAATCGAAACAAAATACCGACCTAATTGTCACTTAAAAACTTTGAACAATCGATACACATGAGATTTTGGGACGTATCGTACAGAGTAACGCTGAGAATATCCTTCCGCTGGTTTAGATTAATGACATGTATCTAGTCATATAAAAGTGCGATCTGCTGCGTGGCACATCATTAATGTATAATGCAATGCTCTGATGTGTGATAACTGACCCTGGCATGCACTCAATCACGCTGCCACAGAAATGGTCCTGTGTGAATTAGCGCAATTAGGCATAGACAGCTCGCGGCAATTGGTGAATTGTACTCTGTACCTGCCTGAAGTGGAGTGCCAGATGCATTGATATTGTAGTATAAGCAAGATGCGCTGATTCTTGTGAATTTAAAACCAGTGTCAAGATTTTTAGGGGCTTAGTTTGGATCGGGCTATGGTTTAATTGATCTGCTGTGCTGTTTTTGATTATTTTTAATTCTTGTTGTGATAATTTTTATAATTATTCAATATTTGATATTCAATTTTAAGTGAGGTATAAGGTGCCTTTACTCATGTGCTGTAGTAGTCCAAGCACGCGGGTGTAAGGAGTTCACTCGCCATTTCCTTTCGGCCGTATCTCCACTTCACAACTAAGGGGGACTTGAACGGATTATTGCAACCCGAGCAAATAGACGAAAATAAGTCAGCGATTGGGAAGTTATCTATTATTACAAACATTATTTGCTGCTGTAAAGTTTTTGAAAATGCCATGAAATCGCCCTCCCCCCTGATTGGCGAAAAAAATAATCTTGTAGCCACATTTATTATCAGCACTACATCACTGAGTAATCTTGTTGAAACTTTATTCAATATTTAAAAAAAAATTAGTTTTTAATAATTATTTTATTGAGACATGAGACAGTTTAGTGAGACATGCATCTAACAAGTTTTTTTTTTTATTTTACGCATCGTTTCATTTTTGCACGTTTTTGCACATATTTTTCCAAGTTAAGTCATTCGAACCAAAAGTAACTCTTGAAATTCCCACTATCAAAAATTCTTATATGTTTACCGGACATTTATTGTTCTTTAAGTAAGACGTCATCACATTATGGTGATGCACTCGCATCCAAATACCGCGCTTTGATGAGCAATTGTGAAGTCTTTACATAATGAAAAGGTTAAACCGTTGACGGTTACACAAACAACGTTTTATTATTCAATGTTCTCCAAGCATTTGGTGAAGCTCATATGGCCATCTACGAGATTTGGAAACACACCCAGCTGAATATATATATATATATTTATTAACTTTATAGGGCACAATAAAACCAGAAGAGTAATTTAGGCAATAAAACTATAACAATTTTATTTAAGTGAATATTCCCATAAAGAGTGTGCATGTGCAGTTTATTTATGAGAATGTGGAAATCGAGACATTGGAACTGGTTTGCATTTTTAAAGACGCAGTAAATTATTGAAGCACTGCGCGATCCTCGGTTCAGGCGTGGGATTTCTTATTTACTAACTCGGGCACTTCAATGGTGTGTTTCGCGTACTTGCTGTTACAGTACAGGGTACTTCACCTCTCAAAGTACACAGTAACAGACATCTGATGCATTGCAATCCATTTCAATTATTTACCTAATTTTTTTATCTCTTTATATATTTACCAAGGTACATGTTACTAACGGATAATCTCTCGTCACTATTCTAGACCAAGGATTGAAATATTGCAAGAGCTGCACTTTAAAGTGATTACTTCTAAAATTGTGAATTTTTCAAAGTTAAATTCGAGGAGAATTCGAATATGTAAATATCAAAGCAATGCAAAACAGTTTATTTTTCGAATAAATTTGCAGAATTTTATACGAGTATCAAAAGTGATTTCAAAAAGCTGTTAAAGCGATCAAACGATCCACCGATTAGCTTAAATCAAGACTGAATATGTGTGTGTTTTCCTTTATAAAACACAGAGCTATAACACTAAAACTGTTTAGCGCTATATACGTGAATGAAAATCCGCGCAATCAAAATGAGCAGACCTATAGCCAAGGAGGGTTGGTGGGGGTGGGTTTGAGGTGGAGGCAGCGCGGCTTTCAAATCCAGCATAATCGTCGGTTCGAGAGTGGATTTTACAATTTTCCCTTTTTTCCTTTCAATTCTCTCATCAACACCAAACAAGCCTGCCCCCCCTATCCCTCCGCCCCCTGGCCCACCACTATACCGCCTCCCCCCCTCTTATTTCCCAACTCCATTTTCACCAGCTCTCTCGCATCCAATTTTCATCTCTACAAGGCTTGCCATGCGGGCCTATGCGGGCACTGCTATGTGTGGGATAGGTGTACATGTGTGCGCCCATCCCTAAAACCTATGTGGAGAAAAATACCTCAAAGTATCTATTCAAAGCACTTCAAACGTTTGATATTTTCAGATGATTGACACGAATTGCAAGCGTGGCTGGCTTGTATACGAGCTAAAAGATGGTTGGATGATTAAAATAAATTAAATACCTTGAGTTACTATATGACAAATAGAAATTACTCGTGTCCCCATGCATGTAGTTCAAATAGCTATCTAAATAAGTTTATTGTAAACGAACATTTAATTCATTTCACATTGAATGTCTTGGTTCAGATGGTTTAGGACTGAGACATCTTTTCTCAACGAGTAATGTATACCTAACCTAGGTACTATTGCTTTGAAGTGGAAAATAGAAAAAAAAAACACTGTGAAATGAAAATAAAATACTCCGGCATTCAACATAGGAAATACAACATTAAACTTCAGTATTTAACTAAGAACGAAGCAACATATTAAATAACCCATTTCAACCCACATTTAGCCACATGACCGTCATAAGAGCGCAAAGGGTAGTTAATGGTAGCTGCGTAACTACCCTAGTAACATATCGACTATCCAAGACGGGAAGAAATAAAATTCTACCCTTAAGTCGCAGTTTTTCGAGGAAGCATCGATATCCCTAGCCAATATCCCCGTTCAAAATCTCACCCCAATTCTCACCCTCGCCCCTAGCCACCCCCTCGAAGAACCGCGGAAGCCCACGCGAGCTCTCATCAGCTCCCCTATCCACGCGCATCCAGCAAGTGTTGGGGTTCAATCAAAGAGCTCATCAAAACTTGATTTAGTTTAGCGCAGCAGATAATTTGAATAAGAACCTACGGCGTGATGAGTGCTAAGAAAAGACCAGGAAACCACCATCCCACTACTGACTGCCTATGTGCGTAGTGCGTATATATTGTCTGCACAATCCTATTACGTGCACAGACGCGGTCTGCGTGCGTAAAATTGAGATGTCTATAAGCTTCCCAATATCTAGCAAGAGTCCTACTCAGGAGCACAGAATTCACCCAAAGCTGCGAATATTAATATAATTAGAAAGATTTTAATCATAGAAGGATTTGCATGCGAATTGGAGAAAATAATACGATTGCAATGATAATAGAGAGTAGATTAATTTTGTTATAACTTACAATTGTATGAATGACGCGCTGGCGGGGCTTTTATGAACCTATCTCCTTCAGGATTCAAGATTATTTTGTTCGTGCTCTGCTGAGGGAGAAAGTTCGTACAAAAGCTGAGATCTTAATCAATTAGCTATTCGAGGGTTGGTTGATTTATTGTTACACAGCCAATTGAAAAGTCCCAGGCTTAGACAATTCAGCCCAAACTTAGTATTTTCTGGATCCTGTTAATGATGGTGCTGATGCCTCTGCATTCTTCTAGGTGAAAACAAAGCTTTCTTAAAGAAAATTATGTGCTTTTTTATTTCTCTTAGCAAACACATCGTTTTCAAGACAACGAAATTCAAATTTATTTTAGGTTATCTACTTTGTTAGTGCGCACAGGACCTGCAGAAAAATACCAGCGATCCAAGAAGAAGTCGACTCCATTAGTTTCGTAGGGTCTACCGTTTGCCACAGGTCAAGACGATGTCGCCCAAAATTGATGCCGAGATAAAATTGACGAATATCCAGCTAGCAAAGAATGCCAAGAAACATCAAATCGAGTTTCTCGCTGTGTCCCCTTATTTCGTCTACCCACCGAAGGGGCTATCGCTCCTCGCTCAACCAAAAGTTACAAGTCGTCTTTAACCACGTCTTTGAGTCGTGTGTTTAGTCATGTAATTTAGTCGTTTAGTTTTGTGTAGAGGAATGCAGTGATGGCGTCGTGTTCAAGGACTTACAACTGTCGATTGTTCGATGGCTTATCGGCTATCTGCATGTCTTATATTGATTGAAAATTTGACATCGACACATAAACATTTCTCAGTTATGTGGAGGATGTTTTTTTCTTGGGCGTGCTTACAATTTCTAACAAATCCCTAAACGAGTCAGGAATTTATACATATTGTCAGAGGCTATATTGAGTGCCGGACTAAGAAGGGCGTAAAGACGATTCAAAGAATGTCAGGACAACTTTGAAGACGACAAGAGTGGACCGAACAAAACAACAGTCTGGGGGAAAACCGTTTCAGAATCCTTTTTGAAATTGGAAAATGTTTTTTTGAAACTTTTTGGTACTTGGAAAATGCTTTTAAGTGAATGATTTCAGTCGTGATTAAAAGACAAATGGAACCTCTGGCTGTCATCCCATCTCTATAAAGAAGCAAGAAAATTTCAAACGTTTTGTGTATAGAAGAAAGTTTCTATAACTTTTTAGGTCAAACGTGGTCATCACTTGCCTCACATTTTCTACTCTGAAAGTCAACGAAACTATTTTCGCTGAGTTTTGTTTGACAATCTCATTTCGACTTCAATTAATTAGGATCTACCGATGTTGAGTCTCCTAATAAAGAACTCAAGTAGAACACGGGATTTAATTAAATGATGTCATATCGTTTCTGGATCTATACTTACTTACAGCGATAATATAACATGGCGATTGCGCCCGCGGCGAAGCAACCTGTGGCACTTGATTATAACCATGCAGTTTCGTTATTTTCATTTTGCAGCTCCGAGTTGAGCGACGCCCAAAACTGTTGTCCAGGTTGTTACGTCTCTAAATCCAATAATAATTCGAGGCATGCAAAAAAAAATCAGGCTGGGAAATTACAAAGCGAGGTTGGGCTCTTTACTTTGCCTTTGATCTAGCAGTGAAACAGTTTATTAAATATTATTTGATTGGACAAATAGATATATTAAATCAAATATTTATTTTCTACGCGTATGAAATTACGATTTTTTAAATTCTGATATGCTGAATTGAAATAAAGAAGCCGTTTGTTCATTAAAAAAATATAATACCTGATCGATGATAGCTACTTTTTGCAAGAAATTTTATCCAAGAACTCACTTGAGAAAATTCGCTAACGAAACTACCTATGGCTTCTTGAAAAGACCATCAGTACATTATTTCATAATAAAAAATGTATATCTTTTCTAGCCATCGTCGTAGTGGATTCACTTTGATGTCAAAGACGAAATGAATTGTTAATTGAGGAAGAAGAAGGAAAGTGGAAACCCAAGGTGACATTTCATTTAAAATAAGTGAAATGTATATATTAAGAAGCCACGATGTAGATCTACGATGCATTCACATTTTAATTAACAGAAGCCTCTTAAAGGCAGAAGATGTTGTCAGGGGGTAGGATTGAAGGATTTATAAAGTAAGATATAAATTTAGAAGCGAAGCAAAGTGAACGTAGGACTGGTTATTCTGAAAATATATAGGCGTCAGTTCTTCAAAGACAGCTATACATCAATTCAGTAAAAACATTTACTGCCGTTGGTATAATTATTTTATATTGTACCGTGAGTTTTACCTGAAAAGTACATTTCATGTTAGCATTGCTATGTAAATTACAAGCCGTCGACTAGTATTTTCCTCATCCTGCCACAATGATATAACAGTAATCGATAAAAAATCCTGGAAACTCTATAAAACTTTAACATATCCTGAATATTTTAAACTCATGGATGAGTTTTTTCTTTTATCTTATCCATAAAACTTATACTTAAAAAATAAATAGGTACATTCTTCCTTTAAATTTTACTGCAAGTTTGTGGATAAAAAGTTACATAAAATCTTTTATTATTGTTCCCCCCAGATCCCCCATCTAAGCGGTAAAAAAGTAATTTCAGATTATTGGCTAGGATAAGACGCAGCTAACTTGTGACTCCCTTCCACGTCTTCGTTGGTAGCTTTTGCGATGCTCAAGCCGGTAGCTGTGTCCCCATCAAAACGGGCTTCTCCGCTGCTGGGTGAGCCCCTTCGTTGCCCGCAAGAAGATGCATAGCATCCTTCGAGTGAATTTATTACACTCGTTTTTTTTCCCCAATGGTCAACTTTTGGCTTGAATCCACACAAGAACTGTTTTCGGTATCAGTACAATTTTAGCAGGATTGCAAAACGCCAAGACTGCACAGCAATGTAAAGAATATGAGGTATACATTGTAATAATACAAGCAAATCAACTAATTTGCAAAGCATATATATATATATATATATATATATGTTACATATATATTTGTGCTATCTAGGTTTTTTTTTTAGTAATACTTGCGATGGCTAAAAGTCAATCCACCCACATCCAAACCTTCCACCAAAACGCATCACGTCAAACAATTTTTTGGAATTGTTATAGACAATGATCCTAATCTGAACCAAAACCCTAAGAAATTTATGAGTAACACGACTTCACTCTTACGATATTAGGCCTGAGAATAGTAACGTCGCAGCTTTCGGCTGCATCGTCGACAAGTTAGGCGTGGCTCTTGATACAAGTGCTGTATCAGCTCCATCCTATTGAAATGGGGGACAGCGTCTTCACCACCACGTTCTATAAGCCATAATACGCTGCGATTGCTTCCACACTATCCACCCCTAACGTACCACGTGCCGCGCCAGGTGGCTTTCCCGCAACCATGTCTATTGTTTACCCCAAGGGCGAAGGCACGGAGCCAGATGCACTCGATGTACCCAATAACTAGTGTCTTCTTCGGCAAGGATCGTAACACCCTTTCCTATGTTATTGCTGTATTGTTTTGAAATATATTGAGATAAAGCCACCCCTATGTCATCAAAGCTTACTTTGTATTCGAACTTTTCGGGAAACTTTGATTTTCAGCTGAAAAAATGTTCAATAACGTCTTCAATAAAGTCCAACATTGTATTTTTGAAACGTATTTGAGACTTTACTATTTTACCAGTCATTAGGGTAAGCCTGCGGAATGTAAAACTTTCGATAGGGGATACAATTACGAACCATTAAGTACCTGGTTAATTGGTCATTAACAAGGACCTACCAGTTCATTTAAACACCCTCATCCTAATCTTAATAACAAATTAACTTCTCCAAGACATGCCGTACGAATATTGAACAGTTTACGCATCTGCTAGGGCGATGTACGCACGCCTCCACGCTAGCGGGAAATGCCTCTCGAAGCGGCTGATTTGCTGTTCGTAATGGAATATTCGCACGGTTCAGGAAGCTACTGAATCATGGCGCAGAACTGCTGGCTAGGATGTGCATAATTGTAAGGGAAGAAGATCTTTTCCCGGGAAACTCGTTTCGTGAGCATCCTGGATTTCCTTCGTATAGCATAGAGGGTGTAAGATTACCAGCCCTGGGAAGGTTTGCTTTGGATAATGACTTTCAGATGCAGTAAAGGGATTATTGAAATATGATTCGAATATAAGGAGGGTGAGGTGGACAAGGAAGAAAAGCGAAAAAATATTACATTTTTCTTTTCATAATGGACTTTTCTTGACGAGAGTTTTTTTTTTCTTATTAAATAAAATGTGAATTCTCCTTGAAAAAGTGAATAGCATCTTTTATGTCGAAGGCGTAGGGATAGGATGATGAGGCGGTGATTTAAGTGGAATTATATGAATATATTGCTAATCTGATACCAGGGACTGAAATAGCGACTTTATACATTTAAATTTAACTGCAGTCATGCGTAAAGATGTTCATCACCATATTTAATAAGTTTCCGAAGAATATGTACTTCGTACGCTGACATAAAGATTTTTAACACATTTATAGATTCAGTTTGCGAATGCTTTGTCTTCTAGACCTCTTCAATACGTTATTAAAATAATTGAAAATACTATTGATAATAAGAATATGTACTGAATATAGATTATTTGACTTAATATTGTATTGATACTGTGTTTACAGCTCAGAAAAAAGGACAGAAGCAAGTATTTCACCACATTTTCTAAAATCAACGACTGGAAATGCCTACTTACATACTACTATCATACTACTGGTTACTGGTAAACTACTAGTGTATTTCTAGTATGCCTACTGGTGTACCTTTCTCTACCACTGCCATTTTCTAGCCGATTTCGTGGCTTTCGGAGACGCAATTCGGTCTTCACCACTGAAGGTCAGCCTGGAAAACAGACAGGAGCATTTTCACACATATTTACTTGACGAAAATCCATCCGAGCGTCTTGACGTCTCAAGTCAACGACTCATCATGCAAGATGTGACCATCTACACTTAGCATTAGGCATTTTTTTTAAGAAGAAAAATGTAGAAAATTTAATTATTGGTGGAAAAATGAAATTGAGAAGATAAGTCGATATTGCTATATTTAATTCAGGTAAGGCTTCAAAAATTCCTTGGACAAAAAAATGCGATTTTTATCTTTGCCGGTGTATTTTAATTGAAATCGACTCGGCTTCGATCCTGCTCACTACGCTCATCCAAGAAAAAAAAGTCGGACCGTTAAGCATTTAAATAATTTTGGAACAAACTCGACATTATTTTAAGTAATACGAAACGCATCCATTTGCATATCTTACCCGGAAATAGCCAGGGCATTTAGGACGTCTTCAAAGACAGCGCATTTTTCGGTCATCTGGAGCCTCCCGTTTTTGTAGCACGGCGAACCGATGAACGAACGAAGTGCTGTCAGAATCAGCTGTTGCATCTTCAGATCTTCCTCAAATGTCATCTTACTCCCTGGACCATTCGTGCCAATTTTCGAAATAGAACCATATATTCGGTTATCTTTCTTAAGACTTTTCATATCCAAACCAACTTTGTCAATGACGATATTTTTGACACCGATTGAATCAAAGAAATCGTCTTTCATAGTTTTTCCACCAGAACCACTTTTTTCTCCGAAAATTTCGCTCATGTCAATTGAACCGGCCGCATGACCTTCAATAAAATGTTGGGCTTTTTTTGTTTCTGTGGCTTTTGGTATGAAATCATCTAATTTCTTCATTCCAATCGTATCGAAGAAATCGTCCTTTTTATATTCACCTCTCTCCAGGCTCACGACTTCCGGATCCGTCTCTAGCTGGCTATCGTCATAATCGTCATAGTAGTAGTCATCGTCGTCAAAAACAGCCATGACATCTGTTCTTATGGCACCAACGCCAACCATGCCACCAACAGTTACGGATTTCGAAGGCTTAACAGCTTCTGGTTTCCCGAAGAACTGATCTCTCTCATTGGATTCACTGGGGCCTGCACCTTCCTCAAGATCCAAATCTAATTCTTTGTCGTCAGTTTTATGTTCTTTGGCAGAGATTGGCGTCTCTTGACGGCCGGAATCAATATCTTCCTCCGATATTCCGACAGAATTATCAGATTCATTAGAGCTTTCTTCGTAGTCGTAATAATCACCAACTACGGGAACTGTAATTAATAAAATACCCTTAGACGTTAGTTTTCCTGCTGGAGTTGGCATTAAAAAACAGCTAACAGTGAAGAACTGAAACTACTCTTACTTGGCAAAGCAGTTGGTTTCTGCGTAGTGATTTCATTTCCAACGCCCACGTTATTTCCATAATCGATTGGATTTTCAGTTAGAACTAAATACACGGTAAAAGCAATCGTAATTAAAAGTAGATCTATTTTAAAATAGTAAAAATAATACTGAAAATTGAAGATGAGAATCTTTACCAGTTTTACTGCTGTTGGGGTCAGTATCTTCTGTCGACCAGTCTTCCGCGTCGGATGCTCCTTCCTCATCATAATCAGATATTGAATCTTCATATCCCGAGCCTAAAAATACCGAACGAATTTCAAAACCGACGTAGTTCCACACAAATTGGCGATTTTTTTACTGATTTTGGAAAGACAAACTCACCATTTTCAAGTCTAGAATCGTCATCTCTTCCTATTCTCGGCCAACATTCCACGTGCAAAATGATAAAGCAGACAATGACCAGAGTGCCAACTACGCACCTAACAGCCATCGCTGCAACTGAATGAGGTAGAACAAGAAATCCTCATCATTTGAAATTGCCTGGACCTGAGCCTTATCAGTCCGGGGAGGAAATCCCGCTTCCTATTTATTTTTGCGGTTTCTAATTGCTGGCGTATCATTTCATTGCAATGAGATTCCGCAACTGTGGTAAAACCAGGTATTTGGTTTCTATTAAACATTTGAAATTAATAATTCAATTTAATTTACCGAATGTTTTGGTAAAAATTTGCGCAAAACAACCAAAATAAATGTTGGTTGTTTTGCGCACATTTTATGATCCCAATTTTAGAGCAAATATAGGTGGGCATTTATAACATCGAATGAAATTTTTTCCATTTGTTGTTTCTGAAGTTGGGCAGCAGTAGTATGAAGGGAGGAACAATCCGAATATAACTTTAGTCCCTAAGGTCCTATTGACTACCTAATAACTATTTACATAAACTCCGAACTACAATTGCAACACAATAATACACATATAATAAATAACTTCATCCCATGGGCACCAAATTTCTTTAGACCAAACTTGGCAAAGAAACACTCGTGCAAAAGCTGGTTAGCTCTACCTGTAGAATATTACAGTAGCTTTTCAACTACACATTACAAGATAGGTTTTGAATATAGAACGGTCATTTAGTGTCCTAGTGTATATCGTGCGGCGTAAATAACGCTACCTTGAATACGTCATTCAGGTAGCATGACAGCTCTACGAAGATAATGTCAAACCTGTTAGACTTGCGAGACAAAGACAGTTGAATGAATGAGAACTGATAGAAGGGTGGTAATTTACTACGTTTCGCCAATCACAGAGGACAATTGAAAACGTGTCGTTACGATGGTGTTAAGACCCTTTGAGATTTCACTCAAATCTGTCAAGTTACGTGTCCAACGGCTTTTAAAATATAGCTTTTTTTTTCTCTCAGATTTCTTTTTTTTCAGTTCTATGAACTTTTTTTTTATGAATGTTCAATGAGTTTTAGCGTGCCTGTGTATTTCTTTGAGTGGCCCATGGCACTTACTGAAACCGCTTTGACCGATACAAGATTTTTAAAGTGTGGTAGACTCGAGTTTTGAAATGTCAGAACGCAAATACGAGCGGACCAGCGAGAATGATTTCAGAGTACCTTTATTAAACGGATTTATTTTTTGTGCTGCCAGCGATCTGCACCTATAGGACCGCACTGTTATATTCCTTCCCCAAAGTGTTTGCTATTTTATCCCCGTGTTTTATGTGAATCTATGTCAGATTGTTATGCTGTGTATATATCTCATTATTAATACCTCGGTTTGGCTGGCTCAGCTCGAGCGTTCATCTGGCAAATGCTTGAGCAAATAGCGTCTGTAAAGATTGTATGATTGTTTGACCATCATTCTATCTCATTGAAGTGTGTGCTTAGTGGTTATTTAAACAGGCAACTGGGCTGTACCTTCAATATTCGAGGGCTCACGAGCAGCACCCTTGCTTAAAAGTTAATCAAGATAATTTCCCTTGTTATGCTACGCGCCCCTCACCGAATTCAAATGATATCTATGTCGTTACTTGCGCTTTTCAATTGGGCTAGTGTGCCATCGCAAGGTTTGTGTATAAATATCTCAGATTCTACAACAAAAGAACCAAAAATGTGGAAATAACGTGTAATACACGAGAAACAGGAATTAATTCCTTATCAAAACAGAAAAGGGCAAAGGCTTAAAGTATACTACAAGGCTTACGTGCGTAATCCTTGTCGTTGACGTCCCCTCGTACACCAAATGTCAAAACCTCCATTTTCCTCATTATCTTTCCAACCCCCTTGATGGTTCTACTCTACTTTTTCATCCCTTAATTGTTTTGCGGTGATCAGGACCTTGGAGAGCCGAGCAGAGGAGTCACGTTACACGAGTTTCCACCCTACATTATCTACCGTCATACTGTTAAGAGCGATACACATTTCTACTCGCCGTTGTACTAATATGGCCGCAGTAGTTCATGTAGATTCCCGCATTATCGTTTCGAATCCAATTAGATGTAACATGGATTAGTAAGTTCGATCTGAATTAACATTAATGTGCGATAAGGAACTTATATTACGGCAAATATTCGAAATTATAGAATGTCAAGCGAATCTATATGCATTTGGGACCATTTGTCAACCAGTGCGTTGAATCAAGGAAGGAATCAGTTTTGATTTTTCTCTCAAGTTCGTTTTACAGATCGTCTTCACACTTTTTTGTGTTTAGCCCCTTATGCAAATGTTTTGCCCAAACATCCCCCCATGGTATCTCATTGAGCACATTGTACACGCACGTTAGGTAATTGGTAGATCATGTTAGAGAAGAACATAGCAAAGTTTCAAATGACATTTAATAAACATGTATATCAAATAATTGCACGCCTAGACATAATTAGACCATTTAGATTTCATTTACACTCATTATAAAGTTCAAATTTTTGGATAAATCATGTGCCACGTAAAGAGCTCAGGTACACTTATAATTTAGCCACTGAGCGGATTGCGTTTCAAATCTGTGTAGGCATACCTATTATATATCACTAGCGTTTACGTCGAGTGTGGCCATTAGCAACTACTTGAATTAAAAAAAAAACATGTCAAAGGAATTACACCAATTAAAGCAAGTTCATTAAAAATGGTATTACACTGGAACTGAATTTTCGTTTGTGTAACACTACCTAACTACCGAAAAAATTGTTCTCTTCAAAAAAATGGACCACAAATTTCAGTGTCGACAAAATAACAATCAAGGCCCACATCTTTAGTTTAGCGACTTTTTGGTCATAATAAGTTAGTCTGGCCATTGGTCTGAGAAATTTGTCCGCACCTTTCTGCAGGACCCTAGACTTTAAAGCTAGGTTTTGGTAACCAGGAGACACAAGAGCTGCTAGCCTATTGTCCGAGCATGTCCTCACATACTTGACCACCCCGACTGCTGTGCTAGTGTCGGTTCAGTGCTTGTGTCGCGGCGCCGACATTCGACTCTCTGATCTGACCGGCTCCCCGTCCTAACCGACTAAGAATCGTGAGAGCTTGCCACTTGCTGAGGATCACAACGACTTGACTCACTTTCGATCAGAGTACACAATACATTTACTCACGTGACCCTCTAGTTAGGACATTAGATCAATGTCGGCATACCAATTGGTGCATGGTTCGGTCTTTATTGACCGGAGTATCTGGGCACATGTCACAGAACAAAATAATTTTAAATTTTACTTCACAAGCTGGTGTTAAAGCGTAACACACAAATTATTATGTCGATTTCTTGTTGAACTGAAAATTATCTACAAACCTACTGTTTATCACGAATATTCACTAAATAAAATACACATATCACGTATCAATGCATGGATTATCAGGATTTCCAGTTTTCCGCTAATACCAATCTACATTTCACAGAGCCTGACAAACTTTTCAATATAGTTAATTAATTCGACTGATGATTCATCCTACCACATTCATTGATCGTGTGGTTTCATTTTAGTGACAATATTAATTGTATTAATAATCGCTCTTTTAAACATGTCTACGCAGCAATGCATTGCGGCGTGCCATTTGATTTGAATTCCCCATGTACGTGCTGATCTATTTATTACTGTACACGTGACTATCAAACGAGACTCCTACCTTGTTACAGCACACACGCAATGTGCCTTCAAGTGTCATGTTGATTTGTCACATCTCTTCGATCTGGTTATCATGATCAGATAATTCGCTACCTTGAAAAACAAACTACTGCCGGAAAACTCCTCCCAGTTCCTGTTCGGATGTCTCGACTGATTGAACTAACGTGCCCGTTCGTCAACATAGCCAACCCTCGTCTCATTTTTTTCGACACCCAACGTGTGGCATCCAGTTTGACGTGCATGCTTTAATATCCAAGCAGCTATAAAATCGAGAAATGTTCGTTTCATCCATACATTGTTCATTGATTCCCGAGCGCCAGTGACGGCATTCGCACTGAAAAACTGCAAACGTCCATGAGACGCCAGTAAAATATTTACTCAGTCCAAATGTCCGAAAATGGCATTTGTTTGAATCTGAAATATTAGTCACATATCGGATGTCCTATATAGAATTCAGCTGGTCATCGGACTAACAAAGAATAAAGCCCAGAAGCTAATAATTGTCTGGCCAAACAATAGCTTATATGCTTCTCCCTCGCCTATGACACACACAACGCACACCCCTAACAATGCCCCTAATGCCATTACTTACACACCAACAATATCGCAAATAGCCTATATACAGGTATACATAGCTAGGCTTGCGCGGTGATTAACATGACTATATTTCATCGGACGTCCTGACAAATGGGCCAGCGCAAGCCCGGGAAATTTTGGGGGTCGACAGGGGCAGGGGAAAAGAGCATGGAAGGCAAGCAGAGGCGTTAACCCCGATGTACATGGGGCGCATTAGTGTCGAGTACGCAATAAGAGCACTAAACAAGAGTATGGAAAATATGCGGGTTTAGGAATTGCTTGGTTGTGGGGAGTAAGAGGGGTCCCTATTGTAATCGAGGGGATTTAGTAGAATATGGAAGTTTATAAGTCCGATCAACACGGGAAACTTTTTCGAGTATCGTGATCGGAATTGCCAATGAAGTGAACACGCGACCGAATCTGGGTAATAATCTATCTATGAGGGTGCTGCGCTTCGAGACCGCTTCTAAATAAGATCCCCTATAGGAGTGCCAGCTTTTTAGAAGGCGAGAATTTTTACTATGGCTTGAGAATTTTGCTCCGGAACATTCAAGATGTCTGAACTCTTGGAGATGACCCGGAAGCGTTGGAACAACACAATCCCTAAACACTAATCTTCGAGTTTAAGAAAGGATGTTTTCGGCTGTGTATTCAACCAAAAACAAGTGGTACGTATGGCTCATGGTTTTACCATTGGCTGTGGTGGCCGCGGACACATGTTTGCAAGTTGGATGGTTTGGCGAGATCGCCACCGGAGATTCTATGACCAAAAACAGCTGTGATAGCTAAAAGCCGGAGGGCGTATGCAGTTGCACCCTCGTTCGGCCTCGTGCATCCCCCACAGAAGCTGGCATGCCCTAAGCTCATTAGAGATCTACCATCTACCCTAACGGCTGGGGTAGTGTTACGGGAAAAATGTATGTGGCGTAACAAAGTTAGTCAACACTCGCATTTCGTACGAAAACTAACTGCAATCATTGAATACTTTGTTCTATTTCAAAGGAGGAAAAGAATGCGCGACTAAATACTGTGGAGGGAAGCATTGTTGTGCCCCTTCATGGCCCTTGATTTGGTTAAAAAGACGTGTACTAGCTGCTAGAGCAGGAAATCTTTCATTTCAAAATGAGAATGCGCTCTGGAATAAAATCGCGTTTGTGGTTGGCAAAATGGTGAGATGCTCTTCAAACTTTTCATATATGTACCGTGCTGGAAACTCACATCTCGACTATAGTTGAAGACGAAGTTGAGTATGAGTGCTGTGTTAGTCAAAAATACCACACTAATAAATCTCTCGTGCTTTGCCCGAAAAGAAGGATATGGACCACAATATCATTAGACAATTTTTCTTAATTAAAAAATAAAAATTCTAATTACTTACACAAACCAAACCTCTTTGCAAGAGAGCACACAATTAAAATTTTAATATCAAATCTCAAACTTTATTCAATTTATGGTGTCGTATATTTCAGCGACGGTTACGAGATTAACTATTAAAATGCCAATTAACTCAGAATGTTGCATTACGTAACCTACATTGTTGAGTCAACGCTGAAATTAATTCCATGGTTAAGAAATAATGTATGGCCAGAGCATTATAACGTCTCGCTCAGTGCAACTTCTGTCTGGAAATAATATTATTTGCTAATGAGCAACAATGACACTATTATTTCCTCATGCTACTTGCATTATTAACAACAAAAATGCATAATTCGTTTAATTAAGTTAATTGCTACCCATAAGTCTGCACCTATGACTACTGGTCGTCCAAGCGCGAATTACAAAGCTAAGTTGACTAGAATGAATGGTGCTCTAGCCACATCCTGATAAACTCTCACACATCCTTAGTTACTGATCACCTATTACTATGGGAGGGTAAATTAATCGACACAGCTTGCTCAATTTCATTGGGTTTCCTAAAAAACATCCCCTTGTTCAACAGCGTCCGCTAGAAGCATTTGACTAAGCTGTTAAATCAATTGGAACAACGAAAAGATGGTACTTCATAAGAGTGTGCTTCTACTGTTTATTTGTTTATTTGTTTATTTTTAATATTTTTGTTATTTATACATAATGGTTAGACAGAGGTAGATTAATCACGCATTGAAATTAAATATATGTCGAAATAAACCTCAAATTTCAATTTTATAAGAATCCCAGGCTCATCTCATACACAATTACATATCAACTTAATTGGCTAAAACCAAGTTTGCCAATTAATGCATGATCACACTCGACCCTCGCAATATACAAGGGGTGCTCTGCACCGGCTATTCATTTCCTCCCCCGCTTGCACCAAAAACGCCTTCAGGGCAATCGCTTCTGCTGGTCAGCCGATGTCAGCCGCGTTTCCGGTGGCAATAATGGGAGCGATTATTTCCAGCATCTCCACAACATTCTCGTCTCTTGCTTGGCTTGGTCCAGCATCAGAGGGGGTTACCCTCCCCACCCCACCGACAGGCAATGAGCTGCTGCTGAAACAGGCTAAACCATTCGCAATATCCGGTGTACCGGTCATTGGTTGGCCGATCTAGACGGGGACAGACTTCATTGCACATTACTCTGGAATCAACCAGGCACTTTACTTCTAACCTACATTCGTTTAATTAGCATGATAAAGTACATGGTTTTTTAGTATCTGTAAAACTGATGTACCTGCACCTATTTCCTTTCAAAATATACTTGCCACTCAGGGATCCTATCCTTCTACAGCCGGAGATTGAGGGTTGATTCCTCAAGAGGATGTGGAAAGAAATAGGAGAAAATCAACTTTAATTTACTTTCAAATGCAAGTCCTTGCACTTTGGTACTTGCATTTCAGACGGTAATTAAAATAAACTCATAGGTATCTTTAAAACATTACCACAAACGAGGTCTGATGGTGCTCAACAAAATTTGGTGCAACTCGCGATGCCAAAACATATTTTTTCTACTTTCCGCACACGCGCATCTACAACATTCTATAAATTTAAAAATATTTGGCAAGAAAAAATTAGCATATGCCTATATTTCCTAGCACTTTATAGTCATATCGCTACCGCCATACGAGAAGAAAACATGCAGCTGTAATATAAAAATATGTACTACACCTCTTTTCCGTACATGTGTGCCTCATGTTTAACTTGTGAAACACTCTCAAGACTTGTCCGTGGTTTTTATAGCCGTATATCGCCGCTCTCTACTGCCATTGGGCCGATTACCCCAACCTAAGTCCTCGTATGCGAATGCTAATATATTGGCATACTTGCAGCTCTGCCTTATTTACCATAAACCCGGGTACATTCAGTCCCATATCGTCGACGTCGTGTGGTTCAACTAGATTACACGGAAAATGGAGGAAAGACCATTTTGCAGACTATTCTTCCTCCTTTCGATGGTAATAATGTTTAGTGTAATTTCGACGCCCCTGCGCCCACGAAGCGTTTGGTATCACGGTCGTGAGATGAATCAATCTCTAAGATACGTGCTTGAAGCTTGAGCAAGGAACGGACGAAATTGTAGTGGTATTTTGCATGTATAAGTAATGCAGAGAAGACGGGCAGAGGTGTTCCATTTTACATCTGTAGTTTATTTTGTGGGTGTAGCATTTTGAGTCAAGTAAATTCCAGTTAATTGGGTATAGTGAGTCATAATCGTTCTATTGATTATCAGGGAAACTATAGGAATCTCGACTAGTCATATAACTGGCTGAATAGACGTCCATAATTTAAGCAAATGTTGACGTAGAACTTGAAAAATAAGTCTGTTTAGTGGTCTAGAAAGTTGAGTTGCGTTAGCTCCACGTTCGTGTACCCCAAGCAAAATAAAATTGTAGATGAAGGTTTAGCTACTCGGCGCCTCCACCTTTCAGGACTTAAGCCTTATTCGTATTCTGTTTTAGAATCCTTTTTTAAAAATCTGTTGACACAATGGAATTAAGAAAACTGTTCAAGTAAAATTAAATGTAAACAATAAGATGCTTTTTTTTAACAAGACTCTTTGTCGTGATGGAAAAATAAATTCACGTTGCAGCATGCATTTATAATTTATATATATACATATATATATATATATGTGAATTTTTCCTCAAAACAGGCATCACTTTGTATTTGCTTAGTTTTCTATCCAGAAAACAACTGCAGTCAAAACAATTAAGTAATTAATAATTCCACGACAAATTCTCGTTGAAAGTAATGTTAATTACTCTGAAAAGCTTTCGTGATGCATTCTGCTGTCTTTTCTTCACACAAAAAAAAATAAGAAAAACTGTAAGAACAATTAGAAGAAGTATTCTCATAAATCTCGTGAGCTTCCGCATGACGCTGGGGCAGAGCGCGGAGATTCAATTAGAAGGGCTTACCCAATCGCTTATTTATTTGGTCACGAGTTTGTGTCTTGGTAAACGCTTGCAGCTTCGGCCGCGTCGGCTAGCATGGCTGCTAATGAAGACGCCGGCGTCGAGGCGCTTTAAGGCCGACGTGCCCACCCCTCCTTCTCACCCAACTCCCACCCCCCCTACGCTCCAGTGACAAGATCGAGCCAAAACAACAGAGTGGCCCTATTCTCTGTTCGAGAACAAAAGAAAACAGTGCACTCAGTCTTTCCTTCGAGAAGCTGAAATAATACAAGAGATGGTCGTGGTAAAAAAGCAGAAGAAGACAAGTTGCCAACAGGAAATTAAATTGAATCAGTGCCCGAAACAACTAAACCAGAAATAATCCGATTTATTTGACTTTTCAATAACAGGCATTGTTCGAAAATTTATAAAAATCTAAGGGACGCGATGCACGCTGCATTTGGCATTGGAGATAAAAGTGCATTTCCTCGTTTTGTTTGAAAAAAAAACGAAATAAATTGTGTCGTAGAGAAAATAGAAAACGGGCATAATTTTGACAGTGGATTGCGAGTTCTATTGGCAAAGTGGTCTTCACGTGCAGAACGCGTTCGGTTGGTGGTGAGCGTTTCCCGACATGAAGGGTGCATTCAACGCCCATAGGCTGCTGGTCGGGCGAAACGGAAGCGAATCGATGACGAACCTGCTGCGCCATACGTTACAAATTACAATATCTCAGCAATTTCATTACCGATATCCAATAATTGAGGTATTTGAGCTCCATGCCACGTGTTTCCCATCTTTATGAGCTGAAATATTATGCAAACTTCCTCTCGATCTCGCTTCGCATCCAAGCGCGGCCCGGGCCTTATCCCAATTGATTACAAACGAACCCTTTCCACCAATCGACTGGAATTAATGCGCGAAATACAATTAGATGCTAACTGGAAACTTCCGGTTTGAATAGAAGCCCGATAATCGCAGCTTATTATTAATGGTCCGGTTCCAATATGTTGAGCTTTTCTCTGAAACCGATCGCTGGTTGGCCCTGCGATTGTGCAAGTGCTGCTGGCTAGCGTTCAATTGTGGTGGAAATAGACGATGATTCTGGCTGTTATACTCGGACCATTATTATTATGGCAGTAGTACTTTGAGAGCTTTTGTTCATTTATGATAACTGTGGACATATCAAGTGCATTGCGAACTGCACGAGATCACTACGTAAACTTACTTCAGCTTCTTGTGCCACGTCGGACCAAGTTTAAAGCTAACTGTTATGGAGCCGAGAAGTGGGTTACACGTCTTCGTTGGGTTGGGTGCTAGTCGGTTGGGTTTCCTTGCTTTGCGTTTGCATGCTGAGTTTTTCATATTCTTGCCACGTCGCCACTATACGAACCGGCATGATTTCAAGTTTAAATATTATTCCAGCATAGAAATTTGTTTCGTTATTTCCATAATCCAACTTGTTTTAAATTGAATGTATTTCCTATGCAAGTTCACATCTGTTTGGGGTGGAAAACTTTTTTTTGCATGAACTTGGAAAGGAACTCGTAAAGGAATAGCATGTTTTACAGGTGAATTAGAGGTAGCATACTAACCCAATACTAATTAAAATCTACACACTCACACACTAAATTCGGAATTAAATCCATGCGAACTTCACGGCTCACCCAAAGCCAGTCAGAGTTAATTGCGTCGTTAAACATTATTATACCGCGTACACATTAACAGAGAGCACATGCCAACTCGTTATAGGCCCAAAGGTGTAAGAACCGTATACAAGCTTTGAAAGGATTACATTTAAATACGCTCTCGTTAGATCCTGTAACTAGATAATGCACTTTAGGAAGCGACCAATAAAATGCGTATAGTTTTTGGAGCATATTATTATCAGGTCACTCACAAATCCTCAACAAAGAGACAGAAGCAGGGTAATCGTAATATGTTACAAGAGATACCACACTGATTCATCTAGCCAATATACTTTTACAGAAAAAAAAAACGCTCTTCTGTGTATCTAAATTTTAAATATGAAAAAACAAAGCATCGTCAAATGACAAGAAAATTTAATTAAATTGTTTTCAATTTTTCAGACACATATGAGCTCATCAATCAAGTATCGTTAGACAATTTCTTAATACGTTGTGGTTAAAACATATTAAAATGATAATGAAACTATGAAGAAGTTTTTGTGTAACCAAATCCTTGTTGACTTTTAATTTAAAACAAAATGTTAGTTTCTAACTATATTTTCCCGTGATAAATTAGCTCCTAAAAGTAACTTGCACAAACTCTTCTCATACTAGTTTCCTACAGCTAGTGCAGTGCGCTGGTCCGTGTTTGTTAGGCTAATGGAGTGCATTTCTGGCAACTTGCTTCGTTTCAGCCAAGTGCAGCTAGTTAAGAAATTCTGGAAGTGCATAGCTCATCTAGTAGAATCGCGATTGCGGCGTTACCATGGGTGTATGCTTCGGCTTGGTGCATGTGCAAGTGCAGTTTGGCAGGGACCCAAAACTAATGCACTTTCAAGTTTCAAGATTTGAAAATGACCATGTCTATGGAATGAGATTATGCGACATGTAAATGTGGACCGCGCCAAACGAACAGGCACATACTAAATTTGAACTAACAATAAGAATATTAACTAGCCGTTTATGGGCGATAATTTTAACACAAAATCAAACAAGAGTTTTCTCGTGAAGATGGCGCGCCGTGCCACGCCGAAACGTCGAGACTTTAGGCCCGTTTTAGAGCCGCAAACCTCTTCTATCGAGAGCACAACTGTAAAACACGTCAAATCATCAAACCACGGCTTTGAAAAACATCACGCAACCAAAATATTAAAAGTTTTTTTTATCTATAATTCTTAAATTGACCAGTGATCGAAATGCAAAAGAAGCCGGCAAAGAAGAAAGGCACGGTGCCAAAATAAGTGCGTACTTTCTTACTCTATTAAAGCAAGTGTTTAAATAACTTCAGAAAAGTCAAAGAAATTGACAACTGTCATAATTCGATTTTTTTTCACAAACAAAAACTCATTCTACATCTGTTCTGTTATCCCAGTAGCAGGATTTTTGAACAGGAAGTCCTTAGTTTGAATCATGTTCCTCTCGAGTAGGGTGAACAGCTAAAATACCTAATGGATTAGCTGTAAGTAGCATGAGACCATATTCTTGAATGGTATAATTTTGGATGACGACTATGTCACACATTCAGAAATTATGATTATCATTGTTTAACAGCTGGGATGATTTGACATTTTGTTTGCCTAACCGCAACCAAAAGACTCCTCTACAGCAAAGGAAATACAATGAAAAAATCAAGCATTTCCCAAATCTTTTCCATTTTCATTATGTAAGGTAACGAATCGTGAAAACGTACCTGTGGTATGCGCCGACGCGCTGTTTTGCCCTGCGTAGAAGTGCATTGTGACACGTAAATCAATTAGAACGTGCGTTTCTGTTGTCTTTGCAATACATACCGTCGACGCCTGTCCGTGTATGGAGCGTCGGTTTGAGCGTCGCTTCGACAACGTCGGTTTGGGCGTCAGGCCTGAATGCAACTTGTGCTCCAGAGACCATCAGGAATTAATTAAACCCTGATTTGATTAATTAACAACTGACAGAACCTGCAGTGCTAATTAATTGATCGGATCATGTTCTATTAAACTAATGTTACGATGGGTATAATTACTCTGAAAATAAACGAACGCAAAATTAAAGACTGAATTTCATATTAAAAACTCCAATGACCACAATGGAAATTATGTACAACTTGTTTAATTAGAGAAGTTCGTAAAAAAACGTCTCTTATTGTTTTAAGCAAGTGCGTAAAGTCTTTTTGGAGAAGTACTGATAATAAATTCATCGAGTGAGAAAATGTCTGGGTTCTTCATGAAATACCTACCGTAAAGTTTACGGGTTTGCTTTTATGGTGATGAATGGAGAAATTGAACATGCGGCCAAGGTGACTATAAAAACGACATCCTAAATAACAGCAGGACTTTTATATACCTTTCTTTATAGGCCTACATGAGGTAATTTTTAATTTGGATTTTTTTTTATAAAAGCTTAAAAGCTAGTATACCATGGATCCACCATCTAGTACACTGCGACCAGCTTCAATATTTCTCTTTACATTTAAAATATATATATACCTATGGATAACCGCTTTAATAACTAGCCAAATAATCTATAATTCATATTGGCACTACATAAATGAATGACATCTATTCATAATCATCTTTCATTAGTTCATGCATGAGGTTTTGTCTAATACTCAAAACGATCATGTTACCATGACTTGACACTCGTCGACAAGCAATGATGAGCCCCATGTACCACGTTACATTACATCATGTTACGACTTCTATAACTGCTATGCTAAACATATTCATGAATGCCTGTGATGCTTCATTACTTGATCTTTCAACCAAGCCATAGCTCGTTACATAGTTTCACTTACAGTCCTTTAGAGAGCCCAGGTAATGCGTAGTTATCTTCCACCTCCTTCTTCAAAGCATTCGCAGATGTCGGGGTGCAAAACTAGATGTGTTAAGAGCGAACGCTGACAGTGCATAATGGCGTTAGGGACCAAAATCCAGCATGCATATGTCTACGGAGATTATGCTTGGGGCATAAGTCTGATAACATCATTTCGAAGCCATAAGGAAAATTAAACTGAGTAACTTACACCTCATCACTCATCCAAGTATTGCTATTCTTATTTGAAATTGACAAAGCTCAAAAGCCAAACTCTTTCAATATATAATGCACTCAAGAAAACGCCACATTTTACTTTAAAGTTGTTATTAATCGTCTTAAATCTTATTAAAATAGAAGCACAAGAACTCTGGTTGTAGTAGTAAAGTGATATTAACTTAACAAAGGGTGGTAATCCATGATTAAGTGCGGGGAAATGGTGTCAAAGTACAAAATTATACATCTTGCATATCATAATATATACGATGAGTCAAGTAAGGTGTGTATAAGTTAGCGTGTAATGCAGATTTCCTAGCGGTGCGGTGTTCCCATAGGTGTTAGCCATCCTGGAGCGAGCTAGCATAGTTTCGGTCACGTCTTAATTAACGCGTCAGCCGAGCGAAGACAAGACGCTATATACCGTGCTGTTGGCTGTGCTGTTGGCTGTGCCAGGACCCAGGAGCGCCTTTGATGCAGTGGATGTTTAATACCTATACAGTATCGTGACGTCACTTTAACCGACATATTTGCCTGAGAAATGCATCTACGAATTGCGTACTAAACAACACAGAACTGATACTGGAACTGATTTGTGTCATTTTTACTTATACAACTATTTTTCTTATTATATAATAAATGTTAAAATAATTATATATTTATAACTATATTATTTACAGTAATTTTTTTACTAAATTTTCCACATTTAAGTGAGTCACAATTTTAAACTAAAATAAGTTTTCGGATTTGTTTGTGTCGTTTTTTTTCTTGTTTTTTATTAAGTTGGGTGACGATGACGTTACTGGATTGGGTATCGACCCGCTTCTTTTTTTTTATGAATGCCACCGACGGACTGACCTTTATATGACCACAATTTCTGTGTACGCAAAGAATCTGGAAGAAAGTAATTTTTGTTGTCTCTTCTTCTTGTATTTGGTTGTATTTTTGTAGTTAATTTGTGTTCGACTCATCCAAGCAGCCAAAAAAAATGTCAACGATAAATTTAATATTTGCTAAAAATCGGTCATTGCACTCTTTTCCAGCCCAATACATTTAATTTCGTCAGAGTTTTGCTCTCCAATCAACTATCAAGTAGATGTACGTAATATCGTGATACTGCGTTAATCCCATATTATTTATTGGTTTATGTATAGCAGATCGAAAGGAGGACGGAGAGCCGCTTGTTCTATTGACGCGCTGGCGGCCGGGGGCAGTGTTTTTCCACCCTCTTTGGGGGCAGGCAACCCTTTGATACCCGTGTGGTGCTCCAGAATCACTGTTCGACAAACATTTTCACTACCGAGGTTGAGCATGAGCACCCGTCGAATCACTTCCAAGCCAACAAGTGCTTTGATCTGGAAAATATACATGAAATGATTGAGATTGTGGAATTTTGATAATTGCGATCTGGTTTTAGATTGTTACAAAAAAAAAAAAAAACAGCTGTATTCAAATTAAATGCAATCTACGGCATATGTCGTCATGCAATTGTAAATGCCGGTAAATAATATATTTATTTATGCATAAATTTCATGCTGCAGTCACAAAATGCAGTTATATGCGACCAGTTTTTATTGAAAAGTATTTAACTGGTTATTTTTATTTTTGACAGTAGTTAAAAACTCGTGTTCTTTATCACTCGTGAGAATTTTATTTCAAACCGTTAAAAATTAAAAAAAATGTAAAACAGTACTTTAATTATCTGAAAAAACCAACTACAAACTTTACTTTCATATATGTATCTCAATGAAAACCGAAAGACCTTTAAACCCCAAAAACCAAGTATTCCATCGTCAAATTCCACCAAAACCACCTGCACAAAACTTATTCCTCAAAACCTAAGTCACGAATCGAACATAATCTTATTCTTTTGACGTCAATCGAAGGTGTTACTAATGAAACTGATATGTTCATCGTCTACCCCCGTGGGCCGCACACCCCTATGGCACCCCTATCGCCGTATACCTGGGTTGCCTACTGCCCGACGCGCGGGGCAAGGGGAGAAGGGACTTTGGGTGCCGATGCCGACGACTCAGCTAGCACGCGGCTTGCCGATGTCAGTCGTTTCCCGTCGTCCTTGCCGAGCGAACCTGCGCTCGGGTCGCTCCTAACCAAAGCTCCGTGATATTACTAGCCGCGGTTTCTACAACAAGCTTTATTGCGATTTTTATTTAATCGTTTTTCTTTCGAAATATATCATTTTGTTAAGTGACAAGTGAAGTGTTTTGTTTATTTGAATGAGAATAAATATTTATAATTTTGTGTCTTAACTGGATTAATTTACAACAACATGCACATAGCACATTGATGCGACTTTGGATTTGACATTCATGACTTACGATGAGGGCTACTGATCTGCATTTACCAGGTAATTGAGAACTTGATTTTTGTTTTTAAATTTGGTAGGTAATTTATATCGGTGTCTTGGTGAAATGATTTTGAAAGCATGTTTCAAACGTGCTTTGAATGCCGCGAATCGCCCGCAAAAACGTTGCTGACAGTTTGTAATAGGGCAATTTGATATAAATTTAAGCATAAGGCTTCTTCAATTACAACTAGACAAAAATAAACAACGTGAATAACAATATGTTTTAATTTAGGTAGCAAAAATGCTATCTCATTCGTACCTTGCTGATATTAGCATATAGAATAAAACTTTATGCTCTGACAATTTGTCACAAAATATTCCAAAAGTTATATTATTTAGCAAAAGTTATACATACCTGGTGGTTTCGCAGGTAAAAACTACAGCGATTGCATAATAAAATAAACAAAGCTGGTATTACGTTCTAGTTCGAAACGTTTGTTGCATTTGAACGCGTCAAAAAGTTACCTGAACTTTCCATGTGGCTAATTAACTAATCGAATATGTATTCAAGACAAGGCTAAAAAGCCTTGTCTCATTCTAAATTCTAAATTCCTCATTCTAAAAAGCTTCAAGTTATGTAACATTCAAAATATGTGCCTAGAAAAAAAATGGTTTTGCTTCCTTTCTGATTTTGACACTTACAATGACAGCTTGTGGAAATTGCGAAACGTCCCCGTAATCGAAACGGTGAAGTACCTATCGGCGAATATTTTATTCTTCAAAGCGGAGCAAAAATCGAGGACGATATTTCTAGTCTTTCATTTATTTACACATGTTGCAAGGTGAAATATCCCGTACCATGTGGACACCCATACGAAATCGATGCTTAAAATTGGAACGATATGGCGATAATACCCAACTCAATCAATCACAGCCGGGTCTAGCAGTTACACACCTTCGATCAAGAATGTATTGCGTCGTTTATTATTACACCGCGTGTTTGGGATAAACTCGAAATGTACAGATGCGAATTTCCAGGCCTAGCTGCAAATTTGTCGCTGAGAAATAATGGAAAAATTAGCATGTAAACTACCCTGGTTGGCGACTTGCCTAAATGAGCAAAGGTGACTTTTACTAAAGTGCTTCGTTTTCCATAATCTGATCGTCAATTGACATAGATGATGAGTAGGTAATGAAGTTATATTTGCATGGATTTAAATTTATACACAGTTTTAATAGTATCTAATTGATTTAAAAGTACCTACTTTATGCAGATCAGAATTGTGTATCCAATCTTTGTTGTACAACTTGCTTTAGCATGCTTTTAGCAAGCACACACAGGTTATAGGGTTTCTAGTGGGTTAGGTATTAGGAACCATATTTTTATTTATGTTCATCCATCTAAACTCTACAGCATTACATCAAAATGTAACAAATTACATTTATTTTTTTAACTGCAACGGATCAAAAGAATCAAATACGTTTGTTCTGATGCACTAAAAATAAAATATGACACTAACACCAATAATACACATAGTATATACATAGTGCATCTACACTTAAAAGTCTCATTCGTATCATTCATCACGCCTGAGCCACTCCATGCCTAAAAAGCACACATTCGTCATGGAGTATGAACTTTTTGATTCTGACACATCGCCCAGCATCATTTGCTCCTCTCCCTTTATATCACGATACTCTACTAGCACTAGTCCAAGCTTAATTAGTGCCCAGAGTCTTGACCATGTCTACTCCAAGCCTACACAGTTCTTCTCATGAACGAACATTATACAATAAAGGGTTACGCTAGCTCAAACAAAATGACAGCTGGTAAAACACACACTGAAATATAATAATGCCAGCAAACAACATCAAATTGCTTCTATTAGCAGATAGAGCCCATTTGCAGTAACCCGGGCTGCTACGGTGAACTGTTGACTTTTCTGAGTTTATTCCCTGCAATATAAAGCAGCTATAACCCCGCTACCCCCTCACCCGATTCTCGTATATACCCATGGTTATTCCTGTGCCGACAGCTCAGGATTCTCCAGGATGCTCCTTGCGTTAATCCATTCTAATACAGCTAAGTTGCATTTATGTGCCCGGCACAAATTAAAAATAATTACGCAGGGGTTCTTTATTTTATTCAACTCGCCAGTGTTCATATTTTTTAATTGAGTTTATTAGTGCTCGGCCTTAGACCTGGGGAAAATGGCGCAGGAGGGCAGGCCATTATTCAACGCTGGTAATGGGACTCTCTCGCTCTTGATGTTCCGCTATTAGTATTCATTTCAATATCACATAGAAATAAAATAAGAGAAGTACTCTTCATACTTTAAAAGCAAGATTTTGTCTACACTTTGAGTGTGTATGTTTTTTTTTTTGATGCAGTAGAAATTTGGCGGATGGATCTCAAATCTCAATTTTCACACAAATATGCTGCGGGCACGTTTTAGCCACCGCTCAAAAATCAAAATATTTGACAGAGATGTCCGATTACGAAACGCTGTTTACATTCCCAGCCGCTAAAATAAAATTCCGTGATCGGATTATATTTTTTTCATAAACCCGGCTGATAAAATATTGAAAAATTTATTTGTTTTCCTCCTGGAAATCGTAATCACACCCTTTGGCATATTACTTTTTCAAACCGCGGCTGAATAAACTGCGTAAGTGTGTAGCCGTTCGTGTTTTTCTGCGTAGCAATGCACGCAGGGTTATTGGTTGTAATTAGTATTGGGTATACATACAATTTTGTTTGATCAGTGCAAAAGTTCGGGGCTTCTATAAAGCTCGAGTGAAATGCCGAAAGGTTAGTTAGGAATCATAAATTCAAACATAGAGGGTGAACAGTATGGGGGTGATGTTTGTTCAGCGAACAGCCCTCGTAGTTCAACGTTATCACCGTACCAAGCCATCAGCTTTAAAAAGCGTTATTTCATAGATAAGTTTTCAACGTTACATCTCTCTTGAAACTAGCGTACAGCTGACTAAAATTTCGGTCCATAAACTTCGTACATGACCAGAAAGTTTCCAGGACTAACATTTTCAAAAGAATAGCGAATCTCTTTTGTGATCCAGGCTTGATAGAATCTAATTTAATGACGGCCCACGATATAATAATGTGCCTGGGAGGACGAGATCACAAGCCCTGATGCTGTCATTTATTATCATGGACCATTCGAGGATAATTAGGCAGGTGAACGGCGTACTAGGGCGAGGAGCGTGGTGGTAAATCCTCTCAGTTTGTTGTCAGGACCTAGACTATGAGGATATTGCTTCTGGTAACAAGATACAGCATGCAGCGCCGCAGCGCATCGACCTTCCCCTGTTGGTAATCCTGATACACCGTCCTCACACACGTGCCCTACCATGGGCGGGGCTGTAATCATCCTGGCCACAACATCCTTGTCATTATAGTGTCAATCACACGGCCGGCCATCATCATCGTGTAAACATTTTTGAAAAGCTGATCGAAATTGTATTTTGCTTTACATGGGGCTGATTCATCGAGAGATAGCATGAAGTTATAGGTACTAGTATATAGGAAACGATATGTGGAGAATCAGATAGAGGCAGAGGAGTGATTTGAAGCCAAGGGACTGTCAGTGTTGGGCCGCTGTCATGCCGCCGATGACAATCGTTCCGTTATCTTTGGTCGACAGTTCCAACTTCCCACGATGACGGCTGCGATGCGTGCCCGCAACGCAGTCGCAGCCAAGGAACGATTTTGATCGATTGGATGGGAGTGTTTCTGCTATATGAAATGTTGCCAAATATAAAATGAGAAGTATATTCAATCAAGTTTCTATATTTCTATGAAATAGCATGGAAAAATCCGCTGGATAAAGTTTGTCGCGATAAATGCATTCGATTCGTAGCTGTTTATAAGGGACACTTATTCATGAATATAGCATCAAACTTTGACAACTCAAATCCACCAATTCCTTTTGATTTTTCAAGAGTAAAATAAAACCAAACAGATAGTCGCACTTCATCTCATAAATGTAACAGTTTTACAACCGACGACCCATGGTCCAGCCGTGTTTCAAGCAGGCATCGAGCATACTCTTCTTCTGGTCATGGTACCCCAAGGTCTGTTATTACCTAGCTGGCTACAGGTGATTACGGGTCTATGACAGTTCACTGGCAGTCTAATGGAGTTGTTCGAACAGAGACTCCCCCCTTGGTCAGGAGATGAGATGAGAATGGGTCCATGATGCCCAGCTAAAGCCTCAGGCTAGGCGGTACATGAACCCAGCTGGCGGACTGGTCGGCCATCGTCGACCGTCGATCCTGGCCACTGCAATAATAGCACTGGTGTTGCTATCAGGTTTTAGCTACACAAGTTGCATGTAAACACAGTAATCGGGTTTCAATAGGTGGCTAGTGAATGGTCAGCATCAAGTAGCTACCCTTGGGATATGAATAACCCGCAGGCCACCGTTTTAGTTGGTCTAACGTGGTTAGAGAATATTTGATATTTGGCATTTTGGTTTCGCGCTTTCGTATGTGGCATTTCTAAAAGGGAGAGGAAAACGATTTTCTAGATTTTGCGAAGTCAAGTGAGTACGAAAACTCAGAATATATAGTTGTGTCTCTATATATGTATTTTTTTTTATGCTTTGAAGGGGAAACCCAATAGCAAAACGCCTTGGGTAAGCTATTGTCAATTGTAGGTGTTCATATTTCTCACACAAGTGCATATGAAATATTAACTTCACACAAACCTGGCGTACAGAAAATTGATCGGTCACAATTTAAGATTACACGCATTATAAATCTCATTGTTCCATAAATTCTGAAATGTATACTAACGTTCGATGCATGATAGTAATTGAATGTTCTCGCGTCGGCCCCCAGACTACCTATCTATATAACTTCACGCAGGTCACACGTATAGCTTTCGATATCGACTTGCCGGCACAAAGTTGGATCGTGCGTGATTCCAGAAAGGTACATCGATGGTTTATGGTTTAGGTTCTTACAACCTACATCGCCTATAAACATCTTTTACGCCGACCATAAATCTATGATGGACCAATTTCCTGATTCCCTCGTGCATATGCAACCATCTAAACATGTTCGCCATGTTTTTCTAGGTGGAAGCCGCTTACTTTCTGATCGCAGCTTAGTACCGCGTTATAATTAATAAATAAAGTACTAACAAGCAAACAAAAAAAAACAAAAAAATGCGTTGATAAAGTTTTGTACCACCGGCTGGCACGTGACAAGTTTCGTGCGAGAGAAGGTTTATAATATGGGGGGTGGGTATGACATGTCAATGGTTTTTAGTGAAAATTGCTGGGTAATTTTTGTTCATACTTCTCCACCGGTTTTGAGCTGTTATTTAACGAAGTATCCCAAAAATTTGCATGCATTAGCATTTTAGAAGAAGGAAATTATTGTTTACCAACTCGAGTGAAAATGTGGGTAGAAATTTAACAGCACTTTCTTCCAGGCGTGTACGCATATGCAAAGTTGCGGCTTTCTCGATCTATATAAACCGTCGCGTTTCTGCAAAAAACGATGATTTACTCGCTCGTGCACTTCATAAATAGTAATCTTAAATGCAGTTTTCCAACCCCTGTGAAAGACTTAGGAGGGTGACGTTGACAGTAACGAGATATGAGGTGAGGGTAGTATACGATTTGGGAGGGGTAGCAAAGGACGCAGTGACTACGACAAGGGTAGACCCATGATATCAGACATAGCTGGTCTCTTGGGGATTGCCGCAAAAGACAGATAAAAACGGCTACGTTATTGACCTTTCAAATTCAAAGCGATTGAACTACGTTTCTCTTTTACTATTTCCGATGTCCCCCTTTTTTTTCAACGAATGGTCAATATTATTATGGATATTATTCTTCAATGTCCATTCATAATAATGGACTACACCTAGACCTGTGTTAATAAGCAGGTGATTCAATTTTATTACAGGTAGTTAAACAGCGTGAGGTCTATCCACGGAGCACTTGAAATCCATTTATATCTTTATAAAACACTTCTTTATATAGAATCGTGTTTGACACTTTTACTCACCACTATTGTGGCATTCAAGGGAAATCGTGGTACAATCGGAAATTTCATCGTCTTTTCACTGGATTTTACAATTTCTTTACAGTACCATTGTAAATAAATAATGATCAGTCGTGGTCCCTATACATTATTATAATGGGATGAGTATTCGTGATGTTATCGCTTATACAGTCATCTTTAAATAACCAATATTCGATCAATCAATTGTCATCATCAACTAGTCGTGATTGATGATTTTCCGTAACTGCATATATATATATATATATATAAGCGATGCAAGCATAAAATGAGCAAATTTGCAAGCCGGTCATTTTGCCTTGTAGCGATGCCGATAGCCATTACCGTTAACAATATCCAGCGTATGGTGACCAGCTTCGGAAGGTGCTAAAATAAAACAGCGCCCTTTGCTTTTAAATATAATCGTGTACAAAAATGCGAAGCGTTGGCGGCATATGCGCGCCACCGCATGTGACAGGCAGCTCGCGTTCAGGATCATCGCCACTAGTAATTTTTTCCTACCATGTTTTGATTAAGTGTCACTGCGCACAGTGTCGGTAGTAAGCAAGTGTGAAATTAAGTTTCACAACGCGACGCGACGGCAAGGAATTGTATAGAGCCTGCAGCAATTTATTATTGATAGGGTGCCTGTTATATTGGGACATACCATCTGTCACAAATTGGTACATCGGGGAGAGCCCTAGTGGCACCGACTTTTAATATGGATCGCATTCAGAAATTAGTTTCAGTGTCACAGATAAAAAAAAAAACGTAATGGAAATGGATCGTGCATTATTAAGAAAAAAAAAAATGCATTCAGTCATATGCCAAAAAAAAAAATTGACTTTTTTATGTACGTGATTTTTTGTGTTGCTCTAGAATACACAGGTCATCTAAGTGGGGTTTAACGATGCACTATTTTGACAACGGGCCCTGTGGAACTGGGCAAAAGGCGTTGGTGAATGAGTGGATGACGAAATTAATGAACAAACTCTAGGTTTAAAGGGAGTAGGGGAAACCCGGTGCTGGCACCGGGGAACACCGGCTTCTAATTAACCATGCTGTCGAGAGGTTGACAATCAATTGGTGAATGACATTGCTGCTCTAACTGTCTACTGACTGAGAACAGAGCTGGTTACGTGTATGATGGTCACCCATCTAATACCTGACCGAGCGCAACGTTGCTTAACTTCGGTGATCTCACGAGAAACGATGTTTCCAACACGCCGAACAGTTCGGTTGAATACGCATCTAAAAATAGTTCTCTGGCTCAATTGTACGGCAAAATCGAGCATTCGTCGCGAATTAAGCAATTATTCCGGTGGATTGCAGTGCAAGCCACCTTGTGGATTGCACTGCAATAAAATACCTGCATTAGAAACTTAAAATATTCCGGACAGACAAGTCTTTCCTGTATACCGTCTTAACTTCTATACAACAATTGCCGGAGGTAAAACTTTAACAAGGGAGCTATAGACTTCACCGCTTTTCAAACAATCCGAGAGAATTCCATGCGATGTTCATTCTTTTAAGACATTCCTAGGGTCGAGCTACAGCATAAATTGCGAGAGGAGAGACGAGCAAACAAGGAAGATGGAAATTATGTATAAAATATATTTATTTATTCGGCATCGCAGGATGTCTGAAATTATACAAATGTGGATAGGTTTGAGGCCAAGTTGGTTTTTCATGTACCTACCTACCAACCAGATACAAGAAGTGATGCTGGTGAAGATGTTGCAGGAAACGGTACCCATGGCTAACTTTACAGTGTAGATTTCCCAAACTGGTCATATCTTGATCAAAAGCAAAGAATAATAAAGCGGTGCAAATTAAAGTGTCCAAATATGACCTGAATATACCTTGATAAACTCTCAGTTTTGCCTTCAAAATAAAAAATATGATTTTTTTAGCTATATGCATCTTGACAAGTATATAGTCAGTAGTCACCGATTCGGTCACGTATATGCGTTGAGTTTTCGCGTGCATTTTCCGGCTGCGCACGCTATGCGCCGTTCGAAAAGCAGTTGTGAAAAGCGGTTGGTCTTGATGTCGCCATGTACGGTCACGGCTTGGTCATGCTATGCGTTTTCCAGGTCACAAATAACTGTGATCATACAACTGATCAGTTTGAAATCAACACGATATGTCCTAGATCTACCTATTCTGTTTTCAATAAACATAAGTTTCCAACTATTTCAACCCTCTGCTCAAAGTTCTAGCTATAATTGCTTTTATTGTGAATATTTCCAAGAAATGCATCAGTAATATCACATCTAAATGCATTATTGATTATGTTTGAGTTGAATTATTTTGTTGATTGCACTTTTACGTGCTAAAAATTTTTCCACAGTGTATAGTTGATAAAAGATTAGAGAGTGCAAATTGCTCTTTATATGAAATCGTAATTAGCAAATTGTTTGGTCACATTTTGATCATTTCATTATTAAATCCTGGTGCGCCTTTGTTGTGGCTTGAATATTGTGGCTTTTCTAATGTAATTATTAGTAATTATCGTTAAGAGGCATACACTTTGAGAACCGAATGTGTGTGGATCACAGGGATTTTCTGTTAATTACATTATTCAATTACAAGTAAGTGGGGCATGTGGCTAAAGCAACGTCAGCGAGGTAAAATCTCAAAAAGCGACGACTATCAACGCGTTACTGAAATTTTGACGTTCCGGTCCATGGCGTCAACTTGTAGGTATTTAACGAGAAACCAGAGCTTCAAATTTCTACTGCCGTCAAAGTCTTGTTGTTAGCTGCAGCCCCGAAGCCACGTATTGACTTAAACCTTCACATTCTCCTGTCTGCCGAAACTCGGCGAAAAACGCACTTTAAAAAAAAAAAAACGCGCCCACAAATCCCCAAGAAAAAGGAACGAATTTTCTTTATCAAGTCCTCGATTTTCTATTTTAGATTCGCCACTAAAATACGCGTTGACTGAAGAGGGGAGCACGTGAAAGTGAGACTTCAAAGTGTGGTTAGACCTTATATAACAAAAGGAAAAAAAACACTTTTATGGAAAACCTGCCAGGTTTCAGAATTATATTTGCATTGGAAAACTAAAGCATTTTCTCGTCTGTTACAATTATCATGCCCCACATTAATTCAAATTGTATCTTTTTATCTTTTTAGACTCCGCATCTCAATTCTCTCTTTTTCAAAACTCAGATGAATTAAACCTATTTGAAATCTTCAAAGTTTTAGAATTATCTTTGTGATGATGGAAATGTTGCGAGGAAAAGAATGAAATTTTTTTCTTTGAAAGAAAATTGTTTTCGGAGGATTTATTAAAACAGATATAAAAGCCCTCTTCATGTTTAAAGAAAAACTGAGTTTTCACTCTCCACCGAAGGATTCCGATAAAGGGATATAAGTTTCATATTATCAATCATTACCATCTCACTGGCAGCCTCTAATTTGCACTTTATTAGACTTTCAGTGTTTCCCTTTTCATTTATTTGGATCATGTCCGATAGCGCTAGCTAGTATGAGACCGGAACACTTTGAAAGATTGTCTGCAGCCGGGGTCCAGCGAGAGGCAGCTAGATCGGATCTCGCGCGCCTCTCGGCTTGAGTGTGCTGCTCGACAGCTGAATGAGCTCACAAGGACAACATGTGATTTGCTTCATTCAACTGGAACTATCACAGCGTCCAAACGTCGCTCCGTCCCCGACGCTCGATCTAAGGGTGCAGGAGCTGTTAACGCCCACCGATCCCCCCCTGTGCTAGGCGACCGCCGCCCACCCCCACCCCCAACCTTAAACTACCCCTGCGATGTCAACGCGTCAACCCAAATTACTTCCCCTCCCCTCCCCGTGTGTGTGTGTGTGTGATATCAAACTGTACTAACTCACTGGATTGGGACTTAAAAAATAAGCGACTTAACGTGGAAAGAATAAACACCAAAAATAAGTATGTTTTTCGAAGTAAAGAGTAATGGCATGTAGGCTAAATTAAAGCTTGTTACTGGTCACGTCAAGTGCAAGCCATGCTTGCCGAGAAGCAATTTCAGTTATTTATTTATTTTTTATTTTTTTAACCTGGAACATCGGTTAAAAGCACGTTCTCTTTTATGACAGTATATCAAAATATCCACTTTACCAGTATTTATAGTACCGTAGATTTATTCAATTCAGAAATAGTAACTCCGATAAAAAGTTTGTTACTGACCATAGGACTGTTTCGTTCTCGGAACAACAAAAGATCATGTGCGCAAACATCTAATGACACGAGGTCGCGCGTGTCGTTCAGATATCCACGATTTCGATGCGTGTAAGAGACCACGCTTTGGATCCTAGAGACTGCTGAACGTCGTGCAGAGCCAAACAGCAAATAGACGCCGTGCGAATACCCGTCCCCGACGTAGACGTCGGCGTCAATCACCCGTCGATGTTTGCGCATACAGGGGCGACGTGTTAATCTGATTGCTAGATGAAGTGTCCCTGCAGGACGAGATCGTGCAGTGTGGCAACGAACAAAAGTAGGCGATTCATCGAGTCGGACAAAAGCAGGGCAAACCAGTGGCACTGCAGCAGCCAGTAACACCCTGCAATGGGGTATCGCACAACTTCAGTCGTCCACTTATAAACCAGTTGATTGCGTGACAATTTTTTTATATCTCTGTTTCGTTTTTTTTTTCTTGATATAATCTCTGCCGTCTCTGAAATGATTCATGAATAGAATGGTGTTGGATCTCGGGGATGGACAAAGATTTGGCATGTTTTTGTACTAAAGCACGGTCGGTTTGAGTTTTAGAACAAAAACAAAACATCCACTTCTTGTGTTCTTAGGGGTGTACCACCGCATTGAGCGATGGAACGCACTGTGCGTGAAGCCGACAGTTTTCTAACGCGTCCATTGCGTGTAATGCGCCCCGGGAAAACACAAACGCGCGCCGCGATGTAAATGAAAAGCGTGAAGAGAAGAGAAGGCGAGAGCGATGAAGAGAGGGAATGATTTTAATAGCGGTCCGTGCAGTTTTAAAAAATAGAAGATTGATCGTATACGGAAATTGTACGAAACGTAATGCCTCGCATGATGGGAATGTTTTTTTCTTCAAATCAAAGTTGTAGAAGTGCAAGTTAAAATCTTGGCGATATATCGCGTGCTGGGCTAGAATTATTTTTTAAGAAATGTCTATAGTGGGCGAGGAAAGGGTGTGTATTTTTTGTTTAAACATTATCTAATTCATGATTAAAACCATGGCTCCTCCACTACTACCAGACTGAATGGATGTACCCATTTTATAGGTCAATCAAATTAAAATCGGAATAACTAACATTACCGAAACCTTTACCTCAAAACAACATCCAAATATAGTTACTTCTATTAATAAACTTCCTCTTCCTCCTCCTACGGTGTAATGTTATTCTGCCCCAGTAAAGTTATTCCAACGTGTGGCGTGCGAATCACCCTCAATTTGCCCGCTTCCAAAACATGATTGATCGCCCTCGTCTTCAACACTGTCTTAAGATATGGGAAAACAGATTTTTCTTTACAAAAGCCGCGCGGCATTGAAAAATATGAATACTCCTTTTCTTCTGGCGCGTTCATTGAAATGGATACTCGGGCCTTGCGTTGCAGACTTGCTTCCAGCCGAATACCTACGAATCAGGCTTCCCAGCGTGGATAACTAAAGGTATATGTACCCCGTTGACGTGACATGCTTTGCCAATTGCTCCTTTTGATCCGACCTAGTAGGTTTTCACAAGTCTAGAGTCGTAATCTGATCTGCAGACATGGGTAAGGCATGAGGGATGGATGGATGGCCGGGCCCGGGCCTGGCTTGTTGTTGCCCCAACAAATCGCATCCACCACACATTATCGACTCATTCATGCAGGAAGGATAGATTTCATTTGGTGGTAAGATCGCTTTCATCGTTTCGCTTCTCTCGCAAGACCACTAGAACCTCTTAATATGCGAGCAAAATGAGTGTGGATTACGAAGCTCTCGGTGAGAGAGGGAGAAAGTCGCAAGAAGACGGTGCTGTTTTGTACTGTGTTTTTGGCGGAAATGGCTTAGGGGCGGCGAGGGTGGGGCTGTTAAATATATTGTCAAGTACCTAACGGCAGCTTTAGGTGACTTGCGTCGTTAAGATGTCGCGGCTTGCCTTTTGGCTTAACGTAGTTAACTTCTTGTAAATTAACAACATGTCTTTTAATATTTCTTCCTTTCTAGTTGAGTAATGGTTTGATGTCCATGACCAAGATTTAGAAAAAAAAACTTAATTCTTATGCAAATTACAACGTTTTTTTATTATATCTGTTGCTATACTTGTAAAATAAGTTACAACACGCGGATATAAAATTAGGGTCTATAGCGATGGGCTCGGCGAGCCTAATATTTCATGCGCTTTTTACCCTTTCTTTGCATTGAATCAACTTTTTTTTTTAACTCCACGAGTGTCATTTTTAACCAATGGGGGGTCAATTATTAATTTCCCGCTCTTTGATACCGAATATTATTTATTTTCTAATATATCAAGTTCTTTTGAAGTGCGCGCTGCTTTTCTTGATCTCAATCTCATCAGATCCTGCTGGGATTTGATTATAAATGAACTCACAGACGTTACATTATAGAATTTGATTGTATTGTTGCTACTTGGTCCCTGCTGTCATGATTTGGAATTATTTCATGATTACCATCTGAATTAGACGAGAGAAGTAGAGTAGGTATAATTTAAATTAAATATCAAATCCGAGAGCAATAATCGTGAAATGAGTTGAATACCCAAAGGATATTGTCTTTAAAAAAGATCCCATAAAACTCCGAGCGCAATCTCTGAAACGGAGACGTTTCAAAAATCAAAATATCCACGAAATTCTCTTCTCCTTAATGAAAGTTATAGCTTTGATAGAAACCACACAAGGACATAAAAATTACGATTTGAGAAGGATATAGTCTCAGGAAATTGCTTTCTTATGGAAATACGAACAGACTTCATTGATAGTAAAACCCGTACTTTGAACAGCTTTATTTTCTGTTATTCTTGCTAAATTTGGGAGATTGGTTTTCTACCGCAGTTCATCCCAGCGTCTTCAGATAATTTACCCTGGTACGGGCTGGTGCGTGCAAGAAACAAAACTGGTGCGTGCACGCAGCGGGACGCAAGGCAACCCATCTCAGACAGTGGTAAACTCTAAGTCGGCTGTTACTGTTGCTGTTACCTCATCAGCCTCTGCTGCAGCACGGAAGCAATATCTCATACAATTTACTTGCCTAGTGAAGATGTTGCTGCAGATAACCACTCGGAATTGCTACTAACTTGAATTAGCATTTTATCAAGTGAACATCGTTCCTCTTTAACGGGGCACATTGCTTAGGCATGGAAACATAGCAGTGAAAATGATAAATGGCTGTAGATCAAACTGAACGGAAATGTCTTGGAAGGGAAAAATAAGAATTAGGATCTGTGAAACAAAATGGCCGTCGTTTTTCTTACGGTTTTTAAAGAAGATAGAGTTGCCGTTGTTTACCCCGTTGACGTGGCCCCATATGAATAAAACACTTGATCTAACTTACCTGTACGCGAGTTGCCAGCATAGATTTTTATTTGAAATTAAACGAAGAAAAAATCTCGGTCCATATGAATCGAAACGCAGTTCAGCTTGAAATTGTACCTTCACTGTGAGGTTTCGCCAGAATTCACTCTCTGCCCAGACTCTTCTCCCTTCTTCAATTACATCAATGTACGGTCCACTAACTACTTTGTGTCGGCTTGCACATCAGGTACGGGCTCGGCCTTCCTTTCGCCGGCGCCCTTCATCCTGTAGGATAGCTACACCGGTTTCACGCCGCACTCGCTGTACCTAACCTTAAAGGACAATTGCTGTTTATTTCAGCGGTGCTCGAGCTGCCAGAGCCAGCCAGACAGCCAGCTTGCTAACTCAATTTACTACAACTAATTAAATAATTCATGAGGAAAATGGGCCATCATCACTATTCATGGCATCTAGCCTGGCGCATATCATCCCTGTATATCACGCGATGGGTTAGCACTGAGTTCTGAACTTGGCTATCGGAAAAATGTCTGGTTTGAGACCCAGGGTAAATGTGTACGTGAGTGAGACACAGATGGTAAAAACACAAGAATTGGCTGCGATTTTCTGAAGAGTTTTCTTTTAAAGCTCTTCGTTTGTGGAATATCACTTGTGGAGGTGACCGATTTTCAGGTCTCACGCTATTTTCTTATTATTAAGTCCCTTGCTGTTTCCTTCCATGTTATCGGAAAACCATGCACGGATTTATTTCACATCCTACGCAATACTTTTTTGTGTTGTTATTCTTACCTCAAAAAATATCATTTTCCATATTGCCAAGACGAGGGAAAAAAATATGAAACCCAAGCTGCTTACATTGTATTTTATTTGAGGTTTTAAGGTAGGCAAATAAAATCTTAAATCAAAATCTCGAGTATATCCCACTCTCCCGCGTCCCGTTCGATATATTGCTACGTGCCCCGTTTTATAGACACACGTTTATGGGTGAGACGAATGATTTCCGTGCTTGCGGTGAGGGTAGGTATACGAACCTGCGAGCGGTGGCGACGTTGGCCTGGTAAGGGTGTGGGGGGGGGGGGGGGGGGCGGCAAAGGAAGACGTCGTCGCGCCTCTCCTTCAAGTCGACTCTTCTTCATTCACATTTTCCCGATCCGTCTTTTCCCTGTGTGTTCTCATCCCTTCCGCGCCCTTTCTATAGACTTCACAAATCTCCCGATCTCCTATATATATGTATATCCCTTCCTCTTCTTTGCGATCAACTCTTTTGCATTTCTCGCGATATTGTGCCTTGCTTGTGTGTTAATATTCTTCCTCTTTTCCTGGCTGATCAAAAGAAACCCACAGTTTTCTGGCTAAAAAATATCCCTGGGACCTATGACGGCGAGGCGTGCAGTCGTAAACTTCGTCAGCGTAAACTGCTGATGGTTTAACCTTTGGGTTTTCCCCGCCTTGACACGTATCCGTACCGAGGAAAGCGATCGTGATTGCAATTTTCCTACCAGGCGCCTCCACTAAAAAGCCTGCGTTACGAAAATAAACAAAAATTGGCTGCAGTTCTAAAACCAGCTGCACATATTTTGATAGGCTTCGCCATATTTCTCACAACGTTTTTTTTTCACCTTCGTGTATATTTTGCTACGCGATCTTTTTTTGTGCGCGTGTGTTTTTGATGGGGCAGGGGGGGGGGGGAGTTCTGGCGACACATGGACCCTAAACAGGTCGGTGACCATGTCCGCAATATGGTCTTCCTCCCTGGTCACGTGTTTCGATAAAACAATGACAAGGGTCAGAGAAATGTCAGTCATGATTGAGAAATGCAACGTGTGGAGTGGAAAATTCAAATAGGCCCAGTGAACGCAGCGGTGGGATGAGCTTGGCGCTGATAAAAGATTCAGCGAGTGACGAAACAGAAAGTCTGTCAAGTGTCAGGCGGAACGGATCTTGACGGAACTTCAGTCAACCTTTTTCCGGATTTCGCCGTCACACTGCCAGAGTTTCATTTGATATTCATTCCTTGGCGAGCTGGCACGGGGTTAAAGATACTTCACCTGGTTCCACCTTAAATTATGCATCGCTGGATTTTTCAATTCCCAATATCAGTTGGCGTAGCTTGAAAGTGTTCTTGCTAATGGAAATGCGATTAATTATTGTTGCTTTATTTTCAAGTGAGCCTGTCACGTAAAAACCTGTTGACCACGTACAAAAATCAGTGTTTTTTTTGTTACTATCTGATCACAATTCCGCTCAGCTTTGATTCAAAATTTGTAAGCAGCTTTCTTTCCAATCCCGTTAGCCGAGTACGCCAAGCACCGCGACATTATCAATTGACTCCCACTCAGTTTTCAATACCCCGAGAACGAGCCGAGCTTTTTCTTATCGATTTGACCAACGGACAGCATCAGTGCGCCCCTCGGAGTATGATATACACTGTGCGTGACGCCGTAATCCGCGGACCAGCATCCCGTGTCGACGCAGAGCAGGCAGCACGTGGGCCATTTTCCCACGGAACTCATCCCTGAACACGAGCCGATTATCTAGAGCTTTGATCATCATGTTATCAACGTGATTTCCACTACGAATGACGGGTTTTCATGATCGTGTCTCTCTCGTCTACAGGGTGGGAAAAACGTGGAGCTATTCTTTTTTTATTGTTGTTGGTAAATAATATTTTATTATATTGCTGAGGTGATTCTATTTTTTAATATCACAATGCACATTTCAAGCGACGTCGTCGCCGCAAGACCAGCTGCACACGGGCGCAGAAATTTCGATTACAATTCTGACGTCGGGTGAATAGATATACTATAACATATATAAGAGGTTTTCCGATTCTCTCTCATCCGGAAAAACTTGGTGGAGGACGTGTACATAAGAGTTTGACGGGTTTGGAAATAATAAAATAAAATCACATCGCCCTGTGATGTGGCCGCGCTTGTGCGGCCAGCTGACTTCCAAACTTTGGACATGTCTATTTAAATATGCCCTTCACGTGGAGTAGATATTTCTAGCTTTAAATTTGAGGACGACATTTTTATAACATTTTCCCGTTTACAACTCGCACTCGAAATGAAATTTGTATTCACCACCCATATAAACTGAAACAATCGTTCGTTTTGAAATTCTCTCAAGGCAATCTATTCGGAACAAATCAAATATATTCACAACCACCGCTTTGCAATCCCGTTACCATGTGCACGTTTAATCGAATAATCCTATTACGTTAAAACTCGTAAGCCGTTTGTCATAATTAAATGTACTTTGATAATAAAATTAAAATCTGAACGTTGCCTCTACGTTGGTCCTCACTCCACTTTTAACTTCACCCCGCTTCAGACGAGTGTCACGTTTTTACCTTTAAATTCCACGGTTGATTCCCGAAAAATATCCCGGCTCTGGTCAGTGTGACATGACATTCTTGTGATAATTATTACTATGGCGCCAGCGAGTGGGATACGGTTTATATGCGCATCTATGTGCGTTTGCTCTGATAACAACCGTAGGCAGACTACGGCACGGTGCGACGACATGCGAGCTGCGTAGATGTGCGTATAGATCCTGAGCCTCGCCTAATCCCCTTGGCTCGTGTCTTCTTAATGATCATCTCAGTCTCAACCCATACCTGGTTTACCAGACGACGACGACGACGACGCCTGCAAGTGGAAGACGCACATCTCTCGTGATCTGCCTGCGTATTAAAGCGTCGCTCGATCGTGCGTTATCCGTAACGCCAGCTCAACGCTCTCATAATTAAGTGATTAGCGCCAGTTTCTACGAATGGACGGACCAGATATTCTTGCTGCTTTTTAATGCTGCGTTAGTGTTAACATGATAACGTTGTGGTGGTCGTGTCTAGACGGATAGGCAATGTTTCTGCCTATCTTGTGTGCATAAAGAGGAATTCAAGCATTGTCATAATCAGTGTGTGTTTCGTGGGAAGAAAGTAACATTTTTCAACGACTGCTTTCGCCTTTTTTCGATCATATGTCTTTAACATTCCTGCTAAACCTTATAGACTTGGAATTTTAAAGCATTAGTAGCCAGCACGGGAAATTGTTTCCTAGTCGAGAAAAGTTTTTGTCTTGGGCATTTTCTTTTCGTTTCGTTTGTTGTTAGTTTTTCCGTCTTTTCACTCTGGTGTTTTTCTGTCTTGTTTTGGGAGAGCTCTTAGGGAAGGTCAGAGGCCTACTGCATTTGCAGCCAAGACTTAAAGATCAAAGAAAAACAAGCGAGAAAGTTCATCACTGTGGACGATAATAAACGAACGTGGCATGGGTAAGCGGAAAAACAAGGCAAAGGCAAAGAGACTGGAGGAACACTTGGGGAGAACATACATAATTGTTATTTTTGCGATGTGCTTTGTGCGGTGCATGCTTGCTTACCGAGAGTTCTAGCTCGAAATGCCGGAGCTTTGAAAGCTTGTCTTATTTTCATTATTTAATAGAAATGGGTAGAAATTAAGGTCAGAAGTCGCAAGGGAATCGACGCAAGTGAAGGCATTTCCCGATAAGAAATTCGAAAACTGCATTTCGACGGGAATAAAAATACTCGAACTGGAAATGTCTGTCGAGCTAGAATTTATCTGGCAGTTATTAATATAATGTGATTGAAAAATTTCAAAGTAGATTTTAAAGTGGTGTTTATCGATTGCGACCGACTCTTTTGGACGGTGAAATTGCACCTACGCGACAATCGTCACTTCCAATAAAAGGTTCACCTACAGGTTTTCGAAGGCAAACGTCGTTTCACTTTCCGTCCAGCCGTGTGCAGCAATCCGATGAGTGGAAATAACGAGGTGCTAATTCCTATCGCATGCGGAGGAGGCACAAGACCAGGAGGTTGATCTTGGAATTCTGGGTGGCCCTGGTCATCTTACAGTACTCAAGGACAACGTAATCCTCGGTCCAAGGAACTTAATACTCACCCGCCCGCCTCTTAATCAGATAGTGCCTCGTGAATATCCGATATCAAGTGTTTTCAGCCAGTTCGTAGCCAGGCTGTTGCGAAGCGATGCATATGAACCATATGGTCCAGTGAACCTCGTCGCCTGTCTGAGACGGTTCCAGTCTACAGGGCCTATTAATTTGTTGCACGCCCTATCAAAGCCTGTCCACACACACTTCTATTAAAGCTCGACTTTTGTTTAATTGCTCATCAAAAGGCTAATTATTTCCAGAAAAAATGCTATACATCTAATTTTTTATGTGTCATTTAACATTCTGTGCATGGCCGATTTCGGACAGTTAATTACGCCGATCTGACTTTTGAGATCTTATGCAAAACCTTGAATGGATGTTTTATTTTGTCTTGTGAGAAAATCAGAAAAAGCCAAATCTACAACGCGACCTGTCCGCTCGTAACCATCACAGTTGCTTGCAAGGAACCGAAAGCAACCAAGCACCAAACTTTTCTTTTTTTTCTACCGCACCGTTTGTTGATTGGCTATAGCTGTACCGTCAATACAGTGCGTCGTTAAACTCAACCGCTAACGAACCAATTAAAAAAGTGACCAGCGGTGACCATGGCTTGTGTTTCACGCAATGTGCGACAATCACGCACTGCGTTTTGTGCCCCACGCACGAAGGGGGCTCGCAAAATTCTACGGTCGACAAAACCGCAATAACTAATTGAAAATTATTATTTCATAGTTCCAGTTTGCACAGGCAGGCGACTGGCTTTATTGTCCCTCGAATCAATTATGCAGAATGTCTGGAGCAGCGACGCCATTTATGCCGCGTACTAATCTCAGGGATGCTTTTCTGAGAAACACTTTTTTTCTCTTTTTTTTTCAAATCTGGAAGGAACGGCATAGATTGCAGATCCAGTTCTAGATCCAGTTCTAGATATTGGTTGCAAATTGGTGCATTTGCATTTTGTAATGCACTGTTGTTACCATTCGCAGGAAACGGCCGCTTTCTAAAAGGGACATGGCACGCTTATTTTCCAATTAATCTTTCGGGTATTAAGGACTAATTTCTTCTTTACAAGCAGATGCATCAACCTGAAATTAGCATTGAAATTTTTTTACAGTAAATGATATCTGTTCATTCTTGGTCCTTTTAGTCCTTGCTCTCCTTACTCATCCATGCCACCCTTACCATTTCACAACAATTGGCCATGTGAACACTACTTTCGATCCTGGACAGATGCTATCTCTTCACATACTCAATGGACGACACAATAACATTGAATCATGCTCCACTGGTAAGCCCTCTATTAATCAGCAATATCTTGTATACCTTCTTCATCCCAATTGATTAAATCCCCAGCTAGGACTTGTAAAGCCTTATAGCTAAGACATATTTCAGATGTAACCGACCATAGAAGGGAAGTGTTGAGATGCTGGGAACCGGTTTTCCTTACATCATCCGTAGATCATTAGTTGGCCTGGACCCGATCTTCATCTCAAAGAGCATGGCAACAAGCTGGCGTAGTAGTCCTACGCTTTGTGAGGCTAACTGCATTAGAGACCGATTATAATAATACACTACGCCGATCGGTGCGACAGAGAATCATAAATTAGGCTCTCTCTCCTCGTGAAATCTCGGATCTCCGAAAGCCCTGAAATATATTGGACATGGAAGTTGGGATATATATGTGACGACAAATCGCGTTTGCAATAAAACCAGCTGATTGAAATGCGTGTTTCGTTTGTGTCCCGAAACCGAATGAAAATCTGGCCAAATCTCTTCGAACGTAACTTCTTGTACTTCGGGGCTGACAAAGAAAGATCCGGGAAAATAAATACAAAGCTTGTCAAATCAAGGTATTTCCGTCAAAGGAGAACTATCTTTCAACCGATATTTGTTTCAATTTAATCTTGTTTTTTGATCAATCAATTGACCGATTTTTACAGATGCAGCTTCAATTTGATCTCGATTGCATACGGCGAAATGAGACGATCGTACGATCTGTCGCTGGTTTTTCTTTTGTAACCATATCAACTATTCTCGAGCGCCTTTACGTTGCTACATATTTTATAATGAGCAATCTGCTGGAGATGAAAGGTATTCAGTAAACACTGACCTACCCATAAAACAGCAGTAGCAAAGAAATTACGTCCAATCGCAAAGTGGCGTGTCGCTCACAAGCATACCTAGGGACTTGTGAATCTATATTTATGTACCCATTTTTCATCTGGAATATGAATGGACAAAGCAGGATTTTTTTTTTACAATTGGAGTTATTTCCATCCCAGACGACTCTCTTTCAGCGCAAAAAACCATTACCATGCACTCAATTTCACTTCTCCAAATTAAAAATTCTACCGTACAACGTAATTTCACAGAATTGATAGGTGTGATCATCTTATTAAAACTAAATTGAAGCGGCGATGAATCCGTGGCACTTTACTGAACTGATTGTGTAAAATCTGACTGGAACGTAGCTTGAGGCATCAACGCGCCAGCATGAATACTCTAGCCTACGACGACGACGACGACGACGACGACGACGACGATGATGATGCACAAGTAGGGATTTGGCCGGTTAAGACCCAGCCATGCGTCTTCGTGTGCAGCAGTTCAAAGGAGGAAGCCGACTCTAAATTCTGCGTCTCATTCATCAGGCAGAGTTGAACTGTCTTAATCCCCTCTCGCCTTATCCCTCTTCTCTCACTCCTCTCATCCCTGCCGCGACCGGCCACCATCTTGTCGAAAACACTTCGCGTCTCCGGCGTTGGCAGCGTCTTGTTGCTAAAGACGCCAGGCAACCGCGGCTTGGAAGCGATAAGTCATCGGAGGTGACTTATTAACCTTAAAATGTTTCAATTTGCTTTTTGGTGAAACATTGTATTCATTTCTAGAAGTGCTCTATATTTTATCTCTTCTCTATATACGAGATGTTTTTAAAGAAATTTATTAATTTTATGTTGGCCGGGATTGGAAAACGCTAGAATAATGAGGAAGGACCGTACATACATCATCTGAATCAAAGATTTTTCTGTGAAAAACAGAATCGAGAAGTTTTAAAAGGAAAATAAAATAACCCATATTTTTCACTGTCGCTTTGAAAAGTGTAGCGAGTGCAGAAGAATTCTTGAATCCATCCGGAACTCGTAAATAGTGTAGCGTGCCGAAGGAAGTCAAAAAGCCTCCTCGACCACCGACCCGACTGGACACGTTTAAAATTCATATTCATACATTGTAATCTAGTATCTCCTTGTTCTTCATAATAGCCCCCAATAAATTCCAACGCTTCTTGCAAACTGCAGGGAATTTACATTTTCTGCATAACATTTATGTTACACACATACACACACATTGATGAAGTAAACATCCTTTGCTTTTCGGGGCGAAGTTAAAACAAATAAACCATAAAATCCACGCCAATGGCATGTATTTGTGTAAAAAAAGTTGTGTATTTTACAAGGTTTTTTTAATTATGAACTGAATACTACCGAAGGGTCCTATTTTTATGCGTCCTCCTGTGCCATTATTAATGATCATAATTTGAGCTCAGGTTAGTTCTAACCATAGCAGAAGACAGCAACCCAGATGTTGGCCGCCAATAAATCTGATTACACGATCGTAAAAGTGTACCACGGTCCTCGCGGGAAACCCAGTTTCTTACTGCACACGCTCGTCCTGAACTCGTCCTGGAGTCTTCCTGGGGATGTTGCGTGACAACAACGCATTTGATGTTGCTTCCGATAAGAAGTTGAGATCGCAAACTGCCGGCATGGGGATGAACAAGCGTTTCCCTGCACGAATACATGCAGTTTTCTGGTCGCTTTCTATGTACGAGCAATGAGCACAAGGTTTGGAAATTTACGAAATTTCGTGCAACGCCTGCTTCGATTTGAACTAAATTTGCAGGGCACATTTTTGTTTTTTCAGAAAAAATTGATCGAATTGTAACTTAAAATGATATTAAAAATATTTCATAATTTTCGTGTGAACAGGTTTCTGACGTTTTCGATGCACGAAAATTTCGCGCGAATAACCCCGGCCTAATAATTTTAACAAAATATATAAAAAGCGGGCCTCCTAAACGCGCTTAAGAAAACAGCGCAATCACTCAAGTCTTAAACCAGGGGGCAGGATCTTTACGACATCTTTCGGATGGGACCAAGCTAATAAAATCGCATCTTCATATCTTTTTGTGGCAACGCCCAAAGAAAGAAGAGCACGACGTCCTCTAAATGCGTACATTATTTGAGAGATGCTTGTCCCAATCTCCTACATAATTGAGTGATATTCATTTAGGAGATAAGAATATAAATACCGTAATTGCACGCTTGCTAATTATTTGTATTAGATGAGAGTCGGTGGTAGCGGATCTATATATGTACCTGCGTATTATTACACGCTCCGCAGGAAACATTTTAGTTTCCGATGCTATGATAAAAAGTGCGCTAGTGTTGGCCCACCCAAGACGATGGACGGTGGTGCTCACCACAACATCACCAGGGGCATGTCGGGGCGCGTGTGCCCACCGATCTGCTCTTGATGCTCATCATATACCTTTCAAAACACCTTCGAGCGCGTCGCTCGCTCGCTCGCTATGCAGATGGAACAGCCTTTTTTTTCCAAAGTTTCGTTAACAAATAATTGAATTCCAACTCATTATTGATGGCATACTCTTCAGAGATATTAGTTATGAGAGAGGTATGGCATACCATACGTAGCTTGAAGGAATCGTGCACTTAATAAGCCATCGTTTGAGACTATAGGCCGACTTTCAATTTCATCTAATTTATTTATCTTTTCTTTAACGCTGGTGGAGGAGCCACCTTTCAGCCTGGTTGACAGTTTGGCTTTGGCATACATTCTTTACTCCGCAACTTTTTTGCCAAGTCGCGCCTTCGTGAAGTCTGCAATTCAAATGGCATAATAAGTGCTTCCTTGTATTGTTTTTTTTTCTCTCACTCTGGTTGTTATTGCCCGACGGGTTTTTAGCTAAAAACTCGTGGGGATGGGCTAAAAGCAAGCAGCGAGCTAACGCACCAGCAAAACGGTCTTGAGGCCTTCTGCGTGTGCTTTTCCTGTTACTGGCACGTGGCCCATTGCAGGAAGATTGATTTTTTTAAAGCATTGTGTTTTGGTGACCCTCTGCAACCCCTTCCCCATTCCGTCATTCCTCCTCTCCACCCTCTGACCACTAAACCTGGTGCGTGCTGCGATCTTGAAAATGACGTCTATCAAGAAGAAGGAAAGTTTAAATGGGCGGTGTTGTAAGTTGAACAGTTTGGATTGCGGGAACGCGAATTGGAGAAATGCTTGCCAAAAAGTTATTACGCACTTATATAGAGACTAAAAGGTATTATAGCAGCCATAGTCAGCCAGCCATCCTGATGAGTGGGCCTAATGTTTTTCGTAGGCTCGGAAACAATGGATTTCATAAGTTTAAGCCAATTATGAATGGAATAACCGAAGCAAGAGAGAAAAATAATAGGCTGAAAGTTTCTTGGTCTGTTGTTTTGTGTGGCGTGCTCGCAAGTTTTCTTCACTCGATTCGCTGTGTAGGTTCTACGTGCGCTGTTAGTATGGACGCTCAACGTGGTGCCTTTCTCCTGCTTTCTTCCAGTCGTTCGCGCTCGCTTGCGAACAGGAATGATAACCTTTCTAGCAACGATGCAAGCAGCCTGCTAGAAGCCAGGTCAAACACTCAAAAGAACACAATGGGAATCTTCAACAACGAATGCTTTTTTACCCTGATAAAGGCCATGCACGTCGTTAAAAATTTGCTGTGCATGGGGGAACTTCTGGCCGCCATCTTGCTATTTTTCCGCGTGCCACGTGCCATTCTTGAAATTTCTCATTTGCTTCTTTCATGCGCACGCCGATGAAGTGTATGTGTTGTTTTTTATTGGTGGGATCATCAATCTAGAACAATATTGCTGGTTTATCCTGATTGCTATTTATGTTGATGCGAAACCAAAGTGCCTTAATATACCCTACTTACCGGCCACTGTGTAATGCGATTAGCCTATATTCCGTAATGCTACACATAGGCAAAGGTACTAACACTAACTCTAATTCTACTGATACAGACATATTATGTTATCAAGCCGATTATATAGTTCAGTGGACGTGCAATCATACTAATGCAGAGGTCGTAATACTCAATGATATAATATAATTTGTCTAGATATAATTTACAGAAATATAACTATTTGGTCGAAATGGATCCGGAATGGCGCCCATCCGGTCCTCTGAAAGCATTTTCGAATAACGCTGGCGGGCCTTCTTATTTGTGATCAGAAATCCGTTCGGTAGGCGGGTCGATGTGACTGTAATAAACAATAAAAACCTACCACAAGGAAGTCAGTCTCCATGCCAAACTAGTCGTGGGAGGAAACCGATGCGAGTCTGGCTTGCAAGGCATTATCAAGTGTGGGCAACCGGGCAACTAAAACATGGCTAGAAATTAATTAAAGGGCCGACCGAGGTGCTCATCTTTTGGTTTCAGGGCGTCTATAAATTTTGTGCAAAGACTGAAAGAAAAGAGAAGAGTAATAACTCAAGTAGTTAATAAACATATCCAAGAGTCATTGCACGTGGAATAGTAACCTGTCTTCATGCTAGATACCGAATGCTAGAATGCTTTATGAACCTTACGCGCAGGTGTCTATTAACAGGGCGGGCTTCGAAAAGGTAAATAATTATCCACGCTCGGTGTTTCTATCTCCTTTTAATCGTATCTCACTATAATACACACACTATTACACGGTCATGCGTAAAGTGCAGCTTCCTGGCAATGCCGAGAAAAAACGGAAACAAAAAATGTTAATCTGATTTTTCGACCGAATATATTTCGGATACTTCATGGCTGGATTACAGCCAAATGGAATGGGACAAAAGTGCTCTCGCCTTTTAGCACGAATTGCACATTATCTAAGTGTCTTTACCATTGTTTTATTTTTGCAAAAATGTGCGTCGTACTAATTGTTGTAGCTCATAGATTTCATCTACAAGGACGCTGAGAAACTCTAAATATTTCATCACGAGAAAAACTCCTGCGCAAAGAAAATCTCAAGTCATTTTTTCCCCCTGGACATGGAGCAGTGCTTAACATTTTAGAAGTCAGAAAAGGTTACAGGGATTTCGATGAAATCTCAATATTCTTCTGGCAAGCGTCTTGTGGATCACAGGCCAAGCATGAAAACGACTGCTGCTTTCGATTCTTTTTTTGTATGTTCGACATCTTCATCGGCCAGTGTTCCATTAAGCGAACGCTACTCGAACGGCGGAGAACGGCGGCGTCAAAACGTTCATGTAAATGCGGCACATTCTGTCAGAGGAAGTCCGTGTAAAGATGGGGTTATGTAAGTGCAAGCGGGTGCGTTTAAAAAAAAAACGAGTCCAAAGAGCGCGAGTTGGCAACGTTCCTAGAATCCCTTGCGAAGCGCGGGGATAAGTGCCGAACGCTGACCACCCTTGCTGATGCTGACACAATGGTGACCCGCACAGGTGCACCACTTCACCTTCAGAGGCGATAAAACATCACCCTTTTACAGCGCCATCTGCTATTATCCGCGAGCGATCTCCCGCGCTCACCGCGTGCTCTTTTTTTGTTTTATAGACTCATTTTTAGCGCTCTTCCGCTTATATCTTTGCGAAACGCATAATTTTTTTATTTTTTATTTTCATATGAGGTTGGCAGAGCGGTTCGCAATTCAAATTTTTACGAGAACTTATTTTTGATACATTCCCCATTGAGAAGGCAACGTGCAATTTATTGCCCGGTATGCGTACAATACCCCTCATACCTGACGCACTGCATGGCACTGCGTACCTATGATTAGACGATGCTCTCGTCTTAAAGTATGAGTGAAATGTTATGTCAGTGTCTTCGAGAAAAAAAATGATGACTTTTTGTATACAATGATAGTGATGTATAAAAGTTATACGGGTGAGAAATATTTGCCATCAAAAGTGTAAATTGTCAAAGTTCTGGTCGCGTTGAGGGGAGAAAAGGAGTGAGCGTTTCTTTACACGCTCTTTTCTCGTCGTAACCAAAACTTCCCAACATCCATGGCGCTCGTTCGCGGGGACTATTTTGAAAATAAACATAAATTAGTTCTTGGCATAATTTATCTTGCATTAAAGGGATGTGTTGGAAAACTATATCATTCATTTAACATGAGTGAGACGTCCGTGTGGAAACGGTCTGCCGAGCATGTGATCTTCAAACATTTAAGTAAGCGTCATTAATTGTGATTAATTAATGCCAGCTGATGGGATGTCTTTGAAGGTCGCTCCAAGCCGCACCGCTGGCAGTCAGGATTTTTGTTTTGTTTTTTACCTTCATTCGTGAAGCTGTGCTTCGACGGTAGCAAATATAAGAGTCTTTATACAAAACAGTATCAACGTCGAGCAAGGCAACCCGATTGAAGACATAAAATAAATTGGTTAACCAAGATTACTACACTTCTTCATTTCATTTCCTCCATTTAGAAAAGCCATCGGCTGTGATGTGAAACCAATCCCTTGAACCAATCGCTAATCGCTGCGAACTGGCCATTGGTTGACTAGTTTTGTAAAATGGAAGGAAATCGATTTCAGGAATATCTGAGATCTCTATTTAGATCAAATCATTCAAAGCCATCATTCCGTAGAAAAACCGCGCGACCGACAGCTAAACCAGACGCCGGCTGGAATGGGCTCGAGGTACATTTTCCACCGAGGCGAGGAGGCGTTTGTAAGGGCAATAAAATAGGTTCCTCTCGAAGAACTGATTCCAGGACTACTGGCAAGAGTAGCAAAAGTATTCCACCGCTAAAAGTGCGACAAGGACGGAGATGTGATATAGGTTCAACGCTTAAGGATGCGAAGGATGAAATAGCCAGATAATACGGCGAGGAGCTGGAGAAAGAGAGACGGGGGCAGGAAAGGTAGTGCCATGAATATTGAAAAGCTTCCTCGGTTGAGTAGAGTGCTATGGAGTGGATGGCAGGAGCAGCTAGGAAGAATATCAGGTGAAAAATGTACTTGTGGTTTTTTATGAGACACCGTTATATAAGATATCAGGCTGTTATTCAAAAGACGACCTGTCCGCTTTTCTTGGCTTTTTTCCTTCTAGCCATGGTCTTCTCGTCGCCTCCATTGAAGCAGGATTTCAATGAGGTCAACATGGTCGGGCGTAAGGGAAGCACAAAAGCTCGCGGATGTTTTATTTTCACAATCACACACACCTATATGAGATACTAGGCGAAGACTAATCCTAAGCTACTGAATATATGTTAGAAACCATGTGGACGAAAGAAGGGAGCGAAGTGAATTTTAATTTCGGTGTCTTGATGATGGAAGACGTTAGCATTTTACCTTATTCCTTACACCAGCTTCTAGAATGTCTCATATATTAATGTTGCTACTTGCTTATATATTTTCTATATTCAGTTCAACACTCCTTTAACTAAATTGCATTGGAGCTGGAAACGGACTCACATGGCTGGCGATAAAACTCTTTCTGTACATGTCAATTCGACTACATTGCCGTTTATTCACTGATAAGATGCATTCTTCTATCCATTCTACTTTATAGCATTGCTACGTGGCAACCCCCGGAGACGTTCAGATACCCTGTTTCCACCTGTACTGTTTTGTCTCGGAAGACGCCCAAATAAGATAATTTCCATGCGCTGCCAATGTGTTGCGACTTGCTTTCATCCAGGAACAAACAACGAGGCTTCGGGGTAAACGTGCAATATGTTCACTTTACTTTTTAGCTGCATACTTTATTCATGAATTGCTCGCTGTTTAACTCTTTTATAAAGCAATCGAAGTGAATTGCCGCTCGTTTATTGCGCTCCATTGTGCGTGGCATGCTGTAGTTGCCGTATCCTTGACTAATTCACTCCATTGGCTCAGCCAAGTCTGAAGATTCAGGATCCAAGACAGAGGCTGCACGATTTGATTCGGACTGCGGCTAGAAATGATTCTCATTGGGCAAACTGTATGCCAATAAAGTCTTCATTACCGATGAGACGTGAGAGCAAAGCTGGAACCGTTTTTCGATGGAACAGAACGAAATAAAATACTGTCCAGTGATTGTTATCGTCATGATAACTTGTCTGTGAAACCATCCTCTTCGGCGAGACATCCGTAATTAGATTTTCATATATTTTTTTATTCATAGGGATCAAATCGAACTACTAGATTGAGATACGTAAATCGATGATACGAAAAAAATAAGCCAAGCTTTCAGCAAATCACAATTTCTCGGCATTGGATCAAAAGTCAAAACCTCCGGTCTGTGAAAATGTGAAATGCCTTGGTACTCTTCGTACAGGCCAGTGAAAACTGAAGCAGAGGAGTAATACCACTGATTAATACTCCGTCTAGTTTCACTTCCATCGCGCTCTATACGACGTCGACAACGATGCGATCCAACCTTATAGAAATATGACCAGATAAAAAAGTCGGCAGTAATCATCGTTATATGTTTCGTGCATGCACCGTTGGGACTTTTGTGACAATGGCAACTATCCGGCGAGGCGTGACACTGGCAATGATGCTCGTGGGGTGGTGCCCCCCACCCCTTACCCAACTTGTCCCTCTGCATCCAGACTCATCCAGCCTCATCCAGCTCTGTGAAGCCAAACAACTCCAAGATTAATATCCATTACTCACACCCCCGTTAGCCCCGTTGGCAGTCGACCCATATATACTTGCTCTGTGTCCCAGTGAGAACCGGGAATTCCGGGAATAAGTCACCGGGAAGAAGTGGCCGTTTCATTTTGGCTCTATGTCTACGTGCCTACACCAGTCTTATCAATTGGTTTACAGTACATTAACTTATATACGAAGTCTTATGGTCAAGATGTCCACGCCCTTGGGATGAAAAGGGATGTTCGGTTGATTATGGCGTCGATAAATATAAGTTTTATACACTTTATTCGCCCTGTACTCGCTGGTCAACTTAGGGCTTTATCCTTGTGCTTAATATATATAAGCGTAGAAGCAATGATAGAGAAGAATGGAGACTTGACCTTTTTCTGTCTCAAGAGTCTTTATATAGGAACCGTGAAAATCGGGTTGAATTTTCCAATACAAAGAACAATATTCACATCGAAGAAGATTTTGTGATTTTTTCGTATGGTGCTTGGCTCTATGATCTGTGGTAGTCTGTTCCAAATAGCATCACGCTCGGCTTGTTGTTACTCCCGTGCAGATATTGATATTGCTGGCCGATATATTCTGGCCAGGCCAGGGCAGGGCAGGGTAGGGTAGGGCAGGGCAGGGCAGGGCAGGGAAGGTCCAGGTCCAGGTCCAGGCCCAGGCAGGGACCACCCCATGTGTCTCTTCCATGATATGCGGGTCGAAGTTCAAAGGGGAACCCTTTCCCTGATGCACCAGCCGCTCGTTATTGGCAAACAGACCTTATCTGATATTTACACCTATGATTCCCCGGGGAATTGTGTGAAGATGAATTGTTATTTACAGTATGGGATGTATGATACATTATCTTTTAGTAACTGTCACGGGGTTTAGATTTGTGACATTTGAATGACATTTTGATGAGATGCTCTATAACTTTGTACACTCTACACGTGAAGGATTCTATATTCACTGCATTTTATAACTTTAGTAGCATAATTTCTGGATGAATACACCTCTGATTAGTCTACCTTTACTGCGGAGCGACAAAGAAGTGTCTCTAATTTTATCAAGTGTCACATGAAATCAGTTTAACCATCTAAATAAGAGAGATTACCTACTACTATATGCTCTGAAGCGTTCGTCAAGTTTCCACCTGCCTGAGCACAATTGCTGTTCCAAATAATGTAGAATCAGAGATTTTACACGCTGCATATCGCCATTGAACGCCATGTTTTGCCATGCGCCGGTGTATTTTTTCCAATCGAATGATCGCGATCTCGACCACCCACGTGCCGTGGCGTCAACTTTTCTCACATCTTGTGATTGTTATACTCATCGCTTCACTTCATTTCCTTTACACAATAAAAATTTCGGAATGTGAAAAAAACTTATTCACGTCTTAATTTAAAGTTTTTCGACATCCTATGTAAGAATTACACCTTGATGCTCCTAAGGCAACTAAATTATGTGTGCTTTTTTTTTCATGGCTACCTTCTTTGAATGTTTAAACGCCCGTGTGCGTCGCTACTCGTAACGTAATTGCGTTCTCAAGAGGAATATTTTAATATGATAAAGTTGTAATCAAAATCCACGCCATTATACGCGTGGACGAACTATATTTTTCTAGTTCGTTTAATTTCTTCATAATCACGTTATTCATTCATGTAACTATGACGTTAACTACAATTTATTTCCTTCCTCATAATATCTTTGTTTTTATTTATATCCTAAACTCGTGGTTGTTCTTATGCATCGCCTTTTTTTCAGTACGCATTCGTAGAAACCAACCCCAAAGTTTCCACACTCCAACCCAACTTTCATCTTAAACATCTCGCGTCCGACGCTTTTCCTAACATACGACGTCGCTTTCCCGGCCGACGTCGCTCTCCGATAATGCCACCTCACTTAACCCCGCCGCGAAGCGTCGCGATGCTTGCCGACGCCGACGTCGACGACGCTGGTCACAGCCAACCGGTCGCAAAGCTCACACACACACACTCACAGTCTTAACGATAAACTAGTCGGAAGACTGACTCTTGGATTCTTGCTCGCAGATGCCGATGCCTTAGCCGATAATCCATTACTTTACAACGCGAGCCAGCGGGCCGAATTAAATTTAGATAAAGTAAAGATGATGGAGTCTGCAAGCGTGATTCAAATATTGAGAAGCTATTTGACATTGTTTGGCGCCTTGAGTGTAGGGGCAAGGAACTGATCAAGTGTGATTTTAAGAAAGTGGACTTATCTTTGTTAATCGGTGCATCTTCGAACGAATTCTTTCGTAAACAGCCTTGTAAGGCAACGATCGATTTAAAAGAAAATAGCAGCCGACTCAAATGCAATGCGGTTTCGATCTATTTGGGAACATATGGAAAAATGTGACACATATTTATTCGGTATGGCTCTCCCTTTAAATTTATTTTGAAGAAAAGTTGGGGCGCTGACAACTTGATGATTTATTTTGACAACTTGCTTAAAAGTAAACAAATCTTATTCACAGTTTTATTGAAACTAAGTTTCGACGTACTTTTTTTCATAAGAAAAAAAACGAAAAAAAACGAACAGACTTTTCCTCGAGGTTGCATTTGCTGACAACATGCCTTGCTGATGAAGACAACATTAACAAAAAGAAAGAAAAAAAAAAAGAATAAAAAGACAAATGTTCAAACTTTGTCATAAATGTGTTTATCATTTAGTACCTACCGAGCCAGCCCCCATCCATATTTTTTAAATAATCAATTTCCTGATCTTTCCAATTCCGTTAATAAAATGTAAATATTGGAATTGTGCTCAGTGATATGGAAAGGAGGGGGCATACCCGATCACGAGACAGCATAACTTAATTAAGTCATTAGACAGATGGAAAGTGCAGATTGTGAAAATGTTGATAATTATATCATCAAGTCCAGTGTTTTCACCGCCGATATTAATAGACTGCATGCACACGGGGTAATCAGAGTGTCCGGGGACCAGCCAGTAATTATGCCGGCAGCTGCGACCTTCGTTCCCCGGTAAAAGGACAGGTGTTAGCCCGCGCTATATACGCGCACCGAATTTTACAAAAGATCCTGATATTAAATCGAGCCTTTTTTCCTGTTGCGTTAGACGTTATTATTAATTTTTTTTTTGTGATATAGATTGGTTATTTTTTTGTGAAATAATTGAGTCAAAGTTAAACATTCGTTATGGACTGATGGGTTTGTGGTTTGTGCCTCATCACAAAGGGGAGCTAGATTCGCCATATAACTGCTTCATAGTATGTTATGTTTCAACATGAATTTAAAATTTTAATACTCCATATATTTTTATGATCTGGCGTGCTCCAAAACTAGCTTTCTTAAAAAATGCCTTGACCATGATAAAAAGCCAGGTGATAATTACTTTATTACCACTGATTAAACGTGGACCGTGCAATTAAATTTGTTTCTAATTATTACCCTTTAAATAATGATAACCTTACTTATGATGATGTTTCTACATAATTGTATACGTAAATACCAGAGGTTCTCTTTTCGAAGCCCCGCTAAGAAAATGTAGCTCAAGACAACCGACAATTAGCATAGAGAAGGAAACTCAGTCAAACCGCTGTGCTATGGTATAAAATGTGTGCTATTCTACTGTAGATAGCAGCTTGGCATGCTAGCCACAAGGTGCGCCAGTTCAGGGGGGTGGTGTTGGTGGAAGAGGGGTTGTTGATTTCGCACGGCGATGGCCCCTTGACCACTGTTTTATGTGTTCCGCTGCTAATGACCAACACCTTGGGGCATAACTCCATTAACTTGCAACTCGGCACGATAAAGCACGTGGTCTACGATGCCTGCCCAAATTCGTGCCCATCATTCCACGCTTGAAACACCCAAACAAGCGAATAATTAAAATGTTGTTTTACCTAGATATTTTAGACGACGAAATTGTGAATTCACTGAAGTGATGAAAACTGAATGAAATGCTAATTTGTTTCGTTTGTTTGTTGCAGGTACGTTCGTAAACTTTCATGTCGTTTAGAAGCAGAAGGGGAAGCAGCATTTTTGGCAAAGTAAGTTTGTAATAAATGAGTTTTTACAGCCCACACACCATTTCATTGGCTGCGGCCAGTTATTAATTTCCTGCTTTTTGGGTTCTCGCTAAACAATTTCATAAATCGAAATTTCGGAAATATAAATCTCGCTAGTCCCCCGGCTGCCCCTTTTTTTCAGTCTCGATCATTATACCCAGCCATAAGTTTCAATATGCGGCGTGCATGGCCATTGGAGATAAAGTGGATGCGGGATTCCGTGCGTGGGAGGAAGAGAGCAACAAAGATAAGGGTGGTTTGTGGAAACGAGATGGAACGTATAATCACTAATCCACGCAAGCTGTACTTTTCACTCGTAAATCCGTAGATTAGCTGCTTGTAGTAAGCGAGGCCTGGGTAATAATCTGTCTGAGCTGTAAGCCTCTCGTAAGCCGAATAAGTGGAGGCAAATGTACATAGACCATACGCGCGTTCACCGGATGGGCCAACTAGCTGTTTGCGCCGTTGTTGACCGTCAGATAATAATTATTCTGCTTCTCGACCTCATAAATAGTTGGAAATAATAAGCTAATATTTGGACTGATGTTGGATATTTCATGCTGCACGTGATTCTGTACGTGCGAGGTTTAAAGCTTTTTTTGTGTACATATCCCGCCATTTTTTTCCCCCCGTGGCATACATATAGACGACTTTTCCATGAATATTGGCCGTTGTACTTAAAATTAACCCATTTTAATTTCTTCTGGCTAATTTTTGCAAATAACTGTAACACACGGAATTTTCTGTTCTATGTAAATGTTTACAAATCCAAACGCTATCTCGTTTTACTGCAAGGTTACTTTACTGTCATGGCATACCTTTACTGCTTTGCATCTAGTATTTTCATATTTGCCGTTATTAGAAAGCAGCAAACTGCATTCTTTTCGAAATGTGACTTTGCTGTGGTATTAAACTTTACAAGGATATTAAACTTGAATGTTTTGCTTTTTTTAATATTACCTTGCATGGCTCCATAATGCCACGGATTGCCGTTGAATAACCAAAATGCAATAACCCGAACTAGAACCGCGAACTCTATTGGTGTGTATAAAATCCTAGCTGACCAACGCGACGCGGCCAGTTACATCCAGCGCACGAATAAAACCGAAATGGTAATAAAAATAATGAAGTACTAAACTGAAAAGATAATGGAATGACCCTTCAATGCAGTGCAGTGTCCATGCCACTGACCCAAGGGGAATCGACCGCTGTGGTGGGCAAAACGACACCAATTTTATTAGATTTTCATGTACAATTTACGCGTAGTTAATATTGTAAATTTTGATTATTATTTTTGCTCCCTAAAAAGGGGTGACGACGAGATGTTTCACATTCGCATTCACCCCTTCATATATATATATATTTTAAATCTACCCGTTTCACAGTTTACGGCATATTTCCTGGTGGTAATTTGTTTTCACATGCAATTGTTTTTTATTTCTATTGATGGTTTCCTGAACGGCGCACAGAGCTCGTGCCCGTCGTTTATTGGAACGAGGCGGCGGCCATTATTGAAATTGACATTCCATTATTTTCGAAAAACGGTCCACGCTGTCGACATCGAGTTTATCGGACGCCATAGTTAAAGAGTGCGTCGCTTTTTAACGCGGCCCACTTTGCCAAACAAAGTAAATAAATGCACTGCAACTGGCAGACGGCCATTACGCCATTGCCGTATTATGTGACACCGTATCCTATAGATTGTCACAGTTTAAATCGCCGTGATTGATACATGAACACGAGTTTATGTTGTTAACGAGCTTGAATTATTTGATGGGCAAAAAGTCATTGAGAGCAATTTATACGAATGTAATTTACTGGCATTTGGTGGCGCTGGCCGTGCCGTTGTAAATACCGAATCTGTCTCGTTATTTTCGTCGGCTCTAGGTATGTGGGCGGAGATATGTTAAACGCGGTGCTGAAACTGGAGAAACCACTGGACATCTTTATCGCTGAGTTTTATTTGCTAAAAATAAGGCACTTTCTTCGCATAGTAACGGTTCTTAAAGAAAATAAACTGTACTTTGCGTCTGGACGCAGCCCGCAGAGCAAATACATAATTAACAGATTTCTGGTACATCCACTAGAGACGACAGCTAATAACGGACCATGACAAGATGGCCGGAAACGAAACCGAGCTCGCACATTGTGTCGACATTGACGTACCTACTGGACTGTCTGCTTTCGAGGGAGCTGTGCGACCATGCTGTGGGTTCGAAAGCATCTGTCAGTGTTTAATAAAATATTCTGCCTGCATCACTGCATGCATCATCAAAGATAATTATGACATTATATATTTATCAAGAAATTACCCTCTGCCACGCGCCGACCACACATAAATTAGGGTCGATAACTTTTTTTTTTAGCAGTGCAGTTCCGTTTCATGCATGGTATGTACCGACCCCCCTGGCTGCAGCATGCAAATACACACGTCGATCCTTTCTCCCCCACCCTTCCCCCACCCCGAGCAATATCATATTGTCACATACTGATTAGAATAAATCGTCACAGATGAAAGTTCGTTATACTTCAGTTAATCATAACCACCAAATGGTGTGTCAATTATATCTCATCCGATTAATGCGCTGTTTAATTTATGAGCGATTCTGGTTTTGCTCCTCCGCCCTCCATAGCGTCATATGCCAGTTAGGCTTAACGCATAGCATCTGATATTGTATCCACGTCTATTAGACTTAAACTTTGCATATTATCTCCCTAGATTATCTTTATGGTGCAATGTTACATGCTTATGGTGCGCGCTAGAGACGTTGTCGGGGCAGATAGCCTATAAATGCGTATACCAATCCAAAATACGGTGCCACTGCCACCGCCGCTGCTTTCAAGAGCATCGAAACACCGATCCGGCAACAAAAAGGGTCGGGAATTCAAATGAGCTTTTGTTACACAAAGCACGCGATGTACGGAAATTTTTAATTGCGTGTCCTGATTTAAGTATCGGGTTCATTTCAACTGATCACTTGACGGGAATGAATAAGAGCACGTGATGCCATGAAATAGCATACTTTCCAAGCGAGAAGAAATTTGCTATGAGATGAAAAGTGCCAACTTCAATTTATAATTTGCACGACACATCGACATGCCGGTGGGAAACCTTGCGTAAAATGGACGCCGTGACTCTGTCAAGGTGTCAAGTGCATCCTCTTCACTGTAAACTGTTCGTTCGGCGTCGCTTCGTTCGGCGTCGGCTTCGCGGCGTCGATTCGCTCCGGCTGCAGCAGCCACGTGGCCAGCAAGTTATGACATCAGATAATATTGCTACAATGAGCCATGAGCGCAAGCATTGTACTTCGCGGTCGACCGTCGGTTATTCCATTCACATATAATGACGGCTTAGAAAAATGTGCAGGGAATTTTTTTGTATTATTATAAACCCTCTATAGTTGTGCACCCCTAAGGTGTGTGTAGCTTACTTCGAATTTAATATTACAATAGTGGTAGGGAGGTTGCCACACATGGGTTTATTATAAAAGATAAAGTGAGTGGGTTTTGTATAGCTTGACATTTTATTAAAAAAAAGTGGCTTGACTTATGGAGGTGTAGGCTAAATCTTTTTGCGGTAGGTTATGCTAAGTCGTTTATCGGTTAGCATTTTACGCACGAGCCCAGACTCTCTGAAACTAGAATATATACTTGGTGGCTATTTCGAGCCTGTTTTGATATTTTAAGTAAAATCCTTAAACAATGGAGACTTGTGGACCTAACCGTGTTTCACAAACAACAACACACATTGTTGGCTCTCGATTTCGCCTGAAGACCTCGCCATCTTAATGATCTTAATTAATTAATAGCTACAACCCCGACATCTATCAAAGAGCGGCGATGTGTCTGACCCGGCACCTCCACTCGTCTTAATCAAGTCGGCGTCACAGTTCCTCGAAATCAGTATCATTTATTCTGTTAATTAATCGTTAGCGTGACGTTAATTGATTGTGTTTGTAAATTGGACGTGTGTCTGCGACGGTTAAGTTGGTTGGCAGACGCGTGACTCCGGCTGCTCGTGGGCAGCACCGAGGCGCAGCGCGTCGTGCAGCGGCGTGGCCGAGACGCGACTGCAGACGCCGGCAGTGGCGGAGCGCACATGGGCTACCAATTGGTTCACACCCTGTGGGAACAGAATCACTTCTGGTTGACATTGTTATGGTTGAAATTGATTCCAGTTTTAGCCCTTTCTTGCTTCTTCGTGATTTTGAACGTTGAATCATAGTATTAGCTGAAACTTAATTGGAATCACATATATCATTCGAAACCACGATTTGGTGCTCTGCTAAACTTAATCAAAACGTTAGGGTCTTTACTGTAGATTTGTCAGACTTGAGATTTCAGACTTGTCTAAAATCCGATGGTTTCGTCGCATTATGTTTACTGATACGACCAAAGAAATGAGACTACTTCCTTTGCTTCGCTAAGGAGGCGGGTGAAGTGTGGGGGGGGGGGGGGCGCCACTGGACGACGTCGCAGCCTCGACGCCGACCGACGAAACAATTCACCGATCGGACGCACCCGCCGTCTCCGTCTGTCACTGATGTATTTGACCCGAGAACCCTGAATCTGTCGCCGGGTTATTTCAAGCGGCGGGCTCGCGGAAGCTGGATCTCGGCCATAATCCGTAGAGAGGACTGTCCTAGGCAACCAGCACAAGTCGGGTTTAATCGCTTGTACCAACGAAAGTGTTCCGATCTAGCGTATCTCTAATGTTTCTGACACCAACACACACTCGCTCGCTGTGCGCACACCCGGTGCCCCATTCATATCCCCTTTTGATTTAAATTTGTCCAATGGCTGAGCAAGCTGTTCTATGGAAAGAGACCTGCAAAATGTGCGAGAGAAAACAAAGAGTGCGTAATGTAAAAACTTTGACACTTGCATGGTACAATGTCACAGCCTTCTATATCGCTTCCTTCATGTCCTTCCGGGATCTGAATCAAACGCAATTTTGATGAATAGAAAAACAGTTGGAAAAAAACACACGCACGTTTACGTTCGCCCCCTCATAAGAAAAACGCTCGTGACTTTTTAATGTAGCACCTCTCCCCTATAAAAGAATCCACATTTTGAACAAGCACATTTCAAATAACTATATCCGCTTTTCTTCTCTCGACACGACGACGGTTCAGGGCTGTCCTCTCTTTTACAATACGCATCTTGTCGTGATTCGGGGAGCATGCAACTCAAGCAGAAGCGTAAGCATCACGTCTACGAGCCATGCGACAGAATGAATCTGATTTCACATCCGACACCTGACAACTCTATCTTCTCTAGAAAGGGTTAACCTAATTTATTACTGTCTTCAGATTTAACGCTGCTGGCATTTATTTGATAGAGAATATGAAAGGGGGAAAAGATTTTTGAAATATTACAGTCCAAAGGCAGTGTGGGTATAGAGGTACCATTGTGTTCGCCATTTACAGATACTCACACATATATTTTTATCTATTTCCGTGTGCATATATTGGTATAACGCTTTGACTTTGAAACGCTGATTTTTTTTGCTGGTGCTCATACCGGCACACTGTTAAAATATGTTTGCTGAAACAATGGTTTCTGGGTCATCTCCTTATTTATAACATGTCAGCTTAGTTATTGCTGCACATTCCCGGTCTACTTGTGCATTTTGCGGAATATATGAAAAATTTGCATATCCTCTGTTTCCCACGATGCAAAAAATCTTACTCCAAATTTATGGAAAATTCGTTGATGTTGGTTGCATTACCTTATTTCTCTTGTACTTGCATCGAGGGTCGAAATTAAACCTGGCAGAAACATAAAATCGTGGTGTATACCAGTGTATAAACTTGCATACAAGTCACGAGTTGTATACGATGGTACGGAAGTGGAAAAAACAGCTCGAGATTAATTCAAATGCATTCACAGGAAAACCTCACTGCGAATGTTTCAAACGGAACTTAAGTCGTAAGTGCAAATTTTCTTTACACATTCCAGCACCAAAGTGTACCTGCGATTACAAACTTCACCGAAAATAACGACTTGAATTTTGAGACGGAAGAAAATCTTCAAAAATATGACACAACCTTCTGTAAATGTCCTTCTAGTCATCCCCCTTAACCACCTGTTTAGCGCTCGTAACCCCCCCCCCCCCCCTCCCCCCACCCACCCCATAAAAACTTGTGGAGTGACGCCATAGTCGAGTGTCAAACTTATGCTCGTCGCTGTCATGATTAAGCCTGACACTGGGAGTGAAGGGTAACTAGCAAGGTGGGACCCATGGGTGGGACCGGGGCGCTGGGTCAAGGGGCACATCACTTCCCTGTCACGCTCGGTGCTAGTGGACACTGACAGGACGCCGTGCCGGCGAGCCAGCGGACTCGAGAGGTGCTTGCGATGCCAACCAGTACAGATTAAATGTAGACAAGAACAAGGAGTAAGAAAAAAAACGTACAAAAGAAGAAGCTGAAAGGAAAGGAAACCAATTCGATGAGTGGGCGAGAAGGAATGGGATGTTTTGGGCTGATGGGAACCTAATATGGACGTGGTATACTCGAAACGAACTGACACGATATCTAAGAGAAAGGAATTGTGGATTTACTTGTACATGTTTGTGCTAAAACTGGTGTGAAAATCTGAGGATTCTGTTGTTTTTAATTACAAAACAAGTGAAAATGTTTACTTTTTTGACCTATATGTATTTTGTGTTGTTTTTCCATGATATGGGATGCATGCAATTTGCACCTTCGCTGCAGAAAAGTGCTTGCCGTATGAAAACATGCCGAGGAACTTGTTAGTACCGAATTACATTTCCTTGTTAGCCCCACGTGACTTCCTTATCCATCTCTGCATGAAAAGAAAATGTACGAAAACTTCGTATCCAATTTTCGCAAAGAACGAGTACAATTCTGAAATCACCCTATCACCCTATCATGCACAGAAAATATAAAAACGAAATATCTTTTCTTTTGCCGAGTGTTTAGAATATTTTCATTGAAGAAAGGATTACGGAAACGGAAAATGCACTTGAAGTACTGTGATATCTTATGAAACTCGCATGAATCGTTCTTGGCCCCAAGGTGTCTTTGTTGTGTGCTTCCCGCCATGATTAGTCTCTGTAGGTTTCCAAGAAAAAAAAACATGTATGGATAACATACACAAGCTCTCTAGGAGTGAGCTGCTCATGCCAATAAGTTTTCTATGCTTGTGATCTAAAGGCAAAAAACGGGCAGCGATTTTATGGTCTCTGATCGTCAAAGAGTTGCTCTGCATCAATTGATAGCGATGCAGCTTCTGATTCTAACTGGGAATCAACCCCCGTGACTCCACGCTCAATATCACTGACGAGTGTGTTGTCCCAGTCCGGCATGGACATTTTTTACTTATTCTACCGCAATGTGAAATACATTTTTCATTATAAAAGACAAATTAGTCAATGCTGTAGAGTCGGAAAGCAAAGCACGATTGGTGTATTTTTCTGTTTAACATTCGTACAAAACTGTAGGGTCGGAAAGCACGAATGGTATATTTCTCTGTTTAACATTCGTACACAACGCAACAAGCTGTTGGCAGAAGTAGGTACTCCTGTTCACTTTGCTCATCAAGGCGCACAATACCATGTCATGTGCAGGCAATTTCCAAAGAATGATAGTGACCCGTATGAGTTCAAGTTTCCAAAACTATTTTATTTTCCGAACGTATATATAGCTGCAACTTGCAATGCACCAAGTAAATCAAATGGCGTGCTCGCTTCTATTGCAGAAACTCGACAGCAGCGGTTGTACTAGAAATGTAAGAAGGCACACGACTTTCAAATTGAAAGTTTTTACTCGTTTTCAAATTCCCTCTAGAAGATTCTGTGAACATGAAAGTCGTTGTAGTTGTAAGTACGGTAATATTTTGGTTATAAGATCCATGTGCTCTGTAGCTCTCATCGAAATGAACAACGACATTATTTTGGCAATACCATAGACCTCTCTTCATAGTCCTGCTACACATAAAACGTTTTTTTCTCTTGGGGTGCATTTTGATGGACAGGTCTCTTCAAGATTAAGACCATGGACACTAGAGACTTCGACACGGCCGCCAGCCCACCATTTATTTCCCACAATATCTTATTTCTTTGATATCTCGACTGGAGCCACCCTCTACTGGTTTGATCGCTATTAGCATTCACCCCAAGCACTCGCTGGCAGGCATCCCGTGAGTGACAGCGGATGCTGTCACTGTCGTGACGGAGGTCGCTGCGGTGACATCAGCTGCAACCCCCCGCCTGCAGTCATGTCAATCAAACGTTCTCGAGTGGTTTGCGAGCTGCAGGTTTTGTCAGTGGTAACAGACCGTACGCTGGCCATCCTCGCCAATGATTCAGTGGCATCAATGGTGGCACCAATGGTGGCACCGACGTTTTGTCGCGTTGCCGCCCTGGTCAGGACGTACCTTGTATGCGTCACACGGCTTCCGACATGATTGTTGTTGGTGTGGTTTCGCAATCATATTTCTGGAAGTGAAGGGTACCCTAGGGCGACGCGAATATTGAATGGGGGAAGAGTTTTCTATGAAAATATCGTCTGGAAGTGTGTTTTTTTGTATCTCATGACTTCTAGATTTTTGATTAGTTTTCTGACGTCTTATTTATTTTTTTGTTGTCATTTTTGCAAACATTGACTTTCCGTGACTAGTCGTCGGGTCTGCGTGTGTACCGTGTGTGACTATGTCGCAGTCAATTTCGCTCAACCGATATATCGAATCAATATTCAAGCAACCCCACAGATTTGCTATATCTTTGTCCTCAATAAGCCAGGTTCACGCTCCAACAAAAACCGGGACACTTGAACCGTGTCGGGACAGTTGAAGCTGTTACATTGGCTGGATGAAAATTGTGTTTTGTGTCTAACGATTTTTTAAAAGCTGTTCTCCCACTCTTATAAGCCTACTGTGTCCCCTGACGTGATAACCCCCCCCCCCCTACCCCCCGCAGTCCCCTGAGTTACATCACGTTTGTCACTTAACAATAAGTACCCCATTGTTGGTGTCGAGCGTGGAGACATCGGCTCTCCGCGGAAAGGGCAGAGCGCTGTACAGTGCTGCGCAAGGCCTGCGCCTGCCAACTTCTGGTGTAGGGAGTCGTGGAGACCTCCGGGGTGCAGCCACCTCGTGGTAATGCGGCTAATAGTGAAGCTTTTCTCGTGTCGCTGAATACTGATCCGAGGGCCGAGCGAGAACACTTCAAATGCTACATGCCGTCATTGCTGCACTTTTCGATGACGCTTTCGTATTTTTGAATAATTGAACGTGTTTCTTTGCAGTGACAGTTAAATTGCTGGGAGTGCGTCCCTTAGGTCAAATGTGTGCTATTCGCGCCGAAAGTGATTTGCAGAAAAGGACTTGAACAGCGAATAAAAAATTAACGTACTTAGTTCTGCAGAGGGGGTCCTCTTAGAAAGGGGTGTGCAGCTATGAATCATCCCAATCAATTAATCAATCGGTTGTTTAATTGCTATTTTCGATTTCTGCTCGTTCACCTCTACAGTTAAACGAAACTCACTTTACGTTACCTAATTTTGAAGAGTTGGTCTTTCATTTTTGACTCAATTTAACATCACTCGGTCCAATTAAAACCTAATCTAAAATGCATTTAGCCCTCGCGGAAACGACAGTTGTAATTCTGAAGAGAATTTACATCGACACATCCGGTCTTGAGCCGAGTCAAAATAGTGTCCAATGAGACACCGGAACGAACTACAGGGGAACCAATGAGGAGCGATCTGATTTCCAATTACACACGAGGTAAACACAATAATCAGCTTGCTTCTGCGAATTAGAATTAGGGATGAGTCATATGCCAGAATTTCGCTCTTATCGATGCACATGTTCTTAACAATTGTGAAAAAGAGCCATTAATAGGACTTTAATGATATCGTTGTTCATTCATCTAGGGTCAATTCAATTGTGAGCATCATCAGAATACACTTCTGAGTTTGATTCCTTTCTTAAGTTAGTTATAACTAACTATTCCACCTTTAGCAGCGTTAAGAAATGGGAAATGGTTGGATTTTGACTTTAGCTCAAAAACGTTCACATCTTTTAGTAAGAGATATCATATTATTGCATCTCTCAATTTCTTGAACATTGACGACGGGGTCGCAACGTATATATACCTCGTCTAATGCTTTGCGTGTAAATCGACTAAAGGGGCAGGCACCGTTTTTTTTTTTCTAAACGTAAACTAATAAACCGCTTCGAGAGAAAATCGAGTTTCTTTGCGAGAAAGTTTACCTCAGCCGCAATGAAGTTAAAGAAAATGTGTGAAGAAACCGCAAAGCGGTTAAACTAGAACCAAAGTTTTAGTCCTACGGTTGGCGGTGCGATTTTCAGCCAAGTGATTTCTTCGTCCAAGTTTTCCGCTGGCGCTCTTTGCCCTTTAAAACATTTACAACCCTTTTCGTATGCCACCTCTCTCAATATTCACCCCCGGTTCTCGAAATTATGTCCCTGCGATGAATAATTCCAAGTTATTCATCGGGCCACACATATTTTTTCCTTCAAATTTTTTTTTTTTTTTTTTACCTCCAACACCTGATTTGAACATTGAAAACTTTGCGTTCAGCACAGCCTAAGCGCTTGGTCACGATACACGAATTCAATCCAGTTGCACCACAAATCGCCAGACCCATGCACGGGGAGCCAACTCACCGTGTATATGTTTAAACTTGAAACCAGAAACTGTTTCATCTCCTGGTCGGCGTCATATTCATTGCCAGTCAATTAGGTGCTTGATCACCTTGATTCAATTAACCCGCGTCGTCTATGTAATTAGTTCATGTAATATATTTTATTTGAATCGATCGGCCAGTCACGACTCAAGCTGCACGCGGGGGAGTCCGAAATCGTGCATCCTTTCGACAGGTAATCGCGGCCAGACCGGCGAGAATTCACTTGCACGTTAATCAGATAAACGACCGAAGCTAATTTACCCCTTTTAATTAATTGTTCTGTGCTTTTCGCTGCGCGTTTCAAAGTATACGTATACCACACCGCCGAGCTGAGCGTTTCAATAGTGCGATAAATAATTAGTGATCTTTGATGGTACTATATCTACAAAAAGGAACGTGCCAGTGGTGCGTGAAAAAACTTTGACGTTTACAATTTGACAGCGGTTCCGCCCACGTGATTGATATTAAATGGATTCGTCCGATTCCATGACACGCGCTATGTTTGCCTCTCTTACGAAATTTTCTCTAACCCCCCACCAATAGCGTTTTGATAAAAAAAATTTAGCTGAATTATAGGATTTTTTGTGTCCAATTAGTTGATTTTGCTTTTTTGCACGTTTGTGGCAGCGACGAATAGGGTACAGTCTCTAAGTTCTGTCGCGATGCTTCGTAGATATTAAGACGTCATCAAGCACATTGAAAGCAAACCGTCGTTGTGCATTAAAAGCAGGTTATAATTGCGCTGGACACATTTTTAAAACAGTGCTTATGCATTATGCATGCAGCTGAGTATAGCAACAATGCCTTGATTAAAATATGTATCTAGATGAAAATAATGGGCTGCTTATCGTAACCCGCGCGATTTCTTTAGGCTCTTACCCCGTTGGGGGGAGGTTTAAGGTGATGATAACACATGAAGTTAATCGGGTGCTAAAACGCACTGCAAATATAATTAAAAGTAGGTAATGGCTTTTGGTGAACGGCGTCCGCCAATAGAATTTTAATTTGCTTAAAAAAAATAAATGCTTAGATACTTTTTTTAAGCACATGCTCAAGAAACAAATTTCTTTGTTTGTGTTAAAGAAAATGGTGTTTTAGTTTTTATGTTAGTGTCGTAATCATATTAAAAAAATGGAAAATTGAAGAAAATGTTGTACGGTTTTTAAAACGCACTGCATCATTTTCCACTGGTTCTATGCGTACAGCTGATTTTGTTCACCTAGGGCTTGAAGGAAATGGGTTGTTTGTTCAGTCTATGCTTGATACCGACGAGGTGCATGCATCTAATTCACTACCTTATCGATATATCGGTAATTATTCAATGTCCAGTCAACAGCCGATCGATGTAATCTCACATCTAGCTGATTATTTACGGTATAATATTATTCAAATGAGCGAACAGCATGTTTACGATAAACATTTTTTTTTATTCAGATATTGCCATGCGGAATAATTACATGTCTGCCTATAATTGTCATGGAATTGATTTTTTACCGACGCTATAGAGGACAACGGCAAGCGTCTTGCTGTGCAGGTTAAATCTAAAGTGGACTCAAATATGTAATTTAGACGTATTTTAACATGGTATCAAAATCATTTTCATAGAAATTATAATTTTTTTAAATTAATTCAATGTTTTCAACTAAAATCTATGCAATTTTTGACTTCCTTTATTAATTACAAAATGATAACAATACATTTTTGCTCACGAAAAAAGTGCCCTAACAGAGCAAAAATGAGAATCTACAGCTCTAGCACTCTATCAAATATCATACCATTCACCCAAGAACTAAACCGCACAATGTATAGGCGCACAGTTCCCTAGCAGAGATTAATCTTATATCTTGTCATAGTCAAGGGATTCCTATTGTTGTGGCCAATACAATGGATTTCGTAATTTATGCGGCTACAAATCAAACATTTCTGAGTGTCTGGCAGTTCCTCTCGATCGCCGAGTTTGCTAGAAATGTGTAGTAATGTACGCCATTCGAGTGGTCCATACAGCGTAGAAGTTATGAGTAGATTTGGACAAACTTATATTCCCTGACGAACACAGACAAATTTCAAATTTAATTAATTTTACGCGGTAAGCGCAGTCATCGGGCAAACAGGTCGTCTCTTCAAACGAAGGTATGCTCGGATATATTAAGGGTGAAGTGCCTATAATATGGAGACCACTTGTGCTTGTTCCGACTACCCCTGTTTCGCTGATCCTCACGCATAATATGCCACAGCCTCTCATGTGCATGGTCGGCGTGTTCTCCTCCCGATATTTTTTACTTGAGAGGAGGTAATGACGCCTGTTAATTAGATTTAGAGGAACTAGTTGCTCGGACAGGGCGGTTGATAATTTGCATAACATCGGGAAATGCCAGTGTTAACGTTTAAAAAATTTTTCCACATGCCTTCTGAAGTGTCAAATCGCTGAGTCCAAAGAATCCGCTGATGGTTTTATACATGCATGCCCTACCCATGTTTTACAAGTGGTCTTGAAGCGACCAGTATTCATCGTTTGCAACGACCCTTTGACGACTTTAAACTTCAGTTTCAATTACATTTAGCCCTAAGTTTCACCTCCAGATATGACTTTGGCGTAGCGTCCTTATTCTCGATAAAGTCAAACGGTATCGTCTCTCACTTTAAGCTTGGGAAATATAGGTGAGCGCGTCGAGCCTATACGGATACGAAGGATGGTCTGCTTATTTTGGGGCGGCCAGCGTTTGTTCACGGAAATGGGGATATAAATTGGACAACCTTTCACGATCCAATCATCTCGTGTCCATGCTGCTTCGGCCGTTTGGCACAGTAACAGCCCCCGTTGGTCCATCTCGCCAGAAGGGCGCTACACAGCTTCCAGGTTCTGCCTCTGCAGCTTCCACTTCCAGGCTCAAAAGGGGTCGACGGCATACGCTTGTTATGTATGGGCTCTTCTTCGCAGATCACCATTCCTTGCAGAAAGTGAATGGCGAATATATATGCAATAAAGATGTGTATTTTAAAATGCTGATGCCATTGCTTAAAATGCCAAAAATCGATCGTGCCCAGTGTGCCTATAGTTGAAATTCATGATAAATCCAAGGTTTTTAATAAATTGAAATGTTTTGTTTTTCAGGTAAGCTGGCGAGGTCTGATCGTCTTGGGTTAAAACGGAAATGAGACACGCAATGGCGACTTACTACTAAGGTGAGATCATACCAAGTATAATCCGAAGAGTAAAGGAATCCATTTCGGTTTATTTTAAACATTGGTAGAAATTTTGTGTAAAAGTCGGGGTTGTATTTGGGCACGCGCATGGTTTCGTGAGGCAATTTTAAAGAAGCAGATAAAGAGAAGACAGTGCGTTACCAAATGTTTTGTTAACCGGCCATGTAAACCTTTTAAATGCACTATCGATCTGCCCAATCTGATGTTATGTGCACCCTCTCCAGCTTGCTTTTTGACTTCTTATCTTGAAGCTTCCGCCATCTGCGTTTTGTATTCTAGACCCGGGCTGCTCTCTATGTGTTGTTCTTACTATCGCAACCTTTCATTCTTATCACTGTGCTCGTTATTGCAGAACCTATACTTTCTCCTTTAAACCTTTTTATCAGTCTTTTTTTTACTTTCTCTGTAACGTAACGCAGACGTTTTTCTCATTTCCTTTGTCCATTTCATTTTCTTTCTGTCTATCTTTTTTATTTGGAAAAGCCAGCCAAACAAATATTTGTTTTTCTGGCAAACAACTACAAACAAAAACATATTCTTCGGATAAAGCGTTAGGTTATAAGCAACTGGAGGTTTGTCTCTGAATAAAATAGTTTTCCCATTCGGATTCGAAAGCCGAAAGTTTACCGAATCAATCTTTCTTCATAAATAGATTAGCCTAACTAAAGAACCTTCTATAATACGATCGACTGGCTATGACTATTTTGAAAATGTTCGAAAACAAAAACAGGAAAGCATTTTTTCGGTGGGGATGGTTTGCTTATCAATGTCTTTGTGCAGACCATCGGGGTTCTTGTGTCACAGCGCAAAAAACTCCAACCCCTTGGGACAATTTTGACGAGGACATTGAGGATATTAGGTGCACCAAAATGAAGCACACATTTTTTGATTATCATTGATAATTAAAAATTTCAAACGCTGACGCATTCACATTGAGTTTTGAGGAGCAATTAAACATAAGTGCGACCCCAAAAAATGTGATTAAGAAGTTGTTAAACAATTGTATTTGTCAAAATAAGATATACTAATAAAAATACAAATTAAAATGTGTAGGTAAGTAGTTTCGTGAATTTGAAGGTAGAAGTTTTCCTTTATCCTTGGTTTACAAACACAGAAAACGAGCTATGAATTAAGCTGGTACTGGCAAACCGGCACACCGGCACACACTCCACGGAGCCGGCACCAAGCCCCGTCGATCAAGCGCCAATATTTGCACTTTAGGTGAGGCCTTCTGACCCGAATGAATGACTCAGCTGCTAAATCTCTTCGAAAAAAACCGCCGTTTCCTTGAAAGCGTTTAGCAATGATAATATTTCAATCATTGTTTAATGGTCTTATGGTCAAAGCAGCTGGCCGATGGCACACTAATGCACCCATAAAGCAATTCAAATATTTTTACTCAAGCATAACCCACATGTTATATAAAATTAAACGGTTTATGGTTTGCTGAATGCACTTTTTAGTGGGTGAATTGCAATTGCTCTATGAACAAAAGCAATAAGGGTATATTGGTGACAATTTTCTTTTAGATGAGTTACTTAATTGTAACTATTTATTTTTTCTATTTGTCAGGAAGTGATTTCATACTGGTCGCAGCGCATTTGGTTTGTGAATTCCATTCCATAACGTACAATAAATTTGTCCGGCCATGATTCATGTTTTTAACAATGTCACGATTTATATTCCCCTGATTGCTTGGCTTTTTACAACCCAACCTATTCACCACACAAAAAGTAGGACCGAAAAAGTGGATTCGTCTCCATGCCTGATGGATGATTTGATTGATATTGTTAATCAATTAGATTACGAGTAACCCTCTTCCCATCTCTATGCGAGCCGTGCTACAAAATGCTTCGCCACGGTTCGCTCAGCAAATTGAAAATCGCATCGTGAAACAAACGAATCTTGGCGTACACTCGTTCTAAACTACTCTCGCTGTGGGCCGCATACGTACAAATGGTTTATGTATTAAAAAAAAAAGAGAGGCCAATTTTAATTTCGCCCTAAAAATGTCAAGTCAGCGTCGGATGGGTGGGTGTGTGTGTGTGCACAGCGCAGCGGGTGTTTCGTGGGGAACCAAGGGCGAATGTCTCACCTCGGCACCGTGTTATTTATGCGACTTGACGATATTAATATTGCCCTCCATGAAGCGGCCATACAAAGTTATGAACAAAGCCCACCCCGCGCTGATATGTCAAACGATAAGAAAATAGAATTAATTGGAAAATGTCGGTCTTGTTTTATTTTTGGGCCTAACAGAATGAGAAATTGTTTTGAAATAGGTTTTTTTATTGTTGTTTTGTGTTACATTTCTTATCTTGATATAGCAAAATAGCACCTTTAAATTGATCAAAGTAATTGAAATTGTTATTGTGTTCTATGAGATCTTGCCAGTAAGCGAACTAATTGGGAAACAAATATGATTTCGAATAAAGCCGGGGAAAAAAACGCACCCCTAGAGAAATGCTCGGCACAAATCACTCGCTCATTTCGTTGTGCTTCGTTAAAACACGTCGATATCAATTTCCATTGCTCGCATGCAAAAAAAGACTTAATTTCATTTTTCCGTTGAGCTGTTTTGCAAATCATGGTGAACGGCCAAGCGCTCGCAGGCACCAGCATCGCACAGCGCTCCTTGGCTCTAGCTCTTCGCTACCGCCCCATCAAGTCAGTCAGCCAGCAACCACAAGAGCAAAATGGAATTTACATAAATTGATCCTCACCGAAGCACTTATTAAAACTGCTGATCCAAGAAAATAGAAGACAGGAAGCTTGCTTTATGCAAAACACTGCCGTATTAACATAGCTACATTATATCGAACTATACACTTATCAGTTATCGGCTTTGCACGAGTAAATTATACGTAATTTCTATTTTAATATAAAAGTCGCAGTGAATTTTTAATTCAAATTTGCATGCAGGACGAGCACTATTGAATTTTGACTGTAAATTTAAAGCGATAGAATGCTCTAAAATTGCACGTTGGAGACAATGTAAGATTTTTTCCGGTTTCCTGACAAACGTCTTCCCAAGAATATTGCATTTATATTCTCAATTCTTTTAAATACTGTTGATCATCCCGAGATCTCGCCACTGCATGGCTTCGAAAACACAAATTTCGTGAAATTAGTATCAGTAACACAATTAATTTTGACTCGGCTCACCAATGGATCCACAGAGAGCCCGAAATAGTTTTAATTAAAAGACAAGACCTTCCTGCTGCTTATCAGAACCTGTAGCCCGAGGGTGTTAAATCTATCCTTGTTTGCTATCGTGCAATTTCTCCCACTGCTTTGATGTCGCCGAGACCGTACAATGGCAAAACGTCTAGCGCTTCTCTGATTGTATTGATTGACTCGTTATTTCGCCGCAGTCTTCCACATTATTAGTTCAATTTGCATTCTGATACGAATATTATAGACTTGAGAGAGACGCGTTTAATGAGAAGTGCTTCTAACTATTTGTTGCTGATGTCTGCATGTCTATGGCGATGAAACAATCGCCCGGAATATATTGAACATAGCGGATTTTCTTGATAATTTCGTGCAGCTTGGCAATTTTAGTCAGTTTGACAAAATTTCTAAAACTGCTTGCACGCTGAGTAATTTTTCGGTTAACTTAAACTGCAATAAAGGGAATGAATTACCGCAATTACAATGAATTCATCCATTTATAGCTACAGCGTGGATCTCGACATCAAAGCGATCTGAACAAATGCGTTTTCCAAGAGTAAATGATAGTTACCAGAAGAGAAGAGAGGTATGCAACACGCAATTGCCTTAGCTTAGCTGATAAAGTCTCATTAAATTAGATTAACTCGAATATAAATTACTGAAGATCTTCCAACATAAAAGCCGAGCCAACTCTTACACCAAGCTCCATACAGTATACGTATAGTACAAGTGACTGCAAACAATTTAATAAATTACACCAACTTACCAAATGAGACCTGTCCGCCTCGGGAAATTATCTTTGTTTCCTGTTTGATATACTTTATGGATCTTAAGAAATGATATAGCTAAAGGGTTGATTGTCTGGGTAGTTTTATTAAAAGTAAATATGTATAGGACTCGCTGTTAATACTTGTTGATTTGCAGGGTATATCTTAAGTAAATTGTAAGTTGCATACTAAATTTAATCAGTGTTACAAGAAACATGTAACTTTAAATAAAGTGTACATACCATGAGCGAAGTAATTAATTACACTATTTTGTTTCATGCTGTTCCTTCTTCCATCTTGTATAATAACGATCCCTATGAATCAAAAGATTTAAAATGAAACTTCGTTCTGATGAATGGCTGCCACATTTATCCCGCTCAACAGTCAAAAATTATTTAAACTGTGGATTTGAATAACACTTCATATTCTATGTCCGAATCTTTTATCTGTTGGATGCACAGTTCTGTCCTGGCTCATTGTGTGCAGACTTTAGGATATCAATATTACACTTGACCAGATCCTGCGAAATGGAATACGAGTTATCGTTGATTTATACGTTTCATCGCACACTCAAACAATACAGTAATTGCTTGGCTTTTAATGGCATTAATGACAGTTAGAAACTATATAAACCATTCGTACGTTGACAAAGCCTCATCAACCATTGTGCTGGCCATTCCATTCAACACTTTTCTACCAGTTATATTTCATTCGATAACGAGAATGTCGAAACGATACCCATTAACGAAGTACAATGAAAACAATGACATGTCCAAACTCTTTTCACTCACAAATTGGAAAACAAAGCTGTGTTCGGTGACAGTTGGAAGTCAAAGCTTGTTAACACTGCGCAATGAAAATAACTACTACATAATTTGATTCGCCGAGGTAAGAAAATCAATTTAATTAACCTGTGAAATTTAATAAAGTCTGAAAATCACGTTGTGGTTTCTATGATTTTTCATCTTGTAGTTTGTGGTTGAAACACGGTTCACGCATATAACCAGGCACCATTTCGCTAAAGTTATTTATTGGTATTAGCTTCTCAAGATGTTGACTCGAAAACTTTGATGTTCGTTTTTTAACATATACAGCCTACCTATAAGCATCGAGGAATAGGCACTTGAAATTTGGAGAGCCTCCACATTATAAATAAAAGATAAAGAGTCGCATATGAAGATTGGTGCGCTGCAAAAGTCTGCTTTTTTGTGAGCGTTTTTCTCAAATGCCATTGGTAGGTTTTTTTGGTCTCTGAAGTGTATAGGCAAGCGCCATCTTGTATGTAATTGTTTATGAGTGCTTTGAGAAATGGGCGGATTTTAATTTGGCTTTGTCAATACATAATAACGGGAATGGAAACTTGAATTAAAGTGCCTGACAATTTTCTTTTTATGAATCTATACTTCCTGACTACCAAATAGTTTATATGACTTCTCTGGTTCATTTGAATTTGAATGGACTGTCGTACTGTGTACTATTGAGATTGAGATATTTAAAGGGTGAACTAGAAAGAACGTATGCTGCGTGTCGAACAATTTCCCAACCACACGCACTTATATACGCATTTTTAACAAGTCCCCGAGAGGCCGGACTATATTTACGGGGCATACTTTCATCGGAGTCGGCGACGTAGATGGAAATGATTTCATTACAGCGTTGGCAGCCGACAGGGAATAAACCAGCTGAACTATGCCAAGAATGAAGCTTTATAAACAAAATAAGACTTTCAACCGAAATAATGGCACAAATGTTTCGGAAAAACGTGAAATATATTGGCTTACGTAGATTAAAAAGAGATTAGCTTCGTATAATGGACTTCGGGGTGCAGGACTGTGTATAAAGTGAAAGCGCGCTCTGCCACAAACGTGCTTTTTATTATTCTACACCATGCTTTTATTACCGAAAAGAAAAGCTGGAAAATTAAGTCGAAATAAATTTGTTGAGCTCGTTTTCATTGCGAATAAAGCGCAAACGTTCCCAAAACAGACGCAAATTTAAAAAGAAAAATTGAGAATTTATTAGCTATAGGCCAGCTGAAATTATTGAGCTTATAGGTAGAGACAGAGGGCCAGCGTTAATGTTTAATTTTCTTCTGAGCAAACGAGCCTGCAACACGTGGTAATGGTAGGTGCTACCCGATGTCGCTTGTGGCCTCTTTTTAACCAACTTCTACAGTTACAAAATTGTGATTCAAAATAGCAATAAATGTTTATCATTAGTCAAGGATAATGTTAATTACGATTAATTGAGCGTAAACAAGTCTTAAATACGAGTAATCTGCGAGAAATAATGAAATAAAATATCTTAGCACTAAAAAGCACTCCACCTCACATCCCCCATTTTTTTCGGCAATTTAATTTTGCGGTAATTTTTGCAAAGACTTTCAGCTTCATCAGCTTTATAGTAGTTCGCTGAAATGGAAAACAGTCCCCTATCGGTGTTTTCGACAAGCGTTCGGCATCCATATATGTATAATCAAAACAGTGACATGTCAGTCTCTCGGGACATTACGCGTCAACATCAAATAAACTAGAAAAAAAAGGGTCATACAAATGTGTCGTGCGCGTAGGTAATAAACAAAGTTTAAAACGTAATTGAGTCGTGCAACCAATTGTACTTGATTATCTCGTTGAATAATATAGATCTGGTTGCATTATACTTTTGTATTTGCGCGAATGACGGTTCCCTGTCGCAACCGATCCCACCGGCGCTGGCACCAGATTGTCTGGCATAGAAAGTCTCTTTCTCTCTCTTTCTCTCTGCAACAATTAGCGCGGCCAAGACGGCAAGAAATGGCCCCCGGCCGTAAGGGGTGGTGGGGCGGGGGGCGTCGTGCACATATCGATTTGTCTTACACAGCGTAATGCTGCACTTGATTTATTCTACTGGTGATATTGCACTTTGCCAGTGCGCGAACTTGAAGGTGGCATTGTTGCCGCATAGAACTGAGCGATATTGTTGATAATTGCTTTCAAGTTTGTGGTGTTTATTATGTTTTCTGCATTTTTTTTAAAAGTGAATGTTTTTTTTTGTCATGGGTATAAATTTAACTTTTTTCCCACCGAACGGGTACGAATTTGCTATCCTTTAACTACTTTAGGTTACATTTATTTCGTTAAAAGGGTATGTTGTTTAAAAAGGACTGCAGGAAAGATTTTGCGATTCAAATAGAAATAGAAAATTTCAAATGACTTGTTTATATATTTAAAATGTATTTCAATCTAGCAAGCAAACATTCTTGACTGTATATGCTTACAGACAGTTTTGATAGCGCTGCCTTTGTAGCTTGTGTACTGGATTTCTTTGACGGTAAGTATCGAGGCATTATAAGGGTACAGAAAAAATCTTCCAGATTTCTTTGAAATGTCTTACAGCCATCCTTACCTTACCGCGCACCCTACAAGAAATATTTCAAATGGCTGAATGTTTCAGAAAATAATATATTCCATTGTTGGAGGACTTGGAAGTTAAAGCTAGGCAAAGTAAACTTGGAGAGCCGTTTGCATTCACACACACACACACACATGGACAGACGCTCACACACATGGGTTGGGAGAGGCGCTCCCTAGGCAAACAAGCATACCAAAATAATGGTGCCTTCGACAAACTCTGAATGGATTTGAGAGCATCATGTATAATACACGAACAGTAAGACATTATAGGTGAGAAAAGGTTTCTAGTTTGACTTCGCAGAGACAGGATATTCATGGAAAAACTTTGTTGTTTTTTGGGCACGCACTACTTTTTAATACGTTTTCCTCGACGTTTCCGCTGTATACTTTGAATGCTCTTTAGTCTGTTTTTATTTTTTTTTTTTAAAGAGTTGACATTCTTTGTGTTGAGGAAGTGGTAAAAAGAGACAGAAACTCAGTAATAGTTTGAGAAATACATTTTATTTTAGCTAAACGTTTTATTCTGTTCCGTCAGTTGCAATCGTTTTGATTGTACGCTTCATTTTCTAGTATGTGTATGAAAAATATGTACCCACCTAGAAACAAAAATATAAAATATCTCAATTTATCGGATAATTTTGATTGAGTGGTCGCGGTTCATGTAATTTGAATTTCATCCTGACACGCGCTATATTTTTATGTGTGTTCAAAACAGATTCTTGGCAATCACATCCATGAGAGCAAATCACCGCACGGCACTACACAGCATTCGCCCTTTTCCGTGCACATTTCATATGCACAAATAATAAAAAAAAAAAATTTGCCCGCGACCGACGTGACGAAACTAGGTTACGTACGAACAAAACACCAATACAAACATCACTCTATCGGTTGACACGCCGGTAGCCCAACGGGCTGGATTGTTGTTACAACAAAAGCTACCGAGTCCACTCTCAGTAATTAGTGCATCGGCCATGATAATTATAACTGTCCTACAGGCATTCGTTGCGTTCAATGCACACTAGTTGACTGACTAGCTGTCTGGCCTGGCTGGGACATCACGTTCTATGTAATTGTACGCCCCAACAATGTATCCCATCGGCATAAGCAAACATAGCAATCGGTCGAGTCTATAGTGTACTTTAGCAGTTCTATAGGAACATAGGTGTGCCTGCCCCGATGGTCGTGTAATTAAAAAATAGACGCGCACTCTTCCGAATAATAGTTAATGTGTTGTCTCGTTGTAAACTAAAACACCACAGCTACGTTAGAAACCACACGTAAAATTGGATCTTGCTTCATTTAATGGCGCCCAATTTCAAACGTTTTTTTTTTTAATGGCTGTCATTAATTACTTGAAGTGAATTGAAAGAAAATGTTTGATATAGCAGATCCTTTCTCCAAACGGATTTTAGATAAGCTTTAAATGTTTGAAAGCCAAATCTATCGTCCATCGCAATCCCGCTTTTACCTCTTAAAGTTCTAACGTGTTGGATAGTCGAGAGTCGCATTCGAATGCGCATGGGTTCGACCTCAAGTAATTAGCTAGCTTCTGTATCTGACTTGATCTGACAGGCATGGGAGTTGGCTGGTCGCGTCCAGAAGCGCCCGTTCAATTCCCCGAGTTATTCCACGTATACGATCCTGGACCATCCTGGACTGGAGTCGAGCTAAGCGTGTTTTGGTCACGAGCGTATAGTCCCTTCCTTGGCTGGTCGCACCGCATGGCATTCCATATCCACCACCATCGGGTCCCCCATATCAACGTGTCATCGGGGAGGGGCGAGAGAATAAGCAGCGTAGAGGGAAACTTTCGCCCTGGCAATATCATCTAAGTTGGCTGAATATCGCTCATGGAAAATTTAATTCGGATATGTAAGGAAAGGAATCTTTTGTTATGTTTGGTAGGAAAAGGATTAACATTTTACGTCTATTTCACTTTTCTTTTCATGATGTTTAGTTTTTTTTTCGGAATTGGAGACATCATCGTAGCATTGTTGTGTTTTAAATTTTTTATTGGATGCCAGTATAGTGAGTATAAAAAATGTCTTTGATGTCCTTTATGATTGAATCATAGAAAGTGCTCATTGCTTAGACTTTTTTTTCCACGCGAAAGTTTCCACAAAGTTTTCACTCCACAAGTGCGGTTTTATCATCGCTAAGTGACATATTGTTTCAACTAAATTGCTTCGGTTACATGGTTACCCTAATGGGCTGATGCTTGCTGATACCAGCAATGGCTTTGTAGAAATGTAAAAAGTTTCATTACATGTCTGAAGCCACGCGGAAGTAGGCTTGCACACTTCGCGTGGTGGAAACTTTCGGGTTCGGTCTCGCCGGGCCGGATGCGAAATGAAATCGGAGACGCCCGACCCGAGCAAGCGTCGTCGGCGTCGCGTGCATCGCCGTCGTTCTCGTGGCGTCGAACTTCGACGTCGCTGCCGATTTCCGAGAAATTGTTTGAGTATCAGGATATGGCGTGCCTGGTTCGACAAGTTCTCGCCCTTCGGAACGGGCGTTGTATTTAGAACACTGTTTCGAATCCAGGCGATTTAATTGTGCGTGAGATGGTGCAAGCCAGCTTGGGCCTTTTATTCACTTCGTCCAAGCGTGCTATTATTTTGTGCTACTGAGATTGGAAAACTATCACGATATGTCAAACTAACAACGGATTCTAAATTAGTTTTATAATTTGCCCTCATTTATGTTGTTCTCATGTTCACTCTTATTTCTGTCCGGTTTCTGATAACCTCGTTAGATCTCCATATAATAACTTTATATCCCTTGCGTGCATTAAATTTGGGAGAATCGTGTCAAGTAAGTCTCATTTCTCTGCAATTAATAGCGGCTTCGTTTGCCGCGGTGTGAAGTGTCCAGTTTTGACCATCGCGTTGGTCGCCGCTTATTCACATAATTTATCAGCTCTCCTAACCGCAGACGTCTAAAAAGCGCGCGTTTATAATGTATGAGCTGCGGCGCGGGCGAGAAGAACTATGTATGCATTCTATGCTGGTGACTTTCAAATGGATGGCATATAAGTATTGAACTCCATGATTTGTGCAGAACACAGGGAGCTAGAAACGTAATGTAACAGGTTTTTGCTTTTAGTTTATCGCACTCTGGTGTCACGAAAGAATCTTTGGAGACCTATTTAAACGGAAGATTGATTAGTATGAAAATTCAATTTAGGTAATTATTGTGTTTTTTCTTCACGCTGATCTTATCTAAAAGTTGCGAGTTTGACTTTTATTGATCGGTGAAAGTTGATCGTGCACGCGCGTAGCCAACTCACCTGCTCAACTAACTTTTAAGTTAATTATGAAATTTGAGTTGACTTTCGGCAAAGACAGGCGGATTGGCGCCAACGCCTCTGCAATTGCCATTAATTATTTGATTAGGGAGAAACAGAAGCAATTAGCTTGGTTGTCCTAAGAAGTTCAAGTGGAAGTTTCAAAGTTCTGGTGGAAGGGCCGGGTCCGCAGACTTCCAGATTACCAAGCAGTGAAAGACGCAGTCTTACCTATGTCTGTGTCAAATCGAAAACTTTTTATTCCTTAGAATGTCAGTCATGAAACATTTTTTTTCCAATCTCTCGTTTTTACTGTGTCGAAACAGTTATTGCTATACAATTGTCAGAAATTTTTATCATCATTTGATTCCGACTTGCGTTTGACACAAATATGATTCCGAGAAATAGCATTTTCCTTCCCTTCGTGGCTTCATCGTGGACGTTTTCACGACTTACTTTCAAAACTCCAATTTCTTTTGTTTTAACTGTCGTCGTAATTTCTAAAGAGAGTCGGTATCGACATGACATGCTCTCGCCCAGTAGGTTTTCTTTTTCTTCCTTTGAGTGTCTCGCAAGTCGCAGTGCGTGAGCTAGAGTCCAGACGCAATGGCGACTAGCCATATTTATTGTAGATCCTGAAGAGCGTCTTGGCGAATTCGTATGTAGCATTTTGTTTTCCGCTAGTTTATTGTGTAATCCAGAGAGTTTATGGGAATTCAGATTCGGTAAGAAGGCTACTGTTTTCTGGTCTGAAGGTTTAATTTTCTAAAAGTTATTGGCATTTACATTAGGTCGGTAAAACTTATAAAAAACGAGCCCTTTTGAACGAGTTTCCTACACAATAATTTATGATGCCAATTGAGATATTTCTTTTATGCGACGTTAAATGAAATTTTATCATTAAATTTTGACTATCGCTTTATCAGTATTTTTAAACAGAGTCAACAGAGCTTGACCATAATGTGGTGAAACTAGAGTGTCGAGCACGCAGCTACTCGACTTGTTCAAATTAGGGTGCGTTTTCCATCGAATAATGGCGGTTGGTCACCGATTTCGTTGCTCGTTTTCCTACTTTCACTTCCCTGAACTGCCAGCTTTCAGGAAATATAGAGCAGTCTTTGGCAAAGAAATGGATCTCACCGCGTCTGGTCACCTCAGGCACTTGTTAGTTTTTGAGATGAGTAACTTAACTAAGAATAATATCTGTCCGGTGAAATTTGATTGTGAAATGTTAATGTCTAAAAAAACGCAATTATCAAGTGACTTGTCTGCTGGAGAGATGTTATAAACCAAATCACAAGTAGGTGTGCGTTCAGCTCTATGCAGTGAGATAACATGTTTTTCCGACAGAGGCACCACTGGTTGTTTTGGTTTGATATGCGTGCCACCTGTAATTAAAAAAAAAACATTGCAAATCATCCCCGCTGATGCCCGCCATTTTCCTCTAGGCTTTTGTCGTGCCAAGATGTTTTGCTAATCGAGCTATTATAAGAATATTTTCCACCAATTATAACAATATTGAGAATCATTTTTCTGATGTAATAAGTTTTTAAAATCCCCACACTGGACTGGAATTTAATTCACGAGTTGGTAGCACTGCCGGGGATCACTACTTGGCAGGTATCTTCTCTCGCGGGCTAGACTGTACCGTGAGGGATGTAATAAGAAAGATACATTGGAAATCTCACATAAAATAATATTATCTTTGGTCAACAAATACAAATAGTTCTCTTTCAATTCTCTGCCCCGCCTATCCCATACGAATTCAGTTGGATGACTTCACGACTTTTCCCATCAGCTTTGTCACCTGGCTCCCTCTTATTGCCAATATCAGGCTAATTGGTGCGGCTTATCGGTATATCCTCGACAGCAGCCGAGTAGCGAGGGGAATCGTCTCCTCTTCCAACTTCAACTTGTAATTCCCGCAGGAGCGACGCCTCAATTCGTCCTTCGGCGGCGTCCTAATTCCCACACGCATACATCCCTGCGTCCTCTCTCCCCGGCTGCCGGTCCCTATTCGCGAGCACACGCTATCCCGGACTCCAGGAAATAAGATTTCGGAGACACGAACGAGGAACGGGGAGCAGGGAACAACAAGATTCGTCCATTAGGTATAATATACGTCCCATGTAGGATTGAGGCATTTATAGGCAGAGCCGGGCCGGCCCGGTGGAGATAGGTACTCACAATAGTACAGTCATTGCCAATTGCTTCCTGAAGGGAAAGCTTTGAGCACTAGTTCAAGGGTTGTTTGTTGAAAATCGTTGTTAACTGTGGTCGCTTTTTTCGCAGTGGTTTTTCTGGCACTCTCCCGTGGGAATAGGGAGGATACGCGTACTCGGTATATGATCCTCGTTTGCTGTCTGTTGGGATCTCCCTTCCCCGGGTTGTGGCAAATCGGGACGGTTTATGTTACACGGTTCTTGATTATAAAACGTACACATCACGCATGATAGAACAAAAACTAATTTAATGGCAATCAACCAAACTTAATTGATTGATTGATTGTGTATTCCGAGTAAAACTGCTGTTAACATGGAGAGCAAAACATTTTGAGCATAAACCTGGAATTGAAATGATTCAGTTTGTGCCGAAAATCAGAAGCAGTATTTACAGTCTAGCACGCGAGAGAAGATATCAACCTTAGGACTGCCCTTATCATTGCTTCCAATTCATGAATAGAGTTTCAGTCGTGATTTCAATGGCGGGATTTAATAATATTTGTTATGTCTGCCAAATAAATCCCAAGATTGTTTCAATTGGTCGAAATATTCGTACAATTGCTCAAAAAACAAAAGATGGTGGCATGAAAAAGCTTTAGCGCAGAAGCAAAATGGCGGACATCAACCGCGGTAATGTTCAGTGTTTTTAAAATGACAGTTGGCCCGCGTGTCAACCCAAACGACCGGTTGCGCCTCCACCGGAAACTATGTTCTCTCGCTGAACGTAGTTTAGTTGTTTGTTTGGATTTCTGAGTTGGGGGAGAGTACACGTAATACAGATAAACCTGACGTCTAATACCGTTGTATGCGTGTACGGCTGTGATAAGAAGAATGACAGAATTGACTTTTAAGAAAGCAAACTAACAAATATCGGAGTGGTTCTCTCTCTGGAAGCCTTAAGGGATTGGACAATCCACCAACCCTATACACAGATTACGCTCCTAAATTGGAATTCATATCCCATAATCCCATTTGGAATGATGAATGCTTTTTGGATGGCCCCAAAAGCATTATTTCTGGCGCGAAGCAATTTTTTAGCAAAGTCCGCTAAGTGAAAGAAAGGTGGTTGAATAATGGAATATCGCAAGGGGCGGAGTATTTATTTGTGAAAGCCACTTGCTATAAATATCACGCGGTGAAAAACTTTTCCTTTGCCACCAGAGTATAAAAAATCATGCATTACATTTGGCATGTCAATATACGACGGTAAAACCTAACCTATAAAGACCAAAACTGATAGAAAATTCACACAGAAAAGTGAGGGCGAAAAATTGATTTAAGGAATATCAGCCGAGCAGGATGCTAGAAGTTCACATGTCCAAGCCCTCGCTGCGCAGTCCCACGCCCTATTTCTTTATTTTTTGGTGCATTTATCCCAGCTTAGCTTCTCATTCTGTTTTAGTCTATTGGGGTTTCCTGCCTATTTCTTATATAGCCATATATCCCACGTTATAAAGTGCACGTCTGAAATAGCTGCTCTATATAAGCTATGTGGGTCTAATGTTTGGGTTATTCTCGATATACGTTCGATATATCGGCTGCAGCGGAGTGCGATCAATTCATCGCATAAGAGGTTTATCGAATATCTTCTTAACTCCCCGAGGCCGCCACTCTCATTTCCTCTCGGTCTGCCTCTGCACACTACCCCCCCCCCCCCCCCCCCAAATAATAAACCATCCTGGTCGGCCACCCCACGTCCTGGTTGCCATCAACTCATGTCACCTAATACAACGCGAAGGTGGGCAAAAGATTTTGGTAAACACATCCGAACAAATAATTGGATTTTGCTTCACTCCTGGCCTACAACATCTAATTCTCTCCGCTCTGGGACTTTCCTCTGATTTGTGAAATATTATATCTGTAAGCTTATAACATTTATAAATATAAAGAAGAGCTGTTGAAATTGGAAGCAAACTTTTGTAGGCATTGCGTTTATACGTAGTCTGAGGGCTAGAGTTAACGCTAAACTTTGAGCAAACGAGCCGGTAACATTTGATAATGGTAGGTGCCACCTGATGGCGCTTGCTACCGACCATTTTAACAGTACTCTACAGTTAATTAATTACAATTCAACATATCAGAACATATATAGATCAATCGTTAATGTTAGCAAAAATATATATTTATTAATGGTATAGGTATACCAGTCTCAAAATGCGTGTAATCTGCGAGGAATAATGAATTGAAATTTCTTAAGAATCGAAACGACGGTGACTCTAACTTCTTGCATCCTCCATTTTTGTTGGTAAAGTAGTCATTTGGCGGTTATTTTTCGAGAAGACAGTTATCAGGTAGTAAGGTGTTGGTTCTTGACGGAGGAACTTCCATCCATGACTTAGTAAAAGAATTGGGATGCACATGAAAAAAAGTGATAATAAAAGTTAGATCAGCGTTTAGTTTTAAACTGCATTCATTCGAATACTGAATGAGCATATCATATTGAATCTAAATAAGACACAAATATTTGCTTAATGGTTGCTCAATTCTTTTGTACTCGCGATCAATTTAAATAATATTACAATAAATCAACATAAACGGACATGAGTACGAGTCATTGAGGTGTGGGATTTGATGAATCGTTTGTTCAGCAATTGTCTACCGTATTTGTGTTGAGTGCTTTGTGGTGGACTGAGTGAGTGTTGAGTGGTTTGTTCAAGTGTTATGACAACTCACAGCCTCACAGGTGATATCCTGGACCATGAGGATGCCATCTTGTTTGTCTTTTGCGAACCACACTGTTCAACTTTTGGATTAATGATAGAAGAAGATTATACGCGTTGAAAGAAAAAATAACTTCAACTTTTTGTAAGCCAACATTGGAATGAGCACATAACGTAAGGATAATAACATAATAATTCGACGGTGATGTGCGGAAAGGAAAAATAACACGTTTCTTTCAACGCAATGTCAGTTTGCAACGAAATTGCTGTGTTTATTATATTTGGTGCAAACTTTTTACCTGTCTTAAGAAGAAGTCACGCCGAGAAAATGGTAGCCACAGAATTATTTGAGGAACAGCTGGCATACCTGCAGAATCTAACTTAGGTGTAAGCATCCGCATGGTCTATGACACCTTATGGTGTTGAGCCTATTATTGAGATGTTGTTTTCTGGAAAAATAATGGAGCTATTATCCTGTCGTTATGGATAGCGACCAGATAATCACCTTAAAGTCTTAAACAGATTGGTCCAGATGGCAAAACGATTAGGTTTCTGTCCTCCACTAGATATATATAGATATATGTTAGAAAGGTAACCCAATAACAGTTCACAATTGAGTTTTACTGAAACCGACCGATCCTATAGACAATAGTACTCACATTGTGTGTTAGTAACTTTGAAGAAATAAACAAACTTTTGCAACCAATTTGAAGAGGAACAGTTTCGGATTGTTTTCGGATTCCTGCGTTGGAGCTCTGGAAGCAACTGTGATTTTCCACCGCAGCGTATGGGGTCTTTTGTCTGGTCCCAAAACTTCTTGCGTGATGTACTCTCAGACTGCCAATCTTGCATCGCGGTCACGTTCACCCAGACCTAATAAATGCAATTTTGTACTTGCCATTCAAAATTACTTCCACTGTGTTGTAGAATTCCACGATTTTCTTTACATATTCGTGCCCTCTTCTACCCTGTTCAGCCTGATGACGGCAGTAGAGACAATGTCTTTCCCAGATTTGTGGAGTAAACTTTTGTGACAGGTTTTTTTTCTATGCAGTCACATAAATTGAAATGGATGTACGATGGAACGATCACAAGAAAAAAACTCAGTGTCTGCAATAGTTTCCATCGCGGTAGCAAAGTTTATACTTTCTTTCTGGTTGAGTAACTCTTTTCGTGTTATTTCGGGGTGAGATTGATTTTAAAACGCGACCCTCGATGTTCGCGCTATACTTTTTGCTCTAACTGCAGTGTAGTTGAGGGCTCCCCTAGAGGAATTTTATTCCCCGATCATCAGGTCTACCATCCCGTAAAGTGAAAAATCACTGAAATCAACTGGAAAAGAACCTACTTTCAACTTATTTCATAGCCCGAAGGGTGTAGGGGAATTTGGTCTCTTGGCTTGGTGTAAAGTTGGTATCTAATCTCCTTCACTAGGCTTCAATTCGATTTAAGATTGTAAAAGCCAATCAAGGGTGACAAAAATGATATGTTACACATTTCAAAATATCTTTTATTATATTACTCGACCCTATCAATTTCAATTTCAATGTACACAAGCTTAAAGAAGATTTGCCTACTTCACAAGGAAACATAAGACACTCTGCATGATACCACTAATGATATAGTGGACAATTAGCTCAAGCATGTTAAATTCTACTTAGACTAGAGACAATGCTTTCTTAGAAGGGTGCGTCCAAAGCAAGGAAGTTTGGAGCCAAATTGTCATGTTCATTTCCGGAGTCGCGGCGTGAAGATGGCTAATGAAGATTATTGTCTTGCTTGTTTCAGCTAAGTCCGCGTAACCAGGCTAATGCCTTGTGTGTCTATTTAATCGTACTTTTACAGTGTACTTAGTTCACTTCGCTTGCACTCTAATGGTGCTCTGTGCTCTTTATTTCATGAAGCGTAATGCATTTATGTACATAGATAATTGAATAGTCTTTAAACGTATGTTGAACACCAACCACGGTGTTGCGATGGTCAGTGCCCATTATGAAGAAGACTTACGATTACATTCTCTAGTTTATACCAAGAACTACTCTGCTACCAAAATTGTGCAACCTTTGCGAATGAAATTGTAGCCAATCTAGCAACTAGCAAGTACTAAATTTCTCCTCAGCTGAGCACAGAAACCGTGGAATTGAAATAATTAGATCTTGTCGGTGCTTTCTTGTCATGAGATTTGTTTTCTATTCATTCCAAGATGGCATGTCACAGACAGAAACAATTAAACAATTTGCTAATGAGGAATCATATCAATGTCGTTCGCTCTCAGTTTAACTTCAGGCAACTTTAATGAAATCACTGTTCAATTGCTAGCGAAGTCAAAGAAAATAGGGAAATTCATTTTGTATTTGAAATGAGTTCACCGATTTCCTGGATATACACAACGCTATAACCACAACTTGTATGTCATGCACGATAAACCACATAGAAATAAAAGTGATCTCACAGTAGCCAGACACGTTTTGAACTGGAGCACCAGCTAGTAAATAGTTTATTCAACATCAATCACGTAAATTAAACGAAGTAGGTGCATCAAACTGCATTTAGAATAATTAAATGAATGAAAATGCGTCCGTGCACTTCAAAATACTTCACATACTTCGCAAGAACCGTGGTATGTTAAACAGCGTTTGACCAAAGCAGGATCCTATATGTACCTCTAGGTAACTACAGTTCGGGCAGTCAAAACCGCAAACTGCTTCGAGAATTTAAAAACAACTTTTCCAGTAACCAATTCACCGGAAATTCCATTCGTAATTTCCTTTGATTTCCCAACGGCTATACAGACCAGCATCTCCCTGATCTACTTCAAGCAATAAGCGTCCCACAATATCTTACACTGGCGTCGCCTGTATCGTTTCAGGGAGAGACAGCTGCAGCGGGTAGATTTGGGGCCTTGGACCAGCACGCCGCCATGTCCACTGATCGGCCGAACGGCCCCGGCTCCCCTGAGCGCCCTGCTCTCTGGGACATGGACAGCGCCGATTACGAGTGCGACTGCCCTGGCCCCCCGCCTCAGTTCCGCCTGCCGCCCCCGCCGCGGCCACCTTTCCTCCAGGGGCCCGACTGCTCGGAAGCACCCCTGCTGGACTTAGAGACTTGTGATGCTGTTCCTGTGAGTATAGACGTATCTTTACCGTATTCGTGGAGGATTTACTTGTGGTAACTGATTGATTTGTGGAGTTAAACGACGCACTGTTTTGACAAAGGGTGCTTAGGACTGGTATGATAGCGTCATAAAATAAGTGGGTGCTGATGTACCTAGCTTGGCGTACAATGAGGAGGGGGATCAGAGGATCAGAGACACCTGCTTACACGGTAGCCGATACTGACAGTGTTAAAGTATCACTTCAGAACGTGTTATCTATCTGTTGAATATAAGAATTTATCGGTGCCCTGATAAGACGCAACCCGCAGAGCAGACTAGACCCGGCACCTCCACGAACTATGACCGAATAAGATTTTCGTTGCAACTGAAGATAAACCGAGGGAGGCATGTGAACACAATTATTGACCGATGACGAGCGAGCTCGGCAGGTTGTCGTCATATAATTGAGATAAGTTATAAATTCCGTCAACAAATCCGGTCTCTCGTCTACAGCCACGTTCTAGGTAAACTTTGACAATCGCAAGTTCGTAGTTTGGAATGGTTTGGATACCTTCATTAACCGCAGCGCCGCTCGGCTGTGGGAATCCGTAACAAAGGTAGCTAGCTCGTCTCTCAACCTTCTGTCATCACAATTGTGCCGACGCCACGCGTCTATGCTATGCCATAGCCAGGCGTCTGCTTTCTTTTTATTACTTTGGCAAACGTCACCCGTTGTTAATGTCTTTGGGGGCTCTCGTAGCAGACGGGAAGTATAGGCTCGCTTCGAACTAGACCGAACAATTTTTTGAAAATTTTTTTTCTCGTCACGACCGGCTTGTCGTAGATTTGTCATAAGCTAGTGTCGTCGTCGCAGTTTTTTTTCAGCTACCTTCTCGCTCGTTATGAAATTTGTTCGAGAGTAATGAGATAGATGTTGGATGAAGGGGAATGAAGGGGAATGAAGGGGCGGCTAAAAACACGGTTCGCAAATGATAATGAAAAATTTCATCCCGAGATTGAATAATGAGTGAAAGGAACAAGAAGAACGAGACCTGTTTCTTTTATAGTTCTGAAGAAAGGGAATTATTTCGAGTCTTATCATACTACTTCGACAGACACAAAGTTTCATTCAATTGCATCCGTAAAGATCTTTCATAATTTTGAACCAATTATTTCTTTAGGAAAATTGCAATGATATTATTCTGCTCGACTAAGAAAACTCCATGCCGAACCTGAAATATTTCTCGGGCATTGTGAATTATCCAATTATTCCTGGATTTTTCCGTGAGACAGCTGAGCGCAAAGAGGTTCAACAGCACTGATCAGCCGCTCGTCGCAAACATGTCCGCGTCGTAGCTTCCCCAGGCGTCCCGATGCTCCACGGCGTCGTGGCGTCGAAACCAATATCACCGTAACGCGCGACCCTCGCGTCTTGCATCTAATTGAAGGATGTTTAGCAACACATGGAGCCGCTGATGCCACGACGATCACCGGAGCGACGCACTTAGACGCACGCGTCGCGACGCCGACGCCGACGTTGCTCCTCTGGCACGTGACCAAGCGATCTGATAACCATACCCGTGTCGTGACACATTAACTTTACGCTTTATATGACAGCTCTGCTGTTTTATTTCACGTTTTACTGCCGTGAATCTGGCTCAAATAAACGTTTCTTTCGAAAACAGTGTGATTACATTAGACTCGGCGAAAATGAATCGGACTTGAAATTGAATTTCTGAGATTGAAAAAAAAAGCGCCTGGTCGGTTATATCTAGTCAATAGTAAAAACTTGCGTCGTGCGCTTGGCACCTATAGCTAACTGAAGGCAAAATTGATTCCAGAGTTTTAAATTTGCTTTCGTAACTCCATTTTAAAATACTTCATTCAGGTTCGGCTCACGCCTCTAGTGCATTGTCTCTCTTTTAGTCTCCGTTGCGCCGCGCTTAAATATATGTACAGCAATCCTTTGAGCTCGCCAGCTTTGTAACAAAAGAGTACAAATCCGGCTGGCTCGTATCTATAAAGATGAGATTGAAAAGTAGCATCAAAGTCGGCTAGACTGTAAATAATGAGTGTCGACTAGTGCTCAAATGGAGGCTAATATAAACGTCAGCGTCGGCTGGTCCCGCAGCTGTTACCATGCGCCCCTGTACGTGCCTGTTCCTCTGCGCCGTTCACAGCAGCCATCACAAACGGCATGGGCACACTCCAATCTATCCGGCCATCTACGATTCCGGAGACATTCGAACAAAAAAAAAAAACACTTCCACCCTGCGAAATAGGGAGCTAGATTAGCGGCCACCTGACCTACCTTCCATATTTTAAAGTAAAAGCTACTAATAAAATGTCGTCTCTAATAGCTATACCTGTGTCAAGGGACTTTTATAAGTAAAAATTGAAGGTACGTGAGCCGGTTACTAATAGCTAATTGTCACAATAAAATGAAACACATGGCTAACGAAAAATGTATCGTTGAAATCCCCAGTGCAATTCCTGTAGTTGGTGCGCCTAATGACAAAAGAAAAAACTCATTCTACATTTTCCAGGAAAAATTTCGACATTTTACAGTTTTTTTTTTTCGTGACGTTTCTATGCTATTGCGTTCTCAACCGAAACGAGCGTGTTTGTTTCTTTTCGGTTGCTAAATAAAGGAAGCAAAGTAGGGAAAAAACCGTGTTTTATCTTTCATCAAAATCATCATGCCATCAACACCAGATCAAAATGCACCGACGCCAAAAGACATTTTCTGTCATAACAACGTGCATCTCTCAACGTTGTCATCAGAACGGCATCATTAAAAATACATCGCTGCCAAGTTTTCCTCTCCTCGTTGTTGACAAAAACGCGACTAGCGACGTTATAAACGCTGTTAATTTGCTTGATTAAAATCAGCGATGTCTTTCGAGGGAACAATCTGTAATTATAACGAGATTTTAATATAATTTTAATTGTGCTCCGGCTTTGTCGAAGGTATTCCCATATCTAGATTCGTTGCACAGACAAAAGAGGAGAGCACTGGAATGGGAAGGCAATTATGGGAATTGAATCTTAAATTATTTGATCACAGTCTTGTTGCGTCAGATAATTGGCGTGTCGTTAGGAACGAAGTTGGACTCCGCGAAGGAAATATTATTTTCGAAAATTCTCATTTAAACGCTGTATCCATTTATTTACGACTAGAATCTTTATTTAGAAGCGTTACAATTAAACCTACTTGCGTCTAGCCCAGTTGGCTGTGACTTAGTTCTAGGGGAGAGTTGGGTTTTTGGTAATTTTTTACCACTGAGTTTTTTATTTTATTTTAATTTATTTTTTAATTTATTTTTTTAAATTTTGATCATTTTCACAGCGACTTTTTAATCTCTCAAAATCACGTTTCTATATTATTCATGTCTCCGTTCTTGGGTGGCTCTCACCTTTTCAGCTGAGTTTCGTTGACAAATGTAGTGGAATAAGTGAAATTAGTTTAATTACACGTATAACACCTACAAGAAACGTCAAAACACTTGCAATACTAATTTCAGGTGGGATCAAGTTTTTGAAGATTTACTAAAATCGCTTAAGTTTGCTCGCTATCAGCGTATTTTTTTGAATTTGAAGCACCACCGGCTGTAGGAATAAAAAAAGTCTGTGATACAAATCGCATAAAAATGTGACAAAAGTACAGCAAGCTAGAAGCCAGATACAAAAATGCGCGCCTTCTCGCATTGCATATCGGCAAACCTCCTACTAATGGCCGAAGGATTACGCGGTTGATTCTTCTACACGGCGGCTCATGCCACGACAGCGAAGAGGTGCGTTCGTAAAGAATTCAAATTAAAATACCGGCGCCTTGCAAAAGCAAGTCAACAGCTCTCTCTCCACTCTCAAACATCAGTAGAGCGACAGCGGGGGCCGGTTTGAAAAGATAATGGAAAAGTCGCGTTGGAAACGACATATTCTTTAGAATGACAAACTACAAGGTCTTAATTCATCCGCATGGTCTTATAATACAATATGAAAAAAGAGGGGAGAATCTCTGGAATGTGCAGTTATTTTATAGGATAGTATTTTGTCGTCTCTCTGGATTATATTTTTAGATTTATTTATTGACGCAGAGCAGAGCATTCGCTTAGAAAGAATTTTTATGAAATTATATTTTTTTTTTATGGTTTGTGTTAGTAGTATTTCCGTGGTTAAATTTCTTGCGACAAATATAGCTAACACCCACCTAGCGAGTGTCCATGCTATGGCACAAAAGCAACGCACACAGATCCGTGATCGCAAGAGTAGAAACATAAAAGAAGAAACAAGAAGAAAGTAAAGGAAGAACATTTTCATGTCGACGGTAAAAAGAAAAAAAAATGCATACACTCATAAAGCACAGGGGGTATGAGATTTATATGAGATCATACTGTAGCACCGCAATGTGAACAAGATGGAAAGGGGTGGTATTAAACCCATGGTGGTGGTTCTATGCAAGAAACAGATAATAATAATGTATCCCGCATTCATTTCTCAACCCCGTGTATACCTACAACACATATTAAATTATAAAACATATTTCAAAGATGCGTGTCTACGGTATAAGGGAGATTCTGAGGTGAACCCTATCTTAGTCGGTCTTGCCTCTCACAGAATGATATCATCCTCTCTTCCTGAAAGTTTGGCGTATCATATGGTATGGTGTGTCTTCATTTTACAACTTTCTTGCGATGGACTTGCTAAACTTTTGTCGGAACGATTTTCTTCTCGGTGTGTAGTGAAATATTGATTTGTGATAGCGAGCTATTTGTAAACGGGGGTTTATATAGACACAGTTTGTCACAAAACCAATATTTTCACGAAAAATGGGTGCTATGAGAAACAGATAAGATGTTTTATGTCTACAACAATTTCAACAGGTGTATCAAGGATGAACCGCCAAGTTAACACGGATTGAGGTACGAAGAAGTTACTGGTAAAGGCATGTATTTGATCAATATTGATTTTACGATGCCAACATGCTATTCACGAATTGTCAAGAATTTGATAAGAATGTGATAAGCGTTGAGAAAGGTAGGGACTGGGTTGCCTAGATATCAACAGTTCACACGAAGATCTTTTTCTTATTGCATATTCCCAGAAAAAAAGCCAGCAAAATCGGGACATAGTACCGGAAACTTATTTTACATTATCCTTCTGAGAAACCTGGTGTTGGTTGATTTTTTAGCTACCTATATAAGACCCGAAAAATCTCCACCTATGGTTTCATCTCTACATTAAACTATTATAAAGACTCATTAAGTTCAAAGAAAATTAATTTTCCTTTCTCTCTCATGAGCAGGCTCACTCGCTAATAACTCTTCCTTTCCACGTGAGAGGACCGCGCAGAGCAACTCGACTGAGCAATCGATGCCAGCACCCTAATGAGTGTACGAACATCACAGGGTGGCTACCCATAAACCATTCGATTATCAACACACATAACACCGACCATGTGTTGATGCTTGAAATAGGTCGTTATTTATAGCTCGTGTTACACGCTTTTTAAGAAGTCATCGAGCTAAGTTGTGCGCACACATTGCTCTAACGTGTCAAGATTAATTAAGGAGGTTGTAACGCCGAGGTATAACACACTACACGTTTCTACAGTCGAGTTGATTGCACACCCGTTGGTAAAATTGAATTATTTTAGTTATTGTACCGCACTATGATAGCGATGTTAGCCTGTCTTTGCGAAAAATGGCCATCAGATGTTTATTCACCGACAAAAAATTGAAGATACTTCTAGGTGGAGTCGCCGTCGTTGCGAGTGTTAAGAAATTTCATTTCATTATTTCTTGCAGATTACTCTCGTTTCAGACTGGTTTACGATAAAAATAATCTTTATTATGCTGCTAACCTCAACAATTGACGGGTATCGATATTTTGAGCAATAATCATTTAATTTTAGAGGTTTGTTAAGGACGAACGCAAGCGCCATCGCGTGGCACCCGCCGTCATCACGGCCTATTGCCGGCTCGTTTGCTCAGCAGAAAGTTTAACATTAACTCTGGCCCTCTGACTATATACCCATACACTCAATGGTTGTAGTCTGTATAAGGTGCGTACCCACTGCTTGCGCTGTGATTTACTGATGAGTGGTTGTAATCGGTGAGCTGTGTTATTCGTATGCTGGAAAAATTACATCACACAGGCAAATAATTTTGTGGTATGTATGAAATTAGTTTTAAAAACTTTTGTTTTCGGGTCAATTCACCTATTTTTCATTGTTCCAAAAGTTGAAAACGCATGTGTGGAAGCTTTTGATGGCAGGTTGGGTTTGTTGAACCACATTTACTGAACAGTTTGTATTTCATTCATCAGGCTTTTTGGCGATAGTAGTTTTACCAGTATTGGGATTGTTTTTTTTTGTACATTTTAATACAAAAGTAGGCATTTTTTTAAATTTGACGTTGCTACAAATTACAAACAAAAAACGAACAATAAAAATTTCCAATCACTGAAAGCCTAAAATCAACGCATGGTAAAACATGAAATTTGCACGTGAAATTTATTATCAAAATTAACACAACTTTTATAATGAAAGGAGTTCGGCAAATACAGCAATTAAATGAAAATAATAGGGGATGTCGAGTACCAGCATAAAATGTTTTCACGATAAAAAACCGAATAAAAATGGTCGAATTTAATGGTTGTACAAAATAAATTCTTGTTTTTGTACGAGAATCAGGAGCTGCCAGAACAGCCGTGAGGATTGAATACAACTCAACAGCTCGTTCAATCGCCCACTGCCTGTCCGAACTACTTAGTCCGCCATGTTTATTTCCGTTCGTCTAGTTTATTTGGCAAACTCTTTCAACGTTTCTCATTTTTCTTAATAAACATTCCCATTAAGAAACACCTATCATGAGAAAGCAGTTTGTCTGGGACTTTTCCTAGATGTTGAACCGTAGAAATGAGAAGCCTCGGAGGTAACCGTCGACAAATGCGAACTCAGAACTGACCAATGACATGCAATATTCATCGCTGGTTATTCAAGTTCTCGGCCATTTCGGGTCACAAAAGTTCTCCCGGTTTTCATTTCATGTTCAACTGGCTACGTTTTATCGCGATCAACCTTGATCTAGATAGCATTCAATCCTCTGGAAGCGTTTTATTCAGATTTCAAAACAGACATGTCAGCAGAAAAATAGTTCTGCTGAAATGTTGCTTTCAGAAAATGCATTGACTGAAACGAAAATGCGATCTTAGAAGCCCTGGGAAAATAATCTCTGGAAACATCATGTGCCCACTTGATTCTTGTTGGACTTTTAAATATGCTCCCATGATGGAAACTTTAGAAGTAACATTGAAAGAAAAATTCCACCATAGCATGCAGCCAAAATAGTGAATACATCTTTTATTCAGTGACCACTAGAATTTTCAACGAAATTGAAAATTATAATTAACACATTTCAATATTGTATTTCGCAAAATGTGCATGGCATTGGAATGGATGCTATTTTATATCCACCAATCAATACTCTGTAGTGCCCGATTGACTTTCTTCATGCACGCGTGGACGAATTCATTATCAGGCGTATTATCAGCGCCAAGCGTTGATTGGAAAGCCATTCAAATATCAATCCATTATTCGTATCACCCTTTCATCACGGCGCACGTAAATAATTCACGATTATAAAAAAAAAGCATCCTCGCTATTTCCTATGCATTCAACGGTTAAAGCGTCAAATCGATTCCAACCGGCGAGAAAAACGCTGCAAGAGGAACGAAAAACACCTTGATTATTTTTTTCTTAAAATATCTTGACGGGCATCTTTGGAAATGAGAAAACTTTGTAGCATGTGTTGTGATGTTCGCACCAACAAGTTTCTATTTAGATTTGAAAAGCCTTTTTCACGGAGATGACGTTTCGAAGCTCTTTCTTTATTCTACTTTTCCATTCAGCGAGCTCGCTTGAAAGATTGCTTGCTTCTTTACAAAGAGAGGTGTTGCAAGATATACTGGTACAACCAGACTCAGGAACATTTATATTATTTCTGATAAGGATGCAACTATACTATGTGAACACAAGAAAACAAAAATAAATAATATGATTTGCCCCGCGTCTAGGAAGTTTGCATTAGAATATTTGGAGTGTCTTCTTGCTGTCTTTCTTTGTGAAATTTGCCTATAATACTATGCATGCCTTTCCCATGTTGGTTTCCAAATCTTTGGATGCCGTTTTGTCGGCTTGGCTCATGCACACATGTTACTAATTTGCTTCCTTGTTTTATTTCCAGGTGATAGATGCCGAGTACCATAGTAGCCCTGTAATTCCTTCAATTGCCGTGATCGTCGTGTGCTCAGTGCTTCTTCTGGCCATGGTGCTCATCGCTTCTGTTCTAGTCTGGAAGTGAGTACATCTACAAACTTTCTTCGCTTCGCTTCAGCGTGCTTTCTCTCCAGGAGAGAGGATGAGAAAGCACGCTAGGCGCCCGTGGGACCCCACGTATAAGCAACATTAATGGCAAAGCTGCCATGTTTAGCGGTACATGTCAAAGTAAAACTACCCCCACCGCAGAAGAAGAAGAGAGTTAACCACAGACAGACACAGCATGCTTTTCAATTGGCATAAGACTTAATTCATTTTCATTTCCACATCACTCTTGGCAGGGGTTAATTGAAAGAAAGGAATAGCATTTCAATGCGTAGACCTCATCTTCAGCTCGTCAGAAACTGCCTAACGAGCGTCCAAACATGATCTCAGAAGGCGCTTTTGAAAATTACATGAAAAAAAATTCCTGTTGAAAAAGTCTGCACTCATTTTCAAACTCGTCTACATGCACCGAGTTGAAATTGCATCGCATGTCGGCCAAGTGGGTCTGCAGGTTAAGTGCAGGCCGTCCATTCCTATCATGCATTTATTCCTTTTCTTTCAAGGCATTCATCTATCTAGTTGGATAAACTTTTATTCCCCTTTCCGAGCCGTTCTTCGCATATATCGTAGAGGTAACGTAGCTAGCCTGACGGTGCCACGGTGGCACGGTAATGAAGATATAGCACAAGCACCTTAATGCTCTTTTTAATGACCTGTGTTTCTGTAATCAACGCGACTACAGAGTAGACTTCTGCTGTGGCTATTACAGCAAAACAATTATTAAATAGGACATTAAAACAGTTTTAATCCGACACCGTTAAACTGACGCTTGAACGTGTTTAATTATCAAAGAGGCACGGTATTTGAGTCGCACTTCGGGATCGCACTTTGCTCCCAGCCTTCGAAGATGACAATTATGTAATATTTCATGTTTAGACGTATCCATAATTATTTTAATTGTGGGATCAAGGCGTATCATTAAATTACTTGATCATACCGAACGTAGTTTAATTGTTTGGAATCTGTTTCAGCAATAAAATTGAGTGGCGTGCATGAGAACAAGGATTGTACGCTGTCAACCATACGAATTGTAGGATACTAGGGATTATTAATTAAATATTTACTGGGTTTCGTGGTACTTTGATGTACTCCGTGAAATCGATCAAACGTGAATGTGTTCTCTTGCCTAACATGCGAGATACGATACCAGCCAATGGACTGCCCCCTAGCATTGCTACCAACTCGTGAATTAATTTTTTTAGTGGCGGACTTTTGAAATTCATGTTATCTGCAAAATAATCACCAAAATTTTTAGGCAGAACAATTCTTATGAAAGTCCCAAACACTAAAGATCTTGGCATGGCTGCAGTTTAAAAGCAAAAGGAAAATAGTGGTTATCTACAGAGGTTTTAGGATGAAATCTTATTTAAATTGCAAACGCTTGCAATGCGCAGGGTTTTTTATTATTATCAACACTATAACCGTCTCAAAAATTGATGTCCAAACGCGGACTCGAACCCCGATCTCCACCTATCGCGGGTGTTGCTCTGAACCATTGAGCTATTTGGAAACTGGCTTTTTGAGACGATATAGTGTATTTGATGAGAATGACTGTTCTCCAAGGAGTAGAACCATGAGGCTGTGAATGCTCACAGTCACTCTGATTCTAGTGACGCTATATCACGTCACAACCTTTGACGTGTCAGTGTCCAAATACCTCAATGGTTCAGAGCAACACCCGCGATAGGTGGAGATCGAGGTTCGAGTCCCCGATTGGGTATCAATTTTTGAGACGGTTATAGTGTTGTTAATAATAAATCTACAGAGGTTATGTGTAGTGTTTTAAAAATGACAGTTGACTCGCATGTCACCCCAAAACGACCGGTGGTGCCTCTACCGGAAAAATATGTTCTCTCGTTCTCTCGCTGAACGGAGAATAGAAGTCTTGCTCAAGCCTCCAGCTGATCCATGAACTAATCACAACATCTCACGTCGTAGTGCGTGAGATTGTTTGTTGTCTTTGATTTGAGTTCACCATCGAAATCAATTGTTATGATTGTGACAGATTAATTAACAAGATCTATCGAGCTTTCACGAGAGTTAGCAACAGTTGTTCTTGCTATCTTGATAAAGCCAGGCGGGAGAACAAATAGAATGTGATGAGGATTACTGTCGAACTCTTAGATCTGGCTTGTGAAACTTAGTTTGAAACATCTCTCGGTTTTGCCGCTGCTCACTGCTGTCTGCTGCTTCGGCTAGTAACAACTAGCAACGCGAACAAACCATCGCAGCACTTACTTAATTACGTCTAAATACTTATTTAACACAAGTTGGGTCCCGTCGAGAAGTTTGTTTTGGGGTGGTTTTATACGCGGGAGTGATGTAAGAAGTACGAACCGAAGTTTGATAGTGCGGTTAGCGGCGCTCATGCCCGTGGGCCCATTATTAAACCCGTCCCAACAGAGGTTAGCGTGCAATTTGTGATGCACCGCACGCGACTTGCGATCCGTTCGCATTTGTTTCACGACAACGTTGGGGTATTCATTGCTAACTAGTCGATAGATAGCAGTTAAATAATGTCGATAAATTGATGCGTTTGATCAAAAAATACATTTCAGATTCTTCTCTTTGTTTACTTAATTTTTATTCAAAGTTTCCGAAAATTCTATCCAAGTAAAAAATGACGCATCTTGTTCTATTCGAACACGATACTAATTTATAGTACTGAGCCAATTACAATACGCTGTATCCTATAACATGGAGCAGAGCTCAGTAACAGATGTTAGGGGATGGCGTTTGGGGATGTAAATAAATAATCTCATTTCGGTGCATACAATATCATGATTATATGTGATCGTATTTGAAAACCACAGGAGACGGGGTATTAATTAGTCCGCATTTGTATACGGTACAGGATAGTGTACGACGTGCACACAAATTCACCGTAAACTCGTTAAAATGACTGCTACTGCATTTCGTTCTTTCATTCCCTTGATAATTATGTGATGCATACATATACACATTCCGTATCAAACTAATACGTGTACAACGTACTTCCTTTGGTACGCACGTCGATTACATATTCGGAGATGAAATGCATGGATCCTAATTTTGTCGAATTATAGTAAAATTGAATAACACGTAGGAGTAGGTTTTACGATGCAATAGCATCGTCGAGTGCATTTAGAACCGTCCATGCAACGTATTCTCTGAAATATGATTAGCCATACCACGTACCACTTGTAGGTATATTAAATATCGCCACCCCCTTTTCCAGTAGCGCAACATGAATAATTTGACAGAGGGTGAGGTGATGCGATTTGGCATGCGTGGGGGCACACGCATCGAGAGATTTGGATGATGACGATGCAAATTTGGTTGTCACTGCAATTATTGTGTTCTGTCATATTTGCATTAGAACAGGGCGTTTTGCGGCCGAAACATTAAAAGCGGAGGAATGGATCAAGACTCTAAATATATAAACTAGTTTAATTAGCGGTGTTTGAAACCACACAAACTATTGTGCATTGATCGATAGTATTCTGTTTATTCCCGACTAAAACTCGCATGTGCAATAAACTTAAACGTGATATTAGAGAGTTTAGCAACGTTAGAATAATTGGGTAAATCAGCATATCACACTGTCTAATTTACTTATCTGCAAACGAGGATAACGTAATTATCCACTGGCACAACTTAGTTAAATGTTGTATAGTTCATGTATGCACTAACTAACCTGCACTGAATTTATGGTAAAGTATGTATGAGGATTCAGCTGCAGTAGTTTCGGATATCGGTAACATTTCAAATCTGGGGTTGAAACGAAAATAGGGCTAACACGTCGATGAAATTAAATGTGGGCAATGGTATTCAGACAATGTGCAAACATTGTGGTACTGTTCGATGCTTTTGTAGTATGGTTACAATAAAATTGTTTCTGAACAGGAAAACAGCAAAGCTATGCACCGTTCAAAAACACAAACATACAGACAGTTTTCAGCATAGTACTACCACAAGCGTAGTCCGTGAATTGTTGATGGTAATTCGAATTCCGTTTACAGCAATTATTTTTCCTCTTCTGTACATACCTAGGATCTTGCATGTTTTTTCTTGCAGTAAATAGCTTGATTTTGAATAGTACTTGTCTTTGATGTACGCCTGAATCAAATTCCAATTAAATTAAAGCTTCGCCCTTACTCAAACGACTTTCATTCAATAATAGTTCAATAATGATTGATTTTAGATGAACATGAAATGTACACAATTTTATTTGGGCCTAACCTTATTTTTTGGCTTTCGCTAAACAGATTTCTAACGTATCCTTTTGACAGGCAAACGATTGCACATAGGTTTTCATCCAATCCTAGAAGTACTTGTTCAATGAGCAAGTCTCTTTGTTCGGCCCTTATAATGCCATTCATTCACATGCAACGAGCAAAGAATGAGATTTTCACACTAGCTGATTCATACTTGACTCGCATAAAGCGTATGCTTCGGCTTCTCTACCGTAGAGACGCGGCTCGTAAAGCTGGGGGGACATGCCCATAGTTGGCGTCAAAACATGCATTCTTAAATATCATCTAGGCTCGAGAATAGATACAGTGATGAAGAAACATACTTGAATAAGAAGCAAACTTCTTACTATTTTTTCCCTTTTTGAAAGCCACTTGTCTGTGTAGGGAACAAAGTATTTCTCTTCGCATCCTCTGCAAGCCTGACATTGAGAGCTTTTATTCTTGCAAGATAATGACAAGCTCATGGTCTCCGCAGATGAGCTTCTTTTTTCACACTTTTAAACGGTTGCTATGTAGGGATGATTATGTGCATGACGTCAGCCAAACCCATCGTACACCTTGTGCCTATACAACATCGGTCCTTATCATTTGGGAAAGAACCGGATCTTATCCATAAAGTTTTTAACTTCGAAATTTTCTACTTATTTAAATTTCCATATTAAAAAAATATGTATCAATATCAGAAAAATAAGGAAACTGTTTCTTCGGCAATGATTTCCACATTTTTAAGTTGCAATCCGTAACTGTTTACCATTGCACAATTTAAAAAACATAATCAAGGACCTGATATTTTGTTACGAAAAGAATAGAAAAATATTCCTATCACTTGAAACAATCGATAAATTACACAATAGATGCTAAAATACCTATTTAATAGGCATATTATATTTGTTCAACTATAGTATGCATGGTCGCCCAGTACGGTATCCCTATCCTCAGATGTAGCCAGCTCCAAGTTAGGGAGCTCGGGTGCCGAAATCATTGAAAAGGAAACGTCTAGTCATCTGCGATCGAAGGATAAAGATGTCCATACAATAGCAGCTATTGATTAATTCCCCTGTAATATATGTTGTGACGCCATCACACCCACGTGACCCCGGTTACAATAGCTGGTGATGAACCACACTGCAGCATATAATACCACATCATGATATGGCATCATATACCTGGAAGGTAAATACCAAATCATGTCTGCCGGATAGGGATTGTATTAGAAATCTAGTGTTGTGAGGGAAGTTTAATAAAAGAACATGCAGATAATAGCATTTTTATGTTTGATTCAAAATACTTCACGTAGGTGGCGGTGTTATCGTAAGTCGATATCAATATTTTGAAAACTTGGTCGTCATTCTGCTACAAGAGGTAACAGCTTTTTAAATTTAAATCGAAAGTGCATAAAGCCGGCTGTAGAAAAGCTGTAAATATTGTTGCACTTGTGGGTTTCATAGCCATTGACGCAACCTAAACTTTGTGGTTACTATTCTAGCTTGTAAATGGCCATTCAAACTACTCTATTCTTCCCTTTTTATTTACCTATATAGATACTGACAATGCTTCTAACTTGTTTTCCACCACGTAACGTACATGTGTACATTTTCATTCATTAACCTTAAAAAAAAATACGGTAGAAACGTGAAAACAAAAACCACTTACAACTAAGTTTGTTCTACCCTAGAAGAAGTATTTTAAACACCACCTTGGCCGATTCACTCGAGCTTCTATTGTGTGAGATACCAGCTGCTTGGAAGACTTTGATGGCCACGCTTACTTCGCCAGAGATGATTCTCCCGAGTCTTGAGCCTTCATTAGAAAACCGCTATTAATTAAACCGGAGAATACATTGTACCACGGACAGATGTAAGAGTCACGCATTCTGTTGCCCGATAGAAGCACGCACTTTCGGTTAGGGATGGCGGACCACTGTTAACGAGCAAGGAAATGTTGTTGCCTTTTTATTGCCAGCTTTTAAAATACCTTGTTCGAGTTGTTAGTAAAGCGAATGAAGTTGTGCGGACCACTGTATCTAAAACTTTTATTATTGTGTTAATAACAGAAGTAAAATTCACAGGGTGACTTGAATGTGTTTCTTTGCTCGACACGTTTAATATGTTTGGTTGGCGCGGTTAGCTTTATCGAATCATAAACAAGAGATACCTAATTGAGAGAGAAAAATATTGTAAAATATTAAGTTAGCTGTTGGCTGAAAACAGTTTAATACGTGCCCGTTACAAATTGTTATTCGCAACACCGCAGATTCCCAATTTCATTTTATGCAAATTCTTTGCAGGAACTTTTTCTGTGAACATTTTTAATTCATTGATAATGAATATGGTTGGCCTTATATACCTATTTTGGAAAAAAAGACACGTTTTGCGAATAATTTTCCCCTGGTTTTTCACTATTGTGTGGGCCGCCAAATTGCATTGCGCTGTGTCGAGAGAGCAAATAATCTGCACAGCGAATGTGGACGCATGCAAATATTCACGCATTAATGCGCCACCTCGACGCTACATAGCTAGCAACAATTTTGTTATTTGCACAAAATCTAACCAAGAACATGACCGTGGATTTGCACATTTTGGCATCGAGTTAGAAGTGCTTCGATGGACGCAAAGGTAATGCTATGAAAATACTAAATAGCGTGTTATTTTTTTTAAACTAGCCGAAATCCAGCCGCATAAAAGAACGTAGAAACAATGAGCGGGCATAAATGACCATCCATATTTGTTCGTTAAAATTGCACACTGTGTTTGCACTGGTTAGCCTTTTATTTGTTTGGCGAATTGCAGTTGCTGCCAAGCTTTTGAATACATTTTGACAAGCAAGACTAAAATGGTTCATAACATTTGCACAACATTTTGATTAGATGTCTGTAACTTTTGACATGTTTACACGCTCTTGTTGTAGTGCCTTTCACAAACTAATAGATCAAAACACGGCTGGAAAATAATTGCTGATACCAAATATGGGCGAACAATCCTAATCCACCTGCGGTTGATAAGTCAGTCTTTGCGGATGTCAGGTATGAGTGTGTAGGGGTTGGGTGGTTTACCACGACGTTACCACACCACGTCAGCTGTGACATGAGGGTGTAATGTTTACCTTCTCCGAGGCCTGTCAACAACCCTGTCTGCAGATAAATGGCGTTCTTTAGTAAGTCAACATCGCGTCTGCCGTCGCTTTATGATCTTCCATTAGGAGGATCATCAGATGGGCTAGAGTTCACTCCACGGATGTAGGTAGTGTGTAGACCTTTAGGTCGTTTGAACAAGAATAGACTGATCGGTATTCGAGTATTTAGAAAAAAGCAAGGCTGTATCATGCTTTGTGAAATTTTGAGATATTGGCATCGTTAAGGATGCGTTCATGGATATTGGGCAAGCGATCCGTTTGCGTAAGTCGTGAGTAACGGTCTTTCCTCAATTTCTTGACTGTTTTAATCTCGATAAAGCTAAAAAGGCATCATGCGGTTTTCTCCATGAGGAATGATTAACCTTAAAAATCGTCCTTAGAAGGATTCCAAGCCAAAAACATGTTTTTTTTTCTTTTTTGTGTAAAATTTACGGGTGTGAGAAAATAAATTTTAAACACCCCATAAACATATCAATCGGACGAGGCACCATTTATTCTTTTCGTTTACTTTATTTACCTTATTTCAAACAAACACACTCATCTCCGGCGCTTTGCACCCATTCTTTACCCTCTTTTCGCTCTTCGGTCTCAACTGAACAACCGAACAGCATGTAATGGTGTTTACACTGATGCTCTTTCGAAGCTTGGACGTTGATATTTCCGCCATCTCACCTCTCTAACACATCTCCTTGCCTCTTTAATTTGATCTCCCGCCATCTCCCATTTTTCAAACTTCTTAGCGTGGCATATACAGGTTACGACTGAAAATAAAATGCAAATAAAGCTTCAAGAAGTCAATGCTGGACGTCAGCACGGCACTTCCACCTTCAACCCCAATGTGCAACGATACTGAGTAGCGTAATCACTGCCAAATCACTACCTATTGATTATTAGGTACACCGCACCGATATCTGCTTGCCTTATCCATGAGGCTAGAAGGTTTTGAAGGAATAAGGCAGGTCTAGCCAGTAAGGACCTTAATTAAGACGGGAGCTTAGACTTGACACTAATAATGCAACCCTAAACCTGTTTCTATGCCCTATCCATCCCCCTCGATCCGGTCGTGCCTTTATACCCCGATCTCGTTCATCAAATCAATGTCCCATCATTTACGATCTAATATGCTGCAATATTCGGGTTGTCGAGCAGCTGTAGCGAGTATTCATCCACGACAATATAATTGACAAAATGTATGGCATAGAAGCCAGCTCGTTTCCTACACGGCGGCTGATGTGGGGTGGATTTTGCAGAATTGTTTACGTCATCCGAATTGCTTCGTGCACAATTGAAATTAGATTACAAAATAATTTTAATTGGAATCTGGTTATGAATATAAATTAAGTTAAATCTGATTTTTTTTTTTTTTTTTTTTACTGAACAAGTCGAGCAGAAATGTGATGGCGTATTATTGTCACGTCGTGGCAACTTCGTAGAGTCAAGAGATATTATGAAATTAAATTTTACCTAAGTTGATATTTGTATATCTATATATAATTATTAAATTATATTTATTTGAAAAGAATCTCATTAAAACATAGCCGGGGATTCAATGTCGAAGTATCATCTTCATTTTTTCCTTTGTATTCATTTGAAGTTTCTACTTGCGAGTTTGTCGTAAGATAAGAGTCCCTCATTACTTTTAAGTCTTGCTGGTAATCGAATCGAATCCAAGCTTCGTCGACCACCAATCGTAAACATGGCACCGCGACTAGAGTAATTCGGTAGTCACAGTAAAATCTAGGCTCCCATTTACTTAGTGGGTGCATAATAAAGTCACCCGTCAGCATGATGGTCTCATTGGGCGCCCATGACTACGAAATGGGGCTTGGACAACTAGCTCCTGGTTGGTTAAACTCTCGGGTAATGTTTTAATGCCATGTCCAACAGTAAACATCGCCATTGTCATCCATTTCCGCTTGTAAGAAACACCACAATGAAGAAAATGGAACGATTCTTTTTACTTTCGGCAAACCGTATGTTTTGGGGCTGGACCTAATAAGTCAGCTTGAAGGAAGCAGGAAATGTGCATAAGATACTAAGTTTCAGTTTCTTTTTTGTCGAATATTTCCTCAAACACTGCACCGTGCTGCCAAAAGCGATTAAATAATTTCCATTGTTCCTTTTTTTTATTATCAGACAACCAACATTATAAAACTATACCTCCATACTAAATTCCACTAACAACAATTACATCCAATCGTATAATGAGAAGGTAATTTCCCTTCAGCATTCGACTATTTCAACTTTGACCAATGGTCTAACGCTCGTGCCTTTCTCTTTCAGACACAAGAGAAAGATGCAGAACTTCCTGCCGTGCAAGTCGTCTCCGGCGCCGCGGTGTGACGGCCCCATCAACGGAAACGTCATATACGAAGACCTGACCAACATGCGGCCACGAACCATGGCGAACCATTGCGCTCCTGGGCAGACCATGCCTTCAGCGATCGAGGTGAGGAGATGATCGATGTATTAGCTAATTTAAAAGAAAAATAGACCGAACCCTCTAAGCGGATTTTGAGCTTAATCCTCATAAACTAAGTAGTAAAGTTGTTATCACTATGGTACCCCTGAAAATCTGAAAGCATCATATGTGATTGGCACCTTTCAACTACGAGGTTTAACTTAAAACCTATTTAAAGGGATACTTTTTCATTTGTTAAAAGTGAGTAAGTGCGATGCAATCTACAAATTTTGTATTTGTTCTGGTACTGAGTCTTAAAATGCAACGAACGTGGCATGACAACAGCACAGCATATTGCATCTGTTGATCGATCAAAATATACGGTGCAATAAAACTGCTAAATGCAGGGTGAGAAGCCACAGAGAATATTTTTTCACATGGTCGTTTCTCCAATGCCTATTGTATTCAGGGGTTAATTACATTCTGATTGCACAATTCATTTTTTAATCTGTTCAAAAACCACAACCCTTCCATGCTTATTACATAAACACATAATAAATTTCAAGAAAAAAAAAGAAAAATCGATTCATCTCATTGTGTCTACTTAAATATTTTCATTTTTTTGTCTATAGCGATTATTTTTTCAAACTCTTTATTAAAACACACGATACTCGACATTTAGGCCTAAAAGTCGGAGCTCCGTGTAAGATCTCTGAAAGCGTATACAGTTGGTCGAGGCCCGAGGCGATCGCCTCTTTGTGGTGACCGCGCCTCCTTAGTGTTCTCCTCTATTATTAGGTCGTTATCGAGCTAACTGAGGGACCTCTCAATTAAACTGGCTTGTTAAAGTCGTATCAAAACACATAAATAACAGCTGGCTTTGTTTCGGCACAACAAGAACAAAACAATGTGTTCTGTACATGAAAGACAAAATTGCACCAGGATGATAATTTGTAGTTCGGCCATCGTGTAGTGTATACGGTTGGGGGGGTTTAGAAGATTTTATATACTCCGTCGTAACTCGCAGCTCGACTTCGGATTGACATTAATATTCCCTTTTAGCTTCATCACTGATTTATAGCCTTTCTGTCGGCGTAAAGTGTGGTTCGACCCAAAAAAGAAATCGCCTTTTTACGTTTACTTAAAAGCACGCAGAAATAAAATCGCCTACACTAAAATATGCATAATGTAACCGGCAACTATGTACGCTCATGCAATCTGACACTGTTTGTTGTAGTGAACACTATAAGGGTTAAAATTGATAGGAGCCTAAAATCAATGATTATAACGGGCAGCTTTTGTGCGTGGAAAACACGCATTTTCCGAGACCGTTTTCCAAGCGATGGCTGAACCGGCCCGGGCTTGACGAGGAACAGCAAGCGAATTGCTAATTGCAGGCATTGTTTACTAATGACTGTGCCCATGTTCGCGGCTCTAGTTTACCAGGCTGGGAAAAAATCAACCCTGCTGTAGCTGTGCGATCGGCTACCGGCTTGTACCATCGAGGGGAAAGTTTTTTTTTTGCCATCGAACCGTTACTGTCAATTGGCCTGTTATACGCTGCACGTGAAATTGTAGACGGCTGTCTCAGTTGAAACTCGAGAGTCCGTATCTATTGAAAAGTTGCATTCAAGTTATGCAAATTTAGGCATCGCTCGCTTATGCATTCGTGTTTGAATTGATATTATTCTTCCGCAGAGCTGCATTTTTGAGCGTCGTTGATGCGTTTTAATTGCATTAATATTGTGTTCAGTAGATTCGCTAAATTGGAACCAGTCAAAATGTCAGTCTTATAGTTTTCATGCATCGTAAGTTTGTAAGAGCGGTGTAGAGAATTGGTTTAAATACTGACATTATTTGCTGAGCAAAGCGAGTATGACTTAGCTTCACTGATATTCTTTTTGAGTTCGCCATCTCAACACCAAACCGCTTTTCCGAGGTTATTTGAATTTTTAGAGCTAATTTAAGCACATATCTACACGTGTTTTTGTGAGTCTCATAATTTTGGAAAAATCATCGACCTTCTTGTGGTCCGGTAAAACATTATTTCCACAAATACTTAATAATTTACTGCTTTCCTCATTACCGCTGGTTTCAAGATGAACCTTCATATAAAGTATACAACCAATTGAATCTGCTACTCCGTTTGTAGCTGGACTTTTGTCCCCATATCTGTTTGCCTGGTTTGCATTTGAGCGATGGCGGCCCCTATCTGTTGTCCACACACAATGTACTCGTTCATTACATGAAATGCATTTTGTTCTAGTTCACTGATATAATTTTAACATTTTATCTACGTGTATTTGCTAATAAAATAAAGCCAACTGAATCTAGAAATTATTGCGGACGTGATGAGTTGGAGGCATATTCGCCATTATTGCGTCTGATGATGAAATATAATGCCATGGTAGAGATAATTAATTGCTCAAATTAGTAAAGTTTTCAACATGGATTAAACAATGGTGTGCAGTATGAATTTTCAGCCAATAAAAGCAAAACAAGCTATTGTCTAATCATTTATGCATTTTCACAATGCATGAAATAAATTGCACAAAAGATAATAACAATATGCGTATTATGCTGGTACTCTTTTGGTCCAATTAAAATATAATATCCCTCGCATAAAACTATTGCACGGAATACGTTCATTTTTCCTAGAAGCAAACATCAACATTTAATAGCTCGATTTTCCACAAAGATGGCCAATTTCCCTGACGCCCTCCTAACTATAAAGGACATAATTTACGGGGCATGTAAGGATGCACATGAATTTTGAATAGCTGCACTCAGGGTACCATAAGGTAGTCATAACGTCTGAAACGATCGGACCCGTGACAAGAAAGCCCCATCCTTGGTCGCAACTCAAAACGTGAGCACATAAATTCATGGCGCTTATATCACCACGGCGTCCCCTGAACGCAGCCCGTTGAGCAAACATGGCACCTCCATCAACAGAAAGTTACTACTCAACAAATCGAACGTTTTGAAACGTTTTAGGAACTCAAAGCAATTATTTATCAAGCAAAAAACGTATTTTTAACGTGACAGTCACATTGAGTTCGTTCCCAATATCAGTAGACTCGAGATTATCTTGGTGAGACCCTTTATTTTATCCTTTGTGAAAGGAAGTATGGTTCCAGAGACTAGAGGAAGGTTCGATTGTTGTTAGTTATCGTCTAGTTATTCACTGGCTGGGCTGCTATTCGCTTGTCTTCTTGTCATTAGCGGATGGTCCCATAAGTTAGCGCTGCCGTGGAAGTTGAAGGTACGAGGGAAGGAGGGTGCACAGAGCCTCAGAGGTAAATATAAGGAAGTGATAAATCAAGGGGCGACATGCGCTAGAAACGGGCAAGCGCTATCGCGTCCGACACCGAAATCGACTTTAACTAATACGAAATTAATTAAAAACCATTCAGTGCTGGTGGGAGGAGGTAAATAATTTCGTTTAGTAAATAAGTACTTATCCATTCGAGGAATAACAGTCGATATTTTCTGGGTTGGTTGGTCTACATTTTGGTAATAAATATCTGTTGTCGTTGGTGAATTGATGGTAGTGATATTTTTTTCAATCGCGTTTGGTTCTTGTAGCCTGCAAATTTAGAAGAATCACTTGCAAGTTTCAACTTTCGAGTAATCATCTCTCATACGTAGTTTATTTTTCCATCCGCCTCAAGCGTGACGAATGGGGTGAATTTTGTTGCAATTCTTCTAAGCGATGCAACGAAACTGCACTTTTATGAGAATTGTTAAACTTCTATGCACGAATTTATGTACTCTGTTTATGCATTCTTTATGTAGGTTTAAGGAAATATACATGCAGTTCTCAAACTTAAATGGAGCAGAGTGCATCAATGCACTATCTCCATTATCATATCCGAACTTTGAAGAGCAATTCTACGGTGAACAAACAATGTTCTATTAAGTGCAGGAAGTTGTATCTTTTTTCAATCAAGATTAAGCCTGTGTTTTCATTGGTAATATCCATCGCGAGAACAAAACGAGTGTATCATCACATTTTCCAGGAAACTTTAGCAGTTTCATTTCTTTTTATCGCTCTTCACACTTTAAAAGATGTTTTCGCCGTGCGAAATACGATGTCACAGTTTGTTTATTATGATACTAAACCGAGTTGCTGAGAGTAGAAAAACCGGCGAAGAAGTACCATAGTTATGAACTTAGTGTTCCAGTCAAAGTTGCATCAATAAACACGACTTCGCGAAACACTTGGAGTCAAAAGTACCGACGGAAATATCGAATGCAGACCCAACTGCGAAACGGCGCTCTAACTAAAGTGAACGCTATTAGTCAGCTTTTATTACAGCATTAGAGAATGCTTACTCGATCCATTTAAGAGTGTACAGAGTGTAATTGTGAACCGGTCTCTTAGAGCAAGGGAAAATCGTTGCCCTAGACGCCGCTAACTCAATCGATGACTTTGCTGACTCGGTATGGTCGCAAATAATTGCGTTCGATCGGAAGTTTTATTTCCTGCAAAGTCATTTTCGAAACTACTTTGTGTGCAAGTGTCTCGTGATTCCGCTTTTCGTGTTTCCTGTCTGAGTTTTTCTCCCGTCTTTCCCCCCTGCCTTTTCACCGTCATATTAGACACCTTAATTTGAAAACATACCGGTTGGACGTTACTTCCATCCATCTCTTGATTAGGCTCACACTTCTAGCCTACTAATTACCAGTATCAAATATTAGGGTTCAATATTACAACGGCAACTAGTCCAATCAACTCTGTAAATAGTTTGCCTCTCTACGTTTGATGTTTCACATAAATACGGGAAGCTATTTTATTTCCTTGTTTTTCGTAATCAACGCTGTCAAATGGTATGCCAGTCTTGATTTTCTTGTTGGTTTGCACGTTGGCTACATCACTTGCTTTGGTCGTTTGCAGATGATCGACGTGAAGTCGGGAGGTGCTTTCAACATCGGGTTTCACCCCCTCGGGAACTCTTCGGTGTTTATCTGCCCGTCGCCGCGGTCGGGACCAGACCCGTACGCCTCGCAGGACCTCTACAACCCTGTCTACGAGGAGTTATCCAATGGTGAGTTGCCCTCGTATGAGGAGACTAAGCATGGTACAGTAGGACTGGCAAAGATTGTCACGGCACGATCTTTAATTTTTATCATGGGAAGATGCAAGAATAGGACCATCCACTATCATGGAGCGTACCCTACATTTGGGTACACCCGCCTTTATTTGGCTATATAACAAATTTCAATTTGGCTTCTGCTTTCTGGCGTAGATAATAGATAAGGGCTATATTTTGATAACCAGGCTTGTTTCAACGTTAATGAAAGTAAAGTTTTTCTAGAAACAAAGAAACCCTATTTCAAATTCGTTGCCAAATTACGATGGAAAGTTCCAATAATTTACTTGATCTAACTAGAAAGCAAGTGAAGAAAATTTAAGAAGAAAGTTCAAGACGTGTTTCTTACTTTGCGAACACAACTTTCACAATTTTGTTTCGTTTCAGGCTCTGGCGACAGAGGCGACTCGGATCCTGACAGCGAAGCCAACCACCAGAGCGAAGACGAGTTCGCCGAAGACGAGCTGAGCCTGGGCGGAGACGTCGAGCGTCCTCCCCTCGGCCCCGACGAAGAAGTGCACCACTCGGGCACCAGTTCTCTTCAAGGCTCCACCGGCAACGACCTATGTCGGGACCTGGACTCCTCAGATCCCGACGACAGAAGCCGATTCCTCCAGACCCACAGCAGCCTCGGCACTCGGAACTTTAGTTTACCACCCGGGTACCGCAACAGAGGCTCTAGAGCCATTCAGCAGCACAGAACCCCCCATAACGTAGCCGTCACGGAGGCTCGGAGGCCGAGAAGTCTCGACAGACGACGTGGCTGGAGGAACAAAGTGCAGCAGCAGACCCCACAAGCGTCGCCAAATGCTGCTCCCAGACACCAAGACTGTGGAGAATTCCACGAAGGACTCCTTCTCGATGCATTACTGCAGATGTATCCTAACGTGGTTGGCAACAACAATAACAACCGTCCTATCAGGAACAATTATCCCCCACCTGTACCTAGCATTGCTCATCGCTTACCATACATAATGCCGCCAATGCCTGCCCCGAGCCCACCCCAGCATAATCGCGACCGTTCTGTGGTCAACCCTTACGAGTCGGTCCCTGTTTTGACTCACCTACACCACCATAATCACAACAGCCGGCCAGACGCGCTCTCCAGCTTCCGGCCTGTCAAAGGACACAGTCAGGACTCCAGTTTTGGCTCGGATTCAGGATACAGCAACAGCAATAACACGGCGGGACGGCGCGGCGGTAGGAAAGACAACCACAGACTTTCAGCGCAAAGCGGCGATTTAGTGTTGTCGTAGTACACAGTGCAGAAGTGATCTACGCGAAACAGTGACTTGTAAAAGTGCCGGTTAAGATTGGTAGCGAGACAGTGACGATGAGTTATTTATTTGATAGAAGAAAGAATTTCATTTGTAAATAGTGCATCATTTGTCATCAATCATCGGGATCATCAATGGGAATATCGAGGAATTGTGAACAGAAATCGTGATGGACGATTGTTTGTTTTCGATGCTTTTGTCATTAATCACAGATATGCCATGGTGTTGCTATGAAGTACTGGCCTGAAAAGAATAGCATCAACATATTTTTCGATTGTTTGGTCAAGTGAGAGAAGATTTAGCGGCGAGAATGTATTGCAGTTAAGAAAGGTGCTGTACAGATCGCAAATTACGAGCTGTATGTGACACAGAATTGAGATGATCTGTGACATATCCTTTCACGATTGGCACTTTTACTTAGCAACATTTTCAACGCGAAAGCCACCACACTGTAAGAGTATCAAGGTTTTTGTCAAAAAAGTGAAATTTCCTCTCTAAAACACTTTAGAACAAACTTATATAAACAAAGCAGGGTTTCTTCTTAATAAAAATAAAAATAATAATGAATAGTGTTTTTCAATAGACTTGAAAAAGAGTGTGCCGTTCGTTAGATGTTTATGTGAATTTACAAAGCGTCTTACATGATCTGGACTTGGTTTCATACACCTGCTACATTGCTTCTTTGCCCACCAGACCCATCAATAAACGAGAATGTGGAAACTGAATGTCAGCAAGATATTACAGCTTGACAGAGGTGCTCAGTTTGTAATTGGTTAAGCCAACCAAACTAAAGAAAATTTAAAAACGATGCTAGGTCGCTTCATAAACTAATTTCCAAGAAAATGTTATCAATAAATTTCCATCAATTCCGTGATCTTAAAGTGCCAGGTTTGCTGGTCGCAGAGATGCAAGCTTTGTCTTGGAAGCAAGCAGAACAGCGTGCTGCCAAAGCAATAACAACTACCTATAAATCATGTGCCAGGTAAAGAGATCATAAATAAGTCTTTATTAGAACAAGATTAAAACAAACTTTGGCTGCTAAATATTATTAATGAAAGTGCAGATATAATTAATGTGCACAATAACCCAACAACGCGCACCATCAGTAAGCAAATAAATTACATGGCAGCTTCATAGAAATAAATCTAATTAAATGGCTCTCCTATCACACACTCTGATTATCTAATTAGGTTCTATCAAATTACGAGTGCTGCAGCACAGTCTATGCTTTATGTCATTCGAGACGCAATGCTAGAGTTTTTTTTACTAAATTTCAAAATTACGCTATAATTTTAAACATGAATTTAAATGACACGTGCATTGGGATCTGAACATATTCTGAAAGCCAGCATGGTTAAATAGCAATGAATTGTTTGTTTCTATTATTTCCTATACTTCATTATAATATATTATTATATTGTTTAAATGAGGCATTCTGATGACATTGTAAATTATGTAATTTATGTATATCGGTTCACTGTACATATTCTTTGTATTGAAATTGTATGTATCAGTTACCAAACTATTTGGAAAATGAAACTCGAGCGTGTGAATTTGTTTTCTGGCAATGATGAAACGTTGGACGAACTACCAAGTAATTATCTATTACTTGAGTAATGTTTTTATCACTGCCAAGTATGTAATGAGTTGCGTAAATTTCATGTGCGAGACGAGGTATACGTGCTAGTCCATATTATTAATATGAAATTTGTGAATGAATGAGAATTTTAAAAGTCGTGAGATACCAACTTCTCACCCTGTAGTGATACAGTCATAGATAAATTGTTCAATCGTCACATGCATCAATAATTAATATATACGAATAAAACCCGTTTCTACCAAGATTTTTGGCATGGTTCGTGATGGAACCTTTCTCTCGGGTCCAATTTTTTTCGGGACAGGTAGGTATGTAACCGATGTTATTTGTTTAGGTATAAATATGGAGTTTGTTGAAAGGTAATGTCAGGGTTTGAAAAGGTCAGTCGAATCAAATCACTGGCAGGGGCTGGACGTGACGCTTGTACTTGTACGAGGCTAACGATATTGGGTCAAGTAACTGTTAATGAAATGCAATCGCAAATTAGTATTTGCATCAAACTAATTTCAGCGCGTGGAATGCTTGGCGGGAAGTGATTTGATTTTACTGTGAACGCTATTTGGTTAATCAATCATTTCAACGCGATGATGTTCAACTATTTGGATTGTTACACGTTTTGCGTCCAGTCGTCGGATCTATTCTGGCTAAAGGTAGGTTAAAGTACAAAGTACATTATTTTATCTTTTCTTTATACAATTCTCTGCAGCTTGGTGACATTTTAAATGACCTTGTGTTTGGAGTGAGTGAAAAAAATACTGGCAATGCAACTTAAAATGATAAGAAACAATATTATGATCTTACGGGGTAAAATCAGCAATAGCGTGATGTAATGATAGCAAATTTCCTGTCAATCTCAAGTAATTGCAGAGCCAATGACCAAATGCCCTGCTCGTGACACATGCCTGTGTTTTGCTAGTCCAAGTCTCGACATTCAAATAATGCCAGTTTCAGTTGAAACGGCCTAGCATTAGCCAAACCTACTGGGCATTTAAATAGGCTTTATAGTTTAATTTTCATCCAGCCATTCTCCCCAATTTGCATACATTGGTCAGGTCAGGTCAGAGCTCAGGCTCACGTGGATTGCAGTGTTTTGACCGGGTCAATTTGATCACCTCTCTCTCTCTCTCTCTCTCTCCCACACACACACACACACACATAGAAATAGGAGATCAAAACGATCATCATTTAGGGAACTAGACTCCCGGCTCTTGGATCTCGATATGATACGTATTCACTTTCAAGTTCTAGCGGATCTGTTGTGCGAGCACACTGTTCAAGGGTGTATTTAACTTAATCGGTCAGATGTAATTAACATTATAGTCTATTCAATCCGAGTTGAATAGTGTCTACAATTAACAGCAAGTCCTATCAAGTATACACGGGTGATGTCTTGTCTGATGCACACATTTTCAGTACAATGTTCTACTAGTACACGGTTGGAAGCTATAAACACACCAATATGCAGATCATACTCGTTTACCTATTCAGCTTGTCTATTCACAGAGCAATAATGTTATTCAGTTCAATGGCGTCATCGTTTTAATCCAGGCTTCACGATTCTATTATTATGCAAAGTAAAGCAATTTCAAACTGACCGCGAAAATGCCACAATATTTCATTAGAGGATGTCGGCCGGCGAGGCCCCTCGTCTCCCCAAAAGCTCGAGAGCAAACGGGGTAGCCGTGGGTTGCCCAGTGACTCTGTGATGTCCACTCTCTCATCCCCAGTGATTGCAGTAGTTGCGTAGTTGGTAGTGGGGTCGCTATAGCTCGTTGCAAAGGGCTCCAAGCTATGTAGGGTGCTGGACGAAAGGGTGAATTTTGGCACACGTATAACGGGCAGAGCAGCGTTATAATCTTGTCAAGGATTTAAACGTACACTGCACACGGTAATACTGGGAATTTTTAGGCAAGAAGATTTTAATTAGGAAAGTCTTGAATTGCATTATGTACTCCCATTACCTGTGCCCACCTGCTAGAATTCGGTTACTTTGGTATTCGATATTCGGTATTGTTTAGAATTTACAAAGCCCGGGGTTTTGTTGTAAAAATGTGCACTCATGCAAGCGCGTGCATAGAGTATGGGTCAGCCAGTAAATAATGTCATTCTTTTATTACCTATGGAAGTGGAATGTATACGGCATGGTTACAAAGGTATTGCAGAGGGCACAAACGAGTACCCTTTTTCATTTTATTCAACAGCAAGGACACAAGCACACATATTACATGCTTTAATTAGAAACAGGCCAGAAATAGACGGTCTGTGATTTAATTGACAGGTTAGCAAATTTGTGGGTAGGTACTTACCTCCATTAGCTTCGTTGATCATTCAATTTCAGGTCATTATCATTTATTTACAGAGAGTTGTTTTAGGATGTAACTCAAAAAGTTGTAATAACAAAATTCAGGTAAAATGTTTAGTTCCGTTGTGTACGCAGAATACGAAAGAGCAAAATTATGGCTCGCCATTATAACCTTGCTACTGAAATGAACCGTTGCTTCTGTTTGCAAAAAAAAAAACTTTATTTAGCTTGGAAACTTTAATTTGAGACCATTGTGGATGCATTAGGCACGACCCTGGGCCTGTTCCCCACACCCAGAGCTGGCAAATGCTCGACATCGGCATGACTCATGCATGTATCTAACGAGGATGCAACATACGGCAAGCATAACGACCGCCATTACGATCTTGTGACGTCACGATCCGACGGACCAGTAAATGAGTTTCGCTAAAAAATATATATACGCATACATTTTTTCCTTGTACACACTAATGGCGTATCCAGGAGGTCGCTGCACGCTCATCGTCGGTGCAGATTTGCCTAAAAGTCGCTTTCCCAGCTTTTAAATATGCATGAAAAGGCAAATACTAGCCAAAGACTATTAAAACTCGCCGTACGGGGTTGCAGAGAATTTCAAAACGGTTTTATGTGCTCTAATTTGCACAAGCAAAACTTGGCATGTTGATATAAAAATAATGGTGATTGAAATAATTAGCCAGCTCCAAGTTGATATTTGATTAGGAAAATTTACCCTTTGATTTTTGCGTTGGCTACAATTTTCATAGAATCGTGTAATATTGAGACACGTTTTGGAATAAACTGAACATTTAATAAAAAAATAAAAATTATGACGACCAGCTTTCGGTAAACCACAACTGGCAACATTTTTCAAAAACAGTCAAACAGATTTTCACGTCCCGATTTTCCAAACAATTTCCCGGCGATTTCCCAAGTTGCTCCAGCAGCTAACTTGTTGTCGGTGTAACTATGGTAATAACTATTGCGCGCACATCTGTTTTGAATGTCGACTGTAAAATTTGCATTCAGCTTGGCAAAGAATTTATTTGGTCTAAAAGTTCAAGCCGAGACCAGGGTTGTCTATATCCCGAACCAGACCAGGGATAGCAAACCTGCTGGCAGTGCATACCCGCCGTGGATGTGTAACCCGTCGCCGTAACCCGTTTCGCTGAAAGCAATTCTGAGCGTTTCTTTACAGCCCTCTTGGATGCGTGCGTGTGGTGGCTTGTTTTGTATTCAGTGCAGGCCACCCCCAGCAGCTGGGGGGTGAAGGGGGTGGGGGGAGGAGGTTTGGGGCTCCTGAGGGAAACCTACATGCACTGACCCTTAGATTACTCTCACCACCTGAGAAGAAAATTGTATTCCTATTTTATCGACAATTCGAAGGATTGTCGGTTTTTGCAATACACTGTTGAGTACTATGACTATTTTAATAAATTAATTAATATAGAGGAATTGAAGGGAATTTGCGATTTACCATAGCATCTCGCTTACTTATTTTGTTTCCAAGTCTATGAGGCTTGTTTGTATGATGTGCCGTATATCCATGAACCGTGAACTCACTCTTAACTAAGCTTATTCGCTCGCAGATTGTCTGTAAGCATGTATCAGAAATAATTAAATTCCGTAAGATAGCTTTGTATATAAAGCATATAATGGTCTAGAGGCATGTCCACACGTACGTAGCAAGTCCGAGGGGGAACATTGTAATAAGAAGGGTGTGTGTGTATCTCTTCTCGCGCTCGAGCTCCATTGCGAAGGAGTTGGGAACTGGTAAGCGCCGGCCTCTGGGGGGCAAAAGCGCCCGCGAACGTAGCTGTAAACATCAGCACTGTACTAGGAACAACATTATACTGGTCTCAGACCGTAAACAAGGAATCGACCATTAAATAAATGCAAAGGTACCAGGGATGTAGAATAACGTTTGTTAGTTACAATAAGTGTATGCTCGAGTATATACGCGCCATAAACGTGACATTGTGACAACGCTCTCATGCAAAGGCAAAGAATATCATAAAAAGATTTTACTGCCGCGGAAAACACCTATTACGCTTAAAAGCTGAAAAGCGTATGCTTATCGCCCGTAATAATTGTTAGTTGGCTCATTTTGTTCGGTGTACGAACATGCAGTTAAATTTACTTTCAAAGTTGGTTTTATTAACCCAGGCCCCAAAGGCACGCGATTTGAGTTTGATAGGTGTTTGCATACATGCAAGACTTGAGACGAACCAATCCAAGAAGCTGTTGGAGTAACATTAAAATCCCCTCAAGAATGCAAGTTGCAATTTGTGAATTGTGCATGTGTGCAGGGCACAATGAGTTGTTCGACAGAGTGCATAAAATAGCTGGTGCATTCGTGCAATCTCCTGTAATATTAATGCACGTCTGGCCCTCTGGGGGATTTTGAAAAGTGTCGGCTGGGTTCACAGTTGTCTCGGGGGCGAGTATTGACCTAGTTGAAGGGGCAGGCGTGGCTGAAATACGGCTGTCTTATGCTTGTGTGACGACGCGGTTATTATAGTAAGATTAAGGTGGATTTGCGACAACGTTTCTGGTTTGAGATATTGGCCATTGATGCTGGAAATCTTCGGAATGCTTGGAGACATGCCATTTGAAAGAGATTGTGAGAGATTGTCGATTTCGTTGAGATGATTTTCTGTGCGACGAATTTTGATTAGCTAATGTGCTTAAAATGACAGTTGGAAAATCAGTTTTCTATATTCCCAATGACAAAGAAAATTGGCAAACACGAGTAAAATAAGTTTTAGTTTTCGTAATTATATACAGACACAACAGTTTAGTATTTCGATAGTACACGAACATAATACTAGATCAGAAAGAAATTCGTGTGTAGAAGGCAAGGCTAATAATAGTGTGTTTTATAGAGGAGTAAGAAAATATTATGCACTTTCTGCAAACATCAAAGGCGAGGAAGATTTTGTTAAGTTTAGTAGAAAATTAGAAAGTTTTGTTAGCATCTAAGTAAAAATTTAAGCTAAGAAATTATAAAAATGTAAAATGCACTGTAAATAGCATTATTATTGCTAAATGAACAACTTCAAAACAAACAATAGGAAATTCTCAAATCGATTTTGCATGGAAAATATCAGCGTGAAGTTTGAATTATTGGATAAATTTTTTTTTCGTGAGACATTACTTTTTTACAATCAACGGAGAACTTAAAATACCTGCTAACCTCCCTCTGTCACGTCATAGCTAATACAACCCATTACAGCAGCGACTTCTGATGAAAAGTTAACGTAAATCGAGCTACCTTATTAATCAAATCACACCTACCTAGGTGGCCACAGAATTCAACACGGTATTGTGTCGAACACGAACCAAAACCAAGAAAACCAACATAAAAGACAAAGACGTAATAAAAACTAATGGTGCCTATTTCCTGTCAGATTACATTTATTTAATATAATAACTTAAATAATTTATAAAATCATTGTTTACATGCGACCCTATCATTAGGCGAGCCTCATTAATGTTTATTGCTTCTAAATTCAAAGCCTGAATGATGATAATAATAATAATTTGTCTGCATAAGACTGCTCTTTGCCTCTCATAAGGTTTTGTAATAGTAAAGTTCTGACATTGTTCGGAAATGTTCACACAACTGGCGGCCAGCAGAAAACGTAGACTAGTAAAGATATGTGTTTAAACATCAACGAAGCCTTCTTTAACCACGGGTAGACTTCGGCCATCGAAAACTGTACTACGACTTTGCTAATAAGGGTAAAAGAATAAACTGTAAGTATGCATTGAATAAATAAAGGAATTCTCCAGTCAAGTAGTAATAGCGATCATTCGCCTTGATATCCGCCGATAGCGCTCTCCGGCTCTGTGCGCGAGCGACGTCGGGCATCGAGTGAAAACGACGCCTAGCGACGCCCAGCGACGCTCGTCAAAGCGACGCATTCCCGCGGGATTCGTTTGCGGCGATCAGAGCGCAGCACAGTGCTGAGCCGGGACCGCTCAAACAAATCGGGGATGTTTTTTAAAACAATTACGTTTTAAATACCTCGTTCGGCCCCCATTTGTAACTGTTAGTCGTGCTTGTTGTGCTAGACACTTCAAAGGGCCGCCATTTTGCTGTAAATAATTGACGTTGTTACATTAAAAATATAAAATCGTATAGGTTTTTGATTCTAAAAATAAACGTGGCGTTGGCAATGGAATGCAAGGTCATGCAATAATATCAGGACGCTAAATAGCTCCACCAAACAAAGACTAAACGGTGCAAAGCGCACGCTGTTTTTCACCCCTCATGCCCTGCATAAAAATTTGATTGATTATCACTCCCGAGTATTAATAAAGCCGCGAGGAAAATGGAATTCATACGTTTGCCTTCATAAATAACAATAATAAAAATGAATATCTGGACTATTTTTGTCGTGCTTTTTTCCCCTATGGTGGCGAGAATAAAATTTCATAAATATTATGGTTGGCTAGTCGATGCGATCGCTCAACGTCGGCCAGATTGTGACAAATGTCATCGGCGGGCGGTGAAACAAAGGAGCGCGTAATGTGGCGCATGTCAGGCGTCAGGGGGGCACATGCCGATGACAAACGACCCTCCCACGCCATCCCCAAAAAACCACCCCCAACCTGTCACACGTTGCACCAATAAGCTGTGAAATTTTCTTTTTAGAAGAAGAATACGGATGGGGTTCTGTAGATTATCAGAGTCTCTAAAAGAGTAACAGGTTAAGAAATGCGGTGACAAAATCGCGAATGTGGGATTTTAACTCAACTTAAACCGGCCACTTTTACAGAAGCAAATAAGATTATTACAATATTAAAATAACATTTTAAAATATGTTTATCAGGTACGAAATGTTAAAACTTATAAGCAAAACGTGCTTAAAATTCTTAAAAAAATTTCAACTGTGAAAAGGTTTCGAATACAAGTGGTCCCTCGAGCAGTGTGAAGTTCCTTATTTCATTGCACAATTCCTTGGATTAGCATAATACTGGTGAGCCTGGTTTGCCGAACCACGAGAAGTATCTGCTGAAGAATGCACGTCCCATCTTTACGATCCTCGGGACCAGCAGCGAGCGAAGGGAAGTTTCACTAGGTCAGTTCCGGGAAAACCAGGCGACTTGACACCGGAAGTGTGCCCGTGGCGCGAGCCACCATCCAACAATGTGCATTTCATTTTCCGGCTCGATGTAGTTCATGTGACAGGGACAGATGGTCACGAATTGCCGGAAAATTTTTCAAACCTACATTTTCATTGTTGATCGCACGATTCTATATAGGTCGCGATCTTACTTGGAGTTTTTTGCCCCGATTTGATAAAAACGATTTCTTTACTTGAGATGCTTGATTCTTAACGATTGGAACTGGGGCTATTTTAATGACTTGTCGCACATTTTAACTAGTTCTATTCAATGGAAATGTTGGCAGCGATGAGCTGATGAGAACTATGAATAGTTTAAAACTTTTACATCACAACGAAATGAGATTTTCAATTAAGCTTTTCGTGCTGGTATTTTAAACTAATACTTACGCCTTTGAAAGGTCACAAGAATGTATCATCCCAGCTAGCTAAAAAACGGAATAATGGACAATGTTTCATTTCCAAAGCTAAGTGGATTTGGGTGAATGCATACATAAGATAAGATGCATTTTCTCCCCTTTGTCCCCTTTAAGAAATAGCCGTCGATTGCCCCTATTCTTGTGCAAGTCTCCTGAGGATTGCAACAGCCCTCGCCTGCTCGCCCCCCGTTCAAGTTTGCATTTCACTCAATATCAAGGAATAACTCAGTGCTTCCTCCCAGCTCCTGAATCGGGCGGAAGCAGTGCTCCTTGCTGGTTCCTGCTCAGGTGAGACGCGCAAGCAAACGATGCCCGCGGGCCTCGGGCAATGATTATGGAGATGGAGAAAAACTGTTTCCAGACACGGCTACGTGAGATGTTTGCCTGCAAAATATTGTCTTTGCGAAAGGTTGCTTAGGGTGTGTCTTTGAGGGGGGGATTCGACATTTAGTTTGCGATTGGAATACTTTGGGTTGGGGTGAAGTAGTTTTTATGGTCGCCTTCGTGAGTATCTATTTTTGAAGATTCCAATTTGCATGTACGCTAAAAACCCAGAGCCACAAAATCCGTTGATATTTAAATATCGTTGTGCGTTGAGCGGATAAAGCCAATATAGAATATGAAAGCAATATATTTTATGTTATGATTGACATGGAGCATGTGTAAGAAATTGTCCAATACTATTTTTTTAAATGTATGCCTAATTTTATTTTCACTTATCACTACTTTCAAATAATTGCTAAAGGTGCTTAAAATTAAATTTTGACATCAAACCTCTTCAAAATTAAAAAGCATTGGCCTTGAAATCGCAACTTTCGTGACACTTTTCTTCGTTCAATGGCCCAATAGCAAGATTCCAAGAATTTCGTATTCATGGTGGCAGGTTTCATTAGAGCATTTTCCTTTATAATCTCAAGTTTGATGCGGCCGAGAAGAAGAGAGGGTCATAACCCTCTCGCTTCTGACAATAAACCCGGTAAAATATCTCCCACATGACACCCTAGAGTCACCCTGCCCAACCCACCCACCCACCCACCCACCCACCCTTGTCTTGTTATCTCCCCTTGCCATGTAAGTTAACCCTTCTTGAAATAATATAACGATGCGGCCGGGGGGTGGTTTAGCGTCACCGCCGGCGTTGTTCACAAGGCATGATTGCAGTGCCTCCAATTCACCTTGTAGCACGCATCCACTCACAGCTAACGTCAAACACCAGCCATTTTATACAGGTTTGACTTGATTAAACAGTAAAATCCAGTTTGGTGGTGCACTAAGAACGTTTCAAATCCTTTCGGCGTCTCTGGGTTTTCAGCTTTCCTCCATACGTGTACGCACCGTATTTGTGTGTGCTCTTAACTCCTATAACTCGGTAAATCCCTACTTGAAAACTGGCTCGAGTGTATGAGCTATAACAAGTTATAATAATTATAAATGCAATTAAAATATGTGCCATTATACTCCATAGAAGATGTAATTAGCTTTATTAATAGCTTCAGAGGGTTGCACCCCTTTGCAAGGGACTACTTTTCATGGGCGTATTGTCGCAAAGTTCTAATAGAGTGGCTCCCCCCGTTATATTGCTGGTACGTAAGTGCATTACGTAAAACAATCTTAACGATCTAGTGCTCCAGCTCGCCTTCGGAATGAGAACACGGAGAGTGCTTTTTATTTTTGCAATCAAAAAATTGTACGTACTCATAGACCTTACAGTTTACAAAAGCCGACGTAGTGAATGCATTATCGCTAGTGTCAGTAAAGGCAGTGCAATCAGGGGATGACCGGCGTTGGTAACTTCATTAATTGTAACGTCTTCATCGCTATCAGTATCGTACTCGGTATACGAGTCGTTGGCGAAGTTACAGTAGATCTTGTCCCAGAATTTGATGCGTTCGTTGTTCAATCCGACCTCCATCGAAAGATCGGCGTCGATATGAAGGTACTTCATGTCGGTCGGCGTCGCAGGCGTCCATTTCACGTTCACCTTGTCGTCCATCTCCGAGCTGGGGTTGCTGAAGAGGGACCAAAATGGGAGATCAAAGTGGTACTCGATGTGTCTGTATCGAATGCTTGTTGGTTTTTTTTTTTTTATACTTTATGTCTGGATATCTTACCCGGTCTTTGCGAAATTAGTCCACATTTTCACCATTTTGAACAGCGTCCTCACAGACGCGGTGTCTTCTGAAAGGTCGATTTCTATAAAAGAATTCTTGAACAAGTAAAGAAGCTCATCACCATGGCTGACGCCTGAAACAGATTTGGAATAGATTTTAAAATCGATTTCGACAAAGGTTCTCGTGCCAAAAAGTGATAACAAACAGTGAAACATGGAAAGCTCTAACCTGGCATGTCTCCATAACCTAAGAGGCGTTTCATTATTCCGAATTCACCGTCGAAAGTAAATTGGTAGAAGTAGATTGGAGACGAAGACAGAGCCGATTGGATCTTGACTGTCTTGTAGATTCCATTCGTGAAGTAGGTGTCAGTCGTCAACTGAAATTACAAATGTCATACATAGGTAATTGCTGCAAGTTTAAAACGGGTGTAACATAGCTCTCCAAGTTTCGTTATCTTACATTGACAATGTTAGGTATAGTTTCTTTCGTCACTTCTTTTGTACCAAAGTAAAATTCTTTAATCTTCTTAGCAATACTCGTGGATGACTTTCCCGGCTTTGTAAGCAATTCAGCGGGAACGATTCTTTGGAACTCCCGCGCGATGTTCTTCAAGTCGTCACGCTTCAGGAACAGGGGTAGAAACATGATAGTTTCCTGGTCGTTGAGCCCCGTGATGTAAGGCACCTGGCTGAATTTTCCCGACTTGATAAGATCGATGGGGTCCTGGGGCAGGAACACCTCTTCGTCGCCCTCGGCGTCCTGCTCGGATGACGGGATGAACGGGAAACGGACGCCATGCCGGAGATCCTGTAACGGAAAGAGAAATATGTTACACAGGACGTATCGGGCTGTGTATAGGAGAACTGAGGTGACGGCATAAGGTATTTTCTCGAGCTCTAAAACGACCAAATACTAACGGGAAGGTGAATGGAACGGCCCATCGTTTGACAAACATACTTAACTGCGTTTTTGTTGAATTCATAAAAAAATAAGTAAATACGTAAATAAGCACGGTTCTTTTTATTATTATACATACAAAATTCCTTCTTAATGGTGTTACATTTGGGGATTCGAAGCCGGATTCCCTGCGCACACACGTGTTCATGTTGTCTTCGCGAAAATATTACCGACATATGTGGAAGATGCTTCTAGATGGAGTCCCCTTCATTTCAAGTCTTAGGAAATTGTATTTTGAGATTATTCGCAATCGAGACTGGTTTACGCTCAATAAATCTTTATTAATGCTAACAACCTCAACGATTGATATGCTTGTACGGATGTTTTGAGGCTGAATTATTTAATTGTAGAGGTTTGAAAAAAAAATACGGCTGCTTGCGCTATCGGGTGGCATCTACCGTTACCACGTATTGCCGGCTAGTTAGCTCAGCAGAAAGTTTAGCATGATCGCTAACTCTCTGACTACACCTATAAACTCAATGGAACAAGTAATGTGAAACCGCATCAGCTCACTCACATTCACCGATGTTCTAAGATCAACGCCACTTTGGCTATCGTCAAAACATTGCGTCGTTAAACACCATAAATAAACCGTAGTAAAACGCTGAACACATAAACTTACCTCATCGGAGAGAGTGTGGTTGTGTGCCCGTTTTATAAGCTCCCTTGCGCGCGTCTTTTTGAGACAGTTGATCATGGCGAGGGTCGTGGAGGTGTCACAACCCATTGTTTCCGCCAAGCGCACGGCTCGTTCATGGGCAGAGGACCCTTTGGCGAACGCCCACGGGTTCAGCGCCGAACCGCTCTGCGAGATGGCTCGGTGGAACAGGCCTGGCAAACGGAACACGGGGCAAAATATTGGTGAGGCCCGACCTCAGTTGCCTCACTCGGCGAGCCGCTCCTGATACTTTTCATAACTGTGAATCTAGTGCTTGCACAGATGATTGTGGCAAGAGAAATAAATATACTATTTATAGCTAGAAATAAAAATTTGCGGACCTTAAAAGAAACGTACAAATGACACGAACAGTTTTGCAAGGGCATCTAACGTGTATATCTAGCATGTGAAGGACTAAATTTATCAATTGAGTCTCTCAATCTGTTATTGTGTGGAACAGCTATTATAAAAAGTGTAATGTTCCCGTATGCTCTCAATTTTTATCGATAGCATCGAGCAATTTATCGATTACCTTTCGACATTGGCGACAGGATGTGGTAGTGGACACAAGCCCCTCCAGCGCTTTCCCCGAAGATCGTGACCAAATTCGGATTCCCGCCAAAGTGTTCAATATTTCTCTGGACCCATTTCAACGCGGCGACTTGGTCCTTGAGTCCTGCATTAGCTGACACCGACGAGTCCTTGATGTTCAGGAATCCTGCAGGTTAAGTGTTGAATTAATAACCAAGCGCGCTAGAAGAGTTCGATGCGCGTGAAGGTACAAGCTAAGCGTCGTTCGCTAATGTTGGCTGTCATGCTTTGAGGTTACCTATATTCCAGTAGAATATACTTATTTTATTATGTCATCTTAAACAATAAAGTGTCTTTTAGTGTGACGCTAAATAGGAGATAAGTTTAGCAAAAATTTGAAGCTGCATGGACCATATTTATGAGCTGAAACTGTGTAGGTATCTGGGTTTGATTCAGAACAGATAGGGATGAAATTGTCGATGGAGATAAAAATCATCAAAAGCATAAAAAACCAAATACAGATAAAATATAATTTAACTTTCTCTGAAAACTGATCTACCATCCGGTAATAAAATAGTATAAATAATTAGAGTGACTCATTAGTTGACTTTCTACTCCTTTGCTCAATCCTAATCTCTCGGTGTGTGTGTGTAATTTAAAGCAAAAATATGGCCACCGTTCCGCGTTTGTTTGTGACAAATAAGATCTCTTTTGAGCATTTTAGTCTGCACCAACTGGTGGTTTGAGTTGGAGCAAGAAAAAATGAAAAATGTAGAAGATTATCTACTCTGCTCTGATCTAAAAAAATTCGTGCAGGTGCAAAAATGTTGTTTCAATCGGTGGTGTATGCATTTTGTTATATCCTAAATATATCCTAGATAAATCTTAGATATATCCTATTTATCCTTTATTTCCTAGTAATAAAAAAATTGATCTAAGTCTTACCTAGCGGGCCGAGGCGATAGTTGACGGTGACGATGATCACTTCTTGGGTCATGAAGAAGTCAGGCCCGTAGAAGTTACTCTCCGCCGAACCGCTCTCGAACGCCCCTCCATGTATCCACACCATGACCGGCATGGGGCTGCTGTTGTAATCCGCGCTTGGCAGCTGGATCCAGGAGAGTTAGTCCTTGATCTTGGCTATCCACCGTATAGTTGTAGTTGGTAGATAACACTTCTCTACTGTTACAATCACTACAATTCTCTGTTTTGATGGTCGGAATAAGTGAAGATATCAAAATTGGTATTGTTATGACATTTTTAGTCGCCGCTGTATCGTTAAATTGTTATAATTTATGAAAGTTTGCGAAGAAATATTGCCAAGAAAAATGTTAAATATAGAATATGAGAGCTAGAGAAGTGAGCGACCAAGAGATAGATGGATGGAACGAGTACATGCAGATGTGGAAAAATGAGGAGGAAAAGGGAATGAAATAGAAGAGAAAGAGAGTTGGATGGATGGAAGAAGTATGGAAGAAGTTGGTTTTGGCAAAGGAGTATGAAAAAGAAGAATACATATGATTTAGCAGATAATTTTATAAAGTTTTGTGTTTTGACCCATTTTCATAAAAAAATTTCTTTTTTGCGTTTCACTAAACACTGAGAACAAATTTTGAGCTTGATATGTGCTTGACTCTTCAGAAAATTATTGGAATGATTTAAGACCTAAGGATGTTATTTTTTATTGTTCATTTATTTTTACAAATTCTTGGTGAAAAGAAATTCGGAGTACTTGTATTTGGGGACTTGAAAACTCTATTTTCATTCTCCAAGTGCTCTGCGGACTGCGTTTTTTTTCACTTATTGTCTTTGTTTTTAAATTACTTTTACAATACAGGCAAATCAAGAAATTGAGCCAAACATTGTCCCACCATAATAATTGCATGCACTTAAACATACAAATCTCAAGTTAAATAGCTACCACTTCAACGGAAAATTCCCATAGCGCATATTGGCATTGTCACGAAGACTTTTAATGCCGCCGCAAGTCAAAGGACACCGAACCTGAACGTTCACTCTTTCAAATTACCTTGGGGGTGTAGACGTTTAGAACCAAACAGTCTTCTTCTCCAACCAGATCGAACGTGAATAGGTTGGTTTGTATGCAGGAAACCTCGGTCCTGTTGGCGTAGAACACCCCTGTCCATGGCTCGGGAAGTTCCGGTGCCTGCAAGGCAGTGAGGACGTTTGACTAACCTTCTTCACTGGCATCTTATAATTTTATTAATTAAGATGCCCTTTGGTTAGACAGAAGGCAAAGCGGAGCGTTCAAACCCATTACGTGTAGTTCTGAGTATACGTGGGTATAGAGCGTATATATACACTTACCTTTATAAAAAAAAAACGCAGCAAATTTCTGCGTTTTCGAAAAAAGTTGCAAATGCTCGTATTTTGTCACAGAATGTGCACAGTTGCTAGGAATTTTGAATTGATTATCATAATAACATCCCTGGTTCCGTTCTAGGTATCGAATTACAGGTATACGAATTCGCTAATTCGATACTGAATTACATTTATCTGGTCTCCCTCAGCGCGTAACAAGACTAAACCGTGGAAAAGTAACTAATGGGGTTTCGAAATGATCACGTAATAAGTTAAGGGAGTGAACGGAACAAAATCCAAAGACACCTAACATTTTGAATGCCCCCCCCCCCCCCCCCCCCCGTAACAAACCCCTGCTCAAGGCTGACTCAATGATTCAAGACCAATTTTTGAAAACCTTTTCCAAAGCGCTCTAAATAAAAGGCATGCTTGAACCATAAAAAATGTCGCCTATACAAAACAAGGTATCTGTAATGCCTTTCTGTTTCTTACTTACATGAAACCTCAGCTCCCCAATCGGCGGTTTCGCATACGGAATAGCGTAAAAAGCGATATATTTGATGTCATCGTCGGTCACCACTTCTACGCCTTCAACTTCTCCTTGCTCAACCTTGACACTGACACTCACATCACTGCCATTTATGTTTTCAAGCTGGCGAAAGTCTAGCGGACTCGCACGTACGCATCTTAGGTGTGAACAGATCAAAACCAACAGACCAACGACAATATGTCTCATCGCCATTAGAGATGGTGATGCTATGAGATGTTTTCTTGATGCTACAGATACCAGTTTACTGTAGCGATATTGCGTCATATGGTAGGCTACCTATACTTTTCTGTAACTATCATGTAAATTGACGGTGCTGATAATGATGCTAGTTAATTCTAGTATTTGTACACGTTTTTCATTACATACCTCTGCGAATAGTTACGCAATAGTAGTGTGATACAAAGCGGAAACGAGAGTTGTGCATGCTTTTAATCTGCATAGATGCTTCGTCTGTGACAAAACAACATGCTCCTTCAAAAGTATCGCTCATAGCCTTGGCTGTAAACATTTTTATTGAAATTGAATTACATCGCTTTTAAATTTTAAGCATGTATGTATTTTTTTGTACAATATCGGCACAATTACACCGCGTTATCATTGATTTTGTGGTGCTATAATACAACGCAAAATATTAGGAAATGATCATTATGATTATATTTTCTCAGGTGAATACGTCATTAGCACAATCTGTTCATGGTCATATTGTCCCCATCTTTACTAACTCTTACCGAACGGTTTGGCGTGTTGGAAACACCGGTTCTCTTTAGATCACCGAAGTTAAGCTTAACACTGCGCTGAGTCAGGTATTGGATGGGTGACCATCATACACATGACCAGTTCTGTTCGGGAGGGAGGTTAGAGGGATGAAAGTTAGTACAGCAACTTCATTCGCCTTGATCATCAACCTCTCGACAGCTTAGATTTGTGGAGGAATCCTGCTGTTCGAGTTGTACCGTCCTTCGGAAAGGGACGTTAAGCCGGCGGTCCCCTTGGTGCTCTTCGACAGGAGTAGGCAACGCGCCGGCACCGGGTTTCCCCATCTTCCTTTTAGGCTAGGTTAGGTTCATCATCATCATCCACTCATTCACTGACGCCATTAGATCAGTTCCGCATGGCCAGATGTCAAAACAGTGCGTCGTTTAAAATCACAAATAATAATTTACTAACTCTCAGCCTATTCAAATAATCGACAAAAAAAAACACCCTAGAAAATGGAAGAAATAAAATATTGTTTTAAGGTGTTTTCGGCTCTATAAAGAGCTCGGTTTTAGCGTCGATAAACTCTGCGAATCAAAGCCAAAATCAAAGCATTACCTTCCGCGGCTCCATGTAAACCCACCAACTTATCAAATAAAATGTTACCAATGAAATAAATAAAATACCAACAATCCTTTTGCTGTCTAACGCTGGGATCGTAATAGGTAGATTTAGAATGACTTGCACATTCTGTTTGGCCATGAGTGGGTGTGAAAATACCCAGATGTAGATTGTCCTGCAGCGGGGATTTTCCAAGGAAAAGACTGTTGTTCGTTGGGAGTCGTCAACGCTTCTGAGTGGTTTCGAGAGTTGTTGGGGGACTTCTCCCAAGAGGGCCGTCTCCACCTTACCAAGCTCGGGAAATGCCGGAAACGTGTATCACGCTGCTCACTGCTGAGCTCTCACGGGCGAAATACGAACAACAATTCAACGTGAATCACAAGATGAAATTAAATTGTTTTTATTCGTTCTTTCGTTGGAGTGTTCATCTTCTTGTTGAGGAGATTAAAAATTATATTTTGCACTTGCTGAACGTAGAGAGGCTGCCACTGAAAATTTTACAACCGAACATTTTCTTCAAAAAAACGGTCAAATGAAATACTATGCTCTTCCACTCCCTTTCGACTGTGAAAATGTCAATGAGCATTGTGCCAGCTTCCCTAGAAGGGGATTCAGAGGGGAATATATTACACCGACTGTGGACTTCCATCCTATTCCTGTGTGCACCCTCCTCAGTTCTGAAACTCCTACCGAGAATATGCTTCTCTCTGTAAAAGCATTTACAATTCAAATCGGGAAAACTGCCGGGTGCCAAGAAAATGTACAAAGCTTTGTAGCTGTGATGTGCTTAGTGCACATGTGCGTGGTTGATAACATTTCAATATTTTACACATAAAATAGTAAATACTGGAGGTACTATGATCATTTTCTATTCAGAGCATGCTTTACGGTAGTGATAAATAGCATTGACACGGGCGAATTTGGCGGTGGTAATTAAGTCAGCTGATCAAAAGTGAATTTGATTGAAAACTTATACAAAAAAAAAAGAAATTGAAAATATTTCTGAAAATTATTCAGAAACATGAAGACGTTTATAATAAAATCTTAAAAAGAAAAAGAAATTGTTTCCTCAGTTCGACTTAACATTCAATTTCAATTATTTTGCAAAATGAAAAATTTGCTTCAAATGTTGCCATGCGTGACGTAATTCATTAAGACCACGGATAACTATGGTCGAATGGTACAGACATATTGTTCATAGCGTTAGGGTTATGTCATCGGGCAGCTTGATCATCATACCAGCGTAAATCACTCGCATCACTTTACTCGCATCAGCTCATTTCCAATGGCATCAATTTCATCGTTTACTAACAACGTTTGCATCACTCAAACCAGTCTGAAATCAATAACAATATCTTTTGTCATAGATAAAAAAATATGTGTTATTTTGACAGTCAATTCTTTTTAAATTTACAATATTCGTTTACGGAAGAATAACACTGGTTAATTACAATTCATTTTGCGTCACCTAACGTACTAGCGCACACAAATCGCCTTGCGGAGTGGATCGTCGTACAGCCAGTTCGAAGCATTTACAGGGACGCATTTTTGTCATTTTTGTCACTGTCATTTGCATGTTCTGAACCAGATCATTCAGTTTAAGACTTAAAATATGAAACGGAGGTCAAATTTTAATTGTAGCACTGATCACAAAATAAAAATCCTGGTTCCGAAATCATTGAAATCAGCTCACATCACTCGGGTCACTCAAATCGATCATATCACTCATACAAGCTGCGAGTATAGCGGGGCACATATAGTATATATCTTACACAATGTCCATCTATTCACCCCCTTGTGATGCAAATTATTTGGCAAATTGAAGAATCTAATATATTTTTTTACAACGTAAATACACACATGCATCGAGAAATAATGCCATACGTTATAAAATAATGCATGCATGTACACCAATTTTTCCATTCGACTGAGCTAATAACGACACTGCCTGATAAAGGTACCTATAATTTGCGAGGTAGCAGCATCACTGACATAACCAAACGTTCATTATCATGACCTTGCATAGTAACCCTTCATACTTCCATAAATAAGGTAGAGTTAGGAACGTAAATAAGATAGAATTAGCATATATCCGGGGATGTAATAGTGGTGGTCTCAAGGTGGAGCTAACTTTTAGTCATCAATTATCAGAAGAAATTACTTGCCGGTTAAATATAAGAGGCGTGCGGTGAATATATGCAAATCATTCGTTTTTGACACGGCGAAGAAGAAACATGGCGTACATCAAGATCCTTTTGGCGGCTCTGCTGGTGGTCTGCACCCAGGTAAGACTTGGATTCGAAACGAGCAATTCGTGAACAATATAAACACAATTTATAGCCAAAAAAGGTACTTTAAAAGAGACCGGTATTCGTATTCAGCCGCGCATTCACTTCCAGTTTGTCCTCATAAAATAAATCTTTACTGAACGGGAATAATGTTTTGAAAGTTTTTTTTTATCGCGTTAATTGCTTGCTTAGTTACTGAAAACGTTGACTGAAAACAATATCAAATTGTTTTTAATGTTGGTTTCCTTCACCAGGCCAACGAAGAGATGAAAGCCATGGGAAAGGTGCTGCACGATTCGTGTGTCGCGGAAATTGGAACTCCCGAAGGTACGCGATGGCAGGACGTCTTATTTTGACCATACTTCCGTGCTTTTATCTTGTCTCTTTAAATTCGCTATACACTCTAGCCAAAACCCATGTTGGTACAGTGCTATACCACATAGATTCCAATCTCTTAGTCACTGTCTTCCATGTTAAAGATTCCGAAACAGATCCCAACGCTCTAATGGTACGAATAGTTCTCTGATAGTCTCATGATTTCAGCTCTAATCTCCGAAGCTGCTAAGGGAAACTTCGCAAACGATGAAAAGCTCAAGGTAAAGTCTCAAAAGGACATTCGACAATCATAAGTACTGAGCTATTTACATTTTTTCTTATGTATAGCAGATTTTTAATCCGTTATTTCCTTTGTTTTTTAGTGTTACATGAAGTGTCTTTTCACATCTACATCAATTGTAAGTATGTTTTTATTGATCCTCCTCAATAGCATTCACAATGCCTTGCAAAATCACAAAATTACAAAAACAACCTCCGAGTCTGAAAATATGCTACACTGACTTTTTGCAATGCCATCCTATAGTTAAATAGATTAAATTTAAAGAAAACAGATGCAATGGCTCTAGATGCAATCTTAGATAACTTTAGAAACGCTAGCCGGTTTCTTTACATGAAACACTGAGAGAAACCCTCTTTCTGCAGATGGATGACGATGGCGTTATCGACCTAGAGACCATGAAAGCTATGCTGCCGCCAGCTCATCTCGAGGTGGGATTGAAGGTCGTCGAAGCTTGCAAGCACCTTGTTGACAGTAAGTTTCAAAAAGTCTCAAACGTTAAGCAATATGATTTCATGGAAACGGTAGGAAACTTATAGGTTGAAATATCAAACATTTTGGTTGAAACAACGTGTCTAACTTCTCGTTTGCTTTGTCTTTTAGCATATAAGGAGCCTTGCGAACTCTCCTACCAGATTCACTTGTGTATGCACAAGTTCAGTCCGGAAGTAAGTTGGCAATTTCACCATGAAACCTGCGTTTGAAGTTTCTTTAATTTTCTTAGAACAAGTTACGTGAGATGTGCTAATGGTGTTATTTTCTCGTCTTTCAGGACTACTTCCTCATCTAAAAAGTGTCAGTAACGACCTCCGGGTACTCATCGTCAGTCAGTAGCATATTTACAATTTCGATTTGCAATTCTCACGTGCAAACTTGCTAAGAAACAATGAAAATGAATAAACACATTCTTTAGTTGTCTCAAATTTTTGTGAAATAATTCGATGTATTTCCCGTTCCTTATTCGCACCTTGCTTAACCATAAACCTTTTTTACGGATATCATTTGCAAATTATTTGAAAGACGGAAAAATATTCCGGAATAAAATTGTAGAAAGTGGTGTTGAAAAGTGGAGTTCGATAAGTGCATAAACAAGTGCTGAAGAATTTTAAGATTTTAAGGAAATTGTTCAAATATATGTTGTAACGTTGTCAGAATAAAGCTCAATATCAGTAAAAATGTACTGAGCGTTCCAAATAGATCAAATCTTTGAAAAATACAGAATATATGAACAAGTGCTGAGTGAGAATAAATTGTAGAAGAAAAAGCTAGTCAACGTCATATTTTCTTTTATTTGAAAAGTCTATTCTAGTCCATTCTAAATCAGTTTCATGTAAACATGGATGCGCTATTTGGTTTAAGATCTCTACTTAGTTAAACGCACTACTATTTATGCATTGCTGCTTAATGTTTATAAATTATTTCATCCTCACAATACATATTATATAATAATAATATATTAATATATAATATATGATATATATATTATATATATTTATGGTGCTGGAAAAGCGAAAAATAGAAAATTGTGGTTCATATAGCAGAAAACTCAATAGTTATAAACATATTTTCTGCAAAACATCAACTAACCAGAAATTTGCATTTTTGATCGACTTTTAAGTATACCTTTACATGAAGTTTTGTTTCAAATCATATAAAAACTAAACATAACAAAATTGTTGACGTTTTGAAGGTCGTCAAAACAAAAAAGTGTCTTTCCCCTGAATTTCATGTTCGTTTAATACCATATAATCACTCCCATCACCGGTAGCTCGGTGTCATTCGAATGACGTTGACCACGACCCCGATAATGACACATTTTCTGATTATATATAACCACACGGGCAGAGAATTGACTACCTAGTATCAGTCTTTGTCTCAACGAGTGACAATGTCGTTTTTAAAACAGCTTGCTTTGATATCAATTGCCGTGTGTTTTGTCCAGGTAACGTTTATAAAGAAACCAAAAATGTTTCTTGATATTTTTTTTTTATTCATACATGATAATTAGGACGTATTCTTTGATGAAAATATCTTGATAATTATATCTTGCCCACCGTAATGTAATTCCAATCAACACCAGTATGTCCAAAGAATACTGTATTACCTTTTTACTCCAGGGGGACGAACAAATAAAGAAACTAGGAAAAGCTCTGCATGACGTCTGTGTGGCAGAAACTAATGTGCCGGAAGGTAAACAGTCAAAATGGTTGCTTTCTAATCAGAATTGTTTTTAATTCCACACAAATATTGTTCTTACTAATATTGTTTGTCTTTCAGAAATGATAACGAACGCGGACAAGGGAAATTTCGCCGACGACGATAGGCTCAAGGTATTGCTACATGTTATTTTTTATTTAAAATTTCATCTGTTTATGTAAACTTCACTTTATTAAATCTTACACATGACTTTTCTAAAATATTATTGATTTTCAGTGCTACCTCAAGTGCTTGTTTGTCGGTACTTCAGTGGTGAGAAAACTAATTGTCTTACTTTTGATAATGTTAAATTACACCTCAAAAAGTCTAGGTTTGAAATGTGCTGTAATTTCCAGATGGACGAAGAGGGAAATCTTGATCCTGAAATTATGGTAGCTCTTATCCCCGAAACGCACCACGACATCGCTATCAAGGTCATGCTAGCTTGCGCCCATATTAGTAAGTAAGATGTCGACATGAAGGTCATACAACTGTCACCGTCACGGGCCTACGACGAGCACACAAAATGCATTCAATCTTTTAACATTTACAAGAAACTTGTTTGATAAGAAGCGACTAAAAATGTATTTCAAATTACAATATCTTTAAAAGAAGTTTATCGGTGGTACTGGCAGTGGTTAGTCCAGAGTATACATGGATGTACGGCCTATGCCTACTTTTTATTTTACAAATTACAGTATAATTTTTTTTTATTAAAGGAAAACATTAGAAACGGAAAACTTTTGTGAATTCGCTGTAAAATTGCAACTCACGTTTGGTAGTATTGCCTGTAGTTTCAAGGAATTTACGATTAACCGATTTTAACGAAAACGCAAATTGACTAGAAATTTTGAGTTACAGTTTAAAGTAGTGTTTGTAGTAGTGGTGTTTATAGTAGTTTGAGTTACAGTGGTGAAGATTTTGAATCTGCTTTCAGATGGGGAAAATGGATGTGAACTTGCCTACAACATGCATGTATGCGCACAGAAAGCAAGTCCTAAAGTAAGTGTACTCTTTCTTTCTTGCAATAACGGTATATTGAAGCAATTGCCCTTAAGCTTCTGATTTACTTTGAGTGAATTGTGTCGTAGGTTTATTTGAATTAAAGTTTTGCATTTTTTTTTAGGACTACTTCTTGGTATAAGAAGTCGTTATCTATGGCAGCTATCATCACCACTGGGCCTCCTTTAGAGAACATGAAGAGCCATTTGCTTACCAAAATGGACAAACATTCATAATTAGCTGACATACTCAATTGGCAAATATAATTTTAAATGTATTTTGGAAAGTGGTTTCCCTTCTCACTGTACCTTCGATCAAAGCTAGATTGCAGATTGTGGCAAGGCTTGCCACCATGAACAAACGGTTGTATTGATTTTGATTTAATTTTCAGGATATTATTTTTTGGTCTCAACTTACGTTCCCTGTTTTTTTTTTCAGAATAATCAATGAAACAATGTATATATGCCAATAAAAGTTGATACTGTTCATTCGAATTTTATAAACGTTTCTACGATTAGCTCGTAAATGAACATAAAGTTATTTTAATTAATCCACCAATCCTGAAAAATGTGTGAGACATCCTGAAATCCTGACACATCCTGACATCCTGACATCCTGAAACATCCTGAAATCAAGCAATTGCTGAAGCATGCTGAAATCCCAAGCATCTCGTAAAGTTTTGAGCATGTTTTTTTTTCCTTTTATTCGCATTTTTGTGGAAATTTTCAGTGAAATTTCAAAATTTTTTCCTTTTTAAGCTACGGATTTCTTTTTTTTCACATTCATCAATTTTTCCCCGAGATTCGTTGCTTCCAACTTGGAACGCGTTATACACACTGAAATATTACGGCTAAAACCCATGATTTCATTAAATATATTTATGAGTTTGTGCCTCATACACTTCACAAAGAGAGGGAAAAAATTGTAAAATTAACAAAATTTTTTGGTAGAAATAAAAACACTGCCTCGTTAACTCTTCGTACCCCCAATTTGTAACGAAGGTTTAAAAGGCTGTTCTTTTTTCATCTTTTCTCAGTTGTATGCACTGGCCACTGGTTGCTGGTTGCTGGTTGCTGGTTGCTGATTGCTGATTGCTGATTGCTGATGGCTGTTTGCTGGTTGCTGGTTGCTGGTTGCTGGTTGCTGGTTGCTGGTTGCTGGTTGCTGATTGCTGATTGCTGATTGCTGTTTGCTGGTTGCTTTGTTGCTTGGTAAGATTATTGTCAACCCTATGTAATTAGTTATTTTCACATCTTTAATATTATGTTAGATGTTACGTAATAGTTACTAGCAACGCCACTTTTTACAAAGACATATTAAGTGATATTAAGTCATATTTGTGTACCTCCTTACAATAAGTCATTTGTGATGCTTTTATGCTCATATTTAACTGAACAATTTGTCACAGAGGCTAAAAGGAGCCAGGCTCTTCTGTGCCTTTGAGCCAGGCTCCTCCATGCTAGATTAGACCGCAGGACACAAGTGTATAATAAATATAAGGAGTTGCCTATCAGTCGTTTGGCACGCGTAGAATGGCTAGTTCATGATACCCTACTGTAATATGCGAATCGAAAAAGAAATAAGAGAAATAACGCTAATAGCAAAAGGTTTTTTTATCAAAAATTAAGAAAAATAATACAGAACGAAGATTTTCCGAAACGATGTAGACTTCTTTTACACAAAAAATATTATTTACCAATTTTAGCATTGTATAGATATTTAATTTTAAAATGGAATAGCTATTGAGAGGATCTGAAACGAAATTTGTAATGAGTATAGCAGGAGTCACAAAGATGGATAAAGTGAAAAGATGTGTTTAAGGAAGAAAATAAAATGTAAATAAAAAATATTTTTACACGTTCTTAAGACGGACTGAAAAGTACAAAATAACTTGTTTTAGTCCCAAAAAAATTCCTAGATCCATACAGAATACCTGTAAGATTTTAAACGATAGGCTTCAAGGTAATAGTACAAAGTGTAGATAGCTACATAAAATATATTACATGCGCTCCACGTTTTTTTTTTTTAAATCTTAGAGATATTCTGTATGAGATTAGGATTATTTGTGGAGCTAGAAAAAAATATTTTGTTCATTTTAATCGGTCTTAAAAGCGTGCTCTTAATTCCTTAAATAATATTTTTAAATGAAAACCAATTTGATTTCAGGTTCGTCAGGGAACTGGATCGTCATGTTGGAGCCAGTTGACAAACGGTGCGTCGTTAAACACCTGCACAAATCTTCATCGTCGTTCCTCAACTCGGCGTCGCTTTCACATTCGCGACGTCGGCAACCAGTGCTTCTCTTGCCGTTGTAACGACGCCTGCATCGAGTTGCCTTCCAGCCCGGCATTTTTTTTTAATTTTTGTCTAGATTTTTGCCAAAGCAGATATATAAGTGTAGAAGAATTATATTTTTGATAGAGAATGCGTTTATTTTAGTTGATTCTTACGATATATTAGTAATAACATGAAGTTGTGATATAGAACAAATTATAACTTAATTTAAGCTTGATCCAGCACATTACTCTAAAATGTATGAATATTATGTTGCAGCTAATTTCAATTTATTGATCACATATCATGAAAAATCACATCGATCATTTCATTGTCATCCATTACAAGGATAATACAAACTTTGTACATTGTTTAATGTCGTCTTGGTTGTCAAAACAAAATTTGCATGTCGATTTTTAAGTTTTAGTTTGGTAGCACAGTGTAAGCAGTCAGTCAAGAAAACTTCATTTAAAGGAAAGCAATAATATACATAGAAGAGGAGTTTAGTCTTAGCTAGATTATATTGTAATAAATTGTAACTGACAAGAAAAATGTAATCTAATCAGGTAAAATAAAAATGAAAACATTTAATTAAATACCAAATTATTTCTTTCCTGTGTTTCCCCTCCACTATTATTTGTGTCAGCTGCTTCTTTTTTACTGTGGTAAATCGACGAGTTGTTAAATCATATTATTTATTGCCCCGCAATGCCGCGGCAAGATTGTTTTTGTTCATTATTGCTGCGGCATGTTGTATTGGTGCGAAGTAAACTAAATCGACGCTTAGTCGCAGCAGGAACATGTTCACATACGTGTACAAATCATTTTTTAGTAAATTAAACACGAGTGTGAACATGTTCCTGCTGCGACGAAGCGTCGAATAAGTTTACTTCGCACCAACTCAACATACCGCAGCAATGAGAGGTCCGTCATTCAGCAAGTCCATGAATATTATTTTTTTCTCATTATTGCTGCGGTATGTTGAATTGGTGCGAAGTAAACTTATTCGACGCTTCGTCGCAGCAGGAACATGTTCACACTCGTGTTTAATTTACTAAAAAATGATTTGTACACTGGTGTGAACATGTTCCTGCTGCGACTAAGCGTCGATTTAGTTTACTTCGCACCAATTCAACATACCACAGCAATAACAAGCAAAAAATAATATTATGGGACTTGCTAAGTGACTGACTTCATGCCTTATCATTTGGCACGTAATTCGAAATGCTATTCTGGGTCCAATGGCTTTGTTCTTACCTCGTTTTTCTCTAACCTTTTACCACTGACAGAAAAACAATTCTAAAGGGATAATTGAGGATTCTGGAAATAAAGGATTACACTCAACCATTTACAGATCAACTTCAACATAATTCGGCAATGAAACACTGTTTGACAAATCGTAGTTTTATTTGCAAAGCTCGAAGACAATGATGCTGTCGCATTCAAGCCGTCGAGCCGGTGTCGGCCATAACGTTGGCAAGCTTCGCTATACGGTGAGACAACGATCTGTAGACCACATCAGCGACAAAATCCTTGATATCCTTGATTTCTAGCAATTTGGAAAACATTTGGAGGAATTGGGAGAGGAAGAAAACATTGTTTGGCAATACAAGAGCTATAGTACTAACTGAGAATTGTGATCAAATGTTAGTTGCTTTATGGATATTTATTAATAGTAAGCATGAAACAAAAAATAATAAAAAAAAAAAACTGAGGCAATTACTGAAATGGTTTGATCTACAGCATCTTTAGTGGGACAAAATGTGCCTAGATTTTGAATAGCTTTCAAGTTTTAAATTGAAAATGCTTTCATTTCACAAAAATGTCTTGTTTTGAATATTGACTGTGTCATCCACTTCCAACTAACTGCATATTGCCTTTAATGTTTTCAGTTCAACTCAAATGTACCAGAGCACTCTGTCTAGTTTTGGCAAAAGCAACTACAAATGCAAGTAAATATTTCTGTAATTAACGTGCAGTCACTGCTAAAAAAGCTATAAACAGTTAATATTATCAAAAAACTACAATTAAGTATCTCCAAAGAGACTGGAATTGGAGCTTTTGTGCTGCGAATAACATGTCATCAAAAACTTTTTTTGATGAACGGCGATGCAAGGTATAGGAACGCAGCACGGAGAGCAGCAGACAATGAGACCACATCTTCAGCCAATGTGGGGATGGGGGAGACGTGGACCTGAAAAATAAGAGACATAGTAAAGTCATGGCAGAAAGGAAAGAACCCCATCAGTCATCAGTTTGAAATGCACAAAAAAGCTCGTGTTCAGCGCTTATAACAGGCAGCACTAGCAATTAGCACCTGTGGCTAAGGTGTCAGCTTAGAACAATAGCACTCGTCACCTTTTGAGAATCATGTCCGGAATTAGCAGCTAACTAGCAACACTCCTATTTATTGAAACCTTGTGCAATCTGCCTCCTTTATTGGTCTATGGTGGAGGTCCATGGGGATGGTGGAGTTTAACAATAGAATTCACTAGTACTAGACTTGAAGCCACAAACCCTCCACCCCTCCCCCCCAAGTCACCATTTGGCTCCACCAAGCAAAAAAGCTACCAAATTGGTACCCCGTCACAAAACAGTTGAAAAAGACGACTGACCAGCAAGCAGTGACGTTTGACTTATTATTTTTAATCATCTTATGAGCCCAGCAAAGAACAGGAATACAAACTAATGTCTCACCTGTGCAGAGTTTGCAGGTTCCAGGCGATGACCTCACGCCTGGCGATTCCATTCCCTAAACGACGGCCGACTGTAAAGGAGGAAATTTGGAGTCAGAAAGACGTTCGTTAGTAGTGATGGGGCTTTTAGAAACACTTCCATTTAGAAAGTTTCACGATCAAGACCTAGCCTCCTGGTTTTGCAAATTTTACCCAGGCCCTACTCACAAAAATGACCACGAGGGTTTTCGTAACAACTTTCCACACTATACATAGGCAGTGGTGCTGCATTTCTTGTATGCTTGTGTTGTATGAACACCGAAGAGTGTGGTTGGGGTTTCCATTGCTTAGACCAAGATAACGCTTCTAGAAAACCAATCACAAGCTGCCACTGGGTTTAATTCTGGTTGATATCAGAAATTAACTCCATTTAAGATTTTGCAACATTACATTTAAGAAATCAAGTTTAGGTTCCAGTTAAAATTACTTTGTAAATAGATTCTGATTACAGTTTCAATAACGAGTCTGGTCTATGGAATTTGGTTATTAACTTCATAAGTCATAAATGCAAGGCCTCTTTGCCAATCCAGATCTTACCTGGGCACACTCTGCAGACCAATTCAGTTGTACACAAGGTACTCAACTTACCAGTATTGACAAGTAGCTGGTTTGCAATGAGCCCTTACGTGGGTGTCTTTTGTTTTTTGTATTCAAAGGGAGAAACATGGGAGGGAAAAATTATATACGTTTTTAGAACACAGGTTCTTTCACAGTAGTGGATAACAAAATCTAGCTTCTCTCCTAACTGAACCAAAAGACAAACACAACCCCTCCCCCCCCCCCCCCCCCCCATTTTTATTTTAAAATACCAACAACATTCCTCCACCTCCAGCTTACATTTCATTGTTGCCCCCTACCACCATCTCACCTTTTATTGTTTACACCCTCTCCCAACCTTATTTCATTCCATCCCACCTCTGCCTCGCCCCAAACCCACAGTATGGATTATGGAACAGGTAGGGACATTAGTCAGTCTTCTCTTTAATGATAAAGGCAATGGCCGAAACATCAACCAACAATCACCTGCTATCACGGCCTGCAACTCTTGCTCGGAAAGTTCCGTACTCTTCTTTTACCTTTCCAACCAACATACTCGTTATCCTAGAGAAAGTAATTCCTTTCCATCGGGTACAATGGTCAATTAGAAGTCCACCTTCTAGGTTTAAAATCTAGCTGGGCACTCCTGAACACTGTGATGTGGTGAATACATACAGTTTTTCAAATATCTAAGAACCTAACCAGCACTTAGTTACAGTAAATTTAGTAACTCGTCTTAGTTTTTTATTTGTGGTGCACTCTCGTACCTCAAGCCAGATTCACTTAAAAAAAAAAACCCTGAAAGACAGGGTCTGGTGTCTCTAGTCCAAAATTATAGCGCAAACAACAGAATTCCTCCACAAATCCTAATGTCTAGAGGTTGATTAGCAAGGCAAATGATGCTGCTGTACTAAATTTCTTCCTCCAATCTCTATCCCAAACAGAACTGGTCATGTGTATGATATGGTCTTGCACCCAATAACTGGTGCAGTGATGTTTAACTTCAGTGTTTCCAACACATCAAACCATTCAGTCAAATGGACTCTTTCGTATGGAGAAGCATGAAAAACCTTACTCTGAGTGGCTTTAAATAGCCCTGGACCTATTCTGTAACCTTTTTTCATTGAAATGGAATGGAATGAGATGTTCTAAGCCCCCATATTTTCCATGCTTAGCCTTGAAAAAATGCATGTTTCATCTTGTTCAATTCCATTAAGCTAAAAACAGTAACATAATCCGAGTCCTGAATAGAGTTGAGAAATCCTAGGCAGCCAAAAATGGCACGAAGTCACGAATGGTAAATGAGAAACCACACCTTGTCTTCAGTGCCAAGCCGCAATCTGCCACCAGACTCCCTGCCACAGCTGATGGTCTTCCAGACTGCATTTCCATGGAGACAGCCACAGCAGTCCAGTCACGACTGCCAATAGAGACTTGGGTCAGTCAGGTCAGTTTGGAATGCTAAGAACTTCATTATTCCATAACCAATGCAATAAATGGACTGAGAGAGCCACACCTTCAGTTCCTGCCAAGGCAGATGTCGGATGCTCATGCTGCTTGTTGAGGACAACCACGGTCAATTGTCTTGGAGATCACCAAACAGTAAGAGCTGGAACACAGATGAAGGTTAGCAGCAGATTTGATCGAGGGAAAACTTGTTTGTAACAAGGCAAAGGAAACAATGTGATAATTTGTTGGTGACATCTATTTTAAGATTTGACTGAAGAACTATGTTCACTACAGGCATAGATTAATGATGGGTGTCTAGTAAGTTACACTCCCTCTCTTTGTTTCTTCACCACAAATAATATCCAGCCTCTTGGCACTCTTTATGCATTGAAATGTACAATATTGGTTAGGCAGAAACAGATAGCTTGTGAAAGACTGCATGTTTGACCCTGTCTGTAGCAGAGACAAAATCACGGGGGGATGAGCAGGATTAAAGCCCCCTAGATACCCGACCGCAGTTTACATAACCTTATGAAAGGTTATCGTTCCTTCAATAAGTGACAAGATTCTATCTTATCAACTATAACTTATGCATTGCTTCTAGCACTGCTCCTTCACCCAGTGGGAGCAAGCGCTCTTTGTCCCATAAGCTGCTTCTAAATATTGCAAATTGTTTGGCAAATGCAACCTTGCAGTTGGGATTTAGACAGTACTTAGCAACTCTGTAGTGCTGCCACGTATTTCTTGTTGTGGTTGTTCTGGCACAGTCCGTCTGGCATAATTTGTATAATCCCGATTGGATCTCAATTGAAAGCAGTACCTGGATAAATAGGAAAAAATTAATTAATAAATTATTTAAGCAAATATAATCTGCAATGATGCCAGCTTGTAAGTTGCAAGTCAAAGTCCCATTTAAGGTCTTATAAGAGGTACTATATAATATCTCTGATAATATGGTCCAGCCACGAGCACGAGGTGAAAGAATAACTTACTGCAACAAATCTTCTGAAGCGAATCGGGATATAAACGACCCTAACCAAACTTTACCAATGCCAAGCTGTCTCTTAGACAAGTTAGCTGACGATAGACAAGAAATAGCGTGATGTTCTCAAGCATTTTCGAACTCAAGCCCATGTTAACCAAAGATATTAACATAGATGTCAACCACCACGCGCGACCCGACAAACCAAAAGACTTGAACAGGTTAGCCAATGGTTTGATCAGGCTCTGGCTCAGGCTATCCACCCTAACGCAAGCGGTGATTCAAAATATGGAATCTCCAGAAATGTTTTCCCCCCAAGTTATAATTATTCCGGATTTCTTAGTTTATCGAGTCTTCGTTGCCGGGGTGCTATGATCTTGACCGGCTTTCATCGACAGGTAAACTTTAACTAGTTCAAATTCAGAATGAATCCATTTTTTTTTTAAATAAATTACTGAACTAGACACTAAGTTTGCCACATGATTTCGAAGCATCATAGGACGGGTAATCCTTGAATCCGAAAGGCATTGAGAAATGCAGTGCATAAGATAATTTTGTTGCATTGAACGATAAGGCATTGCTCACTGCATGATTGATGCTATTGATGCACGCTTTCACCCAACTTTTTGCAAGGAGGTTTTTTAAGCTAGTATTTCAGTGTCTTCTAAGAAATAACGTTAAGAGCGTTTGGTGGACCAGCCAATTATAAAGTTAAGTAAATAGTGGTACTATGTGAAATTCAGTCATTTGGATTCGTTTAGTATGGCTGCAAATATCTCGATATATATAGACTTGTAAAAGAAGTACCTACAAAGCTGTCAAGCACTTACAATAATAAGCATACTATTGATGTACAGAGGTATTTTGTAATTTTATGAAATTTTCACAGTACAATTTTGTTTTAGGTTGATGAAAGACTTAGAGGTCTGCGTGGAACGCCTGCGTAGAGTGCGGAGCACTTTTCACAATCACAGCGTAAGAGAATCAATTTCTTCTTAGGATTACATGGAGAATTGTTTTGTTTTTTGTCCTCAATAATTTTTGCAAACAAGTATGATGCCAGTCCCAGAACCACTGCGATGATAATTAGGCAGAAAACACATCCTGACGGTCCCATCTCTGAGCTGTAAAGATAAGACACACACAACAAATAGTAACATAGGCAAATCTTTGACAGTCCTGTAAGCAATGTAGTATGTTTACCTTTCTAAAGAGTGATCTTCAGGGGTAAAGGACTTGAGTGTTTCTTCCAGTGGAGTATCACATTGATAAGGAGCTTCCTGAGGAAGTATACGCGTTACTTTCGCAATGTCATTTTGTGCACTGTAATAACAAGCAACATTTTGAGCGTAAAAACTGCCTCGGTTTCTTATTATCATTATTTTGCTAAACGGGCATGAAACACAACCATTTCTCTAACAGTTTGTTCCATAAGTGTGACTTTGCCAGGCGTTAAAGCTCAACTTGCTCGACCACATCTCGTTAGCAAAGAACCAATAAATAACTAACATTTCTTGAATGCTTCTAGCTTGAATTTACAAAATTAGTCAAATGATTCACAATATTAGCCTAGAAAGCTTACTGTGCCTCTCAAAAGTTCAATATTTTCATTTTATTTACCTGAAGTAATTTTCTCCTTCTATAATGAACGAAACGGTTGCATTTGTAACAGACATAAGTGGTAAAATTTTGATCGATTTAGTTTTTTTTTGTCACTGAGGACAGTTGGATTTTGGTTATACTCTCTTTCCTGGCAGCTAGAGAGTAACCATAGTTATGCACGTCGTATAAAAGTAACAATAGCACTGTTTTGACATTGGTTAAGTGTTTTCTATTATATCGCAACACATATTTTGCAGCTGTGTAAGGGAATATATATTTTGTTGTTGTTGAGGGAAACCGACATATCACTCATACCACACAAGGAAAATGATGATGAATGCAAAATTGATCTTATTTTTACTAACATCTTTGATGTAGAATGGATTTTGAATGCATTTTTTAATTCAATTTGTTCGTTGCTGTTTTTGTAGTTCTTTCTTTAAACCACTTATGATTTCCAAAATCAAGCCTGTCAATGCCGGGAAGTCACAGCAACCAAGCAAAGTAGAGCGACGCTAAGGGAACCTTGAGCCCGTTTGGAAAACATTTCTGAGTTCCTTCTCTAAGACTTTTTTTTCCTTTAAAGAGACTCAAGTGATATTGGTTGTGACCGGACATTATTTGTGTGCTTGAAATTTATGGTTGTTTGTACCTGTTATATCACTCATTGCCCAGTAGTCAGGTTTGTACCAAATGAATGGGAGTCCCAGCCTATAACTATAGTTAATGCAAATGCCTCTTGCAGAAAAATGTTTAAGGTTAAAAGCATCGCTTTATTAACGAGCTAATTCATTATTTCGATTTGAGTGCTTTCGAGCTCTTCAGTGATATAAACCTTGTGTTACATGCTGGTCGTTGGTTATAGCATACACAGGAAAACATAAAGAAAATATTTTGAAAGAACCGACTGAAAAAATTCTGTGTTGTTTGGGTGTTTATAAAGTTGAGTGATATTTAACCATTAATTTTCTTTATGACCCTGTTACCCAAAGGTGAGGAGCACCAAGACAACTGTTTAATAAAGAACAGGACAAGACATTTAAGCTAGTTGCTGTGGTACTGATGTGATTTAAGAATTAGCTCCGAATCACGGAGTTTCGGATTCCCAGCCCATCGTTTGTACCGGTTATTAGAAGTTTTCAATAAAATAAAATATAAGAACAAATCGTTGTCGAATGATCAGACAGTTGGACATTGGTCCACTGAGACCACTTTTTAATTTGGATTGGCTTAAAAAAAACATGTTGAGTACCTATATACCTACTATACTAACTGTACCTACGTACTATACCTACTGGCCTCTATGTCAGGACATTATTAAAATGTACTCTGTGCAGAAGGTTTTCCACATTTTGGCATTACATAGTTGAAGCTTAGAGAAATGAATCTCTAAGGTTGAAGAACACATGGAACACCTAGGTAAATAACAAAATAAAATTGTAATAGGCAGAAGAAAAATGGTCCAATGGCTCACCTGGGAAAATATGAGATGGTGTTATGATATTGTGCACAAAACGAAACAAATCGATACCTTTAATTTTGATTATATTTATATTTATATACACCCACTTAAATTATCCACAAGAATATAACATCAATAATTTGTAGATTTGCATGTTAACATGGTTTGTTTAATACGCTGCCAAATCCTTGTTACCTCTCAGGTACATGAAATAAAAACACTACGCGCAGTGTCGTTTCGTCACATAAAAACTTGTTCTGTTAATTAGCCGTTTATTAGAATTATTCAAGATTGTATGACTATCAATTACCAATTTTATGTACAGAAGACGCCCAGGTTAATGTAAGATATTTGATGCCTACAAGTTTTTTTGAACACCTTTAACAGCTGCAAAAATGGCATTTCGTTGAACATGTGTTAAAACTATATTTTTGTGGCGAGTGATTTTTTTTATCCAGAATATTAACGTTAAACATTGATATTCATTGCTAATGAATGAAATAAATTAAAGGGTGAAAAAATCATCACATTTTTCATAGTGGCATATGCCCAAAAATCAAAGTATAATATATTATACATAATAATTCGAATGATGTTTAACAAAAAAAAAAGGAGGCTATTATTTTCCATCGATGCTTTTGTGCTTTCTATGAAATTCTTGCTGTGCGATTGACCTATCTCGGTTCTGTGTCACATAGCTATTTCGATGAGAAAGTAGCATCGTACGTTCCATAATAAGTAACAATGCCTGACGATCACAGGTGGTACACGTTACCTTGCCTTATTACTCTTTGTATCCTGTAGGACAAGACTGTTTTTTTTTTAGTTTTCTTAGTGAAAACTCACATTTTTCAGGATGGAACACAACGACTAAGCCACACATCAACGAGTTTGGGTTCAGTAAATAAACAATCGAGGCACGGACAGAGTTGGGGGGGAGAGAAAGTGTAACCAAAGGCCACCAAGTTTTGAAAGAGTTTGATCGAAAATAACACCAAGAAAAAATAACGATATTAACCCCTATAAGTAATGTCGCTAGACGATCAGTTAAAAACGTTTGCCTCACTATAAACCTGTTCAAGAAACATCACATACCCATACAGCAATCAAATATTGCTGTCTTAGAGGTGTGCGAGACAATTGGTGGATGAAATATATCTCGACCACTTAAGCTTTGGAACGTTAAAATGTTTGATAACTGTGACTGTAGCGGGTGAAAAAATAGTCACAGAGTTCTGTTATTTCCGTTGCACTTTGAAAAATCACTTTTTTAAAATGTCGTTTATTTCTTGCATCTCGAGGTTAGCCCTAAATTGTTTCATCTTCACGCTAGTTTTGCTGATCGGAGCATATAAATTCGCACATAAAAGTGTCTTTGCCGATTGTAATAAATTATTGATCTGGATTATCCACACGATGGAATCCTATAAATACTAAAATGTATTCGATTCGTTAAAGTGAACTTTATTACGTTTGGTGAAAAAAATACGCCTTGCACTATGTTAGTGTTGCCATCACCAAATTGTCACTAGGAATGGCATGCTGAGCCCATCTTACAATTGTCACCTGTCGGCCAGGGGAGTCGATCGCGATGGCTGAATGTGATTATCTTGGTCGATTATTCAGTTGGACTTCCTCGAGGGCTGAGCAGTACAAGAAGCAAAGGATGATGAGGGTGATGATGTTTAGCGAACTGTTTGACAAACCCGCAGAGCCAGTCTGCATTGCTGCAGGCCTCTCTCCTGGAAAGATAAAAACCATTAGCACATACAGAATATTTCAAGTGAGATTTCTGATTAATAGGGGCGTTATAGTTTTGCTCGTTACGGGTTTTTTAAGGTCGTGTACCGTCAATGAAATTACCATTTGCACAGACTGCCCAGCATCCGTTTCTATTGGCAATATCAGCCATCGAAGGCCTTAAGACGATTCATGGGTCTCCCCACTCCACATGGGTCTCCCCGAGTCTGAGAGACTCACTCGGATGCGTTGTTGGTAACTACTGTACGTGATTTGGCTCAGCGCACCGACTTACGCCGACTTTGGTTTCATTGTCACTATTTGTCTGATCAAGATAAGACTAACATTTCTGACATGTGTCTATTTTTCAATATCCAGTTAAAAATATAACTGTCAGCTAAAGACTCATTCATTAACAGCCAAACAGATACTAATATTATCCTATATTCTTCTAGTTGCTTGCACTGGTTACTTACAACTGGTCTTAAAGTCTTTACATTTTTAAACGCTTAAATCCAAAAAAAAAAAAAAAAAAATAAGTTTGTCCCACAAACCTGACTGCAATTTGGCCCTTAAGTTAAAAAATGAAATGCCAACCACAGGCAGTGTAAGCAAGTAAAGACTATACACAAAGTTGCCCACCGTTGAGAACGTGGACCCTGACACTGGCGACATCAGCGTTCGAAGGACTACAGGAGTATTTGCCGGAGTCTGTGAGCTCCGCGTGCTGGATGAGCAAGTAGCTCGTCGTTACCTCGCCTTTCTCGGTGATGACACTCACACCGCCCCGGCTAGAGTCGTAGCTGATCACCTGTGAAATTATGGATCTTGTTAATTGGTTGCCACTTCCAATTGGCACAGATATCAATGTTTCTTTGGATGTGCAAGCTTGGATGGAAAAAGTTACGTTTTCTGGTTTGGATGCTTCAAAAAGATGTCGAGATTTTTTACCCCTTGCTGTTTTCAACCTAGGGTGTTTAAAAAAAAGCCATGGGTATGGTCTAGATGTCACTGATTTTTTATGGAAAACTCATAATTTGGCTGCTCAACCAAATGCTTCGTTAATAACCGCAGTATGATAATCGCAAAAAATTAATTAAAATTAGGATGAACTATTATTTAAATTGCAAACGCTTGCAATGCGCGGGGTATTTTATTATTAACAACACTACAACCGTCTCAAAAATTGATGCCCAAACGCGGACTCGAACCCCGATCTCCACCTTTCGCGGGTGTTGCTCTGAACCATTGTTGTATCTGGACACTGGCTTTTTGAGACGATTTTAGTGTGTGATACACTAGTGTATGATACTAAGTGTATTATACACTAAAATCGTCTCAATCGTCTAGTGTATGATACTTATTGTATTATACACTAAAATCGTCTCAAAAAGCCTACAATTTGATATATTTATGTTAAATAGTTTACCTTAACATTAGTTTTAATAAAGAAATGTAAGTCCGAGCGAAGCCGGGTAGGAATACTAGTTTATCATAATTGCTCATTTCTCGCGATTTATTCCTCGTAAAGACAGCTTATTGCTGCGAGCACTTTGAGTAAAATGGTATTAAAAATTTCGCCTTTACCTAGGAATTGGTCTATCTTCCATGTATTAGCCGGATACGTAAGGGGCAGCATAGTTGGGGAAGGATATTTTTTTAGTGATCTTCAAACTGATTGCGATCTTTTTTGTATTTCAAGATCTTTTTATTTGATCTCGACCGGATTTTCCACGATCTTTTTAAAAGATCAGGGTCGTTTGCACAGTCGTTCCTTTTTGTTTGTTTGTTGTTGTATTGACAATTGAAATTTGAATGTGGCAAATGGAAATATTTTCCATAGCTTTCAGTTTCCTTCAAAGACTTGAAAGCGTTTCCAGGATTCCAAACGGTTATTAGTTTTACTTTTATTAGTTTTATTGATGCGTGCAGATGCTGCCTAGTATGTCTGCCGTGCCTGTCTTCGACCACAGCATTCCTCAAATTGGGTCATCGGGATTCGAGGCCCCTTTCTGCCATGTTCCACTGACCACTGTTCGTTGTAGACAACATGCAAGGCATTTTGTTCCTGTTAAGTGTTTACAGGCTGTTCATTTTCTTCTTGTTTACTTGACTATAAGTCATACTCCTCGTCGCATTGTGTTCCTACTATTTCTATATTAATATTGCAACTGCCAGTACATATAGATGCTAAAAAAAACGTTTTGTCCAGAGATCACTTGATTTTTTTTTCGAAAACGATCTTTTATATGAACTTTTATCAAAATAAATTTGAATTTAAACTTAAAAAAAAAAAAACGATCGCGAACTTCGATCTTTTAAAAAGATCGTTTTTAACTACGATCTTGATCTTTTCAAAAGATTGATTTCAAAACGATCTTCCCCAACTATGAGGGGCAGCTAAGGGATGAGTTTAATATTAACGAGCTTCGCTCTTGTAGTCTTCTGTGTGAAATGGACTGGTTACACAAATCAATCTCTCACCAATTTTGGTGTAGGTGTAATGTGCAGTAAGGGTGCATGGTGACGTTGGACTCACCCCGCGCCCACTACGTGTATAACTATATATAGATATTGAATAGAAATATATTGTTTCTGGCGACGAGATGGTGCTTTTCAAACCAGTTTCAAATATTTTTTTTTGGCTGGCTTTAGACCACTATTTTATTTTTGCATATCATTCGTAATGCGTTTTTCATGTCCATAAAGTCGTCGTCCATTTAGGACTAAATCATTGTTCATCACCACCCACACAAAAATTAAATTTTAACCAGTAAAAGTCCTTTTAACGAAGTGTCCCTCCTCACTGCTGAGCCAGCAACAGAAACGCTGAGTTACCTATTTGAAAATGAAGCAAATGCCCCTGATTGTGGACATTCGCGCTTTCCCAACACGCTTTTCTTCAAGTAAATGAACTGCACTCTGGAGACGCGGCGTAAAGCGCTGCAATGACGTTGAAAAACAACCCCCAGAGGCGGCCAGAGGGCGCGGGGGCGAGGGACCATCGACTCGTTCGGTTACGACTGCGGTAAGGTGGACGGTGGGCAAGGCGGTTGGGGGTGGGTCAACACAACACGGACGAAAACTCTGCGAAAGAAACGGTGAAGTGGTAATTTTCTCCTTCGCGATGTGGTATGAAACGCAGACGCCAAGGCATACCAATGATGACGGCAAAAGTACGATGGGCATATTATGATATTCATGATACGAAACTACGCGCACGTTAAATAACACAAGAATTTCTCATTCGTTTTGATGCTGGACGTTGTGCATTATCTTTTATTTACAGGCTAGATGGTAAACAAATGTGAGTCATGCTCTATCCTATATCTTCTGAGAAAGTGTGGTTTTACAACTCAAATGAGGTCAGATGCGCTACATCTGACCAGTTCAAAAATCCAAACCGAGTCCAAATTTAAGACAACCATTGGCTGTACTTTTACAACGTTTGTCTCCCAGCAAGAATGCGAGATGGGTCTTCTTTTAGGGACCAAACCTTATCTCTATTTATCGAAATGAAATATAGTCCACAATTATTTCGGTATGTATTTAAGTTCAGGTTCTGTGTCATACACTGGAAACAATTTCTGTAACTGACCTCGTCATGGTGGTACCAGAAGATATAAGCCGGCGGCTCCGGGCTGTACTTAATGGTGCAAGTCAAGTTGATGGTGCTGCCTTTGTCCACGTGGAGATCGGGCCCTCCCAAGATGGCGGCCGTCGGAACTGCAAACACATACACAGAATTGAAAACTTGCAAGGCCAACATTCCATTAGCCTCGGTGGTCTAATGTTAGGCATGGTTATTGAAAGCGACCAGCCATATCCGTTTGCAAAATCTTATTCATATGTGCAGATCCCGTACTTGTTAACGAATACTTCCTTCTGTTAGTAAGCATGTAAATAATAAAAAGTCGAGAAGAGGCACAAGATGACGATGGAGTGGCATTGTTCACTTTCTGGAGTGAGGAGCGCTCAGGCTAAAGGGGTTTGCTTATTTATTTAGTAAGAAATATCTTGCATGGGTTCATGCAGTTTAATAAATCACGATACAAAAGAGGAAATATAGTTCACACGGAATTGTCATTTTACCTGCGAGGCATTTCCAAAGGAAAGCCCGTAGGTAATGGGAAAAGTTGACATGGAATCGGTCAAAGAGTTAGGTAAGTTAAAATGACATTGGAAACTAGGTAGGAATTTGTATGAAAGAATTTTTCATTTTTTTACAGTTGGTGAATAAACAACGAGCACATAAAGAACACAAAGATATTTACAAAATGTACATTGTACTGTTTGACATTGCAGCAGAAATGATGGTATCTTCTAGCAAACCAACTTAAGCCCCAAAGAAACATCTGAACAATGCGAATGTAACTATAAAATAAATAAAGCCAAAGTGCATTTTAACAAAATGACTTATGATACATGATTTTTCTTCTATCGGCAGCATTTTTCCCGAATTTAAGAATTATTGTCGCACTGGATACTAGGTCATGAAAATAACATCATACAACAACAGTAATTCATTGCATTAGAAACACGACAGGCGACACACAGCTGCGACGCGATGCCATCGCGACGCTTAGCGGAATACCAACGGCGTCGTCTCGGTGGTGACTTATGACGCTGATCAATTTCTTACAATTGGGCGCATCAGCGATTGCCCATAAAGGCAAACTACAGCTCATGACCTCATCGCTTCTTCACTGGCTATTGGTTCAATGCACAAAACTACACGTTGATGATTCCACCACATGTGATACCTTTTTGTAACCCCCATTTCAGCTGAAACTTAGTGCTGCTATTTGCACCTAGGTGGTATTAGGAGTACTGTGTTGAAACAGTGGATTTGATAAAACTCTTTTCTTTTTTTTAAACTGTCACAGCTTTTTTTTCTGGACTTATTGCAATTGTGGAACCATTCTAGACAGAAAACTGAGTATCAAACTGCACAAGATCTGCCTAGGCTTTGAGAAGAGAGATATTTATCCAGTTTGGAGCGTTTTGAACGACGACGGAAAGTTTTTGAGGATCCATTTTGCAAGGTCAGATTACAAAGATGAATACCATTTAAAGACTCATCTTCATGGTCACAGCAGAGCAGATACTTTAAGTTGCATCTCAACCTCCGGATGATTATTAAATTAGCTGGCAATGTAAAACCTGCTCTAAGATGTCTTAACCTCAATGTAGACAACCGATCCACCTAACTCAACAAACATAAAGTAGCACTCGTTTCAGTAGTACACCCATGCTCGTTAGTATATAGTCCATGAAGGAAGCGTCAGACCTAGGCAAGCGGGTGTGGTTAGTCCCATGTGTTAAACATAAAAAAGTGTTAGACATTGTTAGCTGTAGTAGTTGACAAATCTGAACCTTTCAGTGTATGCCCGTCCTTCTGGAATCCTTCATAGAGACCGCGCATCACTGGTGGAGGAGGATCGGGCTCCATGGGCTCTAGAGAAGACAATGCCTTGTCAAAGTCGTACGTATATATAGAAACCCTTGCCAGGTCAACGAGAAGAAATAGAGGGTGCTTAATTGAGAAGAAGAATTGACCACACAGTAAGATAACAGATGACATGTAGGTACTTTGGAAACATCAGCAAAAGACTCGAAACAATTAAAAAATTAGAATCAGACATTGAAAACAATGAATCATAAAATATAAGCCAGTGCATAAGAGAATGTGAAAGATATATCGGACTAGTGCAATTACAATCAAGATACTATAAAATCGATTAGGTCTACTTTTATAACTAAATGTTGCCTGTAAAAGTAGTATTTTTAATTATATTTATTTTCCTTTTAAGGAAAACATCGTTAGGAAATGCAACCGATTGTAATGCAACCGCGCATCGGTCAAGAAGTACTATATAAAAAACACATCAAGTTTCGAAACGGTCATCAATATCAATCGCTGCTGGTACTGATGGCCACCCCACGCACTCGATTCTCAGAACTTTTATTATAAAGTACGTAGCATGCGTTTTCAAAACGCACAGGGGCCATGCGTAAGTAAATGTCACCGGTGTCATTCCTTCGCGGATTGCGTTTCGTGCTCGGATTCAATTTCCGTTCCAGCCCTTGGCAATGAGTTGTGGCCCCCGGATACCGCGACGAGCATCGAATCGCGCACGCACCTAACGTGTGGCTTTACGCAGCCAGGGCCCACGTGCGTCAAAATTAAAAATAATATCACGGAGTTCAAATGAAAAAGTCCCTAATTTTATTGTCATGTGTTCTAACCAGATGACGTAGCTCAGAAATTCAACAAAAACAACGAAAATCATGCGGACAAACATGAAAAAAAATGATATCATGTCCCTCAAAAGCTAATGGGGACCACAAAGTAAAACCTTTAAAATTCACCGTGACATGATTTTATTTTGACATCAAAGTACACCTTTTACCCCTCGCGTACTCCGTTCAGTGAGAGAACATACTTTCCCGGCAGAGGCGCCACCGGTCGTTTTGGGGTGCCATGCGAGGCAATTTTCATTAAAAATAAAAACTACAAATCATCTCCGCTGATCCCGGCCATTTTCCCTTGTCCTAAAGCTTAAGTCGTGCCAAGATCTTTTGTTTCCGAGCTATTATAAGAATTTCTATTACAAATGTAACAATCGTGGGAATTTTTTGGCAGGTATAACAAGCATTTTGCAATTAAATATCTTGGGTTGTCCTTCCTTCGGCAGACCTGGGCTGGTTTGTTCTTTCGCGGGCTGGACTTAAGGCGTTCTTATAAAGCACAACCTTCTCTTGGCATGGGTCGAAAGTTCGTCAAGCGATACGCATTATCATATGAAAAACAAAAAATTTCGATTTCAAACACTAAAAACATGGCTTATGACACACGATATCGACTACTGCCTTGACTGGAGTCGCGGGTCATGACTCATACAATTTGGATGCACGCAATCCTCACTTTCAATCTCGTGCCCACCTAATGACTGCCCATGGAACTGAAGCTAACGCCAACTTGATGGGGTAAGCTTTGCCGAATTTTCTATTCGTTCTCCGTTGCTCGCTGCTCTCGCGATTCCGTCGGGCCATGCAAATTAATGTCGTTAAGACGAAACCGGCGCGCTGCACTCGGCACTCCCTGAACGCCGCACCAGGAATTAGATCGAGGAAGCGGACATCGCGCGCGGCGACGCCCGGAAGTTATTACCATGTCGCCGCGCGACAGTCGTGGCGTCGCTCGTCACTTCCGCTGGCACTAGGCTAATGTCGCGAGAGCGAATCAGGGCCAAGGTGACGCCAAGAATGTCGACTCTAGACATGAAACTAAACCCGGCCTTTGTATTTATAGAGTTATAATTACAATAACAAAGGAACGACTTTGTATATGCAATTTTTTTTAGTGAATTCAATGAGTTTTCGATTTGATATATGAGTGCATGTCTGAGTGGCCTTTGGCAATTTATACATTATCAGTCATATGAAAAAAATGCCTTCTTCATTAATTTACCTATCCTTGATTATTTTTTTGTATATCAACGAAACGCTCAATTTAGAAGGTATAGGTTTAGAAGGTACATTTTCACAAAAAAAAACCCTGCAGAAAATACAGGGGTCAAACCAAAGTACTAAAATTAGCCACAAACTCGAAGTGTGCAAGCTTCGCTATTTCGATACATAAACGAAAATAATAGTTACCCAATCATGAAAAGTGGCCTCATATATAATCCAACCACTGAAAGCCCAACCTATCGAAAGTAAAAATCGCCGGCTGCGAATCCACCTTACCGACTATGTTGAGGTTGACGAAGAAGCTGCGCACAGGCTGCGTGCTAATCTGGCACTCGTAGATGCCGGCGTCCCGTTTTTGGGCCCACTTGATCTGCAGCGTCCACTCTTCGTTGTCGCGATGGTGGTTTGCCTGGAAGCGCTGGTCGCTTGTGTACGTGTAGCCCCCCACGGTCAGGATGTGGATGTCCCGATGCCGGATCCAGGACACCTGCATGTATGACCGGAAGCGTCACATTGGGGGCGCCGGTGCACATTCATGGGATGTAATAACGGGACCAAGATTACAACTGTTGCTGGTGTATTCTGGTTCAACGTTTGGTATTCAGAAATAAATGCATTTCAATGCACCTTGGTGGCTGGTACCTACCATGCCAAATAACCTCACTCCCACACTTACTCGAGTTTTAGGAAGTTGTATTATTGGCCAGAAGGTAACAGTAGTTTTCGTAGCCATATTTCGACAGATTTGACCAGTTGGCACGGCGGGTAAAAAATATTAAATTCATCATCTAATGTTAGCTGGGATGTTTATTGGTTTACCGGATTGTTTACTCATGGGAACTTTAAAGAATCCCAGAAGTCTGAAGGACTTGGCAGTGACTGAACAGTCGTGGCGGTTTGTCTAAGGAACTATCCCGATGTCAGCGATGAATGGTTTAGGAAAATCACGGAAAACCACAAACAGGATATGGGAAAATTATAACAACCGTTCTCGTGGGACGAAAAAATCCGTTGTGAAAAGCTAAAAAAAGAAATAATTTGGGCTTTGAATAATTGTGTGAGCCCCTTAGAAGCCAGCTTGGAAACTTTTCCTGAACTGTTTGGACTTTTTCGTCAAGGGAAGAAAAAGAAAGGATGCCCGGGAAGTCAAGTCCCAATTTCACAAACAGTTTTCCTTTAACAAGATGCCAAGGGTGGAATGTCAGGAGTAGAACAGGAGACCTGTTATCTTGACCGTTTTCCCAGGGTAACATTTCAAAGCCTTATTTGCCAACGTTGTCAACTGATTCTTTAATCTCGCACTAAGACGTAAAGTATTTCTAACAATAAACTATGGGCCAACTGTCAAGGTCATGCAAGTCTAGGATTTTCAAGACGAGTTGGCAGACAGCTAATTGGTGAGACGGGTTTTCCTTGAATTCAAGGGCACATACATAAAAACATACACATAACAAAAACGAAATTTTTGTTCAAGCAGCGTTTCAGAGGTTTGGAAATCTAGCGTGCGGAAAGCGAGAGTATAATAAATTACTTAAATTTGTTTTACAATGTCGCCTGGAATCTTCCAAATTAAATTTTGATACATATATATATGTACCAACTCATGGTAATTACTATGACCAACCATCCAAGCGGACCACCGGTTTGGTGTAAACTCTCTTCCTGTCATTGGTTAGCCAGACAGCTTAATCACGCTGCCTCCATGTGCAAAATCAGCAATTCAATACAAATCAGTATTCACCAATATGCATATTGCATGGCTGAATATATCTTTAGAATATTACACATGGACGTGTGTACTGTATACATTTGGACACAATATAACATACTGTGCCACCAAAACGCACCTGGGCAACAATTTACCTGAAACGCAAGTGAGCACGTGACGCACGACCAATTTCCTTAATAGGGGCTAACAAAAAAAGTATGCAGTGTCAAAGATGAAAGAGGTTCATAGAAAGAGGACCCGATGCCAATTCTGCAACCAACCATTTTCTATATGTGTTTATTTTTGAAAATGTTTCCGCGTCGTGGTGTTTCCCAATTACTTTTGGAATTACGGTTTGTTTCTTCTTTCACATCTCAGTCACGATTCTCGCCACTCTGTCCAATCAAAAACTGGGCGAGTCGACAGAAATCCCGGCCGAGGCGTGCAATTATACAATTGCAATGGTCATGAGAGTTGGGAAGACTGTAGAAACGCTCGAAGCCTGAGGCCAAAGGACGATATATCTATATATTTACAAACGGTTTCTGAATAGGACATACCCTTGTGCAGGACGTTTGGGACCACGAACGAGTTTAGTTAGTTTTAGACTCGGATTTCTTGGCACAAACGTGAATGTGTTGGCATCACATATGGTGTTAGTAAGAGGGGATATTCTTCAATAGTGCCAGTTATTTCAATTAAACGCATTTTTAGGGGGATATTATTGGACAAAGTTTTTAATTGAAATGAGATCTTATTTAACCGGGTAGAAAATAAAAGTAAGTTCTTATTAGAATTGAAAATGCTCATCATTGGCAAAGAATTTCATTATTGTGAACTTTGAGTTAATAGGTAGTCAGAGGGCCGATGAGCCGGCAACGCGTGGTAGGTGCTACTCGATTGCACCCTTTTTTTAACAAACCTCTACAATAAAAAAATTACCAAAATATTGATTTGTGTATATTAGTTGTTGAGGTTAGTATTAATTAAGATAAATCGGGGCGTAAACCAGTGTGAAATACAAGAAATCTCCGAAAAATAACGACTTCAAATGTCTTAGCACTCGAAACGACGATGAATCCACCTAGTAGCATCCTCCGATTATGTTGGTAAACAAGTCATTTGGCAGAAATCGTACGCGAAGTCTGTTTAACAATAGCGCTATGGTAGTACGTGCCCTCTCAAGATGGAGATCAGGGTTCGATTCCCCGATTGGGTACACATTTTTGAGAAGAGTGTACGTATTAATAAAGTATCGAAAATTTAACCCGAAGGCGAGTACTTAGCAGCAGGATGACGCTCTATGTTTGCGTAACGTGTAAGAAAGGATCGTGGATAGCTATTGTTATTTTTGATTATACAGATTACCCGGATTGTGGACTTAATTTATTCATGAGCTTCTTACAATAAACAACCATCCTGTTATGATGGTATGATGGTATGATTAAATTGCAAAGTAAAATCACAAAAGATGATTTTCACGAAGGACGCATTGAATAGAAAATGCTGATGAAGGAGTGAAGCTAGATAATTTCCGGTTGGTAATGTTTGACATTAGAAGATCATATCCGTAAGATTCTGGAATAATTAAAAGACAAGAGAGATTTCCCGAAGACTATATATATTCACATATATAAACTAAAACTTTGCTAATCTCCACTTCATTCGCAAGTTCATTCGCAAGGAGCAAAATGGTATTGAAATTTGTTTGTCTGATGGCAGTGTTCGTCCTTACGGTGCAGGTTCGTACAGCGTGTTTCACTTTGGAAGTGTTTCTTGTGCAAAGTATTCCCCGTTTAGTTGAAATTAATTGAAGGTTTTATTTCCAGGGCGGACCAGATGACATGAAGAGAATGTTGCACGATCAGTGTATCCAGGAGTCAGGAGCATCGGAGGGTGGGTATTGCTCACAAAGATTTGTTGATCTGTGAAATCTGATTTAAATTGCAAACGCTAGCAATGCGCGGAGTATTTTATCATTAGGAACACTACTACCTTCTCAAAAATTGATACCCAAACAAGTACACAAAACCCCGGTCTCCATCTATCGGGGGTATTGCTCTAGCCCATTGAACTACTTGGACACATAATTTGAGAGGATTTTAGTGTATTGTAGTGCCTCTTGGTTCTACACCTTGAAAATATTTCTATGCACTAAAATACTCTAAAAAATGCGTGTCTAAGTAGCTCAATGAATTTGAGCAACACCCGCGATGGGCGGAGATCAGGGTTCGAGTCCCCGTTTGGGTATAAATTTGAGAGAGGCAAGTAGTGTTCCTAATAATCAAATTAGTTGATCTTGTCAAATTATGCACTTGGAGCCGGACCCACAGAGGAGAGTTTAAGTTAAACCTCAGAGTTTAAAAATGATCATCCAATAAGACAGTATTCTCAGATTTTCAGAGGTTGTTACCAACTGTAAATTCAACAACTTTACATTCAAATAGATTAAGTTTCAACTCAGCGTTGTGGCTCCTGCCCTTTGTATCTGTGATCGCTTTACAATTGCCATCATTTTATTCGCAGAGATGGTAGCTGACGCTAACAAAGGAAAATTTTCTGACAGTGAAAAACTAAAGGTAAGAAAACACGCAATTCACATTTCCAATCGTTTTTTCAATCGCACTTTTGAGAATTAATTTATTTGGTAGAGCATGAAACAGTATATCTCTGCGAAATTGTAAACCATCCGAATTGCAATACGACATAATACTCCATAGATTGGCGAAGTTTTTCAGAGCCGTGGGTAGATGTTGTAGTATGTAACAGTTTTGCTCTCTTTGATCTGACTAGCGGTCCAAAAAATGACCTAAAAAGTCCTTAGGTAAGTCCTTAAAGTCCTAAAGTCCATACTTTATAGGTCCTTTTTGGGACAGCAAGTCAGTTCAAACAGAGCAAAACCGTTACATAATACTCAGTGTTACAACGGCACTAACTAACTACAATTGTAATAAACTCAACTCCGGCCCAGTGCTACAAACCCTCCAGACTTTGCATTCGGACAATGGTAAATGAATCACTGGAAGATGCAACCCAGTGTTACTGCATCGTTGCATGGACAGTTCACATAGAGAGCAACAGCAACATCAAATAATTTGCATTATAATTAGGGTGTCTACAGCGAGCCAAAGTCTTACACAGTTTCATTAGGAATTATTTGAATAATCAACGTGTCTATGATAATTTTGTAGAATACCAATTTATGATAGTAAATAACTGCCTGTTGATGAGGCTATTTTAGAATTGTCCAAGATTATATTAGTGAATTTGTATTTGTTTCAGTGTTACATGAAATGTATCCTAACTAGCCTGAGCGCAGTAAGTCTGAATTGTACATAACATTGCGCATGAATGTATTTTAATAAATTTTTAAATTAAAGTAGCTCAGAATAGACTCTTCAAAATGTCGATTGGTTCTAGCTGGACGACGAAGGCAACTTTGACGGTGATGTCATTGTGGGGATGATGCCGCCAGAAATGCAAAAGACAGCGCGAGAAATTATTACGCCGTGCACCAAAGAAAGTAAGCTATATTTTAAAATAACCTGAAGGTTCTGTCATTTTCCACCAACTAAAAGTTAATCTCACGAGGTGAAAATGTTTAGGTATTTAGTGGCAAAATGTATAAGTCCCGATTTTTGTTTGCAATTTTTTATAATATGCACAACATCTAAAACGAGCGTCATCCGTATGGAAATTCATAAAAGAGAACATCTGGTTTTTTTTCAGAGGGTGCCAATCTCTGTGGAACAGCATTCAATCTCAATATGTGTTTCTTTAAGCAAAACGAAAAGGTAATGTGCACTTTTTTATTCCAACTTGCAAGACACGAGTACTTATTTAGAGATAGAGAAAGCAAAGAGATATAATTTAAAACTTTTTTCTTTCAGAAATATTTTCTAATGTAAAAAGAATGTTTTCTGGTGACACTCATAGTTCGTACTGGCCACTGGTAAAGGTATATTGATAAGAAAAAAAAACTAGTATTAGGTAAAACTTTAGCTAACAAAGCTAAGTAATAAATTTGAAAATAAAGCATTTAATATATGAAACGCTTTTCTGTGCTATAAAATCCTAGAATTGCTTCAAAAATGTCCTCATCAATTCCCCCGTGTTTCTTTGAATTTATAGCATGAACAGACATTTCCCTATAAATAAATAGACATGCTAAATAAATAGATGTTGATGCCCACTTTGTGGAAGTTATTAATAGAGCACACAATTATAATACAATAAATCAAAAGGAACGCAAAAAAGACTTACAACTGAAAACTTGAATCTTTATATAGAACCGATATTTCCGATTGCAACAATTCACACTAACTCCATCAAAGCGAATCAACGATCAAAGCAGATAACACCGCTACGGCGCCAGCACAAAATTTGTATTCCGTGACATCCGAAGTCTCAGGGGCAAACCAACCCGCATCGCACGTCGGCCAGCGTGGACAATTCCCCGAGGGCCAGACGCCACACTTTGGTTTATTGTCGGGGCTAAACGGGACCGAGTCGACACAGATTGCTTGGCATTCCGCCAGGACCACATGGTCGCTCATGGGCAAACGCGAGGAAAGGGTTTCGACTTCGCCCGACGACGAATCAAAAATTACAAAATATATGCTCAACTATGTTCTCCGTTCAGCGAGCGAACATACTTTCACGCCAGAGGTGCTACCGGTCGTTTTGGGGGTGACACAAGGGTGAACTGTCATTTTTAAAAACACTTCAAATCATCTTCGCTAATGTACGCCATTTTTCTTCGGCTCTACAGTTTTTGTTTTTTGAGATTTTAATTACATTTTCTGCAAATTATAACAATTCTTGGGATTATTTTGCAGATACAAAAGTATTTTCAAATCCCGCCACTAAAATCACAACAGAAATTTAATTTATGAGTTGGTAGCAATGCTGGGGGGAAGTCCTTGAGTTGGTATCTACTCTCGCAGGTCAGTCGTTATATTCCAGCACGACCTGACGTGGTAACACACGATCATTGCGCGTGGTAAACACTGGTTTCGTGTTCAATTAACATTCTTTTGTCTAATCAAATTTCACAAGAAAAACTCACGTCGTGAGAAAAAAAAAAGAAGTGAGATGATGAAAAATATGGGTGAGTCACGCGGGTTTTAGACTTCAGTTGTATATTAATTTTGTAGCGGGCTCGGAAAAAAGCAGTCCATCCAATAATGTAACAAAGTAGACTTGCGCACTGCACAAGAAAACTGAATGTTCCCCCATGTGCATGTTTATTTTCTGCACCAGCGAAACTCTGTGAGTTTGAACGAGACGCTGAACAAGCACAGTTTAGGTGGTTAACTGCCTTGAAGGTGGCCTAATAAAGAGCTATATGAAATAACAATGTGATGACGGAATAGGTTTTCATTTTCAGCTGTCTCTTGTGAAGAAAAGCCGGTTATTTTCCGGCAACAAAGCTCGCTCTGAAGTATATTATGACGTAGTTACATCGCCATGCGCCCGAGAAATATTGCAAAAACCGGTGGGTTTCTCGTGCTTTCGCTGTTCTTTATACAACATAGTCTCTAAGACATTGGTGTATGGGATGAAATGAAATTGAAAAATATCTTTCAAACCTCTAGCAAAGCTATGTGGTGTATTTTGCTCGTATTTACGTAAAGGCGTTGCACTGTGAATGACAAGAAAGAAATAATACTAAAGGCATGCACGTTCACATATTCTGAATGTAAAACGGAAGAAATATTGCAGCATTTTTCTAAAACATTATTATTATTATATTATTAAAACATACTGCAGAATAGTGATACCAACACAAAATTGACATCTAAACTTCGTTCAGCGCGAGAGTATACTTTTCCGGTAGAGGAGCCACCGGTCGTTTTGGGATGGCATGTGGGCCAACTGTCGTTAAAAAAAAAATATACAAATCATCCCCGCTTATGTCCGCCATTTTTCTTCAGCTCTTGAGATTTCGTCGTGCCAAGATATTCGAGCTATTTTTACATTTTTTCTCCCAATGATAACAATCCTGGAAACTATTTTGAAATCTCAAAATCAAAGTGAAATAACTTTTAACATTACTACAATAATTTTACTTACATTAGTGTACTTTACTTTTTAAAGTTGAATCGTTGGTATGTAAAAGTATTGAGTAGCCTTAATAAACATATATTTGGAGATTTATTACATTTACTTGATGAAAAAACAAGCAACAAGAATATTCATAGCAAGGAAGAGAACAGAAAACGCGAAAATAACTTATCAAATAATTTAACCGACGACACAAAAACAAAACGAAACCCAATCAATCGGGCCAAAAAAAACATGTTCACAAAAGTTTTATCCGCTGACGTGAAACTTATTCAAGTGTGATACGCAAGATTGGTTAACAACGAAAATGACATGCCCGAAGACGCTAGAGGCATTGTACGAAGATTCTATCGCCTCGAGATTGTAAACCGAGCATTCAAAATGCAAAACAATTTAATGATTCTTGAACAAAAGCGATGGGAAGGGGAATGTAATTGCTGTTAAGATCTTCCGAGCACAATGCGCCCTGAACAGTAGCGGGGGTGTTCGATGTGTAACTCCCATCTCACCACGATATGGGGCGAAAAGGGTGGGAGGTATCGCTGAATTTTCCTGCTAACATGGCAACATTTCCATACCGGAAATTGTATTCTACATGCGGCGGATTGTTATGACTGAGAATATGGGAAGGTAACGTATGCAAATACAAAGAGCTTGACTGTGAAACGACTAAACCAACGTGGACCACCATGTCTCTTTGCAATAGTGTTTCCAATACATGGCTTAGACTATAGAGAGTAAGAAAATACCACGAGATAAAAGGAATTTTGAGAGTTTCGATGAATCAGGTAAGAAGTCACGCTAGTAATTTGAAAACCCGCGTTTCAAACAAAGCGACCATGAGATCAGTGGCTTTAAAAATTTACTAAACAAAGTCTATAACGACGCAAAGGTACAAAGGACTTCATTCGATGAATATTTCAAGATTACTGAGTGGATTTTTACGAGCGTAGAGGAAAAGCTGTTCATTGTTCGTTTCTTTAAGGAGAACCATATTTTTTTCATTAAATACAAATTTCAGCAAGAGTGATTTGAAAATAATTCAGGAGCCTGCAGGGTGCTTAAGCTTTGGTAGGGAATATTGTTGTTTTACCATTTTGGCGTGGTGAGTTACCTTAAAAGCTGAGCAGAAGCATAGTATTATTTAGCCCAGAGGGTTGTTCCCGAATAGACATAACTCTTTGGAGAACCAAAATCTTTAAAAAATCAGAATTATAACAACACCCAACCGTTTCAGCTAACCCTCTAGGCCAAAAAACACGTCGTGCCATGAAATTATCATTTTTACCCAACGAATAGAGATATCCGTTGGGTAGAACGACGATTTTTTTTCATGCCCTATAGCATGCCCGGAAATTAAGTTTATATATACGCAAATTCATAACACCGGCAGATAATAAATTGTGCGGCTCTGGCAATCGATTTGTCAGCCATGTGCCAATGGACTTACACAATTTTGTCGATGCCGTTATGTAGCAACAACGGACGGACATCATGCTGGTTTATGCATTACAACCTGGCTAGACTAGGCTGCATGCACATCTAAAACTAGCATTGTGTGTATACACGATGCAAAATTAACAGTTAATAAAGGCTGGGTGAAGGCAATTGTGCAGCGCGGAACTCAGCCCAGTTGGCCAACCAAAATTGTGAATACATGCGGCAGAGAGCTGGGAGGTGACACACGACTCCCACGGGTACTCAGTTATTTAGCGTTCCCTGCCCAGGGGTACCAGATCGCCATGCATGACAAGTCACGGAAGAAGTGTCAAATGATGCGTACAGCGGACGTAAATTGACAACTTTATTGTATTAAAAGTCAACATATAACTGTGTTATTAATGAGCAATTGTGTTTGATTATGAACGGGAAGCAGCGACCTAAAAAGGGGCATGTATTTGTTATCGGTTTTCTCTATTCGGATATAGATTGTTTTTAAACTAGAAAGTTTCAGTGGAAGATTTAAATTAGGAAGAATTGAGATAAAGAAGAAAAATAACTAGGTGAAATAATATAAATATTTTTTTGAGGGTGGAAGGTATGGAAAAAGATAGGGGATAGATTGAACACGGAAAAGATACGAGGTAAGCATGATTAATGTGCAGCAAATTTGAAAAGAAATGGATTGGTATTTTAGAAAGGGGTGTTCAAGATTGGTTTGGGATAAGCACAATAAATAAATTGGTGAGAGATAATATATAAAGAGAGGAAATTATTTAAATATTTTTTGTAAAATTGAAACATTTTAAATGTGAATATTACTCAAACACGGTGAAAAATGTAAAAATCGGTTTAAAATAAACAAGCGCATAGTCATTATATTTAAAGACATGTTCGACGCTTATTTTATTGAGGTACGATTCCAGTTGGCTTTATCTGTACTATAATCATGATTAAATTAACAAATAAAGAACGTATTCTGTGAACGATTTCATTACTGCTTCACATCTTCATAAAGCACGAGTAAAAAGAATCATAACATTGTTATTGCCCATGGTCATAATTCTCGGGAAATCTTTGCCAAGCAGCGTTAGAAGAGGGTCTCCGGTCCAGAGAGCCAAGCAGGAAAACTACAGTGAACATTCGCTTTGAGTGATGTGCGAACGACCGGGACGACCGTGCCTAGAACAGGGTATACCAGTAATTTACACCTCCGCGTCGCTAGCGAAGACTCTGCCTTACAGTGATGAAGTTTTTTATGTCCTAGGAAACAAGCTTCATTGGCCAACGTGCTTCGTTTTCGTAATGAACCTTTCCGCTTTTAGGACCTATAAAACGGAGCCAGCTTCAATAATTGTAATAATTATTTTACTTTTAACAAACACAATTTTAAAAGAGACGCTCTTTTCATTCTCTACCTGTGAATATTATGAGAAAATAGCAATTGTAACAGGAATGAGATGAAATTAGTTTGCTTTAAATTATTAACCCCGTGCTTGTTGAGAAGAAAATGAGGGGAATAATTTTGACTACTGCACTTTCATCTTCGTTGAGGAATGCGCGTCATTGGAGCTTGTAATGGTCCCGACCTCCACCGTTGGCTGGCCTGCCAGCATAGTGCCAACTCCCATCGCCTGAGTTTCGTTAGGTTCATTAATGAGGTGAATTTTTCCCATTAGCGAACTCAAGAACATTCAAGTGGCTGCTCGGGCATACGCGAGGACGCGGTAAGGGAGAACGTATATTATTTCCTCTTAAAAACATGTCTAGCCCGGGCTTTACTTTGGCCCTCGACTCAACCTGACTCGACAGACATAGTATTTTTGCCAGAGCACTCCTCGCTGCAGATGAACCGATAGGACGTTGTTAAAAACTTTTTGAAACAAGCGATAAAATTTTTAAAAACTCATTTTAGAAGTGAATACACCGTACAAGTTTTCCAAAAAGTGCTAGCTTTACCAAAATGGGAGGACAAAACTTTGTTTAAAATTACTTTACACCAGTGAGCGAAATTATTTTGTGCTTCATTCCTATTCGAACTACGGGTCTTAATCATTTTTAATTGTTGGAAGTACTGTAATCAACGGAGATTCAGCTAAAATCTCATTCTTATTACAACATGTAATAGCTTTTCACAAAACCTAGGTTGGTACTTTCATCACTTTTCTAAGATCCTCCTGGAAGAGTCCGCAAAACTGAGGACGGTAAAAACGCTACTCGATGTAAAAAATGAACAGTCGGTCACAGATCAGTAAAATTATATCCCTTTAAGTTGTTACATCTGCGGCAAAAAATATACCCACACCATTTTTCAACCGTTAATTTAAAATTTGTATCTGGAACTGGAGGTCAAATGTGAATCACTTATATCAATTTTACCACTTTATATCACTTGAAAGAAACTAAAAAATTGACAAGCCACAATACAAAGAAATAACCATTCACGATAGGAAGAGGTTTTAAGATATTAGGATAAGACCGCTTCAGACACCTTGAATATGACCATTTCGAGCACGTGGGATCCTGCTGACGGATGATGTCGCTGTCCTCCAGAAGGGTTGTTAGTAGAAGACAGCCTAGTGCTCTTCAACGATAGTGAAGTGTAAGGGATAAGTCGACACCCGTTGCGTGTGCAGTTGGAGCAAATACTCAGGGAAAATCAGTGTTCTTGATGAACCAGCGACCTTGACCACTCAAAGCTCATAATGGCTCAGTGTCCTTGAAAAACCAGTGACCTTGCCAAACCAGTAATCACAATGACGGAGTGTCCTTGACAACGAAGTATCATTGACTAACCAGTAATCTTGTTAAACCAGTGACCTTGATAACGCAGTCTTTGACAACGCGGTGGCGTCATCATAACACGGACTTAAAAGGAACGGCACTCACGGTTTTGTTGGCCAAGTTTCGAACGCGGCACGTGAGGTAGGCCGACTTGCCTACGAGCGCGGTGACGTTACGGGGCGTCATGGCGTCAAAGTAGGGTTCATTGCGTCCAAGCGGCGCCGGCGGGGGCGCCGGGGAACCCGCAGGCTGCAGGGAGTTGAACCCAGTACCCTGCGAACCGTAGCTGCCGCTCACGAACGAACAGCCTGAAAAACATGTAGAAAAATACGAGATGAGGAAACATATGAGGCCAAGGTATGGCATAATCTCTTGTTGGACACACGTCGAAGACCTTGCACAGTGTATTTAAAGGAGGTAAAGGACCTTGTAACTTAAACAGATTTCTCTTTCTGGATTCTCTTTTTTGGATCTCTCTCGGATTTCTCACATAACCAATCAAGTATCGCAAAGCAAGGCTGACAATTTGGAATCCAATTTCAGATTTTTTACGCCCTTCCGTTTAGGAATCCTATGAGATGGATTCGAACATTGTATACCTACAATCGGATAAAATAACTTGTGTAGGTGCGCATGTGTGAATGTGTAAGTGTGTTTGTGTGTTTCTGTTAATAATGTAAATGGCCGGAATTGGATTGCTGCCTACGCAAAAATGAATGAGATAATTACAAATACGATTCGCTTTTTTTGGGAGAGATTCAAATTGGTATTACGAACGGATAGCTTTTGGCGTTTGAAGTTTTGAGGGCACTGAACCTTTTGGCGTTAGGGCGAAAAGTAGCACGGCAAGTTGGCTCCTCGCGAAATTGACCATTTAATACCCTTCCGGCATCAAAGCCCTTAATTATGCTTTCATATTATACACAAGAGATGGCGACGCATCGTTTCCGAATTTCAATTTGCTGCAGCGCTTCTCCTAAAACAAGCAAGCAAAATTGAGCCAGACGCAATTAGCTTCATGACAGCCACTTACAGTTTTAAGAATGTCTAATTTGTTCTCCATTTAATTCGATAAAGAACGCTCCTCTTTTCATCAGAGAAAAATTGTCTTTGAACCGTTATTACAGTCGCGTTTTAAATATCAATCGGTCCATGAGCTCTGTGCGGCACTGCAAGCGCGCGTAGATGAGAGAGATGAATTTCATATTACGTTTTAACAAGTTTTGTCGTTAGAAACTGATTACACGATCATCAATAGTTGATTGTCAAGCGGACGAAAAGAGAAGTCCTTCAACGGGCTTGCTAATTCCATCGTGGCCCAAAGATAGGAGTCCCGAAACACAGATCTGTTCTACATTTTACATTGTATTGTCCTGATTTTCATTAACATTTACCAAACGAAGGGTGGATTATGATGGACAAGAAATAGATATGCAATTCCTATCGGCTAAACTCGATGCCTACCGTTTGGCAGGTAAAACTGGATATAGATTGCTCCGTCCTACCATAACGAATCCCAAAGCTTGTTTCATTTGTACTAGAAAAGTGGTATAATTATTTATCGTACTCGCTTCTGGGGATACTTTCAAACAAACGTTTAGTTATATTAATTTCAGGCTTCTATCTCGTTGCAGCCCATAAACTTGTTGTTCCCAACTAAAACTTTCCAATGGTAAACTGAAATCCAGCAAACTCTCGAGCAAGAGCAATGTCTTATGTTTTATCAACTAAACTGACTTGTGCGAGTGTATCAAACTAGTGCCTATCAAAGGTTCACGTTTCAGAGCTCGAGATGCCAGCAGTGGCATCATCGCGCGACGGCGACGACGGCGCGCTCATTCCGTCTGCTCCGATGCTCTTTTTGTGTAAAACGCGGGACTAGAATCTTGTGAATGGAGCCGGAAGATTCGCACAAGAAAATGAACCGATCGATCTCATTTCCGTTCCATTATTCGCCGGGCCCTGTTCGCGATGTCCTGACAAAGGTAATTCCAATAGCATCTTGACTCGCTGTAAGGTTTCGTCGTCCACTGACCCGCGCTTCTTTTATCTCCGTGTGTCATTCATCGTCTTTTTCATCATAAAAAGTCCGCCGCCACCGTCGTCTGATCAGGTGAATAGCGGAGAGCCGAAGCGCCCTGAAGTGTGTGGGGTGGTTTTTAGGCACATACCTTACGAGGGTGTACTTCGCCTATTCTCATTTGGTATCCTCTTCAACGAAAAGAGTTTCCGAATGTATCTCAGTAACGATTTTGTATACGGAGAGGATTTTTTTTTAGGTAAAGAAGCAAATATAGCTACACATCCCACTGCATTGAGACTCTAAAACTTTTGTCGAGGTAAGTCGACAGCAAAAGCTAAAAAAAAACGAGTTTTTATCTTCAAAGGCATTGAAACACGCCCCGAGATGTCCTGCCTGTAATTGTGGCTTTGGATATTTCATACTACCAACGATGTTCACCAAGTAATTTTCTTCCTTGATGCCACAACGTCTTCAAAATACTTCTTGAGACGATGATAAAACCATCGGCAAGACGCCGATATTAAAATGCCGATCAAATTTGATAGTCAATGATCAATAAACTGAAAATAAGTTCCTTTAAACGACAGCGTAAGAAATCGGATAAGGTGCGTGATATTAAGCGTGGCTAACACCTTAAAGAGTTTGCAACTCGATTTCCACCAGAGCGCGTGCGATAGGCTTGCTTTCTCTTGCAAACAGGCGTCGGTGTCGTTAACAATAGCAACAAGCGGCTTCGACGTAGGCGTCGGCGTCGGTGGCGGGACTAGCCTCCGGAGCATCTTGTCTCGCATTAATCGGATCTTGTTCCCATCGCCTCCACATCGAGTTCACTCTCGACGGAGGTTCCACAACAGATTGACACAATTGCATCACGAGCTTGACGCGCGTCCGCCCGCCTCCCGAGCGCGCTAACAAAGAGCAGCCCCCCCGTTTGGCAAGTCGCGCCTTGCATACAGATTACAACAATAACAACGTCTTAACGACATTAACGACAGCTGACGAGTCTTCTCTAGACTCAATCGGCTACTTTGAAATTGATACTCACACCAGGAAACATTTCGAACTATTGTAATGACTCTATTTACAGGAAGCTAGTATATATGTATTTATACTTCTTGTGTATAAGAGTTTATTTTTTTATGGCCACAAAAACTTTGTAACCAAGACTTTTATTGGTAAAGTCTGAGGTTGACAAGCACAAAGCAAGTCACGGCAAAAATGTTCAAAAAAACACTGGTTGTTTCTTTTAATCTGTGTATGCTCGCCGGTATATATGGTAATTGCAATTTCAGCCTGTGTATGGTGAGTGCTTCCGCTTGCACCCTCAGAAATTCTCAGCAGCATTTTCCCTTGCAGTCGGAGCGATGAGTCGAACGTGTACAGAATGCTCGGGTGGGAAAGCATGCATGTGTAACACTCTAGTTCATGTATAGTATAGACAGCACCGCCATATCCTTGGGCCTGTACCCTGCTCTGATGAAATTTCCTAGGGGGGAGAGATGCGGTGCCCACATTGCTCCCTTAGGCCTCTTTCTCCATGCGCTTTCTACGGTTCTACGGTATACCGAATTCCCTCACCCATCCCAAAAGTCCACGAAACCGCAGCCAGAGTCTTCGGCTACCCAGTGCGCGTACCCAGACCGAGACTCCGCGCGGGGCTATTCAATGTGGCCGTCGGCACCAAGGGATGCAGGAGTGATTTGCAAGGGAAGTTTTTTTGTTGCTATACACATTGGGGTACAATTTTGAAGAGTTTTTCTTCGTGTGTATCGTTTAGACTATTAACGCGTGGGGCTGTGCGTGATAAAAGTCGGTGCGTTTGAAAAGAGCCTCTGGTGTTCCGTGTCCTAATTATATCCTCGATAAAATTAATGAACAAGAGCGAAATTTTTAGATGGACTTCACGTACGTTAATGCTGCTCTCTCTGGAGACACGAATTAAGCTCTTTTAAAGAGATTCCCGGAGGTGCTATAACAAATATCATTAAATGTGTGATGCGAATAACTAATATCACTTCGCTACAAAGTCTGTAACGTAAACTGCCATAAAAGTTGCGCAGGTCCTATATATTAAAAAATATACAAATAATAAATGCAATTCTAAGCGATTTTTATTTTAGCTAGTAGCATGCAGGCATACGAAAACTGGGCTTACTGCTCTGGCTCCATGTTGTCCAGAATGGTAAAACATAAACTAAAACCGTTCGCGGAGCTTTCTAAAATAACAAGTAAACAAAATAAATCTCGCGCAAGCAATTCTTAAAGAGCTGTGACAGTAGAAATGACAGTGCCTCTGGCCTTTGCTTTGTGCATTAACCATATAGTCAGCCGGACTGAAGAGAGTTTCTGGCCATCCACTCATAATTCCACGCCACCAAATCTCTTTATACAACTCATTTAGCAGCAAATATGATCAAACGACCTGGACCCATGGCGTACTAATCGGACTTAACAATAAATTAATTAGTTCGACAAAGCTCGGAGTGCAAAACATATTCCTCTGCGCTGAAATTCAAATTAATCGTAATATTTGTGTTTTTTTTTTGCCCCTTAAAAGCCAAAAAAATGAACAAAATTCCAGCAAGCGTATCGAAAAAGGTCCATCGGGGGAGCATTGAAGTAGTCAAGTAAATTTGCATTCCTTCACAGAAAAAAAGAAAATCTCCACGCTTGGAAAAGCGTGGTTAAAAAACAATCGAACAAGAGAGTGGCACTCATTTGAGGATCTAAAGTTATCTACCATCAGTTTCTAACACCCAAATTTGCCAGTGCAGACATAAAAATCACCGGCTATCGGATGCTCGAATCAAATCATCCCAACTCGACACATCCGGCACAAAAAAACCACGTGAATCGATCTCCCGACGAGCTCGTTATCATTTCTCGTCTAGCCCTCTACCAGACACTCCATTGTCGGTGCCCATTGTAAGAAGCATGGAGCGTTGATCATCCGCGGGTCGCTGCTGTGCCCTGGCCGTCTGGCTAGCTATCGATTGGGTTTCCGTCAGCCACGTCGGGCGTGCGGGTCACTAGTGGTGACCAACGCGACATGGCGTACACCGCCACGGCTCACATCCATTGTGTCCTTACCCTCACAATCTTTCTTCGCTCTATCTCCCCGGCAACTATCTCTACAAGCCGACATTCCGTCTTCCTGCAGGCCACTAACTATTGTCATTGTCACCTCACAGTTGGGCCTCCGCTCATTCACGGTTTGTTTGTGTTTACTCAGAGAAGTTTGTTTTCTTTCGGTACGTTGCTTGTGAGAACGTAAGCTATACTGTTTGAAGTGGGTGAGATTTAATACGTTATATACCCCGCAATGTGCAATTAGAGGGTAGGAAGGCTGTTGTTTGTATCGGTTGTCGATACACGTCACTTGTTTAAGATTCGGTTGTCAGGGAAAACAAGATATTTTCATTGTGGTTTATCGAGTTTTCATGTTCAGCCAAAGTAATACTTGAAATCCCACCGAAAGGGCCACCAAATGAAATGTAGAAACTGATTTTAGAAGTGATTGCTTTTAAAGATGTGCATCGTCTGGTCATAACAATAAGGGTGGATCTCACAACTTCCTCGGCTCCGTAAACTGTCATCAAATCGGACAAAAACGAAGTGACTTTTAGTCATAAGTTTTCTCTAGAATAAATGTAGTATAAATGAACTTAAAACGAGTTTTGTATTTCAATCCAAAATACCGCAAGTGTGGTAACACTTCTTTTTTCGCGTCTCTCTGTTATATCCCACCGACATGTCACCAAAATAACACTACGATAAATGTTTACGCACATTTTTAAAAGTGCCCACTTAAAGCTGATATTCAGTTTTCTCTTTTTTATTCTGAGGAACAAATGGCACTAGACTTTACTATCCTATATCGTCTAAATTCCTTCATCGGCAAGCAAAAGCTCCATAACTACAGAAAGAAAAATCAATTTAAGCTTATTTCAGAGATAGCGATATTTTACTACCAGCTTTGTCCCGTTTCAACCAACCGCACCTTAGTGAAGCCTTAATAGAAAACAATTAGTACCGCTGCCACCAATTGTAACGACTGATTTAAAACTGAACAAACTGGGTGTGCCGATAAACCATTGATATAAAAAGATTTGTTAGAAAGCTTTGACGAATTACCCGCAGGCTTCCAATTGTAATGGGGGATAAGAACCATGCTTACGTAGTATTTATTAACACAGATGTTACAGCTAGGCATATTGGAAATCAAACAAGAAAAATCTACAAATATTATTTAGCTACCAAACATTTAAAACCTCGATGACCTTAAAATATCATTTACCAATGTCATCTGACTAAAAAATAAACAATACTTCTCAAGTTCTAGCCGCCAATCGTTTATTTTTACTCAGTTTCAATTACATTTCAAGGTATTTCAAAATACCGTCAGCTGTCCATCTTCACGTTCTGTTAGCGAGTTAGCGAAGGTTTTGGTTTCACAAATTTTCCCGCGCGTTGGAGACCAGAGCAATCTATCAGTCAAGTAACCAACGGAAAATCTCCCTAGCTGCGTGGGAAATTTGCAGACTGGTGGGGTCACATTCTTTCAAGAGCTTAGCTATGCATCACAAAGAAGGTAAATTACTATTCGGTTCTTGATGCAACCGGGACCCGGGGCAGCTCATCAGCGTGATTAATGTTACCCCTGCTAATGACCTGTAGCCCCTCATTCCACCCCCTAACCCTCAGTGCCAGGCCAAACACGTATATCTTAGGGTCACACGAGGTCTGGACTAAGTGACCGGCACGCATACCATGTCTGCTGACAACTCTTATCCAGAATAATTAATTTTAATTTAATTAAGACAAACGTCAAAAAGTGTTCACACCTAAAATATTTTAAATATGTTATTACATTTAAATAATTAATCATAAATGTTTCGCTTGTATGAAAATAAAGTTAGAATTGCGGTTTCCCTTTAAAGGCTAGATGTAAAACTATTCGGTCTAGAGTTCTTGGAAATAAATTCTCGACGAAAGCTTCTCTTTGACCCAAAGTTTCATATAAGAATACGGACCAGGGTCAGAGTAACGTCACTTGCCGATCCCTCAAAACGATACAAATTTAACTTTTTGACCAACTGCAAGAAGATGTATAAATCGTAACGGCAGTTTGTATCCCGAAAGATTATTGGCATTTTATTCAAATGCTGGCGCATTTTATGCAGGAGAAAGTCGCCGTGAGCGTGCAAGGAAATACTAAATATTTTTTTTACAAATACACTTTCGCGAGACGAAGAATTTTCCTGCGTTCATGCCACTTGTTTTTTCACTTAACGGAAACGTCTAAAAGATATGATTCTAGAAGCCGCTCATAATTTGAATTCTTTTGTTAGCTTTGTAACTTTTACCACTTTAACGCCTAACATTTGGATAGTCCTAGAGTCATTTACAAAACTACTTTGCCAAATAACTAAACCAATAATTAAAAAAACGAACATCTTTCATTTGTAACACTCTAAATTATTTCATATTGAAACAAAAAGTACACTTAAACGAAAATCGGACCCCGCTGCACGTGTAACTCCGTGGTTTTAATACCGCTTAATTCGTATGACGTTACAAGATTTATGGCTGCCGACCGACCGACCAACTTTCAGCCCGTACACAATGCATACGCCGGAATTTAAATCAACGAAACATGCCGTCGCCCCATTTTTACCCATATACAACGTTGTAGGGGCTGTGTGCTAGCACCAGCACGCATCGAGCAGCCCGCGAGGCCAGTCAGCCCTCGGACCGCGCAAAGCGGGCAACACGCACAATTCTCTGCTAATGGGGTTATTGTTTACGTCTTTCCTGGAGGCCCCACGATAGTGCGACCCGCATTGTTAAAGCTAGATGTACTTTAACACACACACATAAACTATTTTCAGCATTGTTTCTTTTCATTAAAAATTAAAGGGCATGTTTAATTACTAATCTTTAATAAAATAATTAATTAACTGTTCCTGGAGTGATTCGTGTACTTGGTAAGATTAATTAAATAAAATACGGAGAATATTGTTAGATTGTATTGTTTCTATTAAGCCACTTGACTGCATTAAAACCAAATGTACTTTCAATAATGCAAGAGTCTAATTATACATAATGTACATGCAACGTACCCGATGCAGCGCACCAAACAAATGCACGACTGTCGTCTGTTTTAATACTCTGCGGACCTTGGTATATACATGTCTATTCTAGCAGCAATCGAATCGCTTGAAATCCACACTGCGATAAAACTGAACAATCATAATTATTGTATTGGTCTGTGACCATTTCACATTGAACTAAGCTTGACATCAGCTATCCACTTTATGAAATGCATTGACATCCGATGATTTACCGTCCCATCACTGGTCCGATCGCGAATTAATATTTGATTCCAAGTGAATACTAATTGGTTCGATCAACGATGAATCACGAAGTCATCCAGGCGAATGCCCGGGAGTGCTCGTTTTCCAACCCTTGTCGCGTAGCAGCGTTCACTTCCGGCTAGTTGCAGGATCACTGCTTTGCAATAATAATTGTCGTTAGACGCCTTCGGCACTCCCAAAACCTATTCTATGTTTTTTTTTGTGAAGCAAAAATCGCGGGCGACGGCGTTCCTGTAAATTGCAAGCCCTCGTATTCCTCTGCACTCAGGAAATTAAACCATAACAATTCAGCGTTTGTTACCCGGATTTCGATTTGTGCATATTTTTATTTTAACACCAGCGCCGAAAAATTTCAATCACACATGATTTTTTTTATGTACAGAATATGCAGATTAAAATTTCATTCTAAAAGGACATTTTCTATACGGTAATGACGCACTATCTGAAAATAAAGATAAATTCAAAAACATTTGCTAAATTTGAGTTGGAATCACGATTTGTTCTTGAAAAATGAACTAGTTCAGATTTCAAACTCTCGATACCCAATTAGGTGTTTGTTTCAAAACTAGTAACAAGGATAGTGAGAAAAAGACACGCAAGAATATAACAAAAGCATATTGAGTTAATAAATCTAAGAACGTATCTTTAATGTGATAAGATAAAGGATGAACGTCGTTCCAAAGATACAATTAACTGCAGTATATAATGCCTCGAGAAGCTGAGCATACAGTCGCAAAGAGTGGACGCCGAGCCAACGTAGAGCATCGAGAACAGAAGAAGAGGAAGGAAGAGACGATGACACCGTCTCTGATGTGGGCGAACTCTGGTGTGAAATAAACTCATTAAAAGACAGAAGATAAAGCAACATTGAATCAAGAAGTGGAAGAGGTTTTCTGGCTTGCGAAGTGAGAAGACTGTAAAGTAATCTCAAGACACAATTATCAGGGCGTGACAGAGGCGCATGTAGTTTTCAGCAAGTGATTAAGTCAAGTAATATCGAAGATGGCGATGCTTTATTCTTAAAGCGGTGATTACCCATTCAAATAGACATTGTTTTATGGATTTAAATGCACAAAGGAAGTCGAGTACGAGAAGTTTGTCTAGCAGACAGTAGAATTTCTTAAACAATAATTTTCGATTTCAGCCGGAGAGCACGGCACCTCCATCGGCCTGGATTTGCTCAAAATGTGGCTCCTTGTTAACTTGCTTCGGTCCTTGATCGAACGAAACTTCTGATTTCAAAGATTTTTTTTGTAGTGCCCTTGGATGATCAACAAATATCACACTAATAATGGATATTTTTTCAATCTGCCCATTTTACTAGGTGCTAGGGGTTGAAAAATATCGAGGTGCTATTCGTATGGGCTATATATTTTTTTAATCACCCAAGTCGAAAAAAATTAACTTCCAAAATGTTTGCTCGGGTTTGCGCGATATAATAAAGTCATAAGTAATCTCCAAATTCTTAACCAGGAAACATAAATGAATGTTACAAATTAATTTTAAGAGGTAACATAGTCTTTAAAATGTTACGCTGTCTCCCGCACACTAAGGGTAAAATCTGTGTAGACTTTTTTTTATTTATTCAGTCTATAGCTTCAACATCAACTTTTCCATTAGCGAACTTAAACTCTGTTGCCAAAAAATCATTTTTAATCAGAAGTTTTGAAACGGCTTGCGGATCACAAGTAACAACAGCTCGAAGAGTGTTTAGAGTAAAATTGTCAAGAGGCATTAAAAAAGAACTTCGCTCTCCATTTCCCTATAGTACACCACTGATATATATATATATATATATGCAAAAGCTATGTGTTCGCAAATTTTTTAACAGAATTATGCCATCACTCCAATGTTTGCTCTGCGAAAAAAAAAAAAAGTTAAAAGTTAGAATAAAATCCAGAAACTGGAAACCCGTATAATATTGACACAGCCGCGTATAGAAACAATCCAAATGTTGGAAACACAGATTTCACTACGGATTTACTAAAACAACTTGAAACTTTTTCTTTTTTCGCAGAATATATGTAGATGGCAAAATTTTTAAATAAACGTTGGTCGCGAAAAAGTTTCGAAAACAACCAATACTCAAAAAAATATGCTGCCACACATAAAACCAACAAAACTTTAGAGTGCGCGAAAATTATTAACGAGGATTTGAAAATAATGCGTCTTTTCTCGTGCGAGTCGAAAATGCCGGGGCTTTCTAGTTTTACTTTTAACTGTTAAAGTTTCGGTTAAGTGTAGGAATACCCACCATTTGAATTTACATGCCATAAAACAAAAACGAATTACTCACACTTCAATGAAATGCTATTTAAAAAAAAGCATCCCTTCGAACTTAATTTATTAAATTCAAAATAACTCCTCTTTAATGAAACCAGAAACGGTATAAATATTTCAACCACTAAAACCTTAGTATCTGATAAATAATGCATGCTCAGCAATTCTGGATTCTGGAAGTCTGGATGCATACATGCATCCAACGAATGCCACAAGAAAATCCTGGCGGGTTTCTGATTGTCGGCGTATCATGGCGGCAAGTACCCTCGGCCAGCACCTAGTAACCTTGCGGTGACAGCATGACCCATTCAAACATCCTTCCACTAGTGATGTGGTCAATCTAGCCTGGAATGAACATCAACCTCCTCGGTGTTCTCGACTTGCTACCTTTCAGGTACGACACCGTTGTCTTTGATGTGGTATTGTAAGCTTGATAAAACTGTTAATAAAACAGCAAGCTGCTGAGATAGTTCTACCTCTGAGATTAATTCAGTTAAAAAAGCTCCAAATACCTCACCTTAACAACGAGCAGTAAATTGATTGTTAATTGGGACTTGAGGTATGGCTATGATATTACGGGTTAATGACACAGATTTGTGATTTACAGACAAATATTTGAAGCGAAAAAGATCTGTTTTTGTATAATTCTCTATATCTACGAAATTACCTCTACGTTAGCGTGTGTAAGAAGAACACCCTAGACAGTGACCGGTTCTGTAACGGTTGGAAATGCATGGCGGTGCATGAGTGCACTTGTATAATCATTCATTTTGAAAAAAATGGCCGAATGAAATATCACTGTTTCGCACGCCCTCACTTATACTAAACGAGAATCTGAGATGATACATTAGCAATCTACAAGACATAATGAGGGCGAAGAATGTGATAATACATCACATCTTATAAGATATGGAATTATTTGCGATAGGTGGAAAAGAAAAACTTGACAAGTTAAGATTGTTGAAATGCTTGAAAGTATAGTATTTATTAAACATCCCTTCTTGCCAGTTTTCTTGCCCTTTCTGCCCGCAACCATTTCTTGCTAGATGAAAAACACATTCTCTTCAAAATAAACACTGAACTATTTTTAAGAAGGAAACAAAACACATGTTTTTTTTCATCCAACGAGTCTTTAAATCAGCAGATCAACCTAAGAACTCAAAATATTTTTTTAGGAAACCGATAAAAACAAAGTTATATTACCTCAATGTAGCAAAAACTAAAAAAAAAGCGAAACAAAAATAAAACTCGTGTAAAAGTTCTTAAAATGGCGTCGGCTAAATCCGTCGACCTTTCCCTTTCTAACACGTCTCGGTTGATTGATTTCCGCCCGGTGAAAATGACATCGGCATGATGTGATAAGGAAACAATGAAAAGGGCACGGCGAGCAGCGCGCTACGCACTACCACCCACTCATCTCTGTCAGTCACTCACATAGCATGTGTCTTATAATAAATTCTGCCAACGAATGGGTGAAACAATAGGCGTCTGTCAGCGACAGAGATTCGGAACCAAAACAAATCCATCGGACTGCATTTCAAATTCAAACATGTGTTCGAAAAATTTTGCCTTCAGTACGCCTATTTTTTTCCGATGGGGGGGGGGGGGGGGGGCTAAAAAATGATGTGATAGGTATAAAAGGCAGTTGAATGGCATTTCAAACCTTTATTTTATTGCTATGTTTAAATTACGTGAGATCTGTGAGTTAGCATTGCGTTTACTACCAATATCAAATATGCAAAACCAATGCAAAACTCTTTTGCCTGTAACAACATCCCGCCCACAAGTCAGTTTTCTTGCATCGGTAAGTTTTGTAAAAGGAAATAAAGGGCACTAAAATACGGACAGGAATACTTTCTGAAAGAAAAGCTCAAGGAAAATGCTACAACAATAAAGGAGTCCAATTTGCCGAAAATAAACCTTGATCGTTAAATAGAGGAAAATGTCTCGTCTAATTATAGAATTTTTCAGCGACCATTTGAGATTTCCAAATGCATGCCTTACCTTAACACTCATCAACTAAACAATAACGCGAGTGGCAAAATGGAAAAAATTTGTATTGAATCTTTGACACAAGTCACCAAACACCATTTCACCGAAAGCCACCATTTCAGTAGAAATAGGCAAACCAATTGAAAATCGCGCGTAAAGTCTGAACGGAGCACGCACGGCGCGTGACAAACGGGACGCAACATTTACTTTGTTCGAGGCGTCTCTCCAGTCACGTCCGCGCCTCGATCCGACGCCCGACGCGACGTTACGAGGGCGTCGGTCCTAATCCTGGCATTGGACGCGCGTCCGCGAGCCACAACCGCAATGGACCAACACATAGATTCGGAGTTAACGCATGAAATGTATGCGGTGTAGGCGGCGGTGGCGGTAACAGCGTCCGTTCCCTTGTATTTTCCATACAGAAACAGAGACGAACGGAAAAGTATTAGTGTTGTCATTGCCTAAACTAAACTTTGAATCGCGTGAGTTCAAAATAAACTTTCTCGTTTTATCTTTTTTGGATAAACGTGTCAGTGAATTGGATTCCCAAACAATGAGATCTATTTAAAACAGATGTTTCATGTGCCATTTAATTTAACATTGTGACAAGATAAGGCGCGCCACCGAAACATTCGCTTGGCAGTTTGGGCACCTCCACTCAAAATTAAACACACTTTCCTTGCCTCACAGAAATACTTTCTATGCCGCTCGTGTTGCGGCGAAACCCAAAACGTAATTAATCAAAACTATTATCAGGCTATCAACTGGCGTGATTTGAATTTCGGGCAAGGTACGCTCGTACAGTTCACGAAATCACGTCACGGACTTGCATGAGGTCGTACCAAACTGTGGTCACAGCACCACCGTGTGATGGCGCTCGCCTTGACCACCATATCCGTGAACACGACAGCCGATAGTGTTATATTATGTTGCATCTTGCGGTAGGCCAAATGGCATGTTGGCATAATCACTCCCCAGCCACCATTGTGTGTGTTGTCTGTACACATTTACCAATGCCACCGCCGACCAATGGTAAGCCATGCGAATCGGCACAGATCAATCAATATTGTAAGGCAATTGAGTTAGATGGTGGGATAGCGGGATAGCGGGAAACTACAATTGAGATCGTCTGAATATGTATATGCAGTATTAACGTGTAGCCACTGTGAGCGCAAATTGCTTTTGAGGAGTTCGTGGCCACGGTTGTGTGAGACTATAGATGTGAATTTCGTGAATTATAACCAGGTGTTCTGAATTTATTTCGTGTGAAAGTATTGTAAAGTATATTTTATCCCCTCCCGCTAAGCATGTTGAGCTCATTTCTGGTGAAATATTTCTTATCTTATCATATATATATATATATTGCACAATGTAGGTTAGCTACTTTTTGAATGCAAAATGCAAGTTCACTGTAACAAAAAAGGCGTCTTGTTAAAAGAGTGGTGCAATTGAGGCGCACTGATTTTTTAAATTAGTATACCCTATCCCAATTTAAAACTTACTCAATCGCAGCAAAAGATGCAAGATTACACGGAATTCATTAAAAAAGATCACAAGATCCACAATTTTAAATCCGCATGCGTTTTTTTTTTCAAACAAGTTAAGATACTTTCAGAGAAAAAGAATACCAACATTTACAAATCGTTCTTTTTAATCGCAAACGAATTCGCGTGGTCCGGGACTGGAACTGTGCAAACGTCCACGGCGTACTAACAAGGAAACCAATCACTCAAGAGTGGTCTGCGCGTCGCAATGTTATCAATTACAGTCAGTGCGTTCAGCGTGATAAACCACCCCAGTACGCACCCCTAGCTAGCGTTTTAATCACATAACTGGTCTAACGGTTCGCGAGCGCATTTGATTATTTTTACCACACGACCAGTTCTCAAATTAATATGTATCTGTGGACACAAATGGACGCGTTAGCCACTGCTTTGAACATGTTACCCGCGGATCGGAACGGGGAGCTACCCGTACAAGGGCGAATGAGAAAGTGTCGCATGCTCTACACTCCACCGAGAGAGGGGTGCGTGCGATATTGACATTGTTACGATGACCACGCGAGAGTTTTTAATCAAATCTTGTTTCATAACACCCGGCCGAGAGATACGAACGATTAGCATACAATATACGGCCGAAAACAGACGCTGCAAATTACGAAATAGCCCACGATGGATGTATAAATCGAGGCGAAGATATTTACAGTTGTGACAGTGGGAAATTATTATTCCATTAACGAACCGCCTGTAAATGTTGCGAATATTTTTTAAATCAAACATTTTTTTGCTGTTCTCGCGTTTGCTGGTGTCAGAATTTTGGTTCCTTTTTCCGATAAGTTTTCCACGCAAATACGTACGAATAAAATGCTTTTGTAAGCTTTCACGGAAGCTTTCTCCCAACGATCGCTACTCAAGATTATCACAAGTTAACAAACGAATTTTGAACAAGTTCTCATTGGGCAAAGTGTTCGCGTGGAGCCCCCACCCCCAGCAGGGCGGCCGGTTGAGATTGCATGCGTGAGAGCAGCGCCGCGAATCCCAAAAGTGAGCATTTTTTCTTTTTCGCGCGCGCCACGGCGATATTGAAAGCAGGGTAGGTTACTTATGCGAATAGAAGCATTACACGACTGAATGAACATCGGCTTTGGGCCTCGGCTTTGCTCCACTTTGAGTTATTATTACCATTCGGGCTGAGCGCTAGGTCTGGGGAGACCATGCCGAGGTTTCGTACCGCGCGCCAGGGCTACCCTGCCCTGCCACGCCCCCCTCCCTGGCCACCAGCACGCAGAACACCCAATGGCAAATATTTTAGCAGACGTAGTAAAAAGGCACATTCAAAAAGTAAGAGTACCATTACTTTTTATTTCCGCAATGAAAATTGCTTTGTCTGTAGGTGCAACGCACTACATAGCTGGCAACACATTATAATTAAAAACAAAAATTAGAAAACAAAAATATTTTTCAAATGCTATTAAAAAAATAAAGGTGCCTCTATCGCGAACCTGTAAGCGCGACGCTTATTTCACCCAGCGATGTTAACAAACTATCAAGCAATAACCTAATTTTCTCCGCGCAACTTCATAGCGCCGACATCTCAAACTGTGCACCAAGGTAATTAGTTATAAAACAGTAATGACTGATAGTTGTCTTTGCTGCAGCATCCAACCACGCTAGGTGGCATAATAACATCACCCCAGAAACTATAAATAATTCAGCAGACAATGATGCTAGTGGAGAGTTTCCCTTATAGTCTTTCATTAATAAAGCAATCCGAACTGCAAAGTCTAGCGGCGAGGTTGTGCGGTGTATCACATCGGTGGAGTCGGTGGCGTCGGTGGCGTCGGCATCGACCTTATTAACTCAGAGTACAGTTTTGTCGAGTACTCGTGAGTCGACGCTTGCAACCCCGTGTTTTCTCTGATGCTGCTTGACCTTATGCCACTTGAAACTGCAACTAGTGAAGTACATCTTGGCGTACACGATTGCTTTAGATAATAATTATGGAACATTTCATGACATTGCTGCTCACTCACTAGAAAATGCAGGCAAAATTACATCTACAAACGGCAAACGAGATCGCATTGCAGGCGACATCAACGACCCGACGTAACGTGGGCGTAATTTGATTTAACAACGAAAACGATTAACACCATAGAGAAACTGGTCAGAATGAGATTTAGTAATCACTGGCAAGAAACGTGATCGGGCGTGATATTGCATTCTACTCTCGGCGTGCATTTTAGATTGCACTCGATGTGCTATTTGCACTCTATGGAATATATTGGATGCTGGCACGTGTATGGCGTGTCTTAGAAGATTAATCGACAACTTTGATTGCAGTTGCAAGTGAGACGTTCGCGTATCACTTGACCTGAAACTGTCTGTCGCCACTTGTGCAATGAAAGCGTCGCCAAACTTCATTGCCGCATCTTAACCGTGTACCCCCGTTAATGATTGAGTAGGAATAATTATAAGTTCATCAAGTCATGTCGTGGGAAGTTTGTTAGCTGTGCATAGGTGTGTGTATGTGTAAGCCAACATACCGAGGTCTCCACTTGGAAATGTTACCTGTTTTACTTTTTGCGCAGTGGAAATGTGGGATGAATAACAGACCTTGCGTTGTGGAAACGTTGCGCGGGTTGTTTTGTATTATCGTGATTCATCGACATGCAATGAAAGAGATCAGCTCACCTGAAACAAAACAAAAAAATATCTTCAGATTATGATAATCACGTGAGGTTTTTGATAATATATTGGTAAAGTATAACTTGTAACGGGGAAGAGAAGCGGTGCGAAAAGTATCCTCATTTTACCTGTCGCAAGGATATCTTTAATCTTAAATCGTATTTGGTACGAAATGTTTTATAGGTTATCTTTAACTGTAAGTACTTATCTATTTTACTGTTTATGACGTATCCAAATTCACATATATTATCAAAAGGAGTAAATAACATACAATATAAAAAGCATATGGAATCTGCTTTCTTGAATTTTCTGCGCGAAAATGAAAGCAAAGCTCAGGTCTTAAATCTAAAATTACATGTTAACCAAGATCCAAATTCGGTGAAGGCTCATAGGTAGATGTTAGTTGCAGATTGCAATTACTAGTCGTTTATTTATAGCTTTAGAGCTTTAAAATGCGGGTATAGGTATGCCTGCATTTCCCAGTTTAACATACAGGAACCCACTAACTTCTATTCGATCCCGATCTAAGGTCAGAATCAAAATCCAGCTCATAGATCAAAGGTAACACGTTAAATAATAAGTGCAGAACAGATTAATAGCTGTGCGATGCTTAAGTGCGTTCTAATATATCACAATGAATTACAGGTCGGCTGCAAGTAGATAACGTGGATACATAAGTTCCGTGTGCTTGAGATTTGAAAGGCGGGTGTAATCCAGTGTGTTGGAGATAAAGTGTATATGGTCCCTGGGGAGACTCGCCAGGGTTGACCTGCTTCTTCCAGCTTCGCACCCCCCGTCCCCACCCTACCCATTGGGCAACCACCGGGCACGACCAGTGTGACCCTCTGGGTGCAACGCGTTGCCCTCGCCACTGACCAACTCTGATAGCCGGCCAACAGAATCGTTTTCCAATTCAAGCGTCGCAGAAAAATCCAATTCTCGATCTTGCGTTTTTTTGCCCATTTTTTTTTCTTTGGTCTACCAGATGAGCAACCTTAACTCTAAGGGTACACAAAGAGGTGGAAATAGCTGTGCAATGAATATATATATATATACACACACACATATTAAAGGAAGCGACATAATAACCATCCCAAATAAACAATGGCTTTCCCAATTCAATTCGATGGCGAGGCGCAGTAAATTTAATCTCGTTCACCCAATTTGGCGACTTTATTCGGTAATGATCGGTAAAGCTATATCCGGCGGCGGCTTCAGCGCGCATTAAGTGACACAGTTTTCAGGTTGCCTGAACTCGCATGCGACGAATAGTGATCATAAACCTTATCTGCAAAATGCATGCTGCACAATTTCTGTTGTTTCGATTTTCGCGGACACTTACGATACGCCGTTTGGGTGTTGATTGCAAAGGGACGTAACCTGGTTTCCGGACTCTCTTTGCCTCATTTTCATACGTATTTGGACGTAATTTTCCGTGTCGTGTTGGGAAAACGTTGTTTTTCTTTCCCTGTAGTTTGCTCTCGACTGTTTTCTAAGTTTCTAGCATAAATTGGCTAGAAAGATTGTTAAGAACATATTACTTTCAATATGCCTAGTAAATTTCATTGGTTTTCTTATAAAAAGCAAGTTTTAATCACTTTTAACATAAGCTTTAAAAACTGGCGCATGAATAAGAAAATCCGTTGAAAAACATGAGATGCTTGAGAAAAATATCGGGTAGGCACTTCAACGTTATAAAAAGTATCACCATAGAAAACAAAAATCAACGAATGTGAAATAATCTTAAACCCATTACGGCTCTTTATCAAAAGCCTGCTACTGCAGTTGGCGACGAAGGGTGTAAGTGTTTCGTAGCATGGTAAACTGTAAATGACCGTTACGCGCACTGACCATGTGGTGGTACCGCAAGGCTTAATCGCGAGTAATATGTTACTCGCTGTTCGGGGCAGGTAATGCGTCTTCTCGGGCCGCTTATCTCGCGTGCCCATCCACGCCGGATGCTACCGAGCGTGATTTAACTGTAAGCCACGTGGATAGAGACTTGGACACAAACATTTCACATAAATAATCATTCCTGGGCTCCGATTTAAGCGCCTAATCCTAGTTTTGATTGCCGTTTGTTGCGGGATCCACATGACAATTTAATATCGTACAGATTTCGTGTAATAATAAATAAATTATGACAAAAATAAAACGAATATGTTATGTTTTACCGACCATGTCACTTAATTTATAAACGAGACAATTAGAGGTTGACAATTACAATTCAGAATGTAATGCATTGTACTCTGGCAGCCATTAAATTGGGTGTAGAACACAAAATTATGTGAGATACGTTTCCCAACTCAATTATTGTTCATAAATATACTTGTTCGATTGCAGAAAGTCCTTGTGGCTAGTCCATTCTTTGGTATGAGCCCATTTCCTCTCTGGCTATTTCTGGTAAAAGAATGACTCTCGGAGTCTTGAGTGCTCGAGCCATTTCTTGTCACCGGCAGAAAACAAAGCTTCGATATTTTGTAAGGAAAATGGCGAGCCTTTGCCCCACAAAAGCTGACTCGACTGTTCACTTCCAGGACCGAGGCTTCTTAGTCTTGGGTTGGAAACCAGCACGTATAAGATGCAACTAGCAACTCGAAAAAAGCGTACACGCTCATAAAACTTATAGCAAAACAGCTTTTCTTATCAACTTTTTTTCTTGTATTAAACTTATTTTTACAGTTCACCATGGCATACTTTTTTATTTCTGTTTCCAAAGCGACTTTTCGGAACGATGCAGTTCGGGGCCCATGTTTTTACGACAAAAGACTGTAATACTTATTGGTAGACGTTTCAGGGGTGTGGTTTACTAATAAAACTCGGGATATGCGAGGCCGCACGCGGACATTCAATACGCATGCTGCCCTTTTTTGGACAATAAAGGTCCCGTGGCAGTTTTCTTTCACTTACCAAATGGAATAAATTCGATTCCAAGAAAGGCTACCCAAAATATATCGTCCCACTTGAGCGACGCAATATTGTTGTCGGGTTTAGCGAACCACCCCTAAAATAGAAAAAAACGCGTGTTTTCCCATCATTAACCCCCCCGCCAAATCAAAAAAGCTGCACATTGCTATTCACAACAAGATCCCTTTTTCCAAATTACGACACGACATAAACTTGATAAAAATATTATTATTTTAAATGTCATGCCATTAAAATAAACCCAACCCTAACCCTGTACACCCCCTCCTAATTATTCTCCAGAGCCTAGTCTCTATTATAATAATCTCGCCGGATGGGTTCAGTCATAATGCCGCAGCCAGTATAATGCTTGATTATGCATAGAAGGCTACTAATGGGGTGTAATGTAACTATGTGTGACGTATGACGGTATTATCGTCATCCACAGAACTCGCAATGAGGCTCCTTACCCGCTTGATTTACGAGTCATCGTGAAAACAGTACCAACGCAACAAACGCACCAACGTGGTGCACGTACCAGTGCCACCAACACATCACATGCACTTTACGATATATATATAGTACCACCATATTTGGAAATTTTGTTATTCTATGTTAATATCAAATTTTAACAAACATGCAACACTGGTGCTGTTTTCCAAGAACGGAATAAATTAATAAAATTATGAGTGTCACAACACAAGTACGAGCATTGAAAAGCATTCCCGTAATAGGTACTAATAATGAATAAACATAATGTTTTAAATTTATTCAGCACTCATGTTACGAAATTTGCATTAGTAATAAGATGAACATGACAGCAAGTTCGTACGTCATACCTGTGTATGTGATTTCTATATATTTTGCATACGGGACAACGAATGCAAAATGTTATTTGTTGGAAATTCGTGGAAGTGCCGGGTTTTTTGTTCTGCGGGCAGCGTTCAGGAGCTGCTAGTAGATATCGTTGGTTTAAGGCTGAGTTAACCTAAGTTAACACGGGTTGGTCATTCAATAAGATCTCAGCACAACTTTCTACGCTTTAACCGAAGAGCTGTCACAATGAAAATATTTTTAATACAAAGTGGAGGTGCCGTGTTTGCTCTGAGGGCTGCGTTCAGGGGCAAGAGGTAAAGATCTCCGACGCAAGGTCCAGCAAGGCATAATGTACACTTTAATTTGAGCGCAGCACATTTATCTTTGCCGAAACAAAGAGTTGACAAGACGACAGTGTTTATTATCAGGTAGATTTGCCGCGCTTGCTCTGCGGGCTGCGTTCAGGAGTAAGCATTCTTAGACTATGGTTTTTAGACTCTTCTATTCGTTATTTAATCTTAGCGCTAGTTTTTTTTAGCGCTGGGTAAAGAGACTGCTTTAACCCATGATAAAGTAACAGGTACAAGTTATGAAACGTTGGGAAATTTACTTGTTCTTTACTTAGCATTCGAAAACCCCGACTTTTTTGACACCCGGCAAAACCTGTATTCGTTGAAAAATTTCAGTATTCTGATAATCCCGCGATCTCAATATTAGTTGAAATAAATAAATATATGGAAACTGCTGAATATTATCTATGTGTAAACCACTTCCTATGTGAAACAACTGAAAACGTATCAGACATTAGTGACACCTACAAAAACGAGCCTTCAACCGGAATTCTTCCTCTAGCACGTTTCGCTCAAAATTCCCCGTCGCCTTGCGCCTGGCAGCGTCGTCTGACGTCACCTCGACACACCGAGCACATCACGTGCTTTTAATTACCGCTACAAGAAATTACACAGCGAGACTGTACGACAAAAAGTTCCAACATCTTAATTAAAGTGAAACAGCTAGCATCGCACTGTACATGGCGTTGGCATTTGACACGTTTTACCCGTCTAACATCTAAGATTCGGAAAATTGTACGGAAAAACTATAATTATTCGCAAGATTTGTTTTATTAGAAGCAGTTAAGTGATTAATAAATGTGGGTTTTCAGTAATTTCTGCCAATCCGTGGGTTTGTGAAACGATATAAAAAAAAAAAAAATTTTATGTTGGATATTGTTTCATTGGATTGTGAATTTCCTCCACTTATTACGAGCTATTTAATAGTAGTTCAGATTTTATTGAAATACAACACCAAATTATCAAAATTCATTAACCAATACTATGAGTGGTGTGATGATTGTTATGATTATCACGGTGAAATTCTGTGCAACAAACTTAAAATCAAGGAGCCATCAAATAAGGGTGATTCCAATTCAAGCGCGAAATTTTGGGTTGATCAACGTATTTCTTTGATGCATTCCAGCAAGTACCTCACCCTACACCTTTGTGTATAAAATTTGATAAGGTTTAGATACATTTTTTCTATCAGAAAGTATGTATTTAAGAAACTACGACACGTAGGCGCAGTTGAGAGGGAAAAGCAACGATCTTTCGTAAGACTATGATATATTCCAACGATTTGTAAATAAATAGTTCTCTCTCGGGGCGAAAATTGCTGTAACATCATTACTAGCGTAGCACCAGATCATACATTTCCATGGTGACACCAATAAATTACGCGCAAGTGTATTTTGAATAAGAAGATTGCCATGCGTTACGGCGCCCGGCAGACACTCATGCCCTTACAGAGAAGTAGCCGAGAAGGGAAGGTGTCATCTTTTCACAAAATATACTGGTCTCTATGTAGCCAACACGCCCGTAATAAACCCTGGTTAAGTACGCGGGTAGGTATATCATGCTAGGAGTAATGTACATAAATCCTTATTTCTGCTCTCCTCGCATCTTGACCCTGTTTCTCATACAGAATGGGTTCACCAGACTCCAATGATGTTTTAATAAAAATGTGAAGAGCAGCTTCCCCATTTTTATTGAGTACAAACTACATTGAGAAAAGAGATTCATTTTATTTCTGCAGTGAAATAAAATAGCGCGGCTTCTTTGAAAACGTCTCAACTTTGTGAGAATCTGGTATACTTCTGGCATCTTTCACCGTAATGTAAAAAGTTATCAAACAGAAAAAAAATGTTTTGCCTAAAGCTTCGTGTAGGTTATGAAAATTTCAGCGTTGATTTTGGTTAATTCCATCTTCTGGGTCTGGATGATCGGATAAACCATTTATAATCTCCGATTATAACGACCGAAAACTGCACCTTAATTTAAGATATCCACGTTTTGATAAAGTTTCTGCAAGTCCGCTTATCCGTGGGTGTTCGAAATAGATAGCCTACTACGCGACGCCGGTTCGACGAGGTAAGGAATACCGGCGCCGGCGTCGGTGTTGTCGGGACGGGGGACCGCGCGACGCCGCAGGGAACCGGCGATCGGACGTCGAACGAACAGGTGCGGCGATTCTTGATAAGGGGTCGCGTTGCTCCAATTAGCAACGCGACGACGACGCCATCGCTTGGAAGCTGAACCTAAGCCAAATCCCTTGCCTGAACATATAACCGATGCCGATGGGAACACGTCGTGCTTTGTGCCTAGCCGCTTTTCGCTGTCATTACTGTGAGATATAAGACTCCTGACAGGTAAAGCATCGGCGGGCAAAGTATGCCGGATCGTATTTCACACAGGTGACAAGGTTTTGGAAGGTAATTGGACAATAGTTGGACCATACGCACTTGACCTGTGTTTGAAAGCTGATTCATTAGGCATTTGCAGGCGTTAGTTTACCAGAAATCCGTAGCAACTTCCGCTTGGCTGGAAAGATTTCGAGTAAGAAATATAACGATCTGGCTATAAGTTTTAATATTATTCCTTTGAAAAAAAAACGGTTTTAATAAAAATTTCGAATGCTCGTTCATTCATCGACTGAACAACGCCCTTTTGTTTGAAATACACTTGCGTCGTTTGATGTTTTGAATTCAGATCAAAGCAAATTTGTAATTTTGGCAAGTCGGTCACTTGAAATTGGCTACTGCGTAACCTTCTCTGTCGAATAAATTTAAAAGGAAGTCTGTTATTTTTTTTGTAAACTAATTTAAGGTTATTGCACTCTTAGATTATGAAATAGCAGTTTTACAAAACATGATGCAAGTGCTTCGTACATTAATTAGTAGATAGCTAAAGCGTCGTCCAAATAATTGGAAATTTCAAAGTCCTCATTACTGAATGACGAAAACGTTACGGGTGGATCTTATCAAGAATTCAATTAAAGTTTATTTCGAGACTTAAATGGATGCTCTTTTAACTATCCCGTTACCCGTGTGAGATATTCATCCACGCTAGGTTGGGGCCAGCAATCATTCTTGACTCCTACCGCATTGCTCAACGACTTAGCCGCCTCGCAATAAAAAGTCCCTGGTTCGATTCCGCTGATTAGCATCTTAACTCTTGAGTGCACGCTGACGTTATTTGAAATTCCCGTTTTAAGCGTATGTAAAATGCATCCGTACCCTACAAAAAAAAAACATCATCTAGTTCATCTCAAGTGTGTTCATCAGAATGATTAGTCTTCCAGGTATTTCAGGTTTCTTTTACTCAGGAATTTCAATTTACCTGAAATAGTGGTAATAAGCTATCTGATAATGTACACCTTAAGACCACAAAATTGAGATAGATGAGTTTCAAGCTTGCTCACAGAAGTTGGATAAGTGTTAATAGTAAGTTTGCAAGACTGTAGATCCTTGGTAAGGACTCAGGGGTCAAACAATAGATGAACAAGACGCGTACACAGAAACCTACATAGAAGTGTATATTACCATTGTTCTAAGAGATGTAAACAACTGAGTGAAGTAAAATAAGCCTGGGCGCTGATTAATGTACCACCCTGTAATATACACAGGCGCACTTCCTATTGCGTAACTTCCGGGGGGTGAAACATTCCTCTAGGGAAGAAGATATGAGGAACCGTTGCGAGAATTAGGCTAGAATATGGTGTGGCCTCCCGTGAGATTAGTGCACACAAGATTTGAAAGCTCATTGTACCATTGTGGCAAACCATTGTTGTGACATTCGCGTGGGTTGAGAATTGAGATGTCTGTAGAATAATGCGTTTCCATAATTCTTGATATAAACGCGATAATCTCCGTTCAGCTAGAGAACACAATTTACCGGTAGAGGCTCCACCGGTCGTTTTGGGGTGACAAGCGAGCTGTCAGTTTTAAAAAACACTACTTATAATCTCCGCTGTTGTCCGCCATTTTCCCTTTACTCTTAAGTTGTAGTTGAGCCAATATGTATTTTTTAGCTGTTATAAGAATTTTTCATCATAACGTAACAATTATTTTGTGGGATGGTGCCACTTAAGTCATAACTGAAATTGCATTCATGAGTTGGTAGCAATGTTGGGGGCAATCCTTGGGCTGGTTATTTCTCTCGCGGGCCAAACCGCAATGAGATTTGACGTATTAGCTTTGACAAGAAAGAGGGATTAGTCTTACAGCTATTAGAACATCACATACAAATTAAAAATTTGCTAAACGTTGCTAAACACATACTTTTTCTCCAGATATATATTTTATTTATTTCTTGCACATACTCTAATAATTAAATAGCATAGGTATAGAAGCTACAAATACATCACCAATGAGTGCAATTCGTGTATTTCTAATTCTACTATATAAGTTTTTTTTTAAATGATAAATGATGCAACAATTTATAATGCCATGGAAAATCAATAAAGTCTCAAGATTCGTTCTTAGTTATGTTTGACCTATTTTATACGACTCATGATTGAGGTGGTTTGTTCAAAAGTATCTGCTTCTGCAATCTCCCCACAATCGTAAACTGTTGGTTTCTTGATTTATTTCTGGATATACCTACAGACGTAAAAAGGATTAATGCGTCTAGTCCGAGTCACCTTAATATCTCTTTGCTAACGAGTTTTCGATGAAGCCAAAGTGTCGGGTATGTAGAAGTGAGTCGCGGTGCACTTTTCGTTGCACCTTTGCTCTAGCCACTTTATGAGCCACTTGCACGGTGACTTAGGTGCTATAAACTTGTACCAGAATCAAAGCGCCGTCGACGATCACAGCGATTGTTCCTAATTGAGATTTGTACGTGTGCAAGATTGCTGTTCGTTTCGAGGTGAACATAAAAGGAGTTGAAATACGAGTTGGCTGATTCGCATTGTAATAGTACAAAACTTGCATGCTGAACACTATTTAAAGCAATCATTTCTACACAGATTACCTATGACTTTTGAATTTCAGGTTTTTAAATTTAAAGATACTTTTCTATCATAGCATAATGTGAAGAAAACACTCATTTGTAGATTTATGAAAAAATAGAAGTAATAGCTTCGAAAAATATTTGGTGGCTTTTTTATGCTTTACGCATAGTGTAGTCACAAGCGTCAGTTACCGTCGTTACCGTTCTTGGTGTTGCGGTGAAGACTTTCCCATTTTGAATGAGGAAATTGATATGCACACAAAGGTTTTGCAAAAATAAATGCAATCGAGTACCTATTCATTCGTAAGTTTTCCTCAAAAAGGACATGTATGACCTAAGTTAATCGCTCGTTCAACCTAGCAATGGCATGAGCTTGGCATCGTCGGCTTTCAATTGAAATTTGAAAATCGACGCCGCCATGATTGCCAAATAATATGCTGATCCGAGTTTGGAGTTGTTGTTCCACCTTTGGAATAGTGTGGCAAGAGCCAAAGTGTTGACTTTAGGTGCGGGAGAAGGGGAGAAGGAAGTTGAAATCGAGTTAACGGAATGGAACAAACCACTGACCACATTGTTCTTCAGAGGGACGGGGCGAGGAAGGCTTGCAAGAAGTTGACCAGAGTCCACAGAGACCAGGCCAAACAATCCCTACCTCAAATCCTGTCGATCAATAACACGGTACAGATCTGTGGTCCCGCCAAGATAATAATATTAATTTTCTTGCTTTATCTCATTTCATGTTTGCAATGAAACATTATGTGTTAATGTTATGATAAGTATGAATGGAGCCATGTTTAACCACCTCCCTTTTATTATTAAAGCAAGATACAATGACAAAAATGTTGATAGGGTGCTAAACCAATGTTTAATGTTGCATTGTTTCTTCTCTGCAAACTTTTGTTACAAAGAAGATTTTTAATGTATGTAAAATTACTTTATATATATGTATGATATAAAATGACTTTAATTATTTTAATGATTTTCAGTATATGTAAAATGTTTTTATGTATGTAAAATGACTTTCCAATGTTATACATGTATGTATGTATGTAACCAACCCTGGAATAAAATATATATCATTATTATTATTATTATGTCTGTGTTCCGTGGTTAAGGTGGTGACCACGTCCAATATGGTCGATATTCAGTGCCTTACAATGGGTGAGAGCTTGATTAAATTATCGCCCGGTTTAAACACGATCACACGCACATTTCGTTTGATAAGAGGTGGGAAATGGTACAGTCACTAATGGCTTGCTCTTTGACAACGACGCTTTGAAACTCATATGAATTGGTGTAGGGTACAACAGACACTTCCTAAGTAGGAAAATGATGAAATAGTACGAAATATTACCTCTTTCCTGTGTACAACAGAAACAAGAAATATTTCGATGAGCAAAATTCTTTGCGGGTAAGTTGGAAACTATCTGGATAGTACATTAACCTTTTGAAACTTGTCTTCCTCACCTACCAAGAGTAATATAGAGTAGCTTAGTTAGCCAGTTGAGTTCGCATAGTTCATGTACCATCGCTTATTAGCAGTTACCTAGGAGAAGATTGTTTTACATTCGTTGCAACTCATCGACGGAGTAAGTTAAATTGCATTTTTCAAGTGCTTTAATTAACCAACCGCAATGTTAAAAAATGTACTAGCATTGAGTGTATGGGTAACTACATCCAATATGTCAAATTTACATTGTGTATTAGCAATTATTACGGGGTCTGTGACACCCAAAATGCTCCACCGTTTCATCCGAACGATGCAACGCCGTTGTCATACATAACGTAGCAATGCAAACATTTCTCTTCGTGTCGTATCATTTCTCTGGTCTAACAATAAGAAGCTGGAGAGACTCCGAATGTATCCTAAACATTTCAGTACACAAGGCGTTCTAGAAATACCATTGAGGCTAATGCACTGCATCTTATAGCGTGCGGCAATGATGCATTATTAAATGACAAATAGTAAAACAAGCGATGTACTGGATGTACTACATCCTTGCAACAGTATCATCTTTTTTTCAAGTGAATGTAATTGTCATGGATGCTTTTAGATTCGGATAAGAGCTCAGAAATTCGTTTTTAAATAACTTGGAATCCGTTTTTATTTGGCAAGATGCTATTTTTTTACTGCGGAAATAAACTTTTATTTGAGAATTTTCGTAAGACCTAGCACTTTTGAAATAACAGCAAACAGCGCATTCCTTATTGCTCCACTTTCTATAGTTTTACAATTGATTATTTACATGATGTGATAAAGACAATAAAGTTGTTCACTTCAATATCCTTTCATACCATAAAAAAAAATCAGTGTCGTGTAAAATTTGGCGTGGCATGTGCGCGCGAAACACTGCACAATTGTTTATACCATTGAACGATTTTTCCCAAATGCTGAGCAGATCGATTGAAAAACAATTCCTAATTAGCCTCTATTATTATTTTCCCCGTATTTTTACAAACGTGCAGGAAAACAAAATTTGTAATGCATTGAGGCCGCGTATATAACCAGAGGCTTGAACTCTATCCATTGACGATTTAATGGATGAATAGAAAGAAAACATCCATATATATTATTTATATCATGATTCCGATTGAAAACAAATAAGCCGAAAGCCCGGCTATCGAAACAAACGTGAATTTCGTTTAAAAGAAAAAAAAAGGGTTAAATAAACACCGATAACTGTCTGGTTGCATAATTATGTAATAATTGCAAGCAAATCAGTTCTGTGGCATGGTTTTATCTAAAATTAGACTTATACATGCACGTCCATACATAGAAGCTCATACATATGTATCGTCCCCATTCTCGGGAAATTGCAGCATGCTCTCCGAGAAGCGTGGACCCTACAGCATCCTGGGATGCATTATTTATCCTTTCATCTTGCCGTCAAGACGCGATCACGAGACATCTCCCTATGTTCGTCGCTGGCCGGTCACATAGGGCACGCGACCAGAATATTCGATACCTCGCTCGCCGTAACAACGGTGTCTTGTGGTGTGGTCGGCAACGTCGACAGACTTTTTGACATTAAAGGTTAGGGAGCGGCTTACTGGAACGCACGTCAATGAGCCGATCTGTGTTGAAAGACGGCGGCGGCGACTTTGGAATTTCACGGCAAGAATTACTTATTTCAGAAGCACTCTATTTCTTAAAAAACGCGGGATATTGCGCATGCTTGATACAACTTGATACAGGCGTGCTTTTCTCATACATGTGTGCCAACTTGCGAGGCTAGAACTGCAGTTGCGAAACTAAAAGCTTTTCATCGCGTAAATGGAAAAGAAAATAACCTTCCCGATTTTAATTTTTTAAGAAGAACGACACATTGTTTAACAGAACAAATCGCTGGCTTATTCCTAAGATAACTGCGTGCTAGCTTTCGATGGTGTGTTATTACAGTTTCGAAGTGCCATGTATTTTTGGCTTTTCAAGTACAAACAACCAGCAAAGACGTGGAAAATTATTTCACGTCTGAAAACCGAGCCGTCTCCGTGCAGTGAGCACACGTCCTAACTACATTTCTCATTATAATTCTGTTTCGTCTAACAAAGCCCTAGAATAGATACAGGGCTGTCATCCGGCGCTGCTTAGGTGGAATAAACGCCCCGGCGCCCGAGCCCGACGCCCGAGACGCCCGACTATGACGTGCGCCAAGCTACGGAGTGGCTCACTTTCGGTTCTGCGAGTTTCGCATTGAAAATCGGACGGCTCGGATAGCGCTAGAGTTTGGGCGAACTAGTTCGTCTTTTGGGATGGCACATCTCTCCAAGAGAGACGAGTAGCTCACAGTTTCCTACCAAGCTTCGACTGACAGTAAATGTCTAACTATTACCATGGGCCAGGGCGGGAGACACGCTAGAGATAGATTCTCGCGCATAATACAACACTTCCTTCCATCACTTTATTCGCGTCTGCCACCTACAATACCTTATTATATTTAAGTCACAGAACACAAGAAACTCGCATATAAATCAAGCAACACAAACAGATAAAAAGGAAGTCATTGTTTTTAAAGTAGGTGGATAGCGCTTTAAGCCAGCGATATGCAATAAAACCATGTGACTTATTTTGATTGTACTGGCAGCGAGCGAACAGAGGCGGGTTTGTTTCGCAATTGAGTTTATTGACGGCAGAAAGGATACGCACAGGTGCTTTAGTATGCTGTACAAATGTCTAGAGACCGAAAACGTCGCCGTTCTTTCCTTTTGAATGGTCTGAAGAGGTGGGACTGCCGCGCGAAGATGGTTCGGGTTATCTCATTTCCTCTAAAAGTCTACACACCCTATCCACACTCGAGAAAATTGACACGTATTTATTTTTAAATTTCCATCGGCAGCATAAAAAATGTCAGCTGTATTGTATAGTAAAAAAAAAAACGTGATAATCATGTAGTGAATTTTGGAGGCATTTGTATCTCTATAAAAATGAAGATCATTCCGTAGCCCACCGCCACCCCTCTGGATCTTGGAATAAATATCTCATTCCATTGTGGAAGAAAAACAAGCTCGGTTCCCTCCAGGGAGTGTGAATAGGTAATGTTCTGCATGAAGCGTTGGCGTTGGCCTGGTGCTTTAGGGCACTGGCCTTGGTGTGGCATGACGAGGGTGTACTTTCGTCCCCCGGGGAAAAAGGCTCATCTTCAAGACGATTGCCTGGAAAAGCTCGCCCTTCCCGAAGCCAGCCAGCTAATACATTACACATCCACATGAGGCCATTTCCTTGCATCGGCGGCAGCTGCCTCTCTTGTGACATCCGGCAAAGAGAAAGGCGGATTATTATTACTATTTCATTCGTTTCGAACGCGCTCGTCTGGCTTGTCAGGATAAATATTCTTCACGCAGGTTAATAGTTTTATTTCGGCTACTGGATTTCACTTTCGTATTTATTGAGAGATGTAAGCACTGCGATGGACCATTTACATGCACTCAATTTACATGTAAAGCGAGCCTCATAAGTTGCATCATTTAACATTTCCTTAAAAAAAATTTATATTTAAATGAAAAGGGAGAAAAGACTTATTATGAGATCAACTTTGAAACTAGAGTGACTGGGACACAGGATGACAGATCAAGAAAAGATTGGCAGATGACAATAAGAAAATATAATAAATAAAAAACAAACATATAAATATAAATACAAAGTAACGAAGATAAAATATCAAGGCGTTGTCCTGGTAGTTGCCTGAAGCATGTTTAATTTCATCTTGTGCAATCTTGAGACTCGTATAAAAATCTTCCCCTAGTCTCAAGAAATATCAGGTGTTTTACTGGGCCCGAAATTCATATTGCGTTGTTCCACTTTACGGTTAAGTTATCATCGAAGCGAATAAGATTTACATAAGACGCAGTTTAATTACTTTTGGGTATTATTTAAACTTCAATAGAGCTGCAAGACGAGGGGTTGGTATAAAATCAAGGCACCAGAAATGCTTGGTGGAGCTCAACACTGAATCTCATAATCTCTTAATTGGAAAACCATTAAAAATTTTCTAATTTTGTCACAAGATGTGTGCCTAATGATCAGGGAATTTAGGCCCATTGAGTGGGGTTGGTGTGAGGTCAATTGAGACTCAAATATTTACGATGATTCTTACATACGATAGCTACGCTTTAATTTTAATGAAAAGCTTGAAAAATGACTTCAATTTTCAACATTTCCTTCATAAGGATGCGGAGAGGAATACTTAAAAAAATCTTTAAGAACCCTAGACTTTTAGGCATCAAAGATATTGAGCAGATGTGTTAAGATGTTCTGTCCAAATGTGGTGAACGAGAAATCTAACCTTCAGCTATGGAAGTTTCTAGCCTGAAAAGTGTTTTCGCATAATTTTATATTCCTACATAAACGTGCACACCAAAGCTTAACGTATCAACTTGATTCAAAAACTGATAGGCTATAAAATTTCAGCAAAATTGCCGCTTTTCTTCGAGTTGGTGTTTATTCGAAAATCAGGCTTCGGATAACGAAGTGAGTTTAGGTCAAAGGTTACCAACGAAAACAAAGTAAACAGGCACGAAATATAATAATCAGGTCACAAATGTAAAACGCATGGCGAGCTCGCAACACACTTCATGTTACAGACGTGTTTGCTGCAATGTGCAATGCATCACTAATATAGAGGTGGAGGTATAGAATTACTTCAAATTCCTTTAGACAGGCACATACTTGGCTTGAGTTATTCAGGCATAGTTTATCGCGTATCGAAATGCATGTTGCACTCCAAGTTATCATAATTGCATAAAGTGAGTATTAATTGAAATATAACCACGTCATAAATGAAGGAACACAAAATATGAATTTGATTACGATTTTATAAATTGGAGCAGCTGAAAAGTACAGGTAATTAATAAAATAGTTCGCTGTCGGTGAGCGTTTTCTGATTGAAATGCGCTTTCCACAGAATGTATTAAATGCACTCAACTAATTTATTCCATCTGACAAAATTCATATAAAAAACTATGAATTCATAAAATGTATAATATGAAAGGAATCATTACTAATACAAAATGGCAGGCAAAGAGAAAAACAACAGAAAAACCACCCTTATCTTGTTAACTGTAATGTAGTACTGTTCGTTATTTATGCCAGTCAAACAGTTCGCGAAATCGCAATCGTGCATCTTCTATCTTGAACAAAATGGCAACATTTTTCGGAGAGACAGCATAAATTTCATCGTCAGCTCCGGCTTAATTATTATTCTTGAGATTTAGCAATTTCAACCCCGCGTGCTCAATGATACCGATTTGAACTCACAAGAGAGACTAAATTTTCACTGCTTTTGCGTTTAGGCTTTTGTTCTCAAGTCCCGATAACGAAATAATATACTGCTATTAATTTAAACGTTTTACGAGCCCCGTTGGCCCAGCAACCCACCCCCAAAAAGCGGCCCACAAAGGATTCACTCCCTTTAGAGAGACTGAAAACTGGCCGATGCCGACTGGCCCCCGAAACTTCCTTCCGAAACTGAGGCGAATACTTCCACAGCACGCGATACAAGCATTCTCTAATCTACTTCCTATTGTGAATGGAAAACTGTGAGCCAGGAAAATATCACTGTTTATTTACAGTTTCCGCAAGGTGTTCAACTTTGGTTGTGAACGCCGTGGCAAAGATATTTGTCTACACGTCAATCGCCAGTTGAAAAACAAGTTAAAAAAAAGGAAACCACGTTTAATTGAAGACACCTTTCAGAAAAATATGCGGTTTTGTTGCGTGGCATTAACGAAACCGAAACACATTTTCTATTACGATTTCTCAAAATATTACCCTCGTTTATTCTGAAACGCCTTGTTTGAGAGCGCTTGCCTTTAGTAAAAACTCGCAGCGATTTCGTATTCAAGGAGTGAAAGCTAGGACAAGATTATTTCCATTAAAAAAAATCTCCCCACAGATTGTAAAAAAAAAAATCTATACAGCCATAATTTCTTTCCTCATTTCGCGATCGCAAACACATCCGTGCCCCGTCTAATTCGTTTACAGTGCAGAAAGGGGCCGATAAAACAAAACGTTACATTAGCATGGCTTTTCATTTACCCCCGGTCTACAACGCTTTTCCCGAGCTTTCCAATTACAAGCCACGAGCCGGGCGTTTAATATTATCGGCTCTTCGCACGGAAGAACACCACACACTTAAACGGCACCCAACTTCAATACCTACCACCAGGGGTTTCTTTTTACTATGTCCTGGGCATGTGTTCTTCGCGACATCGACTTTAATTGCTTTTTTAATTTTCTTTTTTAAATAATTTACGCTAAAAGGGTTAGAAGTGTAACATGTTTTCTCGTTCCCGCGTGTTTCCCAAAATATTTAAGCACATGCCTGATGCTTATTTAGAACGTTGGCAGACACGAAAACTTGCGGAACGCGGATAATATAAATCCTAGCATTGTTTAGCTTATAAACTAAAGTAGAATGGTACAGCAAACATTCCAGATTAGAGTACAGGATAGGACGGGATAGGACGGTTGACACGGTAGGGAATTGCAGTAGGCATGGCACATAGCAAAGTAGAAACGGGAAGAATTAGTAAGCACAACAACATGCTTCATTTGTTGGCTACGCAGTAACTTGTTGAGGCTACAGCATTGCAGTCGGATTAGAGTCGGCTTTCTGATACGTGATACACACAACTCTACCCACAGTCGAGCCACGAAGGGTTGTAGTTCTTGGATCGTATATTGATCCCAGGATTTAATTTAGTAAAATAAATATTTTTTCGTTTCTACAATAAAACCACAGAGACTTTAAATCTTTACACCATAAAATCTATCCGTGAACTGAGAGCTATAGCCACTATATACGTGAATTTTGTTGTTACACAGGGCAAGCAATGGTAGTACTGGTAGTACCTACACAACGCCATAACTTACCTGGTCTCCTGCAAATGGAACTGAATTGCTCCCTTCTGCAACCTGTCTACCTTACTTTATAGCTTGGGCATTTTCCAACCCTGACACCTTTCGCTGTCTGGCGATTACGTATTTCGACATCGCTTCCCAAAGTTCCGCATCTGAGCCAATTCAAGCTTTGATTGATCTAATCACAGTTATCGCACATTCCATTGGCAGAATTACTTTTGAAAGCTGCGCAAACGTGACTCGAATGGAAACGTGACAAAAGCACGCACGCACGCTCGCACGCACCGAGTCGTCGTCGAGTTCGGTCTCGAGTAATGCGAAGAAGAAACTACAAAACGTCTGCCGCCGAGTTGCACTAAACATTACCACCTTGGAGGGAAAAGAAAATGGCATCAGTTCTTTTTCTTTTACCAAATTTATACTAGCATCTAACAAAAGTTATTTAACCAATTTATTGCCACATTTTCACCCGATTAAGTAGCCATATAACGTCTCAGCATTGCCCTGTTATTTGCGGGTTTGCCATTAAGATTTCCCATCTATAGCTCAGAGGTTGCGCGACAGAATGAGCCAATGAATTGTACGCGTTTGCGTGGAAATAAACTCTAAACAGACACCCAACTTAAATCGATCGGAGTGTAACGCCAAGTTTTGCTTCCATTAGGCTGGGCAACATTTCAAAACGGTCTTTACGAGTTGCGGATTTACGAGGATCTTAGCTCCGAGTAGCGTAGGTATACGTAACCAATCGGCAGCGAGCTAGAATCGGAAGAAAGAACCATTGTGGCTATAAAAAAAAAGCATCCCGAGCGTTGACTTCGAAACATGGTCACTCGGGGCGACGGAGGGTAAAGCCCCAGGCCCCCCAGGGGTCAGCCGTTTGTGAATCATCTACTTCATTCAATTACTCAAGATTGCTTATAAGGGAAGAAAGAAAACAATTATTTTCAAGGAGGAAACAAAAATCGAAAAGGAGGTAAAGATTGACTTTTTATTTGCTGATGTTTTTTAGGATTTCTAGTAGAACTGTTATTCGCCTAATCCATAGAATACACTTGCGACCTAGAATTTAACTGCCAATTGGTTTTGATTGGATCATACTTAAGCGAAACCAACCCACTGAATAAAGACTATTTTTACGATCAATTCGACTATTATCCGAAAGAAAGATTAAACCATATAAGACGGCCTCATTTAATAATCCATGAAATTGTGCTTTCACATTGTTATGGGCTGAATAAGAAAAAACCATCGAAAATCGTACATCCAAAAGTTTTTAAACGACAAGTTCCCCGGCATTCGAAGCAATAAAGCAAGTGTTTAAGTTGGATAACGACTTTAACACGCTCGTCATTTTCTTCGTGCATCCCAACAGCACGACTCCCACGTTTGTGTGAAAACGTCGCCCGAGGCTCGCTGAAGCAGTTAGTCGGAAGTTTGGTATCACCAAGTCATTGACAATAAATTACTTCGACGGGCCTTTCTCTCTCACTCTTAGCGTCCCCAACTTTCCATTCTTCGCCGCCGCAGCGTACCGCCCGCCCGGATCACAAGTCATTTCACACGACTCGAGTCTGTTCCTTCCGACGCTTGTAACACTATTAGCACACTTCCATAAACAACCCCGGTGCACCCCTCCCATCCCACCCCTAAACTTGCCTGTAATACTAGCTCGTGATAATATAGCAAGAGATCAACAGCCATGAGTTGATGTCAAAGAACAATCAACTTCACGAGTTTGATCCCCAGTACTATATACCAGTCTTTATTCAGGCAGTTTAATGAGGTTTACTTAGTTCCTTTGAAATATTGTAATAACAGTATAAGCACACCATGGCTGTTAATCTGAGAGTCGAAAACAGGCTGGTTAACGGCATTCGAACTCTGCCTAAAAATGACACCAAGCGCCACCAAATGACCGCAAGGTTACATGGTATCGGACAAGGTGAAAACTCGATTGGAACGAAAGCGAATACAAACATCAAAATTGCAAATTTTTTCCATACCTCTCCCGTGCCAAATGTGGCGTAAAGCGTTTTGAAGTTTACTCGTGGTGTTCGCGGTGGTGGCGGCGGCGGCGAGGAAGTATTTTATCAAGCAACAAGAACGACCCGCCGTGGTGCTTACGTTACGGAGCTTGCTCGGGATAAGGTGGGAAACATCCGGAAGAGTTGCTCCGTCTCTCGAAGAAGAGTAATTTGTCATGCGCCTACCCCCTCACCCTAAGTCGCCCTTTTCGGCCTTGCCACAACAATCGCTCAAAATTTTGGAAACTCTCCAGAAATTGTGACAACCCAGGAAACCAAAGACACACTCTGTGACCTCTACGCACGTTTCACGTTTTTTTGAATAAAGAATTTTTGCCTTTCGCCAGAATTTATCGTTTACATGAAAAAATCTACATCTGAATGAATGTATAAAGTGAAATTTATGTTAACGTTTCACAAAATTTACGAGTCAAAACAATTCATCGGCAGTTTTTTTTTCCTTTAAATCTGATGCGACGCGATCACTTTAAATTGAATAAATTTCTTATTAATATCTCAATAATAACGATCGAACGCATTAAAAACCCAATTAATTGACTGCGCGGGGTGTGGAATAGAAGATCGAGTAACAAGTCTGGGTAATTACGACGGCATCAATGCGTCGACACCGATCCACCCACCAACTACCAGCAGACAAATAAGACTGACATGCGCTAGATGTTAATTAGTAATTAACCCAGTTCACTCTAGCGTGGTTGCAGACGTGTTCTGATACCAGGCCCGCGCAACTCTCGCTGCTAACTGATATTATTATGATAGACATTCTTAACAGATACTAATATGCTAATGAAATGTTCAGTCTACTTGGGTACCAGCTACGAATATCAATGGGATACTAATAACCCAGTCAAATATAGTTAATCAAAGTTGTGCGAAAAGGCAAGGTATGCTTCATCTTCTTACTCGCTCATATTTATCTGCCAATCCGATTTCTCCACCTAATCAGGACATCTTCAAAGAAGCAAAACAAGAAGTAAGTAGGTATATACACTAGGCTACAAGCCATCCGAAAAGGAAAGCATGAATTATATTATGCGAGTGTACATAGAATCAACGTTCTCTGTCAAAGAAAAGTAATAAAAATCTACAACAGTGAACAGAATCGTTGATTTTCGAGCAGTTTTAGCACAGTCCCTGAACGCAGCCCGCAGAGCAAATCGAACCCGGCTCCTCCACACAACATCCTTTTCGACAATTCTTTTTGCACGTTTGACATTAAACATGCAAGCAATAACAATTTCACATCACATTTTTCAATCTCAAACAAAGAAAAACAAAAGAAGCGTCGGTTGAACTGAGTTTTCTTTTCTCTCAAAATACACGCAAAAGTCTGAATCGGACGCCAGTTACCTACAAGGTAACTGTAGTCGTCGTATGTAACGTACTTGGATTTTATTTCCTAGAACTCGACACGTAGGACGTCGGTCGGTGTAAAGAAGTCAGTAAGCAGGTCAAGCTTAGCTTTGCATTACGTGTTATCACCAAGTCCAATGGGAAGGTAACCTTTAAAACGCCACGGATAAGCCACTGGTATGGCATAACATTGATTGACAATTCGGGGAAGGGGTATTAAAGATTCTTGTTTATCTCAAGTCGCAACCTTTGTTCTTGTATGCTAGCTTTTTATTTCTTTGTAGACGCAATGTTTGTGCTATCGTAGAGCGTACAGCGAGGGAGAATACTTTAGCGACTGAGGCGCCACCAGTCTTTTTGGTGTGACACGAGAGCCAACTGACATTTTTAAAAGCAATACAAATCATCTTCGTCGATGTCCGTCATTTTCCTTTAGCACGAACGCTTTTGTAGTGTCAAGATATTTTGTTTTTCAAACTATTTTAAGCATTTTTTTTCCAATTATAAGAAACATAATATTAATTTTGCAAATAGAATGAGTATTTGTAAGTGCCACAACCGAAAGCGTAACTGAAATTGTATTCACGAGTTGGTAGTAATGTTGGGGGACAGTCCTTAGTTTGGTTCCTTTCACGGGGTAGACTGTAAGCACATATAATTTATTTTTCTAAATAACACCCAGTCGCAAATCTTTCAATGTGCCTTTGTAGTTCGTTCTTTGGAGATGTTACACATATTATTAAAGTAATAACGCATTGCCACATAATGTAATGCCTCACTGTTAACAATTCGATCAACGATTGGATATTTTCTGAATTGCAAGCACTTTCACAGCCCTCCGAAATCCTAAGAAGTATTTCACGCACACATATCAACTGTTAGCACGTTTATCCAATCTCTCGTTTATTTAAGTGCACTTACACACATGCAACGCCAACATGCAGTCCAAACACATGTTTAAGACGTACAAGCTTAAGCAAGATTAACCAACTAATTACTTGTATAAAGCTTTCATTACAATTTGCTTGCTAATGATTTATGTCCCTTGATTAAACTGTTGGTAATAGCTTATAGCATTCAATTAATTTTGAATATATGGTTATGAGACAAATTATATTTTTCTTAAAAGTTTCTTCAGTTATTTCGACACGCCAACCAAAACCTTTGTGATCCAATCCATTTTAGAGAACTGCATTTGTTGCAGAAGTTTATTTTAATTTGACCAATTCTGAGAAAACTATCTTACAAAGCCACAGTGGTACTTTAAAGTCGAGTTACTTTACTGGTGTGTTGGCCGCCCCAAGGATTATTTGAACTCTGGATGCTTCAGGTGGGTTTGGAGAGGTAATTTCAATATTAACTATTCCTGGTAACCTTTGTTATTACTAACCTGTACAGCAGGGAGTTACAGAAGCCTTTGCGGGAATAAATTATGTAGGTACACACCTATATATCAGTTTGCAGGTACTTACTTAATTAGATGGTTTTATTATCCGCAAAATTATTTTCGCTGATATCACGCGGGAAACCAATCATTTTTGGTGATTTCGTGTAATTGTAAAAGTCAAAAGACAAATAGCAGGGTGTCTAACATTTTATAGATTCTCATCTGAACGTGACGTTAGGTGTTAATAAAAAAAAATCATGTTTTTAAGTAAACTTTTAGGTAATTAATAAACGCTCAAGCTAAAGAGAGGAAAGCATTTTCTGATCGACTGATTTGTGGGTTTTAGCGACGTACTATTTTGACAACGGGCCATGCGGCACTGGTTCAATGGCGTCAGTGAATGAGTGAATAGTGAATGATGATGATGAGGATGATAGTCAACTTTACCTGGCCTAGAAGGGAGGAGGTGAGACCCGATGCCGGCACGTAGCCTACTCCTGTCGAAGAGCACCAAGGGGACCAACTACTTAAAGTCCCTTCCGAAGGACGGTACAACTCGAACAACAGGATTCCTCCACAAATCCATGCTGTCGAGAGGTTGATAAGCAAGACGAATGAAGTTGCTGTACTAACTTTCATCCCTCCAACCTCTCCCCGAACAGAACTGGTCATGTGTATAATGGTCACCCATCTAAAACCTGACTTACCGCAGTGTTGCTTAACTTCGGTGATCTCTAATCTAATTGCAGTATTTACATGCCTAATTTCCATACCTTTTACCTACGAGTCAGTCTATTGTCTTGATTTTTCCAGGGAGCAAAGTCGTGGTTTATTGATAGCTATCATGGAATTAATTGCCCCCCAAGCAATTTGTGTTAAATAAAGTTTAACATTATGGAAATCCGCGAGGAAACCTTCGAAATGTCCCTGGGGTGCCGGACGTCGAACGCCAAACGAGAGATTTGTGTCAATCCAATTGCAACGTGAATCACTTTTCACCGATTTGCATAATGAAATGAGAAGAGAGAGCGCCACGGTTACAACAAGATTATCCGGGTAAAGCTCTGTGGAAATTATTCGATGAGCTGACTGGCTACAGGTATTGGTGAAATTATTTCGAATTTTGTTAATAATTTCAGGAAATTTTCCATCGTTGGTAGTTTCACTTGTTGTCTATAGAATGTCAGTACATTTAAAACTGTCTCAGCAAATGGATTGCTTACCATTTATCAAAAGCAATACAAACCGCAGAGCTAAAGTTAAAACAATGTTTGTTTATGCAAGCATGATTTAGTAATATTCCCGGAACAGTCATCTTCATTTCGCATCCTTGATGTTTATTGAGGCGCTCGTGAGGAGTATAGGAAAAGTGGTCCATATCTTAGAGAGTGCCCCAAGCTTTCAAAAAGTCCCCTAGTATATGACTCGCGGGAGCAATCGTTCTAAGGACCTCGGAAACCATAGGGCCGCCTCGCCCCTGCTCACACCGTACGCTCTTCAACTTTTATTTGAATTGGTCAACATTTAGGTCAGCAAAAGTCAACAATCATGCTGACAAAAAAAACTTTTCGCAAAATTTTATTCCTTCTTTTCTTGGAAAATAAACGAGTCCCCCACAGGCCCAAGGCGCTAAAGTTATCCTTCAATGCACACAAATAGATGAAATTTGAGTTTAAGCCAGAAACTTTTACAACTTTGATGCGATATGAACAATAACATGAAATCGGCGACCACCAGTGATATGATTACTCATTGATGCAAGCCTTGCTATACCTTTAACCTCAATAAATGATCTTCGTGATATAAAAACGCTCCTCGTAACCTACTTCTACAGAATTATATCATTACAAAGCACGTGATTACTCCAAAAACAACGAAGCGCTTCTTTTTGGGCAATACATAATAATCCCTTGACCCACCACTACCAGATAAAATACTAGTACCGAAAGCTTTTATCTTTGATTTCGTGTGCCCCCAAGTGGGTGGATTATTTTAGATGGGGATGAAAATGGGCTGGTTTTGACACAAGAATTATTTAAGGGTTGATTTATTCTAAGAGTCCCTCCTCCCTTCGATGTTATAAGGCGGTCCTGGCTGCCGACTAGAGATGTCAGTTACAAGCTTTCAGACCGGCTCGCAGCGCCATGGCTTCACGCTTCCAAAGGGGAATAAATGGGTACATTTACACTCTCTATCCTCGTTTACAGAAAACATTACCACGACGGAATGAGCCAAGTTCGAACACTTGCCATTGGATTTCTAATGTATACCTACCCGAGTTTAAGTAAAAACACGTTTTCAAACTATTTTGAGCCCGTTGATACCTTCTCAAATATTCAATTTTACGTATCTTTCTGTAAGTGACAGAGGCACGACTTGCTCTAAAAAGTTTTCCGATTTCGTTTCGTTGAAAGTTAGTTTTATCGATATCAAATTCAGCATGGCCGTCAGTTCCATCAGCCTGTCCTCCACTAAGTAGTAACGGTTGTCTGATGATGTCTTTAAGACACCATCTAAGCGTAACGTGGCAAAAAGTGTGACAAATAACAAGTTGTTTAACTACAGATATAGCAAAGCCATTTGGAGCTTAAGAGGTCGAAGACGGCAAAATAACGCTAGGGTGCAAAGGTCTCACCCCCGATGAGGACATGAATCTGATAACTCTATTAGCGAGAAGAAAACAAAATGTCAGAATCAATTTGCTCGACAGATAAACAATGTTCTTGCCGTGAAGGCGCAAGATCCTCACGCGCTCCCCTGCCCGCGTTCTCCGCGCGTGTGTTTCGAAAACTTTTCCGATATCTTTGTTATATTATTCTGTCTCAACTTTTCCAAACAATAATTCAAGTTTTTATTCGCTTTCTTTTCAGATGAAGGGCAGCAAAATTTTATGGTTCATAACTAATAGTGTTTTATTCCTCAAGTTATAAGACATCGAATGTGCATGCCATTAAAAACCGGAAATAGTGCATTAGTCTACCCTAAAGTTAAAATATTTCTTACAAAAAAAGTCACTTTATTATGGGTATTTTTCTTTGGATTTGAATAACGAATAAAAATTGCCTTTCCCTTATTGTACAGAAAGGCGAGTGATTTTTCCAGCACGTTCGAGCTATACCACTTACTCTTAAACTAAAATGTACTTACAGCTGAAAAACTTATTCCAGTAAAACCCGCTCGGCTATAATCTACAAGAAACATCCCGGTAATCAAGTTAGCACGGTAGAAAAGGGGCACGCGTTATAAGCTAAAGGGGTTGACCGTCAAGTATACTAGGAATCACTTCCAGTGTCGTGCCAGAAAAGTGTTTGCCGTGGTATGCGTCTAGTATCGGTTCGTGAGCGCCTATCGAAGCCCCGGGCTGCAAATACAATACGTCATTTCCTGTTGTGGCGCCGGAGCTATTAGCTGCCGAGTGGCGCTTAGGGCGTCGCGCGTAAAAAGCAGACGCCACACACCCGACGAACACTCGCAGCGTCGACCCATGGGTAACTACTTGCCACCGACGCCTGCCGACGCCAGCCGTGTCAATAGCGCCTCTGGGCTTTTTTCGCTTTTTACTCAAAAGCCGGATAGTAAAAGGAGAACAGCATTTGGCAGAAGTACGTATCTAGCTACACTCAAAGGCAAAATCGCATAAAGAACGGAACAGACCACGATTTTTTTTAATGGTAAATCCATTCCCAAAAAAAGGAGACCACTTGGAGGAGTTGCATTTTCTAGTCCCATTCCAATATTCGCATGCAGGTTCTGGTTAACCAATCACCTCTAGGGAAATGAGTTAAGGCTATCAAAAAGAGTGTCAAACAATTTCCACTCCGACCCCGCATAGTCTGGTTACTTTCCCATCTCTTTACCCGCGAGGGTTGCAATATTAACAGGTATCTGGTTAAAGCAAAGTTCTTTTCAAAAGAAAGCCTATAACCGTTACCCACGATGCGGCACTTTGCAGTTGCTTTCGGTGTTCTGTTTACACATAAAGAGAAATGCGCCCTCGTCGAAGACACGACGGCAAGCCCAGTGGACGCGCACGGCGATGGGAAGGAAAGTATACACAGACGACGCCGGCGTCGACGGCGTCGCGTCGTGGGATTGGCGTGAACAAAAGGAAAGAGAAAAGGATGGAGGTGAAGGGTTGCAAAAACCGAGAGCTCTGTCGGGGAAAATTGAATCGTGCGCAAACATCGCCATTCCGATGTAAATGAGTAGCTGGGAGTGCGATTATGGCGATGCCAGGGGATGATTGGACGGGGGTATACGGGCGTTGGGGGTGCTAAGGTGCGTAGGTGCAAATGCCAGACAGAAAGAGTAGAATGCTAGGCGGGGTGTCATTAGGTGATAATATGAAATTTGGGAGTCCTTTAAAGATGTACATTCTAGGAGGGGGCTGTCACATCTATATGCTAATGACGGTATCTGTCGATTTGACTCTTTTTAAGGTCCCCAAGCGGGCATAAATATAGGACATGTTTGGAAGAATACTTTTGTGACCTAGATTTCCTCGACGTTTTTATAGCAGTGGAAAACTGAAATGCAACTTAGGCGAAGACTTATTGATGAAAGAAAAGCAGTACTTTTTTTTAATACAAAACACTGAGTTCACTTTTAAAATATTAATACATTGTAGATATTTATACGCCATCGAAAACAGGACATCCCTAGACAAATACTATTCTCCTGAATTGAAACATAAATTTTTTTAGAGAGTCATTATCTCGTAATTTGTTTTGTAACTTTCTGTCTTAAGACATTTGAAATCATTAAGAGCGCCGCGTTTCGTTCGTCTCCCAGTGCGCGTCATCAATGTGACGAGAAGATAATTAACTTGCCGCGTCACGCCGGAGATATCAGACAAAAAAAGCACGCCGCCAGTTTAGTTATATTCCTGAAAGTATAATGGATTCCTCTTTTTGCCGACGAGGGAAACACACTGCTCAATTTGTTTTTGTCACGAATTCGGATTGTTTGGCGACGACGTTTATCATCAGCCATGTGCCTTTTTTTGGTCGGTACGACATGAGGAATTACTTTCTAACAAGTAAAACTTTAAGTACCGTTTTGTCATTCAAGAATACGAGAAGAATTTTAAATTATGACGCAATCGTTTTCAAAACTGTATACTTTTTGAAACTTAACTCTTGGGGCCATTGTTGATTTCAGACATTCTTTGTCACAGGTACGTTGAAAGATTACTAAAACCGCTGCGATTACTAAAATCGCGCTATCACAGCGCTTATGCCAAGCTGTCTTCGCGGAAAATGGCCTCAAAAATGGAGGAGAGTCACCGTCATTTCGAGTGTTTCGAAATTCGATTTTGTTTTTTCTCGCAGATTACTCACATTTGAAACTGGTTTTGTGCTCAATTGACCTGTATTTATGCCAACCTCAACGATTGGCAAATCTTTATCTATATTTTGAATAGTAATTATTTCATTTTAGAGGTTTGTTCAAAAGGACGCCACCGGGTGCCACCTACCATTACCACATGTTGCCAGCTCGTTTGCTCAGCACAAAGTTTAAAATAAACTCTGGTTATCTGACTACACCTAAACACTCAATGCTCTAACCAAAACTTTATAACAAATAGATATTATCATAGAGAAAATGGTAAGAAGCTACCGGTGTTTTATTAAAATGAATGTGAGGACCGCTTAGCACTTCCTTTCGCGGGAATTTCTCAGGCTAACCTCTCCAATTTCAGTTTCCAACTTTAAATTCCTTGTGGTCTTTATATAAAGATCCATCCTATTTCTTATTGCATTTGTAAGGTGTTGAGATTTAGTTTAAGTACGAGACGGCTCTTTGCAAGGTTTCCCTCATGTGGGAAAACTTTAGGGCTTCGGTGTTCGAAACTCAATAGGCAGAATCTCACTGGAGAAAATACATTGTGCCACTTCTCTCTGTCGTCGCAACACGAGGAGAAGCACCGACTGAGTGCAAAGAAAAATTGTCACCACAGTGAGCGACTCAATCCGTGAAACTTTCATACAAGTTTTTTTCAACCATTTTTTTAACCGGTACAATTAGAGAAAGTAATCGAATAGGGCAGCATGTCAAAAGTTTTGTACAGATGGATCTGACAATGGCAGCTATTTCGCCACATGATAAATGAGATAAATTCTTTAAGAATAATGCCAGGCGGACAAAAAAAAACCCTGCAGCCAGCAGGGTATCAAAAGAATATTCTTTTTGCCGTGTATCGATGCGATTTCGATAAATTCACTTTGATTTAGATTTCGGAAATAGTTTCTGATTATATAGTGTAGTAATTGGCAAATGTATCCGGTTATTTCATCAATCATCCCGGCTTCGCCTAGAATGCCGATGAACTTTTATTCAGTCCGAATGCGTAGCTCGCAGTAAATCAAAAATGTCACGGATTTTGAACAACAACGCGATTCAATATCACGACTAGCAACTACAAATCAACTGGCTATTAAATAATTGGGACGTGGAATGCAAGTGCATTAACTAGGATAACGAATCGTGCTCTCGAAAGTGTGCACAACTACTTTCAAAAGTGGTAAGAGCTAAGTGAATGAAAGAGCTCTCTCCAGTAGTTGTGTGATTTTGTTGTGAGATATCATAGCACAGAGTAGTTGTTCTGTCATGTTCCTCAAAATCAAATGAGAAGATCATCAGCTATGTAATTGCCAACAAAATAAAATAAGACAAGCATCTCATTTTACACTAAGAAAGAAACCAACCAGAAACGTTCTTGTCCTTGCAGTTATTACTGAACAAAAAATGGAGTTCCCTTCAGGTCCTAATTTAAAAAATTGTGCAATTCTTCAAGTAGGTACGCAGTTAAAACCAAGCTTAGAGTTTGTTTATAGCTAAATAGTGCTGATGTTCATCATTCTTTTTGACCGAAGCCCCATGCCGAGAAATATAGGTTTCTAAATCCAGGAGCCCAAAAGGACCAATCAAAAAATGTAACTAGTGAATCACTTCGGAGCCCTTTAGCTCAACTTTCCGTTGTCAAAATCATCGATTACTTCCAAACAAGTTCCGTACGCGACACGTTGCAACATAAAAAATGGATGCTTTCATGTCGTCACAATGCCCACATCGAGCGGTGCAGCACAATTGCCGCCTCCGTTACGGTTATTATTTTAGAGTGGCCATCGCGCTAGCCACGCAATTTCGCGACTGCCCCGCGTTCGATGGAACTCAATCTCCAAATAATTAACCCCGTCAGGTAAGCGAGGGGCGGCCGGGGCGACCGGGGCGACCGGCCAAACGGTTTATGCCATGTTTGCCTACACTCACGCAGCCATGGCGTGGATGTCAGCCGCCCCCTGCGGCAAAAGCAGCTCTCGTGTACGCTCTCACCTAGAAGAAAACAGAAGAGAAACGGTGATATTATTTATAAATAATAAACAGTGATGGCACGAGAGGTTAACAGAAACAAGATTACTAAAAAAAGCTTTCTTTTTACAGGAAAAACACCGAGGAAATGTACAGCAATTAAAAAAGTTTACTATAAGCAATCAATTTTCTAGGCTACCCGCCAAAAAAGAATGTTCTGTTTCGTGCTAAGAAAGAAACGCACTTGGGGTTTTCATAGAGAATACTAAATTCGCTTCTAGCTCGCCCACGAATTAATTTATTTCTCGTTTTACAACTCCAAAATGGAATTACCCGGACTTTTATTTTTTGCTCTGGGTGCAATTAAAAATAGCAATACAAGCGTGAAACCTGGGGATGGCTTGTTTGCGGAGACCTAACGCACAGAAGACGTTAGCAGCTGCACACCCTGCGTCAGGGTTTGGACAAGAACGCCAAGTTGAGGACGATATTTAATCAATTCGTGTAGGTAAACGCTCACGTACGGTGATTTCATTTGTTTGCTGTGAAATCGCGCGATAGCTATTTGGCGATACTGTTTAATTGATTACAGCGATTTAATGAAAAAGCAAATATTAATTGATTTAATCCAAAATTCCTCGCTATGCATTTTGTGATATCAGAAGATCGGTATATAGTACCTACCTATGTATGTACGGGCCTTTTACGAAGACACTAATTATCCGAAATCTGATTTACGTTCAGCATTAAAAGTTATTAATTACTCTTTTGCACCCCCGTCCCGGAAGCGATAAATAATCAACGTTTAATTCATTCTTCTCGGGCGCCCGCAACCGATTGGCCACTTGGAATATTACGGCAATTATTCACGTTGTTTCGCACACTCCGACGGTCTCGGTGCGTCGAACGTGCATGCCATTGTTTGCAAGATAAGACTCGGCACAATTCTTCATCTTGCCTCTCCTCGTCATACCCTCAGACAGACGCTTAATTATTTTCAAATGTGATAGCGACCATGTGCGTGTGCATCGTTTCATTGTTTTCCCAGCACCGAGCCATCACTCGCCGGCATTCTGCCGGCTAGTACGAAAACAGATTCATGTCAGCGATCCTTATGAGATGAAACACTCATTTTCAAGGATAAGAACCACTAGAAAAAATAGCAAATCACAGGGCTGTCTGGCTCCATTAACCTATAAAAAACTTACAGGGAAATGTCGCACGACTGTGTGGCGGCCATTTCTTCTGCTCCTCCAAACCCAGAAAATACTTAAAAACTTGAAATCACTTTCCCATGGAGAGAAAAAATCAAGAAACGGCAAGACTCGATATCATTAGCAATACAAAAATTTGAATCGACAACAGCGAGGGCGATATTTTTAAGCACATGGCTCATTAACTCCGCCTACTTTATTTTAATTGGGATTCCTGGATCGAATTCGCACACTTTTAAAACATGAAAGGTAATTAATGGAAGTTTAAAAAACAAATTAAACAGTGCGAATGGTATACCCACTAAAAACGGTTCGCCAATCGTAAGGCCCGGAAAACGGAAATGGTTGCGAACGCGATGGTTTAAAAGATTGCTTTTTGACCATCACGTTAGTAAAGGGTTAAAGCTTGCTCGCAACTAATGAGTGGTGGAAACGCTGTGAGCACGGGACCAGAAGCAGTGGGCTCCGGCACACGGTTGTCTCTGCACAGAGATTGATCGTCCCTAGCGCCTCCGCCCAGTGCTAGGCAAGGTCCGGGCTCACACGGACCTGACCGACGCGGTCCCACCAAGCCGACGGGACGCGATTTAGGAATGTCGTAATAACGTAATAAGTGAATGTCTGTTAAACGCAGTGTACGGCAAAGCAATTTTAAAACTCACCGTCGAATAAACGTCGAATTTGTCGGCTGTGAATTGATTGAATAAGGAATATATTTTTCATTGAAATGTTTAACCATTGCGTCACTGAATCGCTGAACTAAACTAATTGAACTGACGAGATTTCGATTATGCCTGTTGAATTCTTTTATAATCTGCGAGTCATAGAGTGGATAATGATTATTTTATTAGTCGACGCTTTTAAAATATTATCTGGTCAAAGGTGATGTTGTGAATTTGAAAATAGAAGGTATCACGTGGCCATTGCTGTCGTGCCCGAAGGTATGTCGGTGGGACGACGTGAAACCCGCAACATCAAACCCTTCACTTACCCTAGCGCTAGTTCTTTGGCTAATGCAATTCAGCCACGCTTAACCCTATAACGCAAGTCCACTCAATTGATGGCTAATGGATTCTCTTCAGATCCAATTGCCCGAGGACGAACTCCAATTGAGATGAAGCAATTTCAAGCAAATTAGGTGTGGATCGATGACTTGTACGAGGACACGACCTTATATCAAAGATGGGCAAAACAATCAGGGTCACAAGGCACGCACTTAAAATGGCATACATGCCGGTTTCGTACGCGTGCTACAAGTCTTGATTGTCTAGCTGTTACGTGCCACTGGATTAAATTCATTTCAATCGGATAGTTTCGATGGACCACTGTTCACTTTAATTCATTTTGTGTCACCGCTTGACTGGTAATTGAAGGTCCACTTACTTAATTGAACCCGAATGTACCATACACTTTTGCAAAGTATGTCGTTGAGTTGTCAACCTTTTGTGAGCTCGTTCGCTTTCATACGAATTGAGTAATTGATTTACCTCGAACACGTTTGATTTCGGATCGACAACCAAAGCGGAGGTAAAATGGATTCACAAAACACCTTCGGCTTGCCTCATCTCAACTCGATTCTTCTATCGGCGCGACTCTATCGCCTCGCTGTTCACAACAATCATCTTTTATCTCCAAGCAAACGCAAACTTCGTACGACGTGAGCAAGCATTCGTTATCATTTTTTCTGACAATCCTTTTCAATCTTACTGATCTTCGCATGGCTGTATCTATACACCATTATCAACTCTTTCAACTTTCACTTGATGTTTTATCTGTTTGTTTTGCATGCGTGGTTTGGTGAGGAAGGGGGGGTGGGGATGTATAGGTTTTTGGGGTAGAGCTAGAATGAAACGGGACTGTTTGGCCCACCCCCCAACGGAGTTACGGTGGTGCAAGAACAAAGAAAGAAATGATAAAGAAACAGATGAAAATTGCAATGCCACGGGTAAATCGAGGATATGGAAAGAGGAACGATGCTGGGATGAAATTGCTTCGGAACGTATTTTTTCATACAAAATAGGTAAACCTTTCACATTTGCCTTCAGTGCATGTTTTTTTTCCTGTAAATGATCATTTTCGTCTCTGGAATTTGAAGTTTGCCACGAAAAACACTATTTGGATTGATCTCGAGAGAGAGAGAGAGAGAGCAAACCTCTATAGGTGATCGAAGCGAGATATTCGTGTTCAAAAGCGAAAGACAAAGGCGAAATCACACAACTCGTGAAGAGTAATGGAGGATAAGGAATAAAAGACTTACTCGGAAAAACTAGAGGCTTAGCGAGCATATTTACGAGGGTCAATTCATCTTGATTTCAATCTGATAGTTCAGTTTTTAAAAACCATTCTTTTTGGCAAAGCGAGCATTTATTCGTAAGCGGCGCTACCTTGCCACCTTCGAGATTGAAAAGAAATGTGGTAAGACGAATTATTTAGAAAGATATCGACCTGCTGAGTCAAAATCGCGTTGTTTTTTACCATAAAACCTTTCATGTATGTTGAGAGTATGTGAAGGTACATTCTCTCCCATACCAATAACTACCTGAACATATTGTGCATTGTGTAACGACGTGGATTTGGGTATGATTTCAGTTTCCCATTAAATAGAGAAACTTCTACATTGTTATCGTAACGGACCTTCCCTGCCGACAAACACGGAGATACCATTATCCATCCAACGACGTCTGGTAAAACCTCTAGCTAAAACAAAACAAGCCTGCTGTTATTATGTATGCTAGATATATATCATAACATTGTAACTATCGGTTATTGATACCAAATCCCTTTGGGGCACCGAGTTGATCCCTCAAAGAACCAAGTCAATTTCACGGGCATTAACTTGCACATTCACATAACTGGGTCACTACCGTTATTTCGCAGTGTCATTAAAGTTTACGGCAAGATCACGTTGAAACAGACAACGACACGGTATACGACTATGAGCTAGTACGTCACATTTACCATTACAATTAAATTACAAAATGAGTTATACCCGCCCATACGGTTTTTTTTATTGTGTTATCCTTTTCTACCCCACCCACTAAAACTGTAATACACAATGTTCTGTGGAATCCCGTGGGTAAGTCCTCAGCGGACTTCGAAGCTAGGCCTTGTGGGCTTCCCTTTGCAGCGATAACCCTCAGAAAATGGAAGTTGAAAGTAGACCACAGTAACACAGGATCGGACTAAGGAAGATCCTCCATGTCAGTCTATAGCATTAGTTATGTCCCCTTTGAGACTGCCAAGGATATGCTTCGGGCATAAAGGAAACATCTTATACGTTAGATGTTGTGTAGAGTGAAGACAATTTTAAGTACCTACTGTCCATTGCTCAGGGAGCCATCAAAAAGGAAGCTAATAATGTAACTCAACCATATGGGGGTGATACCGTTTACAATGACAGTGGCTTCGTACGGGGGCCGTTAAACTGGTACGTGTAATCAAGTCGTGAGACGCTATAGGATATTGAAATTCCCCATTAAATTTGCGTCTCGCTTTTCTGGATAATTTTTTGCCCGGAATTGGGTCCCAGTAGAGCACAACTTTTCCGTAAACTGTACTCTCATGGTGAAAAACTCATAAGAAGCTATGGGGAAAAGAACCGAATAAACTTTCGAGTTTCAATCGTGATCATTATAATTTCTAATGATCAGATGTTCGGACTAATTTCTATTCATTAAATCCCTTGAAAAGGCCGCTTTTTCACAAACGTTAAACTTATTCCTTTAAATTAGCCTCTTCATTTTTATTTCCTACCGGGTTAAACATAAGCTGGTCATATTTAAAAAAGAAAATTTTTAATTGGTAGCGAAAAGAATTTTGGAAAACTTAAACCGCTGTAAAGTGAGCTACGTTTTGAACGAAGATGACACAAAATCTTTACTGCGCTTCGTCTCGAACAGTAGCTTTTGGGTATTTACAGTTTCTGCAGATTGTATTAACTAGATAGGAAGTTCAGTTTAAACGGTGAAGCCATAAAATCGAGTAGTTAAACAGATTTAACTGCCGTCATTTCTACTCGCACGCGGCAAGGCAACTAACTCGCATCATTTGAATAGAAAATGTCCCAGGAGGCGACCCAGTAAGTGAATGCACAATTTCACTTTCCAAGGAGATCCAGCTTATACGGCTGCCATTAGCTATTGTATTCCTGAAATGAATTCGTTGGAAACGTCTCAGGAAACGCAGGACGAACTGTAGCCCGCCATTTTCTTTTATATTCCATTAACCCTTAATAATCACACAGTCGCCGTTCGCAAACATCATACCATCGAGTTTACAGGTATAGTCAGAGGACCAGCGCTAACTTTAAACTTTCTGCTGAGGAAACAAGCCGGCAACACGTGGTAAATGTAAACACCACCCGATGGCGCTTGCGGTACCGATACGACGGTGACTCCACCTAGTAGCATCCTCCAGTTTTGTCGGTAAAGTAGTCACTTGGCGGCCATTTTTCGCAGACAATTAAATATTAGCGGTGTGACAGTACGGTCATACAATCAAAAATGACGATGGTTTTTAAACGCAACGTTGCCAGGTTACCCATGACACACACACACTACTACACCACTAACAACAACAGCATCACACAAGCACACTGTGCGAAATAAGCAATGTTTCATCTTTACTAATTATGTAATTACGTCATAAATCTGTGCGTTAAGTAATGACAATATAAATTGCACTGACATGTGACAGAGCCGTTAACACTGTGTGCATACATCGCATTCCGTTTGAAGGGTCCGAACGCCGTTTGGCCCAGGCAGCGTCCATTGCGTCGGCGTCGGCGTCGACGGCGTCGACCCTCGGGCAGCTGTCCACTTTGTTTGCGCTCTCAATTGGCCTCGGCCCGAGCTGGCAAACATTTTGCTCCAATTGCGCATTCCATTCGACACTCGTTAATTTCATTCAAGCCGCGGCATATCTTGTTTGAACCCACTGGAGTACCAGCTAAATCTAACGTATATAAATTGCAATTGTGTTCCACTGGGCGAAATACCCAAGTTAGGTTAAATATGAATTTGGAGTTTTTTAATCAGTTTTCGGACAGCAGTTTTCAAGAGATGAGTTGTATTTTGCAAGGTTTTAAACTTGTATTTCGGCAATGTTTCACATGTTTGAACCATGCTACTCTAACAACGCCAAAGCGCAAACGAGATTAGTCATTTCAATTCGAATATTTGTCTAAATTTACTCACTAATTAGATAATCTGGCACCTTTTTCCAAACGCCCTGGCAGCCTCCTCATCCAATGCTTTTAAGCATTTTCTTGTGAGTTGCGATCTTGCACACCCAGCGTCGAGGCTAGGGGGTCCAAAGGGGGAGGGTGGATGGCGTGAGAGGGTTCCACTCTGCAATCTCCGTTGTTGAAGTGATATACGAGGGAGGTTCGAACCCCTGTCCTCTTGCTACACTAAACTAACTTCTACGCTGGTACTCCGCGGGCTAGCTGGCTGGCTTGCTCGGGTGGTTGCCGTTCTAGCTCGACTTGCTTGCATGGGTATTGTGTTATGTGCGGTTATATTGGGTTTGGCATGTGGCCTAAAACACAAAGACGCGCTTTCACGCATTCTTAACGGGTAAAAAACATCGGCTAAGCACGAACGTGTTAAGCGCCAGAAATCGTTACCGTACAAAGATGAACAATAACACAACACTAGATTCGGGATGTTGTGGCAAGATGTGACGTCACGTTGCGATGTCTGCAAGCCGTGGACTAGGACAAGACGATTTAATTAACTACCACCCTGGGTTAATCACGCTCCAAGCAAATGCTGGGATCCAGAACCGCACTAGCTGCACCATAAGGGACTTATTCGGTGTAAGTCGAGGCACTTTACCTGTCCGTTGAAGCTACGTGTAATTCGGAAGTACTTCTAATATCTAAAGAAATTTTTAAAGAAGTATCAAACTAAAACTAAAACTGTTCATTCAAAACGGAATTCAGCAGATCACCTAAACACAGTCCACAGAAAAATTTCGTTACTTTATGCTGTTTACGAATTTCCAATTCCGAATAGAGAAATAAAGAGACAGAAAACGTCTTGACCTCTTTTTTGCGATCGATTCAATTAAATTCAGTGACGAAATGTGTGTTAGGTAATTATTTACGGTTGTTTAGCGAATGCCAGAAGCAATTAACTTCTTTTCTTCAAGAAAGTAACTCGAATTGTATAATAGTTTTATGTGTTTTGTTAGGCTACCATGGAAAAAAAAGAAGCGGGAGCGAAAAGTTTATTGTTTCTTCAGTGTTTTTCAGAGGACACATTTAGTAGGAATGTAGTTTGCAACTGTCTCGCGCTACGCTGTTGGGCGGGGAATAGACATTTCGTCGCCTCTCAAAAATCTGCTCTCCCTTTGACCGAGATTACTTAAAGCGCCTGCTGCGCCATTTTTCTCCAGCTGTCAACGACAGGATTGCCGGTTGCCAGTCCTTTTCGTCAACCATTTTCGCAAAAGAAGAAAATAAATAATCGTCATGGCCAGCCTAATATATTTGCTCCAGTTTGTAGAGAAAAATACAGCGATATACAGGGTATAGTTGTAACCCTAGGTCCAGTGAATTCAGATCGAAACGTTGTTTGTTATAGATTGACCGGATATTAAATTTAGAGGCGCATTCTTGGTTCAAACGGCCCCTCTCACAGCCCCTCTCACAGCCCCTCTCACAGCCCAATATCAGACAGCAAATGTTGAACGCCTATGTACCAATCAGTTACGTTCTAGTTTACCTAACGCTTATTTAACCTTCGTTGTGCTATGAAATTTTAGCTTTTAAATTCATAAATATAATATTTTAAAAACTAAGCGGAATTACTAAAATTCCTCTTTATACAGCAGCAAAAATAAAAATCAGTCCAGCTGTTGCAAAAATTGTCAGTTACTTTCAGGTTTAGAATAAAAAATTATGCTTTGGATTGGGAAAGTAGACAACATTCATCTTCTTACATCTGTGTTCTTACCTTAATTAAAAGCCACTCAGGAAATCCTAGCGTTACAAATATTCTCGTGTGCGTAAATCCAATTCTCAGCACTAAACTATCTGTAAAAAAATATCGCCTATTTGAAGCGACGTTTCTTCGGACTTAAAAATGTGACTGTTAGCCATTGAGGTTCGCGACCTACTGATAGTTGTGGGTCGATCGCTTTCCAAGGCCTCACAAGTTTTCAACCATAACCCTCTCTGATCGATATATAACAAAAACATACAGAATTCACGGGTAAGCCACAATAATAACCAAAGGGTCATTCTCTACCAGTGAAATGATATTATTATCCTTAACTTTATATCGAATTTTACGAGAACTGTAATGTATTTTGGTTGAAACGAATATCATCCATCTTTTTTCAAGTGGTTTACTATTCTTTGATCTCGTAATGAAACTTTTTACTAGAATGACCTACACTGGAATTTCCATGACCTGAAAGCCCAAGAGATTTATTTTGTCCGGCATCCGGAGTAAGACGAGCTATCAGCTTGAATGCAAACACTGAGAGGAATGCCGACTATTCTCATTGCGGACGAGAATGTAATGCAAGTAAGGCGTGAGTGTCACATACCTTACATTCATTGTTCAGACAAGAATTCTTAGTTTTACAGCGTAGGGGAACGAGCACGAAGATGGGCAGGACTCAATCAGAACAGCGATATGAATGTATGGAAGACTGGCTTACTTTGAAAATTTGATTTTATCAAAAAGACGCACTGGAATAATTCGATATATAAAAAAACTATCAAACACTTACATGGTAATTAAATGGTAATTAATTGAATTCAGAGACGTGACATAGAATGTTTGATATTTAGAACTGAAGTATAACCAGATTATAATGCTGGTGAATTTCAACCAATTTAAATAGATTTTAACATTGGGTAGTAATAATAATGTACTTGCCTAAGGGCAAGAGAGCAGGGAATCTGGTTTGGACCCGAAAACACATTTGAGGGACATATCTGCGTGCGCCTAAAAAAAGTGTATTTAGTTTGGAAAAATCAGTTCTGTATTTTCATGTTTTCATTCTTGCCTGGAGGTTCTGGACTATACGGGCCACGTATTAACAAGGTATCAAAAGTCAAAATATTTTCCAATACATATCTTGTCTACATTGAATTTCAGTGAACGCGTACCAGAGAAAAAGCAGAAAACTGTTTTTCCTGAAAGGATTTCTCAATAATGTTATTCTTACTTCACATATAAAAATATGCAATTTATGCCTTTTTTCCAGCTCTTCTGAAAATTCGTTAGATGAAATAAATATAAAAACGAAACTCTATATTAAAAAGTGTCTTTTGTAAACACTCCAGTTACATTTTTGTCTTCAATCTCAATGCAATAAAATTGTAATGCATACAGAACTCTTGCTGAATTTTAGACAATGTTCTGTAGGTATGGAAGAAAAGCGAATACTGGTTGAAATTTCTTTACATAGCGAGTAATACTGGGCTGAGAATGTAAGAAAATTTTGATATTATGGAATATGATACCATTACTCACATGCTCTTGTCAAAGAACTAAAACCTCGAGCGACTATTCTTTTAATAAAAAAATCATTTAAAAAAAATAAAGCCGCAACCCCCAGAAGTGATCAGCAAGGCAACGTTCAATTTTCATGCGACATCGTACACCATCTTCCTCGAGTCGAAATTAAATCTCTAAGAATTAATAAAATGTCGCGGAGGGAACTCGTCGGAAATTGAAACAAAAGGACATATATTTTTTTCAGTCAGTGTTATCTTTGTAAGGAAATGAAGGCAAGCTCCATTAAGTCAAAAGCTCATCACACTCATGGGCTGCAGAACACGTTCCGCATTGCGGGGACAAGAGATGACACCGCATTTTTTCCTTTCTTGGCTTCATGCTTGTCTTGTTTTAAAAAAATGTTTAAAAAAAACGCACACAATTATAGAACAAAGCAAACCCAAGTTTGATTTGACAGGGGGAAAACAAGTTTTAACTGATATGTTATAGTAATGGATGGTTAATTAAGGGATCATCCATTGCATGTATTTGATCAATTAGTCGCAGTCGTGTATCAAAAATTTTAATCAACAACCGACTTTGTATTAAATCATAAAGTTATCCTTTATTTATTTTTTGGTTTTTTTTTAATTGCACCAACACCGCTAGCTAATTAAAAGCGGGGCTGTTCAGTTTTAATTTATTTTTATTAAAGAGCTATTTTAATTATTTAAGTATGTCTGGATGTAACACCGCGGAGGTTCTAGTTATTAACTTCGCTGTATGGTTTATAGTTCATATTGTGTACCAAATTACACGATTTATTACAGAAGAGGAAAGTTCTGGATTATCAATTAAAATGAAGCTTAAATCCGAAGTAGAGGAATTGGTTAAAAAATAAGCATAAACGTGTGTTACCAGTAAAAATCATTTTTAAGTTAAATGAAGATCCGATGATATTAAAAGTATTCTTATTTCCTATAAAAAATGTCAATGCAAGATCCACAAAACAAATCTGAAGGTTAACCTAATTGATCACAGACGGTATTCAGATTTTTAGGGATTTTTACCATGGCAATATCACATTTACCTCTAAATAAATGGAAATAACAGAAAGCATTTTTTTTTACATCACTAGCATCACCTTAAGCAAACTGTGCTTTAGCCCAAAAATTTAATTCCATAAAGCACGAAAATCCAACAAAAAACAAAAATTGTAAAATTTGACTGACTCTAATTTCATAAAAATATTTTATTTGTGCTAGTCGACGCGCCGCCATTTTGGCGTATTCAAAATCCACATTATAAATCTAGTGGGAAAGTCCCGATATTTAAATGTTTCCCCTGGAGAGCGGCGTCTCGGGCCAGCGTGAAACCATCCCTCATCTCTCTCCCTGCCCTTCCAACCCCAACCCGGGTACAACCGAAGCTAGCGGCCGAAGCGGACGACACAAACCAAAATTATGCAATATATTTTCATTCTGTCTTGTTTGCCAGACCTTTTGTGTGCTATAGCGAGACCGATGACAAAAGCACTCGGACTGATGTTTGTGCAGTAAAAATAGCTCTTTGCTGCTTGAGATTTGTTTACTATATCAAGAAAAAAAAAAGATAGATTATATTTCCCTCTCAAGGTCAATATCTTTAATTATGTTTATTTTATTAATAAAAATACTCTTAAGGCATCGTGATAACATAAGTAAGAACGACTTTCCATATTTCACAAAATCAACCCTAAGAACAGAATAAATTTGTCTACAGAAAACTTCTTGGCAATAACCCACGCATCCACATCTTCGATAAAAGTGTTATGTCAAAGTAAAAAAGGCAAACACAGTGTTTAATTTTATTATCTGACACTTTTGTGTAGCTTGCCCGGTGCTACCTTTCGATCTTGACTCCCGGGCACTTTTCGCCGTGTGGTCCTTCCACTCTCCGTCGTCTGGCTCGAATGCAGAGGACATTTTTATTCTAGGTTGATTCATGTAACAGCCCTTTCGCCTTCTACTAACTTCCTCTTATCTCATAATTCGCTTGACATGCGGCTCCAAACCAGAACATCGCCGAGAAATATGATACTTTGCACCCTATCGCTGGAATTTTACCACCCCCGTTCACCCACCCACTTCCTTGCTATCGCCGCTCAGTTCCTTGGCCCCCTCCCTACCCACCCGTAACTCGTTAAAATGGAAATATCATTGCGTATTATTTAAATGTAATATGCATCGTTGGTATGGTGATGACGAGAGTATTGAAAGAATTGTCTAGACGTCTCACGAATCGTGCTATTTTTTTTTCATTTTAGGCATATGCGTATAGAAACTTGATGACAAGATATCATTTTCAGCTGAAAGAAAAATTCATTTTGGCAACCACTTTCATAGAAATATGTTAAGAAAACCTTCACGTCAAGAATAACGAATTAAATGAGAATGTATGTTCATTTTTTACTTACAAATAGAAGGGCTTTTCGTGTGAGTAACTAGTTTGCAAACAGACATACCTGAAACAACAGGAGAATAAAATTAGTATAGTTCCGGTAGGATAAGGAGGTAAATTTTTACTCAACCTTGAGGTTCCGCCTCTTTTGTGGCCAACCTGTAGGGAAGTCATTCTCAGTTAGTATAAATGGAGCCGGACGAACGCCGTATCACAGTTGATCATATTCGAATGCCTCATGCCACTGAGTTTGTAGGGATAGTCCCCTTTTACACATTTTCGACCAACTCATAAGCAATAAGTAATAAGCTAAAGCGTGCTAAAGCCTTAAAAATTGAATATGTGAAGATTTCTAGTGACAGCTCGCAACCTAGCTGCAAACAGCTGTTATGTTGGCAATTCTGTAATGGCTGCCGAACGAGAGAAAAAATAACAGAAAGAGTAAAAAAACAATTTTGATTAACAACAAATCAGTAAATATGTAAATAATTATTAACAAAACTATAAAACACTGTTTTCCAACGCTTTCAAATGTAAGCAACAGTAATTTTTTTTTTGAAGTAATTATTTCTCAAAACTTTTTTTTTTTTTTTTTTGCTTATTGGCAACATAATTTACCAACTTAAGTATAAGGCGAGTTTTTTACTATGTCAACAACCCATTTCTACTAACTAAAAAAGTGTGTTTTTTTTTTCAATTCTAAAGTTTAATAGTATACAAATATAGTTGATCAACTTCCTTGAACGATAATACTTCATATATATATGGTTCCTCCATCGACGAGCTTCAAATTGTCACAATTTCTATGCACTCAATTTTATTTCTTTAAAACTAAATTCTAGCCAACCGCAAAGGAAGCATGTACACATTGTCTCAATATTTTATCTCAAGTCCTAGTGAGATGTATCCAGCATGTACACATTGTCTCAATATTTTATCTCAAGTCCTAGTGAGATGTATCCAGCATGTACACATTGTCTCAATATTTTATCTCAAGTCCTAGTGAGATGTATCCAGCATGTACACATTGTCTCAATATTTTATCTCAAGTCCTAGTGAGATGTATCCAGCATGTACACATTGTCTCAATATTTTATCTCAAGTCCTAGTGAGATGTATCCAGCATGTGCACATTGTCTCAATATTTTATCTCAAGTCCTAGTGAGATGTATCCAGCATGTGCACATTGTCTCAATATTTTATCTCAAGTCCTAGTGAGATGTATCCAGCATGTGCACATTGTCTCAATATTTTATCTCAAGTCCTAGTGAGATGTATCCAGCATGTACACATTGTCTCAATATTTTATCTCAAGTCCTAGTGAGATGTATCCAGCATGTGCACATTGTCTCAATATTTTATCTCAAGTCCTAGTGAGATGTATCCAGCATGTGCACATTGTCTCAATATTTTATCTCAAGTCCTAGTGAGATGTATCCAGCATGTGCACATTGTCTCAATATTTTATCTCAAGTCCTAGTGAGATGTATCCAGCATGTACACATTGTCTCAATATTTTATCTCAAGTCCTAGTGAGATGTATCCAGCATGTGCACATTGTCTCAATATTTTATCTCAAGTCCTAGTGAGATGTATCCAGCATGTACACATTGTCTCAATATTTTATCTCAAGTCCTAGTGAGATGTATCCAGCATGTGCACATTGTCTCAATATTTTATCTCAAGTCCTAGTGAGATGTATCCAGCATGTACACATTGTCTCAATATTTTATCTCAAGTCCTAGTGAGATGTATCCAGCATGTGCACATTGTCTCAATATTTTATCTCAAGTCCTAGTGAGATGTATCCAGCATGTACACATTGTCTCAATATTTTATCTCAAGTCCTAGTGAGATGTATCCAGCATGTACACATTGTCTCAATATTTTATCTCAAGTCCTAGTGAGATGTATCCAGCATGTACACATTGTCTCAATATTTTATCTCAAGTCCTAGTGAGATGTATCCAGCATGTGCACATTGTCTCAATATTTTATCTCAAGTCCTAGTGAGATGTATCCAGCATGTGCACATTGTCTCAATATTTTATCTCAAGTCCTAGTGAGATGTATCCAGCATGTGCACATTGTCTCAATATTTTATCTCAAGTCCTAGTGAGATGTATCCAGCATGTGCACATTGTCTCAATATTTTGTCTCAAGTCCTAGTGAGATGTATCCAGCATGTGCACATTGTCTCAATATTTTATCTCAAGTCCTAGTGAGATGTATCCAGCATGTACACATTGTCTCAATATTTTATCTCAAGTCCTAGTGAGATGTATCCAGCATGTACACATTGTCTCAATATTTTATCTCAAGTCCTAGTGAGATGTATCCAGCATGTACACATTGTCTCAATATGTTATCTCAAGTCCTAGTGAGATGTATCCAGCATGTACACATTGTCTCAATATTTTATCTCAAGTCCTAGTGAGATGTATCCAGCATGTACACATTGTCTCAATATTTTATCTCAAGTCCTAGTGAGATGTATCCAGCATGTGCACCATGTTAAGTGCAGACACAGTGTTGTTGTTTACGACGCATCATTCTGGGCATCGCGGCGTCGACGTCGACGCAGAATGATGCCCTAGGGACGCGACCTCTAGCGCACTCTTATTCACATACCTACAGATGCAGTTACCTCATATGGGACATACAAGAGCAAACCTCTCCGGGAATTTCCTCTATTCCTATATTAGCTCACATCAAATATTATTGTCGCTATACTTGAAAAGAAGTATGCTCGTATACCATTACGTTGGCGGAGCATTTAAATTTTACGAATATTTTTAGTGTTTATGCGATTCAAGAAATATTTCATTACAGCATGACCTAATTATATCCTTTGTTGTTGCTACAGAAGTATGCTGTTTGAAAATCCCTGGTTGTAGACCCTCCTCTTGGTACATGTGCAGAAAAACTAGGGAAATTCAAGAGCAATGTGCATTTTCGAGGAAATAACTAACGGAAAATTATTGGAAGGTATGAAAATCTAAAATTTTTTTTAATTACTAACACGTTTCTTTCCAATTTGTTGTCTTGTTAAAAGGTTTTCTGTGATCTGATCAATTTCAGGGCTCTGTCATTCCCCCCCCCCCCCCCCCCCCCCCTTTCACAGCAACGAACGGAAAACTCTCTTGTCTTTCATGTAGATCATACATTAAACATTCATGATTCATTACACCGAGATGCCGTACAAATCGAATGCTCTAAGCGTATTGAATGCAATGCCAGATGAAAGGAGCTTCTTAAGGAATTCATTTTCAGGAGGTCGTAACTCACCGAAGCAGCAGCCGCCGTTGCTGCCTCGTCTCCTGAAATGTGTTTCTTTCCTCTCACTAGCTCCACTATTGAGCTCATCTATAAAACATATCGCAACACGAAGCAAATGAGTTGTATTTGAGATCGAGACGGTACTTGGCACTTAAAGACGGCACTGTTAACGAGACAATAAAAGAATACGCGTTACAAGAAGATATAAAGATCTATATCCGCTTAGTTGAATGAATTATGTACAATTTAATCTATTTGTTTGTGCCGTGTAGTTCCCCATACGGAGGAAATTAAAGAGCGGTGACGCTGTTCAGGATTCAGGACTCGTTTCGTGGCTGCATATAAGGACGCTACACATGAGCACCTAGAGATGATTATACTCTTGCTATAAAGGTGGAAAGTTGATGTCATTAAAAGCAGATTTTCCCTAATGCAAGCTTTACATATATGATATTGCAGAGGAACAGGTAATGAGCACAGCAATTTTGCGTTGCAGGAATATCGAGAGGGTTTCTTTTAGATGGCCGGCTACGAGCATTATGTAAATATCGGGTATCTTCCATCTGGAATTATCGTATCAGGGAGTAATAGTGAAATGGGTCGAGTGGTATTAAGGGTGATGGGCGGTTTCTTACAATGATACATGGTATCGATTTGAACGGAAACCACCGTTTATCACTGTCATTCGAAAAGCATCTTTTTCAATCGTGATTGGCCTGCTTTTGACGCAAAGTCGATTTCAATACGTATGATTTTTTTTTCAAATTGATATTATATGATCATGGTATATCGATTACTGCATAAACATAGTCTCTATCAATGTCAGGGTAGGTGAAGCAAACATAACCATGATTAATAGAAATCTGACAGAGCTAAATAATCCGCTATATTGATGTTGGCTTATTTACAATTTTTCACATGACAAAAGTAAAATCGAAGATAAATAATTCGTAAGTTAATCATTTGTGTTTGTATTCTTTGAGAAGCTAGAAAAACCGACACGACCGAAGTTTTAAGTTCTAATTTACTACAAAGACGGAAATAAAAATTCTCGCCGTCGCTCATCCTGAAAGAATAAAGGAAAATCTCTCTTTTATTTTGTGCACATCAAATACCCTTTTGTACAAGATGACAAAAACTTTGTTGAACCAAATGCGAAATTACGCGCAAATGAAAAGTACCCGAGAGCACTGGCATGCACTCAGACCACGTGTTATCTGTATGCAAATGTGCAGCCTTTCAGCCCCAACTCTAGCCACCCTCGAGTGTGTGTGTATTTCCTCTAAATGAACCCTTCTCAACGGAATATAACGACAACATCTGTTTATAATCTGTCATGTTGGCACACGTATTGTTCTCTGCTAAATAAACTGTTATTTCACCGAGCGATTTTCATTTCAACCACCCGAAAAGTTATTACTAGAAACGTGACGTCACGAAATATTTTCCAAACAAAAGTGTAGTTGCAGGGAAATGCTTAAATAATGTCTGTGCCATGTTTAATTTATAAATCTGGCAATCGCGGTCAGCCTTATGTTATAATGACCGTCACTACACAATGTTCTGAGTGAAGGATGCTTCGAGGAAAGCGTGTTTAGTGGAAAATCGAGTCCTATGGGTGTGTGTGTTTGTGTGCAGGGACCGAGGTGTGTGTGACAAACTTATATCGTTTCCATGTGTCGAACAACTTGAGCACTAATTAATTTATGTTCCCTAACAACAACGCTGCACTGGCTTAATTAGCTATGGATCAAATGCACTCGAGCACGCTTCGAGGCTTGATTATATATAAATAAACGCGCATAATATGCTTTTACTAATTTCTAATTAGCCAAGATAATGCTATTTTATGAATTATAAAGTCCAGTATTTTTCTTTGTCGAAATTGCTTATGAAAATATAATGCAACTTACCATGTAACCAACACTCGTGGGTAAAAAGTAGCAAAGAAGCTTGCAGTTTGCATGCATTTTACCACGTTACAGTGACATTGTGCACCCATGCTAAGGAGGTCAAATTATTCATAGACTGTTAATTTCAAACCACACAGATTAGTGCTGTCTTCAACCCCTATTATTCTTCTTATGAAGCGTAAACGCAAGCATGTGTAATGGTACCTATGAGGATCGTAAATGCATTTTTATCTTACAATACGTAAAAATAAATGTAGTAGGTATTAATAATAGGTGATCTTCCATATTATATGGTGTGTTTTCGTTACAACGTTGTAAAAGTTAACGTTCCAAGCGTAATCCAGTTTTGCTAGTCTTATCGGGAAGTTTCCGTGTGAAAGCATGTAGTTCCTTAGAGAGACGGCTTTGCTGCATTGTGCATTCACAATTTGCATAGTCCTGGCAAATACTGGGATGGATACTGAGATGATCCCAAAACATAGCAAGTACTTGTCAGGTACGTACATGATAATGCGGATAATATTAACAGGGTTCTTTGTAAATAGGATCATAATTGAACTGAAATTTCAACAGCTTGTGACTAGGACAATGGAAAGATAAGCGAAACCTGGCACTTCCATCAAGGAACGGCACTTCCACTCGAGGCTCACCACCTCCACTCGAGGGAAGGCAGTTTCAACAAGGAATGGAACCTCCTCTCAAGGAACGGCACCTCCACTCAAACATGGCAAACATTCAAATGTTCTCCGGAGCATTTACTTGTTAGAAAATCCGAAAACTCCGAAGAGTTTTCTTTGGAACTTGCTACCCATTACAATAAAAGTGAATAGTTTTCGCCACAACACAACAGCGAAGGGTAAGCAAAAGCTGCGATCCAATCGTAACATTTTGTCGAGAATGATGTTGCATATAACTATCAAAGATTTACAAGACTACCGCCAAGTTTCTAACTACTTCTAGGCAAAGTTTACAAGTAAATAGTATAACAATGCTTCATGTCGGCTAGGAAACTATCTTCAAAACCATACATGTATAGCTGCACACTATCACTCTTACTCGAAATACGTATAAAGAAATAAAAGTAGTTGCAGATATTTCAGATACCTAGAAATGGGTTCACTAGGAAGGCTTGGTTAACGCGATCACATCCACAACACATCATTTCGAATAAACTAAAGAAAGTAATGGGTAAATATCGACGAAACAAATTTCCTATCTCGAAAATAACTATGTTAGTAGTATCATGTTATAGCATGCTCGTCCTTCATAGGTCCATCAACCACGCTATCCGATTAAAGCTGTGTTATAACATGAAAACAGTGAAACCAATTAACCATCTCATCTAAATCAACAATGTTTCAATTATAGTGGCTCTTTGATAAAATAATCAACGTCATCATTCGTTAATTCCCTGCCAGTCCACCCACCGCATGCCCAGGTTTCTTATGACACAATTATCAGCTTATGCCATCGAGAAAATGTCGGACCATGCTTGGCCACATGGAATAGAAATGCCACTCAACGAATGTCAGTCTTCGTCCTTCTGGAATTAACATAGCGACGCAGGGAATCTAAATAACTTTCCGAATAATCTACTTAATGCGAATGTATCAATCAAAGAAACATCGGTGTTACACGGGGTTTATAATTGACAGAACCCTATTTGTAGAATAAAACGTAGCACATTCGAACTAGTAACTCGTCGAAATTCATTACTATAAACTCAGAAAGTAAACGAAATGCATGTCACATACAGGCACGGAAAATTGCTACTGTGTATAACATTATGGTGCCACGAACACAAAATAAAAAAGAGAAATATCTGACTGTTGACACAATCCCGAAATTGACCTGTTTTATTTTTGATGTATGATTTTCGAATTGCAGCCAAGTAAATGTGTTTGTGTCCTGACCCAATTTAAAATTTCGTATGAAACGAGCTAGTAAATTTGGTGCTACTGTTACTTTGGGGGCTGAAACAATCAAGTAATGACATGGCGAGCTGGCTGCACGAAGGGTGGGAACAATAATTACATTTTGTGCTTTGGCCCTTATGTCTAGCTATCCTGGCAAGGTGATTGTGAGGTGTGATTGTGACTCAAGTAATTGAAAGGAGATTCACCAAGCACTAGACTTCCACTGCATTTAAAGAGGTCATTACATTTTAAAATTGAATCTTACAACTTATTCTTGGTCTATAATTTTGAATTGAGAGACAACTTGAATAAAAATGCCACAACCCTGTGTGGTTATCAAAGTTGCCGGTTATCGACTAGAATGCATCTAACAATCATTATCCTATAAAATAACACAGACAAATTGTTTGACACCTAGCACCTAGTTCCTAGTTCCTAGTTCCTAGTTCCTAGCACCTAGTAATGTAGTCATGTAAGTAATGTAGCCATGTGGGTAATGTAGTCATGTAAGTAATGTAGTCATGTAAGTAATGTAGTCATGTAAGTAATGTAGTCATGTAAGTAATGTAGCCATGTAAGTAATGTAGCCATGTAAGTAATGTAAGTAAGTAATGTAGTTGTGAACGTATTCCAATGATTTTGTCAATTCGGGTTGACGGAGGAGCCTTGTACTACAGCTATTTTTTTATATGTAAATTATGTGGCTGCTCGTCATACCACTGTACAAGAGATTAGACTTTCTCTAGGCATCGTATTTTAAGTTCGTACAAAACCATAATTTTAAGAGGAATATTCCTCTAGAGACGAGCTAGTGCAAGGCAAAGTTGAACAAACTGAACTTATTTACTAGTAAAACAAATTTATTTGTCCGTCAGATATTTTGCTTCTGCTTGAATAGACGCTTCTGCGTTTCAGTATCAGTTTAGTCTGTCTTATTTTTCTTCTCGATTAATAATTGATCCGAAGTCTCTCGAATGCTTGAGTTATTTAAAAAAAAAAAACGCCATAAAACTACAATTATAACACATAATAAGCTATAACCATTAACCTCCAAACTCTTTGGCACTCGACATACAGCCAGTTCAACAAATTATCTGTAATTTCATAAATTTAAGCGCAATTTCCAATCACCGCTTCTCACACGGGCAAATCGTTGCAATTAAACCGTATTTGAAGGCCAAACCAAGGTATTGCACGTAACGAGAGAAACCCATACAGCTTACTCATACATGTAATAATTGCAATCAATTTTCACAATCCGATCTCACCTGCACGACATAGGTGATGGAGAACATGCAAAAACTTCCCGTCGAAACCGCTTGTAAATCTATTCTTGGAAGCGTTTAACAGACGACGACGTTAACTTGAAGATAACGGTGCATTTGTGCCATTCGACGCCTGTAATTATGCATGGACGTCGGTATAGTAACGATTATGATTATGGCGCCCGTCAAAGTGTTGGTGCGTGCGTTGGCCGCTCCAAGCGCTCAGGTCTAGTGGAATCTCTGATGCATGACGTACTTTTGCCGTTTGCCATTTGCTGTCGTCACGACCTATCGCACATTGCTCAGCTGTGTATGCTTCTGCATCCAACCGTGAATTCCGTTGCATGCTGGGCGTATAATTATTGGAAAAATGCAACAACTGTATCAGTGCCTGGTTTACAGTGTAGGAAATTGTGTATGTTGATATGCTAAAACATAATAAAAATATGCATACGATGTTATTACTAAAGCCAAAAAAACATCTCAATTTTGTATGAAAATGTAGGTATGATATAATGCATTATCATAGAAGCACCTGCTTCGTGTAAATTATACTACGTCAACACATAAATCAGCGGGATAGAACAATTAATCACTTGATAACAGACCGTGAATCAGATTTTTTGAGAGTTTGTGAAGCTATGCATATTTTGTTTGAAAAGTGCTTTTACCCGAGACAAACATATTTTCTTACCGCTGAATGCTTTAAGAAATAAAAACGAAAAATACACGAATTTTTGGTAAAAGGAACAACCTGGATTTCTGTTTTAATCGTCCCAAACCCCTTATTAATTTCAAAATACCAGCACATCCCATGTTGCTTCTCATGAGGCTCTGGGCTAATTTTCATGCGTTTCCCCCAACATATACGATATAAGCACACATTTTTGTGAATCAATTGAGTATCTATGTACAGGGATCTAATAACCTAATCAACTTCCTATTTTCCAGCTGGTTTCTAGCAAACATCGGGGAATATGGTACAGAATTGAATAGATTTCAATGTTTTCTATGCCGACTGACCGTACTCAGTAGCACATTTATCATGCAAAACAAAATAGAATATGCCACATCAATAACACGAATAGAATTTATGCGTGAAGTACACGTGTATAGTATGGATTGGAACACTACGAAGGATTTTATGCAACTTGACCCAAACAATAAAATGATGTATGCATTTCAAAACATGAACATGGAAGCGTATGAATGGGCACAATGGTGTTTTGACATATATCGTGAGCTCTTATAAATACAAGGACCAAGGAAGGTTCACACATGGTTTGGTTCTCGGCTAAAATCTAATCGAACAATGCCATGGTGAAAAAAAATACCAAAAAATAGGGGCTTGAGGTTTTACGTGTACAAATCCAATTTAAAAACTGATGTGTATATGTGCCTGCATACAAATTCATTGTATTGGTCGTTGATTTTTTTTTTTTTTTTAAGTTTTATGTGAAAAAGCGAGCGAGGGTTTCCAATACAGCTATTATTTTTTCGTGGTGGAATAGCCAGGTTAAGTAGAAAGTTATTTTCTTGGAAAGTATTAGCATTATATTAGTAATATTAGCATTAGTAAATGAAACAATACCTTACCGATGTACAAAACTGTGCGCTGTAAGAAGGAACAAATTAATTAATTTATAAATAAGTAAATACAAAATTTTATAATTGGTAACTGATTTCGTTGGTAGCTGATTAAATTTGTGATACTTCTTTTAAACAATGGTACGTATATGTTTTGTTTTGAGTTGTTTATTTAGCAAAAGAAAATTCTATTTACATTACAAATAAAAGTACTCGTTATTTTATAATAAGGGGAAAGTTAAAGCTCTAATAAGTCATTTGAAAAATTCCCAATCGCCGTCTTTCTCGGATGTTGTTCTAACCATTCGAGCTAATTGGACATGACCTTTCAAGACGAAATAAGTGTAATTGTTGAAAATGACGGATCGCCAACAAACAAGGCAAATGTAAAGCCACTCTGATTCCAGTGAATATATCTCTACTTCCAACCTCATCTCAGATTATTCGTGTACCGAACAGTTCTTTGTCCATTGCAAGATTTGCATTTTAACTCAAATTTTTAAAGCATTATTCGTTTATAGTGAATACTGTGTGTATATTCAAACTGTGAAAAAGGTAACTGCACAGAATGTACCTGCTGCTTTATTAAAGACATATTTTTTTATTAGTATTTTTTTATAAAAACTAACTGTAATTTTTGTACGTGGTTTTCTCGTAAACAAAAAATCCCGCGATTTTTCGGGCGCTTTGGAGTAATTTGGGGTAACAAATCACTTTCATGCGTCATTATCAGCTACCACGATATACCACGCCGTTTTGGAGCAACGTTACAAAATGAACTCTTTGCTTCCGCTGGGCAGCAATGGCCGGCTCGCCGCTTTTCCGGATCCAATCATTTATCAACACACAATCCATCAATTAATTAGCAAGAGCTATTTAATAAATGGTAAACAACGGTAAAAACTAATTGCTAGAAATTTAATCATTGGAGTTACGTAAACAGCATTTTTGTGTGCACTTTATCATTCGAACTATGATGTCACCAAAAGTCGCTTGTTTAAAGATTATTCTGATGAAATTCTGTCGCTATGCAGGACATATTTTCTCCTTTCTCCGTTAGAATATATGCTTAAAGCAAACGGAGAGGCTGAAAAAATGAATGGATATTTGAAAAGTTCAGTCAAATACACGCAAAACGTTGGTATATTTTATCTAGCTCTCTCGTATTTATTTTATATTATAATTTTCATTATAGTTTACAAGAGGCCAACGACAGGTGGTGAGGTCAACTTTATAAAACAACGACACAGCTTTTGAAAATACAGCATTTATAAATGTAATCCGTTCAGTACATTCATACAAAATTTGACAAACTCTTGCACAGTCTTTAAAAGTATGTCAGAGAGTCAGCGTTGATACTAAACTTACTGCTGATCAAGCGAGCCGGCAACACGAAGTACCGGAAGGTGCCACCCGGTGGCGCTTGCGGCTATTCTTTTTAACAAATCTCTCCAATTAAATAATTGCGACTCAAAACATGGAAACATAATAAGCATTAACACGGAATATATGAGCATAAACCAGTCTCAAATGCGAGTAATCTGCGAGAAATAATTAAATTAAATTTCCTATCACTCAAAACGACGTTGACACTTCCTAGTATCCTCAATAAATTAGTAATTTGGCAACACTTTTTCGCAAAACTCCGTTCAACATTAGCGCTATGGCAGTACGGTATCACGAAAAAATTAATAATATCCCAAACCTAAAAGTAAAAAAGCGCCAGCGACAAAATTGTAACGCACATATTTATTTTTGTCTGCTTGTCGCGTCAAGATGATCAGACATCCAGCATTTGTCGCCAGCCAGTTGGCATAACGCACCTCTGTTCTGTAGCCATCTTGATAACCGTGCTCCTGTCCCCCTTATACACCGTGGCTATTTCCGACCTATAGCTGGCCCAATAACGACCGTAGCGCGTGATTTTCAAACTCTTGGTCTCAGGTGGAAACCGAGGTCTCTAGGACCCGTTTCTGTGAAGTCAAAAGATTTGCACGGAAAGTTGAAAAGGAAATTCGCTGCGCGTAAAAAGCAAGGAGCGGTGCTCTGTGGGTGGTCAAACGTAGGGCGAGCGTGATGAGTATGCAATAAGCATAATTACATTAACCCCCTCCGAGTGGAAGCGAGGTAGTTGATGATGTTCGTGATTAGCTGTGTTGCATGATAGCTGGCAGGACTAACTCATCAATGATACCATCTTGTGACTTAGCTGCTTTCAGATACATAGGTATAGGCGTCAAAGAATAGTCACTTTCGGATAGTATATGAGATAATGTTATAACGAGCTGGTTTCTTACGATTGATTTTATAAATGAAACTCAAGTATCTACACTAAACAAAAAATTCAAATATGAGCGACTGTCACTATGAACATAAAAGTGGATATATTTTACAGCCAATTTTTTCTTATCGATTTACTTTTTTTAATTTTACATTTAATTAAATTAATTTACTTTTTTTATTAATAATAATTTTGCATTTTTTTTATATATATTTTGTATTTTTTGTATTTTTTTGCTTTTCTTATTTATTCAACTATGCTCATTAAAAGATGACATTCGTCATCAAGCATATAAACGCGTTCGCCGGAAAACAAGACTCATGAGGTAGCTAATTTCCGTATACGCTTTTCATAGTGGAAAAGCTTTATTTGTACACGGAATTTTACTCAGTCGGCCTGAGAGAATTTCCTCCCTGGCATATTTGCTCATCAAACATTGGCTTAGTAAAGCATTTATTTAATCACATCAAATAGGATGTTTGTCAACACTTCACTTCTGTACCAGCTCTGGGAGTTATTTCGGTGGATTGGGAATGACTTGCATGCATATCCGATGAGCGTTGACTCGTTAAGTTGGACATACACATCAAGTATAAACCGACTAAAATCATGCCATAATCCTATGACTAGCCGGCTTCATAAAGAAAACTTCTCGGATGTCGCTTTCTTTCATTTATTTATTTATTCGCTTTTTTTTAGCTATTTTCATTGTTTCAAATTATATAGTTGAAAAGACTAAAAAGCTTGTATCGTGGATAGATAAAACTGCATTGAAAATGCTCTCAGTCGTTAGATTTAGATAATGAGCAGGTATAGAAAGATGCTAGAGGTGAAAACACTCTGACGCTGCTTCCAATATCGGCCGTTGAGTTAGGGGGTTGTTAAATATATCAATTGATACCAACACAACACGAAATTCCGTTTTTTTTTCGCTGTTATTGGCAAAGATGTTGTCGAACGTGCTGCGTTGAATAAATAACAACATTCTATAGCTTAGCTTTAGTTAGAATTTTAATTCTGAGTATATGCACGCGAGTAACAATATGAATGTAGGACAATTTTTTTGTGTTTTTTATTCTAAACACTCGCTGTTGAAACTTTAGCAGCAAATTCGACTAGATGGCTTGTTTTTAATACAACATATACAAGAAAGCATTCGGAATGCAATAATGCCATTGTTTATAGAACCTAGTACTAAAACGTTACATACAAAAATATTTCAAAAATGTATTAAATTAAAAGTGTAGGCGGCGGTACGTTACTGCAGACCCACAAACGCATTAATTTTCTATGTGCTTTTCCTGTAAAATACTTTAACAAACGAAACGACGCGAGTTCGGCTTTTTTTTTTCGTCGTGGCGTGAAACGATTTTGATTTTATTACATACTTCCGCGGAACGCTTCCCGAAGTGTAATTTCCAGACTCTGACTGACTGGATTGATAAATGTTTGGATCTGAAGAGAGGAACGCAACGGAAGACGGTGCAGAGAACTTGAGAGCGCGGACGCGATGTGGCTGGCCGACAAACTCAAACCCTCCTCATCATGCTACAACTTGACGGCGGTAGAAAACTTTACGCTAGAACCTTACCATATATACTGGCTACGATCGATAGATCGTACTCCAAAGTTCGCTACTTGTTACCAGAGCGGTATAGAGTGATAGCACGTTCAGGAACACCACATCATAGCAGAAGGAAAAAAAAGTAAGAAAAGATTTATACAAGAGACCAAAAGATAAAAAGATGAGGGATGAGCTGCTGAAGACACTCTAGATTTTAGCGCTCGCCGCGGTAGAGCAAGCTGGCTACTGGTATGACTTGGTTGTGGAAAGCGACGCCCTCGACGCCCTAGACGTCGCGTATACGCCCTCTGGCGAATCAAGGCGGATATTAATTAACATATCACTTCAGATGAGTTAGGACAGTGATAGAAAGGGTGTAATTACTTAGTCCTGCAACTGGGGGTGCGAAAACGACGCATTGAAATGCATGTCTTACTAACAAGATAACACGTGGATTCATTTAGGTCGGCTGGAAAATGGATTAAATATTCTGGACTGGCAACTCGAATTATTTTGTCATTGGTTCTCTTGCACGATATAGAAATTCTACGTTGCAATTTGGGAAAAGCTAGCTTTTCTTGAGAACGTATTGGTATGTACTGGATGTTGCTTTGATAAAACCCATTGCACATAATTCAATACCATCGCAATACATAAAATTATCTGTATCCACGATGTAGTTTACATGGGGTTGGTATGTTCCTCATCTAAATTATTTGCTCGGGTAAAAGGTAATACAGGGTACACTTTCAAGAGGCCTCACGGCTTGCTCGTATAAGTTACTTAAATAACATTAAGACCCTAACACCCTGCATTCCCCCGACCCTACCTGAGTCAACCGCTTTGTTACTTTACCTTCAGATCTGTTTAAGTAAATTAATGAAGACGTGTTTTCAGTGCTAAATTAAGGATGTTCTTTGAAACAAAGAAGTGATCGAACTGCAAACAAACAGTTTACGTTAAATTGTACTCAGGAATACTTGAAACAATTCCTAGAAGCTCGGAAATAGCATTAATTTAAGATATTTGACATTTTTCATAACTAAACGACTACATTTGACTGATTACTTGTAATATGAGCTCTGCCTTCCCACAGTACTACACACTTTTATCACTTCTCACTGTAACCACTACCCATTATAATCACTAATTACTATAATCAATCCATAAAAACTCTTTCGGGGGTATATATTTCGGGTGTTACCTAATTGCATACAGATAATTTATGTAGAATAGTAGCACCTTTTACATCTCTGATGTGTTGCATTTCGTGACCTAAAAAGAGTGACAAACTATGAAAATGACGTGATTAATATTTCACTACTCTCTGAGGAAGAAAGCTTCCGGTATTAAGTGCAAATGATGCAATTAACATGCGATAGATGCACTGATTAAGCCACGGATAAATGGGTCGAATAATGCAATCGTTTCTTGCATCATTTTCTCTCGCCTTTCCAAAGTACACCGTCGTGGTATGGTTCAATGCAAGTTCAATGAACGGTCAGTGAGAATAACTTGTTATTTACCCATGCTAAGAAAATTTGAACGACCACAGGCTGTTTTTATTTTTTTTAAGGAAAGTTTTTGGAAAATATTACTTAGTATGGAAGTTTATCTGAAGAAAAACAAATCGGATCGCTGAACGTCATGAATAACATCCTTGATCGTACACATATTATCAAATTTTCAGCTATAAACTACGAGCAACGCGCTATAAAATAAGTAGCGACATGTTTTGCACATAAAAGGAGGTGATATCCAATAAAGATAAAAGCTATGGTATTAATCTTGATAGAGCACAACAAGAGTTTCGTCAATGTCCTCTAATATGAAATCGTTTGTCCCCACGTCCAGTTCTGAATACGCCTGTAGCATCAAAAGATCCTCCTACACAGATAGGAATCGGCGGCCATATATGGCGATCGTCTGGGCTTCCCTTTTACCAAAGACTAGCGTAATCCCATTTTTATGACTGGCCAAGGGAGCAGAATCGTCGCACAAGCTACGAAAAACCGACGCCAAGCGACGCCCAACAGTTCCAGGTTCAGGGTGGGCAGCCAAGCGTTCTACGCCACACGCGGTGACAACCTCGACGCTGGAATTTGCCCGCCGCACATTTCGCTTTGCAACTTTACGTATTTATAATTGAATTGTTTTTATTTGAATTTCGTACGTCAATTTAGATTCTGGACGATTAGTTAATTTATTAAAGCGATAATTCAGAAGAACTTTTTGAAAAATTCACCGTTTTTAGCACGTTTCCCTCTAAGAAACGCCCAAATAACGTTGCTCTGTTTTGGGTGAGAGCCATATAAAGGAGATAAATAAAAAAATAAAATAAAATATTCTTCTTCAAACGTGACAGAACTAAAAAAAAAACCCCGCAACAAATTGTATAAACCAACATTCGAAAACCGAATTGCACATTTTTGCCCGACATTTCAAACGGAGAACGTCTCACCTCGACACGGGCGCGGTTTTTTTCTTATTATATAGAAATTCTGTTTAAAATTTCTAAACCATTTCGTCGTTACTGAATGGAGCGACGGCGTTCAATGCTTTTCGAGATCATCATTCAGCAAGAGCACGCCGAGATTCCCGCTAATATCATTACAGAAGTGAAGAGCATATCAAGCGTCTGTAATAATTACGTTGCCAGCTAGCATAGATGTACGTATTGCTCGGCTCGGGGTGCAATGGCGACAACCAAAACCAAGGCGACATCAAACTCAACGTCTCGAGTGCGTATATATACTGCGTAGCGTGTATTCACGCACGCCAAGAGTAACGAGATCTGCATTGTGTGCGTAGAACTTGCGAGCAACTCGCTTTGCCGTCGGTGGTACGACTCTTCAGATGGTACGCACGAAGACGGAAGGGGGAAAAGTTTTTAAACTAACGCAATTTGAATAATTGGTTTTCTGAAAACAATTTCTTCGTTATATTTACAAACCAGTGAAATATTAATGAACACGAGATGACTACTTGAAATCGGTATAGCACCCAGGATCCAATCTGCGTTGGAAGTGCTTAATTTTTCTCACCTATATATAGCTGTGTTTTTATCAGAATTTGTTTTCTTCCTGAGATAGCTTTTAATTTTAGTTTTATTTCATCCTGATTCATGTTCGGAAACAAAGGACATCCCAAGTCGTTTGATTGTGGGGGATGATATTGCAGCGAATAACAGCAATAACAAAGCATCCACTCTGAGTTGGAAACTTTGATAAAAAATAAAAAAAGCTTCTAATCTCTGGGAGGTGCAATGAATCACCTTGAGTGTATTCTTCGTTTCTGTTCGTGTGCAGCTCATAATCAGATCGTTGGTTTCAAACCCCAACGCATTTTTGTCACGTTTTTCCAAAGTTTTTCTTCGAAGCCCTTGAAAATCTAAACGAAGGGAAACGAGGAAGATTCGAAGAAGGAGCCGGGAAAGTTTTTAATTTATTCTTGAATGAAACCGGGTTGAATAGAGAAATACACTTTCGAAACTCAAAGAAGTAGGATTTCTAGTAATGAATTTGAATATTTTTTTGGGGCGAAGAGTCAAAGTGAATAGAAGATTTAACGAGCTGAGACATTTCCAGACTTGCGTCGGAATATGAAGTAGTTTTGAATAACTCTAGTAGTTGCAGTTGCTTGCCGAAATAAGCCTTTCAAGTTCCTCTTCCGTGGATACTTTGATATGAGACGTAAAGTTCGCCTTTTTTGGTACACAACAGCGTTAAACTTCATTCTTCGTTTACTCTTATGTGTGTATACACATATTGTCATTCTTCGTTAACAATTGTTAACAATAACTTATTAACAGATTACGACGTTAGGTGTTTTCATAACTATATTACACCGGATACAGACTTCATGAACATTCCAGACCGATGGGCAATTAGTAAAGGCCATCCAGGCGAGATTTCCTCAGGTGGTCGAGCGGTCACCACCCCTTCCACTGTAACTCCTTCTAGGCGGATGCAAGCGCCAACATGGAGGTGACTTGACAAAAACTATTTGAACTGGGGTTAGCATTCAAAAACCCAGTTCAAATATATATATTTTTTAAACAAGTGCTAAGGTTACATCAAGTAGACATGAGTCTAATAACAACCAATGAAATTAGTAACTTCTTCGAAAACAACCCTACACTTTAGCAAAAAATCTCAAATTGTTTAGATCCAGTGATTTTCATAATTTTGCAAAAGAGAGAAATCTGTAAGACGCGGGTCTCCGTACGTGATCTATGGGGAAGCTGCTAAGCCTGCATGTGGCGAGCAAGTTTGCCCATGGAACGCAATCCAGTAGACTCGAGGGTTGAGGCGTCTGTCTGTGTTCCTGACGGGTGATGTGTAATTAGATCGGGGTTCGATTCCCAAGTTTGCTCAGTTCCGTCGCCACTGTGCTCGTCGAGGATAAACCAAACGCAGAGCATTTGCTTACAGCCAGCCATTTATTTGCATTTGATCCCAAATTGGATTTATTTCTCGGCGACTTACTATTTTATACAACTACGATAGCTCACACAAATCGAATGAATGGAAAACAATCTATATACACTACTTTATTTACAAAATTTCAATCTCTCCTTTAAATCATTGGAGATGCAATCGATTTTTTGTAAAATGTATTTTGGTACAGACATTGTTTGAAAATGTTTTCAATCGAACATTTAAACGATATAAGATGCATTGGAAATGCACTTACTGATTCTATTTGCTAGAGTGGAAAAGCATCATGTGCGGCCAAAAATAAAAGTGCTGGTAACTGGAAAGGTTTCCTTTTGACCTTTTCCGATACTCCATAGATTTTGAGAGAATGTCATTTTTTTTTCGTTTGTGTTGTTATTCTGCTACTCGTGAGCTTTCTGTCTCCAACATAGCACAATGACAGCAAACCTCTAATGAGAGTCGAGCCTGCACATCATTCCACATCTGTTTTCTTGCATTTGGTCAACCGCGCAGCGCTGCGCTTCGAAGCCCAACGCTACATACTTGCATTTCAATGTCCCGTGCACCATTTAAAACCCGTAAGCCGTGAGTGACAGGTCTGCGGGAGATTACTCGAATAAGACCAGTAATTTGCATGGAGATTGAGCGAGCCACCGATCGATGGGACCTCTGCGGCATTACCTCGCCCTTCTTCGGAGCTCACCGAAAAAAACGACCATCGCCAATATCTATCTGTCTGGATGTAATTTTTCTCGCAGTGAAATTAGACATGAGAGTCACGTTTTACTCGAAACACGTGAAAATAATTCAGAAAGAACGGTTACGAAACGATTAAGGTTTTATTTGCGGTAGCTGACAATATCTATTTTAAATAACGTGCCTGATTTTGAATTTGGGTGGAAATAATTTCACGTTTTCTCAAAAACAAAAAAGTGTGTATGAAGACATTAATCACGTTGCCGAAATTCGCTTGTCGAGAAAATCTGCCATCCGTTTCGAGGCACATAAATATAACGCTATACATTTCGCTAGGTACATGTGAGAAAGATTGAAAACGATCAAATTTACTGGAAATCGTTCACAAAAGAATAGCCTGGAAAAAGGAAAGTATCCTTGCATGATTTTCCTGTCATTGTTACACAGTACGATCACGTAATATCTTTTCCTGTTAAGAGTTTAGGTCAGAATATTTACGACACCACCGTAACATATCGACTGGATCAATTTCTCATTTTTGTACAACATTTTCCGAACATTACCATAAAACACATGTAGATCGTAGATGCATGCTGTGTAGATGCAATATAAATGTTAATGCCTTACAAAATGGTCTGTGTCGTTCCTCAACCAATTTACTCCAGACGGGTGATTTAAGAGTGCATAAAAATATTCTGCACAGAAAGGATAAGCGTCGCAAGTATTAATCTTCATCTGAAAATGCATTGTGGTTCACTTTGAAAAAGGTTATTACGTTATTTTAGTTGCTCTTGCTCCAATTTCTTATTTCCAAAGAAAGTGAATTCTGGTGACTTCAAACCGAACACAGCGACCGCAATTAGCATGTCACGGAACGAAGTCAATTTAGTAATTCATGAAATGCGGTATCATTAGTTTCCGACATACAATCAATTTCGAATGGTATTGCGAGGATGATTTAATACAATCACCACCATGACAATAAGTACTACAACCCAATGAGCACACATCATTTGAACGAAACGGAAATCCAATGCATTAGCGAATCCGATTCAATATTGACCAGTTTGTCAACCACTAATATGGAAACGATTGAAACATCATTAGAATTACCTACATAACACAACTTGGAGCTTAGACTTGATTCAATTAATATCAAAGTAGCTAGTGAAAGTGGCAAATAATGATGATTAATATTGATAAAATTTAAGGAGGCAGCCGAAGCACGCACGTATTTAACTAGGCGGTATGACAAAACCCGTTGTATTGGAGAGATTTTCCGACCATAATTTCAATGTAACTGTGAAAGGTATACTGACAAATAATTTCCATATAAAGTTTGTTTATTAGAGATACGACGACGGAACGCTCCTTAAATCTTAAGTAGTATGCATCGAACTAGTAACTAAAATTGAACGAATATCGGTATGATTGATTGATCATAATATCAAGCCTACATGAACTACACAGGTGTATTGAGTTATGGCATGGCCCTTTAATCAAATCCCACTCACGGCTGACGGTATGCAATGGAACGATGCGAAAACCAAATCATTAATACGTGATTATTTGCACCTATTGTACAACAGATAACTGTACTATAAACTAATTCTGCTGAAGACAATGCTCAATGTTAACTTAACATAACGAGATTTGACAATGCTAAATATACAGTACAGTGATGTGGTGGGACTGTTTGACTGTAGGTATATATGACTGTATGTATGGGAGCAATAGGTGAACAATGTACGTGAATTTGGTATCTGAAGTGGAGGTATTGGGTTGTTTATATGTGTGCTTCGTTATGTAAATGGTACATATTTGCCCACTTTGGTGTAGACAGGGAACTCAAAAAATGATAAAATTCGAAATTATTTCAAGTTTTTTTTTTTTTTTTTTGTTTGGTTAATATTAAAAGGTATCAACTAAAAAAGTAACTGTCAATAACAACAAAAGTAAACCACTGGTCAGACAAAATGTTTGGTAAGGGGAAAAATATCGTGAAATAAAATGATTGACGAGTGCAGATTCATGATTATTACTCTTTTGTCGGCCTCCTCTGTGATATTATAGGAGTGGTTTTAAAACGAGTTTAAGCTGTGGGGTTTGGGGAGTTAACGCTGGCAAGATTTCATGTTGCGGCAGGGGTTCCAGATTATCAGGGTAAGATAATAAGGCGAAAATCGTATTACACAAAAAAAAAGGGATGGAAAAAAACAGCCGGTGTGACTTGAAAATACCGTAAACTATGCACGAGGTAGGATAAAATTCGGGTCTAAAGAAGAAAGTAAAGTCTCTAAAAAAAAATTGGACCTAGGACATTCTTTGCCAGCAACAGGAAATTTTCAAAATGAAAAATAAAGGCGAGAGGAATATGAAATAAAACAGAGAAAAGCAGGCTCACAATCTTCGAAAAGAAATTCTTCGGTGAAATGGAAGGAAATACGAGCCAATGGTCCTTTTATAGGCATGCGAAAAGTAGATCCTGGTCCTCTAAGGAGCTACAATAATTTCGTCAAGTCTTCAAATACCCAAAAAGTGAAGAACTGAGATGCTGAAAGCGAAAAATGTAGAGTTTGAGTTACTGTTTTTAAAACCCTAAACAAGGTGACGGTATTTTGAGAATCTGTTTGTAACAAATGCTCGGTTAATTATTTTCAAGTAAGTAAATTCCGTTAAGAGATTCGTCGTTTTTTGTTGTTTTTTTAGCTAGCCGTGGGCGGCAATCTTGTGTAAAGAGATTGACAATGTTCTTGTCGATTCTGTGCGATTGGAAATCATTGATTTTGATCTTTGATACACGCTTGAATCAAAGAACTCTTTGATACGCTATCTCTTCAGAAAGCTCCACGTTGACTTAGTCGCTAAACCAACACGTTTGTTAAAACAAAAAAGCCTAAAAATGTCTTCAATACAAATATCTATGCATGACATAGCCTACATATTTCCAGCGAGCTTTCACTTCATTACACTCTGAATCTTGAATGTCTTGTATTTTATCAGAACATTTTCCACTTCTCAACTTTTCCAAGAAAGAAAATAAAAGAAATTCAACCGATTTCTCTTCGAATGATTTTGCCCTTAGGCGACCAGCGTTACCTTGTTTTCCAAATACAATTCCCGATCTCTTCTTCGCATTTTCCGTTTCCCGATATACCTAAAAGTGGTGCTATCAATAACGCTTTTCGCGAATTCCTCGATCGCTTCTCTAGTGTGTGGCGTTTGCGTCTCAACCCTGATATTGCTTGCATGTATTTTGTTCCTTGGGCACCCAGCCACACTAAACGCGCCTCTCAGGGCACTCGACACCAAAGCATAAGGATGTATAATTTATAAGAGCCACCTTATGCATTTCTTAAAAGGGTTAAAGTCGCGTATACGTGCTTTGAAAAACGCATCTTTATCATGTGCTGTATCAAATATATATATATACACACGCGCGCACGTCCGTCAATATATAAATTTAAATTTGTGTCTTTAATGGCATGTCCTGGGCTGGCACAACGTCTCTTTATAAAGAGCCTCTTCCGAAAGCCCCGACTCCAAATGAATAACTCTCTTCATAAAAGTGACTACGTATTCTAGAATATTTTTGAACCGTTTTTTTTCTGCTTCAAATGCATTATTTATATTTCTGCAATAAAAGCTCACTTACGAAGTCGGCGCGAGTGCTTCGCCATATTTACTAAAGTCTCGAGCCGATCGCGGGGACGACGCGTCGAACGCCAATACGCGACGCCGACCGGCCACACATCAGGGCCTAGCCTGCCACCGACGCCGGCGCCACGACGCATGTGTGCCGTGCGACAACGGCACTCTTTTAAATTGAAAACGCAGCTGCTAAAATAATTCCGTACCACGCGACTCAATCTAATGTGATATTTCCAAATAATTTTCAGATCGATCATCGCTCAGAAAAAGACAAGAGAATGGCAATTTTTGTTTTATTATATATGGCACCTACGTGCTTTCTGTCTCTTTCACCTTTAATAGGGTGCGGCAACATACTTTTTATGTGTTCGTTCTTATGTGACTGCTTTAGCCATGATGGGACGCATAGAAGAATCCCTAGAGAGCCGTACAAGCTACCATACAAATGGTTCCATTCGAATGTTTCATATTTTTTTGCTAGAACCAACTTGTGAGATTCTTTTTCGAGGTGCAAACGTATTATTATGTCACCATGCAAGGAAATAACTCGACACGTTGTGCCCTACAGTACTTTTTTAAATTTTTAAATTAAAATTAATGTAATTGAGCGTTGTAGTCCGCGGTGCGGGAACCAAACGAAAGGCACATTTCAACTTAACATCAAGTCCGAAAAACATATTCGCCCCAAAAAAAACGAAGGTAGAAAAAAGAAATGAAAGTGTGTGCGGGCATTTCGCTAGCAAATATTTTACAGTAGGCAGCGTGTATCGCCGAGTCAAGTCCCCGAAGCACATTGCAGGAAGAACTTTCGGCGCTCAACTTATTTGCTCTCTTTAGTTTTATTTCGGTAACATTGAAGCCATTTCATATTACAAATTAAACATACTTACAACGAGCTCCATCTCTCTCTTTCCGTCAGTAACTTTGCAACAACTCAGTCATCGACTCACCTGAGAACAAAAGAAAGAGAACACGTTAGCCTGTGCTAGTTGTCATCGAAGCCAAATTGATCAAAACGCAACCCACATGCAAAAGACCACGACTAAAAAGCGCGACCATGCATTACACCAAAAATTAGACAAGCCAATTAATTGCATAACAATTACTTTAACCGCAGTAGCTCTTCATCTATTCACAAAGTGAGTGAGGGATGAGGGGTTTGATATTTCTAATACCATCTGACACCGCAAATAGGCATTATTATGACATCACAGTTGGTTCCCTAACGAGACGTCTTACCCCATCCCCTTAACAGAGACCGGCTGGGATAATAGTGTGAGACGCAGGAGAGGAGCGAAAGACAAAGACAGATCGTCTGTAAGATTCACACCATACCTAGCCACCTCCCACCATCGGTTATGCGTATAATCCCCCCTATATCATGTCAAGTCATTTGTTAGAGGCGCGACGCCGCAAGTCTCGGGTTATGTAATTAAGATCCAGTCTCGTGCCAGAGGCGTCGATCTCGGGCTGCGTCGCGACGCCGGGCCATCACTCATAAGTCAATTCCAGGCAGCGTCGTGGCTGGTGGCTGACTATCTGTTGGTTGCCAGATCAATCAGTTAGACACATACTCGTTAGGAGCCGAGAGTTCAACCGATCTTTACTAAATCGATATGGAGGGTCTATGAAATTTTAAACAGGGACTTCACATTTTGAAATGGATGAGCCTGTCATCCTTCGTCTGGTATCTAAGAAAAAATTTGATATAAACTAGGAGAAATATGATTCTTTAAAAAAGAAAAACTCTTGCGCATGGTCTTCCCTAAATATACCGATTTTTTTTTTTTTTTTACTTCATTGATAGCGGCTGTGATAACAGTCTGTGAGCAGGAATCAAACCTTTGGGGAAATTTAAGAGAGCCAAGAAAAATAGTATGATCACAATGCGGAAGTTTAAGTGATGTTGCATGTCAAAAATTGCTTTCTTTTCTCTTCACAACGGTGCATTTATTATGCGGCGGTGAGCCTTTTGTTTGCCGATAACTTTTCCTGCGTGCAACAAGGGCACCGTTTACGCTCATATCGTAAATCGTCGGGCATTTCATTTTTAATGATATCGTTTTTATCACATTTCCAGCACATAAGCTTTGCGGCGGCTTTCGGAAGGAAACGTGTAAGACCCAAAAGAAAACTGCGTACCCTTATAACGAAAGCCGCGACATGCTGGCCACGCGGCGAGGAAACCTATCAACATTCATGAGAATGATTGGATCTCTGATACCGATCATTACATGTTCAACGCCTATAACATAGTATCTGAAAAAAAAAATTCTCGTTTCAACTGCATGCCTGTAGTTTATTATTTGCAGAAATGTCTTTCATCAACGTTCCAAACCCCAATCGAAAGTTAAACAACGCAAGGGCAACACAATGTCCTTGCTAAATAGTTGACCTTCCCTGTTCCCGGAACAATTTTGTACCGTCTTCTCGCTAGACAATTGTTAGATCCGTGCCTCAATCTGTCGCTACACCTGAGTCCCAAGCGGTGCTCTCCTCCGATTCCGCCGACGCCGACGCCGACGCCGGGCAGACGTCGCGATGACAGATCACCGGCGCAAGGCAAAGCTCGTCGCGTAAACTCGTGCTTATCATGTTAACACAGGATCAACACACTCACCATCCGCGCACAAGCCCGCGCTTGTGCGCGGATAGAATAGAAACAACCGCTTTATGCGATATGGAAAATAATATTTTCGTTCGAAGGAAGTGTTTTTAAATTCCGTGTGCTCTGCTGTTTTATTCCGAAACGTTTCTTTTAGAGGCATTTGTCTATTATTTTCTCCTATAACTGAATTTCTATGCCGTATGTGAAATGTGTCGATTGCCTTTAGTCGGTTTTGGGATGAAAATATGCTGAAGCAAAGTGTCTAGTGGTGTCTTGTATTTATTAGCAAATTCTACAAAGACAAGTCACTAGAAAGATAGAACCAATACAGTTTGGTATAGCACAGTACGCTTAGTATAAAACAAGAAGTGAAACTGTCCGCTTACACAGCCTTCTTGCAACGCTAACCTATATTAGTTTATAGGTTAAAGTTGCAAGCGACTGTTGTGGTCGGCCATTTTGACTGGCAGCTCTAATATTTAACAAAATGTACATGAAACATTTGTTTTATTTTGCAATTGAAGGTTATCCGAGCTTAGATTTAGGTCACTAAACTGTAAGCTGTCGTAACTTTGCTCAGCAGGGATAATTAGGAATATTACAACTGGTGAGTTGCACTGGTTTATAGTTGCGCTCTGCGATGTTCTTATGCGCCAACAGATTTCTCATGTTTCCTGCTCCTCTAGGTGGATTTTATCATTGCAACATGACGCTATATGCACACAACTATAATTGTTTTCTTTGCATAAGCGTGACAAGATAATTTAAGAGTATATATGCGAGATATTCACTGCAAACTGAGTCGGTTTGAACAGCATAACGAAATATTTTAACCGAATAAAAGCAAAATAGCATAGGGTTTGTGGAGGGACTAGACGTGCTCCCGCTGGGTCCGCAGCTGAGATGAGTGGCGGGAGTGATCTGAGTGATGTGAGCTTATTTCAGTGAATTTGGTACCGAGAAAAAAGGCTTATTGCGATCTACTGTACAGTAATAATTTGATCCCTTTTGCTTGATTTCAGGTAACTGAATTTCCTGGTTCAAACTCAACGCTTACAGAAAAATAAGCAAAAAAAAAAAATACAAAAATGCATCCACAAAAGGCTTATAGACCAAACTGCTTTTACGACGATCCTCTCTAAGATAAAAACTTATATTTCGTATTTATTGATATCTTGCATTAAAATGTAAGCACATATCTATCTTCATTTTCTTTACCTTTCCTTCTTCGCCGTTTTGTATTTTAGCTTTTCAAGAAACATTTTTTTAAAGATACTGCATACGACCTATAAAATGTGTGTGTCATCTTGTAAGAATAAGAGGATAATATTCAGCAAATAGTTTAAGCTTAGAAAATAAAAGAATGCATCCTCCTGTCTTGAGTATAAGCTCTTCACTCAGTTGTGATGCCTGTAAGTCTTCTTAATTTTACCATAAGCTCTATTTCAAATTGGTTTTATTTGCCAAATAAAGTCCCAATAAATGCGATAAAAAAAAGTTTCGATAAAGGCACCTTGTTAACTCGCGAAGCATTTTCTTTGTGTGCGAATTTCCCTCACCCTTCTCTCGTGGCGCTGTTTATTATTTTTCTATTTGGAGCCCGCGTCTGTGTGTGCTTTTCAGAGCGAATTTCCAACAAAAGCGATCAGTTTGAACGGAGGGAAAACCAATGCGGAACATTTCCAATGGCATTATTTACCCATGGGTCGGTGGTGTGTGTTTTTCGCCATGGAGTATGTATCGCTACCTACCAGGCACGTTGCTGTTGCTGTCCATCTCTTTTCTTAAGGAAAGCCGGAATCGGATGAATTAATTTGCGTCAACCAATTCTTTAATCAGTTACCTTAGCATAGTGGGACTGGCTGGGACGGAGTGAGACTCATGACTACTGTATATTCAGGATAAAAACCAGCAACAAAAATTGAGACGATCTCAGCATCTTCATGGCAACCAAAAGTTGAATCTTCCGTCGAATCGCATGATTCTAAGTATATTCTAGTATTCCATATATTCTAAGTTGGCTACAAAAAATACTACTTTAGAAAAAATTCTCTATAAATGAGCTCTACATAGACGAACTTTGTTAAAGGGTTGTGTGTCAACTTTTTTTCTTTCTGTTTGTGGTTTTTACCCTGAATAGACAGAACGAATGTTAAGTACACAGAAAAACAATTACATACGAAATTGGATTCAAAAAAAGTTTTTGGTAGCGAATTGGTTTGGGCGCGGAAATCAATCCGTGCTCGTTTTTTTCGCGGTTATTTATCCGTGTTTGAAAATATTTGAGTATGCTATTCAAAGTTCAGACAGCATTGAATACAAATTATGCTCCACGCATAAGATAAATGCCGTGTCACACGCGTGCCTCCCAATGTGTGTGAAGCTAATATTAACACATTTCATGAATGAGATGATATGTTATAACAGCTTGGCATCATTTAATATATTAGTGGATATTTAGAGCGTGAAAGACTAGGGTGGGCTCGACATTAGTGAACGTAAACACAGCGTCACTTAAAAAACATCCCGCCCGACCGCATTTGCATTCGGACGTTGAAAAAATTGACAACGTTAAGAGGAAATCTGAATACACGAACATGACTGCTCATTGATTAAAAGAATATTTTATTCCGAACACTGTAATATAAGGTATATCTATACGGGTGTGGCAGTAAATTTTAAACGTGGGCGAGAGAATTTTTACAGTTTTCTTTTTTTTTCCTCCGGATTTAAAAATTCAGATAAATTTCAGTTGGCATATTCCTGTCTGGTTAAAGCTCGGTTCTCTCGATAAAAAAATGGACTGTTTTGCAGCACAATTACTGATATCGGTTATGAGCGCCAAGGCGTATAATCGCGTTAGCTTGCTGCTAAACAAACGGGATATGTATCCATAGTCAATAAATAATTCCTTTCGGAAAAATGGACAAACCTTATAAAATGTGAAGCCATAAAAAGTAATTGGAAGCGTTTATCACTTGGCTGAAGCGTAGAACCGCTGCACGCTATTCTCAAATGATGACTGCCGAATTTTCTAAAGAAATCTACTCTTGTTTTCTTGTTTTTTTTTTTGGCCGACAACAAATCGATGTCTAATAGAGGTAACGTGACACTGCCATGATTCAAATGCCAACGCACTGCGGTATTCGCTCGTCAAATGGGTCAATCGGCGCAAGATAGATGTCCTTCGTATAACATGTGTTTCTTATAGGTATTTGCATTGAGTTTATATGTATAGTTAGAGAGCCAGCGTTGATGTTAAGCGTTCTGCTGAGCAAACGAGCCGCAAGATGGCGCGTGCAGCTTTTTTAACAAACTTCTGCGATTTAATAATTAGGGCTCGAAATATCGATACATGTTTTTCAATCGTTGGAGTTAGCATCAATAAATATTAATTGAGCGTAAACCAGTCTCAAGTGCGAGCAATGTGCGAGAAAGAACGAAATAAAATTTCTTAACCGTCGAAACGACGGTGACTCCATCCAGAAGTGTCCTCAATTGTTGTCGATAAAGTAGTTATTTAGCGGCCGTTTTACGCGAAGACAGTTTAACTATAGCGCTTAGGTACTAGGGTCTTCTACAGTGATTCCTGGCGCCAAACTGTACCTGCTGCTCACTGTGACAAAATTAAAAATAATTTATGATTTGATTGATTTTAGTGTGTTCTGACGCATTGTTTTGACAGCGGACCCTGTGGCAAGGAGAAGGGGGGGGGGGGGGGGGGGATAACCTTGTGCCGGCACCAAAGCTACTCTTGTCGAAGTGCACCAAAAGGACAACCGGGTAAACGTTCCTACAAAGAACGGTGCAACAAAAAAAAAAAAAAAATCTTTTTAAATTAAACCCATATTGTCTAGAGGTTAATAAGCATGACGAGTTAAGTTTTTCTCCTTACTCCTACCACTCCAACCTATTTGCCGAACAACACTGTTCTTGGGTATGATGTCAATGGTCACCCATCCAATACTAAACCTATCGCATTGTTGCTTAACTTCGGTGATCTTGCGGAAAAAAAAGTATTTTTAAGTCTGTTAAGCAATAAAAAAAACCTAACAAGAAAAAGTTAAAAAAATATTTAACTTTCACATATCGGTAAAAGCCATACATACAAACATTAGCTCATTTGATACTTTAACATAGACCTGTCTATAACCCAGCACGGTGGTCCCATAAACTCTTGCGAAGCTCGTCAATTTCCATGCGTAGGAAAAAATGTGTGCAGCTCATGAAAAGATAAACCAAGTAAATGGGAGCCAGGTTTATTTTTGTTGGTGATGAGATGAGCTGTCAGTAGAGAAATTGCTGACTGTGACGGTATATTGACAGCTTAACCAATATCCACACACACACACATACACACGCAGCGTCAACACTTCAGTACATATCCATGCCAGGCGGTATCCACGCATATCCACGCACAAGCTTGAACCCTAGTCGTTAGTTTTAAAATAGGCAAAAGGTATTTTTAAACGTGGTTCTATTAAAAATACGTGCTAGTGATAGTATTTCTTATACAGATGTCTTTAAGGCACGACTATTTTTGAAAATTGGCCACCTATGAGGTAATAACAATCCTGAAAGCTACTTTTTCAATAACCAGACTAAAAATTAATAACTGCAAGTTAAAGACTCAGTTAATGAGATATTATCATTGTAACCTCCAATTATATCTATAACTGGGCATTTTAAAACTGGCCCTAACTAATAAAAATAAAATCTATTATGAATCAAATACTTTGATAGATATATCAAAGTATTTGATATTGTAAGTGATATTGATTTATGATGATATTGTAATACCTACTATAGTAGGTATTACAAAAATTTCCATTGTTTAAATCTGTCCGTTTTCATACAAAAAAATCGAGGTGGATTTGCGCCTTTCTAAGGATCGTTGAAAAGTGCAAACTTGAAAATCGACTGATTTGCATTCAGAAGCGAATGTTTGAATGCAAATGACACGTTATAGTACGCCGATCTAACTATGTAAGCCATTGTTCGCTCACACAAACTCGATTGCGGCTTCACACTGAAAACCTAAAAGAAAAGCAAAATTTTCCACAACGTTAGAAAATCCTTTTCATTTGTTAGTGCTAGGTTTTTCCGTCTCGTATTATTCTTAACTAAAATCTGAACAATGGATATCCACAGAGGTGTGAGATTTGTGCTCGCCTAACCGGGTGCCAGCTACAATAATGAATGAATACCAGCATGGCAGCCAGGCAGGCGTCAAATAAAAAATAATATCTTACTACGCTGTCTTTTCACGGTTCAAGCGTCGCACGTCAGATCTTGAACAGTTATAACAATAGGGATATTGTTGTTTGTCTGGATGCCGGCATTGTACATGCCCTGTTCGCTGCAGTCAGATGGCAAGAAGACACGCCACCAGGGAAATATATGCGTTATGAGATAGCAGAGGCCGTCGCTTGTCGCACGGGGATCCGGCTAGCCGTCTTAATAAAACACCTGTGAGACAACAGGAGCTTTTAAGAGAAACATGGGTATAATTATCTTGTAATGAGATCTGGTGCAAGGTAAGGTTTTATAGGGGTTCTTTCTTAAAGCCATGAGAGTGAAAAAAAAAACGTTTATCTTTTATAACGATCAGGTGCCACCAGACTGGCAATGCAAATTAACAGCAACATTTTGACCTAAATCGGTAAAAATAGCATGTCGCCATATTTTCTTGTTTAAATATAGGTGTGGCCTACCGTTAATAAATTGTACCAATCAATAATTCCGGATATCCTTCGAGGCAAATACGGAGATGGAAAAGGAATTGCCTTATTTGCAACGTGAAGTGGAAATTGTGTCTATAATAAGAGAATTTGCCGCATTGAAGCAGCGACATCGTATCTTCATTCTTATACGAGGACCAGAATAATGGGGGTCACACATTTCGTAGAAAGCGTCGTTTTATAACCTGGGGTCATTTCACTTCCAAGAAAAAAATGTCGGAAGCATCGTTCACCACGTGACTTGCCTTTCTGACATGCTACATTTCTTTGAAAGCTGTTGTTAACTTTCCATTTGACATTGCTGAGCTGAGCAACAATTTCAATCAGCATTAAACGCAAAAACGAGTGTTGTGACTGCAACTACAAGATTTGGTTACTTAGATAGTAAAACAAGAACACGATATGAAATCTACTGACTTTTTCGTCTGATTTCCTCTGTGCAGTGCATGCAATGTCAGAAAATATGAGATGTGACAGAAAAATGATTAGATCTAGATAAAAAAGGAATCTGAGTTGAACATATTCTCGGATTTTCTATTTATTCATTTATGCACCCCTTAATTGAAGCTGCTGGTGTACTATAAAATGCAATCTCCAGATCGGGTTCAATGGAGCCAGAAACAAGGGGTGAAGTTTATCGATGCAGGAAAACTGTTGCTTTGTTTCTCATAAATATATTTTGGCGTGCTGTAGGTTTATTTAAACGCTTCGGCCATTTTTCATAAAGGTCGGTTGGTGTACGTGTTTTGCGGAAGAGTTTTTGATTTACAGCATAGGTCGGTGAAAATTTTCGAGCAATTAGCTTGTTATTGCTTAAGTCGCTTGAACGTCTACCCATATATACTTGCCAGCCCTTAAATTGGTGTATAAATTTCTATGACGAGAGGAGCACGCCCATCTGTTTCACATTCTCACCACAAGAAACTCTAAGAAAACAGAATATTCGTGTTGGGAGTGGTTTTTGTTAATTTGAGATGCCATGGTTTGGAAGATTTATTGTTTGGTATGTTACGTGAAGTCCAACATGTTTTCTTAGCGCAAAACGATAACGATTGACTAGCACTGTTGCCATAAGCCGTGTACCGAAACATAGAGGAGGTAGGTAACTTGGAGGTAGTGAAAATGAAACGCGGCCGTACAGATATTTTCCTCAATCAAAAAAAACTGAGCAGTGTCTTCTGGGTAGGTGGTTTCTTGGTACTCGGAAAAATTGCTTCTCTGCCTTCGGGTGCAAGATTCAGAGGCAATTTGTTTTCTTTGGCACGAGAAGAAAACAATTAAACCACTGTTTGTAAGAAAAACCAATGTGAGGAGTACCTGTATCGTTCGTACGTGAGTGGTCTATTAATAATCTTGTATGTTTCCTCAAAAGAAGGCGTTTGCAAGGTGAGGAGAAATTCATTTAGAGAAATGTTTTTATGGGAGTAAAAAGTTTCTGGTATGTACCATCGCCGCCACTTGGCAGAACATAAAAAGTAACGCGGAAGACCGCCACATTTTTTTTTCTTACTTTATCTTATATCAAACCAAACATGTGTTACAAAAGACGTAAATATATATATACACATAGTACGTGTGCAAAAATAAGTGACCACATGGAAATATTCATCATGGCGGCAGGCACAATTTCATATATACGCTCATCTTTACACATGTGGCCTTCAAGTAAAAAAATTCAGTCGCAACATTTATCACAAAACACATAATATAACTTCTAAATTGTCGTTCACAAAAATAAAGTTTTTTTTTTTCAATAATATTCTTGGCATGTTCCACCCCCTAAATCTTGCAACAGCGAAATATTCGAAAGTGTTTTTGCACGGCTAGTCGTGATTTATATCTTATCAATAATTGTTCCGATCTCTCCGTTGGCTATGGTCGGGGCGAACGGAGTTGAAAAGCGGAAAAGCGAAAAAGCGTCGCTGAAGCGCACGCGCATCCCAGACCGCACTCACGGGGCCGACGAGAAAAAAAAGGAAAAGCTGCTAGTTTCTTTTTTTCTTTATGGCTCGCTGCAAACGTCTGCGACGCAGAAAACGTACAAGTCACATGCAGAAGAATGTGTGGCGTGAGCGTCACCAATTAGTCAACACTCGGTCTCGGAAAAGCCAAAACTTTCCCCGGGCAAAAAAAGGAGGAAAATTGGACTACAATGATACGCGAAAAAGAAAACTCTTTATCACACCGTTTTGTGTCAAAAACTGAAATATTAAAAGAGAACTGGAATCAACTCGAAGAAAATGAAATGTGCCTCCCAATTTAATAGTCCACCGCTTTCAGCGAACGTAACTCAAGCTTAAGCAAACTTTCACTTGACATGGCCAGGATAAACCGATAGTTTACTGTTCAAGCCTTTCGACAGACACAGGGGCAAGTTATAAGCTACTTCCATGCGGTAGCGCCCAGTAATTCTATTAGCTTGCCGTCATATTTACAGCATAAACAATGAAAATATGCATAAATATTGAGTATATGATTCCGGTTTATCATCAGAAAGCGTATGCAGCATGGGTGGATTAGTGCGTACTGTAATCCCCGCGTAATGTGTGAAGCTCAATATCCTGTTTTCCCTTGCCACGAGTCGGGCATATCCTTGCTAAATCTTCAAACATGTTGTTCTACTCCTGCATATATGCAATCCGCAGGCTATAGGTCCGTGCAAATTGTGTATAGGGCCATTGCAGATCCGGAGAACGAAATCGCTAGTAATTTTTTGAGCTCGTAAGTATCTAATCTCATTACAGTCATGCAAAAAAAGAGAGTGCTTCTAAATTACATACAAAGTTCCCAGAAAAAAAAGAAAAAAAATCCTAGTCCGGATTTTTTTTCCGCATATAAATGGAAAACCATGACATATGAGAGAATTAATGAGCCGTATACACCCGGATTTTAATTAAGTTACATGTCTACTTGACATATAACACACATGTATATATATATACAAAACATTAAATGGATAGCAGGAAAATCCATGAAAATCGCCAGAGAGCAGCATAACTCGGGACGTTTTCACGTCGAGCTAGTTGTCAAGCGGACAATGGTTGAGTAACACATCAGCATCAGCATCAGCATCAGCATCAGCTCCATCTAGTCGTGTGACGACGCTGACACCGCGTGTAACCATAACCCTAACCGAAGGCATAGTACCGGTCACCAAAGCAAAATGACGGATCGTATATTTGTAGGCGATATGGCCAACACATTAGCGTGTATTTCTGTTATTGCCGTATGATTCAGATTAACGTTTGTTTACCGGTAACAGCGTCCCGCGTAATGATGAGTTATGGCATTGGGCCGCGTGGAAAATCTATGCCTACCCAGTGCCTGTAGCGCCTATGGGTCGTAGTCGTTGCTTCGCTGTGGCAGGACTTGGCTGTAGCATGACTATAGATATGCAGGATTTGCGATGCCCACAGGGATAAAACACCCTTTTACAAGCCTTCCTGCATAAAACAAAGCAGGATTTTGGAAAATTTACGACATTTTTAATTTGACTTTCTAGATATAAACTTCATAAAATTGGCAATATTTCAGCATTATTTTTCATGGCGTGATTTTAACCTTGAATAAGCTTTAACGAATTGATTTCCAAGACAAAAGTCAGTTTAGTTCTTGAGGTTTTTACCTGTGTTTGGGGAAAAGTCGCGATTTTGTCAAACAAAAGTCAGTTATTTCAATCCACCTGCTTCTTTTCGGGAACGACGACGGAAGACGCAATTTTCCTTGATGTTTAGATAAAGCTATCCCAGGAGAGCGTGAGGAATAGTATTATTCGACACCACATGGTTGTGTATCTATAATAAAACATCAGATGAGATCCATGTTTCTACAAATTTCCGAGTATGACCTATATTATCACACAATGCAACTTCATTTGCATTAAGTTGTCTTTGTTTTATCTGATGATTGGAATTGGTTTGCGCAATGTTATTTGTTTGTGATTGAAATACATTAATTGTCCGACAGAGATACGGCTCATGTTCAAAGTGAATATTTCTAATTAAAATGACATTAATATAACCAAATCCAAATAGCTGTTTGATGTGCTTTGTCTTTTCTGATGCCGCAATAATAAACACGTGCTAATTATGTTTCGATCGCTTTAATGATGAATGTAACATGTCAGTGTTAAGTTTCAAATCTAAATGCGAAATAAAAAGAATTTTGCAAAATTCACTGCGGTCAACTTGTGATGTTATTACTTGATAAATTGTAACCTCGCTCTCTACCCACTATAGCACGACTAATGCACCTTTCCTTTCTTCTCGAACTGCCGTCTCCATTCCTTCCTAGAACTGGCACCTCCTTTCCTTGCAAAAACCGGCACCTCCATTCTTTCAAGAACTGGCACCTATATTCTTTCAAGAACTGGCACCTCTATTATTTCAAGAACCGGCACCTCTATTATTTCAAGAACTGGCACCTCTATTATTTCAAGAACTGGCACCTCTATTATTTCAAGAACCGGCACCTCTATTATTTCAAGAACTGGCACCTCTATTATTTCAAGAACTGGCTCCTCTATTATTTCAAGAACTGGCGCCTCTATTATTTCAAGAACTGGCACCTCTATTATTTCAAGAACTGGCGCCTCTATTATTTCAAGAACTGGCACCTCTATTATTTCAAGAACTGTCACCTCTATTATTTCAAGAACTGGCACCTCTATTATTTCAAGAACTGGCGCCTCTATTCTTTGAAGAACTGGCACCTCTATTATTTCAAGAACTGGCGCCTCTATTATTTCAAGAACTGGCACCTCTATTATTTCAAGAACTGGCACCTCTATTATTTCAAGAACTGGCACCTCTATTATTTCAAGAACTGACCCCTCCGTTTCCTGCCAGAAACTAGTATGAATTCTAAGAACTCTTCTTTACCAACGAACTGAAACAGCGAATTTTTGACGTGATGCGCGATAATTTTGTCAAAAAATCATACGCACTAAAGACAAATTATTGGCATAACTTTGTCATTTCAATAACAGCAAGAATGTTCGCTTCCATCATCGAATCGCAAATTGGCAGTAAAATATTGTTCACTCGAATGAGTTTACCGCCTCAGTCGCTTCCTTTGCTGCCGAGTTTTTTCCAGCGTACCTAACGTCGCTATTCGAGCTCCACACTTAGGTGATGGGCGTAGTATTACTCCGTGACGTGTATTGGAAATTATTCATGAGGACTAAACTTCAGATTCAAATGCATTTAAGAAAAGAATATTTTTATTACCATATAGCGAAGCGTAAAACGCAGGCCCAAAAATTTCGCGCAGGATTTCTGCGCGTGTAACTGAATGATAAAAATAAGTCAAAGGCATTTTTGTGCTTGCATGGAATAGTTATGTCTTCCTCATTTTATTTTAAAGATATTTTGAAATGGAAGCTTCCTCAAGATAATCGTCAAAGTAAAATCAAAATGTTCCATCTCGTCCCTGGATCCATTCTTATATCATACATTTTCTTACACATCTTATCTCTGAAAATGGCATGACTTCACTATACCTGCCATTCAATGGCAGTCACCAGCTCATTCGTGAACTTAATTAGACAAAGTCAGACTTTAAAAATACATTTTGAAGTAAAATGATAAATTGCGTGAAAAGCTTTCCGAGATTGAAGGTGTCCACTGCCTCCCAGCTAGGTGCAAGAGTTTTGTAATGAAATACAAGGGACTTTTTGCTGCGCGATATTATGCTTGCTCATTTTAAATCTGCAAACAACTGTAATTTCAAAATAAAGCATGATAATCGTGACATTTCACTGAAACGGAAGTCATGTAAAAAGCAATTTCCTCTGCTTTAATAAGATTAGCTTAACTTCACAAGGAATGTACACAAAGAACAAAAGCGGACGAAATGTAATACATCTTAGGAATCCAAGTAAGAGAGACTAATTAATTAATAATCAGATTTTATTCCATTGTTTTATGAAAAATTTCAAGGGACGGATATGAGAAAAAACTGGAAAAACATTTAAAAAAACCGTGGGTTTATAAATGCAGAACTTGCACGTGTATGGTGTTGCACTATGTCCGCACTATGTTTGCACTATATTTGCACTGTTTGCTTTTATCTACAAACTACGCCATCTTGCTTATATTCTGATAAAAAACTGGATTATATTTTACACAGCTTCTCTATTTATTCAAATTTTTTTGTACATTTAGACATGTTTTATTTTTGCTTAAAACTTTATCTACAGCACATAAGTGAAGTACTTTACTTAAACATAGGAATAATTTTCCGTCACTTCCGAGACAAAATTATCCCATGAGGCTAATTCTTACATTTATCTGGAGCTCAAATTTGTTAACTCAAAATAATAATGCTGTCATGCTCCATGTTACAGTTACACGAAAAACGTCTTGAATCACGATTGAATGATTACTTCAAAGAAGATATTTACAGAAGACAAAAGGCCAGACAGAAATAAACAAGTGTTCGAGATTCAGCGACACATTTTTGCTACAACCTGAGGCCCATGCCGGCGTAACTTTAGCCAATTTCAACTAATGTGCTTGAACTTTAAGTTTCAAGGTGAACATATCGTAAAAATATATTTTGAGTGACATGGGCAGACCCTTTATTATAAAGTTTGGTCGGTGTGACATTTGACACGGCCAAAAAGAATTTACCAATAGCAACTTTGTAAAATCTAGTGGGGACATGCCCACCGTCTTGAAATTGATTTTACGCTTATTACACTGTGTTCTGGTATTTCCATTCCCCAGAGCTCATTTATGAAGTTGATTCTTTGCAAAATGAAATCGAGCCATGCTAATTGAAAAATAACCGCAAGTAATTTCACAGTGAAGAACTTAATTTGGCTTATTTCAAACTATGATATAAATGAACGTTTGAACTAGCTCCGAATGAAATTGCCCGTTTGACAACTAAGAGCTAATTGCTAAGCAGCATTGTAATGCTGTTAATTGCAAACCTCGTGCGGCCGTCGGGCCTGTTTGTGATCATTTAGCAGGGTCTGATTCTGATTCTGTCAACCACAACCAACGTAGCCCCATGGTAGAGCCACAATTAGGTCGGCGAACACTCCCAAGATTTGTTTGAATCTCCCGTCATCGCACGAGTCAAATCCGGATGACAGTTGCCTGTCATCTGTTGCAGTTTACAATTGCATGTTGGAATTAATTTCGTTGCATAATTTCGATACCATGTGTTGCATGCTACTTGACACGAGTTTAATTGGTATCCAGATTCGAAAAAAATATTTACAAGTCCTGTTTTTGGATAAAAGGGAATACGACAAAGGTTATCTTGCTATTTTAGAAACAGGTTGTGCAGGCTAAGGATAATTTAAGTTCTCAACTAGGTGAAATAAAATATTTGTTACTATAACACCTAGTCTTATGGAATCAGCATTCAGCTAAGCATTTCAAGTAAGAATTCAGGTGGATTTTCACGCAGTAGGAAAGGTATTACTAAAACAACTTTCCCAAACTTTCTCAGAGAGCTCAGCCCCTAATCTTTGAGACACTTCTAGCATTCAGCACTTGCAAGGCCTTTACAGCTGAAATGATGCGGTGAAAAGTGATTCTGAACGCCGTTAAGAAAATCCGGCTAAAACGCGGGAAGTAAATTACTTACTTGAAAATAGATTGAGTGAAAAGTGCCAGTAGCGAGAGTTTTCCGGGGGAGATGTCGCTATGAAAGACAGCCGATGTTTCTCTGTCTGTTGTCGCTAGCCTAGAGTAACAACCCCTCCACTCTTTGACAATGTTATAAAACACAGCTCGGAAGTTTCGGTTTCGTTCGGAAATGAAGAGGTATCGACAAAGTTGGAAATTCAATAAACTTTATAGAAGAGAGTAGAGATTTTCTCGTTTTATCTTCTATTTCATAAAAAAAAAAGTAGTTCTAAACACTTTTTGTGTCTGCATTCGTAAAAACCCATTATTTCCTTACAGAAACAAACTGGGTAAAGATTCTTTTAACGACGAAACTATTTGTGTATTCCATTTTCTCAGTGCTCAAGCAACCTCAATTTAAACACAAATTTTAATGGTCAATTAGTCACATTATGCCACTGTTTAATATGCTTTATAATTTCTCTGGACGCGTGATTAAAGCTGAAAGAGCAGCAGCCGCATAAAAATGAACGCGTAGGTGAATGTGCGCTTAATTCACCTGGTCCCTTTGCAGACCGCCCGATATAATTCCGTTGGCAAGAAGCTTTGGCTAGGCTCCACGCAGCTTCACACGTAGCCACAGCGCTGCGGTGGAAAGCTATACGCAGCGCATCGCGTCGTGGCTTTCCGAGTACACCCAAAACGCGGCGTCGACGTCGACGTCGACGTCGGCGTCGCCATCGGCATCGCATGACGCGGAACTGCATTCAATAGCGTATGCTTTATGCGGTACATCTGCATACAAGTTGGATGGGTAATGCGCCATGCGATATCATTCAAATGTGTCATCTTTTAGCCAAATGTCTTGAGAAATACGATGTGAACAATAATCTCTGAAGTTTCTTGGCTGTTTTGAAACAAAAAGACGAGTCAGATCTTCCATTTCCACTGCACAAATTTAACATTAAACACCAATACTTTCGTATTAAACAGTTTAACTCTTTTTTCTACTTTGACGGCGCCAACCAGAACTAAACAAGCGATTTTTTTTTCATTTAACGTTGAGCTGCGATAGTCGCTAAGATAATCAGACAATATTTCTCATTGTTGACGTCTGACCGTGACGTTGGTTTTCTTGTCACATCTAATTACGAAATCATTCCATTGCCAGACGTCGTTCTTCATGTCTGATGACCCAGAAAGAGTTTCTTGCCAACACTAATGCGCGCGCGCGCCAGCGTTATCGCAGTTCTCCTGGCGGGCGGGCCAGGCACTAAACAATACCTTCGAAAGTTCGAATCCCACAGACAATTGTGGGATAAGATCGCTTCAATCGCTCCAGATGATTGAACAATTGAGCTGGCTTCGTGATACGGTTATTTAGGTGTGTGTTATTTTAGCTTTGTAGCATCTTGGAATAAACTATTGTGATTATAAGGACCTATCGGTGGTTTCTTGAACCTACACAATTTTAAGTGATCTATTAATGTCAAAGAGCGAATGAATGCGATGCATGTTATTTTAGTTTAAATGTACTCTGTAGAAGAACCAGTGTGTTATAGTGTTTTTGTTGCTGAATTTTTGGATTTATGACAGGTACCTATACTGGGAGTGTAGGTGGTTTTTCTCGTCGAGTTATTTTACGGCGCCTACGGTTAAACGCTGCGAAAAACAATTTTCTTTCTGTTTGAATGGCTAGATTGTGAAAACTGGATTGAACTTTATGGAACTGTTTTTTTCTCTGTTGAAGACGCGGCGGATGGATTTGAGTCATTGCAAGAGCCGCCCATGTTTGGATTTTACGACTCTTCTCATAAAAGTCCTGGGTTCGAACCTTTTTTGTGGTCTTTTCGTAAGCTTAAACGGCTTCCCCACGAACATTGGTCGAGATTGAAAAGTTAATGTCTTGTTTTGTACAGATATTTCCCGTCTTTGATTTTAAGTCCAAATATGTAAACTTTGAAAGCTATACACATTTTTATAGTTATTATTATTATGATTATGAATTATTTTATTCTTCTTATTATTTTAGCCCCACAGATAAGTCTTTCGGTCTTGGTGGACTTATAAAAATCGAAAAGTATACATAACAACGTAAATCACAAAATAAAAATAATAAAAAAAAAAACTCAAAAAAGTGTAACCCAACTAGGGAAATGTTCCCGTTTCAACACCTCTCGCTGGTATTTTAAAAACTATCCGAGTCAATTGAATTTGACCGATTTGAGAGGAAAATAAGAGATCAATAAAACTTAATCTTTCATGCACCAATTTTTGATTTGAATTGTTGTTACAGATGCGCAACATAAACACATTCATTTAATTAATTATTTTATCCACAAAGCTAATGAAAAATCAGCGAAGTAGTTTAAACGTCCACAAAACCTTGCAAATCTCGGTAGGTACATAATTCATCAAGTTTGTAACAAAGTAAAAAGTAAACAATGCCACCTGGAGACAATGAGGCGGAGGAAAGCGAGGGAATTTAGAAGATTCGTTCATTTTATGCACAACTCAACAACCCCATGCGAATCAACCAGATATTATTATGTGTAATGAAAGAGAACAGAGAAAATAATTCCCAGAAAAGCTACAAATACTGCCATTTATTTAAAAAAAGATCTTGCTGCTGCTTGTGATTCACATGGTTTATAATGGTTTACAAATGTATATTATACTTAGAAGAACAATTGTTTTACTTACTTCTGTAGCACCAAACAAGATCGGTATGTAGAATTTCAATTGAAAATCTGGTAAGTGGTTACAAACCTGAAACAAAGAGACAATTTCGTTAACATTTAATCCTTTTCAATCAGAATCCAACACCCACATCTATCTTATTTGATACGCAAATTGACCCCATTCCCCGGACAGCATGTTAAAAACCACTTTTGAATAAACAGGATTGCAGTGTCCTTAATGATTATGATAAGGTCCAATACCATTTTTTTTTTAAACACAACTTTATAAAGCATTTAGGGGAGCCATCGCAATTTTTCTTCCACTTCATACGAATGCGTCTACTAATCCATTCCCATAGATTCGGACCAGGTCACATCCAGTAGATAAACTAGAGCATGTGCCCATAATTCAAAATGAGGCGAGAAGTCTTGCAGATGGCATCCGAGTCAATAAAACCATGTCGACAAAAAACAATTGACTCTGCTGCCGGTGAAAGCTGCAATATGCGCGACGCCGCGACGCCGAGCGCCGCAGTGCTCGGCTGACAAGTAATATCAGAGACGTCGGATTTCGCCATTTCTCACGGCGTTGGCGTCGACGACGTACGGACGGCACATGTGTTGACTTTCGCTGACGCTAGTGGATCGTGATTGTGGTTGACCCGGGGTTGCGCTATGATTGGGTTCGATGGAATAGGGCCGCGCGGAATGGATGATGTGGCCCTAGAGAAAGTGCGTTGTCTCACGGGGTGTGGGGGGGAGGGGGCTGGTGAAGGGACGGTCGAAGGGAAGGGGGCAGTTGACCCGAAGGGTTGCCGTACGCTACTAGAAGCAAGTGTGATGATTAGGGTCCAACCCTTTCCAGTTGTACCTACTGGGAGTTGAAAAATAGTTGAAGAGACCGTTTTAAAGGAAGCTTTAAATTGAGTAAAAGTTGGTTTATCAACATTTTGGTGAGCCTGTTTGCCTGAAACTAGAAAACTACAGTTTGCCAGTGTTCCGGTCTTAATTCGCATTATGTACAACTAAAAAGTTGTGGTATCCTTCCTTCCACTGAGGTTTTTTTGTATTCAAATGTTGAAAAATCAAAGAGGTGAAACGTAGTCACAACGAATTATTTAGGCACGCATACTTCCGAATCGCAATCGACAAACGATAATGTATTTTATTTCCCGAATTATTTGAAGTTCCATTCTTTTATAAGCTTTCTCTTAAACTTTCCTTCAAAAGCGATCTCTTTGTCTGCTAGCCTTTTCATATTAGATTCACGGGCATGGCTTACATTCTGTCCGAGTAAATAAGAAACAAATTTAATTATCGTCAATGAACATTTTAAAACGCAAGAAGCTTTTAAACAAAGAGGAAAAAAAAGATAAAAAGGAAATGTTGGACTGTATAATCTTCATCAGAGCTTAGACTCACGAATGGGAAATTAAAAATATAAAGCCTCGTTTAATTGAAAAGCTGCTGCTAAATAATTATAAGCGAAGAAAAGACTACGGGATTTTCTGACATGAAGTGAAAAGAAAATAATTATTACAAAAATTTTCTTAAATAAGAAAAAAGAACGAAATTAAATATTTACATGATTTTACCAAAGCATATTTTTGACGTTTGGTACGACTGATTAAAACACATTTCTTGATCAGCAAATACCGCTGTGCAAGTAACGCCAACTACAGGAAGTCACTACCGTCACGAGAACAATGACGAAGCTAGAAACTTGGATGTCTCGACACGAACGATCGAAGACATCAGTTTCTGAAATGCTTATATAAGTCGCTTTAGTTGGGCAACACTTGGTGTCTAGTTTCAAGAAAAGCGGCCCTCGCGACAGAACATCTAAAGTGTCTACGTCCGAGGCTGAAACTTGGCCCATCGTTCCACGTCGAATCCCGTGTCAACTGCTCGACCAGAAACAATAAGACGTCCAAGAAAGACGTCGATGGTCGCTGTCACATGACAGGTTCAGATAATCGCCGACTGCTGCGAGCTTCCAGAACACTTACGCAGTGTCCCGATCGAATATCACGTGGTTTTATAAGCTGGACCAAGTTCATGCTAAGCTGAGCTTGTCACGTCACCGATGTCAGAGGATGGGTAATTAAAGCGAGACATGGCACGCCTATAGCACGTCATGACCTTGATAATTACGTTCCATGACCGCCATGATAAAAGCGGCACCTCTATATGACGTCACAACCGTGATGATCAAAGCGGGACTCGGCACCTCCACAGAGGAAGCTTTTCTTTTAGAATTAACAAGATAAAATTCACGCTTAAATTAAAATGCGAATACTGAAACTGAAGTAGAGGCTTGCCAAAATCAAGAAATCTCCATCGAGAATCATGTTAATTCGCAGTCTGAAATGGACACAAATTATCAAATCCATGATAACGTAAGAAGAATCAAAGCAATTCAATTAAGATCAATGCCTACGCCATCCCGTTGTTTTATCTAACTTGATTACTGTATTTCACTGAAATTGAATCAAACCCAATCCAGCCGAGTCCCAATCATCAAATTAATTGTAATTACATATCATCCTACCATCTCAGCGCAGATTGCAAGGCGTGATTTTTGGGCCACGCGCCAACGAGTGTAATTAAATTACAGTCTTCGTAAATTGATGAGTAGAAAAAAAGTAGCGTGGAAGGTCTGCAGAGGAGACGTATATTTTCTTCATCTCTTAGCATGCTCCCGTGGGTCCAAGGCGTTGGGTCCTGGGTTCTGGGAGTAATTAGTGATAATGCAACACTCTTGGGTGCGAGGTCGCAGCGAAGGGAGTCAGGATCGGGCTACGGCGTGAGCCGAAAATGTCACGAGATATTTCAATATGAATAATGCAGTGGTGGCAATGCACTTATCCGAATGGCTGGCTCAGTGCTGGGCCGCGCGATGCGAGATGATACGTAGCACCACCTTGTCACTAACTTCTCGAGGGATTTAAAGCGCAAACTTTGGCGTCTCGTTTGAAAAGAATTTCAATGTTCGTTGGCCCGAGTGTGTGTCTTATTCTCTTTGGTTCTGGAATTGCAAAGATATACTCAAAAGATACAGATCGATTTCTTTTTCAAAAGAAAACCAAATATATTCGGTAAAAGAGATTGCGTAGGAAAATATGACGATAGAGCCTGCCGGTTAACCTGTGCGTGAAAGGCACGTATGTGTGCTTGGATTCTCTGAAATAACTGTGATGAAATCCAGTTTTGAATTTGATGACATCAAAGACATTTCAATAATTGCAATATTATCCGTAAGAGCAATATTATGGTAATTTCATGGCGTTTTCATTGTGCATATCCCATCGCGATCTCACGCCCTAAAAGTCCCCATTGTTTTTCACCCCCCCCCCTTACGATTCACGTTTCTATTCATATTTTTATTCACATTCCATATTATTGATATTGTTCGTTTTTATCTTTCTTTCTCGCTTCGCTGAAAGTTAATATTCTCTTAACATTTCAGTGCGCCCGTAAGCTCCTTCCGTTTCACGGGACTTCACTCTTCGTGCCATCTCGCGCGTTTCGACATAATTAGATCAGCACCGTGCAGCCATACAAACGTTATGCATTTGTAACGCGAACTTTCATATTTTAAATATGTGGCTCCATCACAGGTGATTCGATTAAATTTAAGAACTAGCATAGACAGCACTGCAAATACTTGAGAGGTTACCTTTCAACGTGACGCTTCAAAGTTCGATTAGAACCATCTTAAAATATCGCCTTACAAAGCGTACTTAGTACCTACCTAGTAGGTACCTATAAACGCAACTGAAAAGTACATTGTCTTCCAGGAACCTGATTGGTTCCAGCCAATCGCTGGTCAACACAACGGATAATTATTTCCCGAGTGGTATGCTCAAGGTCCGTATTCAACAAATAGCAATTCGCTGTGTGTTTCTGTGTTTCGTTTTTCCGCCAGAAGGACTTCACTTTCACGCAAGAACGCACAGCTTTGTCTCGGGCCATGAAGTAGGGGGGGCGCTGGCCGCTTATTGGCTAGGACTAACCGGAAGCCACGACGGTCCTAATATGGCCGAGGAAAGCTTAGTACTGAAAGAACAAACACAGACCGGGGATTATCTGTGGCCGACTAGCCAGCCTAGTGGAATAGAACATTGCTAATACCGCCATTTTGTGCGACTTGAGCGAGCCACTTTTCCGTTCGACTCGATTTCGATAGGGCTCAATAAAAAAGGTGTTTTTTTTTAGAGTATGTTGGGTTATTACGACAGCTTGTCAGACAAAAAAAAAAAACATTAGCGTCTTTGTGTTGCGTGCTTTATTGATAAAACGGGCAACATGGCCGCATGTCTGGAATATGACAAGGATATTATTACTTTTAAATTTTGCTTTAGTTTCAAGATTGTGATTTGAAGCCAAAAGCTGAAGTTTTCAAATCCATGCTGACGTCTTGCTTTTATTTTGAGCTCCATATAATTGGATAAACACCCTATCAGATAGTCTTTATGTGATATTGGAGTAAAGAGGACTATAAATGTGGTATGCTTTTAACTATAAACCGGTCGATTAGTTATAATAATCGATCAGTGATATTTAACGACGCACTGTTTTGAAAACGGGGTCTGTGACACTGTCCGAAAAGCGTCTGAGAATGGGTGGATCATGATAATGATGTTAACCAAATCTAGCCTATACGAGAGGAGGGGAAACCCGGTGTACTTCTGTCGAAAAGCACAAAGGCAACCACTGGTTTCCCTGGTAAGGACAGTACAACGCGGACTACAGGATTCTTCCAAAATTCCATGCTGTCGAGAGGTTAATAAGCAAGACGAGTGTAGTTGCTGTACCAACTTTCATCCCTCTAATCTAATCATAGTGAAATAATAATTACTTTGAATGACAAGTTACTATTTTTATAACCGCACATATTCCTGTCACGCATGCAAATCATTTCAGGCGGAAGTCGATGTAGCATGTAGGTAGGTGGAATTTTAGCCGTTTTTCACAATAAAATTGTCATGGAAAGTCATAAATCCTAGCTTTGGCGGAATTCTGTTCAAAATGTTTTTATTTCTACACTAGAACATAGTTTTTGTCGTTCGTAGACGGGGAGAGATCGATAGCACTGTTGTTACTCGATTTGTAGCCAATACCACATCTCAACGGTGTTTTCATTATTTCTTTTCGACGACAAGTTCCTATATGTTGCAGTTCAAACGGTTCGCTATATTTTTCAACCATAACAGTTACCTCCAGGTATTGATTTATCAAATCTAGGTGGGTCGAGACAAATTATTTTTGTAATAAAAAAACAAGCAATTTTATATCCGCGGTATACGTTTTTTTCTGTAACGTGAACATATTAGAAGGGTCTTATGAAAAGTTTTATCGATAAGCAAAGAATGAGAGTACACATAGATGGTGGAAAGTAATCCCAAGAATTAGGTCATCTGTGGCTTAACAGTAATTGCGGGTTTGGTGAACACACAATGACGCTTGTTACAGAGTTCACAATCTTCTAGATGACCTATTGTACTGCACAGTCATAACTTCGGGATGAAACTGCGATTAGGAAATGCAATTGAAGGTCCGCCAAAGGCTTCTAGTAATCTTGAACAATCACTCCATTCAAGAAGGAATATTTCTTCTCTTTTTTCTACCTACTTTCAAGTCATCTAAAATCATTTCAAGCACAGAGCAAGCAATTTTGGACTTTCGTTGTCAAGGTAATGCATATGTGTTATGCAGGGGCTAACATTTTTACATAGAAAAATGAATTTACCTCCTAAAAAAAAAGGGAACATACATATTAATATACATATTAAAATTCATAATGCACCACAAAAAAAAAGTTATCAAAAAGCTCAGTAAAGTGGGTCACGTCAAGCTTTGGAGAATTGAAACAAGTCGACTATATTAAAGTAACTAACGGAGATCTCCAAAAAGAGAAGAAAATCTTTATCAATGCGATGGATTGCAGTAGATTTCCTTTGTTATCTAGCAATATATGCACATGGTGAGTCAATTTAAAGGAGCACCTTCACAAAGCTGGCTCTGGTGTTTAGTGTTTAGCGAGATCTCGGTCTGAGACCTGTGTTGCTCCAGACCAGGTACTTGCGGGGACATATCTTGCGCTATCTGGGACGCCAGCAAATGACAACACAGATAGATCGCTCAGAGCTATATCATATGACGAAAAGCAGCCCGTAACGCTACTGTATCGCTTCATAAAGATAGTCTGACCACAGGTCTGACCTTTATACAAAATGCATTTAGATCTAAAAAAGAATGCTTTTGGATCGGGTGGCCCTCCAAAAATAGGAAATTCATCCTCAAAGTCCCTGCTCTCTCAGAGCATACTTGTATGAAATAATAATTACAAGTTTTCGCCGGGTTTTTTGTTTTTCTGGTGATTAGGGAGCTGAAACCAGCAAGCGATGAATGGGAGGGGAGCTAGACTGGAAACATATGCGACCGAACCAGGATACGAACTCGGGACTTCCCAAATGCCGGTCGGCTGCTCTACTAACTGAGCTATCTGGGCACCATATTCAAATTGTCGTGAGATGGGATAAGGGATCCCCTCGAGGGGGAAGAGGTCAAGGCGACTCGTAATGACGATTTTTCTTAACGTGTAAGAAAATTTGGTAGATTCAAAAGCATATTATGAATTAATTAATTCTTGTGACGTATCCCTTATAATAAAGAAGCGTCATTTATAATATAATATTAAATGAATAGGTTCTGATCACAACATCATTAGTTGGCTTGTTGGAGTTGTTAGCGGTTGTCGTGCACGCAAGAGAAAGAGAGAGAAGAGAGAGAACATCAACAGCCTCGAAGGAGGGACAGCCAATAACAGGCTAACAAGCACAACGACGACCTCTGGGAGGATACTTGGCAACAGAAGAATAGCTTATTATTAGAATAGAAATTATGTGCTTGTTTATTTGCTGCGAGAATACCTCGTCTAGAGGCAAGAATCTGGGGTTAATTAGGTATTTTTTTATTATTTTAAGACTTCCTTTTTTAATTTTTGGATTCAAAATTTTTTAAACGAGTTTTTATGAAAGGGGAGGCACCAAGAGTAGGTACTGTGGGCAGCTTATTTTTATTGAGGGTTTAATTGACCAATAAGTAAGTTAAGCATAAATTTAATGATACTGCTATTATTTTAAAATTATAACGTCGTTTGGGTAAGCTTTGAGGTAAATTGCGCGGACTGTGGCTTGAGACTGACCACAATTTTCCCGCACGCAAAGCAAATTACCCTCAAAAGAAAATCCTTGCAGTTTAACTTTTCCCCGAACGTTATATACACGCTGAAATAGATTTCGTAGTCTCGAAAATGATTAAGTGCCACGTGAAACTTTTCCATTGCACGTTGACTAAGTTTCAAGTTGCAACCTACAATTTCCTTCGATTAGGGTGAAACAAAGTCGTGAACTCTGGGGGAAAAAGTTTCATTTTCGTCCAGCGAATTACTTCCTCCGAGTACGATCTGCTTTCCGAGCGAGAAAGCATAACGCCACGTGTTATTTATTTCATCGGTTTGTTTATGATTGCATAAAACGGAGACAAATCGATTAAGTTTTCTTTCCTGCGTTGAGCGACAAGCTTAGTGTCCTTTATTATTGTTGCTACAATAAAGAAAAAAAATTGCCTGACCCGTTTTTTTTTTTTTTTTCTTTTAGCTTGCAACAGTTTCAAAGCCGAACTTTTGCTCTCGAGTTTTAAGAAGGTGGAGTTCAGGTTGATTTATCACCTCGACAAAAGAACAAAGATTTCCCGTCTTAGTTCACAAGTTTATCTTGACTTCAAACTCGAAAGGTTGCTGCAAACTCATAGAGAGAATAAACAAAGTGAGAATACATTTCAAGACAAATGACCGGTACATCGTGAACGTCCAAGTAAATCGCATGCACTCTCATATCGGACAATGTGTACTTACTTTCTTGTTAAAAGAAATCTGCGGTTGATTCACAAACTTCAGAACCATTATTGTTCCTCAGTGTGCCACTAAGGAAGTGTGCCATTTTTGTTATCTTTCGACAACTGTCAAACGTTTTTGGGAATTTTCGGAATTGTTAGCTAACATTGTCATGTATTTTCATATTTCTGCAGGTACGGCAAATACACTAACTGCATCTCCACCGGAGAATGTAGAAAACTAAGTGCAAACCAAAATAAACAACTATTTCCCATTTACATTTTGTATTCTTTTTTATGCCAAGCAAAGGTAAATTTACATCTCTAATGTACTCTCAGGTCTATGCACATCACCACGAAAAATCGATATTTTCGAACATAAAAGCATTTCAGGCTAAATATCAACATTAACAGCTAGGAAACTCGCTCTTCACGTACGCTCTAAATAAATAACGAAACTCGAAGCGATCCATCATGATGTATCTGCAAAGTTTTTTTGTTTTTCACTTCTATTTGGGTATCTAAAAACCATGTAATTGCACTGAGAACTGTTAAAACACTGTGGCCCTTAAGGACCTTCCGGGCAACAACCACTGGTCTGCCAGCAAAATAACTCGATACGCAGCTTGTGGGGAGTAAAAAACAAACAAACATCAGATCGATCATTGTTCTACCAACAATCTGTCGATAACACGGGCGAACTTTGCCGAATATTTCTACTTTGCTTTGAAAGCTACACGAGTTCGAACAAAAGATCAAGGTTACATTTATATCAGCCAATAAAAAATCCGACCATCAATATTTCCCTAAGTGACAGGCTCCTTTTTGATTCGATTTCATATTCACACGACTGTTTTCAAGTTTTTGGAATGATGAACCGCCTAAAGGGCCACCCATCTGCCTCTCATCTGTTTGTTTTCAACAAGTGACCCTAAAAGGTTCGCTACGATATAATTGAGATATGGTTATGCCAACAAGCTCAGGCTCAAATTCCTGTCTATTTCCGTCAGTTTTAAAGTCTTTCTGTTGTACCCCCACTACCACCAAACGAAGCATCACTTTTTACGAGCGATCTCCTTGTGACATCGCGACCGCCAAGAGGCAGTCACAGATCGACGTCGGCGACGTCGACGTCGTTTCAGAGAGCGTCGCGCCAACAAAGAGAGCGTCGCGTTTATCACTGTCAAATAATGACCTTTGACCCTTGTCTAGAGGAAAAAGAAACGAAGCTACGATTTCGTATGCTGAAAGTTCGAGCCAGGAGCATTGAGCGGTAACAGATCAAACGGATCAGCAGAGTATAACAAAGAGGTTCTTCCGACTGATTCGCATGGATTTGTGTGGAATTGTAGTAATTCTGGTTGTGTTTTCTCTCCATTACAGCCATTTCGCTGGTTAAAAAACTTTTTTAGTGCACTCTAATAGATTAACACTGAATATACAAGCGTTAAATATATTATTTATGGCTATATCGCATTATTTTCCGTGCAATAATGCGGCACGTACAGAGGGGATGTGGCGGGAAAGTTTTTTATTACTATATCATCAGGTTTCTAATCAAACATGACGATGGCTTTGTTGCACAATGCCATAGAGCATGCAATAACATGGTTCACTTTCGCATTGATTCGATAGTAGACCTACTATTCACTAGAGGGATTTTTCACACAGAGAGTTTTATGTTTGTTGGCATTGATACACATTTCCCAGAGCTGAACATGTAGGTTATTTGAATTATTTATAAGTTAACGATTTTCAGCTCAATTTGTGGTTTTGTACTCAGATGAACCTGTTGGCTGATCAATTATCAGAAGAATTACTAGATTAGTACAATCAAAATTAATAACACACAAATCAAATAGGGGTAAATCATGAAGAACCATATCCGGAACTTTAAAACATGTTTAATGCAGTACAAACAAAGAAAATCGAGTTGTAGAAATGTATTTATATAGTAAGTACCTCTTGTCAAGTGATCAAAATCGACTTGATATCAAATGAGATAACCGTAATGTTCGCAAGTTGCCGAATATTTGAACGCCAAAGCTAAAGTCAATACCGACTAACCTGACCACTTTACCTCCCTCTCGGGACAGAGCTGGTCAGATCGACGCTACACTAAAGGTCATCGAAAGCAATCTTTGACCTAACGCTGGCATAACGCCGTTATAAACGTCCATGCAACGTCATTAGTACTTGATTGACAGTCCATCTGTATGTGTGTATTGTATAAACACCAGACAGTGATTGGTACAAGAGTAATGTGTGACATGACGCCCAGTTCATTAAACCACATGGGGTCAATTGACATATTGTGAACAAGGGCTTGTTCAATCCTAGTGTACCTATATTTTTTTAGTCTGCCGCTTACAGCGCAGCCAGGCCAGGATATGTGTTTTATTTAAAAAGGTTCTATTTATACTGAAAAAATGGTTTTGGTCGAAAATATATTACAGCTAAAATAAGTAAAATTGTTCTGTGTGCATGCAATGCAATTAAATTAATTTCAGCGGTAAATAAGCTTTACCATAAATGTGCGTTCTCTAAACTAATTTTTATTTACATGTTCAATAATTATGCCCGTTCAATTCCAGAGGATTATTAGAGTTACCATTGGTATGGTTAGTACGGCGGGATTATTGCTGTTGACGTTATTTATAACCATTTAATTAGTTTGAGTAAAAAACCAGATTTCTGTCACAAACATTGTTGGCATTAAACCAAACCGAACTCCCAGCCTACCACTATATTGACATATCAAGGGGAAAGGGGGGCAAAAATAAGTGGAAAAGAAGACTAAGAGTAGCGTACTATTTCTTACCCTACGTCAAGCACAGATAGGATGCGCAGCAACGTCAAAATGATGTCTCTATTCAATTAACTTTGTATGCTATAAGCTACCCCTTTCAAAGTTTATTCCACTTTTATCGTCCTTCCCTGGAACGCTTATCTGAATCTCGCGTTGATCTATACGCATAAACAACGCGAGCTAAGTGCCAGCCGAAAAGGGTGGTTATCTGGAGACGAGAGAATCAAGTTATAAGGAATAGCGGAAGAGAAGAGGACGAAGATTTAAACAGTGTTTGTGGATAAAGAAGATGACGATGAGATTAAGTGAGGTGCAAGTGTGTATGTGTGTGTAGCGTGTGACTTTATCAAGGGTGAGATAAAAGGAGGTGAGGCAGGAAAGTTGTGCCCAAACCCCCCCGCAACCGCCCCTGGATCAATACCTACCCCCGGGGGCCTGTGGAGGTACTAAGAGTGGGTGGGTTTGAAGGTTGCTAGTGCCACCAGAATGTCCTACAAGTTCGTGTATCATTTCCTTTATTGACCTATGAGCTAAATTTTACAGAGACATGGGAAAGTTAATCGGATTTACGGAAATTTCTGTCAATTCACGTTTTTTTTGCGCCTGATTGGTCAATTTCAAATTACGATTCTAATTTGTTGATGCTTGATGTTATATGCACACTCGTTAGGATAGTATAGTAGAAGTCGTTCCAGTTAATATTCGGTGAGGTAACTTTGCTTTCATACTTTTCACTATCGGTAATAGCATCAAAGTTAATACACCAAAGTTTAGCATGGAAGTAATATATTAAAGCGTGATAAAAACGAACTCTTGTGTGTGTGTTTGTGTGTGCGGGATACATTCGCATATAGCCGGGTAATTCCTTTCCCGCGAAGGTTTTTCATTCGTTATCAGATCGCGTCATGAAAAGGCACAAAGAGTGGACGGTGGAGGTGCCGTGCTACCTGCTCTGCTGGCTGCGTCCAGGGGCAAGCGTGGCCCTGGTCTAATCTGTAGCCTGCCGCACACCCAACTAGGTTAAATATGCGTCTGAATACAGTATTTTTTTAGTGCAGCCGAATTTGTATCTTAGTGCTTCTTAAAAACGCGGTACAGTTTTCCGTGGAGGAGCCGCTATGCTCTGCGGGCTGCGTTCAGCGGCAAACGATATAAATACTCTAGTATTTTCAGGATAAGAAACGCTATTAAAAATGGGTAACACAGTCGTATAGCAGCGTTTACCTGTAAGAACTCAAAGACAAGAAGGCTGTGTGTCGGCCATTTTTAAAGATGCGTCTTAACGTGAAATACCACGTTAACAACCTAGTTTGAAATAGCCTGTGGATATACTCCGAACTTCGTGCAGGCCTTTCAACAATTATCAAACTAAATTCACCTAAAAACACAGAACGGTAGCAATTTTTCGCACGAATTTCTAGCACGTTGTTCCGCGAGAACGTTTAGAGGAGTAACAAAATCCATTCGCTTTTCCCGCAAACAAGAGACTAAATCGGGCATTTTCATTAAACCCAGACTCGTGTTCGTCTTCGGGAATTGTTAGCAAGCTATTCCGGCTTATTGATAGTGACTGTCGACACAATTTCCGTGTGTAAAGGAGGGGTGTGAGATGTGTAAATTCCTTGGCCGGCGCTGGTGTGAGTGCGAGCATGTATAACACGTGAACTGCATCACCCACTTTCGTTCTCAAACACTTGTCGGCGGCGGCGAGGTGATCGTACCAGAGTTAACATTCCCCATCACCTACCCCTCAGCACGCACACTCCCTTGCAGCACTATGTATTATGCGTGCACATACCCAAAAGCTCAAGCGTGCGTGACTCGCGTGCGAATTCGCGACAAAGAATTATTATACACGGCTGACTCTTCGGCGTAACGCGCGCACAGATACACGTTCCTATTTAAAGCTTAATTTTTGGTGCGGTATCTTTGGGTTGCCAGAGATATTCTAATACTGTTCAGAGTGGACGGACGTAACGTGCAGGAAATTCACGTTCAGACGTTATAGTTCTGTCATTCTTAAAGCGTGAAATATTTAAGCAAATGTGTAATGTGTGAGTTCACCCACATGGAAAGTGGGAGCTTGGGAAATGGGGAAAAAGTTTCAACGCTTTATATCTACATACCAAGTTTTAATGCAGGTACTGAGAGGAAGCGTTATGAAAAAAGTACTATGCTGGTGAATGAAGCTTATTGCACAAGTGCAATATTATCCACTGAAGCATGCATACTTTATTAGCGGACGAATTAATCTACTCGGACTCGCAATTGCAGCTCTGTGCGCGAACGAGTACCTATTCATGCCAGTTCATGTCAGTGTAGCCCTAACTAGACATGGAGGGTTGCACACCCTTCTGTTCACTCGCTAATTTAAAGTTTATAACTTAATTTAGCGATAGCGCATGCCTTTAGACGTCAGGGAGCTCCCGTATTGTTTTCGTTTATTTTAGTATCAAATTGTGAATTAGTCTGCCGGTCCAACTGATTTCTGTAAGTGTATTATATGATTTTTTTCGTGGTATACAAAATTATGCGCCCTGTGAAAAATTGTTAATCCAGGGTAAAACTTCAGGGCAATCAATACATGTGATAAGTAGGGCCAGTTTTACAATCTCCAGTTTAAAAAATTGTGGGGGTTAAATTCATTGCCAGGTAAACAACCAATCACAAGCAGTGAAAGTTAGCTGCTTCTGTAACGCAAGAGTTAAACAATATTATAAGACCGGTCCTTAGTTAAAGTGTTACCTCCATGGTCACATGGTCATTCATATCAGATACTCTCATTTTTCATTTAAACCTTCGTTTGCTCATTTAGGTGGGCCTTATAAATCTAGCCCTAAGTAGCACCTGCAAAAAACCAAACCATTAAACCGTTTTGTACAATAACGCCCTTATGTCAAACGATTGTTGCGCTTCAAAACGAAGAAAAAAAAATTGGTATGAATATTTTATCAACTATTGAACATTCGTGTCAGCCGTATCACTAGTATACAAATTGTTGTCAATATTTGCACACAAATAAGTCTACACACAAACACAAACACAAAACGACCTCAACCATGAATCGCGCAACGCAAATCGTGAAATCATAACGAGTACGCCAATTATAACATTTGAACAAGTGTCATTGTATTTGCGTTTTAGAGAACGTCTAATTAAAACTATATTTCTTCTTTGTGTTCTCGAGTGGGCTGTACTCAAGCCGTGCGTATGCAAGAGCGAGAAAGAAAACGTCTGCGTTTCAACAAAAGCCAGCATGCAATGGTCTAATTGGGTAATAACAAAGAAAATTGATTATCATCTCGCGCAAGTATTTTCTTTATGGAGAATAAACGTATTTATGTGATTAGCTTAAAACCATGGTATCGCACAACTCCTTGGAACGCAATTGTCTACAAGGACGAAAAGGAAATTCAGAAATCTTGTTACACACTCAAGCACCAAGTAAACGTACGACCCCAATTAAAATAAGACAACAGTGTTGTTAGTAACATGGACATGACCCCAGGTGGTGCAGGAAAGCATTTAATTTACAATAAGGTTAACTGATTCATCATGAATGGACAGTGTGTTCAATGCACACAAACCTAAGGCTAATTTAATATCTCATATGTTCGAGCCTCCACAAGGGGATTTAAATTCTGCCTAGGTACATTTAAGGCAGCGAGGCAAACCAAGAATTTTAGAGCCACAGGCGAAGAGCAAACTTTCTAGGTAAACGTAATTACTGTTTTGAACTATGTAAGGTAATGATATAATTTTCAAATGAATATGGCTGTGGTGTTTGAGAACCATACTAATCCTCTTTTAACTCTATGTGTATACCATCCATGTGGTAAACACCAAAACGCATCGCCCATATACCGTTTACAAGTGGTCACAATTTAATTAAAGTATAAAATAAATTAAAACGGTTATATCAAAAATTTGTTACGTCCCCGTAAATCACTGCAGTAATACTGCTAACGAGTAAAATTAAATTTGGTCAACCAAAAAAAATGCCGCATCGGAAAAAGTGTTTAATTTTGCTTCCTCGTTCGTCGGCGGCACGTAGAAGGTAGGCAACGAGTGGACAGGCGGGAAGCGATGGAGTAAAAAGCGGTGTTGAATAGATGTTTATGTTGGCCCGAGCGGCAGACTGAGGCCATGCAAATGAAGTACCAGAACCCTACCCGGCTCCCGGTTCCACACACAATGAAAACAGGCCGGTCCGTTTCTGGCCATTACTTAGCTGTGTGAGCCTAGGGGCTGCTGATTAAACCTTTGCGCCATTCAACGCTCAAACTGAGGCGGTGTTAAAATATTGGCTGTGGCTGTCCGGGGCCTGAGACCTGCTAGCTGCAACCAAATCGCAATGAAAGGAATTTCGTTTAGTGGTGAATGGAGTTGAGCGAAGTGGGAATTGCCACAACTCAGTTGTAACAGCTCATTTTGTCTAATTTATTTTTATAGGAGTGGCGTTTAATGAAAAAATTACACGAATCAATTACCCAGTCAATCTGACAGAACGATCTAGTTATTCCGGTTCATATTATTATGAATCAACGTCAACCGATGGTCGATATGCCTTCAGTTAGTTCAAGTGAGTGCTGGCACTACAACGGACGCGAACTGGTAGCTGAATAGAATAAAATCATTCTTAAAGCGGGTTAAAATAGATTAAAAACTAAAAACAGTGCCGAAATGTCAACGCTTTTGGAAAGAGAAGATCGAATCGAAGACTGGAACAAATGGTTGTGCACAAATTTGAAGTGCAGCGTATGTTTTGTTTTTTGCTCGGATGAAATTTATATCTGCGAATCGGGGCACAACGTGTGCAACGAGTGCCAATCTCGATCTTTGGAACCAGAAACCAATCTCAAATGTTCGCTATGCAGAGGAAAAATCAGCTCTAGTCGAAGCCTTTTCGCCGAAAAAGTGAGCCAAGAAGTGTTGTTACCGTGCAAGAATCGTTTCCTCGGCTGCCTGACTGTCGCTAAAAGCGCCAACATGTCGCAACATTTGCTAGAAGAATGCGACTATACTTACGATTGCAAAGTAGACGTCGGATCTGTGAATGGATCGGAACGCTACCGATGCAGTTGGTTGGGACGCCGCTCAGCCCTGTGGCCGCACGTTTTGAGAACGCACCCTGGACAATTCGCGAACGGTGCTTGCTTTGAAAGGGAGCGGACGCTCAGCGATGAGTTGCCGAGCGACGCGGTTTTAATCAGGAGCGATGGGAGTCTGCTTTGGAGTGTGGTTGAATGGACCGCACACTCAGATCTAGAGGCGTATGTACAACTGGTCGGTTCCAGGAAAGAAGCGTATCGTTTCAAATACCTATACATTTTCTATCCGAGGGGTAGTTATGTGAACAGATTCACCTACAAAGGTACGGTGCTAGGCCAAGGAGAGAAAATTGCAAAGGGTTTCAACTCGATGCTACTCAAAAATGACAATTTGTTACTCACTTATCGGGTCGGTAACAATTTGAAGTACAATTTAGACCTCGAATTTTTGCTACTTTAGCTTTATAACACGTTTAAAATAATTTTTTTTTAAAGTTTTATTGGGCAAATTCATTTTTATTGTGTCGATTGTTTGCCTTCATAAACCACCTCATTTTATTATCCACAAGCTGTTTAGGTACCTACATAACTATCGTATTCATGAGCGTATAATGTTTGTATTAATATCGCATGGTAATTATTTTATTGCTCTCTCTGTGTGTGTTATGGGTTGTTTTACCATTTAATAAACTCATCTATTAATTAGATATGCTTCATTGCATGAGCACCTTGTTATTCGTAGAATTAAATTCAGTCTTTTCAAAATGGTTGGTTTTATATTGACCTTTGTCACAACCTACCGCTACTTACCTGCCTACCTACCTGCCCATGTGCAAGCTCTCGATTTTATCATTGAAAATAATTGACCCTCATCCCGGATGCTAACTATTCTAATCGAATTACTCTAAAATCGATTATATACGTTATGCTTTTTCTAAAAAAAATAACAATAAGCACACAATTTTATAAAAACCTAAACACGCTCAGCGTGCTAAATTGTTTGCAGCTAATGGCAATCCATCCCTTCGACAAAAAGCGATAAAGCTCCTCCGATTCGCAGCAATCCTAGACGATATCATGGCTGATAACGAGCTTACCCCCTTCCCTTCCCCGACCCCTTCCCAGCACTCAGCCATTTCATCGTCACGTCAACCACTGCCGACATGAGATTAACGTACGAGCCAATCTGATTATCACGTGACATTTAGGCGAGTGCCTTGACTCGGGCAGCAAACGCACAGGTCGCAGCCTAGGCAAGGTGGAAAACGTACTTATCACGCTATAAATACGCTCGGAACTAATATCTGTCATCTAAACAGTGAATTATTGTTATTGAACACCCAGAAAATGGTATTTTTACTTTTTTTTTGTAACAGGTTTCAGCTACTCCGGCCATATTTAATGAATATGCGTGTAGTTTCCACTGGCGCTTAACCCTGAAGTCATGAAGGTTTCCTTAAAGGAAGAACATTTTTTTACCTTGTGCCTTGTTCCGTATGCTGTTGTTTTCGTAACCACCCAAGTACGATGAAAGCAAAGCATAAATCGATACCAACTCTTTGGTGAACCAATTAAGTTGTTTGTTAAAAGGATTTAAACCTAACACTATTCGATTATACACTTTTCCCATTTCACGATCACATGCATTTCCTGAAAATAAAGTGATCCTGAGTCCTGACAGCATAATCCTGTGAACAAAACGCTCTATCGAGTAGAGCAGGATCAGACACCTCCATTCAGTACCTCACCGAGTGAATTCGGTTTGGTTCGTCACCACGGTCTACTCCATTGTTTCTAAATCCCATAATCCTATATACAACTCCACTATACGCGGCGACATCGCAGAATTTGGCTGACATCTCCGTGCTGCAGTCATCATCTTAATAATTAATTCCTTGACATAGTAGGCTCAGCCAACATCTCATAGATGTCACCCGGTCTGGTCCCTTGGCTATTAGTCAGATGTCAGAGTCCCATTCTGCACAGACGCACGACCATAGCCCGATTCTACCTCAAGGGGCTTAGCTGGCAACATAATAAGCTGATAAACAACACCCTTGACGAATTAGTGGGGACGAAATCCTATCTTTGGAGATAGCTTAAGCCTTTTCGCGAGATTATTGTCCAGATGTTATTAAAAGTAAGATGGAAAGTTCAAATATTGCGTGGGTCTTCATTAGATTGTTACAAATTGGATGCTACTGTGCAGAAGGGATTACGGTCGCAAATCTCATCCACGAAAATAGCTCATTATTAAACTGAAGTTTATGTGAAATAATATCTTACCCATTTCAATCTGAATCCGAATATCTGTAGAATGTAGACGAATTTATTTATCTGCGTAGGACAGCGAGTTCTTGCTTTATAAAATATTCTATGCCAGTATCGAACAAGCAATATTTCAACCCTTTTCCCTGTAAATACTTTCAAATTCTGGTAGAGGTTTGCGGATTTAATCTTTAATTCAACTACAGTGATAAAGTATCTTCCAGGAGAGGCAAAATTAGTGAAAGATTTCAGTTGATTTAACTAAGTTGCTGCCATGAAGTGTAGGATAGTCAAGTGAATTTAGTATGCAGAGCATGAAATTGGGGGTATCCCTGGTCTCGGCGAGATCCCATCCCCAGGGACTCGGACGAGACTAGGATGGTTGGGTGGTAGGTGGGGTGGGGGGGGGGGGGGGGGCGCTCAAGAATCCGCGCACGCCCAAAAACCGTGACTTACTAGGAGCGTGGCCCGGCCAGATACGACGCTGCTGCCGCACGCGAAGATCGGCAACTTTAGCAGACACCGACCAGTGCATTCCTTGGGGTGAAATGGGTGGGGTGGGGGTGGGGGGTAAAACGCGTTCTAAAACGCGTTACCTGAGAGCAATAATATGCACAAAGTTTGGAAATGGGATATTTTAAAGCTGGCTTCCACTGTTGCGTCTCTTTTGTTATTTACGCCTTTACTTAGGCAATCCTTTTAAGAAGAAAGAAAGCCCTTTTCTTCTGAATGCAGGCTACGTTATGAATGCTAATTTTCACGACAAGCTAAGAAATTTTTCACTCGCATCTAATCCGCGTTTTGTACGAATTGCGTGTGCTTTTCTTATTCTTGTTACATTTTATACGCAAAGAAAATGTTCCGTCAAAGTCGTGCAATCTAAAAGAAAATATTCACTAAACTAGATAACTTTTTATTAACCTCCTATACAAGTACCGTACGTACAGCCGAAAATAATGATATTGCACACAAGCGGTTTATATTGCCCCAATAGTTGGAATATTAACTCCTATGTTTCCTTCACGCTATTCATAATTTTCGAGCAAAGATAGCGAGCATGTGCCTTCGAAACTTTACTCGTTTTAATTTTGCAGGCCTATATTGAAAAATCGTAAAAAAAGTTTCTCTTACAAACGAGTCAGAAATACTAAATTTCAAAAGATTCAGTAAAAGAAATAGACAGAAGTTGTGTAATCGGGTACTCAATTTTTTATTACAAAAATCAATTAGTTTGTCTAGCAGTAATGTACATGAAAACCATGTCCTGGCACGAACATCAAAAATAGCATTACACTGTCAAAATATTACCCTCAGCCAGTCACCCATGTTGTAGTCTGTGTACACCGCTGTCTAACGCAACCAACGCCAGGAAAAGGTTCGTGGTACTATTTATCATTTTACGCGCATGCATTTGTGAAATGACAACCACAAGTCCCTCTCTTTGAGCTCTTGCGGTCCCTAGTCCTGCATCTGGCTCAGGACATAAAATCTGCACGCACGCACACACTCTTTGATAGGATCAAACCCAGAAGTTTTGACGAGCTCGTCAAAAATGTACCTTCTGCTTTTGCAAACAAAAACACGTGCCTCTAGGCGGCAACCAATGTGTCCAGTTTCTGGCAAACTCTACCCTGTCGTAGTACGTCCAACGGTATGTTTTGGCAAGTCTTGACTCAACGGCCAGCAGCGCTAATAACATAACGAACCTGGCTAGCGAGCCAGCTATGTCCTAAAACAGACTAAAAGTATTATGACCTAAACGCTTTCTTAATTCAATCTTCACTACTTCAATTTCAGTCTCAAGAAAAAAAACAAGTCGCAGAGTCATCCCGAATCGGTGGGAATAGAACGCGGGATCCCTTAAATCCAAGTGAAAAGTAATTCAACAAGCGGCAACTTCTCAAGTGTACCAGTGCCACACTGTTTTCTTTTCTTTCCAGGTAGTTAGTAGCCACCCAGACATCGCTAGATAAAGCTAGGCGTATACAATCATCATGTCGCTTGGGAATGAATGGCTATCGACACCTGGTGTGCTCATGGTCCGGCTTATCCTGATCTAGTCTTGTAGCCTGTAGTCTAGTCTACTCCATGTCGTGCAGCGTGCCACCAGCACGCTTCACAAGCGGGTAAACTGTCTAGGTATGATTGCCAGCGTATGTCGAGCATGAAATTGATCGGCCATAGTCGATAGCATACAGAAAACATCCCCTACAGCACCCTTACACATAGGGTTCATCCGCACGTTAATTAACAGCAAACCCATTCTAATTATTCTATACTCCTGAGTGGCATTAAACCCCCTTGATTGGATTATGACGGATGAAGACAGTATCTCCACATCTCATCAACCCGAAACACCCCTAATGCAACCCCCCCTTTATGGCTGCTCGGACTTTGTTGACTTTACTCTAGGGTCTCATCAGTGGAATCAATGAACTCAGTCAACTGTATTGTGTTACAAGATGACAATGCATACTCCAGCTACAGAAGCCCATGACTAAGATGGAACGTGCATTGCTTTGAAAATTTTACCCAGAGCTTTCATTGAATAACTCTATGAATAGATTTTTTTTTATGAACAAAGTGTCTTCACAATACACGAACTAATTTTCGAAAATTCTTCTCCAACTTTTTTGAATACATAAATACAAATCCTCAATCAAAATTTGTAATCTGACTTCCTGGTATAATAAGTTAACTTTTAATTTGATGATAAAATAATCACGGCTCTATTCACCACTAACCAACCGCAGGGAAATGTAAATGGCTTTCAAAAGCAATTACGGCCAGTAAGTATCTTAATTAGAGAGCATTTCTCATGTCGTGAACATTTGTGTGTAGACTGTAGACCAAAAATAAAAAACACCCCTAAATCTTAAACCTTGGTGACTAAGGCCATAATAGCATACTAACCACACAAACACACACACACTCGCACACAACCCCGGAGAGAGAGAAAGAGATATAGAAATGGGTTAGAGCACGACAAGCAAAGCCGGGGTGGTTAGCCTCGACGCCAACCTCTGTGGGCAAAAGCCCAATTAAAACGTAGTACTAGGCGCGTACCCAGTTGTTTTGTTTAGTGCTACCTTCCTTTGAGCAAGTTCTTTCCACCTCACAAAATACACAGTTGCGTCAGTTACGTAAACTGAGTCAGCTCCTCATGATGATTTTTGTGATGAGCTGTTTTCTGTAAACCGTGGATTTCACACGAGAGTGCGTCGTGCACAGAACTCACGTATGTACGCGTGTGTGTGCGCGTGCGTGCTTTGTCTCTAATCGGCAGCTTGGAGTTTATTAGATTATCTGAAGAGAGGTTGGATGAAGCTGGTGACGTAGGTACCTTGTACAATCGCAATTTGCTCATCGTCAGGTGAACACGAAAGGGTCGGTGGTTGAGTATTTAATTAATTGCGTTATAGAACAGAAATTGAGAGACTGAATAGTGATGTCGGCCAGTAATTTATTCGAAAAGTAGGGAAAAACTTGAGTGTATATAAGGACTATGGCATAACATTTAGGTAGCGCCTTGTTGACACTTGACAGGTTACGGAAAGAATTGAATTATGAAAATGTCTTTTGTAATATAATTACTTTTCATAACGACGAGGGGTGATCATGGTAATTTTTGAGGTTAGTCAATTAGGGGGGAGCGAAGTATAATTAAACGCGATGTGATCATTCCAGAGAAGGTTTTAATTGGCCGGCACCAAAACTCTGCAGGTCTTATCGACATGGTTGACGTTTCGACAGTCATCTACAGCAAGCACACAATATTGATGGGAAAAATGGATTCCAGCGCGGAAATCTCATCAGCGTGTCGCACGATATGATCGAGATACACCTTCAAAAGCTGCGTTTCTGAAAAGAAGCTGACGCAATGGCAAAGTAAGAATATCTAACTGCTCTTAACCGACACAGCGAGAGATGACGCAAAAACACCCTCTCTGTTTGTTCCAAAGCTAGCTAATCGCTGTGACTCTAGGGATGCTGGCTCCAGTTAACGACTTAACTTACTTCTCATTTTTACTCTTTAAGAAGTCACATTAACGATTTTTTTTTTAGTGTTTTCTGACAACTGACGCAAGGAATATTATCATCGCTTTTTACGCAAATGCCTGCAAATTGTCACGCAGCGTTACTCGTTATGAAACTGACACATTTCATTTTAATTTTGTCAGAGATGGAACGGGTAAGGGCTTTAGAGTATAAACTCTTTATTATGTGCGCGGAAAAATCATATTTGGCATATGCCAATTCTACTCCGTGGGTAAAGTAACGTGAATGCCAATTGGCTGTGTATGCTTTTGCCAGAAGCTAGATGTTCTGACGGTAAAACAATTTTACTCTATTTGGTTAAGAGTAACAAATATTTACCGAACAGTTTCCGTGTCTCAGCGTCGAATTAGATAGTTAAAACACGTGACTCAAAACACTGCGTCTCTCTGTCAGATAGTTTTACTCACTCACTGACTAAGAGAAGAAGACCCGTGCCAAAACTAGCGTGCGAAAATAACGAAAAGCGTATCGTGCATTCCGCATTCACTTCACTTGATAATTGCTCAACTTTAAATACGAAACATCTGCAGACTGATCATTAAAATATTTCTGGTAGCCTGCATCTGACTCGCCGATAGTTGGATGACTTCTCTCTAAATCATACTCAGGTAAAATATTCGCCTAGCGTCTGCCAAGGCGAATGCCATGTAAATTTAATTGAGAATTCCTTGCAAACCAGAATCACCGAGACGTTTTTGGTCCACGAAACGAACAAAAAAACCGTTACATCCCCGAACGTGAACAAATAACAGTAAAAGTAGTTATCATTTCGTAAATCAGAAATAATAAAACGTAACATGATTGCTTTCTGTAAGTAGCATCTCTGTTTTCTTGCTCCTTTCTCTCTCGAGCAGAAACGGTTAGCTTTTGATTCGAAAGCGCACCCTAGGTTTTGGTTTGTTTTCCTCGCCTCTAATGGCGGCAGACCCGTAACTGTCGACGAAAATGGCGCTATAGGCTTAACTTTATTTCGCACAACGCAAATGAGAATTAGCAATACAATCTGCGTGTTTGAGTACACGAAAAGATCACACTAGCTTTAATACCTTTGCATGTGGATAGAGTAGGATGGCAGTACAGGATGTATATATATATATATATGCTGCAAATGACAGAGCATATGCAGAACATAAAAATGCGTACCGTTTGAAAAAAGGGTCCCGGAAAAACATGCAATGCGTCAGCCGGAAAATATTCATCAAGTACCTATCACGTGATCCTTCCTGTGATCTACACATTTGTTGCTAATTAATCATTAAGTGTTTTTTCTTTCTTCGCATAAATAATGGTATAGTTACATATCGTGTACATGCCTTTTTTAATTTCTGGCGTACATGTTATCAGAATGCGTTAACTGTCTCACCCTGCAGGAATCTACTAACTAATTTATCGTATTACTTTGGATCGCTTTCAAATCAAAATATCTGTAAAGTCGCCTTAAAGCCTCCAGTCGTTTTCTGTGGGTTGCCGCAGAGAGCGACAAAGTCTCTTGTCCGGTTACCAAAAGTGCCCATGTTCGCGTGCAATCTCACTTTCTGCACATTCTACGCGAAGCGAGCCCAGCCTAAGGTAGAAGTGATAGATCACCCTTCTGCTGTCTCGCCAAATTCAACACCCAACACTGATCCTTATAAATGATTCCAGATGCAATTTGTATCTCAACAATACCATGTGGAAAACAAGAAAGGAAATTACGAAACAGCAACGTCTTAAATGAAAAGATCCCGATTCAAAAGACTTGAAATTATAAGCAAACCCAGTTGTATTAAAATTGAGAATAATGATCTTGTCTTACGCAGCTCTGTTTTAAATGTATAGTAATATATATGTATCCAAGATAGGTGTGGTAAAATAAAAGCTGTATTTATTTCGCGTCACAAGTCCCTAGGGAGTGTCATGCGACGTCATGTCAATTAAAAGAGAATACTGAACCGGGACGCGAAGCAAACGACAAATCTGATTACATTTTATTAACTTTGTTAGCCGTTTCACAAAGTCGACATTCCGAGCCACTCTCTGCCATCTCGCGTACACCACGACCGAGTCATCATTTTACAAATTACACTTATTATACATTTTAAGGATTGAATTGAGTCGCTGCTTTCAAAGAGTTGCGAATGTGTCTCAGTGCGGAATGCGGATTATACGGAAATGGTTTACAGTTATGTATATCCGCGAAGAAAAATAGTGCGCCTTGGGGCAAACGACATCAGACGGCGGGCTAGGAACACATGCGACCGCTGGGATTGGATTCGAAAGCCATTAGAGGCTTGATCCATCATTCACTATCAGACGTTCGGACTCAAAGCATATTATTTCAAGTGAACAGCATTAATCTTGTAGCCAGCCTCATTTGATGGCCAGATATCACCACGGCGTCGAGACCCTGGGAGCGGTGTTAAATCGACTGTAATGACGTAGAGCACGCTCAGAACGGCGCTAGGCATGGGGGCCCCAAGATATTGCGCACGAAATTTGTTATGGGAAAAGTGGTGGGAATTTGTTTCGTATCTAAGAATCGCCGAAAAGTGTTAATCGTGTTTGGCATCTTAGAAAACGAGAAATCCTAATAAACCCTCAGCCATTGTGTAAAGGTGCGTAAATAAAAGAACCTAAAAAATAAGAAACTTTGTCCTCGACAGAAAAGCTTAGTGTCGGACCTAATGCGCTGATCGAAAGTAAACCCCAGCTTTCCTTTCTCTATCGAACAGAAAGAAAAAAATGACAGGAAAGGGGGTTTTCTTTTCCCTGAATAAAGAAGCTCCGCAGTTTGTCGTTTCCCGTTCTAACCCCTAGCATGCATCGAGTGGCGACCGCCATCGGCAGTGTCGGCCGCCTCGTCTCTTCACGTCAGCTGTAATCGGCTAATCGAGTGCACAGCCACTGGATGTCCAGCGGCGCACCCACAACACCACCCCCAGAGAGCTCTCCTCCCCTATTTTCGGGACCCCCGGGGAGGCTTTTGTCGAATGAGCTAAAAACAAGTTGATAAATCGTTGGCGGGAAAAACGATGAACCGAAACTGACAGTCGTAACCGCACGATGGTGATGATTATAAGCCGTAACGATACACTTTATCGCATGGCACGACTGGTAGATGGAGGGGTGTGAGGCGACGACCGCATGGTTGGGATACAGGGCATTGGGTTTACGATCGCTAGCAAGAAAACCATAAAGAATTTATGGAAAACCTTACTACGATACTCACTAATGGCCTTCACGAAAAAAAATATATATTATGTTGCTCTGGCACATACTATTTTGTGATCTGTCTCATTTATATAATGATCGTAGAGAAATATGCTAACAGTTACATTCATTACGTTTTTTATAAAAGCATGTTTGCCTTGAGTGTGGAATAATTTTGTACAAATATTTGGGGGTAAATGGCGCTATTTTAAATTGAACCGTTACGCCTGAACGCAGCCCGCAGAGCAGAGTGCTCGGCACTGCCACTTAACGGCACCTCCGCCATAAGCAGACTCGATTCGATTCATTTTAGAGTTTCTTGCAGATAGAAAATACTTCTGACAGTCTGCGAACGCTTCTTCATCGCTGTTATTAATATATCACCACTTAAATAATAATAAGCAGCCACTTTTAACAGTGCTAAGTAGTAATGCCATTTCTTGCAACCTTCTCCGCTAATTGTGGCTGCTTTAATGCTGCTCGAGCTTTAATTGGACAGGTAATAAAGAAGCGGCAGTTAAATAGTACGGCTAAAAGCTGGTCTCATCCCGACGCCGCCGCGTGTGGGCTGGGGTCGTGCAAGCCCACTTGAAATAAAGAATGCAGGAGCCCCTTGATGGGTTACCAGAACGTGGCTGGCCCTAGTTGGTTAGCAAATAACGCAGGCAGGGTCCTATCTTTTTTGCCAAACATTTGCACGCCCTTTATTTGATCAGGGTCACAATTTACGTAGACACCTGCGCCTTTTTCCCCACAAAATAAGCCAACCAGAGTACCAAAACCACAGTTTAAAATGTACCATCTACATGGTTCGTACCAAGACTTATAAATCCACTAGATGGTTTTAGAATCGTCTGGAAAATTAATTTATAAAACTGAAGGGGTGACAACGCTTCGTCCCCATGTTTGAGTTAGAAAATTGTGTTTATTTTAAATTCTGAATACGATACGATCAAAATATATAAAGAAGCTGACATACACACCTTTTGTTCCCATCATTCCTTGAGCGATGATATCATAGTGGGGGGTGGTGGGGGTTACATCTGCAGCACTCCATGAAAGGTTTTGAATATTTGAAGAAGGACGGAATGTCAGAGGGTGTCCCAGTTTACCTCCACGAGTCGAGGGAATATAATACTATTGTGTTCTCTATTCCTTATAAACTTGTCAACTTTCAACGAATGCCACCAGTTTATTTGATTTCCATTTTCACGATCTGACGCTGGCAAGAATTTCCATGAAAAGTCAGCAAACCATTTGCCCACCGCTGCAAGCCGCACGGATGAGGCGAGAACTTGTATTATCCTGCTAGAGAGTTCACGCTACCATCCACAGGGGAAGCATATTTTTGGCGGCTATAGACAAGAAATAGTATATATGTACCACAAACTTTCGCCGCAAATCTTCCGCTACTTTTATCAAGCAAATAATATTACTCGGTAGAAAAATAAACCTAAAATAAAAAAGAGTGTCAGTCACGCACTAAGCTGTTCACATTCTACCGAGTGCTAGTTAAAATGTGAGGTACCATCCTTTTATAAACATTCTTCGATGATTTATGATTTAACTAATTTATACTTTGTTTTAATCTATGATTTATGCCTTGCATGACCATTCTTCTGCAATCCCTTTTGCGAGTCTAACCTAACTTTAAGTACAAGCACCAAACACACAAGAAATCCCCGTAGCAGACCACCATTAGGCTTATAAACGCATTCATACTCGCGAGGTAGACACTGCGGCGAGGAAACGGGTGGCCTCGTTATAGCGTCATGGCGTGAAAATTAATTACACCTGCGAGCGAGAGCCAAGAGCTCGTTAAATGGCAAGCTAGGGCCTGGGTTCGATGCTAGGTATGCACCCCATGTCGTGGAAGGTTTGGTATGGCACCATCTAGCCTCCCCCCCCCCCTCCCCCCCTCAATATCCTAGCTCGTTCGAACTGTTTATTCACAGCCACGGATGTGCATTATTAGGATAGATAATTAACACTTAATAATAAAGTGAACTTTTAAGCTTAAGAGTTAACTAATTTTGTGACGGTGTTTAAATTTAGTAACATTTATTCTGGCTTTTCACTGGCAGGAAATTCTTTACGCAATCGAATTTACTCAAGATTTTTGTTCTTTAAGATCACCCAACACGTTTAAATGTTGCCACACTATTTTTATAGATGGCAGTGTGAGTGATTGCTTTTACTCAGTTTAAATAACATTTTGATGTTTCGACTTGAATAATTATTAAATTATACCTATAATGCAGCCTACGTTTCAAGTGTTTTATTGCTCGCAAATCATTGAACGCCGTTTTATTTATTGATATTTATTATTAATTTTACTAGCTATAAATCATCATTTGTAAACGAACGGCACCAGCACAAACCACGCGTTTGTTAATGAAGCCATTTGGATGCTAGTATAAAGTTATCATTCTTTTGTAATGGTAAATTCAAATTTGTGTAGACAAGTTCCATTAGGATCAAAGTTAGCGCTAAAGCTAGGACTAGTGTTTCATGACATGTGGCAACTTTATTGTACATGTCTCTGGAGCTTTGGAATTACGAAATAACTCAAGTAGGTTAGTTTTAGCGATTGGCCCAACGCCATGTCCACCCTTGAAGTGTACAATGCAAGACCAAGTAATTGAAGTGTATTTGACTTGTGCCCGAGCGAACAAGAGTCAAGCGAGTGCCCGTTTATCGGAACTAACCTAACTTGACCCGACCAGTGGCTGACTTATTTCAAGCTTGCTAAACTTTTAATTAAACAATAACACTGTCCCATTCAAATAAAAAGCTACCGTGATTTTGCAGCACAGGATTAATATTATATACATATATTGCAGTATTACGAGCATTTGTAACGGTTTTAAACCATTTCAGCAGTAAGTTTAATGCCAGAGCTTATAACAGCAACACTGAGGGTAATGAAAATAAAAAATATGTTCACAATAAATTTATAGCGTTAGCTTTTTCGTGTCGAGTTTTTTAATAGCTCTGTATATTTTTAATAAGAATACAATTTGAATAAAGCAAAAATTTAAGCAGCAATTTCAACGTGTTGCACTCCATCGTTGAATTGGTAAACAAAAATGAAATAATTAAGATGCAATTAATACACCTATCAGTACCGAACCATAAACTGGCGCTACGCTGTATGTTAAGATATTTTCAGGCAATAAACTCAACAATGCCTACGATTTCTATTATTCCCTGAAGAGTGGCATCGGCTTCAGCTTTCCTCCAACCCGTAAACTTTAGCCCAGTTTCCCGTAACCATTTAAACTCACGTCTCGGCTGTTCCTTGGGGAGTCTGCAAGCAACACGCCGCCTAGCGGTGGGTGTGGGAAGCTATCCTTTTGTCATTGTGCCCCCCCCCCCCCCCCCCCCCCCCCCCGGCCCCAAACAATCAACCACCGAGTACAGAAACGCTTACGCCTAAAATAACGCGTTCATGCTCGAAAAACAGACTCCACATGTAAATACATATTATTTTAAAATGGATCGTTTCGCCTGATAGTAGTTAGTTATTTCGAGAAACTTGTATCTACAAAGATGTCGCGCATAATTATCTAGAGTGGGATCTGAAATAAAATGAGCGCGCCTAATTTTTGAGGAAAGATATGCTGAAGATAAAATGTCAGCGTAAATAATTAGCGTTTTGTTAAAAATAACAATACGCTAGCTTCGGTAGGTTAGGTTTATTAGGTAGGTTTATTAGGTAGGTTGGTTAGGTTGTTAGATAGGTTAAGCATTTAGGTTTATTTTGTAGGTAGAGCGAAGATTCACTGCACAATGAGAAACAGAACTATGGTACCCTAAGGGAAAGTAAAGTCACGTTTTCACGGTACAAAATTACATTTTCCAGGACTTTCCAGTTATTCTAATAACTGGGATATTTACCCTACCAAATCTCAACTTCAGCAAATTATCTCTAGGAGATTGCGAATTGCATACTTTCAGAGGCCAGCTATGCTATATTTTTTTCCCGTGTACTTTCCGTTTATCAGCAATTTTGTTTGCGAAAATGTACTTTTGAAGTTCAAATGAGAGTGATAAGTTTCCGTTATACGAGAGCAGACTCGTTGTAAAAGGTTTTCTGGAGTGTATTTATCTAGGACTTCCGCGCGGGGGTTGCCATATCAATCGTCTAAATGTAGGGGGTGAAAACAGCTGTGTGGGCAACCGCCGATGCAAACGATCCACTCGCCTCTAACGGTGGCGGGAGCACCCCATGCCACACACAACTGTTAAAATACCTGAGAAACGGTAAATGTTTTCTCAACTCCCACGTGATTGTGACACTAGAAGAACTGGATAAGTAAATACACATGTCAAACCGCAAATAAATCCTACCTACGTCATAGTAGGTTCTTTCAGGCGATTATATGTAATGACCAAGTCCAGACATTTACTTTCTGATGTATTCAAAACGTTTTGACAACAGGAAAGTAAAATTAGGATTACGTGGGCAAGAATAATTGTTCACCTGAGGGAATTTTCTTATAGCGAGTCTTAAAATAGGTTCCCTCGCAGAACTGGGATAAATTATTTACTTGCATGTTCAGTTCGAGTGGCGTAGACTCTAAATTTGGCGTATATTTACTACTGAATAACGACTACGATTCTCAAGCAACAAAAATCGTCCCTTTGTATATTAATAAAATAAACAGATATGCCGGGCCTCGTAAATTGTGGGTTTAATGATTTTCTAATTTTATGTTCTGCAAGGAAGGAGTTCTTAATATAGAATAAATGGATTCAATGTCTATACAAACGCTATACAAACGATTTTAGTCTTGACCGGTGCTTGAGAAATGGAAGAATCGATTATTTATTCCACGGCTATTTTAAAATTCAGCTGTTGAATACAAAAAGTTCCGAAATACACTCTTTGTATATAGCTAGGTAAATGATATTGCAAATGTATGCTGCAATATTGCGTTGAAATGACCATCTATCATCTTAGTTTGTGTGTACCGCAAAAAAGAAGTAGCAGGCGTTACTTTAAAGTAAGGTAAACTTCAAAACTAAACTGATATAGATGCTATTGCTTCTATATCGTCTCAAGATTTATCAGGGGTTAAGTCACCGCTGCAGCATCTCATACGAAGCAAAGTGAAATGCATGTTTAGTGCATTAATAGTTCTAGATCTACAAACAAGCCACAATCACTTCGCTGAGTGAGTGTGCTCAAGCTTAGCCGGTGTGCAATGCGCTTTACAGTTCATGGTATCTAAAGCAGGGAATATCTTATATATCACGTTATTTATTAAGCCATGCAGATTTGGTTGGGCTTACAGCATAGAAAAGAGTATTACGGTATTAGCGAGTGGATGGAGCGATCTGCAATGCCTTATTATGATAAGCCTCATTTCATTGCCTTTCAGCCGACACGATTACACGATCGCGGTCTACTCGCGAACATTTCAGTGAAATATTTTACAAAAAAAAATGTCTAACCGAAATTTGGTGTTGGTCCGGGAATGTCATTACGGGAGTTCTGGAAAAAATGTTTACTTGGCACGTTTTGTAGAAGACTTTCTTAGAACTGATAAACTGATGTGTAAATATTTGTCGTAAATAGCGGAAATCGTCAATCGCAGTAGCGAAGCTTTCTGAGATAGTAAAAAATGTCAAATAAATGAAGCCAGAGGGCAATTTTCTGTCTCATCCCTTGCCCAACGCAACTGTCGCCGTGAAAGCAAAAGAGCTTGACCTGTAATCTTATGTCAAAAGAGCACGAGACAAAAATGTAGCTCGGAGAAAAAGGTATATATGCTCAGAAACTAATCGAATTTGAATTGCTAGCAACGGAGAGCACGCACGAATTGCTCTTGGCGTCAAATTAGTAATACCACCGACGCGAAAGTAACGTCGCTGTCATCGCTAATTTTAAGAAATGCGAAATGAAGGCAAGAAACACAAGTTAAGCATGTGAAAAACAGGCTGAAATTGCGTGAAATAATTTTACGAAAATGAAAATGTGAATTTCGCGCCCCAGAGTTTTGCCAGAGCTAATTTAATTTGTTTATCGTATCTCGTCTTTATCTTTGTGACTTTTAACAAAACATAACTGCTCATTTATTCTCTGTGTGTTATTTTTATGAATTAATTTCCAGCATCTATTTAGTCTTTGTGTCTCTAGTAGGAATGAGATAATGTTCTTCTTCATAATTGCTGAGAGAAGGTCCACGGACCGAACTGAAACGCTTAAATTATTCACCTTGTACTGCAGGGTAAAGATAGTTTAAGTGAAATATGACCTGACGCACTAGCTTAGATACGCCAAGGGCCCAGCGGTGTCTCTGGCATGAAATATTTGCCGAAATGTCTTTCTATAAAATATTGAACGAAGAAAGTCATAAAGTAATGAAAAATGAATCCGTTTTTTTCTTTGAACAGTTTCAAAAGCGGCTTCCAATATGTATGATAGCAATCTGTCCTTCTTCGTGAATGATATTAGCTATTCTAATTCGTTAAATCAATTTGGTTTTTGTTTGTCCATACCGCCAAAGGAAACCTAATGTTGTAAAGTATTCACCTGTAAAAACTTCTAGGCAAGAAGGCTGTGTCGGCCATTTTTGTTGGCGGTTCTAGTCCTGAAAATCATGTAGAGTGAAACTATATCGCTATTCTATTTTACTTCGTTCAGCGTGATTATATATATTTTTCCGGCAGAGGTGCCACCGGTCGTTTTAGTGTGACATGCTGGCCAAATTCATTAAAAAAAAACACTACAAATTATCTCTACTTATTATTTCCTTTTGCCCTAAAGCTTTGTCGTGTCTAGATCTTTTGCTATTGAGCTTTATAAATAATTGTTTTATCAGTTTTAACAGCCGTGGGAATTATATGGCAGATTTAAAAAAATATAAAAAAAAAAACCCACCACTAAAATCGTAACTGAAATGTAATTCATAAGTTGATAACAATGCTGGGGGCTGTCGTTGGGTACGCATCTTCTCTCACGGGCTAAACTGTTGACTATATTGTATATACGTTCACTAAAAATACAGAAACGAACTCATCTTTGCATCCCCTCTGTGAAACCTAAAGCCTGCATATTATTCCAAGAACCAGCCACAACATCATCATCAAAACCAGCCGATTCCTACCTGTATTCCTGCAGAGTAGCATCAACAGCAGCAAAGTAGATGTCATTTTCTTTCTTCTCTCGGCGCCGGTCGACGCCATTGTAGTAGCAGATACTCACTGCACGCCTGACATCTGCGGACATAGACGTGGTTCAGCACGAAAATATCACAAGCACTTTTGTAGAATATCACACCGGTCGTCAAATGGCGAGATTTTTAACATTGGAAAAGGCAGTTTTCCCGCAACCCCAAGAACGTTTATTTTTTTAAAGGAGGATTTTTTTTCTTCGGTAACTTTTGGTCTCTGGATATTTGGCTGATTATTGGTGGCAAATACCAATAAAAAATCAACGGATATTTTGAGTGAAAACGCAGAATCTCAGATGTTTAATTAACTCGTTAAATAACTTTCTGTGCGTATGTTTTTCCAAAAGTTTTCTTTAACAGGGGGTCTTTTATGAGTTGTATAAAACCAGTTTATTGTTATGCAAAAGAAAAAATTTACGGCCCGACCGCCTCGGAGCGTGCGTTTTTGATAGGCAAAAGTAACACAATAAAAATATCGCGCTCAACTGTCAGCTCTATGAATAGCTGAGAACGTCTTTTGAAGGAAAACACGGTGGTGGTTTTCCTCGATTTTTCTTTACCTACGTAAATGTTGGCGAAGTCTGAATTGTATTGCTCGTGTGTGACAATTTTTATGAAATAAACTTAACGCAAATACCACAAGGGTGGTTAAATAAACAGGGATTTTTTTCTCCTGTTTTACGCAACTGGCCGATTAGACGGTGATTTCAGTGTGACGTCATTAGGTCTAGTTATACACGCTAACACTATAATATATATTGCATGAGTAAAATAGGTATAAATATAGAATCACGTGAGCTATAACCGACACGAATAAAATGCTTTGCCACGACACGAATAATATCACATTTACCAACTTTTTTTTTTTAACTGAATTATTTCAAAATGAAACTAAGCGTAAGCTATTCTCATTTTTAGGAATGTACGCGCTACCTCGAATAAAAGAGAGTTGGCATATAAAATACCGCAGAACCAAGATCTTGCCAGCTACTATTCAGAATAGCGGAAAGCAAATCTGGAATCATAGTTTTTGAAACAAAAATGAAATGATTTCTCCGCAACAAGATTTAATTATTCTAATACGATTAGTGAGGGTCGAAGCTAAGTTGTGTCGAGGTTGTAAGTTCCCAGTACACACGCTTACAGCAGTAATTAGAGGGAAACTAACTTATCTGCATGGCAGCATCAGAGCATTCAAGGTAGAAAGTTAGCAAATAATTAACGATAGCCGTAAGTACCTACCAGCAGAGGCAAGTTGGGATTTCGCTGTACGTTTCAAGAACCGTCAGCCCCGCTCGACACACTTTGAATTTAATCTAATATCTTAGTACTTAGTTTTCCAGAACTTTAACTTTAGTTTTGTCTTTCTCGTGTAACTCAAGAATGAGCCTTATTACAGAATAATTTATTTTCTTGCTAGGTTAATAATAATATAGGATAGATAGAGAACGTGTAAAATGAAATTGCAAGTTTTGTGTTTGGTGGTTGTACCTTTGCTTTGATATATCCTCAGATCGTCGTCTCCTGCATGAGATACGGTAAGAACATATAGAGAAGAAACCACAAAAGAAAATTCCACGGAAATTCCACTTCACAAGAGCACTTTACGCACAGTTTCCTTCCACTGGGTAATCAAAAAGCTGAAACGAAGGGCATTTTCTAAAAGCAAAACTTAGATGCAGATTGGAAAGTTGAAAAGTCGTTGTTTTAGTTTACAGCTAAAACGCCAGGAAAATGTTTGTTCACTTCAAACTTTGTCAATTATTTTAATGCTGTTTATTTGCAAATGCAATATAGAAGTCTGTTGCCGGCCCAGGAACTAATATTGTTCCAGTGTATTATTTAATTTACTCGCACCGTGACTCCGATAATCTAAGTACCTTTGAGCGGATACGGATGTAGCAATTTCTTCCACAAACACTTGACACATGGGCATTTACAAATAACGAGATTAAGTAGCCCCTATAAGCCAAATCAGCCGCTCAATTAAATAGTAAGATACATTAATATTACGAAAAGCCGGCATTATTTGACACGATTTCTATTTACATAAAAAAACGAGACAATTTATCGGGAAATCCACACAAAGATCGTTTATAATAAAACGCAAACACACGCAAACATCCTCTTCTCGTCCAATTATTCAGTTACGTTTTGTCATAAAAACACCGCGGTCGAGTAACCGATCATATTGGCAACGTAACGAAGAAGAAACACTTCAGCTGTCAATCGGTAGCCGGTGATTAGAGAAGTCGCTGCCGCTACAAGGGAGCGATGCGGCACGCTCGACGAGGCGACTAGAACTGAGCCCGAGCGCCACGATTAGGTAGTCACGTGCCGCGGCGTCGGCGTCGGCTTCGGGCGGGCGGGCGTCGCGTCGCGTCGGTGGGCGTCGCGTCGTTGGGCACCACTGCTAAATCGACCCGGCCGTCGAGCCGGCTTCTCGCCACTACTCTACCGGCTACATCTTATTCAAACTCACTACACTACTTGCACTTGGTGGGGTTATCTGTCTTGGCATTCCTTGGTACACGCTGTCTGAATCAGCTATCATGTGGTCTTCAACAACAGTTGCAATTGCCATTCAGTCTGGTGCTAGAATGGGAATGCAAAGACTGTAGGAGAGGAAAAGTCTGTCTATTGTGAACGGGTGAGGAAATTTCTGGCCGCCTACAGCTTGATAGAACAATGGGGCTAAGGTTAATCTGGAAAGTCCAATTGTTTAAAAACTTGCTCGTTGCAAATGTGCATTTTAATGAAACCACTTGCGTATCTGGGGCATATTTAAGTATAGCAGCGGCAAAGTGTAATTAATAATTTTAAATTATAAATTATTGGCATCATTCATAATATTGCAGATTTTACTAAGAAAAAGTGTATATGTTATAAATATCGGTTAGAATTTTCATAATATGATAGTCGCTAACACATTATGCAGGTAATTCGTAAACACATCGTTCTCTCAACCCTAAATGGAGATAAACGTATGAAATTAATACTCATTACCGCACTGTCAACACACGTGCTTTGAATTGCCTTTTTTGAATGACAATATCCATTTTTATACAAATGTCAACCCGTTAACAATGCATAAAATCCCTTACTAAGTGAAACTAAGTAAAACAAACCTTCAAAGGTGTTGAAGAAAAAGAGACGATCAAGCGTCCACGCACATCTGCTCACCTCACCACATCTGTTCACACGTGTTTAAAATAATGATGTTCTTCGATTTACAGGATACAAAGAAGGACCGTGTTTTGCACGAAGGTAAAGTCTTCACTTTAGCGCAGTAGCTCTAGTTCAAAGACGTTTCTCTGAAGGGCTTTATTTATGAAAGTCATGAAAGGGGTTTAGTTTTATCGGTGGAAAAAGAGCGGCCATTTTTCAGTAATCTGTGCGTTAGTAAGGGCTGTTTCTCTTGGGAAAGAGAGAGCGAACGAGCTAACTGACTGCACGCAACGCGGAATCAAATAGAACAAAATCGGACGAACGAATTTACATCATAAACGCAAACAGATTATTGTGATCCGAATAATATAATCTAGTTAGGCATTTATGTGCATGGCATGATGGCATGGCATGCACATGTTTGATACAAACAATGGAACAACATTTCGTTCAGAGTCAGTTGCTACATGTATATTGTCTTTGAGTTTGAATAGGGAAAAAATGTTTTTCAAACATATTTTCTGACATGTTTTGATTTGATGTTTTTTTATAGTGAAATGCTGTTTTATAATGTGATGTTCACTGACGCCTACGACGCATAAAAATGGAATATTTCATTACAGTTGATGAGAAATTGTTATCAATGGTCCTTTTGAAGTTCTGATACCAACGACCAACCATTGCACTAAAATATGTATACATATTTTTGGTATTATTTTTTTGTAAGCCGCATTTGTGAAACCAATTTCAACCTAATGTAATTGGTAACTTAGTTGTCATATCCCTGAAACGAACCTTAATTGAAACCACGTGCGCAATACGTTTGCACGCATCTTGCCACAGTCACCCCTTTTATGACGCTCATCTTGAATCTGTGCAGGTTTTTGCGCCCCACGACAGCCACGTGAACGGCAACGACGACGTCGGCGTCGTACTTTCTTTGTGCCTTCTTAACGAGACAGACGCCTTCGGATTTGTCCTCTACCACCCGTCATTTACACGTCATTTGAAACACCTTCTACAGAGCCGACTCTTCTAATGGCGCTACGCTCATGAGTTATGAACCAAAGAAAGGAATATTTTACTCGCACCAGCGACGATGCCTCACATAAAAACTTTGGAGTAGGTAATATGCAAACGCTAGCAGCACATATATCGATGAAAGATATCCAACTTAGTCCTACTGCAAACTAGCTTTCTCTTCGGCAAACATAGTATGTACATTATGCATGGTAAGCAGAATTTTTCATTTTCATTGCTACAATCGTGCTTCGTCTTTACAATAAAGTTCATCTTCATCGAGGTTGTACGTGTGGCACGTCTTCAAAAGTCATCAAATATCACGTCATCATCATTAGCCCCGATTTTCCTGAAAAGATAACGAGGCGATACGGGTACAGGCAACGTCTGTACTCCCTTCAATCAGTGGGCGCTAAAGCTGTGCATGCTGGAAAAACCACGTGAGTACTTCGAAAACTAGTTCGATAATACATAATCCTATTCAAATGAGTTCGCTTCATCCATCGAGAATGTTTCAGAGAATCAGCAGTGCTATGTTGTAATGGTACATTTTTTAATGGAAAATATAAGAATAACAAACTAGATAAAACAAATATTTGACCTACCGTTAAGGTCATACCATTCATCGAAATTAATGCTGTAGTGAACGAAAGAGTGAATAAATGGATGGATGATCGTTTATAAACATGAATTAAGTTTAAGTACGAATATTATTAGCCTTGACCCACAAGAAAAGTGGTAAGTACTAAAATCCCAAATCAGACTCAGTTGAGAAAGTATAGGGGCTAATATCATGCGTTTTCATCCAACTGATCTCTTTAGAACCAGAGTTCTTTTCATGGCAAAAGAGGTCGCTGAATTATCTCAGCAGTAGCTTTATATTCCAAACAATTAAGCAACAAAGAGTGCATCATTAATGCCTTTCATCCTCCTCCCCGCACCACCCAACCAACCACCCCAACTGGTTTTGTGTCCGCGTACGCGGCGCTGAATCATAATTTGACGGTAGATTTGTAAAAGAAAATAATGAATAATAATCGTTTCTGATTCATGGATCATGACTAGCATTTAGTTTAGTGGCATAAATTTGATAATTTGAGCTGCCCCACATTTTTCGAGAGAGTATGTGGTTTGCTCACTGGATTAAATTCATTAGCATGAATCGTGTTTGGTAAGGTGTGTTTTCTAATGGAAGTCTGTTGCGGTCCAGGTCCTGTCCGGAGATCGGTCACAAGATCTGGCTGGCTTTGAAAATTGAAACTACGTTATTCCTCAAATAAATAACCTATGTTATCCTTCGGCTTCAAAAACAGGTTTAACATCTCGGCCTCGACTTGTTTCAAGGTTACAACTAGAACTTGCAATTCTAGGTAAAGATTTCCCCTCCCTAAGAAAAAAATAACACAAAGTTTATCGGGCCAAAAATGTGTCGTCATTTAATAAAATCAAAATAATATCAAATAATCGAATAATCAAATAATATAATCATAACAATACCAAAAATAAATTTTTCTTTCTTAAAGTTCTTCATGATTATAATTGAGATCTTGAATGTATCTAACAAGTCCACAACATTAACCTCAAATATCTCTAATAAAGAGGTTACAAACTACTGTAAAGTCTCGATTTCTTTCCTCAAAACTATAACATAACATCAAACTACTAAGGATCCATACAACCGTAGATATTAATAGTGCCTATATTATAGTGCCTATGTAAATTTCCCTAAATAATTTATATCATCCAAAGCCTCTGAGCCTTATATTCTCCACTGACCACACCCGTAGGCGCACAACTAATGCAAACAGACAACTGGCTCCCGTCGAGCTCGACCCTTACATTTGTGCACCTATTCCCAAAGACCGCACAATTAGAGCACATTGTTGCTCAGCAAACTCATCTACAAGGCCGTTGACACAACGTGCAATTACTGGAATCGAACCGTACAGGAATCATCTCCCAAGAGATCGTTTATTTCCAGTCTGGCCGTAGAACGCGACGTGATGGGAATATTAACTTGTCTCATTGAATATTCATGTGAAACTCAAATAATTGTGAACGTTACATTATAATAAAGTTGTATTCATTTTACGATTTTCCATGTGCGAATCAATCGAGATTGTGACAGATGGTTCGACTACTGCTTTAGTTTCACTCGTTTAGGTAAAATTCACCAATAAAATCAGTTAGAATTATCAAATGAAAGCATGCGGATGCATGCTGTGCTTCAGCAGAATATTAAACGAGAATGTGCAAAGTACGTTTTCATTTGAAAATGTCAAATGAAGTTCAAAAATCATATCAAAAGAATAATCATTCACTCAATCTCGTTGTCAACTAACCAGTTTATTTTATGAGCTAGCTAAGTTGCTAACATACATACCGATCAATTCGAATCTTAATTCATATAATTAACTCAACTTTATAATTATAGTTTGCCATATGCCTGAATATATACTAACAGACTTAACTATCCAGTGGCAAGCACAGAAACTTTGCAAGTTTACCCACGAATCCGAAAACATAATAATTAAAGTAATTTGTTCCGTTCCAAGTCTGACCTCGATATGTTCATCAAGAACAACAGGCGATCCAATTCCACCCCGTTTTGCGATGTCCCACGCAGGCATAGCGCAATCTAACCAGCTGACAGAAATCCAGCCGAGGCGGCGGCAGCGACGGCCCTTTGCCACCAACCACCAAGGACCTCGGTTCGATTCCCCTCGAGGACGGGGGCCCAGTGCTCCTTGTTAGTCTACCAATCTTCACATTCACGTCTACTATGTGCTTAAAACTGGAACACCAGAGCTAAGAAATAACATTGCATGTATTTCGTGGCATCATTGTATAGGTTCTGTTGGCACCTCCATGCCAGGACTTTGAAGTCAGATTCGAAAATAACTTAATGATTGATTATATATTATTATTTTTAATTTTTTCTTGTGAATTTTTAGATTGTTACAACCGTTTTTAATCTGTGAACCGCAACACAAAAGAGAGTTTAATTGGTTTTACGAATTATTGTTACCTCCACTGAAACCGTTCCACCTGTCACAGAGACGGCTGTACATTATCGACTAATCATGTTGATATCAATTAGCTATGACAATTGACAGCATCGCCGACACATACCGCGACGGGTTCGCCTTTGGCGCCGTCGTTTTGACGCAATGTCAGCGAAGCAGTCTTTATACCCAGAGCCCACGGCAAGCTCATCTCCATTCCCGGTGGTCGTGAACGTGGGTCAGGGGGCAAAGGGCATATTACCCTTGCACCAGACACGGGATCACCCATTGTCTCTTTACACGCGATGATTCCCCCTCCCCAACCTTCGCCAGACCCGCTATCCCGCTATGTCGCTCTCCCACTGAACTTCTTTATGTTCCATCTTTTTATCATTCTGCCACGATATAAGATTAATGTCTCCGTCTCTCTCTTTATTCAACGTATGATATCGTTTTCCTCATATCGTTGTATAATATAGTCTTTTCTTTCTCTATTTCTCTTTTCCGGAGGTATTTCCATTTTCAACGCTGCGCTAACTCCATTGCTCAAACTTTCACTGAATGGTAGATACTGAAAACTATCTGTGCAGTTACCTTACACTCAATTTTATCATTGCGGTTTTGGGTCTACACCTCAATTAGTCAAACCAACGGTAACATATATAATAATCGATGCTACTTCTTTTGTGTAAATGCATTACATGATCCATCGTTAGGCAGCGCATTACAATGAATTGGAAAATCACAAATACAGAACTTTTTTACAAGTCGCAATGACGCAACATCATTATTCTACAAATTGGCTAGTTTAAAATTATTATTTTTGTATAAAAAGGTAAAACCCAAAATTATAAACAAACGTAGATCCATTTCATCATGTAAATGTATTTCCAAATTAATCCGACCGCAGATTGCAGTACTTGTCTGCAATTGTGATCACAAAGTAATTTTGGAAAGCCTATCCGCGTGTTTCAAGTGGCACATGCGGCCATTAAAAATAAATTTCGTGCATCAATTTCACGTAAGCGTTTCGCCCCGCTGTTTATTTGGTTTGTTTCGTTCGGTGGCTCGGTTTCCCGTCGCTTTGCCACGCCAGCCTCTCTTGTTTCGAATCGTGGGCTACACTCCAAAAAAAGGGTCGATTTTTGTTGTTTTCTCTGGTTCGCACATTCCGAGCGTTTTTAACACGTCTTCTTCGTAATCTTCACACATCAACGTCCGATCCTAACTGTTTAAAACACACTTCTTCTTTTGAGCCCTATTTCCAACTGAGTAAACGGGCGAGCAGGCTGTAATTTCAAGTTGAATCTCTATTGCTGCGAGGCGTATCGCTATCAATTTGTTTCATTACATTTCAGAAACATCTTTAGCACCGAAAGCTCTCTACTATTGCATGCATGCGTCGCTACTGTTAGCAGGATAAACCAAAATAATGCTTATAATAATTAAACGCCAAAACAAGTGCTTCTAAATCTAATATAATTTAATTAACGCACCGTTCGGCATCAAACGATATAAAGCAAAGTTACGGCGTCATTGGAGCATAATTACGTTATATATAATATGTGGAAACGATTTTCCCTTTGGGGATTTTCACGGAATTCATAACATGAAATCTTGATTCCACACCTGCCACGATATATATTATTCTGATTCACATCGAATTTCAGAAACCATAAACTTCTGTGCCACCTCCACTCGGCTGCCCGGGCGCCGTGGCCCCGAAATCCCCCCCCCCCCCCCCCCCCCCCCCCCCCCCCTCGCCATGACGGGTCACGGGCTCTGGCCGACAGTGCGGTCAAAAAGTGCGAGAATACGATGGAGAAACGATCTGTGGAGAAACACAATAGTCTGTTTTTTTTTTCTGTAAAAAAAAACATAAAAAGATGGTTGACGCCCTAAAAATTGCAGTCCCGTTTTTAAATATATCGTTTTTGACATTAAGTAGTTGAATCTTTGGAATATGCATAGAGTGATAGAAGCCATGGTCGAAGAATGCTTGATTGGAATGGATTCTCCTCCCAACGACCTTGACTGTGACCTTGTTCAACCACCATTTTTCACCTTGGTGCTATCTTATCAAGCGTCTGAATTTCATGATAACTTGCGCCACTTCTATACGCCGACAAGTTTTTTTTTAAGTCTTTTTTCAAACTGAATGTTTTAAATTAAACATGTAAAATTGTTTTAATGGCCATCGTTGATTTTTTCGTTTATATTCCTATCAGTTTTCGAAGGTGAGGTAACATAACTTGACATCACTACTCCTCCAAATAAAAAAAATAAAAATAAATCGGGTCACCAAGTGGGTGGTAGGCAAAAATAACTTGCAGCGTAAACCTATAATCAAAGTTGTGTCTGTCATCGATCGCACCACGCAGTCACATTTCACCCAGACAGATTTTTTTTAAACAAGAAATTCCACCGAAAGGTTTCCACCCGCCATGTTGCAAGGCAAAACATCGCTCTCTACGCATCGGATATCGAACCAAAGACACCTGGTACACTGAAAACGGGTTTAGTACGTGATGCGTGTGGCTTTTATACGCACGACGCATCAGACTCTGAGCCGCGTTCGTGCTTCCATCGCTCCAAAGATCGATCAGAGCGCGCTGCTCCGAAGTCCGGAGAGTCTCATAATGTAGCCCATGAGGCATAACAGGGTTTCAATCAAGATTCCGCTGAGTAAGACTTAAAAACGTCCTCCTTTTGCCCCACGAGGGAAACCCACGACGAGGATACATGGGCACGTTAATCGAAAGGATCTAGGCCGTACGTCTTTGAAACCGACAACGGAATCGCTATCGAAGTTCAGATAAAGCAAGTGTACACTCTACGGTAATAATGCACTCTTTTGATTTCAAATAGATTTGGTTTTTCAGATAACTTACAATCCCGTACGGCAAATTGGCGAAGATGGTATTTTTGAAGTGCTTGGGCAAATAGCAAAATGTGAAGTGCTTTTCAAAAATATTTCGGCCGCGGTTTCTGTGTATATTCAGAGATGGGTATACATCATGAAAATATAGATAGACGGAAAAAACAAATGAAAAAACAAAATGATTGACATTTCCACAGTAATGCAACTTGACTCAGAGATCAAAAGAAGGTGGGGCACCTCAAGAAAAATACGTTAACTTTCATTGCATGTACCTCATAGATGGACTGATGAATTTTAATATTGCCGTCGATGTAAGTTGATAAAATGTCAAGTATTGCAAGTACTCAAGAAGCATATAAAGGCTACAATCGGTAGTGATTTGACTTCACTGGAGCTCTCACGTAAAACTCGGTGGCGTTCTTGATTGAAACTATTCAAATCATTGATAGTGCATGTGCCCCTGTACATCGTAGGAGTGAAATTCTTGGAAAGAAGAGGATCATTCCTTTGTATGCATACAAATTGCACTCTGCAATGCATTCCGTACTTCAAAAGTACAAATCTATATTTGGCAAATAAAAGAACTAGGTTATGTTACAAGTTTTTTTTTTACGAAATTATTATTTTTTTTAATTTGGTATCTGATTGATGGTTTGATGCCTTACCAATCCCAAACACTTTTGGTAAGGAATCGATTTCTATTTTCTACTGTCTAAAGTCTAGTGATTTAAGCATGGATTATCCACACCGAAAAAGTATTAAAATCGAGAATCTTTCTCCCTCTTTAATCTTGCTCGAGGTGCTGATGGATTTAATTACTCGTTTAACAGGGTTCCGATTCTTTCGGTTAGATATTTTCGGTCCAGGTTTTAGTGTCTCCCTCTATCACACAAATTCTGAAAGCTTGCTCGTTTTTTGACTATTATATCCTCTTCTAACCAAATTCACAAAATGTGATGGGATATAAATGAAGTTTCGCGACCAGTTTCAATTTTGCAGATCGTTTTGCTTTAATTTCTCGTGTGTAAATTTGCATTCGTAGCAGATCAGCGTGGCAGACGCGTGCGCGAGCGTCCAACGCAAAAGAAATATATTTTTTGGGGGATAAAAAAAAACAGTTTGAGCTTATAGACAAATGAAGCGTTTTCAACGCGCCATTTCGTCGGTCTGTAAATTACCCGGAGAATTTCATATCGCACTTGCCCCCGTTCATACCTCGTTAGGTAATAATTTGTGTCTCTAAGAATTATCACGCGCCCTGTTTTTTTTTTCAAACGCGTTGATATGTGTTCAGGGATATTATTCATGTACAGTTGGTTGAACAGTTGCTGACGACTGCACTAAAACCTGACAACGGTTTCATTGTTTACTACTTTTTAAATCAGAAATTTTAAAAGACTGAACTGAAAAACTGACTGGGAAATCTGATTAAAAAACTGAAAGCAAAAACTACTTAAAGGGGCCGTTACCACTTTAAATAAAATGTTTCCACTAATTTTTATTCCCTACTTATGAATTCAGAGATTACTTAAAAAATAGATATGTTACCTCAACTAACCCTGTCCAAAAATGTGGCAAGCCTAATTTTTTGGTTTGGATGCTTAGAAAAAACATAGCATATAAGAATAACAGACCATTTTCGAACCTGTAACCCAGTAAAGAGTTTTCATTTTCAGAATGACAATAGTTGATCATCTAAGGGCACAGCAACACCAACAAAAAATTATGTAAATTTCGTTCAGAAGCTGCTGCAGTTAGCAAGCCAAGGTCCGGTTTTACCAAAATCTCAACTACTAGCTGAAGTGTTAGTTAAAACTATTGCCATGAAGACTTCCAATCACATGCAGTGAAATTCAGATGTAAGAGTGAGTTATAGTTGAAAAGGTTGGTAAAACACGACCTAAATATATTTTCTGTTCGTGCTTTCCGGATATGAAAGAAAATCCAGTGACTGAGACACTCTTTTGCACTTACTTTGTGAATCCAACTGATATCAAAACCACACTTTTCAAATGTAACAACCGCATATTTCTCATAATTTTTTGAGTCAATTTCCATCTACAACCAATAGGTGCCGGTCGATCAAGTGCCCTGTAATTTCTACCCTCCACAGTGATTGAGTAAACGTTATTGGCTCGTCTCCCTATGACTACGTCATCATTATCGTCATCAGCGCAAACGATTAATCATCACCATAGTCATTGTTTACAAATGTTTATTGCACGTTAATTCAATAGAGAATGAAGAGCAAATTCCGCGTGCTGAACGATCCTGGCTACACTCAGCGGTGTTGAGTGTTCGCTGCAACAACCCTTCCCCTTCCAGCCCCTTTGCGTCATATCAATCATCCTTGTCCGCTTGGTGCTGTGCCGTTCACTCGCCATTATAATATTACACAACCAGTTGTGTACCCTGCTATGTGGAAGATTGCCATCTCTCTTGGTGCAGCTATACTATGGTAATGTATTGTCCAAGAAAAGTTTATTTCGGACAAAGCTCACTCTTATGATGTTTACTTGATGACCAGTGACATCATGGCGAAACTTTAGTTTACTGATTTTGCGAGTTCTTGCCAGAAAACGGTGTACGTTAAACTTTGCTTTTTGCACGGGTTCACATTTTGAACTTCGTTTAGAGAGTCTAAGGTTGTAAAGAAATTTACCCGCGTGGCGAAAGAATATACTTTTCTGGCAGAAACGCCACCGGCCGTTGCGGGTTGACACGTGGGCAACTGTCATTTTTTAAAACACTACACACTAATCAGCTGACTTCCGCCATTTTGCTTTTACCTTTTTGCTCTAAGCTTTTGTTTTTACTTTTGTTTTCGATGTTTCGAGCAGATATACACTTTTTTACCAATGATTAGAATCATTAGAATGATTTTGCAGACACGATTATTTTGAAATCCGGTCACAAAAATCATCTCTGAAATTTTATTCATGAGTTGGTAGCAATGATGGGGGTAAAATTTATCCTCCTCTCGGGCTGGTATGATATCAGATGATTTTTTTTTTTATACTAGCATTATTGCCACTCATATTGTACCTACAATTCTCTAATTTAATGTTATAATTTAAGAGTTCCTGAAATCGGTTTTGTGAAATGGTCTCTGAAACCTTTCGGTCTTCAATCTCTTACCTGCCTAATGTGTCTCTGCCAACCTCTCAAGAATAACGTACAGCAAATTGTGAAATGTGTGCAGAAAGCTGTTCTACAAGGTATGATTTTAAACGCAAATCAGTCATGTGTTAGAATACTTCTTTATTTCTACTTTTGCCAGCTCAAATCAATTACTAAGACAATATTCGCTCTTTTTATACGTCAGCGTCCAAAATATTAAGTCCAAAAAGATGATAAAGTAATCAGTTTCTTTCAAGCCTGGCGCTTGTTCCCATGCCAGCTTGCCATGGTTGCTGTCTTTAAAGCGTGCTGTAAAATATTCCGAACGATACATTTATTTCAAAGAGCTTTGATGGAAAATCAGGACTTTGACTGAGGGCTGGATTAGACTTGCATAGCATTTCACCATACAGAACCGTTCATCTCGTTAATAACTCGCCCGTTATAATGTAATCTACATTTTAGCGGTGCTCTCATAGTATTCGAGGCTAAAACATACGCTCGTCCGACTTTGGGAAATTAACACAATTATTTCAACACCCACCCGTTATCAATTAATAAAACGTGTTTGGTGTTAATCACTTTTTGAAGAAAAAAAACGTGACACCTCCACATCACTCAATTTCACAGCATCTTTCTACCTTAAAGCAACAATTGATTTATTTTCACCAAAAGCAAAGAAAAAAGCATGGGAACATGTTTACCACTCTGCGCTAGAATGTGGTCCCATGTCACAGTTTTTTCACGCGACTGACCATTCAAGATACGTGGAGTATGTGAAAACTGTGACCTTTTTAAAATCTCTGTGCATTCTTTTCAAGAATTTCATTTTTTTCCGCTTCCTGAACCCTCTACGAAACGGCCTTTATATGGATTCACATCGGACTGATTTGATTGGTTATAACTTAAGTCAAGGCCATTCTACGTCATTGTCATTGTGAGGAAGAGAGGGGGGAACGATTCAACGCATCACAGTGTAGGCTGGAAGAATTGTACCGAGTCCACGAAACAAAACGTATATTAATAAAAACAAAAAATTACCTTGTTTTACTAAGAGAGCTACTTCCTTTTTACACCGTAATAAGGTAATTTAAGAAAGAATATAGGCAAAGAGAGACCGCTGTGAAGACAGGTTTTATTACCAGAAGCCTAGAAAAAAAATATAAAAAAACCTGCACGAGATTTATAAAAGTATCTTGCTGTAATACTTTATTTCTTGCCTGACTTCCGTGGCTAACAATTTATTATCGTGTTATTGTTATTTAGAGAATGTTCGTCCAGAGTTTTATTACGTAAAACAAGAAACACCTCCGACTTTATTGTTCAATGTGACCTTTCGTTTGAGAACGAGCGCAATGAGTTATGTGCTGACTGAAATATAATTCAGACAAAACACAAAACTCAGGAGGTATTGTGCATTTTGTGGACAGGAATATTTCGCAAGGCGAAGCGAATTTGAGTATGATTTAGTTCATTTTGTGGTCTGAACCCTATCTAGCAAACCGATTTCAAGTAGCGACTTTTTATCCCAGGTTGTGTGCAGTCTGCTAGAAGTGCTCTTTGGAATGTTGATCAGTAACGGTATATCCAATAAATGTGTTGAATAATAAAGTAACTTTCAAATTAGCAAACTTTTTTTTGTTTTTAAGCATTCCGATAAGCAATTAAAAATTCTTAATTAATCTTGAATATCAAAAAACTTTTTTGCTCTTCGATCTGATAGCTTATCTATAAGCTGATCGTGAGGAATATTACTAGACTTTACTTAGCTTCTTGAAATATATAAGCTCTTTGGCTTTGAAAATCTCGTGCAGTGTGTTCTGGGTAGGTATTACGTTTTGTAATGTCACAAACAGTTATGCTAAAAAAAAATCTTGTAATGGAACCAATCACACTCAAGGTCATCTTAAGTAGAGGCACTCGTGAAGAGTTTCTTCGTTTTCTTGATATTATGATATGATTTCACAACGTTTTCTTCTCATTTACTTGATAAAAGATTTAAAACTGCAAAAACTATCTGTCAAGAAGAATCACTTTTTTTATATCACTGTGTTGTTAATCTCATTCCGATTGCAGTTCTGTAAATTAACGTGTGACCCATATAAAGGGACGGTCATACAATACCATAGCAGGAACATTACTTTATATGGTAATTGTCTTGATTTTATTTCCAACTTGCCTTAAACAAACATGAGAGAGAGAGACGCTGTATATAATAATTCAAAACATGTTTGATAAAATTATAGAAGGCGATGAATATTATAAACGGTTTCGTCTCTTACTTATCATTTCGCTCAGTTGCAAGCTTGTTTTGTGCAGTTTCATTATGCTAGATTGCATTTTCTTTCTCGTGGAAAATTGCAGTTGCGCACTCCGATGTGCTAGACAAACCATTTTCCAACTCTATATCAATGTGTTTCCCTGTTTCCTACCCGTACTAAATTGACCCTATTCTTCGAAACAAATTCCACAGTTTTATAGCAGCAGTATAACGAAATCACACATTTCACCAGATAGTCAGATAGTCAGGTAGTCAGGTAAATGGTGTGCTAAGAAAAATAATGGATATCAGAATTTTCCATTCTTCTTTTCTGCAAACATGCATTACCAGTTGCATTCTTGAAAGTTTCGTTGCCCGCTCTTTCTGTGCAATAAATTAAACACCGATTTTATCCCGGTCACTATTGCCTTTATATGAAAAATATTTTTCATTTCTTTTTTCAATGAATTAGAACGGTAGCAAAATAATTAAGTCAAAAAAAATTCCACCGTCTCGTTTTCTATTTACTCGTTTTCCTAATAAAATTTTCTCTGTAAAACTTTAACCCCATATACGATTTGTACAGGTCTACCTCATAAGTTTACTCGTCTTAAATAAACAAACCAACTCCTTGTATAGCGACTTCATAAATATTGTACTCCACTGCAATCTAAAGAAGTATGAAAAGGTTGACTGTGCCATACAAATCGGCATGCATAGGTATAAGATCGCGTACACCCGATATCAATGCCATGCAGGTAAAAAACGACGACCAACCAAACCCAAATCATGTTCCCTTTCCGTTATGCATGCTCGATTTCACAACACACAGAATATATGGTAAAATATCAATATGATGAGATTCGAAAGATATAGATCGAAATACAATAATATCGTTGCTGGCGTATCAAAAAAAAAATGTCTATTCGCTTCGTGACGTTTACTCGATCCAAGATACTTTTAACGAATATATCAAGATTTCGAAAAGTGCCATCGCATCGCGATTTAACGCCTCACGCTTTGAATGGGTGCGGGGATAGGTGGAGGAGGAAAGGACGAAAGGCACCTTGCTAGGAACGTGCGCGAGACGCCAGAAAGGTTATTTGAAAAAAAAAAAAAGGGTATCAAAGAACAAAGTTGTTATTAAAATACTCAATACGGGATCGTGCGTGCCGTGTTTGTGGCACGTTCGAAACTGGGGTTCGATAGTAGGATTTGTGATTTTCACACAGAAAAACATGGGTGTGCTGTTTTGAAATTATTTTAGAATTTTCTTGGTTAAAAAAATGAAATTTAAGTGTTTATACGTAACAAATGGGTAATTTCAAAAATCGGTACTTGAAAACATGGCTCAGATTTATATATAGATTTATAATTATGTATCTGAAACACAATGTATCGTTCCTCAACCTCGTTCCTCGTTCCACGTAAACCTCAAGTGCAGATATTTATGTACATTGGTTGCAGACATTTAATAACAAAGTCTTCATTTATTTTCTTTCCCGAATTCTTTGTGCTTTTTTTTCTTAGATATTACGTGCAGTTCATTGCGCTGCACTTGCAGATATTCATTGGAACCCAAACTGCATTTCTTACAATCTCACCGACGCTTTAGTTCTCAAACAATACAAGAGTCCTCGAAGAAAAACTTCTCCGTTTCAGTTTAAAGTTTCAACTGTCTGTATCGATGCAATCCAAGATAAAGGGAAATTCTAACTTGAAGTAAATTGTCAGAGAAAAAGAAAATAGTGGAATATATGCGCCTGATTGGATGGAAATGTACTACTTATTTACTTTACTTGAACACCTGGCGCACCGTGGGAGTGATGATGTTGGAATGGGCGGCGCGGGGGTGGAGGAGGTTTGGGAGCCTGTAGGGATAGTCAGCGGGGACTGCGTGGAGACAATGGACTCAATTTGAATCCACGTCCAAGTGTTGGTACAAACTGCTCGACTTTGGAATGCCAGGACATTTCAAGAGGAAAGTAATCAGAGATTCCGTCAATTAAACAAGCATTAGCTTTGAAGAGAAGTGTCTATTGAACGTGAGAAGTTGGTGTCGGTGCAGCATCGACGGTGCAGCCCAGAAGCTGGACCCAAAGCGGCGACAACTTATTCTGTGACTAAACCAACACGCTTGAAAGCAGCACGGAGCGCAATTACGCTGAATCTGATTTGTTACACCGCGTTTCTTTGATGTTTCTTCATTTCCTTCGGCCATGCTGCCGAAGAAAGTAATGGAAACTTCTTCCTCGAATCGCAAGGAAAAGTTGATAACTGTACAATATATACATTACTAAACTGAACAGGAAACTATTTCAAAATATTATTACTTGAATCTCGATGTAAGGATGCAATTACTGGCGAAAAGGCCTTAGAATGCAGCTAAGTAGATATAATATTTCTAGGTACCTTGCAAGAAGCACGGCAAGACGAGAAAGATTGTTAGAACTAGAGAAAATTGGATATATATGTGATTTTTATTTTCTGAGATGCGCAGTTTCGTGCTTTTTATATACGCCTGAACACAATATATGGCCCATTGTATCATGATCGCGGATGCTGGATGAAGTGTCGCCTGACTAACGGATCGCGAGTGAACAGCTGACTACTGTGAAGCCAGCCAGCCGACATCCCATCCGCGTATATTGCATCCTATCTTTCTTCCCCAGCCGCTCGTCCACATAACGATTTCCGATCAGGGGTTCGAAGCCCGGTCGCTGGCTGCACCAATTTCCCATGCCTAATAAGTGGGTTACCAAAACATCGTCAGCGCGGGCTAATGCCGGCTACGTTAGGGGCGAACTGGGAAATTGAATTTTAAAACGTACGTAAGGTTTTTTTTATTTGTAATCCATGGGACCGTTGTGACTTGTTCATGAAGATTTTGGTCTGTTTTTTTTAACTTGTTGACTATAATTAACTTTAGCCGCAATCGATTGCATTTTTGTGGTTTGGTCCGCGTATATAAATATAGATTTTCCAAACTTATAGCACACAATTTGAGGTATTTGGGAATGCTAAGACATTCTTTAAAATTCGATAAATAGCACAGGTAGGCATTAATGTTCTGCTTAGAAAAACAAATTCTTAAAATATTCACAACCACCGGCGGCGGCATGACTAGACAAATGCCCAATAATATGTGCAGTAGCGTTTTTTTTTTTACAAAAAATTTCCAGTTACGATAAATGTTTCACATTGTTGCAATTATTACTCGTTACAAGCAGGGATTCCTAAAACCGGCAATACCTAAGTACAGAATGCGATTACTGATTGATTGTTGAGTACATCTGCTTATCTGCCTGGCTGGAGACAACAAGAATCTGTTAATTTATCTCAACTCTGTTTGACTCAAAATCGCGTGTTAATTGGATATGCTACCTGGAATCGGTTTGGCCTGAAGCATTTCCGTATTGAATGTTGTAATTCAGTGCTTGTGTCTGACAATGTCCTGCCATGATAACTAATTAACAATAGTTCAACTACAATCCAATTATTGGGTCAAATGCCACATCGCATTTACCTTCATGATCAATATCAAAAAGGAAAAAACAATTTCGATATAAATATTGTATAAAGTGTGTAGGCTCAAAGCAATAATATATTGTATCATTAGGAATACTAATAACCTGTAAAAAATTGATGTCCAACTGGGAACTCGAACCCCGATATCCACTAGCGTGGGTGTTGGGAATCAATTTTGAGAGGTTATTAGTATTTCCAAAGATAATCAAATATGTCCATTGTTAGCATTTGCAATTCAAGCAAAAATTGTGTGTTTGAAATGTCTTAAAAGAAACGAAATGAAACGAAATCGAATAACTCTGCAATATCAACAGAAACAAAAAAACTGCAAACCGGGACGTCATGGTCCGACAACTCTGTAGATGTTTTTGAATAGAGTTATCTGCAATTGCTGGGCTGTCCGTCCTGACTAAAGCAGTACATGCTTTTCACAAACCTTTCATAGCCGAGAAGGCTACCAAAAAAGACCCAACCACCGACCACTTAGAATAAAAATTGACGATAAAATGATACCATGTACATCAGAAAGCTTAAAAAACAATATTTTCCAACAAATCTTACAGCGGGCGCAGCACGCATTGATATGAGCATATAAATTCAAGCAGGATCGAAGTTTTAGCCACGAGCCGCGCAGCTATATACAGAACATTTCAGAATTATCCGGGCCAGTGGAGGTTTTTCGTAAAAAAAATCTTAGCTACCCGCGAGGCGTGTGTGCGTGAATCACATTTAATCTTTCGCAAAGTGTGCGAAAGACGGGCTTAGATTCAGTTGAAAGTCAAGAGAAAGCTTGATAGCCCGCAGCTGTGACCGTCTCCTCTCGACCAATTCCAGATCGCATATAAACAAACTTCGAGAGGAGAAGAGTTGTGCAAGACGACGCCCCCGTTCTTCAGGAATACTTTGAGATTCTAAGGTTCGTTTGCCAGTTTCAATCGCTGGTTTTCTCGTTTGATGCTTTGTTTAAACTCTACTAAGCTAAGATATGCTTGGTGCGTACCTGGCCGAGATTTCCGTGAACGTCATTCTGCTGCCACGCTATCCCACTCGTAGATGGAATCTGTAAATAAAGGGAGAAATTTGCATATATTATTGTGAAGTGAATCGTATACCGTGCAGTTGGTTCTAATGTTTCGTGAACGAGAGTGTAGTTTCACCATGGTTTCACTATCTAGAAATTAATGATAAGATCTGCAATTCCTGGTTCACTGTAACCAGTAAGTACAGTAGTTGCACGATGTACAAATGTGCCCCCAAACCATTTTAATTATAACTTGCTCTATCATATTCAAAACTTTATAATGCAAATTATTTTCCATTGCTTGAACACTAACCTGAAGGCTAAGCTCCTGACAAAGGAAAATGCGTTAGGAAATCGAGATTTTAGGCAAGAAATATTGTTTTCTGTTTATTCCATCAGCATCCGTTGAGCTCGCAGTGCGATTCATCAAAGAAAATGTTTGAATCGAACAGATAAAAGCTGTTTGGCTGAGCTTCACTTCGTTATGTGGATGTAGTGAGCATCTTCTAGATCTCAATTAAAGCTGAGAATAGTTATACTGGTTAAACGATGATATAAGTTATATATCCCCCAAGTCCTTTACACTCCCGCCCGCCCGCCCAAGGAGCTCATATCGCATTCCAAGATTAAATGCGTCGGCGGGAAGGAATTTCCCGAGAAGGAGACGACTTCCCCAAAATGAGTCGACGCTCGATGCCATTGCAAACCTATCCTACAACTGATTAAGAATGCTGTAATGGGGAAATATCATAACCGACTAGAAAGAAAAAATCTAATTTCACCCAGGTACATTCTTCCGTAGAGTTTCGAAGTAGGTAAAATACCTTAATCTGAATTCAAAAAAAAAAGAACTCACACAAATATACCCGTTATTGTTTCCTTAGTTCCGATCCAGGCAATCAATTCCCGATAATGATACCGATGAAGTGCTGGCAATTCTTTCCTTGATCGAGGGAGACCTCTCAGAGTTCATCTCTACAAACGACTTCATCAACACGGCACCAAAGACATTTCAAAACTCAAGAAATGGGTCTTCTTCAGCAGAACTCGGCATCGATTGCATCTATGTGTTTGACATGTATATATCGCTTCGTGCGTAAAGAAGACAGAGCAGTAGACTGTTCGACGTGCCTGTGCGTATAAACGTCTACTTAAAATAATGGCCTCCTCACTCCTGATCCGAAAACGATAGTAGAACCAATTTAATAATACGTTTCGTCGGCAAGAGATGTTAAAAGGACAGCAAAAAATAACAACAACACACTTCAAAGAACGCGGATGCCACAAAACCTACATTTTTGCTCGTATATGTAGCTGGAAAAATTTAAAGCGCAAACGGTACGGTTTGGCGTGATGTGAACACCGGTTCTCGTGAGATCACCGAAGTTCAGCAACGAAGTATTGGATGTGTAACCATCATACAAATGACCAGTTCTATCTGGGAGGGAGATTGGACCGTAAAAAGGTAGTACAGCAACTGCATGAGTAGGCTACGTGCCGGCATCCAGATTTCTCCTCCTCCCTTCTAAGTTCTAACTAGGTTTAGTTCATCATCATCCTAATTATAACCCACTTATTCTAGACGCCATTAGACCAGTGTCACAGGGCCCGTCATTAAAACAGTGAGTCGTTAAACTCAATCAATCAATCAATTACAGTCCAAAATCATAACTGATGTGAGATAATACTAAGAAAGGCGTAACTCACATTTAATTCTCTGATATTTGGTACCACAGCATTGTGGTGCATCAGCAACAACCAAATAGTCTTGTATTATGGGTTGAACCTCATTACTTACGCTCATAGATGTGTTTAGAGGCAAAATTCTCTTTTACTTCCAAGCAGCTACGTAAGTTAAATAAGCCAAAGAGTTGAGCTAGCAGTTTTGTTGCATGCAAGGATCCAAAAAAAAAAAAGAATTCGAATTGTGCGTACATAAAGAGAGCGGAAACGGCAATCCATAAACAGATGGCTGTGCCTAGCCACCACGATCCACAGCCCTCCATACTAACATAGACAAGTGAAATGCGCCTCTCCAAACACGATTATTTCTCGAAAAACTTCCCAGCTTTCCCGTTGATGTGTTTATAGAACACTCCTTCACGTATAATTCACGTCGAATAAGACAAGAGCCCGCCCTAAGCCGACATTTTGAGACGCATAGAAACATTGGAATTCCTTCCTGTGCCATCGGATCTACTTTGGACTGGAACAATAGCATGGCAGATACTAATCTATGTGCTAAACAATGGTGTACTGGAATACTTTGTTACTGTCAATAAAAGCCCCACCCTGAGACTCCTGTCTGAAATGGCTTAGTTATAAAAAGGAATGATATACAGAATTTTCACAAATTTAATGATTGATTTGTGTAAGTCGAGGTGAAGTGCAGAAAAAGGAAACAGCTTTAAAAACTTGGCACCTCCACATAAGCCTGGACTATGATTTTTTTCTACTGTCCGTTGTGTACGAAATTGACAAAACCCACCATAAACCTATTACATGCTTATAAAAGATTCAATCGAGTTTTTCACCTTCCATTCAGTATTTTAAGCACAGCGTTCAGCTAAGCTTTAAGCTTTAGCCGTTTAGCTTTAATTTATCCTTAAGCTGACATGATCAGTAATCACTCGTTCGTAATTAGATCTTGAGCAGGATGGAATGAATAACTGAAAAGAAATGAAAATAATAGAACTTCAATGAAATCCATATTTCCCTCTAGGTACGCGAAACAAATCTATCGGACTGAAGCAATTGACCTCGGAGCGTTTTGCTATTTTCACGAGGCGCGGAAATAGAATATTTGACATTTTTTTATTTGTTTGCGAAATAAAAATTAATTTTAAAGCTTGTTCGTGTATCAACAAGATTTTTCATCAAAGCTCGATGAAAATAATATTAAAACTGTTTTTATTACCACTATTTTCTGCGCTCGAAAAAAGAGAAGGAGTGCTGAGAGAGCTGCGGCTTCAAATACTGGATCCAGTAATACTGAAAATATTCCAGCCGAGAATGGTTTTGACCCATATCAACGGATAGTTTTATGACTTCAATAACGTCTCAAGACGAGGGCGTCTAATTTCAATAAAAGCACTGAGCGCAACCTCTGTGATCTACGATATTTTCCGGGGTGTAGGTTTCTATGAAAATAAAAATGGCATGATTTTCCATAACAGGTATTTGTGTCAATGTGCCTAAAATCCTTCCTTCAAATTGGTTCTTTAAAAAAAAACAGTCCATGTTAGCCCTTGGTCCTTGAATTAGTCCACGGCGCTGATGATGCGATAAAAATTACCATTTTAGATTGATTGATATTACCTGTTCGTTTATTTTTCGCGAAGAAATGTCTAAAAAAAAACTATTTTGCCATTCTGTTGTCTCCTTTTAACAAAAAGTGTTACACTCGTATTCTCCTATTCTGTGTACCGTAAATAAAAGGTAAATTAATAAACCTCGGTACACCGTAAAAATCGAGGACATGATATTTACAAATGCAAACATTTTCCTCATATTTGCGATCGGTTTTACTTTGATGCTTGTTTTAGAGAATGCGAACCAAAACGCGGGGAGTATTTTTCATCAGAATATAACTAAGCCCCGGGCCTCCAATGAGAGAATTTCGAATTGACATATTGATTTTCCGTCAGACAATTAGATCTTCATTTGATTTATTCGACTGTACGATACGCATTATAATTTCCGCATGTAAAAAAACACTTCAATTCGCTGCTACATTTTTGGCCCAGACTTTCATAAGTTATATATTCTACATAATAAGTGAATATAATAAAAGCTTCCACTGAGTTCTTTTTACCACTACACTTGAAATTTTATAGAGGATATTATTAGCATTTTTAAATTGATTTTTGCCGGTTTTTACGGCGCATAAATCGCAAATTTCTAATCAATATCTTCTCAATACAGATTTATGGAAAACCATACTAAGTACAACAATAGAGCTGCATTTTTCTCACCCGAAATAACTCTCTGGTTCACGAAGCCACTGCTACCAAACACCCAGCGACTCTTGAAGCCTGCCTGTGAAAACCGTTAGGAAAAGTGGCACTTCCATATCGTAACTCTATCGCCATGGTTGTACCAAACACGGGCAATAAAGCGACCGTGAAAGCTCTCAGCTCTTCAGAAAACGACAACAACGCCAACGCGCCAGCGCCCCAGCGCTCCGCGGCGACACTTGCCTACATTTTTAGTACGCACAAGGACAATGAATATCCTTGCCTTGTGAAGACGCCAGTATTTGCACGGTTAAAGCATAAACACCAGAAAGATACGATACAAAGGACGGTGTCTCGTTTTAAGATGTTCATCTGTATGACTTGAATGTTTTAGATTTCCTTGGTGTGGACATAGAATCTTTTGAATGAATGAATATTGGGGCTTAACGGCGCGTCAACCGGATGGTTATTTTGCGCCGGATAAAAGAAGGTTGTTCAATAAAAGATTGATAAAAGTTTACATCAAACCTATTACGTCAAGCTCTTGTAAGAATTTAAAAACATTGTCAATACGACGAGGGTCATCTGCTAATACTTTGTCAATAGTATTTTCTAATGAGTGACGTTGTCTAGCAACTCTATACTTTGTACAATCAATTAAAATGTGTCGGATGGATAAAATCTCGTTGCATGTATTGCAGCGCGGAGGCACCTTGTCAATAGTGAATAAGAAAGAGTGGGTTAAAAGAGTATGTCCGATACGGAGTCGGGTGAGAACGACCTCCTCACGCCTTTCAGATCTCTTTGATGACTCCCATGGTTCGACAGTAGCTTTAATTTCTTTTAATTTATTGTTTGTTTGTCTATCCCAGATATCTTGAAATCTTCGTTTGAAAGTTGACTTAAAGTAGACCTTCAAATCACTGTGGAAGATTCTTTGGTCAACCATTTCAGCATTGTGCAAGGCATTCTTGGCGGCTGCATCGGCCCTCTCGTTGCCCTTAATGCCAACGTGCCCAGGCACCCAACAGAACACTACTCTCACGTCCCGAGAAGAGAGGGTCGCTAGTAGGGAATGTACTTTTTGAACGAGGGTGTTGGGTGAGAAAATGTCATAAATTGCATCAATAGAGCTGAGTGAATCTGAAAAAATAAGAAAGTTGGGTTCATCTCTGCTTTCTATGTGTTGCAGAGCCTTCATAATGGCATACAATTCAGCAGTGAAAATGCTGCACTTGCTATTTAGTTTAAACCCGTATGCAATGTTGGGAGTCGTCGTAAAAGCACAACCAACATCATTGTTATTCTTTGATCCGTCCGTATAATATTGTATACAATGTGGGTGATCGGCACAGATTTCAGCAAACCTGCGTCTGTACACGAGATCGCTGGTGCACTGTTTCCCTAAGGACGCTAGGCCGATAAGGCAAGAAGGCCTGGGAACACACCAAGGGGCGACCAGGCTGGATTCGACAGGGAACATCCTTGGAATCTTGAAAGTTATTTCGGTGAGAATACGACTTAGTCTAATACCTGCCGGCAAAGTTGAAAAGGGCTTAGCGTCATAAATTGGCTGGAATCTGGGCTGAAGTAGGGACAGGTACAGATTGTGTTTTTGGAAGAAAGTGGATCTTTTAAATACTATTGAAAGCGTAACTATCCTCCATATAATTAATCGATGGGGTTAAGAGGCGTTATAGATAAGATAAAAAGAAAAATCAAGTGATAGAAGTCCTAATTATAAGTGTATTTTTAGTTATTGTTGGTGTGTCATTATTTTCGGTTCATTTTCATGGATTTTCGTCGGAGATCTTCTGTGCTCATCTCCATGGGCTCAGACTCATCGTCCTCGTCTGCGGCATTGAAATTAATCCTTTCATGAACCTTTTTGCCGTTCTTGACGCATTCTTTATAAATATTTGCGAAAAGAGTCAAATTAGACACTATAAAGAGTTTATAAAGTTAAAAATAATAAAAACCATTTTCTAGATACTCTAAAAAAATTAAATCCTATCATAAAAACCAGTCTCTTTTAAAAATTGCAGCACTAGATCGACCAAGGTTACCATTTCCAATCTGTTAGAAATACCCAACAGAATTTTGAGTTACAAATACAATGGCTATGCCAACATGTCAATAAGTGGCAAAACCTTAGCAGTAACAGCCGTAACGACAGCTAGAATTGACGGTTTGGTCCTTCCTGGCAACGAGTAATAAAGTAGCACACCAATAAATACACAATGCACGTGTCGACATTGAGTACAGCGCAAGTGTCGCAAAGTACCTCGATATTACTCTGAAATCAACGACAAAATATTCAGCACGCTCGACAGCTGAAGAGAATGGCCAGCTTAATCGAGAACTAGAACAGCGCCAGTTGACTGGCAAAATATACTCATTTCCTAAACGTTTTATCCAGAAAACGTACCATAAATGTAAAGAAATGCAATTCAAAGTAACTGGATATAGTTAAAAAACTGTATTGGAGGTTCTTAACTAGAGACTTTAAAATAAGACGATATCCATTGGTGAGAAGACGAAGTAAAGGAACTTTTCCTATTTAAAGCTTGATCTCTTATCTTAAGAATTCCTATCTGAAAACTTAAAAGGATAGAAATTTATTTTTCGACTTTTCTTTGTGTCATTAATAGTACTTTTTAAATAGTTTACAATCGCGTTGCCTCCACGTTTCACTTTTTTCGTCCGAAAACGGGTAGAAGCAGCTTCGAGTTAATGAAACTGCCAAATGGATGCATTAGTTTCCATTAGTTTTCCGCGTGCCACAGAGTTCTGCCTTCGGACAACGAAACGTTCCCTGACCGAGATTCATGACGCACAGAAAGATGAGCCATTCTTTGTGCTCCTCGGGAGAGAGAAAGAAACAGAGAGAAGGTTAGAGAGAGAGAGCGGAGGACCAAAAACAAAGTGCGTCTAAACAGATAAACAAAATGGCGTGTAACGCAAATGAGATTCGAACAATGCGTCAGTGAGAAACGGTCAGACCTTATTTAGACTTGAAACCTTTAATTAGCTTTATTTCGGGAACTGACACCTTCACCAAGATCAATTTAGCAATTGAAATGCAGCACCATAATCATAATCAAGCTTTGTCCAGGTTTATTCTTAAAAAAGTGGAACCTGCACCCAACATTTCCAGCGCCATTAGCGTATCTGGAACCCCTGTCTAGCACATTTAGAGCTTGAAGTAAGGAACTGGCACCTCCACCACGCCAAGAGTTTTTACCATCCATTAATGCGAACAATTATCCAGCATTTTGAGACATCAACCAATTAGAAAATATGGAAAAATCCCGATGGGAAACTAAACACTTCAGGGTAGTTATCTGAAAAAATGCAGTAATTTACTTTCGACGCGTAAGTAAAATTTAAGTGAGTTAATTTTATTTAGCAACCTGCTAAGATTTTTTCGATGGATTGTACCTGAATTTTCTTCGAAGAGAAACAAAAAGAAACCTGTCTTTAAAGCTTACTCAGTTTTATTTGCTTAGTATTGGAATGTCTATCAAAGTAATGCAAACTGCTGTGTTTAGTACTTGACGTTGAAACGTACATTTGTGCGAAACTCAATTAAACTTTTTTTTTTTTACTAAAACTGACACTAGGCAAGTTGACACAAATAAGCAATTCTTGGTTAACGTTTCTGCTCCTCAAAATTTACTTGAAATGTATAAGTTTCTGTTCGTTTATTTCTTGTTTGTGTGCGCATTACATGCACCATGATTTAATATAATTATGTTTAAATTTACGAATAATTATAATTGAATTAGTGTTGACTTGCATCGTGTTTAACTGCAGTACCTACACAGTTGGCATTTTCAAAGTGTTGACACGAAAAGATGAAAGATCTCGTTAAATTACCAGTGGAATTTATACACTCAGCTACAAACATGGCACGAGGAAATTCGGTTAGCTTTACTGGGATGTCTCATCGACTAAATGTCATTGATTTGATGGCAGAACATCACGTTTATTATTATCGACAGTATTTAAGACAGTTTCTTGTACAAAATTCGGATAAATTAATCCGTGGAATATGAAATACGTGTAAATTACATCACGAAACAAATATAATAAAACTGTCACTCAATCACCTCTACCTTACGAAGAAATGTGAACTTGATAGTGAATCGATGACATGCAAACATCATTACGTGAAGAAAAGAAATAGAGTATCAATAAAGAAAAAGATGCAGACTTAAGTTTGAAGATTCAAAAAACGATCCAGGCTGGCAAGGCTCGATTTGAAAATCATAAATCGCAGCAAAGCCACGAGTATAAAGAGGAGCTGTAATGGGATTCTAGAAATTTAAAATCTGGATTATCAAGTGATGAAACTAGGGCAGTAGGGATTGGAGGGCAAAGCGAGCCGAAGTGACGCCGAGTAAAGCGGCAGCGAACGGAGGGTAGAAGATTTCTTCCCATACGGAATACAAATGTTGGACACTGTTTTGCAAGAAGTGAAATTCAATCTGTGCAATCTGTGCTAACACAGAATTTGCAGTAGCAAGCTTCTGTATTCCGGTACCAAAACTTGAAACTGCATTGAATTTCAATAATTCCTAGAGTTGAGTTTAGAGACAAACAATTCTACCGGCGTAACTGAATTCCTCGATACCCTGGTTTTCTACAAAAATAAAATCATTTTTCAGGTAGAGACGTTGTGATCTCATAGCACAGTTTGCAGAAATAAATTGCTGCCTAGGGTAAGGAATCGAGGACAAGAGGGCAGTAATTCGGGGATGAGTTATGTAAAGAGCGTGAAGGAATCAAGGGTCGACGTCGGCCCCATACGATTGTGGATTGGTGGTTCCACCGTAAACACATGGTAATCCTGGGGGGTTGATCAGCTAGAAAAATATCTTTCTTGGACCACCTCGATGAAAATCAATTGCACTCACTCGCTGGCAGGCTTTGTCATTGTTTCAGCTGATGAATCTCTCACAGGGGCACAAGCACCCTCACATGCACGATTCTTATTTTCTTCTGGCTCATATTTTATTTATTACTCTAGCAAGTTTTGCAATGAAATGGTCTTACAGAAAGTTTTCTGTTCTCAACGTTTTTTTCTTTTATTAATCAAATTTCTTTTTTTGTGTGAGAGAAACTTGCCGGTGAATTATTTATGCGAGTAAAAGAGAATAGAAATCGATAATAAATTTAGGACTACTTTAAATATAAACTTTCCCGTGTTATTTATTTTTATTAATATAAATAATTCAGGCCAATAACGCAGTTCAAAACCATCTTTTCATAAACAAGTTGCAAAAAATGCAAAAAAATTTTTTTTTGATTGACATTGTTTGAATTAAATCGGAATTTGTACCCACCACATCCAACTCCCACGCGGTTTTCAAAATACGTAGTCGAAAATCATGACATGATTGCGACGAGAAACGAAAGGCTGAAATGAATTTCACCATTTGTTTGGTGAATCCAGCTAATTTTGTACGCGAACGACATGAATTACGAAAATATTAAAAACTTTTGATATCTTGATAATTAAAAAGCATTCTCTGGTCGAGCGAGAAGAGCACTGACGCAATTCCGCTCAAGAGAGCCGGAAAATCAAGTTAACAATGAAATCACAAGGGAGAATGAAATTGAGAGAAATTAAGTCATTTTCTAAATTTTCTTTGCGACACGCTTAGCTGACTTGGTTTATATAATCGTCTCACATTCTAATCAAATTTTTAGGCAGTGCTTTTTTGCGAGACCACACTTTAAGTTTTATTAAGTTTAAGTGAATTGTCTTACCTTGAGCCAATAAAATTGCAATGATCGAAACAAATTAATACAACTCTCAGCACGTATTCAACCAAACGGTTTGACACGTTAAAAACATTGATTCAAGTGAGATCAACGAAGTTAAGCAACACTGCGCTGGGTAAGGTATTGTATGGGTGACCATCATAAACATGACCAGTTCTTTTCGAGAGAGAGAGAGAGAGGCTGGAAGGATGAAAGTTAGTAAACATTAACTGGCCTTGCTTATCAATCTCTCGTCGGCATGTATTTGTGGAAGATTTTATCTTAAAATTCCTAACGCTATTTAAGAAAAAATTGGTGAAGCTTTCAAGGCTATTTTTAAACAATTTTTAACTGAAAATATTTTTTACTCTGTTGATCAATATTTAAACCACAATGACAAGTATTAAGACAATTGTATTTCATAAATATGTATTATCGACAATGTTTTTGTTATTTTAAGTAACAGCATAATTAACTTATGTACGTATTTTATTTGTATTATTTTAGTATGTGACTTTCCTTATATCATGTAATATAATCAATCATGGAATAAAATAAAAATCTCGTTCTTAGCCCTTCAGAGGAGAAGATAAGCCGGTGATCTTTGACAGGAGTGTCGGTACCAAGTTTTCCCTCCTCCCATCTAGGCTAGGTTAGGTTCATCATCATCATCGTTATCACCCCGCTCCATAAGCGCATTCACCGACGCCATTAGACCAGTGCCACATGGCCAGTCGTCAATTCTGTGCGTCGTTAAACACCACAAACCAAGAATATCGCCTCTATAAAGTAAAAAAACAGAGTTAAATCCTTCACTTATTATTGATATTATTTCAAGATACTCTCAACTTAATACATCTCACAGAAATAAGCAATCTTTAAAAATTCCGTAAAATTAATTCCAGCAGTTTTGTGCGACAAGGAATTATAAAAAGAAATGTCGTCAAGCAACGTGTCAAGCACGTAGCTAAGATGCATTTTAAATGCATTGCAATTGCAGCGTACGAGCAAGCAGTACCAAGTTGCACTGACATTTGCATTTCGTATGTTACCCCGACAGCACAGTCGTGTTGGGTTGGCGAGATAGATGGTCCCTACTAACTACCATAATAGCCATGTTAATCCTGGCCAATAAAGCCGGAGGAAATGCTTGAAGCGTGCAACTTGTAACGTGCAGTGTGGGAGGCACTTTCCTAGCACGTGCATCTGAGTGCATATAAATGCATTCAACGCCGTGGAAAACCCAGTGCGCGAGGGAATGATGAGTTTTCCTGGTTCCAGGGCAAACCAGAACAGGATATAGCTTTTTGTGCGCTTTTTCTGTGTTCATTGACGTCACATTTTTGGAATTAATAAAAATATTGGTTCTTCAAACCGATAATCGATTTGATATTAAAAATGATAACGAATTAACGGTGAGTTCGATACTGGATTTAATAACAGATGTGCTGAGTTCTCTGATAGAAAAAAAAACTAATTAAAAAGTAAAGGTATATGCTAAATCTTTTCGCTGATATTACCACTAGAATCAAAACAAAATTTGTTTCTAAGAATTGAAATATGCTCTCAAAAAGTAATATAAAATTCAATTAACATGCATGTGATAACATGTGCGGCCACGTCTGTGAAACGTACCACACCCAACTTTTTCAGAAAAAAAATATTTTCTGAATAAACTGCTGTAACTATCACAGTATGTATGAGTATTCAGAGCCGGCAACAATTCTCACAGGTCAACATTGGTTCAGTTTTCGAATCTGCGTCTTCCCTAGAATATATAGTCTAGACAGCACCCAAGCGATGCATAGAAATGCATTTGATATGAGGGTCACGAATGCAGCTTGAATATTATTCAGTGTTGAATAGCGGCGACCCAGAATGTCAATGTTGTTGTACGATTTACGTGCATCATAATATTATTATGGCAATATAATTGCGTCTTGTTCCACCAAGTGGTGTTCTATAACGAAGGATACACGGTTCAATTCACCTCAAGACAGCGATATATTCCAATATTGCAGTCAAGAACCCTCCAAACGATCATTTGGTTATTACAGGTATTTGATACTTTTGAAATTGTAATTTATTTATTTTGTTTGGATTTTGGTAACTGACTATATGAAGAAACCGTATTACATAACAGTAAATTGAATATATTTTTCATTAATTTGCAATGATACCATTGAAAATAAAGTAAACTGATCATTTAATAATACGACTTGGGAGAAGAACAATAACTATTTGAATGTCTTACACGAACTTGTCTTTTATTTTTCTTCCTACCATTAAAAATACAATTTCCTTACATTCTTCTAATAACACATGCAAGCTTGCAACCCTTGCATGATATATTCCCAAGGTTTGTCCGGAATGTTCAAATAAAAATCCTCTCGGTATAATCGTTGGCGCAATGACCTACATCTCGCCGCCATGAAAATATTTCACAAAAGAGTATCAAAAGCAGTTACGTGACCGGAAGAATAGGCATGGCTGGCTAAATGAGTGATGCTTCAGCTCTTAATAAATTGGCTGCCATTAGAAGTGGGCGGCTAGCAGTACGATTAAACTGGCTCTACTGACTGCTGCATGGCTGTGACATTATACCCATTAATGGTGATAATCATTGATTGCCCTGCCATGTTCTATAGTTAGACATCGCTGACGTGGTCAGAACGCATTTCTTAACCTTCTCTCGTGTCACGAATCTCAACATATCCGAGTCGATCGTTGATTTGTGGGGTTTAACGACGCAATGTTTTGACAACGGGTTCTGTGGCACTGGTCTAATGGCGTCGGTGAATGAGTGGATGAACCGAACCTAGCCAAGAAGGGAGAAGGGAAATCCGGTGTCGGCAGGTAGGCCACTTATGTCGAAGAGCACCAAGAGGACCACCGGCTTAACGTCCCTTCCGAAGGACGGAACGACGCGATCAACAGGATTCCTCCACAAATCCATATCGTCGAGAGGTTGATAAGCAAGGCGAATGTAGTTACTGAACTAACGTGCATCTCTCCAACCTATCTCCCGAACAGAACTGGTCACGAGTGGTCACCCATCAAATAACTGACTCAGCGCAGTGTTCCTCAACTTCGGCTATCATATGAGAACCAGTGTTTCCAACACGCAAACCCGTCAAACCCGTTTGGTAGTCGATCATTTCCCATCGAAAAGTATTTCCATTCCCAATGCTCCATTATTTATAACACGTGAGTTCATTATAAGGAATATTTTCAAAAGATATATATTATAAAAGCAAGAATTAGAGCAGCTGTTTTTTTTTGTATTTAAAGAAATGCATGGATGATGATGCCCTTTAGAGGAATAGATCCAATTACTTTGAGCCGGATTCCGTATCAATTAGCTATATCTAAGCTGGAAAGTTTTTCACCAAAGGGCTCATACAACTCCTAACGAGCGTTTACCATACTTGAAGTCTTCTTCAGCGAACGGTGATATCAAAGTAAACGAATTGATGAATATTTCACGACCGTGAGTGGCTGTCTAATGTAAATACAGTGAAACAGGTGGAATTGGATTATGAGGGATATATGTTGGTAATAGATTCTCTCCAAGTTTCCAGCTCTCTAGTAAGAAGCAGGCTGGAGGAAGTACTACGCCTCACAAGATGGCATTTAAGTTAATTAATTAGTGCGGTAAAGAGATGGCTGCACTCAGTAGATGGAATTAAACTAGAAGTAGAAAGAAACAGAGAGCGTTGCTTGTCAACATGGCGGCTGAAAAACATAATGATGTTTCGTATTCAAATTCAAAATCGTACTGTTAGGAACTCGGTGTTCTGTGCGGGAAAAAACAGTAGCACGTAGAATGGCAATTTCTGTCGGAGTGATAGCTAAATCCTTAGTTAAATCTTGAAATTAAAGTTATAGCTTACACAGTTTAGCCGCAGAGGTACCATCTGCTAGGCGTAATTCTGATCGTTGTTATAATTACTAATTTGTATTAATTATTATACCTTCAGTAGCGTCAAATGGTTCTATGTTCCCCTAGCGGTGACATCTTATTTTAAAAAGAAGTTTCCTGAGTCGAGTCTGAAGTTTGGCGTAGCAAGCGTAGGCAGGGCACGCTCATTGAAGTTTACCGCGCCCACCCTCTCTTCAGACTATCTCAACCCCCCCGGCAATGTCTTACCGTCATGTCGAGCAAAAGTAATTACTTTGAGGATGAAGGGTGCAAAAAGTATTGAGAGCTCCTCTAGAACAAGACCGGAAAACCTTTGGTGTAAACCCGAAATATAATTTATGTTTCTTGAAGTTAATTTTCAAATCCAATTATAAGAACATTTCTTCTCTCTGAAATTAATTCAATGGTGTGTGAAGGTATATAGTTATGGGTTGATTTATAACCTTTTCTTTTAAGTAGAAAAAAAAATCGGATTTAAAGCTTACTAATTTTGCAAAGTTCATAAATTATAAGTTAGTAACAGAGGTTACCTATATCCAACCAGCGGTAAAGTTATTTAATTTCGATTTCACACCTTCAGACTATGCGTAGCTTATAAATATAAGACGCTTCGAACTTGCTTTAAATTAATTCACTAATGGTCATATCTGATAAGGGTCCACACTCAATTGTCCTCGACTGACAGCAGAACCTTGTCACAAACAACGTAGATATTTCACTGGCGGCTATTTGAAACAATGGCAAGCCTAATTGTCCATAGCACCGTCAACATTGTTTGGAGAATATTAACACAGAGAAGTTTCCTCTATAATTCCACTTGGACCTTCATGGCCATTCTTAAATGATCTCTCCAGACTCTATAATAATACATATCCCATCTGTGTGTACGAACTGTGAAGCATATATAGCTCACAGTTCATTTCACTTGGACTCAATGTAAATCGTGATTTGGATTGCATTCCCTATCCGTGGACGTAAACGTTCCGGTCCATACAATGGAGTGTTCAATTATGGACGGTAATCACGCCGTAGGTCATTCGATGACCGCAAGTGTCTTCGTTATGTGGAAGTATGCTCGTTCCCTCGAGTTACAGACCTGACTTTTCCCAGCGTTTTCCAAGCACAGTGCCATGATTCACGAAGACAGGGAAATCTAGCGACTTTACCAACGTACTTTCTACATCCCACATGTTGTCAGTGTCATATTTTGTTTAACATTTAACTTAGATACAGTTATTTTATTAATTAAGTTAACGGAGTTTCACACACGTATCGTTAGCTAAGCAATTGTTTTAAATATTTAAAAATCTTTCGGAAAATAAAAAAAAAGTGCAACGCTGTTCGAATCATAGAAATTGCTCAATTGAAATGTACTCAAGCTAATACGTATAATGCTCGTACAAATTAACTCATTTTTGCCGACTAGAAGCAATTCTTGGTGGTGCACGTATGCACCAATCAGTGCAACGTCGTCGTTGAGCGCTTTTCTGCTCAAAATGCAGCCGTGAGCGAGCATACCCGCGCGGGTTAATTCGTCGTACTTACGATTAGAAGGAGGAAACTATCGCAAATGCTGGAGTTGGTGTAATAACAATTTAATTAAATTTGGCTCGATTATGTGATTTCTATGTTTGGCTACGAAGCGGAATTCCCTAGCAGCACAGGCAACGTGGTATAGTTGGTTCGGGGCAGCGGAGGGAGGTGCCTCAACCCCCACCGACTTGCAATATAAATGAGCTGGGTCTAGTATCACTTGAGAACCACTCTCGGCCAAACTCTCGGCTGATTTCTCACATGCAAAAAAGCATAAAGTTTTCATAGTGTTATTATGCTGGAGGATTTCGTTGACAAACGCTATAAACGACGCAAAACTGGAAATGTGGCGAGTTAACTTGTAGCCATACCCTAAGTACTACGCCATAAGATAACATCACGAAACACTAAAAATTAAAATAAGTGCACCAGATACTCGGGTATTTGAACTTGCCGTAAGATTTTTTTTACAATCTGTTCAGCGAGAAAACAAACTTGTCCGGCAGAGACGGCACCGGTCGTTTTATGGTGGCATGCGTGCCAACTGTCATTTAAAAAAAATACTACAAATCATCTCCGCTGATTTCTGCCATTTTCCTCTATCTCTAAAGCTTTTGTCGTGCCAAGATGTTCTATTTTCAAGATGTTATCAGATTTCTTCGACAAATAATAACAATATGGGAATTATTTAGCAGATATCATAAGTATTTTGAAATCCTGCCACTGAAATCATAACTGAAACTTTATTCATGAGTTGGAAATGATGTTGGGGGTCAGTTCTTGTGCTGGTATCTTCTCTCACGGGCTATATACTCTAACTATCTTAATTCTCAACACTCTGTCTTTGCAGATAGCGTTTATATCGATATGAAATCAAGAAACGGCAAGATTAAGAAGCTTTACCACATCAGCCAGCTTTAAGTTACCCCTCAAAAAGTTATTTATTTAAAGCCGATTTTAATTAACCGTCGATGTCAAGTTGCTTCAAATTCAAATCTCACTTTTAAGTAAACACATTGAGTCACGTTTTACAAGAATGTTGTAACTTATTTGAAAGTCAAATACGTAACTCAAATGAGTAGCTGTAAACGATTAAAATACAGCTCCGGGTCTACTTTCATGCAAATCAAAGACTTAATGTGTCGCGTCCTTATTTTACATCGGTTCTCGCAGCACACCTTCAAGACGCCGCCTTTCAGAGCCGGCACCCTAGCTGAGCAACTTTGTTGGGATTTCTTTGGTTTCTTTTTTTTTCATGTAAATATTGCCAGAGAGGAACAGATTAATAACGACTTTTTTTCCACCATTAGTACAGGATGAAAAAAATATGTGTTCATAAACTGAAGTTTGAATGCTAAAACTAAAAACAAAAAGTCCAAAAACTAGAAAATATGATTTTTAAAGACAGTAGTATTCAAACCGCGTTTTAGAAATAGTTTCACTGATGGTGAATACCTTCCATATCAAGAGGCTGTCAGTTGGGAAATTTGCTAAAAAGGTTTTAAAAGTATATGGTTCGATAACAAAAAAAAAAAAAAATAGGTATAATTTTTCCGCAAATTTTTTACTTTCTAGAAATGTGAAATGACTAATGGGTAAAATTAAAGTGCCTTATATCTTCTTACTTTCTTTTCGTCGAGCTCTTTGCCCCTGAACGCAACCCTCAGAGCAACTACACCAGAACCTTCCTCATCCGTCACCCGGCGCTAAGCTTACACAAAGCCGAGTATCTTAACATGGTAAGGTAAGGAAAGGTTTGTGAACCCAGCAAAGTGTCACCACAAAACCATCCTCAACTCCACTAGTCACTTTCCTTACACCAAGGGAAAGTCAAATAAATGCGACCCAGGAAAGACGTTAGCAAAATACACATTTTCTAGAATAATTCTAGTAAAAAAATATAACCACCTAACGCAATAAATTCAGATACTCAGCAAAACGCACTTTTCCAGAGCACTTTATTCTGTTTCTATTATTGTGCTTGCTTTTCCGAAGGCTTGCGCTGAAGTCCCCTTAAAGAATGGCGTAGCTTTGTGCTAATATTTGGTGTTTATACATCACTATGAAGTGCTGAATGGGCGTTGGTAATGAAAGGAGAAGGATATTCGCTCGCTACAAGGGTTGTTTTTAGGGCATGAATGAAAGTAGCTAATAAATTATAACCAGTGCGGTGTTATAAGCCTCGTGCTTCCTCCAGCACGGCATGGGTGGCAAGGGATGCATTGTTTGAACGGCTAAGTGGATCAGAGATCTAGAGATCTGGACACGCATCACTTGCAATACTGAGCTAGATTCTATTAGTCGGTTGATTTTTTACAAGAACATAGAGAAAATAGCTGTGATTATAAAAAGAATCGCATAGTTTGCTTGGTATTTTTGTTGGCAATCAAGACCGACAGCGCGTTGAAGAAAGCATCTCTAGGAGAGTTTAATTTCGCTCCAAAAAAGGAATATGTTTACTTTGAAATTTCGTCGGTATCATGCAGCTGTATGTGATGTGATTTATTTTCATACGCGTCCAAGTGTTTTATTCCTTTCGTATATCGTTCCATATATAAAGTAATATAATGTGATATCTGGAAAGCAGCCGACAAAAAGCTACGGTGTGCCACGGAAGAAAGCAACCGAATAGAATTAAGATGATTTATTTTGACTTGAGTACAAAACTGTGTAAACTTCAGACGTGAAACAACGTTTAATTGAGAAGTTAATATCATAATTTATATAATAAATTAGAAATGGTTTTGCTGTGAATTTTACAAGAATTTTGCCCAAGTGAGAACTTGTTAGGCAATCACACACAGGTTAATGATTACCGGTGCGAAACGCAAGAGAAAACGCGTACCTACCTATTATAATTCGTAAAATGCAAAACTGGAAAGAATAATTACTGCAATAAAGTTTCACGTTCCATTAATTAATGCCTATTTACTCTAGCTCTCCCGTTTAACGACATTTTAAATTAATAAAATCTTAGAACTAAGCTACTCGGTTCCATTTAAGTCGGCTTTCTAATGAGAAGCAGTAAAATGATGGAATAAATCTTCTTTACAGTCTCCCCAAAGAAATGGATTTAACTTGAAGTTATCTTATTTTGCCTTTAAGTCCCCGTCGTCGGAAAAGTTGCGTAAGCAGCTAGGTGACGAGGGAATTCGCCCCAGAAAAGCGGCGGAAAAGTCTCTGCTCTTGCTATTGCATTATTTCAGCTCCTCGCCAACGGCTCGACTTAAAGATGCTCTGCGGTGAAATAGCACAGCGGTATGTCCCACTTGCCAGTAGTAATGCGATCCCAATACTTCAATGCTTTTATTGGTAGACGTGCATACCAAAGTTGCCGTTTTATGCCAGAAGTAACTGAATTATTAACTTTTTCCACAGCAAAAAATAATAATAATTCTGAATCGTTGGCTCACATTTTCTTTAAGTTTGTTAAGCTCGTACAAGATATTAATTGGTTAAATCTAAACTCTTTGGGAACTAGGCCATTCTGAACGTAATGTTGACTTCGATTACTTGCCCAGCAGTTAAAAGTAACACTGTGAAATGTTTATTTGAATTGCAAATAAGTACTTGCAATGAGCAGAATATATTATCATAAGTGTTCCCAATAATGCTCATCGTCAACAAGTTCGTAAACCTGGCCCTGCCTAATCAAGCTCTAATTAAAAGGCAGCCAACATAATTAGTGATCTCTTAAACTATGAACCCATCAAAATTCAGAATAAGTGGCTCAAAAGTTTTCGAGGAAAAGACATTTATAGTTCAGAGAAGCCACAGTATCTACATCTTACTGTCCCGGAAAGACATGTCGGATAGTTCTAGAATGTTAGGATGTTAAAGTTTTCTTATTCGCTTATAAATTCAGCTCATAATTTTTTCCACCATTCACAGTACGAGATAAATATTCGTTTCCTACACACTGAAAAATAAGATGCCAGTTTCTGAATGTTTTAAGAGAACAAAAATATGTTGTAAATATTTCTATGAAATAAAATACCCCTTCCGGTCATTGTCTCTCGTACGGCTTACAGGTATACGCAAACGCGGTTCAGCGTGCAGGGTGCTGGTCACCCACTCAATCCGCTACAAGTTACGAAGCCACGATAGCACACAAACAAGCAGTTTTAAGCAGGACACAATGCGTGTGCTACATTTAGGAAACAATGCACTGATCTCGGGGGATGATGATAAAATAATAACCCGCCGTTATCGAGCTAAACTAGTCGTGGTTTGCGTTCAGGGAAAAGAACGGCCCCAGGTCATTAAGTAACGCAGAGAGGGGGTTGGTCGGGCAGGAGAGAGAAAGAGAAATATTATATGCACCCAGTGTTGTACGAACTCGCAATGCTGGGATAATAGGTTAGTAATGCAAAAGCAATGTTATGCCATGGATTATGTATGTTAGCGACCTTTTGTTTACTTAAAATGTATAGTGAAACAATTCCTGCGTCCGTTTAGAAATTCATTAGGATGAAACAATAAGCATTGGAGACGTGTCTGGGCGCCAAGCAAAAGAAAAAGCAGAGTGCGCCGTATGTTTTGTAATATCTGGCGCTGCAGAGATATAGCTGAAATCATGGGATTTATACTTTCTAGCCGTATGAATTGCATACGTGATGAAACATTTTATCGATTCAAAAAATTCCATTAAAAAGCGAGACCCGATCGCATTGAAATATCATAAATTGGAAATTGAAATTGGCAAATCATGCAGCAGGGAGGCAACCCCCCTATAAAGGCAGCTAACGTTGTGTGGATATCAAAAGCTGTGCTGCCCTAGTTTGTACCGAAAATCACTCGCCAGAGACATTTCATATTTTTTTCCTCTTTGACTACATGTATGCATATCATTTTCCATCGGTTGTGATATGCCTAATAATTCCTGTATTGATAATCGATTTAAAGAGGATCTATTGTACGAACAGATTCAGCAAAGCCGTAGTTCAAACCAATTTCAATGTAGTTCATATTACGCGTAGGTTGCAGTTTCACCGCACCATCAGGTGTATAAGCTTATATAACACGACTCCAGTGAAAATTACAATGCGCCAGACAATTACAACCGTTACCCAGTAATGCAAGTGCAGATAAAAAGCGCCATGAGAGACACTCAAGGGATGTTTCATTGCTGGAAGATCACAGAAATTTTGGCTGTGACCTTGCAGGGGTATGACCTCTCTCAAGCTTTGTAAGCGGCCCGAAGGGGATGGCATGGCGCCTCCACCACGTCCCCCTCTGTCTGCCCTTTGCCAGGAACCGACGAGGGGCACGTTTTCCTCCCTAATCCTGTCTGGGGGAACAAAGCCCTTCGGGACATAAACCACAACATCCCTTCCTTTACGGGGCAACGTGTTAACCGATCAATTTATTACAAAGTGGCAAGCTTTAAAACAAGTTTTGGTGTTGTCTGTGTTGACACATGAGTCGTTTCATGTAAATACTAAGACAATTTTCCTTGAAACTTTTACAGAGTAAAAAGTGTTTGTATGACACGTATCTGAGAAATCGAACCAATTAATATCATCTTCTTATCTCCGTCAACACAATTGATGAGAAGCTGTTAGAAAGCTCTCGGAATAATATTTTTTTTGAAGAGGACGGCCGCTTTAAGGGGAGCTCAAGTGACTCATTTAAATTCCTCTCCGTTTTTAAGCCGCGCCTAGTTCCCAGCTTTTCCGGAGAGCGTTTCCCGGATAAACCGAACCAAATAAAACAAATCGCGGGGCTCCTTTCCCGATCCCCACTCTTTCTAATGAATATTCACTAAGAATTTGTATGAAACGAAAGGGAGAGGGTGACGAGATTGACGAACTGCTGTAGAATCTTAAATAAACAAAATTAAATTATGTTGAAAAAACTAAATTGGGCTCCGTTTGATTTGGTAAACATTTGTGATGGGTAAAACATACAGGAAGTAGGTAAATGGAGATATTTAATTAAAAAATAATAATTCCTGAGGGCCCGTTGTTACGTCTCTGCCCACACAACAGTCAATATTCCATGTATAATGTACAACCTTTTCAGAACTAGAAACTCCATTAAAGATGGTCGACACATAGACATCTTGCCTATTATCATTGAGTTTATAGGAATAGTCAGAGGGCCACCGTTAATGTTGGACTTTCTGCTGAGCAAACGAGCCGCCAAACCTGTGGTAATAGTAAACGCCACCAGATAGCGCTTGCGACCGTCATTTTTAACAAACCTCTGCAATTAAATAATAACGACTAAAAATATCGATAACTGTATTTCAATCTTTGAATTTAGCACTAATTATTAACCTTTAACAAAATCCCTAAATTAATTTCCCTTCGTTACCGCGTGGGTCGATGGGTCGGTCGGTCGGTGGAAAAGTTTGACACATTAAAAGTGTATATGGAAATGTTAGCCAGTTTGCGCTAATTTTGGCAAAGCTTTAATGACTGATTCGAATTAAAAAATTGAACGAGGATCGCCCAACGGATAACCATTTCTTTGGCACTTTTCAAGGCTGCCCTGAACATTTGGCTCCTTACCTGTGACTATTAGCATTTTTCTTTTGGTTTATTCTTAAACGAAATCGACCGTGGAATCGAATCGTGTAAATAAGAACTGAATCTTATTAAAGTGGTTCAAAATTGAGCAGTGCATCAGACCTCAATTAGACCGTTTTCCGCAGGATCAGTATCACTATGGCAACTCTTATCATTCACTACACTAATCACTCACAAATGTGGACATAGAGTCTTAACCTTGAAGCAAGCAAAGGAGGTCCAAATTTAGCAGCATAAGTGATGGAATTGGGTGAGATTAAACCCGGACATTGAGTCTAAGCCTTAAAACTAACAAAGGGGGTAAACATTTTACTGTAGAGTTGCTCTCGATACTATATTTTTTCCAGACTGAAATTGCTGGTATCAACTCAGATCACTCACTGCACTCAAGGAAGCTGCGGGTGCAATGTTAGTACAGATTAATTGAACATAAATCATTCTCAAATGCGAGTAACCTGCGTGAAATAACAAAATTAAACATTATATTCATTTGTGGTGTTTAACGACGCACTGTTTTGACGGTCATGCGGCACTGGTATAATGGCGTCGGTGAATGAGTGGATGATGATGAGGATGGTGATGAACCTAACCTAGCGTAGAAGGGCGGAGGGAAAACCCGGTGCCGACACGTAGCCTACTCCTGTCGAAGTGCACCAAGGGGACCACCGGCTTAACGTCCCTTCCGAAGGACGGTACAACGCGAACAGCAGGATTCCTTCACAAATCCATGCTGTCGAGAGGTTGATAAGCAAGGCGAATGAAGTTGTTGTACTAACTTTCATCCCTCCAACCTCTCTTCCGAACAGAACCGGTCATGTGTATGATGGTCACCCAACCAATACCTGACTCAGCGCAGTGTTGCTTAAATTCGGTGATCTAACGAGAACCGGTGTTCCAACACGCCAAACCATCCGGTACAAAATTAAACACTCGAAACGATAGTGACTCCACCTAGTAGCATACTCTATTTTCTTCGGTAAAGTAGACATTTGGTGCCCATTTTTCGCGTAGACAATTCAACATTAGCTCTTACGCTATTAGCTCTTATTGGTGGATGTTACCAAGGCTGTATGTCGGCCATTTGTGTTGGTGGTTTTTACCTTGAAAATACTATAGGTAACAAAACTATTTACATAAATTGACCGCCACCTTGTGCGGAACTAACCACTCTTCAATGTACCTACACAGTAATTATTATTGCAGTACAAAGACGCCCTCTAAATCATTGCACAATCGCTTTTGAACGACAATTGTCAGCGTTGTCAACACGCAGTTTGTCACCAACAAGCGGACAGCAGTGACAAACTATTTCATTTGACATAACAATTTCTATTCATATTATTTAATAACGTGCAAGAGAAATTGTGTCCTGAACTTTTTCAGAAGCATGTGAGTTTTCAATTTATCACGGTTCGGATCTAGTGTACGGAGTCTACCTAGTGACAGTTTGATTTCGAGACAAAAATATCTCTCGCTTTTTCTGTATAGGTATTTTGAACTTCACGAGATAGTCGAAAGAGATTGTCAGTCGAAGATTAAAGAAACGATTCGCTAACACGGCGAGGCACAGCAGCAACTTTTTGAAGTTGCACCTTATGAAACACCTTGAGGACCTCAAAGTTCGAACAAATTTCTAAAAGAAAGAAATTAGGTTAAAAAAAACTTGATTGTTCACAACAAACTCTTATCTCGCCGTGATCAAAATATGTTCCGAACAAATGCTTTGATCCTGTTTTTCTTTTTTGCGGAAATCATTCGGGCGTTTAGTTTCAGCGTTCTTTTTTAACGCTAATGTCTGTGCTCTTTGGATGTATTTTGTGAAAAATATGTAAAAACAGATAATGTGGAACAGAAGTTCGATCAATTTTGAAGTCTCCATGAAAAAGAAACGTCAAATGACTACTTTTCCGACAAAATTTGGAGATGCCACTAGGTGGAGTCACTGTCGTTTTGACTCTCATTTGAGACTGGCTTACTCTGAATACATTATTATTAATGCTAACTTCAATGATTGATAAACATGTATCAATATTTTGTTCAATTACAGAAGTTTGCAAAACAGGACAGCCGCAAGCGCCATCCGGTGGCTCCTACCGTACCCACATATTTGCGGCTCTTTTGCTCAGTAGAAAGTTTAACATTGACACGGGCCCTGTATATATGATATAAATTTAATAGTTCCAGCCAACATTTGTAAAAAAATTACACGAAAAATTATGTTCTAGCTGACGTTTCCCGGCTTTTTCCCCCATTTCCCTTAACTCTAGCAACAAAAGAAGACATTTAATCAGAGACGATAGTTAAAAAGAATCCCAAAAGTTAATCGATTTCTCGCTATTGATAAAAATTCGGTCCTAACCTAAATAAATCGAGACGATCGTCCGTGAAATTTGTCTGCGAAAACTTTGACAGAATCAATTTTTCATTCAGAAAGTAGGAAAGTCGGGTTGCCGTTATCGGGGACGTGGAAAAGTGGAACTGAGCATGAAATATGAACAGATCGATAAGTGTACCTGCGCTCTTCATATTTCTCCTATTAGATGATAGGATAAGCTATAATAAATCACAAATTAACCTAAACAAGCAAGCAACAGCACAAAGTTTTGAACTTGTAATCTGGCTAACTTTGGAAACTTGATTGTCAATCTACATAAGCGGTGTCCACACGATGTAAAGTTACCGCCTTGTGGCTTGTCATCAGATAAGAAAACAGAAAATGAAGTGATATGGCACATTAATCAGAATCGCACAAGCAATAGATGCAATTCCTAGATTTTATTCTCACTTCGAGAAAGCAATGTTTGGACGGTGCAAAGTGTGGGCGCCGTGGAATTGGAACTCACCAAGGACGTTTAATATTGAAACTGTGCGTGCATTTGTGTGTGCGTGCGTGTGTGAGAGAGATCGGTGTGGCCATTTCCCAAAGCTGACCACCCACCCAACTTCCGCTACACCTTAGGGAAATCCGGCGCCCTTCTGGAAAATTCTTAGGGGTTACTATAAGGGTTTTCCACGTCCAGACTTATTGACACAATCTCTCGACCACATCCTGACGATATTTTACATTTAGCTTCTAACAAACTGTCTTGTTTGTACCCGCTTTTTGTTATTAATAAGTAAATGTTAAGAAAATGTCAACGTGTTTCTCCTGCCTCGGGGAAAACTTGAGTTTACTGAACATTGCAACTGAAGTTTTTACAATTATCGTAGAAACTACTTTTCATCAACTTTGGTGCAGCAAAATAACCACTCTAATCATCTCGAGTACGGCTTGGTTTTTACTAAATGCACGTCATATTCAACTGGAATGCGATATTTCTAAAACTAAGCCACGAAGGTAAACAGTAAAATAATATGTTATTGTTTTAGCAATTCACTTCATTAGCATTTCAGAAACTCTCCGGTGGTAGTCCGTCCCACGCAAGCAAAACGTAACTTATAGGTAGAACCCCGTCGTCCAAAAGCAAAACATAACAAATAACTATTCTTGTTTTCACTCGAGTTTTGGTGAGAAACAAAATATCAACATCCATGAAATTCCCTGCGACATTTAATAAGCAGCTAGAAGATGGAATAAATTAGACTGTAACTAACGTTCTTCTAATTTGATGATACATGGCAGCCGTGCTCTCGCCAGTGGAACGCCACGCTCTAGACAGGGGTTGGTTGCGGCGATACGTGAAATTACCCTTGGTGAGGGTGATTGCACAGGGTGATGGCAATAATGAGGATAACACACAGCCGCGGTTCTGAGCGAAGCTCGAGAATTAATTGTGAAGTCCACTACATGCTTCAAGTGAGTCCGTGCAGTTGTTGCACGAGTTTCACAAATAAATATCATACTAGCTCATCTCAGACTTGACGAAACAATAACGCGGGATGTGTTTACCAACCGCCACTTCACAAGAATATAATATTTAGCAAACAATCCATATCACAGCTAATTATTGAATCATCACCTCCCACACATTGATATTTGCTTCAACAAACAGATAAAGTACATGTATTTAGTCTTAAACGTGCTCAAAACAGACACAAAACAAACTTGTAACCTTACACTGTTTATTTTTAAGTCTTTCCTGAACTGCTTATTAATAAAGCAGCTTCACTACCTTATGACTAGAGCAGGAACAACGTAAGAATAACGTTAAAACTATGAAAAGGAAGAAATATCGACAATTATGCAGTAGAATAAAGTTGACTCGTTCCGAAAATAAATTAAGAAAGACGCACCACACTAATTAAGGCTACGAAATTGTCATGGGAACAAAAACATCTGAAAACAAATCGTGGATATAGAATATGGCAACGGCGATGGTGGGGTTGCTACGCAGTAATTGCCTTGCTAACCTGCACAAGTTTTCTGATTTATAACGGGAATCGTGCGAAGAATAAGGGCTCAGGGGAGAGAGAGGAAGAGAGAAAGAGAAGGAGAGAGCTCACAATTCACGAGCCGTCGAATAACAATATTGCCGAGCCCTTATAATTACTTGATAACTACTCCAATTCAAATGGCAAACTCGTAATAATTACACGTAGCTATTCTCACGTAGTTTTATGTCAACTCTAACTTTCGAGCGTGTACGGGGGTGTATTTCAATCAGCTGGCTCGAAATAAATCTGTTTTACTTTCGGTTTACATTTCAAAAATTAATTGAGCTCTGTGTGAGAAAGTGATATCGTACTCATAGCGTTTACACCTTACCTATGTGGTCGACATCTTAACAAGTAACTATGTTATAATAAAATAGTTCAAGTCATAGTATAACTTCAATCATAAAACTATCATATACAATCATATATTCAATCATATGCACTAGCAATCGGCATACTCTATTTCAATTACACTGTACGTTGTTTTAATAACAAATGTTTAATTAAATTACTAATTTGCAACTTGACAAACTATCACGCATATACGTTTATTAGTATGCATGGAATAATTTAATTAGCCCTTAGATTCTCGGAGAAATAATTTCTAGTCTCGTACAACCTGAGACAAACTCTCGATGAACGCTGATGTGGCTGATTCTGGTATCCTTCGGCTGCACCCGGCGCCAATGTAACGCTTTGATCTCGCTCCTACCGGCGCCGCTACGAACTACTTTGCGACGCCCGATGTCGCGTCAACCCGGTTTGCCATAAGTTGCATCTCAAAGGAGGCTAGGTTTAGCAGCTCTAAGATTGCCACCATTTTAACGGCAATGAATCGCGAATCCCCAAGGAAATATTGCTCCAAAGTGTTCACTCATGCTTTCTAAAATGCACTTCCTTCCACCCGTGAAACTGTATCTCTATTCAATTTAAAGTTTTCCAAAGGTTCTGTTCGAAAATTACATTGGAATCAATCAGAAAATAGTGCAAACGTGGAAATATAAAGTATGTGGCGTTTATTGAGTGATTTATTATTGGGGTTTAACGACGGACTGTTTTAACATCTGGCCATGTGGCACTGGTCTTATGGCGTCTGTGAATTAGTGGATGATGATAATGGTTATTAACCTAACCTGGCCGAGAAGGGAGGAGGAGAAACCCAATGCCACAACAATAAACAATAATTATGCACACATACTGTTCTTTTCGGCGAGACAAATCTGAAGCTCGTGTTTGTAGGCTGCTGCCCCTCTGTTTGTCTCTCCACTCTCAGAGGGAAACCGTTCAGAAATAGCACTTGCACAACGAGAGGTCATTCAATTTCCCGGTTCGAGGAACGCGAGACGCAGTCTTATGAAGTCCCGTTAGCCAGAATCTCACGAAGCCAAGGAAGAGACAGACAGCCAGGTAATGGACTCGTACCCGACTGACTGCGATCAACATGAAAGAACGGAACTCGAAGATAAGAGATCAGATGAGTAGTAGGGGGACGGGTAGAGATCTGCGAAAGACGAGACATCAAACATGATTTCCTGTTCCACAAAAGAATGGGTCACTACGCGAGAGTGCTAAAGGGAAAAGTAATGAAGTTTGCGTTTGCCCTTTCCGGCATTCATCTTGTTGTGGTTGCTTTCCTTGATCCCCACGCGTCTCGTTTGGAGAAAATAACCGTGCCTAATATCATTGAGTTTATAGGTATAGTCAGAGGGATAGCGTTACTGTTAAACTTTCCGATGAGATAAAGAGCCGGCAACACGTGGTAACGATATGTGCCAACCGATGGAGCTAGCGGCCGTGGTTTGTAACGAACCTCAACAGTTAAATAATTACGACTAAAAATATCAATATATGTTTAAAAAACCGTTGAGGTTAGCATAAATAAATGTTAATAGGAGATAAACCAGTCTCAAAAGCGAGCAATCTGCAGGAAATAACGAAATTCATTTTTTTAACATTCGAAAAGATGGTAACACCACCTAGTAGCAACGTCAATTTTTGTTGGTAAAGCAGTAATTTGGCGAAAATGTTAAGCAAGGACAGTTGAACGCTATGGTGGTTTGCTTTATATGTTTATTTAAGTAGATGAACGCTGGTACTCATGGTAACCTACCGCTGTATTGTTTCGTGAATATCTCGCTACCACCGCGCAAAACTTGAGGTGTGTGTGAATGTTTGATGAAGCTAGCAGTGCAATTAAACGTTCTATTCAAAATATCAAGGGTGCTCCTGGTAATAGTCTTATTACAAGCGTTAATTAAAGATAGATTGGAATTAGTAGCAAGATAATCTTGTCGTCGTGTCGTCGAAATCTTAGATGTAGTAGTATATGTTGATACGTGAATAAGCACCTTCACTGATATTACCTACTTGGATATCAAAGTAACCACGTTAGAGGCATACGATTCACTATTTAACATGCAACGCGTTCACGGATGTATTTGGTATTTTCGAATAGGTTTGCCGGGATAAACGAAAGATTTATTACGCAAATCACTGAAAATTTATTTTTAATGGAATTTTATAAACGAAAGAAAATTGCTGTACCAAATCGATTTCTGTAAGAAAAATGTCAACTACTTTTTTGACAGCCCAGAAATTTTTACATAAGTGGTTAGCTTTTTTTTGTAAGAATCTGTAAGCCATTTCTATTCCAGAAAAAATTACAGTGGTAAAACGTATAAAAAAACAGTAGCCGTCTTTCTATTTTATTTTTCAAAATAATCCCACTGAGCAGACATTTTATTTTAGAAAGAACACGAGCAATTTTTTAGTTCTCATCAATTTCTAGCATATAAGAAGTGGAAGACGACGACGTCTAAAAGTGAACAGCAGCTAATGACGAGTATCGACAAGATCTAGCCAACAAGTCTCTGCAACGAGACAAGCCAGTAAGAATCTCTCAGAAACTGGTAGCGTTTTACCGTCAAAAGAAGAAAACGGCACCTGAACAATCCCGCCCTGTTGGTACATGTATTTGCCATCTGTCAAAAGATGTCTTTACGACGTCAAAAGACAGCCACGAACACTCGAATGAGGGTGTTTTCTTTTGGTTTGTGAGCGCCGCAGTCAGGAGGAGGTTATCTTAGGTTAGGTTAGGTTAGGTTAGGCTAGGTTAGGTTGGGTAAGGTTAGGTTAAGTAAGGTTAGGTAAGGTCGGGTTAGACTAGCCTCCAAGCAAGAACAACTAACTGACGGCGGTAGGACCTGGTGAAAGTTCGGTGAAAGGAGAAATTACTGACCCGGAAAATACAGTGGACTCTCAGAACTCTAGCTTTTTTTGTTTGAATATGTCTAAAAAAAAAACAAAGAAAAAAAACCTTTAAGAGCTACGAATGCTTTTGAATAATTAAAACTGGTCTGGTCGCGATCAGAACATGGAACGCAAGCAATTTTCGTGAAATGCCGAATTGCAAAGGTCTGCAATGCTTCACGAAGGAGTAGCAATGTCCTGCTGAACTAAACTTTGGTTATTTTGATGATTTACATATCGGTTCATTTTAGCAACTACGTAGATGATCACTGAAGAAAAATGTGTAATTTTTCAGCCAAATGTGAAGAAAATGTGAGGTTTTTCTGAATTAACATCAAGCCTTCGTTTCGATCTAAAATAACGAGTCCTCTTCACGTTCTCCAATGTTCCTCAATGTTGTTTTCATCAATTCATCTCAAAGCACATATGTGATAACGATACCAATGGTTAATTCACAACACATAATTGGTTGGGAAATACGCGTTGAATTTTTCAACATATGATGTTCACTGTTACTTGCTTTTTTAAAAAATGCCACAAAATATCAAATTTTTTGCCACAAAATACTAAGTGAGAGCAGGCTTTTCAAACATTTTCTATGAGGGAGATTGGTAAACATATTTTTATCTATGCTTGATTAAGAAACATTTGCCGTTATTTAAAGCACTCTATTTGGACGAAATTTGTAACAATCATCTAACACATAAGGCAAAATAACAATGCACTAAGAAACTTCCAAAGTATTATTAAATGCTCTGTCCGGGTGTTTTCAGTATCTACCATTTATTATTTGTATAAAGTGGTAACACAAAAAACACCAAATTGTATCATTGTAAAGAGAAAAATTATATTTTAAAAGAAAGCTAGAAAAGCTGCAGAGATACTGTCAACAACAAAAAACGCATGTCGCATTAGGTATAAAAGAAAAAGGTGTTTTTAGGTCACGGCTGACGCACTCTGCGCTTCTCGCGACGTAGTGTCAAGTGCATCTCTTCAATTAATTATCACGTGACATCTTTACAATTTACACTGCGCATGAATAAACGACACGCTAGTTGTATCTAGTTAAAAACACGTGCATTCATCGCCAACAGCTCGAACAGTACCTGTACAGAGTGATTACGCAACGAGACAGTACTCACAATTTAACGTGCAGCATTTCCACAGACATGGTTATGACAACTTTTTTAATATGGACGGAACATTTTGTATCATGTGTTTATTTTACACTTGTGTAATTAATGAGAACGTGACAGAAGCAGACGGAAAGTATTTTCTTTACACAGATCGAAGGTTTTCCGGGTGAAAACGTGACTGCGGTGGGACGGAAACTATTTTCTTGCAACCTGGGAAATCTTGGCCGGCCACGTTGAGCTGGTGTTGTTTATAAGCTTTCTGGACACAGAAGATTGTTAAATAACAGTATTGAATGATGGCCAGGGTAGGGTTTATCAGCGCTCCCAGTGACCGCGTCCGTAACTCTGAACCGGTCGTCCATCATCGCGCCATAAAAGCGTATACACGTCACAGTTTATCCATTGATTGATTATGCAGGAAAAATAAGAAGAAAGTAAAGAATGTCACTGAATCTTTTCAACGAGAATAGTAAAATAAATTAAGTTGAAGTGAACTCAAATTTGTAATCAGTTTGATGTGTTTTTTTTAGGATTTTTATATTTCCTCTGCGCGCGAAGCAACAGAAATTGTCGGGCAACAAAAATGAGTCTTTTTTTTTATTTAGTGCTCTGTTAATACGTAACCTAAAATGTAATTCTTCTCGAAGCAATCCAAAAAAATGCGATTCAAATAACGAAAGAAAAAGAAAATTCAATCAATTTTTCCAACGAGTGCATTTCAATAACTCGTTGCTAAAACGACGCTCAACATCATGCATTTCACCTACATTTACACTGTGTTCAAGGGCAAATAAATGGAAAAATTCACTATTCAACATTTCAGCTAAAACTCTTGAAAACAGTATAACGTGGATTCCAAAAATTCGTTCCATTCGTCGGGAGTCGCAATGCGTGAGAGCCTTTGGTCAGTCATTAATCTCTCGGGGTTGTCACTCCGTCGTAACACAGTGCGTGTGTACGCACGTAAATACCATGCGCCCACATTTTCAGCACCTTTCACTACCCTTTGGCCTTCCACCACCACGCGATCGTCGCCACATGCGTCACATGCGTAGACCATTTTTAACCACACAATGTCAGCCACACACAGAGGGGGCCGCCTACAGTCTCTATTGTAAAAATGTAACATCTATTTCTTACAACACGGTAAGACAGGGTGTTAAAAACTATTGGTACACCTGTGCACGAGCTTAGGCTTTGATTTTATAGGTAGGCAACCGAATAGCAGAAAGAGCAAAACCCTATATGATGGTTTTTAGACTCACGTCTACTTGATTTATCCTTAGCACTAGTTTAAAGACAAACTATTTGAAATGGGTTTTGAATGCTAAGTAAAGGACAACTAAAATTTCCCGTCGTTTCGTAACATGTACTAGCTACTTCTTCAAGGGTTAGAGCTCTAACCCTAACTGCTCTAACCCTTGAAGAAGTAGCTAGTACATGTTACGAAAAGTCGGGAAATTTTAGTTGTCCTTTACGTAGCATTCAAAATCCAATTCAAATAGTTGTTATTATAGCAAAAAGCCTATCTTCCTATCGTTGACAAACGCCTATGTTTAGAATCCGAAAAGAATTATAGAGGAAAATGGTTCATAGAATGATCATCAAATTGAACCGATTTTACTTATTTTTCGATTTCTTTTGTTACAATAAGGATCATTCGCTTCTATCAAATCAGGGATAAGGTCTCATGATTGCTACCTAGCAGCTTTAAACTCATCTAGAAATCTTTTCATTCTTCCAGGTTAAAAGTTCTCTCAGTCAATCATGGAAGTCTTACTTGATTCAGTTTATTTTGCAATCGGTATGGGTTACTTATATCCCATGGTATTTGCAGACAATTGGTGGAAAATGCATGAAAACTGTTTTAATTCGCAAATGGACGTATACCAAAGCATACAAGCTTACAAGGTCCGTACAAGCCCGGTTCAAGGCCAGTAACCCGGCGCCTCCACCCGTCATAACTTAACATGTTTCACACAATCCGTGCAAGAAACTCATAAACCAGCCGAAAAGAAGGGGCGTACTGCATATCCCCGTGGCCCGGATTCAGAAAATTAAAAATTTTAATAAATTGTTTCCGAGATCTCTTTTACTTTCGGTCGCACATCGCAAATGTAATTCAATCTATTTTCAATGATGTCATCACCAACGCCGCCTACATATTAATTTCTAATCATTCTTTGATTACTCTCCATAAATATTCATCGTTCTTCTCACGCGGAAAGGCCTGCTATGAATAAAGTAATATCCAGACACCGTCAGGGCTTAGGTATTAGGATCACGCGCTCAGTTTTATTGCGTGAAGACGTCCGGAATTAGTTCCGCTGATTGAACGGGCCCGGCGTCCCGACGCTCCCGACGCTCACGGCGCCGCTGTTTGCAGACAAACTAACTACGTATTAACTGCTTCAAATCTGCACACATTTTTCGGAGAGTGTTTTTAATTACCCATCCAACTGATTCTTCACAGACGACGAAGCGTGAAATATCGCTAGTTATATCCTAAGAGGAAATAAATTACAATTTTCAAACACGAGTCTGGCTTGTCGATTTTGAACTGGTAGAGGTAAAATATTGGCGTTTTAAACTCAAAAGCATCAGTTTGATTGACGTGATGTCGTAGCATTTTACAGTGGTCTCATCAATTGCTTCACTATTCTAGAATAGTTCTGAAAAAAGACTAATGGATTTCATCATAATTAGAAACTATTCCCCTAATAAATTATTTCTTGCCAGTCGTTCCCGTACGTCACGTTGAAGTCACCTGGAAATCGTACGAGGACATTGCATCTTTGCTGCTTCGGTGAAGCGGTTTAAAATTTAAATCTGGATGGGGTTTACCCCGTGGGATTGATTTATTGATGAGTTCTACAGATCTCTGGCGCTGCATTCATGATAAAACGTCAGTTCGGATCAAGGGATCACGCTGGCCTGAATTACTCCAACTGCATCAATATGCATCACAAAACTCAGATTGTTATTTTCCATCGTCACAAACAATACTGGAGGGCAATTTCTTTCTTAGAGCAAAGCTTTCTCCGAGAAGACTTAGCGAGAATGTATTTGTAGCAACTGAAACTCATTAAAGTACCATTAGAAGCAATTAAATCAATACGATCAAAATGCGCTTTTTTTCTTTAGAATTGTATCAATTGAGAGAAAATAAAATTGACATTAAGATAAATTCTCAAACAGTATCGCTCGCTCAAACATTCCATTGCTTCCAGTTTAGTATCGAAATCTAATAAACTTGTTATTAAACAATGCAGACATAAATCGGATAAGGATTGACAAACTAAAAACAACTGGCATAAACAGAAACTATCAAACATTTTACACAACTATTAGTGGGTGTACCAATAATTGGATCCAACCACACCCATCGCGTCATTCGGTTTATCTATGGTTTATTGCCGCATATCCGACCAATCTAGGTCATATTCTCTAATGTTACTTACCAGGGCATTAGGTGCATCGCACCTTCCTTGCAATAATGTCTGTTCCTAGCGATAAGTCATATAAGGGCGACACACAGTTCAACCCATTGAGCGTCTAAATGGGTGGAAATAAGTGCTCCGACTAATCTTATCCTCTTCAACTAATAAATTGGAACCGGAAAAGTCCTACAAACAGACAAAAGCTCCCTTAGTAGACGACATTACAAGCCAAATCACACCTCTCGACAAAAGCAAAGCCAGCGAACGTGTATTGCTGGATAATACTTTAAGAGCGCACTTTAGTCTTTGTGCATCAGCAATAACTCTAGAGATATGAAAGATGAAACACTTTTAAGTTTACTAAACACTTTTTTTTTCCTCTTGTGAACGGATAGTTACTGTAGCTAGAAATATTAATGAAACACGTGGTATTGGAAAAGGTATAGCGATCTCATGAAAATTATTTCCAAACTGGGCTGTGAAAAGTTAAGTCTAACTATTTTCCAACTATTTTTAACCTACTTAGAAAATAGCTTTTTTTTATAAACAAGTGCTAAGGTAAAACAGTTTGAAAAAATCTGACAATACTGTAGTATGCTGGTGTTATCTTATACTAGAGAATCCCAGATTTCATAAACAAGCATAAAACTGTAAAGTAATATTATCTTATCATATCATAAATCATACTATATGTTATATTAACATATCTCATCCTAGCTAAGACTGATAAATAACAAATAGTTGAGTGCTTAGAGTTAGTTTTAGTTAGTTTTAGATGTTGACTGCCTTTACATCATGTATTTAGTTTTTATAAACAATAATCACCATTCATCATTCGTCATATCAAATCATATTCATCATATCATCATATCATCATTCTTATTAGTGTTGTTATTATGCGTAAAAATTTTAAAGTGAGTTTTACTTGCAGAGTTCATGTCACATATACGTTCCGAATTGCAAGAGCCATAACCAATCCCAGCAATCAACTTTCATGTAAAAACACATCCATCTGATCGTTGATGGCAACAGTGATTACTTATTCCGAGTGGTATGATAGTGAACCAGGAGTTATTGTCCACGGTGAACTCTACGGGGAAATTACTAGCTTCCTACCACCGTACGCCCAGTACTACAGGGTCCTCAAGTGCACTGTACACCTATCTCAGTCTCCCAGTTCATAGCCTCGGGTTAATTAATTGGATTTCATCTCTCTCCCACACGCAGATCTCACGCGAGATTTGCAACGCGATGCTTTTATAATTTCCCCGAGGGCAAGACACGTCGACATATGACACCCCCTACCTTTCCACCTACATCACCCTAGCGTCGATCCGGACTTTATTTAAGAATATAATTGCCATACATCACTTTCCGATTGATGGTTGTCCGTCATGGGCACCCACTTTTTCTGATTCGCAAAACGCTGCATGAACGTGCTCGCCCGACGCAGGTGTCTGTACCGTTTTTTGAGATCGATGTGAACTATTTAAATTTTAAATTAGGAACTCAGCGCTAGAGTCGCGCGGCAGTAAAGTTATTCGAACTCGCGGGTTCATTCCAGAAATTTCTCAATTCAATGAAAATAAAAAGCATAACGTTTTCTCGTTGCATAAATTTGATATCATACCAAACAAAACACACAAAAAAAAACGATTAGAGTTAAAAGTCCTGCTGTGGGTTTTAATTTTCTGATATCACGATAACATCGAATAAATCAAGAGTTTGTAAATTCGCAACACGCAACACGAATTGACACTCGGCAGTTCCCGACTGGGCGAAGATATCATCTTTTCGGGGTAATAAATCGTATCGCAATTATTTTACTCTGCTATTACATCTTTAGGCCGCCCCCCCCCTTTCCCCAATACCCGTGCGCATCGAGGGTAAATACAGCTGTGCGCCTCTGTATTATTAGGGTAAAGTGAAAATTAATAGACCTATAACATGTCATCATGCTCTTAATTGTTGAAAAACATAGCAAACCACTAAGCGAGGATGTTAATAATGACGAGTTTCCATGCGGACTCAGCTAGCCTGGACTCTATGATAATTATATGTCTGATGCAACCTGCACTGGGGGTTATTTGATTGGAATATTTAGTTACCGTCATCAGAGGATTCGTGTTACGATAGTACGCCGTTGTGCCATGATCATAATCATAAAGTACGCTATTTCGTTGCATACATTTTGTGCAAAATCTGTTGACCGATAAATCGGATTAAAATTTGACCGCACATTCTGGCGAAGGAAAGCGCTTCGAGTATTGGCTTGTTTTTAACATTTGTATTTGTGCATTTCGAATATCATACAAATTCCACCTATGATAATTTAGTTTGCTTTGTAATTAAATGACTAGATGGACACTTATTTTAATTAAACGATGGGCTGATTGGCCATTAGGTACGTGGTTCTCTTTGATGTGGTATTTTCCAGTGCACTTTAATGCCAAGCGCGGGCTCTATAATGGCATGTAATTTATATCGTCAAATTAGGTAATCTAATTATAAGTAACCACGGTCATAACTCCAGGCATTGCTAAAACGCAGTTTAAGTCTAAAGCTTAAAGTGGGAACTGCTATTTCGTTAAAAACAGATAAAAACATGTAATTATTCAACGAAATGTTCTAGTTAATAAACTCTGCTTGCATTTTGTTGCTAGAAAATAATTATTAACATTTTTTTTCTATTAGCTTCGCGTTGTTAATTGCCACCGATGGAATTACGCGAAACAAACTATTCGCATTAGGAAACTATTTCCTTCAATAACTCAGCGAACTTTACGTTATTCTGACCCCTCTATTAGTCTACCCCATTGCGGAGCGGACATGTTCAAAGTTGGGCCGCCACGGCTTAATCTTGCGGACCGACCAAAGCGCCGTCTAGCACGTAATTCCCTACAATGTCTATTAAACTTTTTGCCATCTACCGTGAAAACTCAAAATCAACTGCATAGTTCTTACGTAAAGAGTACTTAGTGCTGTTGTATAATGTTTCGAGACGATCTGCTTCCCTGAAACGCACTCTCCGCAATGGAAACTATTCGCAGTTATCTCAATTCTCTTGTCAGCCTCCCTTGCTATTTTAATTACAGCTAATTGTTCATTGGCGAAGTCAGCACAAAGCAAGCGCGCACTGGAACACAGAGGTTTTTGTACAAATTATAACATTATTAACAAAAAATTAATGTGCTTTGTAAATAAATGATCAAAGTATAAATAATTTCATCCCAAAGGATGAATGTCAAAGTTTGCCGAAGATTCGTTTTAAAATTAACGCTTTCCCATCATCAAGGTATCGGACATCAAAGACTGCTGCATGCTGGGCATCGCTAACAAAAAAATATACTTTCCCTAGAATTTGCAATCAAAAATTTTCATCGCGTTTTCTCATAAATTCTCAGCTGTGGAGAATTTCTTTCTCTGGATGAGAGTTTAATTTGTAAGGAACTCTATGCCTATTGAAAAGGTCCCAAGTGGGATTGCACTGACACGAAATTAAATTGTCAATTCTATACCATCGAACAATTAATTTTCGATTTGATTCGATGTTATCCAGCCAATAAGGACGATGTGCTTCTCAACGCAACCCGCAAAACAAACTCGGCAAAACTAAAATAGTTCACCATTTGAGAAATTCGCTAACCAGAAAATAAAAACAACAATTTCGAATATAAATGTATCTATTTTACTCTCGAGTGAACCAAATTAATCACAGGTAGCATTTCGACTATAACCAGACATTCACCTGAACGCAGCCCGCAGAGCTAGCCCGGCACCTCCACGAAAATATAAAATGCTAGAACTCATTAACGTGTACATGAAAGTTTTATTATTTAGTATCATATTTTATCCTGTCGTTCACTGCGAATGTACAGCAAACAAGTTTTGTGTAAAAAAAATTGATTAACAACATGTTAATTAAAAAAAACGCCATATTTGGCACATATTACTTTTGGCATTGAAACACATGAAACCTTGGATCAAATAAATGTATAGCATGGCAAAGAATATTTATATCTGTTTCCAAAAAGCATCTCTTCTCCGTCTCCAAGAGTAATACAAAAGATGCAAAGGTTACGCTTATCCAAGCAAGACTAGAGACGGGCCAAATTTACAGCCTGGCATTATTAATTACAGAATTGCTGGATGAGTAACTCCCATACACGGTTTAATTACCAGAGTGATTGTGCCAGTTCTGTGTGTGAGTTGCTATGTACATTGTGTGGCGTGCATAAAGCATAGTAATTAATTTGTCATTAATATAGTATCAGCATTGGAAATGAAGGACTTTGGAGGCATTTTGAGTGCAGCCTGTGATTACTGTTAAAGGATTAATGAGTTGTTGTAGCACTAACGCGTGATTAAAACAAAGGGGCACATTTCAACGATGCCAAACGGGTTACGTAGAATGGTTATACTTTGGTCAAGTGTATCGCGCAAGTCTCACAAAATTGAGATTGAGCATCAATGGCAAATACTTGTTATTTCATTAGCAAAGGTCACTGCTGTAACCAGTGCTATAGTAAAGATTGCTTTGAACAAGCTCAGAGAAATTTTACTCCTACTGGTTTTCAAATCAAAATGAAACTATAACTCTAGTGGGTATTCGTACAAAAAGTATTCGTCGTGTATTTACTATGAAAAAAAAAAAAAACTGAAACTTACAAACTATTCCCACAGTTTGCGTTGTCAAACAAAAGTTATTTCTTTGCTTTTCATATACTTGACGAATGAATAAAAGTAGGGCGATGGTCAAAGAATATCTCGGTGAATTCAGTACAATTTTGAACTACAATGCGTACTTTTTTGGGGCTTCCTATGGCAATCTTAATCCACATATGACAGCAGTCACCAGCCTCGTTTGTCAATAATAGAGCCCTTGCTCGAATTTATACTTTAGTGCTACATCCTTCAGGACCGTGACAAATTGCAAGGCTTTCAAAGCTTCATAGCAATTCTCTGACGCTAACTTGTTCTGACAGTTTTCTTCGCTTCTAAGCAATCAATTCTACCGACTCTACTCTTAAAAATCACTTTTTAAAAGTTTAAATGAGAACTCAAGTGTGTTTTAAATTCATCCAAATGAAATTTAATAACGCAGTTTAAGAAAAACAGCACAAACCATAGATACAAAAAAAATACTGATGCCTCTACAGAAGCAAGTTTCCGGCTACTGTAATATGTAGATGTGAATAAAAAAGTGAATACACTTCATAATATCTTTCACGTCTCAGAGCTTCTCATCTCATAACGTAGTTAGAGAAACTCTGTGTGTCCGCTCCAAATACCCCTTTCGCGTTCAAAACTTTGTAATGCACGCCATCATCGCAGCTCTTTGCCACGTGACAACAAATTCTAGCTTAACATTTTGCGATCTCTTTATTTTCACCAACATTCAAGACACATTGATCTGAAAGCGGAGCCAAGAAGACAACTTTCGGCTATAACTTTTAAAAAAGAGAATCACATTATTCAGAAAACGCGAAAGAGAAACTCGAAGAGCTGTATTTCACACTTGTTAGATTTTCGGATTAAGTAAATAGAATTCGAATAATATAAAGGGCGTTTGTGAATATTTTCTTCTGAAGATTTTCACAGTGCCCCTTTCTCTGGGGTAATGAAATAATCAGTCAGGGAGGGGTGGATTTGGCCTGAAGCTCTTTAGACCAATAGAATGGGAGCACTTGCAATATGCAAAGCAATAATCTCAAATTCATAAATAAGAATAAAAGCAATTAAGTACTGGCAGAGCATGGAATTAAACTTCTGGTCCTTACACGTTTCATCATATCTGTAAGCACATAGATTAAAGGAGATCAGTAAATTTGCAACGCGACACAACTGTAGCATACCAAAAAGGAGAATGCATCGAATTACGATACTATTGCAGATGCATCCAATGCCAAGCTTTTGGAATTTGGAACTGACAAATTAGATCTTTAGCAGATAACCTAACCTACTTCTTGAAATAACATTGCACTGGCTGACATATGAACAATGCAAACAAACCAACGGAAAAGCGCATCGGAAATACCCATGCGGATTTGATTCTTAGCACAAAATACAATAGAATTTCGATCTCAACATGAACGTCGCTTTGGAATTGAGGATATTTTTCTTGAAGCGTACGGCGTAAATAAGACGGGATATCCGAAAATTATATTTGTTATTTTTCTTACTCCATGAACTCTGGCACTTCACATACGAGTTACGGGCTATGGTTTAGGTAATACTATAAACCAGGCCAACGTTCTAGGCCAGAGCTAAGCACACAATTTTGCCAGACGAAATTACTTTCTGTCCTAGAGAATTGTTGCCGAAAAATATGTCAAAGAAGAGGACAGAGCTCATAAGTGGGGATGAAGTCTTAATTATAAACAGTGAGAAAGGGAATAGGAACCACAAACCTAGCATCACTATAAACCACCGAACTTAATCAAAAACAACCTTTAGATAATAAAAATGGAAATGGTGATGTTGAGACAGAATATTCCAAAAGTTAGCACTATATTCGGGGTTTATGAAACCCTGGACCTTCTCCTACTCCTCATTAACAAGATAGCAATACCGATACCAGTGACAAGGTATAAAAGATATCAACATTAAAAAAAAAAACGCCCATAACACCGCTAATGTATTAATCTTGTGGAAATTGTGCACTCGTCTGGCATGTTTAACGACTAGCATGCTTAACGACTGGCGAGCGCCAGCAAAATGGACGTTTGTATAGTTGGGGCCGGTCAGTTTGTCGTAAATCCGAGCGGACACAAAACAAGCGCTTATCGGTGGTGGTGTCTCCTGGGGATTGGACGTGGCTTTCAACGCCAAGCGGCAGAGAGCGCGACGTGTGCCCAAATTTATCGCCGTTCGGCCGAGCCACGAAGCCCGGACCGCGAGAGAGACGCGAGGGTTCTGTAGCGACCGCCGCAGCAGCAGCTAGAGTCTGCCCGGGACCGGGACTTGTGAGAGATGCTTCTTTACTATTAAGCACTGTGAGCAAGAACTGCATGTTTGTGATGTTTACTTTATGGCTTGAAGCGATGGTCATTTTTAGTCAGAATTTCTAATAACTTACTAATTTTGTACGTTTGTGTTGATTTTTTCTACTTCTTTGCTTTATCTTACTCTTTCAGTGTTTGTAAAGGCAGAAAAGTTGAAGTTTTCCTGCGCCAGCTTAGAATATGGTGCGAGCTGGAGCAAGAAATAATGAAAAATATTTCAGATTATCTACTCTGCTTTGAACTATTTGAATTTGATCTAAAAAAATTCTGACACTGTCGAAGAAAGCAAATATATTCCTATCATAGTTTGGGATAATTTGGCATTGATTTATTGTGCTTAACGAAAAGAAAAGATTTATTGACGAATACCGCATCACACTAAAAAAAGTGTTTTTAAAATGATCTTTTGAAAAAAATTGTCAAATAGATTGACCAAAAAAAAAGTAAATTAATACTAAAAAAATGTTTAAGCAATATGCCAACGAAACACTACTGAAAAAGTAGACTGAATTTATATTGAGGTCTGCATATCTCAAAAAGTAGTGACTGCTTGTTGAGTATTTGATCACTTGATCCTCGTTTCAATGTCCGTTACGCGAAACAGGTGTCGTGGCGTGAACGCGAAGCGTCCAACCAACCATCTCCCATCTGCATAGCGACACTGTTAACGCTAAAACATGGTGACTTTTATTAATGCACACTGGGAATTACCTTTGACCTGACACAATCACCAGTTCCGAATCTGACCCGACGACCCAGTGCAGGGGAATAATAATATGTTGGTGATATTTTATCGTGTAATAGCCGGAGCCAGATCGGTGGTACTAGTAGAAAGAAATTATTAAAGCCATCAAGAGTAGCGTATCGGCGATGGGACTTGCCAGTCGACAATTTGACATCGGCATTGTAAATATCAGGCAAAAAAACTGATTAAATTTGAAAAATGGTATAACTGCGCATTACAAGAATGACGCTAAGTAGAAATGCTAACAAAATACGGCTCCTCCACTATGTTTTGTGTAAAGAAAATATATAATTTTGAGCTATACTTCGTTTAGCGAAATAAAATTATTTTACCTGTCGTTTTGGGGTGGCATGTTGGCAACTGTCACTGTTAATAACACTACTAATCATCTTCGCTGATGTCCAACATTTTATTTTTGCTCTAACCCTTTTGTCGTGCCAAAATATTTTGTTTTTGAGCTATTTTAAGAATTTTTCTACCAACTGTGACAATCCTGGAAATTCTTTCGAAGATGTAATTAGTACTTTAGAATCCCACCCCTCAAATCATAACTGAAATTTAATTCATGATTGGGAAGCCAAGCAGGAAAGCAATTCTTGGGCTGGTATCTTTTCTCAACGAGCATGCCTGTAGGTAGGTTTATTACGGCAGAATTTTGTGGGAAAAATTTCCGTGGAAGCATTCTTTCACATTGGCAACTTAAAAAATAGTTACCCGTGGTTCGCCAGTCTACACGATTAAGCACACAAGCCGGCAAGTAATTTGTAGCTAACCATGAAAACAGACATAGTGGTACTTAGGGAGCTTTAAAAAAGTACAAATTATTGTTCAGACAAATTAAATCGAAAAAGTTATCAATAAGCATTGACATTTCCAAATAATATAGAAACCCTCAAAACAGCTTTACTTTCATTTCAGTTTCTTTTTTTAGATGTAAGAAAAAATGTTCTTCGATAAGCTAAAAACCAGCTCTAGATCTGTCTTCTGAGTGGTATAAACACTCTCAAAATAATATTACCGAGTACACGTCAATATTTTTTCTTAAATTCGTTTCAGATAATACGCCAGCTCAGGCAGCAATAACATCTGCTTTCAACAACAACCACATCGACCTTAAGCTCCCACCAGCACCCCACTCACCACCCAAATGAATGAACTCATTTTACATCGGAGTATAAATATACTTTTTTTTTCTGTACAAATTGTCCCTAACGAGCTCCCCTTGTTCTTCACGTGAACTGGAATCTCTCTCTCTAATAAATCAAGACTCGTTCCGAACATGGCTGAGCCACCCCCGTTGACTTCCGTCCGGTATAAGCCATGATGATTGAATTAATTGACTTTGAGAGAGCGCGTTCAGAAATCTAGCGTCTCGCGACCTGGCAATCTAATTTAGCATGATCCCAGATTCGCGCTCGATTCAATGTGAACCTAGGCAATCAGCAGCATTGATTCAGGTGACAATGCCGCCGTTGTGTCCTCTGAGTTCTGACATACCCTCTCGACACTACCAGACTTAAACTGTACGTGTGGTACGCTTCATTTGCCTCGTTAACGTCTCCGTCAATTTGAATATACTTATTCGCCAATGAGCAGCTCAAGTCGAATAAAATATCCAGTCAAAATTTAATCAGAGCGAAGCCTGGGAAAATAATTTGTGAAGTATGTGTTTTTGGACACATAAATAATTTACGCTTAGTCATAATAAAGGTCGCGACCACTCGACGGTATTACTGTTTAAAAAAACCGTTTATTTCCTCGTATATCCTTAAACGCAATCTAATTGGCTCTGATTTATGCTGTCCGCAATTACAGTACTATTGACAAGCAGAAAGCGAAGCGAACATGATATGGCACGCTCGAAGATGATCTCATCAAGAAACCCGGTGCCGAGTATAGGGGTGCAGCATCCAATCCTGGCAGATGACACTTCAATTACCCGCGGATAGGCTCAACAGACTCCAGGACTCACGGCACCACTCCGAAAGAACCAGATGGCCCCAAGGAACGCTTTGAGACGAGCTGTGTTTTCGGAATGCAGATGAATTTCGTCAATCGCGACTTGGAAGGCATGCTCTTTCCATGTGTCAAATGGTTATTTACGTTTAATCAAACAAGTCTATTTGCGAATTCTGTTCCGAGAATGCAGAGGGCACTCAATATCTTTTAGGTACCTAGAACGAATTGATTAAAATGAAGGTCTGCGAAGGTAGGCGCCAAAACGACCATTATACTTGATAATGTCTGAGGTCCTGGCCGTATGACTCCTATGCTTCTTGTTTTCCAGGAATTCCAATTGATGTGGATTTCTCGTAGAACAACCCAATTAAACATCGACATGGAACTGGTCAAAGGCCAAATGAAAATCTACAGAAACGCAGCTCAGTGAGCAGTTGAAAATACAGTATGCTTTGATAAAGCCGGGAAATATCTAGTGATTACTTGTATTGTATTTTGATTCGCATTGCAAGTAGGTTAAGTGCCTACCTAACTGTGACCGTCGCAAAATGAGGAGCTTGCACATCCTGGTTAGTGAAAAATGAAAGCTCTCTCGTGACTGTCAAAAAATATTTTGACAGTTTTAGCGCACATGTTCAACACGATACACATCGAACAAGGGCACACAAATTGCGAGTGAACCCCTTTTTCCCACTGCAAAAATATCCATGAAATTCTAAACAGAAACTACTTGGAATCTTTTCAGCTGTCACATGCAGACGCTGTCATTCGTAACACTACAAATGTAATGTACCGTTTAAACAACGATGTGCACATTTTGCTGCGAAATGCATTTCAATAACGTTTCGCACATAAAAATGTTCGCGCCTCATGTTGGAGTGTGAAAATGTTTACCTTTAGCAATGTTGCACGTACGTGAGTCCATTGTGCAAATGTGACAATGTCGACTGACATGAGCCGAACCACACTCCCTTTGATAAACTGATGTCGGAAAATATCGGCACACGTGCAAGGGATACAGTGAAATTGCATTTATTTCAAACACGATGCAAGCATTTCTTGGATTTTTTAATATATCGTCTGCCATGAAACATGTTGTCTGAATTATTCAACGAATCAGTTTCATCGGAACTCTAGAGGTTTTTGAGATCAAAGATGACTTTTAAGTTTTCCTTCCAGCGTAAAAGTGTTCTATCGTTTGATTATTCCTGTCTCATGACTGTTAATGTGATCGTTGCGCTTGTATAAAATAAACATGGTTGCATTTTTAGATCAAACCTGACTTTTTATACTCAAAAAAGTCAAAATTATAACCAAAAATATATAAATTGTCGTCAGCACTTACATGAGGTGTCACTATCGGTGGAAGCAATCGTCACCCTAGCTCCGTTGAAACAGGTTCTTGCTCTCTTCTCCTTTGACTCAGCGCCCTGCAAGTAATTAGCAACGAATCTTTATTAAGTATCGACATAATTAGTGCGATATTTCTGCGCCACGGAGCACGCGGTGCTGAATTCAACGGCTATACCCCGACTAATTGCCTACCAATTTGTCAGCAGCAGACAAAAGAACGCCGACGCAGTCTTACTCCGGCAAATTCATTGACCAGCGACGCATACTTTCACAAGCTATTATTTTTCAATTCCATTTTTTTTTCGACCGGAATCAAACGGCTATTAAAATGTCGATTAAAATAACAATGCGTAAGCCCTTTTGTGTAATTTTGTTGGACGCAGACAGAGCGAATTGCTCAACCTTTCCAACAATAAAACTAATTTGCCAATAAAAAACATTAGCTTGAGATTCAACAATAAATGAGCAAAAATTAAATTACGGATTGGTACCCAGTTTCCAAAGTAACCACAGAATGTTTTGTTAATTCATTCGCCACCAAATTTGCAGTTTTCTCCGAGCAGTTCCGGCATTTAGCTAAAATTTCGACGAAAAACCCAAATTTGTCGTGCGTTTTTCAATCAAGGAGACAACTATCCGTCAGATACTAAAAACAATATAAGTAGCGAGCTTCCCGAGACAAAGACATGGACACCAATCCAATCACCCTGATAGTGGGCACCGGCGCTGCCGTCCTCATCGCGCGCACGTTCTACGAGAGTTTCAATACTTCACGGGGACATACCAGTGCCGTCCTCAAGAAAGATAGCAAGACCAAGAGGCCAAGTAGAAATCACTCCGCAGCATCGAGTAAGGAAAGCAACGCCCGCGAAGTAGATGGTCAGTCCGGACGATCCAAGAGGTCCTCATCAGCCAGTGTAAGCGGAAGTTATAAGGAGCTAGCCAACACACTTTCCCTGGTCGATCAAAAACTTGATGAACTCGTCAATGAAGCCAACTCAGAGATAATCGTCACCCGTGCAGCGTCACCAGCCACATCCTTAAAGCTCTCTCAAGAATTATCCAACAAACTATTAGCTGAGCGCGATCATGTAGATGAGGAGGTTTCGGGTAAAATTGAAGAGATAGGGAGCTCCAATGAGACCGCCACCGATCTTTCTTCAGACGGTTTGTCTGTTGCAAAGACTTCTGGCTCCGTCCGCGAAGGCGATGACTTCATTCAACTGCACGCTTGCTCGCACCTCCCCGAAGATTCCACCCAGAAGTCACAGAGTGGTGTGCACGTATCCGTAGACATAATTAAAAAACCAGAGAGTGCCGTCCATGTGTCAGTAGACGTCATGCAAATGGCGGAAGCTGGACGACTAGCTGATCGTATGGACCAAATATCTCAAAGTCTTACGAAACAGTTGGAAGGCAGTGCCCATCAATCTGAACGTATCGAGCAAGTTAGCGACAAGGGCGTATTACGACTTGAGAGTACCGTCTATGCCAAAGATCATGTCGAACATGTCCAAGGAAATGCGATTCAACCGCATGAAAATAGCGTACGTGAACAATCAGAGATTGCTTACGAAAATATAGGGCAACGTTCTGGAAGTGATGGGCATAGTTCTGAACGCACTCCGCTCTCTGAACATGAGAATCATAGCGCTCTGCGCCGTAGTTCCCGTAGTTCTGAACGTTCGTCACACTCTAAACATGACGATCGTATAGCTCTGCACAGTCCTGAAAGTGGCACGCATGTGTCGAAACATTCATTACGTGTCGAGAACTGCTTAGAAAACGTCATGAAGCTACCGGAGAGTGCCCCGCGTCTCTCTCAAATGTCCGCGCATTCTGCAGCGGGCTTTGACAATGTCTCCGAACATTCTGCCCATGAAAAACAGCCGGGCAGTGCACGAGTTTCTGATCATTCAGCTCATTCTGACCGTGGACAAGAAGATGCTGTTCACCAGCCAGAAATCAACGATCAAGAGGTTACCGGATACTCGGCTGCAGACAACGCGCTGTCAGAAGAAGAAAATGATTCCCACAACGATGTGAAGATAACATCGAGTGAAATCGACCAAGAAATCAGAAGATCCATCGCACTGGAAAGTCTTAAAAATACCAACGAGCAGCTTGGTATGATTGTTGATGAAATCGGAATGCGGCCAGAAACACCAGCGGGTCAATTTGACCCTGAGATCATCCGTGCAGCCGTTGAGACGTTGTGTGCCGTCTACAACGAGCAGCAAAAGTACAACAAGGAAGCAAAAAACTATCTGTTGCAAATCAGAATGGAAAAAGACTCGATGGTGGCTAATGAATGTGAGGATCCGGCGAATATGACGAGTGGCGCACCATTTCAAGAGGTGTTTTTTAATAGTTTCAGACGCGACAATCATGAAGAAGATAACACCGCTCAGATAATTGAAACGATGAATGAATACCTTGTTGGTGACGACCAGAACGACGACGTGGATAGCAATTCGGCCGAGACGGACTCAAACGCTAGCGATCGTACGGCAGAGGATGAAACTGAAGAAGCACCATTGGCAAGAGGCAATGATGTAGGCAATGTGGAAGGGGAGAGCAACACTACTACAAGTAGCCTTACCAACTCGCTCGTGATCTACGTAAAGGAACGGAACGAAAATGATGACTCAAGGACTGAAGGATTCGAAGATGAAGGATTCGATGTGGTGTCCTGTGTTCCTAACATCTTTCAAAATGTTATTGTTCGCAGGATTCTCAAAGATTAATGTAAATAATATGCGTCGTTTTGCTAAATTTATGTATTAAGGTTGCTTTTGACCAATTCAAAACTGTTTCGAATGTACAATGTTACTGCTAAAATAAAACACACTCTATTGTAATTTTTGAATGTTTTTGTTTCGTTGCATTTACAGCTGATTATTAGATCCAAATAACGTAAAAGGAAAACTGCAAAAGGAAAACTGCAAAGGGTAATAAAGGAAAGCGCGATGCAACCTGCAAGTTACAAAACTATCAACTCTGACTCAAGTTCTAAAATCTACTAAAATCTACATGTTGCAGTGATTTTTCCCCAAAAATCCTAGCTCTTGTTCTCCCCAAAAACACATTTCATACTCTTTCATTCACACGGTTTTTCCAATACAACGTTTCGAAAATATGACTCCGAATCAATGCCCGTTTACGCTTTTGCTCCCTCAAAAGGAAACACTGATGAATATTTCACACATTCTTTTGATGTCTCTGGGTCTCACACAGATCGACTATTACAGGTAAACTGCGGAATTTTTGGTGTTTCCGTGTTTCCGCATAGAAGCCAAAACCAGCAAGTGATGGAAGGGTGCAAGTGATGGCTAGGCTGGAAGAATGAGCTCCCAAAACTGGTCACAAACCCGGGACCTACCAATTGTCGCTCGGGTGCTCAACCAATTTATCCTGGCACACTGACTCCAGCTTTTCAGGGTGGGATAAGGGGTCCCCACAGGGTTGGGAGAAACATTAAGACGACTCATACATGTTTAGGTAAACATGCTTAAACATGAGCTGATTTAGTTGGACATTTCTGCAGCCATAGCATATTATCACAACTTTGAACTTTGGGATCTACAAATAACGGACTTATTTTGATGGCAAAGCGGGAATGTAGTAAAGGATTCAACGTATAGACTTTTTAGAATTAAAACAATTCAAAACCAAGAAAAACCTGTCTAATGAACCAACATAGTACTAATATTGAGAACCTTTTTAAAGAACGCTTCACACCGAATGCACGTGTAGGTATATCTAGCCAGTCTTGATCAAAATTTCGGATATTATTTCAGATTGTTCCGAGCTGATCCGAGCGAGATCTTATTCGCTTACCTGATCCTGTTCTGCAACTTGTTGCTCTTACTGGTTCGTCTACTGACCAATATATCGGCACTCATCTCTCAGCTGGAGCCGCGACAGCAGGCATTCAATAAATTATACATTAAGAGATCGCTTGGGGGCGTTAAGAAAATAAAGAAACGCGTGACTGCCAACGAAGACCCGCAAAATTCTTGGTCGAAAGTCAATTTTCCGCAACGCCCGACTTTCAAAACTAACAGTGTGCCACAAATGCAGCGCTACAAGAGAGTTAAAATTTGATCTTAGGTACTACTGTGATGTCGCCTCCTTTTTTATGGTTTTTATTTAGATTGAGTTTTGTTTTCTATGTAGATTGTGATTCTGGCTTTAGACGTGCTACATTTTGAGCACCTAGCAAGCAGTGACACAAGTGAATTTTCTTTCAGAATACCTACGAGATCATTATTGCTCTAGATATCAGTATCAAAGAAATCAACACTCAGCATCGTGAAGAGATGCAGCCTACTCTTAAACAGCATTAGAAAAATAGTAAACCGCAAAAGCACCAAATCCACTGATAGAACAAATCTACGTCAAATAGAATCCATGTCAATGAAGCAATAAAGAAAAAAAATCATAACTATTTCCTTGTGTATTTTCAGTAATTGATTCATGCCTTCATGTGTTTTCTCCAATTTCCGTAACAAATTCAAAAACTCTGAGTCACAATTAAACTTGATAAAACCAAAAATGTCTTAACTATCAACTCTGACTCATGTGAGCCTGATAAAATATGCGGTGATTTTTTTTCCCCCAAAATCTTAGCATTTGTTCTCCCCGAAAACACATTTCATAATCTTTCATTCACACAGTTTTGCCATAACGACGTTTCGAAAATATGACTCCAAATCAATGTCCGTTAAAGCTTTCGCTACCTAAAAAGGCAGCTCTACTGGATATTTCACACGTTCTTTTGATGTTTCTGGGTCTCACACTGATTCACTGGCACAGGTTAGTTGCAGGATTTTTGGTGTTTAGGTAGAAACTGATGGATGGAAGGGAGGCGAGGCTGGAAGAATGTGCTTACCAGGATACGAATACAGGACCTCGCAATTGTCAGGCCAACTGATTCATCCCAGCTTGACAGGATGGGGGACGAGTATGAGGCACAAGGATGCTAAACGTAATTCTGGGATCAGTCTGTGGATAGCTCGCCTTATCCTGTCCCACCGTGTGAGACAAAAGTCTAAGTGCCAGGATAGCCTGCAGTTGGTAGAGCACCTAACCTGCAAATGGGCAAACTTGGGTTCGTATCCGGATTCATTTGCATATTCTTGCAACCCACTTCCCCTGTCAATCACAGGTTAGCTCAACTTTAAGCTTTGGGATCTGTAAATAACCTACTTATTTTGATGATTTGATGATTATTTTGACTTATTTTGACCTCTCGATGGCAAGTCGGAGAGGTGCCACATATATCTGGGCTATCACAGATTAAACGTAGGCTTTTTAGAACTAAACCCAATCAAAACCAAGTAAACCCGTACTATGCACCAACATAGTAATACTATTGAGAACCTCTCAAAAGAACGCTTCACGCCGAATGTACATATAGGTAACTCTATCCAGTCTTGCTCATACTAATAATTGTTTGTCATTTCAGTATGTTCCGAACCGCTCCGATTGTCTTAATCCTCGCCTACCTGATCCTGTTTATGAGCTTGTTGGTCTTCCTGCTTCGTCTGCTGACTTTTAGAATTGAAACACTCAACGCTCAGCTGAAGGCTCGACGACTAGCATTAAAAAAATTCCATCGTAACAGAAAGCTTTGTGACGTTAGGAAAAGGAAGAAAGTCGTGGCTGCCAGCGAAGACCCGCAAAATTCTTGGTGCAGAGTCAGTTTTCCGCCACGGCCGACTTTCAAAATTAACTGTGTGCCACAATTGAAGCGCTACAGGAAGATGCAATTTGGAGGTTAGGTTCTGTAATGTCATTTCTACTAAGTAATGTTTTTTATTTAGATTCAGCTGAGTTTTGTTTAAACACATGCATGATTGTGATTCTGGTTTTAGACGTGTTACTTTTTTTAAGCACATAACCTAATCTAACATTTAATTGGCAAGCAGTGTCGACACCTTATAAATTGATTTCGATAAGTAAACACTGTTTGATCGACAGGTCTTGACATTCGCAAATTAGTTGTGTTTAACAGTGAAAATGGTTTGTTGTCTTACAGAATACGAGATAATTGTTGCATCGGATACCAGAGTCTGAGTAATCAACAATTACCATCGTGAAGAGATGCAGCGCTACTCTTAAATAGCATTACAAAAATAGTAAACCGCAAAAGCACCAAATCCACTAAGAGAACAAATCTTCGTTAAAGAATTCATGTGAGCGTCACAATAAAGAAAAAAAAAACTGGCAAAACTATTTCTTTGTGCTTTTTCAGTAGTTGATTTATGGCCTTATGTATTTCCTCAAACTTCCGTTTCAAATTCACATTATATTGATTGATGAAACCAAAACTGATGCCGGCCGTGGTCTTCGTCATCAGGAAAAAGCTACAATTAACTTAGGTAAGTAATTTAGAAGGGGATTTACGAGGCTTTATTTCGTATACGCGCAACATTACAAAATAGCACATATATGTGACCACTACACAAGCCAATATTACCAATCAAACCTACCAATATAAAAAAACTACCTGACGTGGCATTAACCCTGAACACGAAAGGTATAAACCGTAACTATTTTGCAGATTGTTTGAAAGTTTCTGAAAATTACATTCTTCTAGAGTTCCGTGATTGGCTACAGAGTATGTATACTGAGTTGCATTGGCTGTAAAGTCACGGTCATGGTGTCCTCGGGTAAAATCAAACCAAAACCATGCACTCCATAGCAAAGGATCTTCTGTAAAAAATCATGCGCCCAGAGAAAAATCTCACTGCAAACCTTCTACAGGCCATCTACCCAATCTAACCCTTGCTTGAAAAACAAAGAAAAATCGAAACCAAAGAAAAATAAACAATGTGAATGTCCACAAATGAAATAACTGTGGAAACCAAAACATTGATAACCAAAAAAAGGTTTTGTAGAACAAGTCAAAATTTACCAAAAAAAAGAAAGAAAAAAAAAAGAAAAAGTATAACAAAAATCACACAATTAATCTGGAATTAAAATCAGTCGAACTTATTAATCAGTTGTATTAAGTCGAGAAACCTGGGCCGCACCTAAGAAATTGCAGAAAACAGTCTTCAATCGAGTGAGTAGTTAAATTTCATACGAGAAAACAAATTACCAATTATAAACAGAATTCACTTTCAGGTACCATGGTCAAAAGGGTCAGGATTATTTGCACAGAAGAGTATGATCCCTTCCAAACAAGTCGAGTGATGAGCACTAGATCTTGAATCCATGCTGAACGGTTAGATTTCTCAAAATCGTCCAGAAGGACCTGTCCATAAGCCCAGCACTCCACAGTGTCTCGATTGCATATGATAACGCAGCAAAGTGCGGAGAATAATAATTTTGTCATAGGTAACTACCACGCACAATGACGTTCATCAGCGAAAATACCTGGGGCCGCGAATCCACAAAGCAGAGTTCACGTTTATCATATGGTATTTCCAGATTTTCAAGATTTGTTACCATGATGATATCAACTTTACATCAAAATTGGGGGGTAGGGTAAGCTTAAACTCTTCCCGGATCCGGCCCCAGATTATTTTCAATCCCATAACTCGTTACAAATTTCCCTTTCTCTAGATTGTGAAAAGAAATGTGGGCGATCTTATTCATTGTGGGCACTGTGGCCGTGGTAACTCTCTGCTATATGTACTATGTCGATGAACAGGCAACACCAAGCAAATGTCCGAAACGAAGTCGGAGCCGAAGCCGAAGCCGCAGCAAGAGACGACGTAATAATGCTGAGATTTCAAGAGTAATCAAAATTCAACGATGCACGTGTAGTAAGTGCAAAATAAATTTCTGTGGAGTACCGTCTACGACAGTTTTTATAAAAGTCAAAATTTAGGACATTTTTAACCAATCACTCAATGCTGACCAATGCGTTTTAATTGCTCGAATATCGCAAAGTTGTCCATTTCTGTCGAATACTGTCAATGCTCAATTTTATTAAAACAGCCTAATCAGCCAATGAGTTTTCATGTCTCTATTTCAATTATTGGTGAATGGATTTATTGTCCATGCATTTCCATGTAAAATACTGTCAACAAAAAATATCCCCTTCCAATTGGCGTTCGAAGCGTTCAGCAAAGGCCTAACTTGAGCCTGCAAATGGCATCAAAATTCAAGTAGTCGTTAGGGAAAAAACTTTTTTTTTTGTCGGGGAGCTAGTGAAATCCAAGCTTTTCTTCACTCGTCAATTCCAAACTAACGGGTATTCAAGTTTTTAACAAACTGAAATCGAAATATTCTAGATTCGATCACGTAACGTAACGAACTATTCCCATATAAAAGTCGTATTCATCAACAAGAACACTTAATTCACAACCTAAACCATTAAAATTCAATCAAGATAAAGAGCAAACAAAGAGAACGTTTTCAAACTTCCGAGTCACATTCGGAACGATTGAAGGAAAAACAGTCTTCACGGGACGTGAAAATCTTCTGCCGTTTAAATACAATCTATTGTAAGAAACCCTTGCACCATGCAGTTCCTCATTATAACTATTAATGTTTCATCAACGAATCACAAAATGTCACTACGATTACTTCAACGCTTTACCTTCTGTTATAACTTTAATAGCAGCTCAAGGCATCAAATTTACTGGCTAAATCCGTAATAATTCCATACATAAGTATGGCTTCAGATAATATACCTTCTCACATGCTTAGATATGTCACACTTGATTAACTAAGGAGTAGAAGCCATTTCACAATACATTCTATCCTCAAGTAAATCTTATCAAAAGTGACTTTAAAACTTCAGCGATCTGACAGGTAACCTTTCACAAATGTTTATAAATAACCTGGTAGGAAACCTGTCTAATTTTCATCGAAATTATTTGAAAAGTGCATGCATATCAGTACCGAATCCACGATCAAAATGACAGAAATGTCAATTGTGATCGACATGCGCATGTCGAACATCAACAGCGAACGCTGTTTGAGTCGTCTTCCACGCCATTTGCTATAATTATTGGTAATGCTTCTAGTACACCACTAATTCGAGGCCTTTCCAACTAATTGCGATCCAAAGCTAGTGTAGATGTGATGCATGTAGTGTCGATAGGTTTGTTGCATCGTGAATAAGCCAATTAAAACCACTTTAAGCTAAAACTGAACATTAAATTCAATAATTGAAGTGTCGATTTTCCCACGAATTGCAACACGTTGTCTATTAGCCAATTACCACGCCGGCCATCGTCGTAAATTATTATACTAATTTTAATGGCCAATGAAAACGCAGACACGTAGTTGTCAATTAATTACTATGCATTTTGACTCTATTAAATTAGTTGCCAACGCGTTATGCCGTGGAGGTGCCGAGTTCTAACCCATTCCCGTGACAAATAGAATAATACCCGTTTTATGATTTGTGGTGTTTAACGGCGCAATTTTTTAACAACGGACCCTCTGGCACTCATATCATAGCGTCGGCGGATGAGTGGGCGATGATGAACCTAACCTAGCCTAGAAAGAGAAGGGTGGACCGAACGGTTTGGCGTGTTGGAAACACCGGTTCTCGTTAGATCACCGAAGTTAAGCAACACTGCGCTGAGTCAGGTATTGAATGGGTGATCATTATACACATGACCAGTTCCGTTCGGGAGAGAGGTTGGAGGGATGAAAGTTAGTACAGCAACTTCATTCGCCTTGCTTATCAACCTCTCGACAGCATGGATTTGTGGAGGAATCCTGCTGTTCGCGTTGTACCGTCCTTCGGAAGGGACGTGAAGCCGGTGGTCCCCTTGGTGCTCTTCGACAGGAGTAGGCTACGTGCCGGCACCGGGTTTCCCCTCCTCCCTTCTAGGCTAGGTTAGGTTCATCATCATCCTCATCATCATCCACTCATTCACCGACGCCATTAGACCAGTGCCGCAGGGCCAGTTGTCAAAACAGTGCGTCGTTAAACACCACAAATAATAATAGAGAAGGGTGGATTTGGAAAGCCGGTGGCGCTAGGTGACCTAATCTTGCCGATGAGTACCAAACCCCGGCACAATATCCCTTGCGAAGGAGAGTAACACGATTCCTTCAAAAGTCCACTTTGTTGAGAGGTAATAAGCAAGGCGAATGCAGTTTCTGTACTAATTTCTATACCTGCAGGTATGGACATGTGTATGGCCACTCATCCAATTCATGACTCAGCAAAATGTTGCTTAACTTCAGTGATCCACGAGCACCGGGATTTCCACGATGCAAAACTGTTCGGTAATCCAGTATAACCATCAATAACTTTTGTATATAACCAAGTATAAACTTTTTCGATTAATGCTGTTAATCGTTTCTTAACCCATTTCATTTTAAAATTATTATGAGAAAGCAGTGGCTATCAACTCTGCTAAACTTGTTCGGAGGGAGACTGCTTTGCATTGATATGGAAGTGTGGCATAAAAAAGTGTATGGCGGTACGGTATCAAGCAGGGCAATCGTGCCATTAAAAGTCGCCTTCCTAAGTTCCTGCACGGGATTAAAACCACCAGACGACAAAGTCGAGGACACAGGCGACAGCGACGCGAGAACGAAGAGGGAAAGAATATAAATACGGAATAGTTTGCAAAGTTTTAATTACGCTCGACAGTCCACGCTCGAGTTGGCTATCTCTTTGGTTGCTTTGCTCGATCGCGAGATAACCTCTCCTAGAGTTTCACAGTAATTGTTTTGTCGATTAAAACAATTAGTCTATTGGTATGGTCGGCGCTCTTGCTGACGCAATTCTGTGGAGTTGTTTTATAGTTGCGGATTATGAAAGTACTGTTAATGTGTGTGAGGGACTTGAGTAAATTCACTATCCATAATGCTACGGTGAGTGAGGTCCTTGATCCCTGATTGGTAATCAATATAAATGAAGAGCTTCACTAAAGTCAATTAAATAAATATTTCAATAAATCATTTTTAAGATTTCTGTATAAAAAAGATTTGGGTGAAGACTGCGTAGGATCGACGACAAACGCACTCAACTTGTTTAGAAGGCTGAAAGAGAAAAAGTTTCAGCCCTGCTGAAGAAACCAATTGGAATTGAGACCCAGCTTTTGAAAGTCAATTAATCATTGATATACATACAAACAACAAACTTTAGAAAGTAAGAGGGATAGAAATCACTGCTGCTGTGAATCACTCGTGTCCTAAACTTAGGAATTCTAAGTGGAATTAGTTGGTGTGGAATGCATTTTGTGGAGCATTGGGAAGTGAAGACATGTGAAACAGGTGTCAAGCAATAAGTCGGTTGATTGAAATTTAGTAAAAGCCTCGATTATAATGAAAGCTTTTTCGATAATGTAACTCAGTACAAATTGAGTGACAGCACAGTAATTTACAATTAAATTAAAAAACAATGAAAATGCATTGAAATGTTTGAAAAATAAATAAAATGTAAGGTATTGCCATTTTCCACATGTCTTTGCTTTATTCCTTTCTTCGAATCTCAAAACTATAAATAAACAAAAAAAAGTGCAAAATCTATCCTGCAACGTTAACCTACATCAAATCGGGACGCCCACCAACATATTATTCTTGGGCGTGCACGTCGACGGCTCCAGCTTGTTCATATTGACGCGGTATCCCCTCTCGGAGGCGGACAGACACCTATCCGCGTCGATAAATGCCATGCACGCGTTTCCCTGATCCGTCTTCGCGTGCCCTTCCCCATGTGTCTGGTCTGCCGCATGGCCTAACACAAGATACTCTCGCAAACTAATCGTGGATCCACACAGCAAGGAGCTGCGCGGATATCCAACGACGTGCGTCGGCTGCACTCCTCCGTAACAACAAGGACAGATCACGAATGTAGCTCGACGTGCAACACACTGCTCCATCACCAGGTCTGTGGCCACGCCGCAAGCGTGCAAAGCGACGCCCACGTCGAACGGGCCCGTCAGGTAGTCTAGATTACTCTGCATGTACGTGACGTTGGTGAGGCCAAGTTTCTCGCCGCGCTTTCGTGCCCTGTCCAACGACTCGAATTTGTTCTCGAGCAGGACGACTTGGCATCGGGGCAAGACGACTGCGAGGATTAGGCCGAGGTGACCGGAGCCAGAACAGAAGTCGACGATCGTGTCGCCAGGTTTGGAGACGGCCACGACGGCTTTTGTTAGGTTCTCGAGTTGTTGGCGCTTACGGTCGGTTCGGGATGGAGGCAGGTTGCCACCCTCCGGATGGCAGATAAGTGGGATCAGGTTCCAATCGAGAGGAACGTCCCAGCCGAAAGGTTTATCCAGCCAAGGTGCCGACAGGCCGATCTCAGCAACTAGCTTCAAAGATGTCTCGATGTCTTCCTGCCTTGTGAAAATTCTGCTCGCCGGTTTGTAACGCTTGGGATCGCTTTTGTACAGACTCTGCTGTAGTACAGGAGGTAGTTCATATTCAGCTTCAACTAGCGTAACTCTTTTGATACACCGATCAAAAGGCAATGCACACTTTACACCTCTCTGAGCCTCCATATTAAAAAACCACGCTGCAGTTAGTGGAATCTTAACATTCATTGAATCACTTCCAATGGCTTTTAATAAAATATGGAAGCACGGATATAAAATTAAATCGGACAAAGTCATTGAAGGACCTTCTGAAAAAGCATGCTCCAAGATTTCTTCACCATTTTTAGAAGCCCTTGCTAGCTCCTGTCGTTTCTTTTGGATGTTGTGAATCCGTAACGGTTGACCCATGTGAGCCTCAAACCTGGCAATGTCGCTAGGTATCACAACAAGGTTCTCCGCTATGTCTCTTTGGATAACATCGGTTACCGTTTGTATGATGTCTATTTCACAGAATCGAGTCCAGAGAGAGACCTCAGCGCACGCCATAAGGCAACCTTCTCGGAAGCCAAGAAGACACCGATATTTTGCGTCAGCCAGTTTTACCACTTGCCGTAACACAGCGCATAGTCCAGCAATACAGGTCGATCCGTTTGCCGATAGCACGGCGGGCAAACGACAGGCCTTCGCCATCGAATGCATCTCTCCAGCCTCTCTGATTTCATAGCTAAGGCCTGTCATATCAATCTCAAATGATGGCTCTTTCTCAGGCCTGCACACAAGAAACAGGTGGATGTTGGATCCACCGCAATACTTTAGCGTGAATATTGTGATGAGAGAGTCGAGTGGAACCAAGAAACAGTTGTTTGTTGGTGTTGAAGAAACCTCAACGTACAGCTCGTCCATGGTGAAGTTGGTACTAAAAATACAGTCACCGGTTAATTTACAATTGTTGAAAAGAAACTTGGGAGGAGATCTCAGTACATTTTAACAATTTTAAATAATGGTGACGTTTGTTTTCCTACTCATGATCGAGTTAGTACCTATTTTGAATGTTTAAGAATTAAGTGATACCACGTTATCAAATATTGCGCCTTCTTAAATAATATCCCTTCTGACCAATAACGTTGAATTCAAGTTGATGTCACGTATCAACCAAGAGACTTCTTAAAACTTGTTTAGAGTACCAGCAGATTCTTTCTCCAAATTTTCACTATCAAATAATCGACCCCATAACTTAAAAAACATCTGAACTGTGAACACCTGAACTGTGACCACCTAATAAACCATCTTCCAACCCACAATCCTTGTCTCAAAAACTGAGTACTTATCATGAAAAGAGCAGATCTCTTAGCATAAAAAAATGCCTTTCCCATTTTTAAACAAAATACCAACTATGAAATACTATCGCAATTTAGTCAACGACACCATCAAATCCACCAACAAGCATCAGTCGACAACAAAGTGACGACAAGATAAACAAGGAACGTAATATTTTGAAACAACGCAATAAAGAAACCCCACACGTCTTTCTTTGAACCCCCTCAATGGAAGACTCTCGGAGGGTATAAAGAAGGTGTTTGCAAAAGTCAGTCATAAGTACCTCAAACTCCGCTAGCCAGTTGCCTCTGCACACGTTTCAGCATCCGATGGTCAAGAACTTTTTGCCGCAGAACGACAGCGGTGGTCGAAACCAGACCGACAAAGAACATGAGCCCCTCGAAGATCCAGAAGTGTCGTTCTTCCAGCCACTTCACTTTGTCACAGCTGAAATAATTAAAAATCACCCGTCAATGTTTGTAATATTGACGTGTTGTGTGTGAATAGAGCCTGATTTACTGGGAGTTTAGAGAATACAGAAAATACACAAAGAGCAATGAGAAAAAAAACAGCACGAGATGCTTGCAAGCTCAGCTTCAAAACTTTCAGCAAGTTTCTTCTCCTTCGCAAATTCCCGTATCTAGCACGTTTCAAGTTAACCCTCGTACTTCCACAACGCTAACGTTAAGCAGTCTTCAAATAACATGGGCGCTGGATGACTACTTTACTGACAAAAATGGATGATACTGCTGGAAGTAGTGACCAACATTTTAAGCGTCAAGAAACTTTATTTTGCCTATTTCATTTGTTTTTCTACCTAGAGATCAAGCAAGATAAATACTAACCTTAAGTGTTTCTCTGTTTTAACTATTGTATTTAACTATTTTGATATGAGGGCCGTTTATCCAAAGTCAATTCTTCTACCTAACTCACATTTATTTCCAGACACCAGGGCCAGGATAGGAAGCTAGAATAGTTAGAACTATGTATGCTTGTGTAAAGAGCTCACTGCATGCAGGAGACAGTCAAGGAGCCCAAACAAAACTTTCAAAAATAATCATTGATTGAAAAAGTGAAAACCAGTTCTACTTCTAAAATTAAAAACCATGCACTGCGTAATCAACCAATACCTTCTAGCAATTTTTCCAGACGTCTGACACAGCACTGTCTCCTTGAACCGGGTCAATTGGCAGACAGCAACACTTTCGCTTGCAATTTCAAATGCTGAAACAAAACAATCCCAATGGAAGACAGGTCAGATAAACCATCCTGAATTATGATTAATTATTGGATCATTACTGGAAGCATCAACAACTATTTCTTTGTAAATAAGCTAAAATCAAATGATGATAAGGACCAAATAATGATATTCCACAACAAAGCTTCAGACACAAAGCTTGGAAATAACTTGAGTGCCAAGAAATGGAAATATTAGAGAATGGTACATTTCTGGAATTCAGATTAGACTTTAAACTGAAGAGTAAACCACATCTGATAGAATTAGAAAAAAGATTCAGTTCGGCTTGCTATGCACTCAGGACAATATCCGAATCTAGCAATGAAACTAAACGAACAATCACGTTCTTTGCTAACATCCAATCCATAATTACATATATGGCATTTTTCTGTGGGGAGGGTCAACATTTGCAGAACGAATCTTTATCAACGCATTCTACGCATTCTATAGCATCAAAGAATATCTAGAGAAAATAAACTGTACATGTAATGAAGGCCAGAGTTGTATATTGTGATTTGTATTTTATAAACCTGACAATTTCCAAAACTCTGGTTTTATTCTTACGACCATGATGGAGTGTGCTTTCACCGTGTAAATTATATTATCATGTATGTGCAATGGAAAATAACCATTAATAAAAAATAAATAAGAATTTACAATAGACAATGTTTATATTACCAGTACAAGGATGGCATTCCTCGACAATACTGAAGTCCTCGTGTAACCAGCAGTTGCTAGGATCTTTGGTTCCGTTTTTACCAAAGCTGCTGTTGGAGTGGTGACTTGCCCAATTGCTCTCCACGATAAGTACTAGAATCGTGAGGCTAAAAGAAAACGCAATACATTAGAAGGCTCCGAAACTTTACCATGCATACGCAAGGATCTCATACTTGCAACACAAGGTGCCAAGCGTTTCGATAATCCACTCGTGCTTATCAGGGAATGACAAAGCAAAGGATAGGTTCGCAACTTATCGTAAAGCATTATCATGGAATTTGTTTAGACAGAAACTAACAAGTGGGATTATTATTAAATACAGGTTCGTGCCTCAAAAAGAATTTAAAGCTGCATAAAATGAGCAAATTAAGAAAGAAGATGATAGAACAACCCAGACTACTCCAATTTCAATTGTAGAATTGGAAGGTAACCTACTTACTCCAAATTTCGTGGTTCATAACTAACCTAAAATACAAAGGATGAAATTAAGTTAACATCCATAATAAAATAATTACAACTCACCCACCAAGGAACGACAACCCTAATATCATTCGTTTCCTTGAACAAGACTCAATCATTTTTGTTCGCCTGATGGAGAGGTTAAATTTATTGTCATAAACTCTGCGAACACGTCAGTCCGTGGTTCTGGTCGGCCATTGATGTACCAACCGGTTGCAACCGACAAACCAGCGACAAACCTCGTGTGGAGCCGAGCGGCGTTACCTAGCGGATCTTGCTGAAAACCGTTTGAAATTGTACGGGAAAATTGCTTTCTCACAAAATGTTGACAATTTGTTGCGTTTCCCCCCGACCCCAAAATGTCTAGTAATACGCCTACTAGTATGATCGGTTGCAGTTGATACTCAATAATTTTAATAAAATACGAATTTAGTAGTATCAATCAGTCGGGTGGGCTACTTACTAGTAATAAAATATATTAGGGTATTTCCCTATTTGACAATTCGAAATCCTTCGATTTGACTCACTTGTAGAAACTGCTAGAGAAAACCCATTGGGCTTAAAAATAAATTGGAACATGCAATATTTGGTAAATTTCCGATTAATCTCTAATTTAATATATTTAATCTACAAACATAACACACTTTCAATCACATTAGATGACTATTCTGCATCCAACTGAACGACAGCAATAATATAATATTAACACGATATAAGCATAATAGAATGCACGAGAAACAACAAGTATAGACAAATTATAAATATACTTTTGGAAGAAACTATGAAGATATTATATTCAGTCGAGTATAATATCACTGTTTTCTAAAAACAGGTTTAGCTCGACGTTTACTGGGACTGTCTTCAGGAGAAGGTGCCAGGGGGTAGTTCTGTCTCAACTTTTCTTCCGTCCCGTTCAGAACGCCCTTTCTTTTTCTGAGCGATTCTGTGGGAAGATGGTCGGTGGGTCGCAGCAGAAGTCTGAAGTTGTATGGCCCTGCGTCCGTGTCACTGCCTTGCTCTGGGGTCACGGTAGGTCGTAACAAGAGGCGGAAGTCTGTAGTTAGAGGGTAACCTCCGGTGCTACTGTTCAATCGGTTGTTGCGAGGGTCAATCTTGCCGCCACTGAAGAACAAAACGCAACATTTTACTACTGTGTTAAAAAAAAAAGTACAACGAAATGTTGCGAAAAAATTGTAATTCAACCTTTCGAAGGGCATCAAGCCCGAGAAGTCTAGTAATGAAAAATGTAATGAAAAATTTTAAAAACTTATCATCGTCGGCCACAGCAGCGTTAATAAAATTATTCGCATGTTATTTGCAATTATCGCACTCAATCTATGCAAGAACTGATTTGTGTTAAATGGAAATTGTTACCCTTTTCTCTGGGCTTGCTGCTCCCTGCCCGGCTTAGGTGGCTCGATGACGTGATGCCATGCGCTAAGTAGTTGTCGTTCGCGCAAGATATTGTCGTGCGCTTGAGACGCCAAAAGCTGTCTCCTCTGCACATCCATATCCAAAGTCTCCATCCGTGTCCTAAAAGAGGTTGTGAATTGTGGTTTACACGCATTTGTTCAAGAAGGGATGTAAAGATACTTCATGAGCAGGTCATAACAGTGCAAAAAAAAATGTAAGCAAGACTACAAGGCAAGTATTCTGTAATTAAGCTCTAGTCACCAAAAAATATGCTGAATTTTAGCATGGCTGTGAAAGCTTCAGGGACAATCCTTCTCTCAAGAAAGTGCATTCCTACAATAGCATACCAATTTTCAATTTGTGTACATCTACGTATAAGTATCCCACGATTGGATAGGTCCAATTAACCTCAAACCAATGAATGGCGTAGAAAAATACATCTAGGAAAAAACATCATGCAATGCAGTTTTGTTCGGGCGTATTACCCACCAAAGTGGTTGCATCTTTGATTCCAGTTGAGAAATTGGCAAATCCCAAGAGACATTATCGTCGTCCCCAAACTCCGGGGAAGGACTTCGATGGTTTAAGTGCAAATAGAGGGCGTGAGAAGCCGCGCAAGAAAGAAACACAGAAAGTAAGAATATTTGACAGAACAACGACACAGACAGAAATGAACACAGTGATAGGAACAGAAAAGACAGTTATGCTGGCTATTGAACTATGTAATATAGCTGCAGCGTTATCGGTTATGGTGCTGTTATCTTAGGTTACCTGCTCATTTCCTCTTGAAGTGCTTCGTAGTAAGACGTTGATTCGTTTGATGACGCTCTCTTACCGTCAGACCGTTGCTAGAAACACGATAAAACAATAGTAAGAATTTCTGACACATCTTTTCAAATACAACTATGGAATAAGCCATTTCAATAAGTTGCGATTGACAATCGATTTCTTACCTGACTCTCATTTGATCTGTTCATGAATGACGGTAGCAACTGGAAACCCCGGGGTCTCGCGTAGTCTTTCGGAGGGGGAGTAATTTCTGACGTATGAATTCCAGGCTTGTTACGTCGCAAGTATTTGTGAGCTTCTTGATTTACCATATGCACCTGAAACAAATCGAATTAAAGACGCATTGCATAAATAAACAAGCGTACCACCATCGTAACAACGTGCACTTACATTGTGGGAGAACGCAATGAGTTCGGCTTGTCTCTCTGCAGCAGTCACCTTTTTCTGTGGTACTTGTTCTTTGGTCTGCTTTCGCCGTCTTTGCTTGGGAGAAGGAGGATCCTGTCCGCTCCTCCAGCTTCGGTAATATCTCTGAATGACTACGACGGCGTCTTCTGCAGTCAAGCCCTCGTCTTGCAATGCTTGCTTTGCGGACACTGGGGAGTAATGGGTCTCCAAGACTCTGTTGACGCGTGCCTCGAGCTCGGCGCCCCAGCGTCGACGCACAGTGTAGCCACGGAAATCTAGGTAAACAAATTGTGAACAAACATTCATGGAGATGCAATAAAAACAATTAGGCTGACTTTGGCCAGTGAATACAATGAAATGTGAGAATTTTCTTCGAGGTGAGGAAGGTACGATCCGTGCATTTAGCTGTGATTGTGTATCTCTACAGGTAAATTACATTACAAAACCATGTGGTTGTTCCTGTGTGATTCTCGATCCCTCCAGAATGGCATGCCGACTTATCTACTTTTCCAAGGTCATCAAAAAATGAAATAAGAGGATAAAAATGTCCTTAAACGGTAACAAAGTAGCTTACGACTTTGTATAACAACAGCTGCCGACTCCTGATCGAGATCCTTCTTCGGTTCTTTGTTTTCCTTTTCTTCCCCGAGGTCTTGTGAAGACATTTTCCTAAGCAGCTTGGCCTTGAACCAGGCGCCTGCTTTGCTCCCCGCCTTCTTCTTGGCGGCCACAGCAGCGGCGGCGGTCGCGACTGCAACTTCCTGCTCTCTGCGCAGCCGCTCTTGCTCGTGGAGACGTTTCCTCGTGAGCCAGCCACGCACGTGTCGTTGTAACGTCACGATGCTCACCGCAACCTAAACGGACAAGTCGTTTTATATCTCTTATTATCTTGGCATCAAATCTCTGCTCTTTGAGTTCTGACCAAGGTTTGAGAGTATGCTGTCCAGGGGAGAGTGTGGCTACTATAGGCTAGAAATAACCCAAGCTAGACTCGAGATGTAGCGTCCTGGCTGTGGTTTTCCATATGAATCATATAATTTCAGAAAAACTCCAAAGGTGTTTAAAGGCTCTTGGGGGATCTTTAAAATTATATTGCTCTCTTAAATATCCACCCTTAAAACAGCTTTAAGAAACCTATCGGTAACCTATTAGTTAGTAACTTATTAGGAACCTTGCAAAGCTTTCACCATGAAAAACAAATCCACCATTCTGACTTTGTCATCAGTAAATTCTCGCGCGAACATAGTTTACGTACCTGCCACTTGGCGCGCTGGTATCTCACTCGAGCCAGCCATCGACGGACGCACGCCTGGACGCGTATGATCTTGCGCACTTGATCTTCGTACATTTTAGACAGGTACTCGACGTGATAGTACTTAAGGAACACCTTGGTCTTGCCCAGCGCCCATCCATCCATCTTGAGCCTGATCAGCAACAGGCGGCATGTGTCACGCGATGCTACCACCCGCTCGTCAAAGGCAAACCCGAGGAAGCAGTATCTGCAAGATGAGATCGACGCAAATTTCTTAGATTAAGCATAATGGCTCCTCTACGTTGTAGTTTTCTGTGAGTTTTATGCGACAGAGCATTGGTGCAGAAAACACCGTGAGGTTTTCTTTCACTCCATATTTATTTTTTTTAATGTTGCTCATCTATAGGAAATGTACAGAAAGCTAGCAAAATGCAAGGTTTTTGCTTGAAACTTTAAGTGGAAATACAAGTAAATTCCACCTCTTGTTTAGTTTCTAGCAACTGGGAACTACAAAAATATACCAGGTAACTTGATTTCACTAGCTCTATGAAAACTGTCATTTCGTACCTCTTAAGGAAATCAGAAAACAGCAGTCGATGTGAAAACCCGTGCTGTCGAATTCGTATCGTCTCGAGCACGCCCGTGTAACGCAACTGCTTGACAACTTTGCTCGAGTCGAATAGCTGCGCCGCTCGGCAGTCGTTCGGCTTGAGACAGCGCACAAACTGCGGCGACCCGCTCACCATCTTCTGCAGCAAGTCCATCAGCGAGTACCGGAAGTAGGTGGCCACTGTTTGCTGGGCGCGTGACTGCGATGCGAGACCGCGGCTGCAGTAGCGTTCCTGTTCAACATGCAACGGTCAACGTGGAAACAATTAATCAGCAATGAAACACGCAAAGACGAAAGGCCGAACGACGAAGAGAACCTCAGTTAGAAGTCGAAAAATGACTGAGCAAAGTGAAATGTGGACTAGCTAAAATTAAACTTGTTCAGATTTTGTCTACCGTCATTCGTATAGCACCTTTCTATTGTGTTTAAGCTACATTAAAGGATGTTACTCTGATATTGTAATAGTGTTGACCAAGAAAAAACCGTAGTAAACACCATCGCCTATTGCATGCCATTTTATTCATTCTTAGGAGCAATGAACACAAATCTAATTTTTAAATTTTTTCAGCCTCTGAAACTCACGTGGAGTTGGAACCGGAAGAAAACGGTTTAACATTTTTGTGCTAGTAACTGAAAAGCCGAGCGTCTCCACTCTCCAACCAACTTTATAAGGATTTTTTCAAAAAATAATTACACATACCTTGGAGCAGGTCGGCGTGCTCCTAGGCGAGTCCTGGTTCGACGAGTAGAGGTTGCCGGTCTTGGTGATGGGACACTGGAAGAGGAAGCGCACCATGTCCCTGTGGGAAGCGCGCAGCAGCTGTATCACTTCGGGTGGCAGGAAGTTTCTGTTCTTGTCGAGGAACCCCTCGGCTTGGTACACAACCCGACCCGCGTAGTGATGCACGGCGAAACAGAGAGCGTCAGACTTGGGCCGGATGTAGAACTTGCTCTTCACGTTGTTGTGGAACTTGTCTGGAAAAGTGAAAAGCATTAGTCAGTTTTTTGTCACACTAAAATTGGACAAATCTGAAATAGGATTGCATTGGAGTGGCTCTTAGAGCAAAGAATGTAATTTGACTGCGTCATCGTTCTCAGACTAAGGCAAATGTGATATGAGTGGAATGATAATGAAATGGAATGAAATGAACTCGTACTATTCAGTACTATGCAGTTCAAAGATCGTTTGCATAGCACATTTTGTGACCGATGGCCATCCATATTGTATAACTCAGCTTCTGCTAAAGTTTAAAATCGCAATAGACTGCATTTACTGATAAAATACCAATCTGTGTCTGTTCCTTTACGCCTTAATGCAATAATAATAAGTGTACCTATTAGCGAGCGATCCCTCGAGCGTGGAAATCGCGACTCCTCGTCTAGAAGCGCCAGTAAGCCCATCGGCCGGGACAACAGCATGTCAAGTACAGGCCTGTTGTCGGAGAACTCGACCAGGTCAACAGGAATGCCTTCAGCCATGTACTCCTGTTGTTCCCACGTGAATATGTGTTGATTGAAGTAGTATTGGATCTGTTCGTTGGCTATGTTGATGCACAACTGTTCGAATGAGTTGTGAGGGAAGTTCTCGAAGCCGAAGATGTCAAGAAGGCCAATGGCTAAAGGTTCTCCACTAAAAAAAATATAACAAGGAACATCTTTAACAGACACATACTCAATAACCATTTTAATATGTAAGACAACAATGAAATGTTAACATACCAGGTGGCTCTGTTAAACATGAGTAAGACATTGATTTGGTTGACCATCCAGTCGAAGAGTCTTCCATAGAGTCCCTTTGCCATGGCGTCTCTGGCCGCCACGGCTTCAACCACAGTGTTGTTGCGGGTAATTGTCTCTCCTCTGGTCACGACGCTGTTGGACGTCAGTGACTCCAGCAAGTCACTCGCTTCCACCCCTAGCAGTTTCGCGACTGCAAAGAGATGTTACATTTGAGACAAGATGAACTACCAATATTTCTACAAATTCTCACAAATATTAAAAAATAAATAAACTCTTCAGACAAGACTTTCCAAATTTGGAACGGTTGTGAATCTCTTAAAAAAATATTCGTCGATATACACCCAATTTCGACAATATTACAGTTTCCTCACCTCGATGTAGAGGAGCTAGGTCCACCATCCTGCTCTTGTTGTCTGTGTTGTCCTCGCTGACCACCTCACCGAACTCGATGTCCCCGAGGTGCAGGATGGCGGCTAGGATCCTGTAGACGGTGTCTACCTCGTCGTCCTGGAATCCCAGCATCCGGAACCCTGTCTGCAGCTGCTGGAACTTGCTCACGTTGCCCTGGAAAGATTCCGGGAATTTAAAATGTTTATCAAATTACTCATTCGCTTCCCAAAGCGAATCAAACATGACACTCAAAAGTGCTGTTTAGTTATCTAGTAGTCACCCATTTGGGTGAATTACTGATCTCAAAGTCATTGTGTTGCTTCACTTTTATTCGGTAAGGCAATAAGACACAGACAAACAACTATATTCATGTAATCATACCCTTTTTGTTTCATAGTCGTGAATATCCTGCCCTAAAAAGTGGTGGTGGAGTCTCAAAACGGGGTCCAGATGGAATTCAGATAAACGACCCGCAGCTTCCAGACCGTCGTACATGTAGTAGAAGACGTGGAAATTGCGTTCGCCCCTATTCGGTGAAAATCAGGAAACCAAATTAGTTAAACACATACAACAGTAATGCAAAGTAAGAAAAAATGATAAAATGCCACATTTCAGATCTTATTTCACAAAAAAAAAACAGTGATTGACAATGACTCACTCAGCTTGCTGCGAAACTCTGGACTGCTCGAGCAGATAGACGGCAACCCGAGCGCCAGTAACTTTGCCGGCCTTGGTCATCGTTAGGTCTAGGAACTTCCCGAATCGCGACGAGTTTGCGTTGATTCCAGTTCGAGCGTTGCCAAACGCCTCCATGATAGGATTCACTTGCAAAATCCGGTCTTCAAGACTGCGATTTGGTGCCTATTTGGAGGGATCACCACCGATTAAAACGTGGTTATCGTTGACGTTATTGTGACTAGACAACTGTCACCAACTGGTTTCTTCTGATTCTAATAATCTATTTATTTTTCCCAAGGTATTGCAAAATGAAAATCTTAATCGAGTGAAAGACACTACTTCTTTTGGTATCAATTACATTCTCTTTGACACTTAACGCAAGTTAAAAGTGTAAACCCCTATTCCAATAGGAACGCTCTGCTGTCTCTTCTGGCTTCAAAACCGTTGTCTTATAAATATGCTTACTTTCCCAAGAAAGACCAGCTGCTTGAGCAGCAGGTTGGCGCTTTCTGTTTTCCCGGCACCGCTCTCGCCACTGATGACAATGGCTTGGTTGTGTCTCTGGTGCAAAAGCGCTTGGTATGCAGCGTCCGCCACTGCGAAGATGTGTGGTGGGTTGTCCGACCTCGCCTGGCCTAAAAAAACGCCCGAAATTTTCAGCAAGCCACTCTTTTCATGGTTAAAATGGTAGGTGAAGTGTGTTAATTTCTTGTATTTACCTCTGTACTTTCTTTGCTCGGTCTCTGAATAGATGCCGATGTCGTCGAAAGGGTTCACTGCCACTAAGATGTCGCCGATGTAAGTGTAGATCTGGTTTTTCTCGAATCTGTGTTGAAGTTGCTCAACAATTGCGTCCTATTGGAAAGCAAGTCATTAACCAATGTTCCATTGTTCCTGTGTCCCAGTTCCACGTCCCAGTTCTCCCCCAATGTCTTAGGTACCTCCAGAATATATGCGCCAAACTAAATCCCCCCCCCCCCTTCCTGCAACGTCTAAATATATTTTGTTCTTCTGTTGAATCAATCGCAAATAAAACTCTATCGACTACAGTTAGCGCCACGTCACACTTAGCGCAGCAGTTTTATTCCCAAACTTATAGGACGATCCGCCATTAGACCAGTGCCACATGGCCAGATGTCAAGACAGTGCTTCGTTAAAACCCACAAATCAAACTTAAAAATGATAGAAACAACACGGAACAATAAAACTTTATCCCCCCCCCCCCATCCACCGCCAATCCCGGATCGTTCCAATAATACATCAGTAAGTCAACCATTCAAATCAATTAAAAATCAAAATAATCCTCATTTGGATTTAGCCAATCTTGCCAAGTCAAATTTATTACAAGAGAAGTTCCTAATCGTAGGTCAGCAAAAACACGAAAACATGAACACTATCGGGGGTATTTGTATTCAAACAGGTGTCAGAAGACGCTTAACGTTTCTTGGCCAACGTATCGTCGAATCTCTTCCTCCTGGTAACGTAGTACGCGTTAGGGTTGATGGGAGTGCGACAGGCATGGCATTGAGGGATGATGAACGTTCCGTCACCCAACGTGTACACCGTCGTGCCCTGTACCTCGGAGAGGATGTCGAGGGCTGCCAGGTCGTCCATGTACATCAACTGCGCCTTGGACTTGCGGTCGGACTTGAGCTTCCCGTGCTTGGTCGTCACTTCGGGGCGCTTGTGAGTTCGACCTTCGGAACGTTGCCGGATTATCTCTGCCTTGAGTTCCTGGCGAACCTGATGAAGAACGTTTGGAATTTGTTAGGTGGGATTTGAAAAACTTAGTGGTGTTCCGACTCCAAAGGTCGATTTTGCTTTGCAGAAACGTTTATTGTTTCTCGTTTACGCGTGTCTAAGATGACGCAGTGATATCCTATATTTGAGGGCAGTAAATCCCAAATTCAACCTTAAGTAATTCTTAGCTGTAAAGCTTAACACAACGAATTTTCTCCTTGGCCGGAAAACAACCCCATAAATTTGGGGTAAAGTTTTTATCACCATGGTAACAACTCCTGCAAATCTGGGAACACCACCTGTGATTGGCTGATCATTTTTAAATTCCAAGTTTAAAGTTGCACTGTCCCTTGTACATACGGCCCATGGACATTAAAACATCTCCATGGTCATCCTTTTAATCTCTAATCCAGCACATTAAAACTTAACGTCGTTAGGTGAACCACCAAAAATCTTTACCACCACGATATGATCCAGCAGTGAGTCCGACCAACAAACTCATCTTAATATCCATTAGTAAATTGCGCATTATTTCAGAATCACCATATTTGTAACTGGACTTAAGTCCATCTCACTATTCCACTTAAACCAGTTATTTTGTAACGCAATACACGTGGCCGGGCACGAACGCGTCTGTCTTGTTTCCTATGACCACTCTGACGTGCTTGTCGGCAACCATGACCTACGAGCATTTGGCCACCGTAATCGCGACCGGTTGTACCGCTCTTTTACGGTTCCTCATGCCCGTTGTTCTCGTTGCTAATGAACTCGTCATTATCAGAATCTCCACTTTTCATCGAGCTTTCCCTGCCTGGCTTGAAACTCGATGTTTCAAGTCGACCAGGTCAGAGGTCAAGAAATTGTTGCACTTTTAGAAACTCTGGTGGTGTTCATACGCCTGCTAGTGGCATGACACAGTTTACATCTATAAAGAGTCTTAACCGTATTTTTAATCAAACCTAATTAGAATGGCAATATCGCAGCAGAATTCTATTACATTTAAAAGCGAGGTAAATAATTACAAATAAACATAAGTGTATCGACGTGCGCGACGTGAAAGCAATAGCAGTGAACCTAATCTAAGAAAGATGGACACTTCTTAATTAAGCCTTTACATGGGGTTGTCTCATTAAGGAAGGATTAACGACAGATCTTTTGGGCATGCTCTCTTCTCGCTGGCCTTCTCAAAGCGTCAGCTGTCAGTATAACAAGTTTTTTAACACATTGATTAGACATTCTAATTAGTTCTTTCGCACTTAACTTTTGAACAACATTTCTTACCTTAGCAGAACAGTTCTTGCCACGAATCATCAGAGGATGTTGCAGCAATTCGCTAATGAAAGGTCGATGTTCGAGATCCTTGATCAGGCATTCAGAGATGAAGTCGGACAACATCGGGCTAAAGTCGTCAGGACGAGAGAGTCCTGGAGGAGGATTGCGCGGTATCTGGAATAGTGCCCTCATCGGATGGAGTTCGCAAAGTGGTGGGTCGCCTTCAGCCAATTCGATGGCGGTGATGCCCACAGACCAGACGTCGCATCGAGAATCGTATGTCGAGTCCAGCTGGTAACAAAAGATAATTATTGATATGTGGTGTTTGACCAAGGTATTTTTTAACGGGTTTTGATGAAAATGATGACTTTCCTAGTCTGGACCAGAAGGTAAGTGGTGATGCCTGGCTCTGACAGGTATGATCTACTTCTGTTGAAAGCCGGGGACCACTGGCTTGACGTTATTCCCAACAACACCGAGGATTCCTCCACAATGTTTGGTGCAAGAGGTTGATAAGCAAGGGGTAACTACTATACCAACTTCAAACCATCTACAACATCTCTCTCTCTCTCTCTCTCTCTCTCTCGAAGAGAAAAATGATGGTCACCCATCCAATACCGAACTCAGCGCAGTGTTACATGATACCAGTGATATCACGATAATCGGTGTTTTCAACACACCAAACCGTTCTGTTAGGTAACAAGGACCAGAGCATGCAGCTCACATCCACAAAGCAGTGACTTGGAAGTTAAAACTTGAAAGTAATGTGATTAATCGTGGATGACGTTTTAAGTTGAAGAATTAATATTTTGTGGTTTTTGTTGCGTACAAAAAAAAACAAGCCATGTGTTACTCGTAGTTTCAGGTGCTACCATGCACACTCATTTCCTAGTGTAATGCAATTCACGTTCAATTTATGTGTGTCTAGCCAAAAATAAAGCACGTAAGTTGTAACGGTAATGCTTAAAATTAAATGAGAGCGCATACACCTTAACAAGTAATAAGTTGTAATGTTTCCTTTGTTTCACTCCTGAAAAGCTTCGACTACAAAATAATTACCAAGTTATAAATAAACACTGCAGCCTGCCACATCTTACACTAATATATGGCTTCAAAGTAGCGTTGGTGGTACTTAACCATGAAATATCGCATATTTATACATTCCAAGGGGAACTCCTACGCCCAGATTCAGTGATTTTCCATCACGTTAATTGAAAAAGGACAACGGTAGGTACTTGTGTCTGGAAGCTGAGAGAAAACCAATTTGGCCACTTAAATGTTTGCTGCAATCTTCGTAGGCGAACGGACCTCAGGGTACAACCCCGAGATGGATTTTTGATCGCTTATTATTCTAATTTACTAGTGAGCTCCGTATAAGGATTGATAAAATAAAATGATTTAAAATAGGACCCTGCAACAGATTAGCTCGCTTCACTTTTAGGAGTTCCGACACCTAGCTTTCAGTTTTCAAGCGGCAAAGAGACAATGCGCGCTTCCTGACCGCACAAAGAGAAAATCAATAAGATATATAAAAAACGGTAACTGTAACTAAACCAGCATAGTGAATTGAGCCCTAGAGATTTAGAATGAAACGGGGAAAGCCTGGATTTAGGTACCTGCTGCTCACACGCGATCACTTCCGGGGCCATCCAATAGGGCGTCCCGACGGACGTGTTACGTCTGGCGAGCGTCGCGGCGAGATGTGACGAGACGCCGAAGTCGACTAGCTTCACGTGGCCTTCTTCTGTCAGCAGGATGTTATGACCCTTGACGTCGCGGTGCATACAGTGGTTGCCGTGCAGGTAGATCAGTGCCTGGAAAAATATTGAGAGAATGCTCGGTGTTGTTTGTTTTTTGCGGCTGTTTATGTGCGACTGAATCGGGATACAAACCCGGGATAGAAAAACCGAAATCCCTGCATTAAAATCTCTGTTGTACGCAGTACATAAACAAAATAAACATTTTTGTATCTTTTTATGAAGGTGTGTTCTTAGCAATTAATTATTTTATAACTACCATTAAAACAAATCTTATCAAACCATGTAAATATCTTATCAACGTTGTACAACATCAACAAGACATGAGTGCACATTTGCCCTGCATATTTAGCTGAAACCCTATACGACAGAATTTTGGAAAAAGTTGCTCGTAGTCTTTTTTGAGGGGATTGTGGGGTATTTGTTTCCAAATTATAAAAAAAACGAGATACCAGTGGATAGATATTCAGTTTATTATTATTATTATTATTATTATTCATATTCAGATATTATAGATATTCACTGTAAATATATTTATTTTTTCTAAAACCCTCGATTACTGTGATTCTAGTTTGACAATATTCGCTAGAAGAGGTCACTTTCCACTGTTTTCGCATTACCTCCTCGGTGCCAGTGAATGAACTACTCGACTGAAACAAGTAACCTGTCACAATTTGCAACTCAATGCAATTCCGGATTCACATTGTTTCCGAAACAACGTGTACACGCAACTTGATACTTACACGAAGCCGGCTATTTTGTCCAAATTAGACCCGAACCAAATGATTTCAACGCAGCAAACGTGATTGCTATCCCCTGGCCGTTAGACCATGGTGAGACGGCATGGGCTATGGTTTATTGAGGGCATACAACAGATTATAAGCGGCCATTTGCAAGTATAATACTGCAGTTTTTTTTGGGCCTATAACACATATGTTAATTCCGTTGGTCAATTACCTAATTACACGGGGCTGTAAGTCTAATTAAAAGAATATTTCGATTTTTAGACCAAAGCTAAATTATACTATAAAGATTTTATTATCAAGTAAAATGTATCGACAAAATTTCTATATAGGGAAAATAATTGGAATATTTAAACTTATAAGATATAAATCAAGCTCCTCTAATTGGATGTTTATAAAAATAAGCAGTTTCACGATGTTTTCAATAAGGAAAACAAAACTCTATGTAAATATATGCGCCTCACGTATATATAATAAGACTGCATACATTAGTTCCGATGCTTGAATCGCTGGGCTCAAATTCTATTAGTATCTTAAACACATTTCAAGAATATCCACTATAGGTAGTGATAAATTGCTACAATCTTAATTGCATCTCGATTACTCTGCGCAAAATTGATACCCATTACAACACCTTCTTTTTGTCGGTTCTTATATGCGTTTCTAGAACATGCCGACTACCTTCAATCCCATGAGCTCAGTAAGACAGAAATCGAATTGAGTTCAAAATGACAGTTAAAAAATGTGCGCTAATTATCTTAATATTTGGGTACAATTAGACAAAGTACTACTGTACCTCAACTGTCTCGCGTAGAATGTAGGCGATCTGGTCTTCGGAGAGGCGTTCCCTTCTCCTCTTCAGACCCTGGACCAAATCTGTGACGGACCCACCTGTGCAGAGCTGCAAAAGAAACGATTTCATGATGTTCAGCCAAACCCAAAGTTGATCTATATGTTTTTTTCTCTTTTAAGGGCGACTCCTAAAATTAAATAGCATGAAAATAGATATGGATCGATTTTTTAAAACTTCAGAATTTCAAAGTATTCTGAATGTGTAAAACGTCGAGAAATTAACAGTTTTTCAAAGACAAAAAATACCCAGTGTCTGATTGGTTGATTGTTGGATTGACTGTTGCTAATTCTACTGAAATAACAGAAAATTTATAATTTACAAAAAAACGGAGGCTCCAATGTTTAACTCATGTTTAACGCACATAACAATTGCAAAGCCTTTTGTCAAATACGCACTGTATTTACTACTGATACATACCGTGATCGAATTGCGATGCTCAAAGATTGCATAGTAATGGCCACGGATTCTCAATTTAATAACTACCATGTCCGCCGCCTGCCTCCACTAGGAGCAAAGCCAGACTAACAATTTACAAAACGGAAAATCAACTGGGGAGATGTTTCAATGGTATACTTCTCAATTAATTAGAGCTTAAAATCTTTAAACATTTCAGCGCATGTCGATAAACAAAGGTTTGATTAAAACTTTGTTGGTCTTCGTAGGTACACACACGCTCGGTGAATCGTATTTTTTTTTTTTTTTTAATCAGTCTTTGAAAAGCTTGTCGGTTCGTCAGGTCGTCAGTTGAAAGCTTGTCTCGTCAGTTCTGTCAAAAGAATAAATATTGCCACTTTTTAGATGAAAAATCCTCCTTTTAAAAAATGAGCGATTCACCACTTCATGGTTCGGCAATGTGTTTTACGTCAAACCTCAGCACAGACAGAGCAGGCTCCTGTGCCTGGAGTGACGTAGCTAAAAAATGCACATTTGCACTGACCTGCACTATCAATACCAACAAATCAAAGATACACCACCTCACCGTCCCAAGACCGTATCGACACTGATTTCAAAACTTTACGCTTTTTACGAAATGACCTAGTCGTTTTACTGGCGTCATGCACGGTCAACGCTATAACGAGGGGGGGTCAACTAGTAAAGTGTGTAGGAAGGTACTTCAATAACGTCATGCAATGCTTTGAATACCAGATTTCAAAAAAATGTATTCTTCTGGAAAAAAATCCACTACGCGTGTGGTAAAAGTTGTTTTTTTACTAAATTTTAAAACCGTTTTGCTCGGGAGTTAAACCGTTAATTAAGACCGTTTTAATCACTCAATTATCATAAATTCTTCTAATTTTATGGCAAAGTACTGAACACATTAATTAATTGGTGGCGTAACAAAAATCTTAGCACGTTTTTTGGTGATTGATTGAATCTGTCCAAGTAGCATATCAAAACAGGATTTATAGCTTTCATTGTTTTTTTTTTATAAATTTCTATTTCCACTTTTTTCCTGTTAACTTTGCCAAATGAATATTTACTGAAAACCAGTCAATTTCACCCTAGCTCTTCATATCACTTGAAATTTCGAAATCTTACCTCCATGACAAACCATAGTTGGTCTTCCTCTGTGGTCGCTCCTCTTCGCAAGTAGAGCCCGTGGAAGGCGGGGATGTTCGGATGAAGACTCAAGTCTCTCAGGACAAGAAACTCCTCCTCGATCTCCTCGATGTTGTCAGTGACGTTCTCGAGAATCTTCACGGCGACCCTATGACCTACGACAAGAAAGGGGCATTCGAGTAAAGAAAAAGCACCTTACGACCTTGACGTATGGGACAAGATTATCAGATTATATTATATCAGATTACGATAAATCAGCCTACTCCAGTTGAATTCAGGGCAGCAGATCTGTATGGAATTGTGTCAAATGTCAAGAACTTAAGATTAAATTCAAGATGACGTACTGTTGCAATATGTTTCTGTAGTGAAATGCATAGTAAAAGTACAAAGCGCAAATGTATGGCAGGTAATTTGGAGGTGTGTGTAATTAACATTAGCGACTGTGCCCACAATAATCGTGCTGCACCGTTAATGTGGCGACAAATAGTTAAACTTGTGTTTTATTACAGTAAGTTGTTGCAAAAAGCAAGATCACGTCGCGAAAAAGTCACTTTTTCTTGTGCTTTCATTTAATTTCAAGTGCACCTACGAGAATTCGAGCGGTTGTCTGCGATGAAAATTGCACCACTCGTTAATAAATGAGATTTACCACCAACTGTGTTGGCAAGAGGTAAAATGTTACTTACCACTATGCCGTTTTTTTTTTTTTAAATTGCTTGCATCCACAAAGTGCATGTCACGTGTTTTTTTTTTTTTTTGTGTGGAATAGAAAACACAAAAGAAACAGTGCTGTTTATTTGCAGTAATTAGGTACGTGAGTGCAGAACCGCACCTAGAATTGGGCCAATTCTATTGGTTTTAATTCCTATCATTATCGTAAGACGTAAAAGGTAAGTCTTAGAATGAGGCTTGGACACTTGAAAATGAATCGAAGAGCAATCAAATAATTCGAGCGTCCAACAATTAGGTCAATAAAAGCTCGATCAATAACAATAGATTTTCAGCTGTTGGAACAAATTAATTTAGACTCTAAAAAGCAGATCTCCATTTAGTTCTCACGGATTCAGCTTCGAATAGCATCCAAGAGAAATCAGCCAATTGCCGTGACAAATTTCCCTAAGTGCCAGCAGTAATGTCGCGTATACCGAAGTCATTCAATTCAATCGAATTTAATTGACTGTAAATAATTTGGAGACATCAAAGAATACGACACGTCACGACAAATGTGATCGGTCAATGGACTCACCACTCGGACACGTAGACTTGCGTCGCTTGCATGAAATATTGTAAGATTGCGGTTCAGATTGTGACACTTTGACAATATTTCATAATCATGCGTTACGCTGAGTCGATCTGTTCGGTGGCCCATGACTCAAAAAGACTCTCCGCTCGCAAATTGCGCGATTGCCGGATTCTTCACATAGTATTGCCAATATAGCTTAGGCGATGAAGATAACAATGATAGATCCGGGATTACTTTATACTAATTGGAGAAATACTTGCCAAAAAAAAGATATCTTGAAGGTAACAGTCGCTAATTTATTTACTTGTGTCAATAAAACAAACTACCTTCAATCCTTGTATTGGCTTGCGTGCCCTATTTTCTTCGGTAAAATTGATTGACTATCAGTTATAAATATCTTAAAAATTAACCTCTTATAAAACTCTTAGCAATTTGTTTCGTACGAATGATACTCGGAAGGCCAAACTGATAACATCCTAACTTAGCACAGTAAACGTCACACACAGCATAACATCTTCCAGAGTGTAGGACACTTTGCCAGGGGACACTTTGCCAGGCTGTAAAGGGGTTGTTAAGGTTGGGTAGAGGGGGTGGGCAGGTAGGTATTCCATCGGTGTGATTGACAGTTTGCTGGGCTTTGCTTGCGAGCTCCGTCGCGGTCAAGACATGTCTCCCCGGTTATGGAAGAATAATGTTCCGTGGGTACTACGTCAAAAGTTGAAGAAAGAATGAGAATACATAAAACGCAAAGTCGAAGTTAAGTTGTGTTCGTTCGATGCCGACCCTTCCTTCATAGCTCAAAACCTACAACCCTAATTTAAAATCATTTATCAGAGTTCACCATTGTAAGTCACAGACTAAAAAAGGAGAAAAATGCATTGACGAGCTCATTAAAAAACCAAAAACTAACAGTCAGCCTGGTGGACTCTATGATATCAGATCCCCAAAAAGTGGCAAACTCACATTAGTTATAGTGTATCGTTAACAGTTTACAAACAGTTACGATGAAATCCATTGTGTTGCGATAAAACTGGTTCTATAGCAGTCATCCTGCTAGAATTTTTTTGAATTTATCTAGTGAAAAATGATACCTACATCCTATCATAGCTTTGTAGATTTTGAAATTATTCAAACACCTTACGCACGAGTATTAGCTTCAACATCTTCTTGGGTCAAATACCTATAAATTGGATATTCAATCAAATACCAATCCGAATCAATAATCATTCGTCAATAGACATTCGCAAGCATTGACGAATTAGGCGACGGAAGTATCCCGACTCCACCGACATGTATAATTTTTTGAATTTGGCACTCGTTGAATTTTTTGAATATCAGGTTGTTTGAATATCAGGTGTCTGCGGCCATCCGTACAGAATTTACAGCGCTTTTTCGACAGCGCTTTTTCGACAGCGCTATTACAGCGATAGTGTCGTGTTGTATGTATTCTCATTTTTTCTTTAACTTTTGACGTGGTACCCACGGAGCATAGTTCTTCCTAAACCGGGGGGACATGTCTTGACCGCGACGGAGCTCACAAGCAAAGCCCGGCAAACTGTCAATCACTCCGATGGCATGCCTACCTGCCCACCCCCTCTACCCAACCTTAACAGCCTGGCAAAGTGTCCCCTGGCAAAGTGTCCGTCCCCCCATCTTCCAGTAGCTTCCAGATTTCTGTGAAAATAATTTACCTGTGGTTGTATCCCGGGCACTGTACACCTCCCCGTATGTCCCCTCTCCCACCAGCTCCTGCAGGATGAATCGGTCCTCTTCAGGCTCCGGGAGTTGGTCGAAATTGACGTGGTGGCTCAGTCCTTGGTACGCCATCGCTAATTTCTCTGCGTCAAAGTCGATCCTGAAAGAACGACTCACTCGTGTTAGTTGGTTACATTAGCAATTTCTGTAGAGACTGGTATTTGACTATTGAAGGATATCGATGCAGAAATATACTGTAACTATATCTCTATTTTATTTTTATGTGAACCGTAATTTTCTAATCAAAATGCTAAAAATATTTTCACTGTATGCATGTATTTTTTAAATTCAGAATGGTGGTGATAAGAAATGTCAATCACAAAAGTAGATCACAAGCTTTTATGAAGTGATAAATGAGAATAAATTAGCAGATCTTTGAAAACTAGAGATTTAGCTGCAGTCATGTTTTTGATACGATGTTGATAAATTATTGTTAAGACTGATGCACAATCAAACGAGGTATAAAGACACTTCACGCAAGCAATTGATAGATTACACTAAATGCACTTAGGCGCACTCGAGCGCAAAAAACATCGAAGCTGCGAAAGTCGCCAGACAAATTCGGTACAAGCGGTGGAAGGTTGACACAAAAATTATCAATTGGCTAGACAATTCAATTCATGCTGTCCAAATTGATTTGTCAAGCACATCGTCGAAGCCTGAGGAATAAAAACCCGTGAGATCGAAATGCCAACGCAAACAACTCAACACATTTTTTATCAATTAGGAAAATATTTACAATCTGTTTTATTTTCCCTTTACTTAAAAAAAAAACGTGACAGCACGTTATCGAAAGGTAAAAAAAACAATCTCACATGCCGCGCAGGACAATTGCATAGACAATTGCACAGGTCAAGACTGAAGAGCAATTCCGACATGAATGTTTATGATTATGATGCTCAGTAATGTGCTCTGTTCAGTGATGCGACCAGATCGCGTGTCCCTAACAACAGCATGGGAGCAAGCCAGCATCCGTTTTGCTGATCCGACAACCTCAGCATCGCACGGTTGTCTTCCTGTTGTTGGCGTTCAAAGCGATTCTAAAGCCGGTATCAACGCCGAACCAAACCGGAAGAGCTATTTGTCACCAAGACAAGCCATTCGGGATATCACTATGTGCACATGCATGCATTTTTTTTTGCCTAATTTCGTGATGTACTTGTTTGCATGACACTTTGTACAGTAACAGGTCTTGCATAGTTCCGATAATTTATAATGCAATCCTGAATTGACGAGTATTAAAATTGAACTAAAATGTTTGTTAGAAATATTTAAATATGCCAAGGGCTAATCACGAGTTGAATTGAAATTATTTTGTAATGTTGACCTGGATGTTTTTACATCAGTCTCAACTTACTTGGAGGCAAACGCACTTTTCAACTGTAGTGTCATAAAATCAAATAGTATAACATTAAATAAAGTCTTCATAGGAAATGAATTGGCATTTGGCTCTCGGCATCATATGACTCAAAACATTGTTTTGACAATCCATGGATGGGCACTACGTGGTTTATGACTAAAAATGGACTCAATTGTTTTGTAAAGCTCTTCTAGGGCAATTGTGCGAAAACCTCGGTAAATACTTCACGTGTAAAGTGTTCTATTTGTAACATCAGCCCCTCGACAAAGCATTCTGGAATTGTATTACATGATATCGTGAGGTGACCACTAAGGTTATTATAAACTACGGAATTTCAATCGCATGATTTCTAATGATTCAGAGGAAACGATTACTATTTTTATGGGCTTATACAACCTATAGGCATTAGGCAGTCGAAACTGTTCATTACATTCTTTCCAAATATGAAGTACTTCCGACATTTCCCAATACTCGCCCTTTCAGTTTGTTCGCTCTCCTATGAAAAGTAAACAAATGGCGCAGTGATTTTGGGTATAAATTCATTCTCTACCATCAGATAATAATGATCTCAATGGAGCAAACAACGAAATTGCGTGAGTTACGCATCACTGCCGAATTCGACGAGTTTTTAATTGTGTACACCGCCCAATTTGAAGCCCCGATTATCGTAAAATTACAGACCGAAGCTATCTGGTAAAATACCGATTCCGTGCGAAACCATCGCGGTATCAGTTGAGATCATTCAATCTATTCTTTGAATCCGCATCCGCTGAACGTTATCAAGAATTTAAAAAAAATTGTAAACCAGCGATCGACAGTATGGCACATACAAAACCTATTACGCATTCCCATTTATCTATATTTTCTTTTTTCCTAATTATAGATAATTTTTTAAAAGACAAATAAAGGTGTTAAGTTTTACTTATCATTACGTTTCATGACCACCGAGTGCGGAGACTCTAGAATGCAACGAGTGCATGAATTGCACCTTCTTTGAGCACGCTTATAACAATACAAATAATTGTCCACGGTCGAGATATTTTCACAGTGTCACTCTTTAAAAACTAAAAAAGCATAATTCCTTACCAAATAAGCAGACGCTATATAATCCTCTAGAAGCCAGCAACTACAAAAACGTCAAGAGTCCGTATCCCATCCACACACATGATGAAGTAATCAAGCCTTACAACGCGCACAAAGAACTTGACAGTACCGCGTGCTCGCCTTCCAACAGAGCAACTGCGTTCACCGAGGTTCGAACTCGGCGCGCAGCTCACTAGCTTGCGCATTCGTGGGAGTGTTCACACGGAACTTGACGCCGACGACGCCGACGACGCCGACGACGCCGACGACACCGGCAATCCAATATGCCCTCTCGGCCCGACGTCATTCGAATGTAATTGGATAGCTAGGGAAGCCAACTATCTTAGCGTTTTTGCGAGGGCAAAAACAGAAGCCCTATATTTCATCTGCACGGGGATTTAAAATGTACAATTGTAACTTTTCTAATACCCTAACAGCTGATTTACTTTTAAGATGTTATTTTCAACTCGTGGAGGGAGACCGGCCGCTTCCGGGGAAAGTGATTTTGCTGTCTTGTGGTCATTCAATTTCGTTTTGAAATTCAATGGTGGATGAAAACAATCACTGTGTGTTGTTTACATTGTCTAAGGGAATTTGATTTCAGGCATTGCAGAGAAATGATTGAATTTGTATCTTATCTGCCGTTCAATTCTTCGGCATCTTGAGCCTGAGAACGAATGCAAGATCAATCTGGCCGATAATTACTATGATAATGAATGCTTAATAGCGAATGACTGGGGCTGGAAGCGATTGTATATATCGGGGAAAAACAATGGCTTGTGTACAAAGATGTTGCATAGTCTTCATTGAGTGTGAATTATTTTCTGTACAGGTATGTCGAGGATCATTTAGAAACTACGACGCGATTTTATCAATATCATGGTCAAACTAATAAAAAAGAAAGGGAAGTTTAATAAACATTAACAATGATCGTTAAATTCCGAGACAATATTCGCATTATGGAAAGTGTGAAGACGAGCATCATATAGGTACACTGAGCCTAGCGGACATACGAAATTTGAAAGTGAACAAATTGAAGTGCATGCAATTTGTGAGTTGAAAATTAACATCACCACTCGAGCAAAAGTGTAGAAAATGATCCAGGAAAGTATGGCCTCAGGGAGCCCGCAGGACATTATACATTTGTCAGGAAAGTGTGCAAAAAGATCCAACGGCCACCCGCAGGGACGGTATCAATGTGCAAAACTGGAGCACACCGAGCGCAAACGCCCGCGACATTGGATCGAGTCGAGCGTTGTCGCGCTTTCTCCGTGGAGTACAAAAGTTAACGAGACAATGACAGCGATTACTAGAGAACGATGCGTCGAGATAAAATGTCCCACTTTATAGCAAACGCAACATGTAATTTAATATCAAATGTTTTACGTGGAAGAGTCACTGAGACAGAGCTTCGGACAAGTGTGATAACACAATTTTAGAGTTGCTTGTCATGTTAATTACAATAGGATTTTGGGGACTGTGAGAATATCTCGTCCGAAATACATACCTTATAAAGTTTTGCACGAAGGCTAGAATTCACGGAAAATTTGTTATTGGTTTTTTTGTGTCGGAAATTTTGTGTTTTGAGGCCTGAAGGTGTATTTTTTAAAAACCATAGCAGCAATTTCAATCAAATTTATGTGTAGGTAATAAGCGTTGATTGTCGACGATATTGTTAATGAATTTTGTAATACTCAATTCAACTTCTATGGATGGGCATACTAGTGGCATTGCATTTTTTTCTTTCTTATTTGGCACAGTGCTGGCGTAAAGATGTTCATGAGTTGCATTCACAGCCATGCACGGCACAACGATAACAGATGTCAATATTGTCATTTCGTGATCGCAAATGCAAAACATAGCTCAGCCGGAGGTAAACGGATTATGCGGTACCTGCACCATTTGTGTGGCTTTTGTACACAACATAAATGAAGCCATTAAAATGAAAGATGAAGAAATGCCAAGAAGTTTTCTAACTAGTCGCTTAGCTTCAAATTCCATCAGGTCCTTGACACAAGAAAACGATTTTAGTCTGGCATATTGCATAGAAATGCCAATTCTATTTCGTTTCCTATTGTATAAGCAGAACGTCGAAAAAATATTCAAATAATTGATCGACTAAAGAAATGACTTGTTTAAATCACAGAGAAACTAAATCGACCGTTGCTCGTTTACTTTTCTTTATATAGTTACTTTAATTGAACGATATTTTAAGAGCTTGTGCACCAATTGATTATGGCCAATGATAGAGAAGAAACTGCTCCAAGGTTTGTAAGTACAGAGTAAAATATGAGTAGTGAGCAATTTACGATTCATGTTTTATTGCCTGTGGTCGAACCTGATTTTAACATGCCGATGGTTTTAATGAATAGATCGACATTGTACGGATGGGTGAAGCCATTGTAATCCTTACACATCTCGTCTCACGTACGAGATGGTAAATCTACCGTGAGGAATCAAAATTAAATAACATGAGTACCAAAAATATCATTCGTCATACATATTGTTCATGTTTAACTATATTGTTAAACATCTTGTATTTTTGGGTAAGCACTCTAAGCTTGTCGTAATTCATGGCCAAGATTCAATCAGTGAGATACAAATATCTAGTAAAATCAGAACGCCAAATCTTATCACTGAAATTCTAAGAAATAAACTTGAACTTTTGCTTGAACTTGAATAAAGTGGCAATACTATAAGAAACTTTAGAAATTTGATTAAATTAACAAAATCCTGAACACCATTTTAGTATTTCACCAAATTTCTGTGTTTATATTTCCATAACTTTTCCTAAATTTTTTTTTAAGCTAAAAATAGAGCCGACTTAGTTTTAATTAGTTTAATTGCGTTTAACGACGCACTGTTTTGACATATTTTTCCGAGCCATTTTTTTTTTTCATTTTTCTGAGCCTAAAAACATAGAAGCCGGCAAACAGCCACACTCCAGCGAAAAGCAAAAACGTGACCACTACCATAAAACAGAAACTGCATTTAGATATCGATTACCTATTTCATCAACCACGGAATCAATAAATTTACGTTTCATCGCCTCAAAGAACACGACTCTATGCTGTTTGCATCAGCTTTCGACGTAGCTCGCGCCAAATGCGAGTACGTTCAGAGCTACTACATGAGTGTCGGCGGCGACCTTTGTCAGGTGACTGGAGCGTGTCTTCCATACCGTTAGAAGGCCTGCCCTGCACTAGGCCGACGAAGATAGTTTTCTGCTCAAAGCAAGTCACATTGTAAAGAACATGCTCACGTATTTGAACGCGTGTTATGTGGTAAATCAACAAGCTTTGGTTGAGGTTTACACAAAGTAATTGGCATGAATAGATTTTTTTTGCATATGAGGACCATTTTCGATATGGGATATATACTTACACGTATGAACTTGCTAAACAAATATAAACTCATTTCTTGTTGTGAGTAATTTGAGTTGGTAATAGTAATTTGCATGAGGAAGTAATATAAATACCAAAAATTGCTAAATTGTGTGCCACAATTTGGTTAAGCCGACGGAAACAGGAAAGCAATCAAGCATTCAAAAAAAAATTATGTAACCGTTTAGGAAACTCATTGAATAATGCACGGAAGGCTACGTTCTACGTTCCATCGGTGTGTGATTGTGAGCGAGCCACTTACATAAGTTACATGATGTAAAAGTTTGGATTTACTTTAGGTCCACACATGGTATCCCACGCTCGGAAGCAAGCCATCTTCTCAATATACCTTTCAGAAATAATGTGTGAAAATCTCACGGATAAATGCGATGGCAAGATGTATTCAATGCATCTCCTTGTGATGCTGCGAATGTGATATAACTTAATAATCTTATGACTATTTTAGCTTTATATTATGAGCACCCGAGTAACATCCTGTCTCAGTTTTCATGCCTCTGAGAAGATTTGTTGGCATTTTCACCAAAGACTGGTTTAAACACTTGATACTGATTGTAGAAGAGCCTCTGGTTTTTTTGCTTAGTCACGATTAGCTAACTCGAAGCCATGGATTTGATCGTGCAGACTTTTGAGAGTTCAAGTATCATAACACCACCCTCTAGTTCGGGCAAACAAAAAGTTAAAAGAAAGTGTTTTTTTACGGGGTTAATGATTACCTACGCTTAGCTTTCATGTAATTTACAAATAGGATTTGCATTGCTTGAAGCTCTAACTGCACTTTCCTCCCCAGACCATGAAATATATAATAATTTTAGCAGCAAGCTTACAGCGTTGTTTTGGGCTATAATTTATTTAGCATACGTTAACATGATGTTCAATTTAAGTATAATAATTTTGATTCTAGGTTAAATTGGCTTTCTTATAGATAAAGCGAACACATTTTTTTGTACTGGTAAGAGGCACTTGAATACAATTTGATTTTTTTTTTGTATCTGTTGATTACTATTTGATAGAATCTGTCAAATTTACTTGATAGAACAATGATAGTACCACCTGTGGACAGCCCGCAGCTAATAGTAATTTAATATATTAATTTGGGTCCGTTATAACAAAAAAAAAAACACACAAACTATCTAAAAATTTCCACTAGATTTGAAATCCAGCTATCTCTTCCAGTATGCGTTGAAACAATTCTCATTTTATTTCACAAATATTCTCACGTTTTTTTATGAAAACAAATTAGAAACCCATTCTCAGCGGCATTCAAGTCTGGTTGGATGACCGTTGAATGCGTTTGGTTTCACCAGTCATACAAATGGATATGAACCTCGTAAAACATGGAAAAACTCTGAAAATTCAAGTCCAGTTTTTCCTCAGTCGTTTACGCCATGTCAACTTGTCAAGCATCGCTACAATTATTTATACATCAGTTGCAGAACAGTGGTTTTCTCAACTGTAACTGCATGTGTTTAAAACACAATATTATTATAACTTTCGCAAGGAATGCAATGTCATTTAAATGCGATGACATCGTGTAGTACTTTCTTGATGGTCTGTAGGTACTCTGAGTGAAGAATATTCAAGGGGCTGAATGGTTTGTGAAACTCATCACTGCAAAACCAATTTAACGTAATGTAGCATACGAATTCCATGCTGTGTAGCTCAATGCTTTTTACATGCTGTTCCAAATGCGAATGTCATTAATGGAGATACTTATACCTAAGTACATTTTACTATTCTAGTGAAAATTGATACGATGGATTTGCGGTATGACAGTTAATAATCGTTTGATTTTGTTCCTTGTAATTAAATCCGATGACAAGAAGTGATACAAATCTTAGTGACACTTTTGTCTGCATTCATGCCTTTAATTGAATTATATATATTTAATTGCATCCTATATTGAACTCACCTAAGGTAGGCGCACTGACCTCCTATCCGAATAATTTGATAAAACGATAAATCCTCTTGAAAAAGGACATATAATCCAACCATTTTCAGTAGGTACATGACAGCAATCTTGCTCTATTTTTTTGCTTCTAATATGTTTATGCCGTTTAATGCAGCTAATTCCCATATCAAAATAATAACAACTGAATCGTAATTAACATTAAGTAGAAATTTGCAAAAAAAAATGAGGTGGCTTCATTACATTTAGCCAGAGATGTCCACGTTATAGAAGATCAAGATCCATCAAAAAACGATCATCTCTCCACAAACGGTGCTAGAATGGGTGAACGTCCGCTTGATTATTCTGTTCAATCGAGATTGAATCGGCGAATCCTTAATTAATTAACTAAAGCGAATGGGTACATACCTGGACAATTCGCATCCTTTGTCACGCTTCCGAAATCCACCGACTCGGCCACAAAACCATCGTGAACTCTACCGTCGCGAGGGATATGTAAATCTAGTCAAAGTTTAAAAGCCTTATCGCACGTTGGCAATCCACTTTTCACCTGCCGTACACCTTAACCATGCACCGCCCGCGATAACACGCACTCGACTCGCCTAATTCAATAAAATACAAGTATATACTATCTCAAAACAATAATGTAATATGTCAATGTGTCATCGAGCGTAGATTAGATTAGAAAAATGTGAGTACATGACGTTCAATGAATGTTTTTTCGATTGTTTCAGTAAAATTGGTACATGTAATCTCGGATTATCAAAGACATTCTCAAACGTCTCTGTTTAGTCACTGTTGTACGCAAAACAATCAGGATACACGCACGTTTATCGAGAGATCACACACGTTACACTGAATCACTGGTTATTATACCTTGATTGACACCTCGTGTGCCTCATTAGCAAAACGAAGCGCGCGCGCGGCATAAGTTCGCTGTTACAGCAGCAGCAAAGTTTTACGTCAACTCATGGCAGCCTCGTTTTCAAACTAGCCGGCCATCGTTCATTACAATTTCTCTCAAAGTACCGGTGTGGCACGACTTGACGTTCCGAGTAGCGCGACTCTCATTACATCACCATTATTATTAGGTGTACCGGCTACTGGCTAGGACGATTCGAATCCCGGATTCACACCGCCACATTTAATTACCCTGGGAGATTTCAATGCACTGTTGATTCCAATCAGAATTGAAAAAACAACGTCGTTCAGCTTTTTGTTATCATGATGGATTGTTGAGTTGAGAACAGACGACGAGACCGGGCGGCGTTAAATTTTTTTTCTCCAAAATTTCGGCACTAAATTCTAAATTTTCAGTTTCTACAAATCTAAATTCAAATTTCTGAACATATAAAAAATGGCACAATGCCAGAAAAAAGATTGCAAAGTTTCACAAAAACGAGAAAAACTTATTACCGATTTCCAGGAGCTGATTGACTGCATGCAAGTTGGGTATGTGCTTTCTGGCTAGAAAAGATGTAGAGTTTGGGGAATTGAAACCTTAACACATGTCATGTTTACATATTTTTCAGTCCATATCAGAAGCCAGTAGCCGGGCAGATCACCGTGCACAAGCAGCTAGTTTGCATCCCGTGTCCTAGCGGAGACGGAAGCAATGATTCTAAAGCCAATGTAAGTACATCTATAGACCTCTATTTCTACGATACATCGGTAACGAAATTGCAGCAACCACATTGTACCAATCGAGTCAAAAGATAAAGCCCAATCCAGGTCGACCTATAGATCGAATGACCCATTACTACTTCCTTTTCCGCTCACTTTCGTTGCCTTTGTCTTATCTTATATCTTTCAGTTTTAGAGAATATCTTTAAAACAGAACCATTTACTAAAACTATGTCAGTAGGCGATCAATTGTGAAAAACTTTTGTGAGCTATATCTACTCAGCGATTCGGTGGTTTACTTGAACTATATAAATACTGATCAGATAGTATTTACCTACCATTTACTTTTCGTCTATAAGAAATTAACATTTGATTTCTTATTGAATGCTCTTCATTACAGGACCCATGCAAAGATGACGACTCTTGGAAGAAGGATCGCTACAAAAGCATTGAGTTGAAGGGCGGCGTCATGATCACAGGATGCGCCTGTTTGAAACGCAACGGCCTGCAGCATGATTGCCCCCGCTCAGAGTGCATGGGTCGTCCCCCGTGCCTCTTGAAGCCGTGGCCCGACTGCATCCCCAGCGGAGGCACCGGTCTACGAGGAGCCGAGCCCAGAGTATCCCAATATCCATACAAGCCAGCTCCCTGTCCCCCTCCAGACTTCCCTCTGGGATACGAGGAGGACCAGTGCCACAAGGCAGAAGTCGACTGCAAGAAATGTGTGCCCGTTCTAATGTGCAGACCAGGCGAGATCTGGGAGTGTTACGAAGGAAAATGCCCACCAAATCCACCCTCGGACTACAGATATCAGAGCACACAACTGCAGACACAGAACCAACAACAGCAATGTCCTCTAGGCAAGCTTATGCAGCTCGTCGAATGTCCGCTAATATCTCAATGTCCGGATAACCCACAAAAACGGGAAGATCGACTGCCAACGAATGTTATGGGCCAAGAGATCATTTGTCAGCCGGATCGTGCTAGCACCCAACTGCGTGACATGCAGCAAGCCATCGGATGTCCCAATCGCGGGCCACATCAACGGCCCGGCTACGAAACCCCTCAGCGTCAGTGTCGGCCCTCAGATCCGCAGCCGATTCAGCAAACTGTCCCCTCGTCAGCTAGAAACGGCATGAACTGTGAGAAATGTCCGATTTCTGGAAGCTCTAAGCACTGTGACCCTCCAACGCACGTCCTGAAGCGTCCTGCGTACGAGGACCTGCGCCAGCCGCCGGTAAGTGATACTTGCGAGTACGAAGTGTATTACGTCCCTGTCGAGTGCTCGCAGCCCCGTTCCGAGCAAACGCCTCGAACCAGTCCGTGGTCGGAACAGCCGAACACTCGGCGGCCGAAGCCGGAGTTCGTAGCGCCGGTCTACAGGACGCCCCCGCGTTCGACTGTCGACGACTGGATTTGTCAGCTTCCTTGCGAAGAGAAGGAAAAACCGAACTGCGAACAGTGTTACGGCGAGGCTTGTATCTGGCACAAGCCGGCACCAGTGCTGAGACGGTTTACACCCCATGATTTGAGCAGCCAGTGGTGAGGCGACTTCCGCTTTGCGGATCTGCGGGTCACGTGCAAGGTAAGGATGCATCTTGCGGGCCGCATGTGACCCCTGGACCGCAGGATGTCGCCTCATCACCGCGCGATCGGGGGATACACATCTGGCCCGCAAAATGAAGTAAATATCACAGCTGGATTCGATTTTCACGTAAATTCTCTTGGTATTGCGGTTAACTTGCAAAATTGCAAGGATCGGAAATTCAGAAGGAATTTACTCATTAGGAACAACAAAGCCATCTCAAAAATATACCTCCAAAGATACCACCTTACCTTCAATCGAATCGAGCCCGGGTTCCAAAACTGACAGCGGGTGATCCACTTGCAATCTGAGCTAAAAAGGCCCGAATGGTAAAACTCTTTAAAAGGCATTATTTTTCCTAATAATAAAATGTCCTGCCCTTTGCCACAGATGAATCCATGCCATTACGAGGTTTATGTGTGCGTCAATCTTTACATCCATCCGCGCATGTTCCAGCCATGTCCGAAACCTAAAATGATACACCACCCCGGCGGCAAGATCCTCCCGAACTACATGCAACTACGCGCAGGGCAACTTTTAACACGCTGCGACTGCTTGAGGACAAACGGTCTGCAGGATGACTGCCAGCTGCGACAGTGCGGCATCCCAGAGTGCCTCGAGAAGCCTCCGGATTGTCTACCAGCCGGGGGAAGAGGCCCCAAGCCCAAACCCACCATGTCTAGCAATTGTAATGGATCTACTAGGACCACTAATGAGTCAGCGTGCCCACAGGGGTATATGCGGTATATCTGCTTCAGCCCCGACCCGGCGGCGAATTACTACTACGACAATTGAGCCTACGGACACTTTGTTAGCAAAAAAATGCAAAAATCAAGATAACACAAGTTTTTTCTCAAAAAAAAAATCTCCCAAAACATAGGAAAGTCAAGAAAATGTCTGTTAACTTCTCAAAGAAATTTCGTTTCGGAACGCTGATGATACTTTTGGAATAAAGAAGCCGCTCGGAGAATACTGACCATGCTTTCTTTCCTGTATTTTTATGCAACCTTGTTTACAGTGCTGTACCACGTTTTGCCTACCCTAGTAGCAGACCAACCGGTACAAGATTCTCACATGTGACCCAGATAGTGTAGCTAAAATTGTTTTTACTTTCCCCGCCGCTTATCTGTTTCCGTGGTGTAGTGGTTATCACGTCTGCCTAACACGCAGAAGGTCCCCGGTTCGATCCCGGGCGGAAACTTTTGTGTTTTTTTATCGTATAATATGTATGTAGCTTTTGAACGAGCTTATAATGCATGCGCTTATGCATGAAATAGCTATGCCTAATTCATTTAAGTTGTTTCATTGCATGTATTGAGGAGAATTTTGTTAAATTAAGCAGATAAAATTATTTTTGCAGAATATTTTTGCAGAAACGTGTCACAGCGGTTTTGCAAAAAAAAATTGACCCAATCACTCCTTCTTGAGTTGTCAAGAGTTGACTCATAATAACCAAGGTAGTCTTAAACTTTATATAGGGTTTTTTTTTACAGAAAAGACGTGTCAAACTTGGTCCTGAATGGTCCTGAAGGGTCTGAAAGGTCGTCAAGAGTCTTCAAGGATAAATATTTCGACCAATTAAGGGCTGGTTTTATAATGTCCCGTTAAAAAGATAACTGAAGGTTGGGATGTCAATAAAAGCTATGTGTGATCTGTGAATAGAAGCTTCTGACTGGCTGTAACTGTCAGTTATATTTTTAATCGAATATTGTAAAACTGACCCTTAATTGGATGAGCGCAGCAAGCGAAGACCCAATTTGACATACAATATTCAATTATCAACTATCAATTATCAATTAGTTGTCCTTTACTTAGCATTCAAACCCATTTCAAATAGTTTTTGTTTAAACACAATTTGACTACTTGGAAGAAACTAGTTTGCACTCTACTGACTTAACGGCTGGACCGATTTTAATGAAATTTTCAGGAGACCTTTAAATTCGCATATTTTAGATCAACTCATACTTTACAAAATAATTAGCCGCACATTTTTTTATTAGATTTGTTTTAAAGTTAAGATAACTTAAATAATTTAAAAACTTAATAAATGCCAAAATACTTGACAAAACTTAATGAAATTTTGCATATATATTGACGGCATTGAGATAAATCACGTCTAAAAATTACAGATCCATACGTTCTTTCAATGCAGAGTTATTTTCATTTTTCAAGTGTGTTTGCCAGTTTTTACACCTTGTTCAGCCGAGAATTAATTCTTAAACATTTCTTTACCACTATTTCAAAGAAGTAAGTAATTTTATTTGTAGCACTCTTATAAATTGGTTAGCACGTCTTTCAAAGCGAACCTCCGACGCGATAGGGAGCGTTCGCGTCTACTAAATACCCATTTAGCCAATCTCTGCGTGCCGCGTGATTTTCGTCAACATACAACTAGTATTCAAAATATATCATCTCCGTCAAAATTATTAGCAGTTGCTAAAAAAACGGTACGGTGTCAAAAGCAACGTTTTTGCTATTGATGTTTAAAAACACAAAAGTTTCCGCCCGGGATCGAACCGGGGACCTTCTGCGTGTTAGGCAGACGTGATAACCACTACACCACGGAAACTGATAATGATAGGCGACAGGAAGTCTTTCTTCTGAAGAATATTTGCTCGAATTTATGAAAATGTGGAAAAACATTTTCAGAAAAGGGCTCTAAAATGTATTGATTTTCCAGAGTCAAATACAAAATTTCTGATTAATTTTCAAATCCGATAAATAAAAAAATATCAATCATGATCCAGTAGCCTTGTTCACATTGTTATCATTCACTTTTTTTTTCTACTTAATTCCAAAATTGATAGCGTACCGTTTTGAATATTATCAAAATTATATAATTATTTTAATTAACACAACACTATGTCTGAGTGTGGATCAAGTTTAGCCGAGCTTCGTCAAGCTGTAAGTAACTTAATTTATTTCGAAAAGCCGTTCATTACGTTTTTCTTTTTTTAAGCTGGTTTAACACGCCTTATAATTTTCTTACACAGGAGAACATCCTTGAGAATGTCCGTTACCGCGGTAGTTTAATCACCAAACGATGCGACTGTAGAAACAGTAACGGATTGGATCCTATGTGCAAATGCACGTCCCCAAAAACCCCCAAGCCTAAAGTGACGCGCTCTACGGCCTCAGTAGGGGTACCGCCACCTCAACCTCGTCGCATTTTCACCCGGACTACGCAAGCGCCCATCCCTAATTTCCAGTCAACTGCTCCTAAACTGGGTCTCAACCTTAACGGCGATAGCATACCCATTCCTGCGAGGTACAAATACAGGAAGGTAAACCCAGTACCTAGATACTCTTGAGTTGCTGTAGCCATTCTTTGGCATACCATAGCCATACCTTGTACTAACCTTCTACTTATTCTACTAATACCTTAGATAAAGGAATTATTACCACTACTGTGCATACTCTTTACTCTATGATAATACCATAGAACAATACTATTTACCTATACACGTACCTAACGCTGTAGTTTGATTCGGGCCAACTCTTTCGTTGTCGGTGTCTCAGCAGTTCCCGGCAGTTCCTGATCCAAACAGTCAACTCCACTGGATGATTCGTCCCGAGACTCCACCAAGACAAGATCGCAGTCAAAGGAACTACCAAAAATACGAGGAGCCACCCCACCATTACCGTACGCAGACAATGAAGTCAGCTACTGATCAAACCGTAATCGAACCTAAACTGACAGAAACCGTTCAGCCCCAGCAGCAGTTCCAAGCTGAAAATATCAGCAATTTCCATGGGCCCGAGACGAAATCTGTTCCTACTGAAAATGCATCTAAAGAGGTAGGAACTTGCGATAATTTTGATCTACTTTTACTTCTATTCGTCAATAATATACATAGGTTACATTTTACACATTGTCCGGCATTTATAAATTTCACATACTTGGCAATAACAAAACCTCTCGTGTAATTATTCCTAATTATTTGAGTTTTCTGCTTACCGTACTAAATACCAACCATACTATAATAAATATAATATTATACAAAATATCCCTGATTTATAAACACTATAAAAAACTCTTACCATACTAAACTCAAAGACTTTTTGCAAAAAAACTAATTAAAAATTGTTTTCAGGCCAACAACATGTTTAAAGCGCATAGTGGGAACGACTGCAACCCAAGCAACCAGCCCAGTCAGACAGCTGACAGAGTTCAAGTTGCACCAGTACTTCAAGAGACGGTTCAAGCACAAGTTCCAACTGCACACTCCCAGGAACAAGCACCCATAACCCACCCTACCCAGGAACCTATCCATCGTCAAAATCAAGAGAACCATTCAGTACAGACACCAGTATCTCGTCCCGTCCTGCAACCCTCGGTACCCATTCAAGCGCCTGCAGCTGCGTCCCAGAGTCTCCAAGAACCCCTACAGCCAGTGCAACCCTACCACGAGGTAGTGCCGACATCAGCGTCGGTGGCAGCCAGCGTGCCGACGCCGAATTTACCAATGTCTGTGCAGGATCGACCACCTACGCCGGTACCAGCTCATGACAGCTTTGCCCAACAATTGCAAGCGGCGACGGCAAGGGAAGGCGTTGATGCGCCCAAAACGGTGGAACCATCGCATGTTCTTCGACCCCAGACGGTTCAAAGGGATCTACCGCTGTGTCCAGATCAATTTTATCCTTGCTCCCATTGTTGATGCTTGAAGTTTTTGCGCTAATTTGTGACCTGTCTGGACTCACCGTTGAGTGCACAAAATAACGACAAAATGTACGGAAAATTACTTTGTTCTCGTGGTCCATAAACTAGCAGATTAGATGCAATAAATCACAGATCAATTGTCACTTACATGCGGGAATATTTTCATTGCTTTGATGTCAAACAAGCAAACTTCTCACTTTTTTACAAACCCGCATCCACAGGCAACTTTCTGTTGTAGGTATGTAAGTATGTGATTTACAAGAGTAGAGTTCAGAGTGTCGGTGTGTTCATGGCAAGGGTTGCCGTCGTCCGGCGGAGAGGCGGAGGCGGATGACCAACACTCTGAACGGAGTCCTCATAGTCATGAGGACTCCGTTCACCCCCTCGTTGACAGGGGATGATTCCTAGGTCGGTGTGTTCATGGCAAGGGTTGTCGTCGTCCGGCGCCAGGCGGGAAGGCAGGTAGAAGGAGCGACACTCTGAACGGAATACTCAGGATGCGTTATTTGTATGAATATTGGATGTACGTCTGCGCTAACAACATCTTGCAGGAGTTGACGAAGTCCTCAGCATCCAGAGGGTAGAAATCAACAGGAAATTATGTTATAAAAGGAAGAAAAAGTGAAAGGCGGCACAAAATAAAAATGCAATGTTTTTTATTTTGCTTTAGAATGGAGGAACAAACGTAGGGAGGACGAAACGCAAATAATAAGTTTCGTTATTCATTTTGTAGCCAGACGGTTTATAAGGTAGAACAAATGAGAGGAGGAACAAACGATAATTTTACTAAAGCAACTTAATATAATATCTGCTGGGAGGCACAACTGAAAATCACGCTCTAGGTGAAAGACTTGAAAGAGGAAGAAACGACAAAGCAGTATTTTAGTTTTTAATCTGTTGCCGGGTAGAAGAAACGATGGAGGAACAAACGATAATGCCATGTTTTGGCTTTTAATTTTAATTCTGGATAGATGAAATGAAAGGAGGAACAAACGAAGCGTTTCCGTTGAGAACTGGACGAAGTTCGACGCAACGAAATAGAAACGCGCTCTGGACTGGCTGTTTTTACGATCATTTTCGACGCCTGGCGAAGGTGGAATGCACCCCGCAATGTACTCATGTGCTGTAGTGTGCTTGTTTCCCAGGGGTCGTTTCACATTGAATTAACACTCAGGAAAACCTTCAGAATCTCGCACCGTCTATGTCCAGTCGCTGGCCAAACCCATGGCCCAAACTTAGCACTAGAGTTTATGGGGCGCGCTTTCCATAACGTTTGGGCTTATAGCTAACGACTAGCTAACGTTAGGAACAAAAGTCGTTCAAAAGTCTACGTATGAGCAAAACTGTTTACGCATTCACAACTCTCTCAACTCGTCCACGGCTCTAGACCACTTTGTCATTCATACCCTCATATTTGCATTGTTATTTTTATATGACGTGACCAAAGAATTTATAAAAAATTAACTGGTAGCTTCATGTTGAGTTTGCCTCTAGTTTTTGAGACAAATAATGTTTTATCTCGAGTATATACAGGTTGATTGATTTGTGGTGTTCAACGACGCACTTTTTTGACAACTAACCCCTGTGGTACTAGAATAGCGTCAGTGAATGAGTGGTTGATGATGAGGATGACGATGAATGTAAACTAACTAAGAAAGAAAGAGGGGAAGTAGTCTACTCCAGTTGAATAGCACCAAGGAAACCACCGGCTTAATGTCTCTTACCAAGTACGGCACAGCCTGAACAACAGGCTTTCTCCACAAATCCATGCTGACGAGAGGTTGATAAGCAAGGCGAATGAAATTGTACTAACTTTCATCCTTCCAACCTCTCTCCCAAACATCACGTGATTGGTCAACAATCCAAAACCACGTAAGAATCACAGCACACTTGGCTGAGTCAGCGATACCTAACAAGATAAACACGAATCAAACAAAAATCCGTCAAATTTCCACTTGAAAACTTAAAACCCCAATGCACCTGAGCTTTACATAATGTAATATGATATGATATTTAATAAATTAATATTTATTTATTTTATTTATTTATTTATTATTATTATTCAGCTTAGGTATTTTCTGGTGGCTGAGACAATATAAGTGTACATTATTAGCAATATAAGTCAGGTGGAGAATATGACCTCCAATTGAGAAGCAGTAGGAATGGTCGCCATCTTCTCTGGAGGCAGTTGGTTTCAGAGTCGACATGTCCTGCCAAGGAACGAGTGCAGACCGATGTTGGTCTTTTAGCGCCGTAGATTTAGTTTGAGGGGTCATGCCGGGTTATTTTGGTTGAGAATGACCATAGCCCATCTAGGCCTTGCCAGGCAGGCTTCTTAATTAAAGCCTTGAAAAGGCATCGGAGTCCCACCCTACTTATTCTTGTTGCTAGTGTGTCCCACCCAAGATCAGTTAGCAGTTTCTTCACGCTGACATGGGGTCGTCCGGTCTCCTTTGACCACCATAGCAGGTTGTTTGTGACTTGCCTCGCTGCTCGTCGCTGGACGATAGGTAATATGATTATTGATAATCATAATTTAATCATTTTTAATATGATTTATGACATAATTGTTATCAGACCCTCGAATTAAAGACGTCCATAGAAAATAAACTACATACGGGCCCTGCAGTACTGAAATTCATGAACACGATATTCAAATATGAACGATGTTTGGTGTCGTCAGACACCAAACATCGAAAGGTAATTAAGTAATTGAGTGCGCTGGCAAAGACGTGAAATTTGCGATCGCCGAATAGTCGGGCAAGACTCCCATAAGTCACCCGCAGTGACGGAAGACGTAAGAACAAGTTTATATCGCTGCTATGACTTCACTGAATAGTAATTCCAAAACACCTACCTACTTATAGAACTCGGTAATAAATAGAATGCTATTCACGGATTCCGATGATTTAAATGAGTGAATTCACGGTTCAAATTTGCGCCATTCATTACAAACGCAGGTATTTCATCAAATTAAAATAAATCCTGACATCTCATGACATGTTTTGCAACCTAACAAGTTGCCTGCTAAATCATATGGCTTAGAGTCGCTAAGGAGATTCGGTTTCAAAATAATATCAAATTTTAATTTTTGCTGTCGACTTTCGAGCTTATGTTGTCTTTAAAAATATGTTTTATAATATTAAGTTTAAGAAGATTATTGATTTATCGGTGTTAATTCCTCGGAAAATTATTGATTAGGCTAATTTAATTTCACGTTTAATTTAATTTAAATGCCACCCGGAATCAGTGTTACATGTGGCATGATCTATCTCTTGACTAATGACCGATGACACAACAAGCAATGCATCGTTGAAAATTTGCTACAAAAACATATCTTGGCTCTATAAAGATGATGTTTAATGGAGAACACATAAAATAAGATGTTGAATAATATATTGTGTGATATGGTGTGAGAAAATGATTTCAATTTACCTCTGCATATTGCTGGTAGAACAAAATAATTATATATGCTTGTGCTGCGTTGCTATTATAGCAGCTATGATTGATGTTTTGGTGGCTTGCACTTTGATCGAGCTGACGTCCATTCAGGTATTGGCAAACAAATTGATCTACAAAGATGATAATGACTACAGAGATCTCAGATTACACGTGCAATACAAGTTTCCTTAATTTCCATTTGCTGGCGCCTAGTTTCTTGAAATCAAAGCAGAAGGAAGGGGTATGGTATTGCATGCAAGCACTATATAGGAAAAAAAAATCTTTATTATTATTATGCATTAGAGTTATTTTGTAATCGCACTTTACATAAATTAATTCACCGTGCTCAATTTATTTCTTCTGTCTCTGCGTTAAGGGTTTCAAAATATTGCCAGCTCGTTCAATATCAAGTTCAATTAGTAATTACTCTCTGGCTGTTCATTGGTTGCTCGGTTTCTGGCGTCAATGACAAGACGATAGTTTTTATGAAAATGTGTCTCATAATCAAATGCTCTAATTTTTTCCACCTATTAACTGCTAACAATCAACTAAATGATCCATTATTTTCTATCTTATATCCAAAGTAAGGCCATTTCCAAAGCATTTTTTTTCCATACCAATTTTGATCTGTGACTTACGAATTAGGTGCGCACTTCAAGTACTTCATGTTGAGAACTAATACTGTAAATCTCAGTACTGATGATAGATGAGATAAACATCATGGTGGTTATTAATTCTAGACGACAATTTTTCCCAGGTTAGCAATAAATCAGACTATTGTAATTTAACTTACAGGAAAATTCAAGGCGTTGTAACCAATATATTATGCAATTATTCGAAACATGATTTTTACCTATTTATAAACACATTTCAATTTTTCTTTTGCATTAAATTCATTTCTGCTTAACATGCAATGTGGAGTAAAGTAAAATTAATGTTTTAACATTGGGATATAGACAGGAAAGAAGAATTACTCTTAATTAATATCCTTGGCAATTATTTTCCTCTTTGATTGCAATTCACAACTTACTATCGATTCTAATTGCGCAATAATAGTTTATGACCTTTGTAATTAAAAAATGTCAATACAGAATTGCCCTCGCTAATCGTACCAATTACTATGATGGTTCCGCAATAACCAATGTGACAGTAGCATTGCTGATCCGTCTTGTGCATTTAATGTGTTTTGTGCAAGGTGAGTCGGTGTATTTATCTGCAGAAGCTCAAAGAGGACTATTTCTATAAAAATAATATATACACATATATATATATATATATAATATGTATAATATTTAGATATGAACATAAGATGCATTTTCTTTGACAAGGAAATGGCTTATTTGGCTTCCTTGGATCTTCTAAGATTGATTAGTAGATTAACGTTTTTCTTTCTCGAAACTAGCAAGGAAAACGAAAGGGTCGACTTAAATGAACGTTTTATAATTAGCGATGGGCACATAGGCATAGAAAACAAAATGTAAATGTCTCTATAATCTTAGCGGACAAAAGATTTGACTCAAACTATAAGGAACAATGTCCCTTAACTTTAAATTCTAATCCTCTCTTGGCCTGACACCTTGGTCTTGACAGCATTATCACGATCGTCTATGTCGGCGAGTTTTCCCAGAGACACAAAACATGTATATTTTAAGTTAACAAGTTAGAATTAATCGTTGTATGGTGTCGCGATTGAAGCAGTGGGAAATATATTCGCTTCTTGGCATCATCAGTAACTGCCTGTGATTTATAAACTAGTTATTTTGTATGCCACAATACATAGTTGTAGAAGACAGCTATGAACCATCTTGGTTCTTTTCTTAGGGTGTGCATTAATAGTAGTAAAGCAAGCTAATTATTTTCAGACAGTTAACCCTTTTCCGTTCATTGGCCATTAAATCCATACACAATCAAAACATAAAAACAAAATCCTTTTTAGTTCTTTTGGGTTATCGCCTCGATCAGGTGTGTAGTTTGACGGTAAAGTGATTCCCTGATTTTATATCTAAAAAAAGAAACTACCAACGAACTCTTTAGTAACTTTTTAACGACCGCTATAACTTGTGCTCTTTATTTGCGCATAAGTTCGATCCTTCGGTGAAAAAACTGGATCCAGATAACTAAAGCAAAGTAATGATATTGGATAGCTTTAAAAACTGAGCATTTAGCAATATCAACTGTGAACTGTGGTTGATTGTAGTGTATTAGAAATGATTATTGATCGAGTAGAAGAAATAAACTTTATTTAATGTCTACGACTGCCTGATTGGAAGAAATATGTGGATGTGTGGTACGGTTTCAGTGAATATAGGCGTGTTACGAAGTCACTTTAGAAGGCGTCTAGTTTCAAACCAAATCCGCGAAGTATACTCGAGAAGAATGCCAAGCTCTTGAGATTAGAACATTTTTTAATTTAATTCTAACCTCCTAAAAATGATGTCCAAAAACTTTAAAATATACTAAAAGCAATAGTTCCATCTCGGGAAAAAAACAGTCTTTAACCCGCGAGAGAAGAAACTAGTCAAGCCTCAAGAACCGCTCTCCAGCATTGCTACCAACTTGTTAACAATATATAAGCTACAATTTTAGAGTCGGGATTTCAGAATTATTTTTATAACTGCAAAATGATTCCCAAGAATCTTATTATTGGTAGAAAAATGATTTGAAAAGCTCGCAAAAAAAGTTATGGAACGACTAAAGCTTTAGAGCATAATAAAACAGGCAAAATTGTGTTGGTTTAAAAATGTCAGTTTGCCTGCAAGTCACACCAAAATAACCGGTGGCGACTGAAAAGTTTGTTCTCGCTGAAGATAATCCAATAACAAGTAACATGAACCGCAAATAGTCTAGATCAAAAATTACGTCTCATTTCAGAAATGCATTTAGTCGCGTCTCTTGAAGCTATCTAACACTTTGCAAACACAAGACAAGAAGCGATGTTAGATGGTTCATCACTTGTCTGCTGACAGACAGATGATGGATGCATGCAAAGAGTGAGAAAAGCATATCTTCGTGATTTCAAGAAAAAACAAAGAAGTAAGGTGAGCTATCTAAGGCGTTGGTAAATCATACAGCACATGTAATAGACGTGTTAGCTGTGGAGATAGTTAAAAGACTTTAGAATAGGCCTCTCGCTGGTCATCATGCTATTAATAGTGTAATAGAACACAAGATCATTGAGTTTATAGGTATAAATAGAGGGCCAGCGTTAACGTTGCACTTTCTGCTGAGCTAACGAGCCGGCAACACGTGGAAACGGTAGGCGCCACTCGATGGCGCTTGCGACCGTCCTGTTTAACAAACCTCTGGAAATAAACAATTGTGGCTCAAAATATCGATACACGTATACCAATCGTTGAGGTTAGAATCAATAACGATCGATTGGACGTAAACCAGTCTCAAATGCCAGTAATCTGCAAGAAATAACGACGTGAAACTTCTTGACACTCAAAACGACGGTGGCTCCACCTAGTAATATCCTCCTTTTGTGTCCGTAAAGTAGCCATTTGACGGAAATTTTCCGCAAAGACAGTTAAATATTCGCGCTGGTCCTCTTACTAGTTACCATATATCTCAACTCAACGGTATAATGGTGTATTTTCTTCGAAACAATATGCGACCCGTGAGCGATGTATGAGTGCATTTCGCGAGTGGGACAAGAAAGATGTATGCAATTATTATATCATCAAGAGCGATCTTGAAACAAAACAGATATATCTTAACCACTTAAGTATTTCACACATTACTCTTTTATAAGACTCCACTTCTCTATACCTGCTTGATTCACTAGACAAGGACGTGCATTTAGATGAATTGTTGGTTTTTTTACTCGCTTCTATAGGTTTTCAAAAACTTTGAGAACGGAATTCCACGCACAAACACAAGATTTGTACGAAGTCTTCCAACGATCAAAATGCAACTGCGTTTATTTTACAACCGTCTTCTGTGTATAAGACAAAAAATTTAAACTCACATTCTAAAATATTCGTTATATTATCGCCCACTTTCAATATAAAACAAATTTACACCGCCCTGAAGCTAGACGCGATCGATTGGATAGGAAAATGTGATTATTATTCTACAGGCTCGTGGGTTTTGCATGGTAATTAACATTAGATGGGTGTTGATAGGTTGAACCAAGATGCTGTGGCTATGTTTGGAACTGTCTAAGGATGATTGACCGAGCTTCGAGCCTCACCGTATGTCATCCGTCAGTCGTACAGGTCATTATGCGTGGGAGAACGCACTACAGCGTACGCGCGAATCAGATAGATGTGCGTTTTTTTAAACAATTTGTGAAAATGAATAATGTATTGTTGCAGAGAGCTAGGAGTGATGTCAGAAATTATTTCAATATGTGAGATGTGTTGCTTGGTGTGGTCGACACTTTATTAGAATGAGTCATGTAAGGTGGACACGTGAGTCGAGTAAATTCTTGTGTTTATATGATATTTGATTATTTTTGTAAAGTAAGAAAAATGGTTGAGTAAAAACGCAAGGACCCTGAAGTTTCGAATATAAGTAACTAATTGAGATAGTGAAAATTGAGTGAAACTTTAAGAAAAGGTCAAAGTGAATAAGTGAATTCTATCAAGAAATAAAATTTGATAAGGCAAACAATTAAAACTTAAATCTAAATTCAAAACCATGAAGACAAAGAGTGTAATGAAGCAGCGTCTTCTTGTTAATGATAAGGTTAACTCTGACGTTGACCCGCGATGGGAGGTATCAGATAGTAAAATCATACTTTTGATTGGAGTTTTCTGATGGAGTGTAGGGGGTCCCGGGTCCGGCATGGTCCGGCAGGGTCAGGACCCAATAACTCAGTGCCCCCGTCTGGCAAGCCCATTCCGAGCAAGAGCACTGCCTCATAGGTGTCCTGCTCGGCACTGGTGGGAGGGCGAGCACATGTGTGAATGTAAATAGCAGTGTGTCTCTGCACGCGGAACGGAGAGGACATCGTAGCAAGGCAGGAGTCACAGTTCGAAGCCCAGTGCGTGTCTTTCGCTTTTATTGTTATCGATTGAAAACTCTCGCAAGATGCACTCATGGGGGACGCAGTTATTTGCGAGTTTGTTTCTCTTTTTTGGTGAGTATTTGGGTATATGTATTATATTGTATGTTATTAAAAAAAATGTAAAGTTTATCTTAAAAATTCGAGGCAATTTCTCTGTGGCTTACAAGATTTTTGCAAAATGTGCAGGATTGGTGGTCAAAAAAAAATGTACTTTGGAAAAACTCGTGCGTTAAAATTGGTGGGGGCGTTCGGTTCATTTGAGGCCATTCGAATTGCCTTCTTTTTTAAAACTGGTTCATAATTCGGAGGATGAACTCCAAAATGTTTCAAACTGTCAGCGGTATTTAAGAGTGAAATTATCCTGTTCCAAGTGCATGATAGTAAAACTAATTGTAATAATCCAATAATTAATGCAAGTTGACCTCTAGAAAATGTCACATCAGTTTTCCCTGCGCGCTATAAAAGTTTATTAACATTTAAGATGACATCATTTCTGGATTGACCAATGCTATTCTGTCTCGTCAGGCTGCTTTTTAGCATAAATTATGTGAAAGTTTACTAGAATTAGAATTTCTGAAAGTTTGAAATGCCCTCAGTTAGTTTTCGAAACGTTGAGATGGACATGTGCATTTAAGGTAAATAATAATCGATATTTTATTATTATCAACACTATAACGGTCTCAAAAATGAATGCCTAAACGGAGACTCGAACCCTGATCTCCACCTATCGCGGGTGTTGTTCTAAACCATTGAGCTATTTGGCTAATGCCTATTTGCCTATTTTGTCTATTCGTCTATTGTCTATTTTTCTATTGGCTATTGGCTATTTGGCTTTATAGCTATTGAGCTATTTTGAGACGGTTATAGTGTTGATAAGAATAAAGTACCCCGCGCATTGCAAGAGTTTGCAATTTAAATAAGATTTCATCCTAATAATCGATATATTTTACAACTTAGAATACAACTACAAATCTAGAATAAATAGTGTTATCTCAGCACGGTTCAACAAAATTATAAAAACTTGCACTTGAGAACCAAAACGTTGTAAATAGATATTGGCATACAGGAACTTTTTATTTCAGTTTACCTTCATTATCTTCCGATACACAAGGTAAACTAACTTTTTTTTTTGTGAAAACCTGAACCTGCTACGAGTTCAATGAATTGTTTCAGTCAAATTCTAAATCCACACAAACAAACAAAAAAAAACTCAAGCAACCGAAATCCTACTATAATCCGACATAATAAAAACCAGAACACAGGTATTCCAATCCACCACCTTTTTCCCCTGGGTTACCTACATCATGACAGCTCCTAGGAATGTGTTAAACAACTTACAAGATGTGATGTTGCTTTTTTCATTAAAGAGCGCACACAAAAGGTTATTGCCGCTATCAATTTTCCCTTGAGGGCGCCAAGAAAAATCTACAACACCTTTGATCAAATATCCAGCAAATCGGTCGATTGTCTCATTTTGTAGACACCTCGTGGAGACCCAAAGGCATTACTATGAGCTCTCGGCTAGAAATGCCAAGTAGACACCTCGTACACATCACCCTGCTAAAATTATTAGCACGCAAACACAACTGCATGCTTATTATTGGTAGCTAGGTGTTGCGATAGCTGAAAGGGGCATGCAATTGTCGCAATTACTTCAATACTCTGTACATTGCCAATAGGAGAAATTTAAAGGAAAGAGCCAATAAAAAATTAAGTAAAAGCTTAAATATATTTATTAAAGGAGAGCCTCAAGATTCATTTTTTATGATGAGCGAAAGGTGTAGATTTGAAATTTACATGATTAACATTGTTGTTATTTTTGTTTGAAAAATGGGGAAAATCTTACAGTCCAGCCCGCGAGAGGAGATACCAGCCGATGGACTGACCCACAGCGTTGTTACGAACACATAAATGAAATTTCAGTTATTATTTTAGTGGCAAGATTTCAAATATTTGTCATATCTGTATCCTGGTATGGTTAATTGCTAGAAAAATTGTCATAATAGCTCAAAAAACATAATATTTTGTTACGACAAAAGCTTTAGAATAAAAGGAAGAAGCGGATGTAAGCGAAAATAATTTGCAGTATTTTTAAAACTGACAGTTGGCCCACATGACACCCCAAAACGAACGGTGGCGCCTCTGCTGGAAAAGAATGTTCTCTCGCCGAACTAAGTGTAAAAGCGTAGTTTATTTTGAAGATAAACAAGATAAATGAAGTTTATTGCTAAGACAAATCGTATCTGGTGACAGCCTCATGTACCCCAGCTCTAGTACCGCAATTACTTTTGATTGCAACGCATAACTAATACTTTCGAGTTGAAATTTGCAGATAAAAACACGCGCTTCTTTTTTTCATCACTTAGTTATAACATACGAAAACGTTTTATGTCAATTCTCGTCTGGACTTGGTACGCCAGAAGTGATTGGAATGGATTTCTTGTATTTTCAAGAAAAATGAATTAGCGATTGTTGATGAGCTAATGGGCATCTCATGTTAAGGAATGAAACGAACGTAAACACATCCAATAAATCAATTGACGCCGCGACGTCAATCTTTTGAGCGACGTCGACGTCTTCTCGTAAGGTTAACGGCTTCGACAAAGGATGGACGGCGTTCAAGAGCTTTGAACGCTCGATCGCAATTGTAATGGTCTCGACCTTGTCATTGTCCGTACGAAATCTTTTAAAAATAAGTGCGAGATGATCACGTGACGATTGGTGTAGAGGAAATTGGCCCGCTGGGCTATTTAAGTACGTGCCAGTGATTTTTGGCGACAATTCGCAATTGTGCTAATAGTCTACATTCTTCTTACATACATTTGTGATACTATTTATATTTGCGTGAGTCTTGCAGGAGTTGAGAGTGAAAATTTTATTCGCAGGTAACGATTAGGGATGCCGCTCAAAAACAAAGCCAAAATAAACACATTCGCTTTGAAGTATTCGTTATATTTTTTTAATTTGCAGTCTTGGAAAATTAAGACACTAATCGTATGTAAAGTCTGTAATCATGGACCTAATAGAGCGTAGCGGACGCCCAGAAAGACGAATTATTTTAATTTTCACATCTCGAGAATTATTTACCGTTCTGCAGGTGGGCAATTTTCTTGCAAGCGTAAATTTTTTTTTTACCCTGCAATGTTGATAGCCACTGTTTGCTGGTTATTTACGTGTACATGTTAATTAATTGACCAATTGAGCAATTAGAAACAGGTTTATAAAGCGTATAACTCTAAACGTACACTTGCTCCATACATATTTTTAGAAAAATAACCTGTCAAGTTGAGACAGAACATAAAATGTGTCCCTAATAAATCTATATCTTGTGTTAATAAAACTTAAAAACCGTGAAATGCTACTAAAATACTCTATGTGTTGGCACTGAAAGCCAATTCATCCCCCGTTGCTTTCAGATCTGTTGAGAGTCTCCTGTCAGCTAGTAACAATGAAATATTCTGCATTTTAAACAAACTATTTTTATCGAAAGATGGTTAGGCGCCATCATCTTAAAGTGGATTTTTAAGTTTGTGATATTAATGAAGGAAAGTGGTGCCTTGACACCTCTATAAGTGTGAACATCTTTTGATAGATTCATTTCTCATTCGACTGTATATTTTCACAATAATGAACCAGTTAAATAAGCTTTTGATTCAACACATACAGCATGAAAAGCTGCCAAAATGGCATAAGGTATTGCTAATTCACATCATGTTAATCGGGCTTCTAGACAAACAGAGGATATTTTGTTCGATTTTCAATGCTAACATGCATAGCTTTCGTGTTATTTTACAAATTCGCGCAAAAAACGGCTGGTCAAGGCGCTGGCACCACTTGAACGAGCTCTCAGATGTATTAAAAAAAAAAAAACAAAAAAAAAAACATGACTAACTACCATAAATCGATCTCTAATAAATACTAAACCACACGATTTAACTTTATTACAATTAAATGCTAAACTGCGATCAACTGCGCATTCGAATCGAATCTAATGTCTGTGTTTAGGTGATTATTATTGTGTTCAATAAAACTTGTATATCAAGGTATCTCATTATGATAATAACCCAGAGATAATAGGGATATGCTTCAGGGCAAGCGTAAACTGATCTTCAAGTTAGCGCTAAATTTGTGAGATAGTTTTATTTTTTAAGATGAATTGGGTGTTTTTATGGATGGAGCACACTTGCAGCTTACCAAGGAGATGAGGAAGTGAAGGATGTGAGCAAATTCACGAATAGCAAACGTTAAAAATACCTCATTCTTAGATATCTTAGAAGGTTAATCCTTTATATAGTACCTATAACGATTTCCATACAATTTCCAGATGATTTATGATATGTAAAGTTTTTTTTATAATGTTCCCTGGATCACTGTAGGTAAGGGTGATGATAAGGATAGTAGAAGTTAAATCCATGTACTTCATTCAGGATGTCGCGTTATCATCATCCTTTTTGATTCGTTTGGGATAATTTGTGAAACGTACCAAAAAATACATTTATATATTAAGAACAAGAAGATGAGTGTTGAGAGGTGTTTGAGCCACCGAAGAAATGCTCGAAGGAGTTGCATTTGTTCAGAAATAAGAGCAGCAGTGTGGCGCCAAATCCATCTTGATATAACGCCCATAAATAATGGCTGCAGATTTCTTACAAGTGGACTCTAACAAGATCCAACTCTTTAATTGACAGCTGCTAAACTGATCGGCACATATAGACATTGTATGCTATTTTCAACTAATAAGTTAGCAACAAAAAAAAACTATGTATTTTTATTTTGTTCTCTTTGATTTCAGGTGCCGTCACGGCATACAGAGGAGCAGATAACAGGTAATTTGAATAAAGATAACGCCTTACGAAATCCAAGTGAATGATTGCTTTACATTAAAGTCGATTTCACGCTAAATTAAAATCAAATTAATCTAAAAACGCGTTTGGCAAACATAAAAACTTGTCTTCATTTATTCAAATTTGATCAATTTTGAGAAGGTGAAAATAGTTTTATGACACTTTTCAAATTAGCTCTATGTATGAGTGCTATTTTTATTTAGGTAGTGAGACACAGAAAATGGATGCTGCAGCCAGAACATTAAATAATTCGTTGCTAACGAGTCGTTATTGAAATGAATTGGTTACAGATACTAAAAGTAATGTGCAAGCTTTGAACTTTCCGTTAAATTATGTAGCATTTGATTGGCTGTTAACAAGAAAAAAAAATGTTTCAAATCCCGACAGATAAAACTTTATGAAACTAATACTGCCGTATTGTCACTCAAAATCTGAGCCTGTCTGGACTCTGGACTTGACCAATTGAATGACTGTAGACTGACCACCCAAAATGCTTAATCTCAATTGAAAATCGTTCGGTAAATCTCTAGTCGTGTGTCAATCTACGTACGAAAGAGAAAATACCTTTCGTATAAAAACAAACATAACCTCGTTAAAACTGCATGCAAGATTTCAAATTATCCACGGACTTATCAAGGTAAGCAGTTAGTCTCGGGCAGACAGAAAATTTGTTCCACTGTCGGCAGCGCGTAATGCGGGAGTGTATCTTTTGTGATATTACACAATCGTAGTTATTTATAATAGATGAGTCTTGAAAGATATTCAAATACTTCATCAAGAGAGCTGATTTATGGATAACATACATTTCATTATGTCATTATGTATACGTATTTTTTTTAACTTACCCGAGACCAGAATGATCTAGAATCAGAATCTCTTATGCGGCCAGTGGGTTTACATGGGTTTTATACAAATACATAAATATCAAACCCAACAAACAAAAAAACCCTGCAGAACACAATTTTGACTAAAATCTTGTCGTGTGTCTTGCAAGACCTTTTTGACCAAAGGATAGCGTGCGCTTGGTAAGTTTTTCTCCTGACATGAATGTCTAATCGAAAATGCTAGTCCAATAAATTCGCCAAGGTTTTTGAATCTGACAACATAACTCTGGATCTAAATTTGCTTGCAGTATACCAAACTAGTATCCCCAATGCCACGGTTTTACAGCATGCCTTTATGATATTCGGGTATTTGCTGCTAAGCCTTTTTAATGAAACATGATTTGTGGTGTTTAACGACGCACTGTGTTTTGACAACTGGCCCTGCGGCACTGGATTAATGGTGTCGGTGAATGAGTGGATGCTGACGAGGATGATGATGAACCTAACATAGCCTAGAAGAGAGGAAACCCGTTGCCGGCACGTAGCCTACTCCTGTCGAAGAGCACCAAGGGGACCACCAGCTTAGAGTCCCTTCTGAAGGACGGTACAACTACAACAGCAGGATTCCTCCACAAATACATATTGTCGACAGGTTGATAAGCAAGGCGAATGAAGATGTGGTACTAACTTTCATCCCCGAACAGAACTGGGCATGTGTATGATGGTCACCCATACAATACCCGACTCGGCGCAGTGTTGCTGACTTCGGTGATCTCACGAGAACCGGTGTTTCCAACACGCCAAACCGTTCGGTAAAGAAACATGGGCGTTCACACACGTTTATACCTTAGTTACATATTAACGTGTACCTTTAACTTACATACTTAACGTATATCTATAACCTGTACCATAAAGTAAATAAGCTAACAGACTCTTTTGAACGTTGACACTGTAAATATGCGAACTGTCATACCAAACGCAAAATAAAAGATTTTTCGTTATTTTAAAGCGTGCAGAAATAAAGTTTTATTTCTAGAATGTTGCTTTTTAAAATATAGCGAGAGGGAGCAATAAAAGTTTAATTGAAAATATTCGAGTAAGGAAATAAAATCACTTGTGCGTGAGCAGAAATATACACGAACGTTACTGATACGTCAACTTTTTGGGTCAGGGTTTTTTGGGAATAGGGATTTTTGGACTTCTAAGCTTGTCTCCTGTAAAAAACCTCGGCTTTCTCATGACCCTAAGCAAAACGTTGTCAATCTTGTCCATCACAATACTGTACTCTTCGTCCAGACATTTTTTAGGACCTGAGGGAAAGAGAAAAAGAGAATTTTGCGTAAGCTAAGAAGCATTAAAATTATGGGCTACTTGTCCAAAAATGTCACACACTCATTCATGTGCTTACAAAAGGTTACAAAGACAGGCCTAACGATCCTTACGTTCAGAATCGCTTTCATCGTCTTCATCGGAATCACGGAAAAACTCTGTAATTCTTTCCTTGTCGTCACTGTCCGTACCGCTTGTGTACCTGTCGTTCTCAATTCTTCTAAGCTCGTCATTACTGGAGTCTTCTTCAGAATGTTCCGATAAACGGTCTTCTTCAGAATCTTCCTGTCTGGAATCAATTTCTTCTTCGTTCAAACTTTCATTCTCATCAGTTTCTTCGTCAAAACCGCTGTCACTTGACACATCCACCTGTTTTTCTGTCGTTGACATGGTTGTTTTTATTCTAAATACTTTAAATCACGTTGATCAATTTTGTTGAGTTTCGAATGTTTTATGGTTCTTTTTTTTTCACGCATGGTTGTTTTTAAAAACAAAATATTTTTGAAGCAAAAATTTGACAGCAGTATCCCATTTTTATTTGAGAAAGTGAACAAATTATTGGAGTATCCTATACGATTTCACGATATGTGACGGCATAACAAACAGCTTTACCTTCTCAAATTGTTTAAACACGGTTAACACTAACCAGGAAATATGTTATAAGACCGATTATAATTTAATGTTATGATAATAACCCTAACTCCAATCATTTCCAGATCTGAACCTACACCAAAAATACTTCAAAATAGTTCTCTCCCGCACAAAAACAATATTCAGAAGCTATGTTATCACGTCCGTGAATCTTACTTTAACTTTATAGAATAATATCTATTTGCGTTCACGGTTACGTAATGTGTGCTAGTATTTACGATGCTTTTATCCTAATATGGTAGGCTGTATCTCTATCTAGATGCTCTTTAACCTATCCCATACTCACCAAGCATTGTTCCCTAGACGCGGCTACCTCTTGAGAGGGTTGGCTACGTACGTGGGCGGCATCACTTGTGTTATTACTCTGTTATTAGCCGGTACTCTCTTTTTTTTTTTTTAAGTCTGTCACTCTTGACTAATTGTAATTATGTTGTTGTGACTAACTACATAAATCTCCGCGCTATATTCACTAATTTAAATATTAAATTGTACAACTAGTTATTATATTTATTTCGCTCTTCAAACAGGTTGCCGGTCACTAAATTATTTGATTTGAATTATGGCCGAGGAATGATTTTAAATCATTACAATCGGAACATGTATATGTATGCTAATAATTCTGGAGCGTGCCTTCTAGATTTGAGATAGTTATGAGTTGGACTAGGCTCAAGTATCAGAAGTCTTTTTATTGCAGTTCTGCATTCAACAGAGATTAATTCTAACCAGGTAAAATGAATAAAATCACGGCACAAAAGTACATTTCATGTACACAAACATTCATAGTGAATATGTGATGACATACTCTACAGTATGCAGCTTGTAAACATAGAAAATAGAAGCCAGTGCCATAGATTCTAGTACGTGATGTCATTATAGGATGCAAGTGATGCATTTATGACGTTTTTCAAAACAGGCACCGGCCAGTTGCATGCAGATTGCGTCACCGCTTCGTCGGAAATCCACTTGCACACAGGGCGCCAACTTGCCAGCGTTGTTTCAAAACAAGGATATTTCAATTTAGTAAATATTGGGCTTAGCGAAACGGCCATTGTGCAAGACCACCCGTTGTACAGAGGTAAAGCGTTTCAAATTTAGTTTTAACGCAATGTGCACATGTAAATATTTCTTTTGAGAACGCTTTTCTGACGTTGGTAGAGGACATTTCGCTTGTGCTTATTATACCTACAGGGAACCTACGAAAAGTGTGTCGTTAAACTTCTTTACTAAAGTAATGCTTTTTTTTATGACTTGGTACAGAGGTTGCATGATATAGCAACGTGTGATGCATATGAGGTTGATAGGTATGTGGCATTCTGCCATTTGGTCGTGAGTATTACGTACACTTCCGTGGCACTGAAATTTTGGCATTTTTAGCTTTGTAATGTAAATTTCTGTTTTATTTGCTCTTGAGACATTCTGCGGTGTTTATGTCTGGCCACTTGTCAAGCACTTGTTAGCTTTTGAAGTTTTAAGTCGGCTTGAAGTTGAATGAATGAAGTTCATGGTGTACTAATTGAATCGCAAAGATATTTTTCGCGCATCGAGACTTGTTGAAAATCTTCTCTTTTCAGCGCTTTTTAGTAAATGACTGGGTTTTAACACTCTTTAATAAATAGGTAACTGGTTTACTGACTTCAGGGTTCACTTTGAGTCTAGACAGACAAACATCAAGCAAAAAGTAAGCATTTAAAAAAGTAACTCATGCATGCAGTAGCACTAAAAAACGAGTGAGGTAGGAAATATGCAAATCTTTTAATGGAAGTGCAAGGTAAATATAAGGGTCCTAAATCAGGTTGAAAAATGACTCAATTTATCACATACCCTTTTTTCTTTGATACGAATTCGTTATCTTTTTTATCAGGTGCTGTTTCCACATAGGAGGTTTGAAGATTAACCTTGGAGTTTAAAAATTATCAACCAATCACAGACGGTGTTACCAGTTTTTTAGGGGTTGTAACCATGGTGATAACAACTTTAACCTCAAATGTATGGGAGTTAAGGTTAAACTCTGCTCTGTGGATCTTGGCAGTAGGAATTTGAGATGTGAGCTCTTCACAAAAATGTAAATGAAACGTAAGGAATCTGTATTTATTCAGGACGTTCTTATGTAAAGAGTTTAAACTATTATTAATGGAGGATAGGGTGTAAATATTTGCCAGTCTGGCGAATTATTCAAGTGTGCTAAAAATATTCCACATTCACATTAACTTGGGAGAATCTGTTTCTGGGAGAAAATATATATAATATTCTTTGTATAAAAACATACAGAGATGGGCCAAATTATTTGCTTTGCGATTCAAAAGCAAAAGTGCCTGTGACAAGTGAATGAGTTAAAAATAATTTTCGAATCTCAACTGAAAGATCTTGGCGTTCTTTATTAATCACGCGTCCAGCTGTGTTGAACACATCTCAGCAAAGAAGTGTGTGTGTGACTGACTTTTCGCACCATACCGGCAATTTCAAAGGACGTCTGCCACTTTTTTACAGTATTTGATTTTTTTCCACTGGTCGGAATTAATTAATAGCTCGTCCTTAGCGTCCACTTTGAATTTATCAATCGCGTGATTTTCTGGCGGCTTATATCATAAGATATTCTAAATGATTTTCTTGAGTTTAAGCATTGAGTGTATAGGTATGGTCAGATGGCCAGCTTTAATTTTAAACTGTCTCTGCGAAAAATACCGACTAAATGGGGGATGCTTCTATAGGTGAAAACACCTTCGTTTCGAGTGTTGAGAAATTTAATTTTGTTATTTCTTGCAGATTACTCGCATTTGAGACTAGTTTACGCTTAATCAATCTATTAGCTAATCTCAACGATTGCTATATTTGTGTCGATATTTTGAGTCGTAATTATTTGTAGTTGTTTATCATATAGGACGGTTTCAAGCGCCATCGGGTGGCACCTACCGTTACCACTCTCCGACTCCGACATCAGAAAGTTTAATATTAACACTAGCCCTCTGAAATACCTAATCAGTGGTTTAATTAAGCCCAAATCACTGTAGTTTTACCAAGAAGTTTCTTTAGAGTAGTTTCTTCAACAATAGTAACAAGGTGCCTTGTTAATAACAATGTAGGCGTGTACATGGTCTTCAAAGATGTGACTACACCTGCTGAACTAATTAGCAATTTGAACTTCTGACTGGACTCCTGCCATCTCCCCTTCTCTGTACCTTGATGCGTGTGGCATCGAGATTGCAATTACTCTGACCTGGACCACGCATGTTCACAGGTTACTTTCCGGCTACGAAGAGCTGCCATCCAATCGGCATTCTGATCGAAGTATCGAGTACCATTACCCAGGTACAAACTACCAGATTTTCCATACTTTTTTGTCGTTGGGATGTACCTCAAAACTACAATATCGAGGAAGGTTTGTCATGAAGGATCATGGATTGGATTGGAATATTGATATTAAAGACAATGAAAAAATAACGCCCTTAGAAGATAATGGTTGGTAGTGGAAAAGATCATTATAATGGTTATACCTACAATCCAAACTCTTGTTGATCATGAAAAACACCAGATCACAACCAAGCATATTTCTAGAGGCGCTGAGAAAACTCGGATGGGAAATCTTTCACATTTTTGGCTAGTCTCGGAAATAGTCAGGATAGTCGAGGGTTCTTACTGACAAATTCCCGTGCGAATTCTGACAAGGGTTTACTATGGTATTTATATCCAACGGATATATACCGAAATCCAACGAGAATCTCATTTTCAAGCATTTCACAAAGAGCATTTTGAGCATTGATAGATGTCCCTTTCTGTCACACGCGAGCCAAAAGTGGCTTGCTCGTTGCTCCACACATTGTTCAACGTAAAGTGTGGACACTTTTACGTGGACACTTTTCGCCACCTAGAGACAATTCTATTTGCGCGCCAAAGTCCAACGTCTTTTCGAAAATAAAATCCATCTCCGACATTGAACTTCTAGATGAGTACACGAGCAACCAGATCTCAAGAGGCTTCCGTAGCCACTCCAATCCAATCGAGACACACCGTTATGACTCTGGAACCCATCCTGGTACGTCGAACCCCGCGTCGTGGTATCGCCACCCGGAACCGAGTTTCACGAGCCACGTGAACCACATTCGGCCGAACGGCAAGGACCGACGGAAGTCATCGCACATCACTACCACAGGGTTGCATCGGACCACGCAATGGGGAACGGCGAGGATACCGTTCAGGGGTGCGTCGGTGAACGTTTCGCCTTCACCGGGAAGGCAGAAGGTACTGGGAATGTGGAGGGCAGCAGACAAGAATGGGTTCCATATCAAGGAGAAGTGAATGTAATCGCTTGGCATGTATATTTTTTTCTTATCACAAAACTACTTCCCTCGTTTTTCCTCGGTGAAGGACACGGATTTCACCGGACATGACCTTGAACCTTGCCTTTGAAAACGTTATAGATTCTATAACAGTATATATATTTTTTTAAATTGGGGTCAAGGGTTTCTCGTAATTGCGGTTGTAATCCAAAATTCGAAGTTTCTCAGTCCCATCTTTCAGCCCCGAACCTGAACTATGTTTTTCCAAATTGGATAATCATTATAAACTATGGGATTTGTACACACTTCCCAGCAAGCTTACAGCAATAACTGTTGCAGACTTATCGAGGAATTGTGACAACCACCATTCTTGGCCCGGATGGCGTCCGACAACCGGTGGCGACCAGTGTACACGAAGACATGGGTCCGTAAACCGTCATTCCTTCTAAAAAAATTGTCTTATATTTTCTTTTTCATGGACAGTTATGATTTTCACTTGGTGTTTGTTACAGGTCGCGCTGTCGTTCAAGACGAGCCCGCCCCTGTAGAGCAACTGCCTTGTTTCAAATGTCCCAGCGACAAGACAGTCGTAGCTGGCAGGGGGTCAACTTATGTCTTGATGGCAAAGCCGACTTTGAAGCCTTGCCATTACAAAGCGTGAGTCACACTGGTTAATTGGTGAAGTTGCATGAGATAGTGATATCGAGTTCAATCATTGATGATTCTCGTAGTACTGTGGTGTAGCAGAACTGAGGGTGGACTATATCTCGCCGTATTGCCATCATGTCGTTACATCCACTCTAATGTATCGAGTATTTTACAGGCCATGGTCTCCTGAGGTGAGATTGGAGTTATTGTCTGGTGCAAGGGCTGGCTCGGCATTACAAGAAGGAACGCACTCGATTGTGAGCATGATTGTCTATCGCCAACATGTTCTCCAAACTTGCCAGTTCCGTTACACTGTGATAGGTAAGATTGACACGTACACACCCTAAAATTCTTACATAATTATATTCCGATGCGTTCTAACACCGTTTGCAAGATTTGATTTATGGTTATACGACCATGAGAACTCTTGTTATAATCTAATAGCATTAACATGAAAGTACATCACTCCTCATCACTATCGCTCAAATTCAAATCCAATTAAAATTCAAATCAACTTTCCAGTACGAAAATGCCCGGTGCTTCAACTACACGAGAACCTGTGGGCCAATTGCACTGCCGACAACGTTTGGGGCTCCGAGTGCAGCATGTCATGTGCCCCTGGTTACCAACCTTTGGGATCCTCCACCATCGAGTGCGGGGATCATTATCGCTGGACCCAGCCCCTACCTCAATGCATCGCCGTCACCGGCTGCTCTCTGCCCATGACTCCTGAACACGGCAGACTCAGCTGCACAACATCAGAAAACGACATCGGGGACTTGATTCCCGAAGGCTCGGTCTGTCAATATGTCTGCAAGGCCGGGTATGCTATGCCAGAGGATCAGAACGGGCTAGCAACCATCTCTTGTGCGGCAGGAGAGTGGAATAGTACCGTCGATCCTAGTTGTCAAGGTGAACTACTGTTTATTGGACTATATACTTAGTGTTGAGCTGCAAAAGTAGAGAATAGATGCATGACACCTTCAGGAACTTCAGTTCAGGATCAAAAACAATGTTTTGGAGCAAACTAAGGGACTGTTTGAGTTAAGCTCCTTGAAGAATAGCATAACTATTTTCGTCCTGATTTCAAGCCACTGAACCTGTGGCTATAGGTGCATAAACCCCTAGACCAGACTAATAAACCTATAAACATTTTCATTCACTGTATTCAACAGTGAATAATTTGTAACAATAATGACACAAACCACAAATAAGGCCATCTCATATCAGAGGGAAATACTTTACTTGCCAGCCACCGACTCTAGCAACGCCAAAAAATACATTAACATTGTTGACACGTCTGATTTGGCAGAATCAGCCAACTATAAGATCTATAAATGCATCGAACGCATTCTGCAAATTCACAGAGTCACGAGACCAGTCTTCCGAGGTGAACACCGTGGCATCGAAACGGCACCGCCACCGCAAGCACCGCCTGGGCAGGTCAAAGTCGTCGGACCCTTGCCGTCCTAACCCTTGCGACCGCGGTGAGCAATGCATGGCTGGCCCCCACCCTGCGCTAGCCCTTTGCAGTTGTCCAGCACGCGACGGACAACCCTGCCACAACATCGTGTTGGTGGAGCGGCTCATTGCGGGCAACGATGCACGGGAGAGGAGAAAGAACAAGGCAACAATGCTCATTGGACATGTTTATGGGAAGACAGGTGTGTAGCAAAGTTTTGCTCGACTTGTTTTAAGTCACGCGTGTAATATGCGATTTGAAAAGTCAAGGACCTTCATGGTAAACATTACTGAAAGTGAGTGCTGATTTCTATCACAAGGTACAACAGTCTTTACCATGTCAGAGGAAAAAAACCTTTTGATACTCAAATTTACTGGCTATGAACAAGTTATTTTTTTTCACAAATATTTACATTTGTTGAAGTAAATTCACTTTCATTGCCCTTTGCCTTGTTACGATGAAGGATGTATGTGTAACGAGTCTGGCATTTAATTTAATTTCCAATATAATATTGTTTAGTTAGTTACAAATGCAACACTTTCTTGTGAAGTGGGAGTTGGGTTTTTGAAGCATAGGGTTCCTAGTTTGGGCAAAGCAATGGGTTTTTTACAGAAAATAATAAATAAACACATTTTTATTGTACATCAGGTGACACCTATTTATTCAGATTCTATTTGAATATGGCTAGAACGGATAGAATTTGTATTTTATGTTTTCACGTATATTCCAGGGTCGGATACCGTTGCCTAAACTTGCGCAGACGGGCGTGTCGTAAAAACACAAAATGGCTCAGCACTTCGACAAAATGCTCTAACACAGTGCGAAAAAATTGCGAAGAGGAGAAAGCATCACATCGACGAGCAGTTAGTGCAATATTTGAGATAAAGTGACTAACAAAGTATTTTTAAGTGTCTCAGTCATTAAGTTAAGTTCAATCTGTACATTGATATATTTCTACCAACATTATTTATTATCTAGCCATTGTAAATTATGCGTACTGCAATCAGCTACAAAATATTTGTGTCTTAACTTTTTATGCAAGACAACAAGTGCATTCTATTATGAAATTGAGCTAACAGGATGTGTATAACTTTGTGTGTAACTTTGATATAATTTGTCTAATAAAATTACACTTATTGGCCAGCCAATTTAATTAGAAAGTAACAATTAGACAACACTTATCGGTAATACTAGGTACTTTTATGGGCTAATACTGTGGTAATGGCCATAGCTAAAGTACCGTAAGCTTCAAGGGTCAAAATAATGATTTGCAACTGATGGGGTACATGGTGTTATTTAGTAATTACTAATTACTGTCTACAGGAAGGTTATTTCATAAGCAATTAGAAAAATAAAAAATTGTAAACATTGGTCAAGGGAAGGGTCAGGTTAACCCTAAAAATTCGTTAGGTGAGCAAGAATCACATCTATAGCGCCATTTAGTCTTGTTAATTGGGTAGCTTAAAGGTTGAGCGTGGCTAGTATGTTACGTATTATTACAAGACAGAGAACCGGGTCAAGAATACGAGTCGGAAAGATGTACTGCATTCGAAAGTTTTCCAACTATTCACCTGTAACGAAACAAACATTGAGTAAGCCATAGAAAATGATAATTATTTGCTAACTGCTAATGTAAAGCACTTATAACTACAGATCAAATAGATTGTCAATTTTAGAATTACGTAGGCCACTAAATTACAACCATAAAATATGATAATAGCAACTTAAAGTTAAAACATACATTTGTTCTCGTCATACTTTCGTGTGCAGGTGCAGGTGTAAAATAGATGAGCTACGTGTTGAAGAAAAGCAGCTGATGCAAAGCAATAGTTACACCGACCACCATCAAGCAAACCGCAAATAAATAAGGAGCATAGGAACATATTTACTTGTTTGGATATCTGAGGTAGGATTAGATAATAAGTGCTTAGCTTTAAAAAATAATTATGCTTTGAACAATAATGCATTGCTTTATTTGTAGATATAAAATACTTGAGAGAAAACATGCAAGAAAAACTAAAAGAGGTTTACCAACAATAAAAATATTCAGCAGTTTCACTAATGTGAAAATTGAATAGCAAATATACATATAAAAAACATATTGCACAGCAAAACATAAAAGCTATAAAGTCAAGGTAATAAAAGAATATGCCTAGAACCTTAAAAGAATATGTTGAATTATATTATTATTTTGTGAAAATGTTCAGGCCCTCCATAACCCAGTCTTAGAAGAATTAAAAATTAAATAGGTATGTTATGTTCTAGTTTTTCTCTTCTGTTGCAATAAAAGCAAGGAGTAGGAAAATAAATAATTAAGAATGGCGAATACATGGACGCTGCTTTGATGAATTTCGAACTTTCTTACCATTTTTCTCAGCCTCTAGTTCGGGAATAATAAAATCCCTCAACTTATCGTATGCCTCTTCAATCGAGTCGTTTACCAGCACCAAGTCAAAGTTTCCCAGAGTGTCTCCGTAGTCCATCTCGCGCTGTGCAACGGCAAGCCTACGCTGAAGACTGTCTTCAGTCTCTGTTCCACGATCTCTCAAACGCTGCTCCAGGTCAGCCATTGTTGGTGGCTTCACAAACACGTAGATGGGGTTCAAATCGGTCTGCTTCACTTGCTTTACGCCTTCAACATCAATGTCAAGGACGCATACTTTGCCACTCTTGCCAACATGTTCGACAGCTTTTTTGCTATTTACAAGAAAATATATTTCTGAATCTACAGTATCAGGACAGCCAGTGGATATTTAAAAATAACAGAATGTTAAAAACTTACCTGGTGCCATACATATTATTTGAAAACATAGCCGACTCGAGAAATTCTCCTTTGGCGATAGCTACATTCATTTCCTCCAGAGTAATGAAATGATAATGAACTCCATTTATTTCTCCAGGACGTGGATTTCTGGTTGTATGTGATACTGAGAATCCAAACTTGTCAGGGTATTCTTCAAAAAGCGATTTTAAAAGAGTAGATTTTCCAGAACCCGATGGGCCGCAAATTACAAAGGCTCGAAGTCGTTTCACCATGCTGCCTCCACTAAAGGCTGTAAAGCACAACAATACACTAGTAAGTAAGCGATGCCAGCAAGTTCTTAAATAGGCTATCAACTTGGCTGTGGGAGACTCGCTTTTTTAATGGTATTGGAGTATCAAATGACTTCTAGGTAATTTTGTCTTTGTTATCAGCCTGGGAGCTTGATTCCCATGAGGACGAAATAAAAACGTGCGTGCTAGAAAGTATTATGAAACGCAACACTTACAACGAATTAAACGAAAAATTTTGAAGAGATTCCAACAAAGTCTAAAAAAAAAGTTATTCGCCCTTGGGAAAGTCAACGGTAATTTGGTGCTCTATTGGATTGAAATTTGAATTTTTCTGTTTCTTCCACACGACTTTATCCCCTTGAGATTCACGGGGCATCGAACCTGGGGCCCTTCCTTGATGTCATGACGATCTACGACACAGCAGCTGAGAGCCGATGGCGGCCGACAGGGACGCCATCTTTAATTTGATCTAGTTCGATTCCCAGTGGGGTCTGAATTGACCAAAGTTATTCATCTTAGAGGAAAATGGCTTCTGATACTGGTGGTGTGAAACCTTTTTCTCTTCAGGGCCGTTTGGCCCGAGAAAGAGAACGACTTCATGGCATGACCGATGCAGAAAGGGGGTGGCGTAAACAGTGGCTAAAAGACCAAGAGCTCGCACCAACTGAGCCGAAGAACGTACCTGGATTTCTTAAGGAGAGGTTGAATCCCATTCGCAGAGCATACCGCCTCCCTCTCGACACAGCATTCAAAGCACTGGAACCTGTGCTGGTATGTTTAGGAACAATTTTCAGTGGTTAACAATTTAAACAGTAGCGGCTTATACTGCTGATTTGCCCCTCGATTTCTAACCAGCTCTGTTATAATTTGTTTTAGGGTGCACAGCGAGCGTTTACTGCCAGATATTTCACCGGGAAAGCACTATTGGCTATAGCTGGAATCTACTCAATTGCATACTACTTCAAGTACAATTCGAATGATTGGACAAGGAAGGGTGGGTGGCGAGTCATCAAGTCGAGAGTGGCAGTTGTCCCGGGCGATGCAGACTATCCGAGATTATCGGACAGGTCAGCGCCAGGAGATTATGCTGCTAGAGGATTCAAGCAATCGCCTATTTAGCCAGCTGCAGTTAATTTGATTATTTACGAGTAGTGAAAAGTTGTGTATATATCTTGCAATAAAGTGAATTGTATCTTAAAATTTGATAGGTTTACTGTTTTATTTATTATATTTATAGTTACAATTTTTCTTTTCAAAGAAAACAAGAACAGTTCTATACAAACAATATAAGGGGAAAAATTCTTACAACACAGGATTGGTTTGGATTTTTTAGTAGCATTATTTCTAATGCCAGGTGAGAACTTCATATTACAACCGAAACCAACCTGGTAAGATTTGAATACTAAAAAATGTTCTACAAATTTAAACCAGAATTAATATTCTACAACCAACAGATCATCCCGCTGTAATGTTTATTACTTCGCAGGAGGCCACTTCCATTGGTCGGCCAGTGGCTCTTTGACTAGGGGTTCCCACGGTTTCCAGCCAAGCATCTTGCGGGCTAGCATCAGCTCATTTTCTGCTTGCACAATCAGCTCTTCAACCTGCCCAGATCCAATCTTGCTTTCAATCTGTGCCACATCTTGTGTCTGAAACAAAATAACTTGTTTGTAAGTTTAGAAGATAATGTAGAATCACAGTTATTATAGTAGAATTTCCTAGAAACCAATTTTAGAAAAAAACTTTTTTAAACAATTTTTCTTTATAAGATACTTAAAATAAAAGTTTTCCTATGTGTTGTCTAAAAGAGCAGCTGTCTAAAAGATGACTACTGTTGAAAATAAAAATACCATGACATAAATAATACGATAGCAGCCAATATCTTAATAAAATGGCACTAGAGAAAATTGTTCTTCTCCCAAACCATTGCAGAAAATGTCAGGGTAGTCAATCTAGGTATCGATAAAAATGGTCGCCTCCCAGTGATTTTGATAGTTGAGAAATTCAATTTCCTTATTTTTTGTAGATAACTCTTATCTGAGACATTAAAATTAACTTTTATACTGCCTAACCTAAACATTCGGTATAGATTGGTCGATATTTTGGGTAGTTAAAATTGAACTGTAGAAGTTTGTAAAAAAAGAAAGCTGCAAGAGCTATCAGGAAATCCCAACCGTTACTTCCTGCTAGTGGCTCAATATAAAAGGTTTTACATTAAAGCTACGAGTAATAGCCTATGACTCTTTAAACCCAACGGTGCTGGGTCCTAAAGCACCTATTGTCTCTCAATTGTCAGTTTAATAGCTTCTATGATCTGAGTTGCAGTAAACATTTTTGGGCAAAATTTTAGCCAATTTAGAAGCTGCAGCAAAACATAATTACAAAAATAGGTTAAATTTGTAAGCACCAGGGTCGGTGCTATATTGATGTGCAATACTTGTCGAATTAAAATAAGAAGTAAATCACCCTTCATCAATGAAAATATATATTAACTATCGTTGTAATTCTTTCTCGGCACCTTTGTTTGAGGGTTACTATCCAGACAAGCACAAATTGAACATTTCTTCGTATTCCAATTGATTTTGACCCTTATTAAGATGGTTCATGCTAGACCGATTGCATTGCATCAAGTACTTGAGAGATATAAAAAGATCTATCTAGCACCTTCAAACAGCGTAAAAAACTAATGTCACCTACATTTTTCACTATGTTGGCTCGGCCTGTGACAATTTCCTCTGTATATTTGCGATAAGCAGCATCTGATGGCATTTTTTGCAGGGCTCTCAGAATCTTACTGTATAAAACGCCTAGCGTGTGGTGAGCATTCACTGCTACCGCTAGGCCCGTTAGACCCGTCGCCTTTTTAATAGCCCCAGAAGCCATCACAATAAAAATATTTTTCACCAAGTTACATAAACTGTACAATTTCCCTTGTGCAGGTTATAATTTGCTGCCTGATATATCGCAGTAATATGCCACACAGAAATAGGGAGCAGCACTGCTGCACTCTGGGATTCACTCAACCAATCAAAACGCATCAGATCAGTGACCGGGCATTTTAAAATTACTAAAAGGAGGTTTTATTTCGCTGTAGATGTTTTCATAGGAAATTTTCACAGTACGAGATTGAATGTCTTTTGGTGAGCAGAAGGAATAATGAGAGAGATTAAGGGGTGCAGCCTCCTCCCACACGCTACAGAAAAACAAATAAATTGGGGAGAAAAGTCTCACTCTTCTATAACAACTTACATTCGAAGGTTATAATGCAGAAAAATCAAACTTATCCACCCAAAAAAAGGTAGAGAATCAAGATTTTTACAAGCAAATAAAATGTAGACAATATGTTTCAACAATTTTAATAACAAGTCACTAACTAGAGACTGACAATTATTCATTTACCTAGTAGAATAGGTATACAAGATGTGTTTTATATTTGTAGTTAAGATACAAAAAGTAAGAAGTTTACTAACTTCAAACATCTACCCAGGGAAAAATAAATTGCAGTGGGTCAGCAGAAGTTGCTTACAGTTGACAATATTCATTAGAACTCAGCAAAATAAAATTCTCTTGTGGCACTTTAGACCCAAGAAAATATTTTGTCAGATTGAGGGACATGATATGCACACACCTCTGGCAGCAAGGGGTAATCTCTAAAGGAAAGCAGATTTGGACTGTAAAGCAGAAATTTTGTTCTAAGAAGCAGAAGTTATGACCCAAGACATATTTTTTTAAATCTGAGATTAGATACCAGTCATGCTACATAAATGCATTTTTGGTAGGCCTATGCTAAGTCGCCGGGAGGAGTTTTCTGCGACTTCATTTTAAATTACAGACAACCCCAGGCCAATGATCTAAATAAGATAAAAGACGATTAGTAGTTGTGACTCCTCAGAGAAAATGCTTCCTAATACCATAACTTGGACTGTCTCCTTTCCAGAACCCAAGCAAATCGCTTATTATGTCCCTCGTCAGATTTCAACAAGCATGGAGCATTAAAAAAATCAGTCAACTGTAAGCCTTCCTCTTTACGTGCAACCCACCTTTATGCGTACAAAAATACACGTAAAACAAGATGTAACGTCATAATGACCATTTACTTATGATATCACAATACTGAAATGATTGTACTCATCCCCCAATGCCATCAGAAATAAAAAAATCTAAAAAAAAAAGTGCATTTAAAAAATAAATGGAATGTAATAATCCCACAGTAGAGGCTTGGCACGTTGATCTAGGTGTACACCTATTTGGTGTAATGAACATAATCATAATTATTGTTAGCAATGATGGTGGTTGGAAATTATACCTACGATATAAATTACAGAGAAGCTACCTAATGATACAATAAAAACATGTCATATAAAGGCAGGTACACATATAGATAATTATGTTTGGATAGTAAAATGGTTGTGGATTAGTTGACTTGGAGAACTATCACGTAGATGTGACACCTTTGCGGGCCACAAGAAGATTCAAAACGGGATGTTTCTTTATATAATCTACTGCCTTTTTATGTGTCACCATTGTAAAGTCGTATCCATTACATTGCAGTATTTTATCGTGCATTCGAAGCCCCGATTTAGCTGCTGGACTGCCGTCGTGAACTTCGGTCACATATATTCCCTAAAAGAAAGGCAAAGTTGGTGTTTAAAATCAAGACAAACAAGAACTAAGGCAATATAATTAAGTTAAATGTGGTCATACTTACATTATCAGTATATCCTTGTGGACTTTTCCTATAATCTTGGTCAATTCCACCTCCAATTTTGAAACCACACTTCAATACTTCTCTGCCTTCTGTGTCTGATCCTGGTTCCTTGTGTAGTGTGATTGGAATCTATGACAATAACTTACATTGTAATTATTCAGCATCAAACAAGGCAATAACCATGGAATGTGAAACAATGTTAAATAAAGGAAGTGATGATTAGGTGTTAATGATGTCATCTCATTGCAAGATAGGTAAGGTACTTGAGGCTGAATGTTAAAAATAACATATTTTATAGTAAGGCAGGTGTATGCATTCTATCCGTATCCTACATAAATTGCATTCCGTTTAGAAAGTTAAACAAGCAGAGAAGTATTGCCTATATTTCCAAACTAAACTATTCATATCAAAACAAATCACAAATGACCCAGCCCACTGACACTTACACTTAAACATTCCATTGCCGTCCCAGCCTGATGCTGGAATGCCATTTTGGCACACATTTTGTACGATAATAGATATTTACACAGTCACAAAAATTAACTACACAGTGCTGAAATTTCAATGGTTAATCTGAAATACGTCCAATTGAAGTTATTTCACCACTTGTCTAACCAGGCCGAAATTTATTACGATACGAAATGACGTGATCTCACATCTAATATCATCTCACGAAATGTTTCATGCGTTAGCCGCCAGAGGACAGGCAACGACATTACACAATGTTGTGAAGTCGTCTCTACTTCTTATAACATTTATATTCTATTGACTGACGTTCTAAAACGAACTCAAGGAAACTTGATACATTTAAAACTTCTTTAGATCATACAATTTTTTTTTATATGTTTAAATAGAGATATTATTACAATTTTAAATATAATTAACATATAACAGCCATGGTTGTGAAAGTAAAAATGTGTTGGAAATGGCAACAGAGCTCAGTAAACTGCACTGCTGTTGAGTCTTGAATCTTGAGCCGTCGGCCATTGACGTCTCCCGTTAGTTGCTTAAATATTTCTCTCAGGGAAGTTTTTCTAACTCGTGGATTTAAATGTTTCTATGCGCCGACTTACTCTTCGAACGAGTGGTGTTTCGTCATTCATAAGTTTTCAAGAAAATCAGTCTTTAGAAGCTGAGCTAAGTTTAACTTACGCAGCTGATAGGCCCTTCTCAGCCATTAGTGACTGACCTCCCATTGTATCAACTGCTTGAACTATGTGCTGTAATGTTTTGTTTTTTAAAACAATATTATTCACTTCGATTTGATAGTGAAAAAGCGTAATGAGCCCTTGGATGGACTGACTCGGTGCCTTATATTTTTCACGGTGTCTTTACTAAATAAACACATTTTTTTTGTTGACAACAAATAAAGTAGGTGCCTTGTGAAGTTGTACTACGACAATGTCTTCATTTCTACGTGGACTTGGTCTGCTTGAGACTGGAGGAGAAACAGATGTTATGCATTCTGGCCATGTAGCCAACACCAATAATGGACACTCTCAGGAAACAGTGCCATGCAGACGACCTCTCTTCCCACGGCCAGGATGTCGGAGTTCAACCCAAGACAATTTGTCACCTGAAAACGTCGTAAATGCTTTGGCTAGCCCAGAAAATCTGCTTGAGGCAGTCAAGTCACCCATTACTAATGATCGGTCTTCACCGGAACCAAACTGCTCAATCTGCTTAGGGAAACTGCAAAACAAATCATTCACCAATGGATGCCTCCACATGTTCTGCTACTCATGCCTTCTTCAGTGGTCAAAGGTAAGCCATCGAAATAATTGATAAGATATTTTTAGTTCGCTGCTCTTTGCTATTAATTGAAAAATTAACGTGGAGATGGCGTTTAGGAAAAAGACTCCACTCACATTCAGAATCCGTAGCCTGACTATTGGCCAGCCATCCAATACCTGACCCAGCTCAGTGTGAGTTGGGACTAAAGTGATGTAAGATAGATACCTATTGCAAAAATGGTAGGGCCACCAAGTAGATCCAAAGTGATGTGACTTGGTTACACAACAAAATACCTTTATTCTGCAATCGGCTCACAATTAGAATAACAGTAGTCAGCTAAACTGGCACTGATTAAAAAATCACTAGAACAAGCTCTAGCATTTGGTCATCTGGCTGAGCTCACTCTGCCACTGCAGACAGTATACCGAAGGTAACATTTACTCGAGGAGCTTTCCAAGAATAGAAGTTGCAATTGCTTTGGCCCTTGTATTAAAAATGTTTGCCAAAATTGAGCTCTACTGCTACACTGTTGATTCTGTGCCGGTCGTGTTTTAATTGATAATTTTTGAATTTCTTAAGAAATTTTGAGTCGATTCAGGTTGTGGGACCTAAACCTGGCTAGGGATCACATACATTTTTCTAGAGATAACCAACGTTATCTCAATTAATTCCAACATCAATGAATGTTATTTTACGAGATAACGTTGATGATCTCAAACGGAAAAGTTACATGATTGAAAACCTGGCCAACGATTGTTGGTTCTCTTACGACAGACATGGCGACTGTTAGACAGAAGTTTGAATGTGGTCGGTGACAGTTATTTTAATCGGGAGAAGTAGGCAAAGGTTGACAGGCGATGTAACTTGAACAGTTGACATCAAAGTCCAAGTTGCAACTGTACTTGGTTTAACAAAGGCTCTTATAGGGAAAAAAAACATTGTGGAACTCGGTATATTCTAAATATCTTCTAAATATGTCGTCCCACGACTCAGTGAATCCAAAAATACCATCTATAACAGTTTTAACTCAGAATTACCAATATTTTAAAGAAGAAAATAGTATCATGTTTGTCATTGCAGTTTGTGAACACCCACACTCCTCTTAATTTCATCTCTCCTATAATTATCACTTAAAAGACTTCGTTAAAAATTAATAAGGAACTGTATTCTGTTATTTTTCAAACTTTACGGAGGACAAAAATATTTGACAGAAACTTGAATGAGAAAGAGCAATGAACATACAAAATTAAAAAACAAAAAGTTTTACAGTCAAGCATAACTTGGGCGTTGCGTAGAATTTTACTTGATATTCTTTATTCCTTTTCTTTGGAAAGGGTACCTTGCCATCTTCTTTCATTATTTGCTGTTCATTTAATTTTGTTCAAATTTGTAAAAACGTCGTTGAACTGGGAAAAGTCCATGCAAAATCTTAAGCTGTTTGTTGTCATGGAAACTATATCTAAAAAATTTCAACAACAATGTGTCTAAACTGTATAAACTCCAAAATGTTGGTTTATAAAATATGAAAATTGCCGTAAATTTGAATAGTTCCACATCCATTTGACTTTTTTTTTTAAGAAGTGGAAAACACAAAAATGTGCTCTGCAAATTTAGTTCAAATCGGAGCAGGCATTTGGCTTCCAGAGCGCAAAACAAACACACATACACAGAAAAAACACATGTGTCTAGGCTAAGAAAATTGAAGATTTTGCTTCCTATACTCATTAACTAGCTTTCCTAGTCCTACAGAAAACGTCATTTTACCTGTAATTGTTTTCTTCTTTTAGATTAAAGCTGAATGTCCGCTGTGTAAACAGAACTTCAAATCCATAATTCACAATGTTCGCTCAATGCAAGATTACGACGAGTATGAACTGCCGGCATGTCCGCCCATTCGAGTGCGGGAACTGGATCCACCAGCAAACTTAACTCATTATCGGAGGGGATATCCAGACAACGTAGCATTTATGCACGCCGTAAGTACTACTTATATAATAAGTGTCCTATTCTTATTCTGCACAATTTTGGCAATTTTGGCAGATTCTTGGCTCTGACATTCTAGTACTTTTTTTCTGAAAGCTCTTCTATATTAGTGAGACCAGGCCCCAAGTCTTGCTAGTGAGCTAGTTTACATTGAGATCATTTTGCTGTTATAGGGCAGCATTCATTTCTACTTTAGAACATCTGTCCGCAACATAGTGAACATCTTCCTCTAGTTCCTGATCCCTAAAGCAAGTCATTCTGAACCAAAGGCTGTTCCGTGCAATTATTTCCGTCACCCCAGAATTTTTTTTCACGGATACTGCTTAATATTAAAAAAAAAACTTAAATACCTCAAGAAATGTGAAATGTTTATAAAATGGTCTGTAGTCTGATTTTTGGTTACCTGGTGAAAGAAGTTTTATTCACCCCATCAAACTAATATTGGATGGATAATCAACCCCTCTCTGGCATGTGGCGATAACCTTGTCGCTCCTTTGTAAGGAGTGCTTCAATAGTTAAGCTGTTATAATCATGAAATCCCATCGCCTTGCTGACTGCTCGTGAATTGTCAAGCAAAATTGTTTGGTCAATAAATGAGAAAGACAGAATTAGAGTTGCTTCTTAGATTAAACTTTTATTTACAGCTTCCTAAGTTTTGTGATTAATATCTAAATGAGTATGAGTGACTTGCGTTTGATTTTCAAATAGTGTGAATATGTGCAGCAAAGGATCCTGTCAGAGAGTTTATCTATGGTGAGATGTGTTCCCCTTGTCCTGCTGCCATCCCTACCATCATCGACAAACATTTATTGATGCTATTATGCTAGTAAGGTGCAGGTATGCCACCTAGCAATGGAAAAAATCAGGCTCCTCCTTCGCAAGCACGTAAAAAAAGAAAGCCATCAACCTGTTCAATACCACGAGCCTCAACCAGCTCACGTTTTCTTTGTTGGCAACTCCGGCTGTCCTTAATAATTAACCTCTACAGTTAAATAATTACATATCGATAAATGTATACCATTGTTAGCATTCATACAGATTAATTGAGTATCCTGTACCAGAGGCCAGTAAAAAATAACGACATTAATCTTAACACTCAAAACAAATGTGACTTCATCTTAGAGCGGCTTTCTTTTTCGTCGGTATGGTAGTGATCGGTAAGTATTTTTCGTGGAGACAGTATAAAATAAGTACTAAGACTCCGTATCGGTATAAACTGTAAATCTTCACGTAATGATAAAACTAATTTTTCTCTTCCAGATGCACGATTTACAGGCAGAATCATTTGGACTCCAAATACCGTTCCGCTATCGAACGACGATGACATCTCGCCGCCAGTCATTCACGGAGTACATTTCACACTCCTGGGTGCTGCCCCCTGCACCGCCATCCCACTCGTGGCGCCGCCGCCGCCATTTGGCCACCGCAGAGTTCAGGGAGTCGATCTATGTGCAGGATCTCTGGGTGCAGGCGCCGACCGGGGTCGGAGAACGATATCGAGACTGCACGCCAGCTTTCTACAGGTGGGTGTGGGAAGTTGCTGTTTTCTTTTGAAAGTTAATGTCTTTGCAATTTTTCTTTGCACTTTTTGGCTTATGCGACATTGGAATTACAGAAATAAAGACTGTAGGTATTGTAAAAATATGATCTATGTCTTATCGTTAAGGGGGTTGTATTGCCTCCATCTTATTTTCCTGGGCTACCTATGGAACAGTATCCTTTTGTTTTATTCTTTAATTGGGATTGGTATAAACTACCTCTTGGGAAGCTTCTGAATGTCATATGGCATTCCCCTTGCCTACAAATGAATTTTAACCCTCTTTTGATGGAACTCTTAACTCAGCAGACTTCTGATTGTCCAGAAAGGATTTCTTTCTCTCGGTCATTCCCCATAAGGATGGTCTATCTATGTCAACTTTACCTGTGAACTAACCTTTAATGTACTTGTTTATATGTTTACAGGGCCAACCCAGCACAAGTCCATCGACTGGTACCTTGGCTGAACAGAGAGCTGTCAGTACTCTTCCACACAGCCAATGGCAACTACCCTGCCACTCTCATCCTCGACTTGATCTTGAGGTACATCACAAGATACGAGATTCGCAGTCTAGAATTTGCTCGCCTCGTCCGTCCTCACATAGGATTCCGCACTGAACACTTTCTCCACGAGTTTTATTCGTTTGCAAGCTCGCACTACGACCTGATTGGCTACGACCAGGCAGTAATATACCAGCCCAACCCAAACCCACCGGTCTCCATACACGTCAGCGATGATTCCGACAGCGACGTGGAAATAATTTCCGAAACTACTGAGGACAGGTCCTCCGATAATGTCCACATTCCTTTCCTGATTGAGGAGTACAGCTCAGTGGCAGGCCCATCAAGAGAGCCAACGGCTGGCCCGTCAACTGCACACGACGAATCGGACGATTGTGAGGTGGTTGGCTTCGTGAAACCGCTGCACGAAAGGACGCCCGAGGTGATCGAAATCTCATCTGCAGATGAGTCCTCCCCTGAACCGCAGTCTGTCATTGACGATCTCTTGCGACGACCGCTCGCTGTACGATCAACCACTGATTCGGACAATCTCTCGTCAGCATCTAGCTCCAGTCATCGTTCCTCGGACTCAGATTTTGTGCCGGAAAAAAAGAAAGCGAGGAAGAAAGTTGCTGCAAAAAAGTTCAAGCCAAAGCGCAAACGTCCAACTGCACCACGCGATTCCAGCGAACAGCAAGAGATGGCTGATCTACCAACCTCTGGGAGCAGAAGGTTATCTAGTACATCCAGCACAACACCATTTTGGACCGCTCGTGAGACCCCTCACGAGTCGAGGCTGGAATGCAGTAGGCATAGAGCGATAGCAAGCTACATGCGACGGAACCTTCTCTCTGACGGCGGATCTCTGGCGAGCCCACGTTCTTTGGCGCACCAGCGGATAAATGACGTCTCTGACCTTGTTCGACCAGCGGATGCACAGAACCAATCGAGCTCATCTGTGGAATTCTTGGGTGCATTAAAGGAAAATGAACTGTACTCATCCCCATCATTATGCGATTCTCCTGCCGACGACGGGGAAACAGTATCGACTCGAGCCCACCGCGGTTCGGCATCGGAAACGATGCATCGACAGGGTTCAGAGGACTGGGATCACTCTGACAGCGTGTCTGAGTCTGATATTTCTTTGGCATTGTTGAAGGCACGCACTGCTTCCACGTGGGCTCAGCCTTCCACTAGTTGGGCATCATCGTCCAGCAAGGGTGCAACCTACAGACCGATGAAAATGGAGAACAGGTCTGCCGCACCTACCTCCGTCATCACATCCGTAGGAAATGCAGGACCTTCAATATCCGCTTACTGTACCAAAGCAAGGAAGCCACCCAAGAGACTTCGTAGTGCGGTTCTTCCTGGGCCAAGTACTTCGGCGGTAGCTCCTTCAGGAAGCTCCGATACCGACTTCCATTCTTGGCAATTTAAAAGGCGGGTGTCTGACTTTAACTCCGACTCTAGTGACAGTGATTCTCACGAGACCAAGCCACGAATCAAAAGTATTGTTATTACTAGAAATTTTAAGCCAGTTGCCCAAGATCAGACGTTATCCCGACCGTCTGACGAATCAGGTGGTAGGCGTAAAAAGAAATCCCGTGGGGCGTGCCTGCGCAGAGATAGCTCTTCCAGCAAGGGAAAACGAAATACTAAAAGATCGATAACTTCTAGCGACTCTTCTTCTTAATAATTATGTGAATGTTATTGACATAATGCACACAAACTGGCTTCAACCAACTCTTGAGGCATTTTGCTATTTTGAACTTATGGCTCAATTAACTGATTTTGTTTCATTGCTACTGACATATCAATTTATTTCCACAACAAAACAAATAGCATCTTATTTGCTCATCGCTTTAACAAGCAATAATTACATAGAGGAAGGCCGGATCAGCAGAAATGAATTCCCTCCTTGTTGAATGCATGCAATAACCTGCAAAAGAGGTCGAGGAAATTACATGGGATGATCAGTTGTACCAAGCTAAATGCTAAAATATGATTGAATAAATATTTTGAGCTGGAAGTACTTACACCATGAAATCATCTATATCCATTGATCGGGCTCGTTTCGACTCGGAATCACATGACTTCAAAATGTCTTCCACTTTCTGTTTCATATCAAAATCCTCTGGAATTTCCTACAAAAAATGTGTCATGACAAATCACTTTAAATTTAGATCACATTAATAATTTAGAACCAGACCCTACAGTTAAAAATTTAGTGCACAAGAAAATAAATAGCCATGAAGTTGACATTGAAATTTTTGTTACCTAGAGCGGACATTTGGCAGATTTATGAGGTTGATCAAGATATTTTCTCTCCGTGTAAAACGCATGGTACTTTGAAAACCGCCATTGATCAAATTCCACCTCTTTGAGCACAATGAAGATCAAATATCTGATTAAAACTTCGGTGATCTACGATTCATTATGTAAGTCCTTTAGTAACCCTGAATTAAGCCGATTTCACTAACATCAGGCTAAACTAGGTTTAGGTTAACTAGGTCGATATTATCTAAATCAATTGCATTTTGCAAACGCTAAAGATGTATAAGTAGACATCACACGTAAAACTAGACATGTTTTTTTTTTCCAACGAGTTTCATTAAACAGGGAATGTTTTGTGATGTAGACATTTTTTATGGTTGAGTCTAGCACTATTATTTTCTTTGGAATTGAAGAGTAGTTTTCAAATTTAACCTTTGTTGATTTGTTTAAATTTTAGACCGATCAGCACATATAGAAAATATTGCAGTGCTTTTTTGAGTAAGTATCATATTTGATGTAAATTTTCATAGTATTTTAGGACTTGCAATAACCTTCTTCTTTTAAACATTTCATAATATAATAAAATCAGTTGCACTGAGTTAAAACCAGGGTTGGCTCGATGTTAGTGAAATTGGCCACCGGAGTGGTACTTTTCAACAATGCTAGAGTTTGCCGATTCCAGCTCCGTGGAGTAGCAACTTGCATTAAGGTGGTGCTATAAAGGTAGCATTTTTCAAGCAACCAATTGCATGAAGCGTTACTGAAGTCAGAGTCTCTGAGAATGGTGCTAATTGTTACTGTTGCTCTAGGTCAGGGTTACTGCTTGATGCTGCCAGTTAGCATGGTGCTGTTGACATTACCACGGTTGCAAAATGACCACTCTAGGTAAGGCTCTTTCGTTATATTCTACTGAAGTACTGTAGCAATAAAATGTTATACTTACTTTGTTTTGGAGTGAACACTGAATCCTGTAGTTCTTGTTCAGAGATTCGTAGACTGCCGTCCCCTTAAAAGCAGCTGAAAGGGTCTTATTTTTTCTGATGAAAGCAATTCTTGTGAGGCCATCCCATTCATTGAAGTTGATTGGGGGTGGTGGGTTGCGTGGTTCAATCCGAACAACGTTAGATTCAACTTTTGGTGGTGGCCGAAAATTATTTTTTCCAACCTAAAAATTGAGACAATTACAAAAATAATCTATGGCAAATTACAAATGAAGCTTACCATAATCAAATGACTACAAACCTTCATCAAAAGATCTACCCGAGCCAGCAGCTGAGTATTAATTGATAATCGGCAATATAGCTTCTCACCAGGCTTGGCAACAAGTCTATGAGCAAATTCCCTTTGAAACATGAGCACTGCACAACGAAAGAACGGCCTATGAAGCAATAATTTGAAAACTAGTGGTGACGAAATTTGGTACGGAATATTAGCCACGCATACGTTGAAAAAGGGAAGATCAGCTTTAAGCACATCCCCGATCAGTATTTCAAGATTGTTTTGATATGGATACCCTTGAACTCGTTTTTGCAACTCGGCTACCAATCTGAAAAGAGTAGGTAAGGGTAGTGTTAGAGAACTAATTTATAACTCAAAGAAATACAGCCATCAGGATAAAATATACTGACCGAGGATCAATTTCGCAGGCAACTACTCGCTTGGCCTTCTCAAGCAATTTGATGGTCATGTTGCCAGTTCCTGGACCGATTTCGAGGACGGTATCCGTGGAATGCAAAGCACTCTTGTCCACCATTCCTTGGATTATCTTAGGATTCTTCAAGATATGCTGACCATATTCCTTGTTGAAAAGAATACCTACAAAAGTAAAGTTTAACTCAATAAAATAGCCAGTTCTAACCTTAACAAAAATTAAAATTTGCTCAAAATCGATTCTTGGAGGTACCTTGTTTAGCTATAGTAGCATGCTGTCTTGTCGTCTTTGCAGGCTTCACTTTGGGCATTTTGAAAACTCGAAATAATAACAAATTTGAAACTGAAATACCAGGTTATAAAGATTTCACACGTGCTGTCAGTTCTTGAGGCGTAATTTACGGCTATACACACAAGCTTCAAATACCACTTCAAAACTAAATTTTGTTCAAGGCCATGTCTGCGCACGCCGACGTTGTGCGAGTAGCATTATAGAGACACCCCACCAGTTTTTGAATACACTTGCAGGCTTTCAAGTGTTGGTTATTTACAAACTTTTATTCAATGTAAAATTGTATTGGCATAATTTAATATTTCATGTTAAGATGAGCTTAGCTTACTCTTTTTTGTTGTGTTGCGGGAAAGCCGTGGGTCTTTGATTTTTATGAAAAGTGAAACGGTGAAACTGAACTACCACCTCCAAAAGCAGGCCAACAGCTGAAGGTGACAAAATAATTTTATATAATTTTACAAAATAATATTTAATATAAGCTAACCATTTAGAAAGCTTGATGGAATCATGTACTATGGGCCAGTAAAAAATTCCATTAGGCAGCACCAAATTTACCAGAAGGCACAAGCGCTAGCGTATGATGCCAATTTTAAGTAGGGGTGTCGGTCAGCGGTAGACGATTAGCCCATTAGACTTTTTTTACTTTCTGAAATTTGTCTTTCAAACACTTTAGGCACTGATCATCTAACTTAAAGTAACATAGCAGAAACACCTTTACAAAAACACATTGCAGTAGAAGTACATTACAGTTTGGAGGTTATACAAACGCCTATACAGCCTAAGGTCTTCCGAGTTTTAGAGGGAAAAAGTGCACAATCATGATTTTTTTTTAAATTTTAACTTAGTAATATTATGTCTCAATATTTCCCCAAACAAACAATTTGCTGTTAACATACCTTTGCGTCCAGATTTTGGGGCTTAAAAATAAAACTGCCTGATGGTGCTAGTTGGCCAAGTCCGCCTTCGCTAATAGCGTATTACCAAAGAACGTGATATGTTTAACTTAATTGGGGAAAAATAGCCGACAGTGGTTCCTTTACCGACAAAAATAGGAGATGTTTCTAGGTGGAGTCACCGATGTTTTAAGGGTTAGGAAATTTAATTTTGTTTCTTCTTGCAGTTTACTTGCATTTGAAACTGGTTTAACTACAATTAATTGCTATGAATGCTTACCTCAATTATTGATTAACATAAATCAATTTTTTCAGTCCTAATTACTGCATTCTAGAGGTTTTTTTAAAAAGAATGGCCACGTGTTGCCGACTCGTTTGCTCAGCATGAAATTTAGCATAAACGCTGGCCTTCTATATACCGACTAACTGAATGATTACTAGTAACATTCATTGTTAGGGTGGCAAAGTTCAGACGCAGCGAAAAAACCAGAGCACAAAGCTGTGTATTTTGAGCTGGAAAGAAAGACGTAAAAACCGTTGGCTATGGTATCACTTTTCAACCTTCTCAAAATCCTTTCAATTTTTTCAAACCTTTCAAAATTCACTTTTTCACATTTCATCTTTTTCAAAGTTCTGACAAATATATTTCATGTCTTAAAAAGTCGAGTTTTTCCATTTAAAAGTTGTGATTAATTTTTAAATAAGTATGGCATGGTTTATTTCTTCAATCATGGACTTTATTTATACTTATTATTTTGATAATAATATATAAACTAAGAGTACACCCAAATGCATAAAATATGAGGTATCAGCAACATTCAAGGAGTCATTTTAAATGAAAACGTTGCATAGTGTATTTTTAGTCTAGTAATGTAGTATGTTGTGTTAATAATAAAAATTAATCATTTATCAATAATAATTATAATATTTCCAGTTAATACAATACTTACATGTAATAATAATAATAATAATAATATAATTACAATCCATACAGTGTTGCTACTTCAAAATCTACTGCATCTACTCCTGTACAACATTTTTACATATGCTTGTGGAAACGTCCACCAATTATAAATTATTAATTTGATTCAATAGATATTATATTATAGTAATACGAGTTCTATAGGTGTCGCTTATTGTACAAAATACACAGACTTGCTTTTCTAGTTTTAAAAAAGCATACTTATTTATAGTATATAATTTATCAAGGTGAAGACCATAAATGCATTATCTATGTAGACAATACTTTTGATGGCATACAGAAACACTATACAAATACAGGTCTACATATACTATATTATTCAAAACTTACTTGTTGCCAAAAATGAACAATAATTTGATGTGAAAAAAGTTTGTGAATATTTTGCAAGCGTAGTGCACATAGAAGTGAGTTTGTATTTTGAACAAGGAGAAGTGTACAGGTACTAAGTTTCTTGAACAAGTGTCACTATAAGTTACAATGACAAATGGTTGATACTGTTTGGTTTGTTTTGGTTCCTGGTATAACCACTCTGCCCAGGATACCATATGGTAACGTAGAACAGAGTCAACTGTTCTTGTTTAACAATTTAACGAGCTAACAAAATTATTCGTAATCCTATATTTGGATCCTCCCAATTTTTCGATTGTCAAAACGTTTCTGTGGTTATATTCCAAATTTAGAGCGCCTCTTATACCAACGTTATGAGAAAGTCCAATTATGTTATGACGAATAAGAAGTAACAGCTGGTGTAGCGTAGCAATGCTATGAACTGTTTCGCCCCGACCCAGAGTTGTCGGATGAATCGGAACCCGATGCAGATGCGGAGGCTGATGTAGATTCTCTTCTTCGACTTTGTCGCGATTTCCTCGCAGCATCTCTTTCCATTGAGATGCCTGTAAGGAGAAATTTATTTGTTAAATCTTGTTAGATTCTGCAGTTGAGCCTAAGATTTTATTAATTTGTTTCTGACTGGGCAGCTTCCACAAAGGAGTTATAAGAGAACTACCTAAATCTTATATGATCTTTATATTAGACAAATATAACATGTTTTCTGGTTCCTTTTCTACAGTTGAAGTTATGAGATTGCAGTTGCGGCTGCCCTCTTAACAAATCTCTACAATTAAACAACTACGACTTAAAATATCAAGTTATGTATATCAGTTGTTGAGGTTACCATTAATACAGATTTAATGACCATAAAAAATCTTAAATATGAGTAATCTGGAAGAAATATCTACATTAAGTTTCTAAATACTCAAAATGTTGGCGACCACCCTTTTTGTCACAATAGTAGTTAACGGTTGTTATTTTCCCGCAAAAACAGTTAATCATAGACACTGACTACGTCGGAAAACCCAAATACGCAACCAATAATCTCCAAATCACAAACTCACCTGAAATTGGAGTGTGCACCTGCACCTTTACGTGCGCCGTCGCCGTCACCTTGGTTCTAACGTGATGATTCCGCGATGTCGGTGCTGGCGAAGACGAGCTGTGATTGGACGAAGTATCGCCGTCCGACGATTGCTTGTTGTACGTCGTTGTCTCTACGACCAGCTCCGGCTGTACGATGATTTCGTGCGTTGAGTGCCAAGAGTTTGCCTCTTCGGTGATGGTGGTGAGAGATGGCTCCGCATGCAAGCGGTTGCAATGGCCGCTGCTGCTGCGCCTTGGCGGCACTACCTTGGTGACGCGGCACGAACCAGGCCGCGGCCGAGTTGGACTCGCTGGGGGAGACGGTGTGGAGATGCGATCCGGGTGTTCGAGTGGGATCACCTACGAGAGGAATGAGTGCATTAGTGACACACTCCTTGGTAAGGCCTAGCATCATCTAAGCATTCATATCTGAGCATTCTATTATATTTACATCATGTGGCATGAAGACTTCTAAAAGGATGACATTTCATATAAGAATGCAACAACATGGAGCTGGGCATCCTGATATCAAGGTCCACTTCTAAAAGATATTGAAAGAGTCTCAGAGAAGAGAGATTCAGGTGTTTTGATTTTAAAAAGTGATGGATACTGGATACTCGCACTGGAGTGGTGCTTCAATGGTTTTCAAGTAAAGGCATATCAGGTTCGATTTGACTAGAGTGAGAGATATTATTGAAACACAAAAATGAAATGAAAGCACATTCCAGATCCAATCAGCAAGATGGTATCTTTGGTTGCTGATGATCAATAAGAACAAGCTTGGCATTATAAATGAGCAACTTACATCTGCCTTAGGTCCCACCAGCGAGAGGATGACAGGGAAGAAGACTAGTCCATTTAGGAGGCCGACTGCTACTAAGGCAAACAGCACATAGAAGAAATATCTGAAACAAAACAGACCCCTGGGTTAGACATTTATAAAAAGAACTGCTTCTTTCTTATCAAAAATTCTGTTCTCTACACTTTTCAATAAGACACTGGATGAAAAAGAAGACAGGCCATAGATTTACAATTGCTTTCGAGATGAGACTTGAGGATTGAAATGCTCATCAGTTATCGGCATGTGGGTTGTTTTAGCTCACAAAGTCCACTCCAGCAATGCAGCATAGGTAGCTCCGAGCAGATTTTCTTGCCGTGTGTGCTGCCATGTAACTAGAGTAAACGCTAGCAGAAACAGGATGTCCTGTGCGAGTGCAATGAGCGCGCTGGAAGTTTTGTCGTCACTCGAAATACAATGCTCCAGGAGATATCGGATGGCGCTTTGGCAACAGGAAGAGTTTACCACCGATTAGCTTCCTCGAGTGTGCTATGGACATAGTGGGGGGACCGGCTGGACCATATGGCGCGCGCGAGGACCCGGTTCGAGACCCGGTTTAGGACTAGGACGGCTCGGGTGGTCGGGGAAAAACTTGATACTCTGCAGTCTCCTTTGAGCAAACAAAACACTTTGCGGTCGGCATTCTGTGGTTTACTAGCGCTCGCTCGCTCCTAGTATGGATGACAAACTAACTGAAATATGACTGAAAAAATCGCTGGCTTCTTTCTCACTATCATTATACAAGATTGGAAAAAATAATGGAGCAATTATAAACCTATTGTTTTCCTCAATCTCGACTTCCCGAGAGTTATGATGATGCCACCAAAAATAAAAATTCATTTATTTCGTGGGACGTGAACGCTAACGAGTACTAGTAATAATAGGGTGAGATCTTCGATTCTTCTAGACAATGAGGTTGTCACCTCGTTAGGCTGTCGACAGGTGAATCAGGTAGTCGAGCCAGAGGACGGAAGTTGCGGCGAAATCGTTTATCAGGGCAGAAGTCCCGCAGTCTTTCTTCGGGAAGCCCTTGGTGTCGTGTCAGCGTTTCGAAGCTGACACTAAATCACCGTTTAAGTGGATACCGATACCGGAAAGAAACGTTTGATAGAAAACCTGTAGATATACTAGAACTTCTAACTGACAGGAAACTATTCAGTGACGAGATTTTTATTTAAGACGTTGTGAGTGTAACGCCGTGGATAAAACATTGAAAGCGTCTAACTGCGGAGGTTAAGGGCGAAAAACACACCCGTCCCAATAAAAAATCCTTCCCCATTCCCAGGTCGGCGACGCTGCAAGAAATCAAAGCAATCGCATGTGCCACACTGCAGTCACCCCATGTTGTCTACACTCACCTAACAATAAAGTCGAACTCGGAGAAACCGAGCATGAGCACGCCAAGCAACGTGGTGAGGGCTCCGTGCATGACCGGCGCGAACATGTGTTCGAGCGCCATCCTCGCGCGTCGATCTCTCCCTCCGATGCTAGCCATGAACGACAGACACAGGTGCACCGTGAAGTGCACGCCGATGCCGACGGCGACGATCAGCAAGACGGCAGGGATAGCGCTTAACTTGATGCCAAGCCACCCCATCACCCCCAGCAGTTGCAGGACCATACCCGCGATCGAAATCACGACCAGCACCGCCGCCCACAAGTTCAACAACAACACCGCCAGCACAAGGAACACTGCTGACAACGCGCACACGAGGGCTAGGCCCATCGACTGTCTTAAACCTAAGTACTGTTCCCAAAACAGGAACGGTATTCCTGACGGGAAATTAGGGAGTCCTCTCTCCTCAAACTTGTGACACAAAGTCCGTACGTGGCCAATCAATTTTGTTATTCGTTCGGTGTCGCCGAGGCCGTGGAGGTAGAACGGCAATTGTGCATAAATCAACGGTGCAGATTTGGGTATCTTCAGTTCGTAGTCACTGGCAACGTGATACCACGCACGGGGCTCTGGTCGGAGATTCGCCTGCGACGCGCCGTACGCGAGTGCGTCGTTGGACGCCCACGCGCTTAGGTAGTTGTAGAACGCCTTTGGGTTGATGATGCCGTCGCCGTCGACGAGACGAACTTGGGTCACCAGCGACTTGTCGATCGGATTATCTACGTGACCGGTTTGAACGAGCAGCTTATACGCCAAGATGCCTTCGTCGGAGGCGTTTGTGAACCACCGTTCTTGCGTGATGCTCCCTCGAGACCAGTCCCGATCGAACGCTTTCTGGAGGGCTGTGGAGGAAAAAGAGAGCCATTGTTATTTAAGGAAGGAGGAGACTTGAAGGCTTTTGTATTTTTCATCCTGGTGCTTGGTTAGGATGCATGGCGTACTGGATTTGCAAATATTTAAAAAGGTTTGACGAGATGACAAACATCTAACATTTGCTTTAGGGGGAATAGTTAACTCAGGTACACAACACAGAAGCCACGAAGCAAATATTGTCTAAGAACGCCACGCTGCCGCAATATCATAAGACATCATACTGAGTAAATATAGACAAAGTTAAACTCACCCAGAAGCCAGTCTCTGAACATGCCTAGCCAGAACTCCGGCAACCCTCCGTCATCGTTCTTGATGATCGCCGGCACCCGCATGAACGACTCGTGATACTCGTAGAGCATCTTCTGGTTCGTCGGATACTCAAAGTCGCCTTGCGTCACCGCGAACATGTTATAGAACCCAAAGAACTTTCCCTGCGCACTCAAAAACGCGTGCTCGTCGGTGTTCTGGGGCACGATGTCCGTCAAGTCCAGCCCGTCCGTCACTTTCGTCAACCCCCACACGCTCCCCGCCAACACGAACACTAGCACAACCATCGATAAAAACTTGACCGGAGGCTTCAACAGCAACGGCCCGTAGTGTCTCGCCGCCAGCTCGCTGAGCGACCAACTCAAACAGTCTTGCGTCTGGCACCCCGGTTGGAGCATCGCCTGTTCCACGTCGTCTGACGCGTGTTCCCGAGAACCCACCCAGCACTCCGACGCCGGGGTCGGGGGCGCCAGCACTGTCACGGTTTGCTGCCGATCTGGGGGCAGCGCGCGCGTGATGGCTTGCAGCTTTTTAGGGGCTTGGGCCACTAGGCCTTTTCTGCCGTAGTGCACGGGGTCTGGCGTTTGCCCGAAACAAGGCCACTCGCCCTTCGACATTCGGCCAGCGCCCGGAGGCCCCGGAAGACAACAGCAGAGGAGGTCCACGCGACCCGACTTCCTTCTTCGCAAATCCAGGCTGATGATGGCTGGGAAGACCAGCAGCATTGCGGCTAGATTGAAGAGCACTAAGACTGCCGCCTGGAGAAGGGAAAATGTGATCAGTTGATTGTTCCCGTATAGCGGCTTCAACGAAGCATTGGGATGATAGGGGTAGTATGCTTACCTGAAGAGAAAACACTCGGAGAGCGGGAATTGGGATGATGGCCGCGGCGAATAGGGCGCATACATTGCAAAGGGAAGTGAGCAGGACGCTGAGTCCTGTTTTTTTCAGTACAACTCCAGTTTGCTCCTGCAACAAACACGTGCGGCGTCATTTAGAATACGTTTTTTACGCGTCTATTTTTATTTCCGAAAACTTTCAGACTATTGGCAGTTGTTCCATACAGAAATCGAACAGTGTAACACTAAGTCGTATAATATCAAAGCAATAAAATATACCTTCACCGCGCATGCGTAATTAACCGATTCTACATCAAGTAACATTGTCTCTGGCGCTGATCCAAAGTTACCTCTCACTATCTGTCTCTTATGGCCAGCAAGTCCCATCAAAAACATACTCATTAAAATCTCCTTGGGTGGTCTGTCCCAACCTCTGAGTGCCTCCATCTCTATCAACAATCCCCCCCGTCCGCCCCGCCGTCGCCTTCCTTCCCCCACCGCTCTCTCCACTGGCAGCGAATCTATAAATTTGTTTACAACGTGACTTTATTTTACCCTAGCCGACCGGTCATCTCCAAAGAGATTAATTGCCCATGCCTATCAAATATTTAAAAATTATGCCATAGTCCATAAAGCCACGCTAGATTGAATGTTAATTCTTTGACCCATTTTTTTGCAGGTCAATGGCAATAAATCACTGAATGGCCTGAGTGGGGAACCTCCGCCCACTTGAAACGAGAAACTTTGAAGAGTTGAAGAGCTCAGTGCACCACATCGATACCCAATTCGTGAAAAGCAATTTCGTTAAAAAATAATAATGGCGCTCTTAAACAAGCAATGGATGAAGGAGACCGGCAGCAGAGAAACTGATACATTATCTCACCGAAAAGTTCAGTGTGTAACTATACGTAATGCAAGCCGGCTCTTGAGCCAAGTTTAAGCGCTGCTGTATAGGTTATTCCCATTTACTGTGACGAGACGCTGTCCATCCATAAAATCAGTCTCGAACAAATGCAAACGTATTAAAGTGAATCTGTTGTCCTTGCTTCTACTATAGCTACAAGCTGCACCATAAAATATTTAAGAGCGCTATTAGACAAGCGCCATCAAACTAATCACGACCTGCTGCTCCATGCAGTCGATTCGGCCCGAGGCTCCTTTTCCCTCAATCGTTAAAAAGGGGGCAGTTAAAATTTTAGTTCCAATTAATGAAAGATTATTGTGTTCCTATTTCATTTATCTTCCAGTAGAGATAACATCGACAGTTCTTTTTTCACGCCAGTATACGCTGATTGAAACTAATGTCAACATAAACGCGAAATAAAACGCGAATTGCGCGATGCGTGTTACTCACATCTGGCTGCAAGTCTGTGGAAGCCAACGCTTGATCCGCGTAAGTGTGCGTAAGTAGGAACATGTCATCCACTCCCAGACCCAAGGCAAGAAACGGCACAATCTGAAAAGAGACCACAAGGATGTCAAGCAAAAGCGCATAAGAAATTCAATTAGAAATGTGTGTCGGGTGTTGGCAATGGATATCAACTCTCACCTGTGTGGTGGAGGCGTTGAATGCGATGCCTAGAACGGCACAGAATCCGAGGCCGGCGGCGACCGTTATCGAAACCAGGATCACTCCGGCAAGTCCGATGCCAGCTTGGGACCGCACGGGGTCGTGCCACCTCAGCAGGGAGATACCCGCGTAAAAGAGCTGCGAATTGTTCATAAATCATTATCACAAGATCTAAAAAGCACCTAAACTCTATTTTACCCTAAGAAGCTGAGAATATTTGAGACTTCCAAGAGGAGTCTAGACTTCTAATAGTTTTGGCTCGTATCGCAGGATTGGGTCTTCTTACTCTAAGTATTTACAACCCCACCACTTTATTATAGCAAATACTTGGCAGACAACAGTAAAATACCAAGTAACCTACCGTGAAAAACCGTTTTTGTGTACTAATTTCATCTAGACGGAACCGAATACCCAAATCCCAATAAAAAATCCAGGATTGCTCACCATGAACACGTAGCCAGCAGCAATTTTGATGACATTCAGCTCTGAGAAGTGACTCAAGATGTCGTTGAGGGTAGCCGTCGAGAACGCATAGATGTTGTACGGCGTGGTGGTGTTGTCGGTTCTCAGCTGCTTCCTGATCTCCTGGGAGAAACGCCTCTGCCACGTGTCCAAAACCAACGCAGCCTTCTCTTGTGTCCACTCGACGTGGTGGACTTTATATGTATCAGACCAGAAGTCGAACATTTCGCGTTCGCCCATTAGTTGCACCACAGTTTGCAGTGCTTTTGCCCTGGAGGAGTGAACGTCGGACGTTGAATTGGTTGATATTCACGACAGTTTATAATAGAAAAATAAAATATTTCGATTTTATCTTACCTTTGAATGTGGCCAGTCTTATTCTTGTGCGTGCCTCCGACAACTAAGTCTTCAGGCCAATGCATGTACTTGGCTGCAAAGCCATAGCACCCTCCAGTTAACTCGGCGCCAATATCTGGTACCTATTAAAAAAAAAAGAAAAAAAGATTTGAAAACGACTTCATATTTTATTAGGGATATAAAACGAAGTTTGTATTGGGGATTCTTTTTTTAACAACCGTTCGATTTTATTCCTGAACACACAACATTTTAAATTTCGACCATCGCCCATACTCTCGCTTCTCGTGCTGTGAAACGTTTTCTGTGAAATTCCAGCCTTTCACCTTTGAATGTGATTTATTCCGACAATTTCTTGGTCTGATAGTGACAATTGAGAGTTGAACCAAGGTGTCGGCCGGCGGGCGTTCCCCCCATTCCACCGCCTATCGGACTCTGTTGTAGTCGTAACTTTGACCACCCGCAATGGAGCCCACACCTGATCTGTCACTCTTGGTCGGACAAAACTATTGTAACCCACACCTTCCACATCCACGACCTTAACATTTCTATTACGACTACAATCCGGTCGGACGTAAGAGAACACCTCCAGAGATTAGAAACGTCTAGTTTGAAACGAACTTCTTAAGGTTTAGATTTGGATTATGAGTTACTTAATCGACATTTTGACGTGAATGGGTGACATTCTCGACATGCTACGTTTTAAATTTGTGTATTCTAAAAATTGAGAAATATGTGCCATTAGCCATCACTTTTCAGTGTTTAAATCAAGCTAGCCAAACAGTAACCAACCCCCAGTGTTTAAATCAAAATTTACATAGATTCGCAATAAAATAGTTAAAAAATGTTCCTCCAACGGCCGAAATTGGAAAAGAGTTATTAGGACATTGATGGCACACTATATATTCTCCTAGAGTGGTCTACCTATAGTGACAAAAATAGTCTGGTGGCCATAAAGTAAGACATTGCGACCGAGAGTTCTTTTCTATTCCTCTTTTATGGCCTTTCATTGTTGCACAAAATCTTTTCAAACGGCCAAAGGTACAGCTCGTTTATCGTCCAAAGCAGTTTCTCCTCTTGACTCTTCGCTATTTAGGTATAACACAGTGCACAGAATTTTCGTGAAATATCTTTTGAAAGTCATATCAATGTGCGGTGACCATTCAAGCTACGGAAATCTTTTATTGCAGGCCCAAAAGTATTCGTTGCCAAACCAATTATTGTCGCCTATTTACAAGTAAAAATTGTGAATCGTATTTTTAAGAAACCTTCAGGTTGACAGTTGAGGAATGATTTAATCAGGTAGTTAACTTTTAGCACAAACAACATTTTGAGAAGAGATATTGGAAGCGTAACGGCCACATTATCTGCAATCTTCACATAGCTTACCGAAAAACTTCTTCTTCAAGTCTTTACCAAAATGGTTTATTAAATTCGCCACTGATATGTGACTACCCGATATTTCAATCGCCAAGAAAGTAAAACTCTTCACAGTTGGGCAACGCGCAAAAAAAATCACGAGACGATTTAAAAAGAGTTTCAAAGCACCTCCGAAACAAGCAAGAGTGACAGATTAACGCAGCAAATAAAAGCCAGTTGAAGACAAACACATTATTTGTTTGCTTTGTTCGAGGTGCAAGATATCTCGTCATTGACAGAAACATCCTGTTCGTAATTGCTCGAGCTTGAGGGACTAACGAGTTAGTTGACACCAAACACCAGTTTTATTGAAACGGCTTAAAGCTAGACGTGTGGGTAGAATAAGGGATGGTTACGACATTATATGCGACAAGCTGTTGCGTACACGAGAGGCCGTCCGGAGAATTATTGTTCCTATGTCTTACCTGTCCAGAAAGCTTGTTAGGCGCCGTGACAGGACAGTCAGGATCGCTGGGGTCCAGACATGGCTTTTCTTGATAGCCACTGCTAATGCCCGCCTGAAAAAGAGCACACCCATCACTATAAAGTACATGTTGAACGCTCTGGTGGAGGCGCCGGGCTTGCGGACAACGAAGGTCTGCTATGGAGGAATTTCTGAGACTAAATGAGATTAGAATCTCATCTCTACTGACCAAGCTGTCATGACGGCGAGGTTTCCTAATTTAAGACGAAACGCGTGAACCAATTTTGGTGCTCTAGGGTATTATTATTCCCAAATGACACCACTTATCACTAGACTCGCTTTAGATAATGCTCTGGTTAAGGGTTAAATCGAAGACAGCTGGCCGTTACTGTAGCAAATTAAGCGTTTAAAAAATATACGTCCTAACCATAAACTATCAAAAAGTGTTGTTAATTTGAAATGATATAACAGGCAACAGGTTCTTTCATGAAAGTTTCAAGAATATAATTCGATTCAAATCGTCCATTCGTGCGGTTTAACAAGAGCGTTCGTGAAAAACTATCCAATTAATAACGCAGGTGTCGAACTATGTACCGATCAGGAGATAGTATTTAACTACTGTTGCCGACAAAACTGACACAGCAACAGTGCAAAAAACACGGTTAATTATCAGCTTTTGTCTCTGCACCTGTGTAGCTAGTTTGGTGCAAGAATTGCCTGGTTTGCCGAGAAAAATATCGATTAATTGCTCAATCATTAGCACAACAGGATTTGATTGGATCTATTACAATTTACTTTGTATTCAACGTGGCAAGGCATTATAACATATTTCTAGCCTGTGATTTGTTCAAACACCAAAAACCAGCTTAGGAGAAAATCGTTTGAACTTTCCTAAAAGCGTCGTTTCTTTTGAATGGCTAAGCACTCAGTACCCAATTGGGCACGGTGCTCGGCAGACTACCTGAGCTAGTTATCAGTCTTATGACACCCAAGAAAGCAAAGCGACATGCATGACTGTTACAACCGTGAGTAACTACACAGAGAGACAGGGCCCGCCCTGGCTTGGCTCAGCTATTAGACCTTCTGCGAGTGTCTCCCATGTTATTTATGGTATGGAAGGCTAAGAGTTGGTCCAAGAAAACAGCTGGACGAGTCGAGTCGCGAGATGGGTGGCCCCGGCCGCGAGTCTACAATCGGTGGAACATTGCTCTGCGTCAGCTAGCAGACAACTTTTTTCTTTTTGCCCACTCTCTTCTGTCTTGTTACATTTTTAAATCACGCGGGGTCATGCCGATCGAGCACTTTTCTGGCATGCAGGGTAAGATGGACTAAACCAAAGTCTGACTCGATGATCGCGTTCGAATGAATAAATTGAATTTGCGGGGATTATTATAATTGGCAAAGCTGAGTCGTATATTTACATGGCATGATCTGGACCAGGATTAATTAAGGCTAAGATGCCATCTGAGTAAACCACCGCGCATGTTTCTTTGATACATTAGTCTAATTCTGACATGTTTTCGTGGCTACATATAACTCTGCATGTTTACTGATATATTTCGTGTGTTGGGGGGTCAGTGGGATATTCTAAAACATCTCACGCGCTACAAATTCTTACACCTACTTGTAAGAGAGTACGAATTGAGGTGGGCTCGGCAAGAGCCCCCACCGGCCTTTTAGGGATGACATGCCGGTCAACTGTCATTTTTTTTAAACACCACAAATAATCACCCCTGAGATCCGTAATTTTTCCTTTGTTCTGAAGATTTTATCGGGCTAAATGTTTTCTTTTTCAAGCACTTAAAAAGCTATGAAAAGCTATGAATTATTCTGAATAGATAATAAGTATTTTGAGATCCCCCCACAGAAATCATGACTGAAAATTCATTCACGAGTTGGCAGCAATGCAGGGGAACCGTCATGGTGCTCTGGTGTCTTCTCTTATTACCGGCTATAGTGCGTAAATTTACTCACCCTTTTCATGTAGTCTTCTAAAGTATCAAACGGAAACATGTTGCCGAAAATCTTCATTTGCTCCATTAGTTTCGATGGATTTAAATTCGTCCACTGAACTTTATTGCCTACTCCACTGAAATGAAGAAAAAAAAAATTAGAGCTTGGCAAGAAATGCAAGGAAACATATTACTATCCGAGCCAGATGCACTATGCAATTATACTGGCGAGTCTTTTCTTTCCCCCCCCCCCCCATTGCTGTTTTTTTCCAGCAATATCTACATGCAACTTTTGTACCCAACATGAACATGCAATTAACTAATTATTATAATTTTTACTTACGGTATCATAACAGGATAGTCTGGTCCTAACAGCTTCGATCCCTCCCAGAAACAATCAAGCGGGCTAATTATGGCACAAGGAATCATATTTTCAAATATCTAAAAAAAAGAGAAGCATAATAACGTTAAATACCATGTGTGTGCTACGCAAGTGCTCTTAATTGGGCGTGTAAGTGTAACATTCACGAAGATTTACGAGGAATTTTTGCAATTGAATCGCACAAGAGAAAGGTAATGAGAATTTAATTCAAAGAAGCCTTGCAATGGGGAGACAGATGGATCGATTATTAATGAGAACAGGAACATGGGTGCTTACTTGGTCTATGTGGTGTGCATCAAAGTTTGGGACACTTGGCGAATAGCACATATCTTTCAGTCTCCAAGTTCTGAAAAAAAACAAGACAAACATTTAATTAATATTTAAAATCACGTCATAAAACATGATGAACACTCTATGTGGGCAGTATAATCAGTATGACAAACTATTAGAGTAGCTCAATTATAATAATTATTACTTGTAAAATGAAAAATCTTGATTGCCCCGAAGGAATAAAATGCAGCGTGCATGCAAATGCATGCGCTCTTGACAAATAATAATGCACATACGATGCAGTAGTATGTGCATGGGTGCAGGTTACCCGCCCAGAAAAGACTACCACGTCTCAGATCACGAGAATGCGGCACATGACTGCTATTATGGCGTCCAATAGACATTTGTCTGACTTGATATCATAATTATCGATCCCTTATGTCCTGTGATCTTATAACAGATATCAAGAGACCATCCTACAGCTGCGTTATAGAAGCTAAACGCGTTGTTTTCATAAAGTATTCATAATGGAAGATTATATAAACGCAGATAAATGCCGACATAAAGATTCATAAGATCTGTATATGCAGTCAACTAATATCAAGCTATTAATATAATGTATATAAACTTAAAAAAAAAGAAAACATAAAAATCGTTATCAGCTTATCGTATGTTAAAAAAGTAACTATTAAAAGCATTTTATTTTAAATTTTATTTTATTAAAGACACCAACATCAAGAGATTTGATTGAAAGTTGTAAGTTCGACCGCTAAGTGAAGACAATCAAAGCTGCAATCGTATATATTCGTAGATATTAAATATATCAATCGTGCGCTAAACATTAGGAAAGTTCATAGTTTAAAATTGACTCACATATCAAATAAGTGCACTGTGACACTGGTGGCTGCTTTCACGACATCCAGGTGGGAGAGCAGGGCTTGGGGATGGAGCAGCGACGCGTGCACGTCTCTGAGCGTTTGTATCACAAGCTGATGGGTGCTGGAGTCTGCTTCACCCAATGCTGCTTGCGTGTAGCGTAGTTCTCGTTCTAGACGCCCTCCCTCTGCGAAACAACCGGAAAAAAACAGTTGGTCAATGCCAAGAAAAAAAAAATCCATCGCATTGAGAACATTTCAAAATATTTAATTCTATGCTCGGCTGTCCACCAATGATGATTTACCTATGTCATTTTATTTTCAGAAGATACCGATTTTTGCAAGTTGTTAAAACTGCGTCTTCAGCAGGGCATGACAGCATGCAAAAGCCGAAACTACAGCCCGTCCACGTTTGAAAAAAGTTGCAGTTAACAAAAAAGAAAAATCACCAAAATTCCGCTTAAATAAAAGCATCAAAAATAAAATCGCGTTGCTACATATGTGCAAGAAGAAAAAATAAAAAACAGCATTCCAGCAATCAAAGAACAATGTCGATTTTTGATATTTGCTATTTTTATTCGATTGACAATCATTTGTATTGCGATCAAGCAAGATTATTTCTGACGAAGAGTCCGCAATGCATGTAAGGTATACACACTTGACGATGGCACGCGAGTTTTACAGAACTTGATTCCGAACGCGGTTAAGACCTCCAAATAAGACGAGACCGCCTCCTGCAAGAATGCCTGCTATGCAATGATCGTATATTATGCCGTGGTTTGATACAACAATCCGCCCGCTTGATGTTTGAAATGAATACGTCCTATCTCGTCATCGATCCTCCTTGTTATTGTTGTTCGTAACAACTTCATTCAGCCGAACAAAAGGACGACGTTTAGAGAGCTTCCGGTTCAGAGGCCTGCATGTGCACACCGGCAGTGCTAACTGCACTAACTAATTGTACTCGAGAGATTGTCCATTCGCTTTATAGATAAAGCTGTTTTTTCTTCAGAAATATCAGCAAACCAGAAATATAAGCTGAAATGGATGCAGACACGGTCAACTAAGATTTACAGCTGAGGCCATAAGAGTATCAAAATTACAATTTTCTTATACTCGTGTTATATGTGTAGATGGACACAAGCAATTCGCTACAACTATCGGTTTATAGCTCTCCCGATGCATCTAATTAACAGTAAATCACTTGACCATGTCTCATAACTTGGATGAGCGACAGAGCGAATGGGTTCATCTCGACCTGGGTAGCCACACACCCGTCATCTACTGGCGCACCACGCAAAGAGACCAAAGTCTCTCTCACTCCGGCTCTTGTAAAATGCACATTACGAGCACGAGACATGTCATACTTGCATCTATCTTATGCTAATTACTAATTTATTAGCTCGCGAGTAGTAATGGTACTACGAAAAATACTTGGCCGAGTTCCAAGCGGAAAAAAATGTAGTAAATGAGAAGAGATGGTGATCAGCTGTTTCCATGCCAAAAAGTTAATGGGATTGTTTTAATCATTTCAAAATAGCAACGAGACTTGTCAATGTCACAATCGGATCTCTAGCACTAGAATAAATTAACATTCGATTAACAATAAGTGATACCAAATCAGGTCACTGGGAAAAACTCAATACCAGAGATATCAGATCATTAAAAAAACATTTTTTCCTCAAGCGTTAAAAATAATACAAAATCAAACAAATTTAAAAAAATCTGACGGATTTTGATAGTGCGTTGAATCCGTGGCCCGTGGTTACACTCAGAAGCAAGCCTATCTTCTAGAAAGGAGCGTGCTGTAGTCAAGACAGTGTTGCCGCTCTGCTATGGACCACCTCGGTAGAGAGTGCGCCCTGTGTGGTCCCACCGTAGTCTCTGCTGGCCCCTCGTAAGGTTCCATGAGCCTAGCCCATGGCCGAGTGCCGGCCCGCTGCCCTAGCAAGCCACAACCCTTCCTCATCGCCGACAGTGCCGCCATTACGGTATTACCCAACTAGCATCACATTCAATTAGATGGAGAATGAACAGTCGAAATCAAAGAGGCAAATCTACTTAAACAACTCTTATAGACTGGACGCTACATTGTCCAGGCAGCAAACAAAATAATACACTGCGCAACTTTCCCTTCGTTTGGCGAGTGGATGCACGGATTGCTGTTTTTTTTTTTTATATTGGAATGATTGCAACTGATTGTTCTTTTGAGTTCTAGAACCGGCAACGTACTAGCAATGCGTTTATAGGTATGGTCTGCTGAGCAAACGAGCCGGCAACACGTGGCCACGCGATGGCGCTTGTGGCCGTCCTTTTAAACAATTAAATAATTACGACTCAAAGTATCGACACATTTATATCAATCGTTGATGTGAGGATTCATATCGATTCATTGGAAGTAAACCAGACTGAAATGCGAGTTATCTTTGCGAAGTAATGAAATTAAATTTCTTTACACTCGAAATGACGGTGATTTCCATTTTTGTCGGTATAATAATTATTTGGCGGCAATTTTTTGCGAAGACAGTTTAACACTAGCGCTATGTTAAAAGGATAAGAGGTAGGATACTAGTTCTCATAACACATTTTCACGAGCAAATCAATCCTCGATAACAGCGAGAAAAAAAAAACGTTATGCATAAGACGCGCACGATCGTCAAACATGTGGCCACCAGCTACTCAATGCACCTCAGCCTATTTTTTATTGTTTATGTAAATTGTTTAATTTCATAATTGAAGCGCGGTGATCCGGTTTTCGAACATTATCATAAATAATTGTGTGTGTGGTCGCTACTTTTCAGTGCACTCGACCGCTGCACACGAGACAAAACCTGGCGATCTACGTACTCACAAAATTAAACGTCACCAAAACAATCAGGTCATGTTATTTTAAAATGTCATTCGGCTGGTTTCCTTCAAGCGGCGAGCAACGCTTGATGAATGAAACCTGTAAGACATCATTCTGTTTCTCCGTTCGTCTCTGCGGCTTGCTTGAGCGCAATGGAACAGCTAAGCGCCACTCGAGGAGATCGGCATGCGGCGTGCTGCGGGTGGCCTAACCCCGGCGCGCCGCAGGAGCAAAGTTAATTAACATTGGCCACGACCAAATGAATCGTGTGGTGCGAGCACATTTTGTCCTTTTGCCGCCGACACGTCGAGCTGGCCGCTTATGAAACACACGGTTTGTTGGCATAATAGTGTTGGTGATAATTATTCATGAAACCGGTCGTATCTGCGGTGTTTGGGAAGATCCTCTTCTTCTACCATCCCATATCGCCATTCGCCGGTTAAACTTCCTGCAAGACGGCACACGAATTCCTAGACGACAGGCTGCGTCTTCATTAACCGGTGCAACTCACGAAGAAACAACTTCTCAGCTAGTCCCACCGCAGATGAGTTATGATCTGACTTTGAAATCATTTTGTTTTCTTTATACAACAAGGGGCAGAGGTCAATCAATTAATGCAATTATCTTCACATTAATGGATGTGGTTTGCGCGACAAAGAATTTACAATGATAAACTGATTGGCAATTGACAGTCGTCGCTATCCGTCAAAGCGTTGGCAGGAAAATGACGTCGACTCTCGCGGCTTGGTCGTTCAATCACGTTTTCAGCAGCTGCTCCCGGATTCCTTAATCCCCAACATCCCTAGCTTCCATTAGCATCCTCTACCCCTTGTTTGCTATCCGCCGCGGCGGTTTCACGCTGGTATCCCACTCAACTTAGTTGCTTGGTACCAGTCACTCGACCTCCACCAGTAAAGCAAATCGGGTACGCAATCCCAAGACGCTTCAGTTTCTTACATACGTCTCTCCATTCCCTCCATTAATTCGTCCAACAAAAGAGTGCTCACCGCTCGCAATTACACGTCCGTTTAGAATTCGTTCGAAATAGATATTCGATTCGGTAGCAGGTTCGCAACATCAAAGTGAATTAGTCGTCCAAGATTTCTCCGCGGCCGTGGCCCGTAAATAGGAGTACGTTTCACACCTCCTCTCAGATCGCCATTCCTTATACGCTTAGGTATTCTTCTGATAATATTCTCTCTCGAGCATAATGCCAAGAGAAAGATAGTTGCCATTGTTAATCTGTATGGTAGGTAAAACACAATGGCCGTGAGCCTTTGGCTATGGCTCATTCGTCTTGGATGCCGAGACGCCTGGCCGGTTGGTCCGTTCTCCGGGCCGGTCTGCCCGCTACAGCTCAATTAGCCCCTGAGAAGCGGAGGCCAGCGGCAGAGGCCATCTCGGCTATCGCGAACACTCCGCTGTTCGCATGATCCTCGTTTCCCACCTCTAATTAACAGCTGGCACATCGACGTCGCGTGACATAATTATTCAGATTTCTGATTCCAATTCGCGTCGATCCAGAAACGCGTCTGACTTATATTGACGTGCTCTCACATAAACGGGGATATAAAAAGCAATCTGGCCAGTTCTCATTCACAACTAATCACAGTTCAGCAGCGGTTCGTTTTGAAATTTAGAATTTTCGTGGCAGATCCAATTAATTATTCGTTGGAGTTCGTGTACATGTTGGCTTTGTTATTGCCTCAGTTTGTGGTTCGGACCCGATGGACAACGGCCACTATTATGCCATCTTGGTGGGCCTGCCCTCCGCAGACGAAGGTATTGTCTGCTCGTAGCCGCCGGTCAGGATATCCGAAATAAGAGGCAGCCCGTGCAGCCTCCTCACTGCTGGGCGCACCATTGGGAGCTGGTAAACCGCCACCGCTCCTTCTCAGAAGCTGCGACCATCAGGACAAACGAGTACCAAACGGCGAACTGCTAACTGCGTCCTGCACCACGATCCATCATTTGTGTCAACCTCTGCAGATTCGCGGACCGGGCGCGCACACAACGTCGATTCCGAGCGGCTTGTCGAAATAAATTCTTGTTTCGGTACGCGAATGTCTCATGTGATGAATGAACGTCTAAATTATTATTTATGTTTTGTCATTCGTAACAATTGTCAAGCGGAACATATACAAGTATTGTTAAATTGGCGAAGCTCGAACGTGAATGAAAATAAATTATTAACTCTCGGCGCGAGTTATTGGGTGCCCTTGGGTCATGCGCTTTTACCCATCGTAAATAATGCGGTCATATTATTCCCTAACATGTCGATTACTTTCTTCGTTGAAATCAAATCATAGGAACGACATTAAAAATTATTAAAACCATTCGCGTAACATTTTACTGTCCCGTGATTCATCTATTTGTATGTAACTGCTCTAAACAGGCGCAAGTCGTAAAATAAATCAAGGTACTTAAATAGCGGCCTTCTTTATTAAAGACTTCATTAGAAAATCGTTATTTGTGGAGGAAAAAAGCACCGTAAGAGTCAGGTTGTATGTGTATTAAGGTAATTCTATTGGCGGCTTTGAGGTCGGATGTGTAACGATCTTGTGGCTAATCAAGAATTCTATTGTAAAGCTGATAATTATAAGGCAGGTGATCAGTCTGGTCCGAGCCGGGCCTGGCCGTGGGTTGTGATGGGAGGGTCGCATCACTGAATGTCTATCTCTATCGAGAAGAATATGAAAAGAGATGGGAGGTCGAACAAGAAGAGGATAGTAAAACCACGCAAAAACGTGTTCCAAACTGAAATTCCTGAGAAGTGAATGAAGACATTGAACAGGGGTGGCCATCGGTAATGTTCTTTCGAGTTTTGATTGGAGGTTATAATCTAACGTAATGTCGGAAGTAAGTGGCCGCCTGTCTGGTCGTGATGAAACGGCGCTGGAAAAGTGGATAGGCGCCGCACGCGGCCACAGCAGCCGTCGAGTATTCGGTTCTTGCCATGGGCACGTCTGCAAACCGAACCGAACCAGTCGCTCTAGCTGGTCCCTACTCTCGAACTGTCAGTTAACGCTATCCAAGCTTGCATAAGATTGTTACGTTGGTCACCTTCATATATGCACATCTTGCTACCTACTTATAGAGTGGCTATTTGGCTGGTTATGTCTAGAAGGCAGTGTGCCTCTTCTTGAGCTGTCGGTCAGGGTACCGATGGTCGTTCGGCCAAGGCACATGGCTGACCACCCACAATGAGTAGGACCACACCAAGCGAATGAATTAGATCGAACGTAGAATGACAGCAAGGTCTCTTTAGAACGCCAAATCAAAACAAAAGCGCTGAAGCTAGCTAACACATATAGCATAATACATATGTGCATTACAATCGCTATTGCTTTACTATATTATGACAGCTTGAAAGGCAATATTCGTCCATTGATGTATTTGTTTCTTGAATCTAAACAAACGAGACGAATTGTTTTTGAGAAGTCCGTCAGTGTCAAAGTTAACATGCCTCGTCTTCTAAATATGTGGACTTATTTAAAGCAACCGTCAGAGAAATTGAACGAGACATTTTTTTACTTCCAATTCTGGCTATTAAATTGATTCAACAAGCGGCCAATACAGCAATGAAGCAAGTTAATGCTATGTCTAATAACAGACTGTTCTCATACCTGTGTGTGTGCAATGATTTCACTTGCCAGACCGCCAAAGTGAGAAAACCAACAACACGTGGATAATAAATGCATAAAACGAGCTCTAATGTTATAAAAGCAAGTGTTTGTTTCTGTGTCGTAGGACCGTAATGGTCTATTAACATGGTTTTATCGTACAATCAAGTACAATATGTCTTTAGTCAGCTTGGCACCTAATGGTACTTTTGGGGAACTTGAGTGACACTAGAACAGGATGCCAGGGATAAACTGTACATCCACGATCAAATCGCTTTCAGGGAAATAGAGTTTCAATAAAAATAGACAGGAGCCCCAACAAATAAATTCTATTTTCAAATAACTCAGCTCGTTAATAGAGTTCTGAGCTTTTTAAGTGTTTTCGACAATTTCTCAATAAATCAAGACATGGGGCTATAGACTTGAAGTGATTTAGTTGTTTGACTTGAAAATCAACCCGAGGGCGCAGTCTGTAATGGCGGATAGCGAACATTGTGATAATATTATTATGGCCAAGCCAGGGACGCCGAAAAGGAAGGAATTTGATTTATACCATATAATTATGGTAAATGAGAAGAACTACCATACTGTAAGAAGATCACTAGAATTACGAGTAAGGAATTAAGATATAAAAGCCTCTAAATTCTCATTACAGGCACCCAATAAAAGAACGTGATCAAACTTAATTCACGACTTGTAATTTTGTGAATGAAACTTTGAAAACTTCTCGAACCGGTGAGTGATCCATTCTAAGCAAACCCTGATATCTCTCTAGACATGATACAGCGTCGACCAGGACGACGACGCAGAGAGAGTCTATTTCTGATGCCGGCTCAATAGATTTTGACAGCAGTTCCCGCCGGAAATAGATATTTGGGACCACACGCACTCGCTCGGCTTACTTTGCTGTCTTTCACACCAAGAAAATAACCATTCGCGTGTTTTAAAAGCCGTTTCGCCTGCTGAATAAATAATTAGATCACAGTGCGGTAGATAATGGCATACTAGATGATCAAGATTTTACATCTATGTGGGCTGGATAATTCCGTCGCTCTATGTCCGTATATAATTTTTGAAAATTAAAATTTGCAATACCATCTGATGTGCATGATCGACCTTATCCTTTAGAATTTTTTTTCGTCTCTCTTGATGGCACAAAATTATGGCTGCATTTCCATATTGAAGCCAAATTACTGAGATGATTACTCTCGATCGAGCGTCGTAAATAATAATGGACATGCACAAGTTTTCGTTTTCTCGAACCACTCTGATCTCCGTGTCACAGATACGGCGAAGAATTCTCAGGCTGAAATATGATCGCGACTGAATGTATGTACCTACGGGCTTGCCGCTGCTTTCATCTGCAGCTTGCAGCTTGTAACAAGACAATTCAATAACCGTAAGATGCAGTCGTTATCTCAATCATCGGATCTGGGTGCACGAGGGCGGAGGGACTACATCGAAGCACTTCCTGTGCGGGCTGCTCGATCAGATTTGCTCTTCGGCGATCTCTGCCGACCACAGCACAAGGCACCATCTGCCGCTCGCCTTCTTTGGATTCGATGCGAATCATTGATGGAACTCTTGGAACTATTGGTGGTACACATTGCCAGAACAGTTCAGAGGATCGCCATGCTCAGTGGTATCTTCGATAATAATCTTAACGGCCATATAATGGTAATTTAGATTTGTACACCAATTCAAATTTGTGTCCAGCTTACTGAATTTTTTTAACGGAATATGTTTGTATGAGCAAAAAATGTCTATCTTGCACTTGGAGAGCCTGGTGTACAAAAGAAATACACAGAGGGATATGTGTAGATGCCATTGTCTCCCAGACAGCTTGAGGCGCTCACTGCGCCACTAAGTTTTGAGTTGGTACGTCCTGTCCATTCTTGGGCTTCCTCTCAGTCATTATAAAAGCTGTTGGGTACGCCAAAATCATCCCTCAAAAAAGTAGTGAATAAAAATGGGCATTACCTTCAACCCAAAGCTGGTCGACTCTCGAATGTATCTGCGCCGACTTGAGTCCGACACAGAATGTGGCCAGCACTAGGATGGCGACGAAGAGCACCTTGCCGGCGTGCCGGTGTAGTCCACAGCCGAGTTCGAACAGATGCGACTGGATTCGTGCCCTTAGCCACAGCGACGCCCTCTGCCCGTAGGCTTTGCCCTGCAAATGTAAAACGAATGTCAGCAAACGACTATGTATGTACATAAAAACCATAGCCAAGCATGGTAGTTAATCTGGCCGCCATTTCCATGAAGAGATGAGATCACCTGTCTTGAATCATCTTTATATGAATATATCCTACGTGCTTGACCATATTAGCATCATGAAACTTGCAAATCTGTGTAACGACCCCTAAACATACAGCAGCCCAAGGACACTCCAGTCCAGTCCAAGAGGACGTTGTTGGAACAATTGCTCGTTCGTGTGTCATGGTGAGAAAATCTATAGCCTAAGGCCACAAGTTCGGAAAACCAGGCTGTAGGTACCTTGGGAACCGTTCTTGCAAAGGAAAATCCTTTTGATATGATGTAACATCCATTAAACATGGAAATTCAGTTCACTGCCAGATTTAATGTGTTTTCGATTCGCTAGTCATATTTATTTGATCTCACGTCATAAATGCTTCATCTGACGCGTGAAGCATTGACCACGTGTGTAATGAAGACAGTGCTACGAAGACCACCATCGAAGCAGGCAGCAACCAAATTCTTTCTCTTCGGCTCCTTCCTCTCTCACATCCACGCGATTAGCGTCTTGCAATAAATTGGCATCGGTTCCTGAATGGAGTGTATACGACGATCAACTGAAGACATGACTATTTATTCAGCTCGTAAATGCAGTTGCAGCCGAGTGGGCAGTAGGTATATAAAATAAACACAGAGCGCACAGAGAGTGTTGGTTGTGAGGAGGTGGAGGTGGTTGGCGTGCGATGCAGGGGATTCAAGATTTATGTTCTCCGCTTCTCTGGTTAACGTGTTCATTAGCAGACAAATGCACGACGATCTAGTGCAATATCGAAACCTCGGTCGGTCGGTCGCCACGGCTACGTGTGGGTGAACCAGCGGCCTGACTCGGACCACCACCGGGTAATCAAGCAAGTCGAGGAATGCGAGCTGCTTTGTTTGCCGTTCAGCTGCCGCACGTTGCCCATCCCATTGCAAGAAGCGTTCCACGTAGGTTTTTGGGGGAATTATAGTCAAAATTGTTTCTTGATTTCCACGTAGTTTGGTTTTGGCTCTTGACACAGGTATATTTATGTAAGTACTTTGTTGTCTTTATTATGCAAGAGAACAAAAGCTTCGAAAAGAGTGAATGCCCAGCGAAAGAAAGACATCTCTGGTCCTATCAAACATGTAAATAAGATGTTTTGTCTCTTTCCCAACATGTAAATTCGGTAGACTTTCCTTTTCCCTCCCTCTCATCTGGGTGAACACCGACCAGATCTCGGTATCTTACCATCAAAGCGCCCGACCGGTTGCATATAATCAAGCCATCTTCCATGAGTCCATGGTATCTCTTCATGAATGGGAGACAAGTAGAGCCAGTTAGAGGGAGAGAGTGAGATGGAGGGAGATCAGACATGGGAGTCGCTGCTATGGCAACTCTGTATCTCCGTCATCATAACAATCCTCTTGGCGTCATGGGGCCACCCAGCATGATGGATGTTGGAGCTAGCTAGGGAGTTGGAGCCAGCTAGGGAGTTGGAGCCAGCGTAACTTTGCCTTACAATCGTAGCTGCTATCATTGCTCAGACCTCGGTGCTCAGTCATGAGACATGCTCGGAGACGCACAGAGCCGGGGAATTCGGTCTCGATAGACAGGTAATTAGAATTGAAACTCTGCCAGTCGTTTAGTGAAAGAGCGAGCCGCGAAGTCTGTTGAGATTCCGCCAAAGCTGGTGGTCGGTTTGGGAAATGGAAAAGTCTTGCATTTGGTTGAAACACATTCGTCAAGGAAATCAGAACCGACATTAGCGGACACCGGAGAGGAAAGTAGGTAATTTATTGCGATACGCTATGCGGGAGATCTAGAGGAATGTATTTAAATTTATTACACAATGGTACGGGATGAAAGCATACTGAAAGCTCTCCAAAGATTTCGGTTATACCTAACGCGACGATGAAGACATCAATAGGCAGCACTGAGCGTGTGGGGCGGCTCGCCGGCCGAGAAAGGTAGAATATACCATAAGGTAAAAACTTACACCTGGATATTTCGTTCCAGTGCTGATAATGAAGACATTTATATGATTGCATACCCCAAGACGCAAGCTAGAGTGAGAGAAGGCTGCAGGCAGGCGAGCACGGCGCATAGCGTGGTCGCCGATAATGAAGACATCAACGTGAAAAGGAAGGTCAAGAGACCGTTGGCGATGCGAGAGGCGGAACTGAGGAAGGAAAGGCTCAGCACGTGGCGGCCTTGTGGAGTGTGTAGGTCCATCAGCTGGCTGCCTGGTCGGAGTCGGCCGGTGCATTGTCCGCTGCTGCAGCTCCGCTGACGGACTCATCAAGCATTCAAACATTCGAACTAGTCGACACAATAGGCTTTGACATTCGTACGGGACCCAAGCTACGTGGGCATTGTTCAAAAGAAATGGGATATAACATTGGGTGTCTAGTAGACTGAGCGGAGTAAACTTTGAAGGGATGGATTTTCAGCCACATCACGGAGCAAGTGGAACATAAGTCTGAAACTTACTGTCGTTCGGCTATTTGTAGAGCATTTAGGGAACGTAACGAATGGAACGGCGAGGGTTGATCGCGTAAAAAAAACATCAAATTACTTCAAAGCACGATATAGTCGGCGCCTAAGGGCTTGTACCCCGCAATTCGGAATGCAGAACATGACCATCTGTCGTGCGTCCGTATTCATCAGAAAGTACCACAGCCAAAAATACACGTCGGTGAATTTACACCCCCGAATGGAACAAATCAACTGTGCGACTAAATTTCACAACCATTCATTAGCACAATCAGATTACTTCCTCGGGAACTCTTCAATGGGCGGCTGTCCATCAAAGCTAGCAGACTGTCCCGGGATGAAGACGTGAAGTTTACGACCACGCCTCTGCTTTTGGGGGGTGCCCGATCATCTAGAACCCTTGTTGCATTCCGAAAACAGACGGACCTAGCAGCATAGCGTTCTAGAAAGCAATGGTACAGCATGGGTATAACTGGCAAGCTGCGACAAGGACTGAACGTAACTGGCACTCTTCTTGTTTCTGGTGTCAAGAGCCGACGCTTGATACAAACGGATCTGTAGTTAAAGCAATTGAGATTACTAAACACTTGAGCATGTCAGGAAAGCTCCTCTGATCCTATCCCAACATGAAGGGTGACCGCCTCTTTATGCCATTAGTTGACTTCCAAGTCCCGACCCCGCAAAGATAGCGATTTCGTAATTATGAATGAAATGCTGGCTTCAAGAGGAACAATTTGCTAAACATTATCTTTAAATTTCGATTGATGAGTAACTGACATCATTAACTATTTTCTTGACTGGGTCCCGAGAGCAAGATTCACTCTTGCGCTAGTTGCCGAGCGGTGTTCTTCTAACTGGCCGGCCTCTCCGCGCCAGGGAAAGGGAATCCGATGTTACCACTCCAGTCAAGCGACTGACTTCACAGATGAGACGAAAATCATGTAGCACAGCACTATCAAATTCGAACCGAAACCAAAGCAATTCAACGTAGCAACTGCAGGGGATGGTTGTACAATGTGCACATAGTTACCTTGTCCAACTGGGTAAGGGCGAGTGCTGCGTCTGTCCAACTAGTTCTGGTGTACAAGTCTGAGCTGTGCAGGGAAATATTCCTCGGTTTTTGGGGTTGCTTCTTGATATTAGACGTTGTCGATGTTGAAGGGCCCACCATATTGGCGTGCCAGTGGCCGAACACACGGGGTGGCTCGACGGGGCTGCTGTAACAGCAGTTTTAACCCAGGTGTCCACATTTAGACGGGTGTAGTAGGCCCCGCTTCACCACAATCACCATTCACACGGATTATATCATAATAAAAACACGTCAAATAACCAATACACTTTTAAATGAACACTCACAAACTCGCAAACACGTATTTTAATCTAGTTACATTCAACAACAAGTGCGACATGTTTATGCTTTGAATGTCTTAACGCGACTGACGGTCTTGGCTTTGACTAACTACGTCCTTCACCATCTTAGTTTGAGAGTTTTAACAGACTTCGCTGCCGAACGACAACGGAGTTAGCCGAAGAAGCGGAATACTGGCCGGCGATTGGTTGGCGGCGACGCGCTTCGAGTTCGGTTGCCTAGCAACGAGAAGCCGAATGGCGTGGACCACACACGTGGGTGAAATCTGTGCCCTAGAGCTGCTGGCTGAGCGGTCTGCGTCGCTTTCGGAGACGAGAGTCGTCGGTAGAGCGACGGCGGTGACGGCGGTGACGCCGGTGACGGGTATTCAGATAATGGCTAGTGCTGAACAGTGATTAGTCCTATCACCGGCTCACAGTGGACGAGACTGGCTGGCACGCCGAGGACTTGGTGATTTGCAATCGACAAAAGCAATTGTAATGAAAAAAAACGAATATCAGCATTCGCTTGAAAGTTAATTAAGCATTTGAAAGCGGTTGAGATATTATTGGTGATATGTTTGTAAGAAGCGTAATAAATTAAAGCGGAAATAAGACAGTTTTTAATAAATCAACTGCCTGTTAAGTTTGTAATAAATTATCTCCAAGATTTTCGAAATCAAATATGTGCTCAATGAGTTGTAATTATTATTTATTAGACTTCACAAATAATTCAAATAAAACAGCACGCTTTCTGAAAGCATGGCACCTCCACCACAGTGAAATTCCTATGTACGCTTTCATTTCAGAATTTGGATAGAGCTAAGAAACGAAGGAATTTGGGTCTTTGGAGGGCTCGAGGCAATCGAGTCCGATGTTTAGGGACTGTGACTTTTTCTGTGTACATAGAAATATAAAAGAAAAATTCAAAATTGCAACAGGGACCAAATCCACAAGCGATGGTTTTCAAAATCCAGTATTTGTTTTTTAGTCTTTCAGTACACGGTCAAAATTGTCCCTGAAATTATTTTAATCACCCCTATTTATTTTATCCAGAATACGCTGGAAAAACAAAAATAGGAATGCTTCCTTCCTCCACCTGAATTCATCAAGCATACAGTTTTAAAACTTCCAAAATAGATTTTAAAAATGTTTTTGAAATACTGTAAGACTAGGAATTTCTTAGCTAACAAATGTACCTCCTTTCAGCTCCTTAGTTTGATGGAACCAATTAAATCCATACAGTACACTAGAGCATGATTGGCTTTAGGAAAATCAACCCTAGGGCCAGATGATTTAGGCACAACTTTTATCAAGTACCAGTTTTTCAGTGGTCCGTAAAGAACCTAACAGTCCGTTAATTGGTTATCTGCTTGGCAACAGCCTATCAGAAGATTTTTTGTTTCGTTAACGGTCTGTTAACTACTTACCGGACCTCTAACAACCAGGCACTTAACCTGCGATCAGCTTGAACCCGGCACCTCCACCATCACTCTTATTGGCTACTTGAGCCCGTACCAGTGTCCAATTGGGACCGTACTAAGCTTCAAATTCAAAGACAGCGGTCAATAAGAAATACCGACCATTTTCCATTTCCACGAAATATTATGACAATCTTAAATGTGTTTTATACAGGCCCGAAATCGTTATTTCCCATGGCAATTTGTTGTATCTTCACGCTTGACCGTTAGAACAAAATTCTCTTATAAACTGATTAAAATAATTATTCATACAACTCATTTTTACGAGGTAATTAATAAAGGAAACCTTTTATAATTTCACGAACCAATCTTTCCCGCAATTTAATGTTCAGATAATTTACAGTATAAATACCTATTTGTGCAATATCTTGTCCGGCACACAAGCACCCAAATGATTAACATAAAGTTTAATGTGAAGAATCCGAATGGAGGTTTATAATTGCTACTAATGGCCTGAGCAATGCTTTGCGTGGACCGCAGTCCTCATGTAAAAACATAGGTACTTGTTCAAATAAATTCACTTTATGTGACTTTATAGCTCTTAAACGTTTTTTCCTTCATCGGTAGTTCCTGTTTTAATCAGACGATTACTATACAGAGAGTTTCTAGTTTGGTATCCGTCTGGGGATAAAAGCCAATAACATTACTTTTAATGGTATAGTGATATTGATTGCAGTTCATCGTTGCCATGTTGAAAATTTTGCAAAATAAATTTTCAACATGACATCATTTTCAAAAAAGAAAACACGTGCAAAACGACATTATATAATTATATATTTCACTATATTTCTAATTGGATGCAAATGATCATTCCTATTACCTTACGTGAAGCGATTTACGCTGATTTTATTTGCTGGTATGGCACGTAACTGTAGTAAATTTCAAGTTGCAACCGTTACTAAGAATTTACAAAAGGTAGCGCTATTTACACCCTATCACAGATTCTCGTAACTTAAATTTATTTTTATTTAAGTATATATCAATGCAGCAGCCAGACAAATATAAAAGACATACGTATAATGTGGTTACAGATATTTTATTTGTTAAATGTCTGTTTGAATAGAGTTCCGGTTTCGGCTCGCTCGCTAGGATAAGCCAGCTTTGTTAAATGCACATAGATCAGAGATCAATAAGTTGTATTTAATTAATAGACATTGAAAAAAAAATGATTTTTGATCCCGAGTGCATCCCAACTTATTGTATCAGTTAATTTACTTTACAGATACCCATGTTGATGCTAGAAAATATGTATAAAACAAGTATTTTGAGTGAAAGGGTTGATATTTAGAGATAACTTTATTGTACACTTGAAATAATAAATTCAAAATTTTATATTTTGTATTTTGTATCATTTATGAGGCTTTTCATTTTTGCGAAAAGTTTGCTTGTCCAAGTTGAGCATGTAAAACGCTTGAAAGAAAATAATGAACAAATGTGCGCCCCAAAAAGTGAAAAATCGTTATTAAAATACCGCCAAATTCTTACAAATATATGTTTAATATATCTTATATTTTGTTTTAAAGTTTTGACCTTATCGCAATATGATGAATAATGAGCGTAGCCTAGCCTAGAAAGAAGGATAGGAAACCCCGGTGCCGACATGTAGCCTACTTCTGTCGAAGAGCACCAAAGGTACCACCGGCTTAACGTCCGTTCCGAAGGACGGAACAACGCGAACAACAGGAATCCTGCACACATAAATGCAGTCGAGAGGTTGATAAGCAAGACAGAAGAAGTTGCTGTACTAACTTTCATCCCTACAACCTCTCTCCCGAACAGAACTGGTCATGTGTATTATGGTCGCCCATTCAATACCTGATCCAGCGCATTGTTACTTAACTTCGGCTAGCTGTTTCCAGAAACCACCAAAAGAATGCTATCCCCAAAACTCCACTTCCCGAATTTCTATTCCTTTCAACATCTCATTAGACCGTTATCTCGAACTTAATTTGTCTAGCTCGATAACATGTGTGACAGTTGACAGCTTTGACAAATCACCGCCAATCACTCAGCATAACGATTTCTCTTGTTGCCCAACAATTTGTACAACGAACGTCATACAAGTAGAATGACCCCATGCAAGTACAGCTTCGGTGAAATGCATTTTCCACTTCGCAGATTACGTGCTATGGTGTAGCCATGGTATGGTACGTCCCAAATACTCAAGTGCTTAGATTTTTTTTAGGTAATGAAGTTCCAATTAGATCTTCGATTAGTGATTATCTATTTGGGTGTCAACATTTCAACTCTTCTCGACATGACCATCTTAACTGTGTTGCCAACTCACATGCCTACCCTCGTCTTTCTCATCAAATAAACACCAGAAATAGAATTGCAATGCAATGCAGTACATTCGAAGACAGAGTCCAATCAACGGTTCTGACAGCTTACATGTTTTAGAGGAAAACATTTATTTCTGAAATGCGTTAACAGCGATCCATTGTTAAAATTTGATGCAATTGAGTTTTTTGTAATATACTATGTTAAGCATACTGCGAAGATGGGTATGATACGGCGGATAGATTTGCAGTTGGCAGACAGGACAAAACTTTGATGGCGAGCTTGATGGATGTGTGAGCAAAGACCTTGATAATCGAGCTGATAATAATTACCTGTAGCCTAAGACAACAATTGATTAGGCCGTAACAGCTTTTCACATTATGCTTGCAGCTCCACGGGTGGCAAATTGTATGGCTGGACAACGTTGTTATAGAAACGCTGGGCATAGCGCAGAAGAATACATCTACGGCTACACGAAACGTTATCGAGTCTAAACAAAATGCAGACCGGAATATAAGGTGTAAAAAGTGCATTACTAATTGCTCATTCGGCAGATGTCGTGATCGAGTCTTTTTACTCGCTTTTTCTTGTACTATACGCTGCAAAAAATAGGTGTGACCTGAGAAAAAAAAACCGTTGACGATTACAGATTGTTGTGAAGTTGGGCTTTAAGAAACTTCGAGACCATCTTTCGACATATATGTTTAAATTGTATAGGTAAAGTTCGTTGCGTGACCTCTCATCTGTTATTTACTTGCCAAAAGAAGCAACATTGATCGATTAAATCGATTTCTATTGTCATTATTCATGTATTCAAGAGACTCTGTGCTATGTGTATGAACACCAACGTAATAGCTACTTGTGCTTGTCTTGTGAGGTCCTATTTCCATATAACACATCTTGTATATTCGATCACCCATCAAGCAGCTCATTCTAAACCAGTCAATACATCATCATTATGATTTGAGCGAGCCAATACGTTGGCGATCGTGGAAAAATGTTGTGTAATCAATGTACCAATCACAAGTAAACTTACGCCGACGAGCCGGCCCGTATCACATAGCAACATTTCAATTAGAATTGGTGTTGCATGCCTCAGGGTATACGAACACAGGACCCTCCTACCATAAAGTGACTCATCTTTCAATATACCACAGGTAAGCTAGAGTATCTGTAGATGGGCACAGCAGCTATTTATTGGATGTAATCAGAGATATGATTAAATTGTAGGCCTATACTTTGGACATGTATATTTATGGTTCAATTTAGTCTTGAATAAAACCATAGAATAATGCAATCACATTTGCTGTCTCCGTGAACAAATGTTAGGTAGTCAATCATTTCGCCAAAGAAATCCGATATGTATAATAATAATAATGAAGCTGTAGGTTGATAGCTGCGTTTCATGCAGTTCAACGCGTGGTCAACTAATCGTTCTAGCCAACATCTCTTACAAGGTGTAATTCCAACTGTGATCTCCGGGTTCATTTCACATATAAACGATTACTTTTGACATTTTTCAAGAAATAATTGTTTTCTTGGTAATGCACCTCCCATATCGCTTGACTTACTAAATGAATACGATTTACTACAAATTGAAATGACTGTAGCGTACGGCGATTCCACGAAGTTTCATTTTGACAGGCGGGCACATGCGACCGCTAGTGCCCGTAGATATCCGTGGCCTTCTGCCCATCACTGTCATGGTACAGATATTATCTATCTTACGGTCAGTAAAGCACTAATTAGTTGATAAACTTGGGTGGTCTGCCTTTTATCTACACGCAGCGCAATACAATAGGAGGGATAGATGAGCATCCGGTAGTGATGGCACCTCCACCTTAGGCTGGCAAACATTTCCGGAAGTGATGTCACAAATTGGGTGCAACGTGTTCAAATTTAGACAAACAATCGCATGGTCTTATCGTTTGGAAGAGTTGAAGTCTTCCGGAATTGACAGGGGTCATTAGAGCAGAGATTTTACTGAAACAGCCTCTTCTGTCAGATCGACTACCGGTATGGTGTGTCATCGAAGGTGTAGCTGATCACCAACAATATAGCCCTGCAGAGAAGAATCATAATGAACTGATTCGAGCTCTGTTAACTGATACCATTGAGTTTAAAGGTATAAGTCAGATCTGCTGAGCAATACTTGGTAATGGTGAGTGCCACCCGATTGCGTTTGCGGTCACCCTTTTTAATCAAACCTCTACAATTAAATAATTACGACTCAAAATATCGGTGAATGTATATCTGAGTATAGCTGAGGTTGACATTAGTTAAGGTAATTTAAGCGTAAACCAGTCTCAGATGCGAGTAATCTGCGAGAAACAACGATTTTTTTTTTAACTCGAAACGACGGTGACTTCACTTTGTAGCATCCTCCATTTTCGTCGGTAAAGTAGACATTTGGCGGAAATTTTTCGCGAGGACAATTTTCAATTCGCGTTTAGAGTCTAATACTGTTATCACCGTAGATTCAACAGTTGGTCTAAATCTTTACGATGCGGGTCCACGCAGAAGAGCGTGACAATTGGTTATGAAGCTTATCAAAGGAATAAGCGAATGACAATTGATCTTTCATGGGAATTTCTCCGATATTGTCCTGTGATTTGTAACACTAGTTTACATCTCTTTCATGGAAGAACGTCAGAGGGATCGCTGCTAATGGAGACCACTCTTTAAGACGCTATGTTACGGATGTAAATTGTCGCCTCGAAATGCCAGAAGCAGGTCGCGGTGTACATAAAGTGTATTTGGGTATCGTGTGTCCGTAAATGTGTCGACGCTTTGAGCGGTGTGCTCTTCTTGCTAGCCCTCTTGAAGAATAGAGTCGGCGTCTTTGAAACAGACTCTCAAAAGCGACATCTTCGCTGGCTGACATTTCAATTGGTTTCACTTGGTATACGTCATAAGACCACCTGCCAGGTCCATATCATCTCCCCTGCGTGGTACAGATGTGCTCACACGAGAAGAATTCCCCGCGTAGGTGACAAGTAGACGTTCAAGAAATGACTGCAATTATTTAATTGTCGTGCGTTATTAATCAAGATCACATTCTTGATACGTATCTTGAGTTTTGTCTAGTTCTGTTCTGTCTTGTGCATTGCAGTCAGATCCATCGTACTGACGTCGGGTATCACGGAAGTTATGTCAAAGTCCAGGTGATTCTATGGTTCCTTTTCAGATCGCCGCCATCCCCCTGTGGTCCACGCGAACCATTAGGAAAGGTGGTACTTTCTTAGTCTCTTCTTCTGGAAGACACCGGCACCCTCTGCATTATTGAATTAGCATACTGTGATAGGCGTTGCTTACAACATTCACAACTATCATTAACAGCTATACATTCTTAATGGCATGCCTCGTGGTCTATACTTAAAAACACGCCTTTGGAAGGTCCTTATTACTAATGCAACCTATAATATTATCAATATGTGATACTTTGGCTTGGTGTAATTACCGTCCCTCCAGGCTCACCACCTTGTGTACACGTAAACATGGCTACCAGAATGGTCCAGATACAACAGGGCATTTTCATCTAGCACTAGAGATAGCAATCAGAGATTTATAATAATATTATACCAACAGTCGATAAAGGATAAAGGATGCATATCATTTTTCCCTTTACTAATATAACACACTGAATAGGTTACCTCTCAATTCTGTCGGAAATCGATCGGAAAAGAGAATACAGAAAGAGATAATAAAAATAAATATCTAATTACTTGTTGCCATCACTTGCGTCCCACTTTATAATTTATCGCCGACCTATTAGTTGAAATGATTATCATTTGTCAATTAAAAATGAATTAATTAATTATCATCCTCGCTATTTTCTTCTCCGCACGTAAGGTATCTAAGAAAGTTAGCAACATTCCACTATGTTCAAGAATGAGGAAAGCATTACAAAGAATAGCAACAATCTCAACTATTTTGTATTTGCGCACGACGGTAAAACTCCGTACCGTAACATTACCACGAGCATAGTAAATCACATAATAACCAATAACGTATAGGCCCTCACAGCAGCCGCCATATACATCCAATCCAACACTAGCGCTAGGTGAAGCTAAAACAGTTTTGTATGTGACACGACACGTTGGCTCTAGGAACCGACTATACTGTGGTAATTCATTAGCTAAATTACCGGCCTCTTCTCAAAGCGGCGAACATCAAAGAGATGTTACCTTCTCTTCACTCTTCTCCCATTCGCCACGGTACGGGACGGCAAGGCAACCGGCCGACCGCCATGCCGACCATTGGATAGCCTCGCCATCAGGAGTAAATAAGAATTGAAAATGAAAACAATTGGTGGTCAGGAAAGAGTATTATACTGAACAGTAGGCCATATATTAATCTGGTTTATGAGTCGGGTAAAGGGAGGCTGCGTAAAGGGAAATGGCTGAGGCTCTTGGCAGGGGATGGAGGTTCTGAGAAAGGATGTAATGAAGTCTTGTCACCGGCGAAATAGAAATTGGCAATGGTTGGATGCTCAAGAAGAACAGAAGCATTGTACTTTGCAGACTCACTAAGCTTATTAAAAAGAAGACGTCCAATTCATGTCTAATTGCTCTCAAATTTAACTTTTTGAGAGCAAGGTATCGTAAAAAGAACTCATAGGTATAGGGATGTCAACTGTTATTTAATTAGCCTGACGTTTTTCCCCTTTGTGAGAAGGCCGACGTTGACTGTCGCAGAGTGCGTAACGGACTGTCATTACTAGACACAGCAAGCTCTGTGCTCCCGTATAGCGACAGTCTGACAGCTTGAGAAGAAGTTGATCACACTCTGCCGCCCACGAAGACGGCGAGGGATTTGAATAATTTTGTCAACTAAAGTGATCTTATGATCCAGTCGAAATCTCTCTTGAATTATCTTATGGAGATCAATTTTTTTCTCAGCTGATTCCAATCGATAAGTTTGGCATATGGCAGGCCCTTGGCAATGGCCCATGAGTGTGTCAAAAGTATCTAATGAATGTATATTAAAAAAAGGAAATTTAGAAAATGTCTCTAAAACTCCGAGACATTCAAATGCCATGGAGTTTTATCTACGAATTTTTATCTACTCATTAGAAACATATCACACGCATATTTTTGGTGTGTCTTAGGGTAGAAAATGCTCCTGCCATTTTGAGAACATCAATTTTAAATCAGTAAGACCGTAGTCATATGCGTAGGCATATGTAAAAAGCATAGTTATCATAACTCTGGAATTAGGTTCTAACTCGAGATTAAACTGTTTTGTAAAATGCAAAAAAAAACATCTAATCCTAGATTTTGGCTAACTCCAGTCCGTAACTCCCGAGTTAAAATATTTTAAAATCGGCTATTATAGAACAGGAATGTTCCCTTACCCTCTTCCGGGCCATTTTTCCAAATTGGGAACTATTTTTAGGTTTTTTTTTCAAAAGTGACATTTAAATCCCTGGACCCCGTGCTTGTTTAAATGGATAATATGAAAATGAATGCTGTATATTCCTACTTGCTAAATTATTAGCGTAAGGTAGAATAGCGCGTATTCATTTTATCAAATGAAACAAATTACGGCATATGAATTAGTACCTATAATGAAAAAAAAAAAACAGACAAAAATGGAAATAAACTGAATTATAAATACAAGCGGATCAATGATTTTTAGGCTGGGTGCATCTTGGCACAATCAGTATTCTTTCCAAATCTGTTAATGTTTGTTTAGCATTTATCAAATTTTTTACTTTCGTAAAATATTTGCTTTTTTTATTTTATTTTTTTTTAGAAAACATCTAGTCTTCTTGCCTCAAACGTTGCAGACCTATACTAAATTATTTAAGAGACATTTTCGTTGTCAACTTGAAAAAAAATGTAAGCATACGAGATTCCATGGGTGATTCAAACTTTTGGTAGCACGGAGCTGCTGAAATCGCCTGAAAGAGCTTCAAGAATCTACTTTCTTATGTTACCGCGAGTATGAGCTGCGAGATTTTGATATCCCAATCTACAGTGATTTAATTTCAGGTAGAAAAAGAGACAAGTACGTTTCTTTTTACTTACTTTTTGTGAAGTTCATTCCAACCACTTGCTGGCGACCGTACTTTCCACTCGACTTTAGTTCTCGCCACTCTCGTCATGTGCGCTATTTTCGACCCTACTGTGCATCTGTTTCCGTGGTGTAGTGGTTATCACGTCTGCCTAACACGCAGAAGGTCCCCGGTTCGATCCCGGGCGGAAACTTTTTGTTTTTGTTATTTAGTTTTTTGTTATTGATTCATTTGGTAAATCCAGTCATGAATTATTATTTCCTCATAAACTTAGCTCTTTTTAACACTGTAATAACGAATTAATTATTCAGAATCGTTTCCATCGCATGCGTTTTAAATGTTTAGTTCCAATCTTGTGAATACACTGGGAATACAATCTAATTATACAATTGAATTCTACAATTATCAATATAATTAAATAACACAAAACAAGTTAATATTAAAAAGGATCCTACAATTATCAAAACAACCTGCATTTACAATTTAATAAATGCGTCTATTAATGTTTTACCAAATCTAGTACTGCAAAAACCTTGCCCACGAGTACAAGCACCTACAAAGTAAACACTATAGACCACACCGAATCTAATCAACAAACATCAGCACGAACTCCTTGCACTCTACCAGCCCTCCCCGGCCTCTGACAATCACCATCATCACTCATTAGCACGAGGATCAATGGAGCCGCAACAGCCAACCACCAATTGACGATCCTCTCACGTCAACGCATCGCGACGCTTATGGAGGCAGGAAACGACGCCGAGGTCGTGCGTCGCATGCAACAGCGATGCCGCCGCGCGCGCGCGCAGGCTACAAAGTTTGCGCCATAGTTTTTTTTTGTGGCGTTTTTTTGTTGTTGTTAAAGCGGATTACCGTTTTGGAAGCGTGCGTTTGCCGAGTGCGCCTTCTTTGTTGTTCGACGAGCAATTGCCGGCGTTGCTGGTTTAGTTTTAGTTTTTATTTTATTTTGCCGATACCGATTGGGTGACAATAATTCTTGACAACTGATGGTTTTTGTGTAGTTGTCTGCCATGGCTGCATGTATCCTTGGTATCCATTGTGGTTTTCCTTAATTTCTGAACCAATTTTATATCGCTTCAGCGATCTTAATCGTTCATTTCTTAGCAAGAAATTGTTCACGTGGGCTTCTTTCTCTTGTTCCCAGTCTCCTATACTATTTTACCTGTGGTTTTCCTCCATTTTCAAAAATCATTCTTTCTTGGTGTGCCCATCTGAAACTGACAGCCAAATCACTGGTAGAAAAATATCAGTGCTCTTGCTGCATTGTTCTACAAACATTCATTTACGATCATTTATATGGTTTTTCTGTATTTGGGTAGTTTTACTTGTAGCTATATAGCAAATAACAGGAAAGCTTTGGGGACGGACTTTCTATTTTGGGTTTTTCAACTGTCAGACTTTTTTGAAAAAACTGACACACAAAAGTTTGTTGCAGTACGATTAATTAACTACTAGCTAAGTCCAGGCAATTAATTTAATTTTAAAGACATTAAGGGTTGAGTAATCAATCACTTTATAGGTATATCTTGATTGGGTCGGGGTCGATTCTCCTTTACCGCTCTTTTGATCTCTGATAGGATAATCAAATAATGATTGTAATAATTAAAAATGCCGCTACATAGCTTAGGGCACAGATACTTATCGCATGTTATAATTTTTATACGCGTATCCTTTTGATAATTTACCAGTAATATCATAGTTAGGGGAGGCATGTTCGTCATAGGAGTTATGTATAGCAAGGAAGGGGTACAAATTTGACTCCTTATACGTTATACTTACTAGGCCATTACTTCGCATGTTACATGGGTTTTTGTGAGTAATCCGTCTTATTTCTTAGGGGAAGTTCCGTCTCAAAAGAACTCCTCCCCTGGCCCTCCGGAGCTCATGTGCAGGATTAGCCGGCGCTCAAACGTTAAATTACCAACATCTTTGTTTTCGATGGGGCGACAGACGCTATTGCAGTGGCCACCCACGGAGAACTGGCCGTCAGATAAGCACACAAAAGCCAAAAGAAAATAATCCTTTAAAAAATAATACGACACGTAATTGAAAAACTTACCTTTAATTTTATACACGGAAATAATTTGTTGTTTAAAGGTTGGGTATGTCATGTTTAAAAGAAATGTGAATTTCATGATTTTTATACGGATCTCGACTAGAAAGAATGGCAAAAAAATAGTTCAATTTAGGCAAACCACGAGCATGACATTAAGAAAATGATGTGCGAGTTTATCACATCTAGGCAATAGAACATGTTCCGTCAATTTTAAAAACGAAATTACACCGTGGCGAAAGGCGGCTAAAGAAATAAAAACCCAGCGTCAAATTTGAAATTTGAACGCAACTCGTGTTCAACAACTCAAACAAACAACTCGGGTTTGATGAGAACACAACGCGTTGAAAATAATTAACACATTGTGTAACTGAGAATCAGATGTTAACTAGAGTTACAACTTAACCTAATCGACGATCGGTCCTTATCCGCAGGATATCAGGATATGGATATGTCTGTCCTGACTAAATTAAACCTCATTTGGAAGGTGTGACAATAGGCAGGCGTATAATCAGATAAGATGGCCAATGAGGTGTGAATAAACATGGAGCCATTGTCTGACCTGGCACAGGAAACAGGGCCGCCGTACCCCAAACCTCCTGCGCCCCTATACCTGGGCTACATGGGTTTCTGAAAAGTGTCAACCGTATTTTAACTGTGGCATGTCGCCCGCGACTTCGAGCTACATGATCAGGGTAGTTTTGTGCCAATCTGCTGGTGGCTACTATTGTGTTTTGTAAAACAGCCCTGAATGCAACAAAACCCTCCGAATCCATTCTTGGAAACCACAATTTCGATCACCTGTAGTTTCCAGATTATCTATTTAAGCATGTTGTTTTTTTTTACAAACCAACAACTAACAAGTCAATTTTCCGATCGTGGGAAATCTACAGGAAGCAGATGTCGTACTTCTGAGTAGTGTTCAAATTTGATTACAAGAATTCTCTTTGCAAAATGCTTACAAGAGAATGTTCTGGTATTTTTTTAGGGATACATCCATGGATTGGATACGTGTTGAGAACAGGAATGTTCCCTACAAATAGGCAATCGAGACAGTATCAACAGCCCCCTCACTCTTCGTCACATCCGTGTTGATCTTCATCTGCATCAACTCATCATCGCATCTATCTTTTCAGCGACGCAAAGAAAGTTTATTCCACCCAAATTCCTGGCAACTAAACCTAAAATTTCTCGCAAGTTGATCATGTTTTTAAATCAAATCTTTCTCTCCCGTAACATTTTTTTAAACTTATACTAGTGGCAACTAAAAGTATGCAAACAACTCAATAATTTCGTACTGAATTTTAGTGCTGCATTTACGATATGAATATTTGGAGATTTGGGAAATGTATAACCAGCTGCCCTGAGTTTGATATCCATCTTGGTAAACCTTGAGGTATTCAAACAAGAATACATTCAAACACGTATAACTAATTATTTTTCGTATACCAATCTAGCAAAACACACTGGAAATAATGAACCTAATTGGCTACAGATTCAGTCCCAACCCAAATCTAAACCGTAAACGTCGAGACAGTTTGTGATGTCGTGTATGGAAGATGAGTCTGTCAAGATCGTAATCGCATCTTAGAAGGACAAGCATAACCGTAACAGAATCACAAACCACACTTGGATGATTTTTCACCATTCATTAGCCTGTTGGTTGATGTTATCAGTCATAGCTGGCGCTGTGTGTGGTCTTGACCAAGCGGGCATGCCACTCGTGTCCATTCCGTCTGCCCGCTACCCCATAGTAACCTGTCTCTCTACACGCGTATCACCTTCACGCTCACGCAACTTGCATTATGCACGCTGAGCTAGGCCACGGCACGGTGCATGTCACGTGGAATTTAAATCTCGTAGCAATTAGCTAGCAAAGTGCGATTATAAATCTTTAACAAATTGCACAAATTATATTAATGGTGGCTGCAGCACACAGTAGAAATAAACCGATGCGAAACAAAATAAATGACATTTAATATTATATCAACTAATTTTTTAATTGTTTTGCACTCTTTTTTGCGGACAAGGCAAATGCATGGCATGTCCAATATTTATTATTGCCATGCAAGATATATTAATTTTATCGCTGGAAAGTGGACTTGACGGTGAACATTAAAAGAAGTAGTGCCTACCAATCGACTATGGTACGTCCTCAATTGGCACACTACAGAAAAAGATGTGTTGTTCCCATTCGGTGCCATTTGCAAACTTTCCCATTCCACGGTCGCCAGCCAAAAGAATGGCAGTAAACGTTGACAATGAACCTGATAAAATATCCCCTGCCATAGATTAGGATTCAATTCATTTCAATCAGCGTGCATTTGATTATGATCAGCACGATCACGATCGTACGAGAGCCGAGTGAGTGGAGTCCCGTGTCTTTGGTGGGAAGGGGAGAGGAGTCTTGAGGCGTTCGAGCGAACACGAGAAGACGCCTGCCCCTGGCGTCCCGGTGTCTCATGTTACTGCCTCAGGGGCGGCTAATCGCTCTCAATAGTTCGGTAATGAGACCGGCCACCCACGAAGACGGTCATCTTATCTCTGGGGCATGTCAGTATAGAGCTTAAATACCGTGTGCTCAAGGGGGAAAATTGAAAGTTATCATGAAATTGAAAAATTAATTTTTGCCTCGCAGGGGGATAATAAACTAAATTAAAATTACATTATAGTGGCTTTAATCAATATGAAACTTATAGATAATTATATAGGAAAATTATAGGAGGTTGGTCTAGATCGGTTCCTAATTACTTTGTAAGCAATAGGTGGTCTATTGGCTTTGAAATATACTTTTATTTCATTTTGGTTTGTGGCCAACTTAGATGAGATCTTGACAGGAACCAATGGGTTGGGCTAAGAAATATGAGCCAAATTAAACTGTGTCCCTCAATTCTATACACTATTCCAATTTTCCAAACCTCAAGCCACAGTTTTATATCACTATTTCCTATTCCTCACACATGTACAACATTCCACCAACATTCATATGCCATCATATCTCATTTGTACGCGCCGCATTTGTACACTAATTGCCAGCATGAGTGTTCCGTTTTTTTTTGCTTTACTCGTCTTGCTCCATTTGTTCATGCTTCCCAGTTTCTTTTTTAAATAAAATGTAGAATTAAAACTAGCAGCAATTACAATAATCATTGTGGTGAGCATGTTGGCATATTATAATGATGGGATGGGAGGGACGCCCATTTTGAGCCCCCCTCTCCCCCTAGGCCCGCCACTGGGCACAAGCATTTCCTTTGCTTATACTAATAGTCTCATACTCTCATGGACCTCACACGGAGGTTTAGACAATTTACAAACCATTCGGGCCTAACCTACACCTTGAGTTTTACGACCAGAAATTACACATCCACACATAAATAAACGCGTCATCCAGAGCGAAATGAGTTTTTTTCTCATCCATTTGGTTTACATTGATTGGTGTTTATTGTCATTTGCATTTTGAGGTTATGGGTCGAAAGATTTTTTTTTAATATGAAGACTGATGGGTAGCGTAACTATAATCAGAATTTACTTGACGTCTAGAACATAAAAGTAATAGCTGCGAGTTATAAAAACCGTAAAAACATGTGTACATGTGACATAAATCGTTATTGTCAACTGCACAATTGGTGCCCAATCACGATCACAGCCACCATGATATAAAAATATATTTAATATTCAAATCGTAACACCGATATTGAAATTGATTCCAACCCAATTTCCAATATTATGAATGTACGGTCACACCATTCTCTTTATTTTAGAAATGACTCACAAGGCTTGATACCATAGTCACCAAACCATTGTTTTCAATCCAGCCATTGACCCAACCAGTCTAATTACATGCATGTACATGCAGTAATTCACGCCGATGTGTATTGCGATGCTCGCAATTCCACGGTCTCACACCTCCCAACACTAAGGTGTACCCATGCCAGGTGTGGATGCGGAAAGGCGTGACGTCCTTACACAGATCAAAATCATCATCAACCTCCGGTCCCCCCATTCAGCATTGCATCCCTCTCAGGCTATAAAAACGCATACCAATTTTACTTTTTGGCGCAGGATACAGATGCATTCCGAAATAGTGTTGAACTGTATAGCTTGGAGTATGACTAAATCAGATAAGTTGACAGATGCAGCGTGCTGTTTCTCCTATTTAACACTCGTGTGATATATTTGGAAGGCACCCCGCGGGAAGTAACCCCTAACTGAGGCCACCTGTATGGATTGGCTACTGTTCTTTTCCCCATGGGTCGCCGATCTCTTGCATGCGAGGCCAGAAAAGAGCACATGGACTCCATGGATGGAGGCCCCTATGTCCTCAAGTTACGTAAAGTATCACCACGAATCCTTATGGGTGGTCATTTTAATGCTCCATTTGCTCATAAAAAGGCATTTGAAATGCGTTTAACAATGCCACTTAGATTAGTGGGCTATAAATCTTGTTCAGCTGGCATCTAACAAAGAAGTGACAGACAGTGTCGACTACGGAGACACTGGATTCTCGAGGAAATGTATCGGGAGAATGTTCACTCCTTCGTGATCAACGACAACGCAACTCGCTGGTAAATTATCACAGACATTGTGTCACATTATTGCCAGCATGCGATTTTATTCTAGCTCCATGCATAGTTAGACAATTGTGCTAGAAAAGAAGAATTTATGGGCGATTTGTGTCCTGGCTCCAAAAGAATCGAACACAATCGTGAAAATGTTAGGTCTATTAGATTTAATTTGTATCGTAAAATATGCCCAGCAAGGCTACAATATAATTTCACAACGAATTAAACGTGTACGTTTCTTATGTGCATTTTGAATGTGAGATCAAATTAAATTTATACAGCAAAGAAGAATTATTTTTGAAGGACCGGAAAACCGTAACTTTTCTTTAAAAACACTATTAAACTTGGGACCTGGCAAACAATAAATGTGAACATAATGTTGAGGAATGGCCTTACAACAATAGGTATTACAAAGACCACCCATGGGATGCGCCACCAGCATTAATGATACACGGAATTAATAAAGTACACAATTGGCGCAATTAAGACGGGGAGCGAGTTCTTGAAGCCCGACTTTTTATGGTCGCTATCAAAGAATGTGCGCACTGTCCATCCTATTTGCTCGCGTGCTACAATAAACCAATAAACGGCGTTCGTTTTTCTCCGCTAGAACTACGTGATAACCGGCCCATGGCGCCTGGGCCAGTGCCCGTCGACCATTGGCGCCATACACTGTTTACACTACCTGGGCCATGAACAGGAGACGTATTATTATTGATGAACAAGTCAATTCGAAGCAAACGGCCTCTTATCGATCTTTCTGTCTCGTCAGTGTTCGACTGGCCTGAACACAGGGGGTGGTTATAGAGTGGAACCTTCTTAGAAACCGGGACGCCATGGTTTTTCGAGTCGGGACGAGAGGCAGGAAAGGTAAAGGGTCATTTAACACAATTTTACTAGTGACAACTGTCAAAACTCAAGCATGATCAATCTATCATAAGATGTTTCCCCAAGATTTAGATCGCGGTCAAGTCTCGAGACAGACGTTGCAGACTCACGATCAGAAAATCGGTCATCTTCTCAGCGGGACCAGCCATGTGGCAAGACCAAGCGAGACTAACTGTGGTGTGCAGTTCCAAATCGTCTTCAGCCAGATGTCTATCCCCCCTTCAAATCGTAAAACGCTTCTTCTGAAACAATGAGCAAGCCACTATCTCGAATTGTAACCTACAATTTCTTGACCGATCTCACTAATGGCAATGCATCACCTTCACACCTCGCTTCGCCACCAGTACCAACTGACATAGATCACATCTTAGCATCTCGCCATGAGTCGCCCTGCCATTCCATCATAAGCAAAATCAGGTAATACCAGCCACGATTTGCTTCAGATAGCCGCCAGGAGCGGGCTAAACCAAAAACTTGGCAAAATGTTAAGTGTTTGCATCGAATCGAGCTCGTCACACGTCACTCTTCAGGGCCACCCACGACGCCGGAACGGAAGAAGTTGTGTGGGGGTGCGATAGTCCCCTCTTGGGCTGGCTGCCTGGCTGCCTGGCTGTCATTGGGAGACCACCCAACACGATGAACGGACCACACACCGTGATGGGGGCCCCGGCCCGCTCTGCCCCCTGCCACCGCCACTCGCCGGATTGCTGCCCGGTGCCCCTGCGTCGCCGCCGTCGACGCCTTCGCTGCTGTGCAGCGCACGGGTGCCCCTTGGCTACTGCCCGTGTGTGTGTTAGGTGCACAACGGACGGGACTGTTTGCTGGGGGTAATTTGAAGGAACACGAAATGACTGTGTGGTCGCCAAATTAGATGACGCTTTTATCGGAACCGGGGACACGGTACATGCGCGTGAAGTTGCATGGATGTTTGTTGTCTGACAGTAGCAAATGACTTGATAATTTTATTTTTTACTTGCGAAATTGGCTAAAAATGTGTTTACTTGAAATACATACGCGTGAAAAAACCTCGAATGTATCGAGCAAATGTAAAGTATGTATTTTTCTGGTGGTGTGGACGTTGACTTGTTTTCTATGTGTAGCAAGCACGTAGACAAATTATATTCAATATAAAAAGAAAACTCGATAAGATTTGTACACCTAGATAAGGGTCTGGGCGAGTAGATATAAAGCGCTACAAACATTCCAACAACTCCCCAAGACAGCGTCGGCGTCGGCGTCGCGTACCTCTTCTCTACCTCCCCAGTCTCGATATTTATGCCGGCGACTAATCGGTCCCAAATCGCCGAGGTGTAATTGTCACTGGCGGGACATCGAAAAGCATGTTGCGGAAAGGGTGTGATTTATTTGGCGACACAGGACATAAGATAGCATTCGATGTCAAACGCCCAAGTACACCCACCCATGGATGGTGAAGAGGGGAGTCGTTGGAGCTCGTTTAGTACCCGGACGACGATCCTACGCAACTTTTCTCATAGTCGACGCCATCTCATTATCACTGTTGTCACTTTGACTTTACTTCTTGTAAAAAGCCAAGCAGAAAAAGTTAGTTCCATTTGTAATAGAATTCAATTGAAATTTGATTTGGTCTACTCTGTGCACGGTTAGTTATTCCAAGCATGCAATTCTTATGGAAATGTGTACTCATCAATTTATTTTTCCCTGGCATTTCTAACGAAAAGGAATATTGAAACTGATGTTCAAGTGTATTAATCAAAATCAGAAGCTCCCTGTACACAATTTACTTCATCGATAAATCACAGTAGAACGGATTCAGAGGACCAAAATTCATTTCTTTTTGTTGAGAAAAAAAATCAGTGTCATTGATAGAAGTGGAAGAAAATGAATCCCAACCAATGACAGAACATCGATAACAAAGATCGTTCGACAAAGATTTGGTAGCTGCCCCAATCACTCATCTTACCCCAAATTCTTCGACCGACTTCTGGCTGTAATGAATGTTGACAGATAAAATATGGGAAATATTGCGGGACAAAATATTATCAACGCAAAGATGTATAGCTGTGGTGAGTGATTCTTTAGCCTGGTCGACTTCTGGGTGGTTGGCTTGTCGTTTTGTAGATGCCATGTTATATCATATTCTCGTAATTGTTTGTTGAAGGATATAAAACTGTTTTTTTTAATGCTGAAATATAAAAATCAGAGTGTGATGATGTATGAAACTTGACTTTTGCCTTCTCTTGGGTGGGCTCGGCGGCGGCTCCTTTTCCTCAGAAGATGCCTCCGTAGAAAAGCCGTCTCATTTGGAAATATTTCTCAATAAAATATGCCCCATAAGTGGGAATATTTCATAACGAGCGAATTTTATTAACGAAACTAATGAAATTTGACTGCATTAATTTTTCTTTGACTTTAAGTGGATTCCCTTTATCTTCAAAGAATTCAAATGTGCTTTTAGATTTTTCCCGCAAATTACGTGTCTCTTGTTTTTCGTTTTCGTCCATATAAATTAGTTTCAAATCGTATACCCCGCTTATTCGGCCTTTTGGCTCACGTACAGCGCATTCTGGTAGTTAATATTGAAGCTTGATGAAAATGTCATGTCAAACCTAACTTCAAATTAAAGATGGGTGAAATGGAATGGCCATGGCAATATAGTTTTCCACCTTTCTTTACGTAAGTTCGTTTTGACTTATTTCTACAATGATTAGTGGGTTTGAAAGAGTGATTTTAGAAGTTAGGTTTGATTCTTGCGAGGATATGCTTTTTAAATTGTTGTTCCCGGTGAGACCGCGTTACTTGAGTGGGGATGGGCTCTAGCCACTTTCTTGTCAAAACAAATGTAGTTGTAATTCTATGTATTATTATGATGAACACATATTAACTGGGGCTTAATAAACAAACTCTCTATTTATTCAGCATCATAATACACTGATTAGCCAGTTAATCCTTCTTTTCTTCTTTTGCAGAATCCAGCCTCATGCAGAAACTCAGGCAAAACAAATTCAGGCATGGAGAAATTTAGTTATGGAATATTGTCGCATCAATAAATTAGGAGTTTTAGATGTACGGGAAGCTCAACGGAGTCCACTTTTCAACAACACTTCTATTAATCGTATCCTTTGAAAATAACTGAGCCTTTCCATGGAAGTGTAGCCCATCTTTATGGTCACATCAACAGGTTTATCACCGTCTTTTCGTTACCTTGTTACTTCCAACATACTTTACATAATGAGAAGGCCAACCTACAAAGAACAGTCACACTCAGTTTAAACTAAGTCTTGTTATTTTCAAATATTTACCAAAAGAAAACAGCTAGAACCATTGAATTTGAGATGGCATGAAATGTGTAGCAGTATCCAATACAATGGCGAAGTTTTGATTCAAACCGAGCCATAAATAATCATATGCATGCCTATTTGAAGTGCTCCGCACATTCTGCCCCACTTCATATTGAATGCAGACTGATAAAATCGAAATAGAAGCATTGGCTAGGCATAAGCTCTTATACCCAGAGAATGTATGGAAATACATTCAGTCACAGTCGACGTACAGTGGGGCGAAAGGTGTGTGGCACTTGAAACGACCACACATATGATTGTTTTTATCTCGAATCTATCTTTCCGGAGCTTAAAAATTGAAAAACTTGTGTGCCCTTAGTATGAAAAATAGACACCATACCATACCATAATACATGCCATTCACTTAAACGAAAATTGATTTCAGTTTTTCCTTAGCGTATTTTAGGTTCTTTGCCTGTGGAAGGTATTGTGAAGGTTCTTGAAGATCTTGCTCGCTCTAGGAATGCCGAACCAGTAGATAAAACTAAACACATCTGGCATATTTATTGCCATACTTTAGAAGAGTGGGGCAACCTGATCTATTCTTGGATTCAAAACAATGGCATGCTGAACACAGTATGCACTTTGTATGAACTGACTGAAGGAGAAAACACAGTTGGTGAAGGTAGGTCGCTACTTCTTGCAGCAAATTATATTCTAACGAGAGATTCCATCCATCTCTATGATTCTGCCATTTTGTAGGCTGGTAACAAGAGTTTTTTTCGAAATGCAATCACATTACGAATCAATTAAAATAAAATTTATATCAAGATATTCAATCATGGTTTTTACAGTGTTAGTGCAACCTTAGACTGAAATGTATTTTTGCAATGAATGTAAGAACACCTGGCTTGTGTTTTTGCTGATTTTGAGCAGTGTTTTTTTCTCTGTTTTTATTGTAGAAATACTCAATATGATCTTATAGAGAAAATTATTTGTTTCAGAATTTTATGGATTGAACAGCGATATTTTGGTCAAAGTTCTACGAAGACTCGAAGCAAATAACCGGGCAGAACTCATAATGTTTGATGATAATCAAGGAGTAAAATTTTTCTAAGGAGAGACCAAAACCAAGTGGTGCAAACTGTACTAAGACATTTAATTTATACATAATATTCATTCTGCAGCATTTAAGCATTAAATCTACAAAACAATTATTGATGCTTAAGCACGTACCTAAACTCACAATCCAATGCCAATTTAATTTGTAAGCTACTCTCCAGTCAATTCTCTCTCCGTAAGCAAGACAGCTGCAGACAGAACCGGCAATCTCGATTTTGACTACTTGCAATACCTTCTCTCCTCTTGAGTTTATTTGTATATTGTTCATTTTATAATTTTAGAAGTGACTTCGAGTAAGTTCGTTGATTCAGCAGGGTGTTTATAGTGATCAATGTATTAAAAAAACTTGTAGTTAGAACTTTCTTTCACAACCTGAATGTGCAAGGAAATAAAACAATATTCTTGTTTTGTACAATGTGCTGTACTAAAAGATAACATGCCTATATTAAATTAGCTAGTGTTCTGGTAGATGAACTGGAAGAGGAAGGAAACGCAGACTTGCCGAAGTCCAAATTGCTGATTGCGAAAGTAATATTTTTAATTATTTTCTTTCTTGAGAGAGCCTGCTTGAAAAGTCGTTCAATTTAAAAAGACCGGCATCATTAGGTTGTTGGCGGTGTAGTGGTACCTAGGGTGGTATATTTCCTAATTTACATGTCTACCAAAGTAGACATACAAAATTCTTGGTTTCGGTTAGAACCTAGCGCGAAGTGTTTACATATTTTGTATAAAAAGAGCTGCGTGCAATGGCAGAAATTCTACTTAGTGAAGCAGAAAAAACTTTTATATTTGACGGTGTTGAGGTATTTGTGGATTTTTGTGTGAAATACCAATAGTTTCAGTCATAAAAGTTGCAGCACATGCTGGAAGACCGGAGAAGTGAGGTTAGGCTCGCCAATAACTTTTGGATATTTTCAGGATAATTTTCGAGCAGATGGTAGATCAAGACTTGATTATAGACCAATTGAGGTAGAAACTGATGTTGTCACACATGCCAGCGGATCCGCTCGTTTGCGGATGGCTAACACAGATATTCTTGTTGGAGTTAAAACAGAAATCGATGCACCTATTGACGGGAAACCGGGCGAGGGAAAATTAGAGTTCTTTGTGGATTGGTATGTAGATGACTAATATTGAAATATAAAATAAACAAATGAATTTGATGGAAGTTCAGTTGTAATTTTTATTGGAAAGTAGGCAGGTATGGGAATATCGTGATTGACATTGTTTTCAAATCCTCAGCTCAGCCAACGCAACTCCAGAGTTTGAAGGTCGAGGAGGTGAGGAATTGGCCACAGAAATAAGCAGCAGCTTGACTAGAGCTTATAGTGCCAAGCAGTCTTTTGACTTGAGGAAACTTTGCATCTTAGAGGGCTTGCAATGTTGGAAACTTTACATTGACATTTTGGTAGGTTTACTTATCTTTGGTACTCAAACATAGATCCCAACTCTAACCTGTTTGCTGTTAAATCTTTAAATAACTTACAAAAGTCCAACTGATGTAGGTACTTAACTAAATTTAAAGAAAATTTTATAGAATTGACGGTTCCTATGCTTTTAAACCAGTTTTTTAAAAGCTTGAATTTTTAATAATTTTCATAATTTACTTTTAGGTCTTGGAGTGCGGTGGCAATTTGTTTGATGCAGTTTCATTGGCGGTGAAGGCTGCCCTACACAACACCCGCATTCCGTGCGTCCGTGCTGTAGTCATGGATGCTGGTCAGATCGACCTGACTCTCTCTGACGACCCGTTTGACTGTTCTCGTCTAGATGTGTCAAATGCACCGTGCATGGTCACGCTCTGCAAGATCGGTGACCACTGCCTCGTGGACCCATCACTAGAGGAAGAGACTTGCAGCACCGCCAGTGTTGTTTTGGCCGTGACAGAAAGTTCACAGATCACCACTGTTTTTAAAACAGGCGTTGGCAGTTTTCACTTGCTAACACTGAATGATGCTATTCAAGTGAGATAACATGTCAGATAGGGAAGAGAACTTTTGCTATTCTAATGCTTTGTAGGGCTCTGGGCTTTTAACATTCATTTTTATTTATTTAGGTTGGCAAGTCTATTGGATCTGATTTGAATCGAGGTCTGCGAGCAGCGTTGCTTCAGGAGGAATCTGCGGGCGAAACAAGAAAACGCTTTGGATTCTTAGTCCTTAAATAATTATTTCTTTGTGTGAATTTGCCATTTGTTTTGTGGCACTGGAGGTAAATTCTTAACTGTGCTAACATTTTGTGTTGTTAATTTTGGATACCTAGGTTGTAATAAACTATAATCCACAATTTACTTATTCAACAATTTACTTGGGACAACATGCCACTTTTCAGTCAATATTCAGGATATGCACAGAATTCTTAGAGTTACTTACAACTTGTTTTGTCCTTCCTTTAATCTATGCTGCAGCTGTCTATCTTGTCAAGTGTGGCTATATCAATGCTGTTAACAGCAAACCCACGAGTAAGGCCACTGCGAGAGCCAAGTTGGACCACAAATCTCCAGCTTCGTCGAGGAGCATGCTTGCCCCCCAAGTTAACAAGATTCCGAACACTTGCATTGAGCCATTCAAGATACCTGCCGATGTCCCTTCTGGTTCAGGGTATGTTAAATGTGCGGCAAACTGGAACCCAACAGGCCCAAAGCCACTCATGGAAAAGCTGAAATAATATCAATCTGATGAATCTATACATTTTATTTATAGAATGTATTTAACCGTTTGCTGAATCGAAGAAGGCTTCAAACAAAGAGAATTGTGCAACTTACCCAAGAATTCCAGCGATTATGTAAACTACTGCCATTGAGGAGTTTCTTAATGCGAATGTGAAGGCAATCGTTCCCAAAAGTGCAAGGAAGTATAATACCATTGTAATTTCTCTGCAGATGAATACCAAGAATATCAGGTAAGCCAATTTAACTGTTCCATTGTTTTACATGTTTTTATGACAATTTTGATTGCTTACTTGAAGCGATTGGTTTTGTCTAGAATTATGCCGCTGACAATAGATGCAATCATTCCAGCGAGCATCAGTGTCAATCCTATCCTCCCAGCATCTTGTTGGTGGCCCTGTCAAACAAAACGTGAGCATGGTATTTTCTCCTTTACTTTCAGTTCAGTGGGCAAAGTGCACTCTGCATTTATTATTTCTTAAAAAGAGAATGTTTTCTGCAGATTCACTTATAATTGCTGCATTTTTTTTGTAAGCCACTTGCCAAAACTCTTCAGCCATTGGCAGTACTTACCGGAAAATATGTTAGGATCATCTGGCTGAGAAGTGTAGATAAAGCGCAAAATACGCCCCTGTTGATTCCGTAAGAAATAAGCAACAGCACGTAGCTCTGGTTGCACATTAGCCGTTTCAGAGACCCCGGGAAGTCAGACATGCTGCTAGCCCTGTCGGCTTCTGCCACACTGGGGGCAAGAGGGGGCTCCGCCTTAAATACTGAAGCATTTAAAAAATGAGAAATCATGCTGAGGATAGGTTGCAGTTTTGGGAATTAGTGGGAGGTATGACTCACGTAATATGATGAGCACCAGCTGTACAGACGTGCAGACAGCAATAATGTAGAACATTACCGATAGATCCGTCCCGATATCAGATATCTCGGTGTGATTGTGTACCAAAATTGGTGGCACCAGGAAGCCTAATGCACTACCGATCTACATGGAAGGGAAGTTATTAGAAAGCAAGAAAAGTCAGTAGGGGATTGATAATCTGTGCAATGCATTGCGTTCAGCGATGTAGTTTGGCATGAAGGTTCGATGGAGATTGCAGACAAATTTAGGAGAGGATGCAGCATAGCACAGTGCAAAATATTAACATCGAGAACATGCAGTAAGCAAGTATGCAAGTAAAAAAGTTTTGATTTTGAAACCATCAATCAATTTTCATGTTTATGGACATGACAAACAAAGTTGAATGAACTGTACAACATGAACTTATTTCAGTTTCATGATTATTAACTCGATTGAATTTCTTTCGGGATGTAGAGCAACTCAGGCTAGTGTACTGCGTCTATTTTATTTTTATTTTTTATAGTATTAAATTAGCATCCCATTTACAGTATAGCTTCAAGCATTAAAGCACATAGACCGAAGCTTAAATAAAGACACTGTACCTGATTTCCAAATACTCCCAAAGCACATGCAGTAGAGACCTCGTCTGGCCCAAACCAAACTACAGCCAGTCGGCCTGGAACGTTCAGGATGAACGCTTGTGCAATCGCTGCCACGGTTTGACCGATGAAACTCACGTAGAAGCGATCGGGTGACACTGACATCACTTTAATCCACGCGGCCACAAAATTACCAATAGCACCGAGTGTTGTTATCACTCCGAGACCCTGTTGGTGTTGCGTTGCTGGGTTTCAGACTCTTGAAAGATCTTATAGGAACCTTTGGGCAAGGCAGATAGATTTGAGTCGATATCAAGGAGGTAATACAATTCACGGGGAAAGCTGGGTTGTGTACTAGGTGCTATTATTGACTACGATAATATCCTGGAAACTGTTGGGTATATTTAAAAAAAAAACGGAGAGAAGTATAGTCGTTGATAAAAGAAGTTTTCAGCTTTGTTTTCAATAGCAGTGTATTTCCTACAAAAGGTGTCTGTTAAAGTCAACGTTACACTTACCATTGAATGCATGAGCCATGCAGAAGGGAAGATTAATGGTATGTATGCCACCATGAAAATCATTGACATCCAGTTGACAAGTCCACTGGACACTCCATAGTATCGCTGTATGATATTTGATATGATCGAGTACTGAATCCATTGGAACCCGTTTAGCGCCGATGATATTGAAAACAATAGCAGTATGACCCATCTGTACTTGTAAACCCTTGTATTCGCACTGATTAAGCGTGTTTTAGAATCAGCTGTGCGATTGCTACTGCGGTCTGTACTCAACGGTGTGTCCGCAGTACTCATCTAACTAATAATTTATTTACTACTGTTATGCTGAAAGAAACTACTTGATAGTTAATTGTCTTGTTTATTTGACAACAGTGCTTTCTCCAGAGTCGATGTAATTTAGGGTTTTTGCATATTCAAAAAATAATTTTCTGCTCTGGAATTCTTAGTCAATTGGTTATTTATTTTTCATTTTTTTCATGTTTCATGAGATGAAAATTCCAAAATACCAACTTTTTTTAATAGAAATAAAAATATGAAGGGTATTCAATTTTTAATCAAGAACCCATAATTCGGCCAATTCCGACACTCGAGCTTTCATTGAAGTACCCATGATAAACTAATAATAATAAAATAAACTTCATATGAATCGGATATTGTGTGGAATTCAGAAGAAGCTTAACTTTCAACCAAATACTGCAGTGCTTATTCCAGTTATTTAACCTGTGCTGCATGTCTGCTCGTCTGGCTTAATTAGAGCCATCTTAATTAGTTGGTTTTGACAGCCAAGGAGGTCGGTTGTGTATATTTTGGTCTCCCGAAAGTTACATTTTTCTTTGGATTGATTGATTTGTGGTGTTTACCGACGCACTGTTTTGACATCTGGACAAACGGTACTGGTCTAATGGCATCGGTGAATGATGATGAACCTAACCTAGCCTAGAAGGGAGGAGGGGAAACCTGGTACCAGCACGTAGCCTACTCCTGTCGAAGAGCACCAAGGGGACCACCGACTTAACGTCCCTTCCGAAGGACAGTTCAACTCAAATAGCAGGATTCCTCCACAAATCCATGCTATCGAGAGGTTGATAAGCAAGGCTAATGAAGTTGCTATACTAACTTTCATCCCTCTAACCTCCCTCCCGAACAGAAATGGTCATATGTATGAGATCACCCATCCAACACCTGATTCAGCGCAGTGTTGCTTAACTTCGGTGATCTAACGATTGTCTCCAACATGCCAAACCGTTTGGTTTTCTTTTGATTTCAACAGTGTTAAACACTGTAATTTCTATCAAAAGATACACGTAGGAAATGCAAATGTAGTTTTATTTTAAGATTAAGAAGAATTAAGAATCATCAAGTGTAAATTGAACTTTAAAGTTCAACATTCTGGTAACTGGAAAACAAAAGATTTCACGATCACGTAGATCGAATTTTTGATCAAAATGTCAACAATCTACGTGTGGACTCAAATTTCTGAAAATTCCATAATTCACAAGAAATTTGAAGAGTCAGAATGAACAAGGCGTTGAAGGACAAAGACCTAACTCATGTTTGCTTACTGACCTACCCAAAAAATATTGAACAAAATTAGAAAATAGAATCGAATCAAGAACAAAAGTATTCATTCGATCGAAAACATTTGTCAACTCAAGACACAACCATACGAAGTCATAATGAATTTAAACTATCAGACAGAAATATGGGAACTATATCAACTTCTCTTGTCGCTTCTATCCGTGCCAGAACTAATGATTTTTAACAAAGAAAATCGGCTTCTGTTAGCAAGTATGGAAACTTTGTTTGAAACTGAAAAATTCCAGCTTCCAAATTCGATAACTCCGACAGTTTGTGTCACATTAGTATCTTCGTCATTAAGAACGGTAAAAAGTAACAAAGTCAATATCAGATAGGAGACATTGACACCTACAGCAACGTCTGCGACAAATGAAAACATAGTGAAAATAATTATAATTATAATAATTTTTATTCAGCAGAACAATACATGTTATTGAATAAGTCAGGTTATTAATATACGTTTATATATACATGAGGAAGGAAAATATAATATGTCGTATATTCAAATTCTTTAAGTGAATATAATGTACAGTCAATTAAAAGTGTATGTAATTTTTCCTTGAAAAGTTTATCATTGCTGATTGCTTTTAAGGCTGCTGGCAGTCTATTAAAATAAAAGAACCAGCATAGTTGGGACTTTTTGTAAAAAGTGTAAGGTTGTGAGCCTGGCTGTGAATGTCCTTATTTCTTTGGGTATCATGATTGTGGACGGCCTCATTGGTAGTTAAATGCAGTGAGTTCCTGTTCATTCTTGCGTCGATGATTATAGTTTTCAAATACAGACTTGGTGCTGTCAAAATTCCGAGTTCCTTAAATAACGGGCGGCACGAGATTCTTCTGCCAGCGCCGAGCATTGCCCGCACAGCTCTCTTTTGGATAGTAAGAATCCCCTTCAAGTGCGGCGAGCATCCCCAAAAGCATATCCCATAAGAAAGGTGGGATTGGAACAAGGCTAGATATGTCGACTCCTACAAACACTGCGAAGTCAAAAACAATATCAACAACTCCTACAACAACGGATGAGTATGTGAAGAAACAAAAAACCATCAGAATCAAAGAACCATCAACTGGACATCAGGTTCACAGGTCCAATCGTTTACGAACTAAGTCCAAACAATTATGACGCCAACAGTCTACTAGCCCTAAACTATTAAAAAAAAGAAACAGCACGAGAATAAATGACCAAGATTCAGAAGTAACGGTTATGGTAATTAATTGCAGAAGTATTTGCAACAAGCTTGACAATTTAGGACATTATTAGAAGTGTCCAGCTTTAGTTGTGGCAGTGGAAACGTGGTTGGATGAAAGTTACACGGAAAATGGAGTTTCTTTAAATAGTTATAATTCGTTTCGAAAGGACAGAAACAAGTATGATGGGGGGTCATGGCTGTTATCGAAGAAAAGTTTCAGAGCAAGAATTAATGTGGAATGACGATGAAACTGAAATTATGTGTATGAATTTGAAAGTAAATAGATAGAACTTCAAATTATTGCTGTTTACAAACCCCCCCCCCCCCCCCCTTCAGTGACCAACACAGTACGCTTGAAAGATTGGGGGAAACATTATGTACATTTGGTATCTTAAAAAGGATAATAATAGCAGGAGACTTAAACATGCCCGGAGGGAGCTGGACACCTGGAGGAAATGGAAAGAAATGAGGAAAACTACAAATTGCAGCAAGCGAAATATCAAACAACGGGTTTGTACAGGCTGAACTAGAAGTAATGCGTGAAACTACGACAGGTACCAATAATGTACTGGACGTTGTTCCCGAAGAAACGTGGATATCCATAGAAATATTGCCAGGAATAAGCGATCACAGAATACCTCTAGTGAAATTGAGCGCTGGAAATAATGTATTAGATGAAACAAGTGACCAAAACATTCAAATTACTTGTCTTATGGCTGGATTGGAAGAGATAGAACACGTGGATGGTAATACAAATGTATGGTATTACAATGGGTGAGGTAAAAAGAGCCTTTGCAGAAAATTATAGCCAATGGATTGAAATATACTTAATAGATAAAAAACACGTGTGGAAAATCTTTAAAAAACATTTGCAAGAAAATAAGGGAACAACATTTGCCATCACAAATTCTCAAAAGAAACTCAGACCCATCATTTTATGACAAAAAAGTGAAGTATTTAAAAAAGAAACTAAGGAAAAAATATAACTTAAATCGAAGAAGTTCTGCAACAGAACTAAAAAAAAAAAAATAAGTTAAGAAAAGATCTGGATAATGCAAAAACAATAGGTAAGGAAAGATTTCGGAAGGGAATGTTTGAAGAAAAAGACAAACAGAAGAGTTGGATTAGAATGTTTCGATACATTGGACAACAAAAAGGTACAAATAGAAGTATTCCCACATTGAGGGATAATTGGGAAATTAATGGGGGTGATGACACCGGTAAAGCAAATGCTTTAACAATCAATATGCAAAAGTATTTAATCAAAGTGGCATAAGCAGGCATTTTATGCAAGGGGTAGTTGGTATGGGGGAAGAAATATTAACTTCGGATATGGGAGTTAGAAGCATAATTAGGAAGCTGAAAAATGGAAAAGCTCCTGGGCAAGATGGTATAACAAATGACTTGATAAAATTGGCCGGAAAAAATGTAACACCATACCTTACAGATCTCTTCAATATATCTATCAAGATGGGGAAAATACCATGTGAGTGGAAAGAAGAAACAGTAGTCCCTAATATTTTTAAAGGAGGGGAGAGATGCGTGGTGGCCAATTACAGACCAATAAGTTTAACGTCTTCAATTTGCAAGAGCATGGAAAGAATAATGGATAAGAAGATCAAATTTATTATGGAAGAGAAAGGCGGATTATCTGAAGCACAACACGGAATCAGGAAGGGATATTCTTGTGAGACTCAATTGTTAAGATTTGAGTCAGAGTTTCCAGAAGTTTTAGACAGAGGGGGAAGAGTTGATGCGGTTTTCATGGATTTTGAAAAGACATTCGAAAAAGTGGACCACGAGAAGTTACTATCAAATTGTGGTATATAAATTGTATATAATTGTATATAAATTGTGGTAAAAATGACAGAATTTACAAATCATTAATTGGACTGGGGATTTTCTTAGTGTGTAGCGGGTGACACGTTGTAGTTTCGCTGTATGATATTTGTAATGATGAAGTATTGAATCCATTGGAATCCGTTTAAAGTCGACGATATCGAAAACAACAGCAATATTACCCATCGGTACTTGTAAACCTTGGTAGCGCCTTCATTTAAGTGGGTCTTGGATTCAACCTTTACTATGCCTGATTATATTTTGGCATCGGTGGTATCCATCTAACTACTTTAAATTATTTATTTACTACTGGCAGAAACTGCTGTGCAATCAATTATATACATGCTTCTCTGACTACATTACTGACAATTACATTTTTTTATGTCAAAGATTTTTTACAGATACTTTGTCTTTGATATAAATATTGTATAATCTGTCCCATGCACATGGAAGTTGTGGTTAATGCAACAATCTAATCTGATGATAACAACCAATTCAAAACTAAACAGATATGGTTTTTTAACAGTTAGCATTGCCTAATTTTTCACTAATTAAAAAATGTCTACAACTAGACAATCAGCACCTTTGATTGGCTTGATTAATTATTTAATTTAAATTCATAGAAGGAAGTGATTTCCATTCATTTTCATACAACTGATCAATAGAATATAAACGTTTCAGACATGAAGTATTTTTTGGCTCTACTCTGAGCATTGAATTTATTAGCAAATACAGAAGCTCTCAATCACATTTTCACCACGGCCACGCATGAATTTTCTATTTTATGCTACGTTGCATAGTTGTTCCTGACGAATAATGTCTCCAACACTGTCCAAAATGAAAAGTGAACGGCACAAAAACACGGAAGAGCAAGAACGCAAGACTCTGACGATTGGTCTTGGCGATTTGTCTGCTAGGTAATGGAAGCAAACCGTCGTTATGTCAGGTACCTAATAAAAGTTAAGTTATCTGCGCAAATTTGAGGCCTATGAAGCCCAAACGACAAAGTAGACAAGACCTAGACGAAGACGTATTCTTTTAATTCACTTGTGCCCGTAGTACATAGAACAAAATACTGAATAAAATCACAGATCATTATAATATTTTGCTAAAATCTACTCTCCATACATCAAAGTTGATACACTTAGGAACAAAAAAATCAGGATAGATTAGTTTTCTCCTCTCCAGCTTTGTGGGCTGCTTGCCTTCTCAAGTCAGCTTTAATAATTGCCGTCAAAATCGTACCAAGCAGCAAGGTTGCGGAAAGTGTAATGTTAGACCAAAAGTCTCCCACCGCATTGAGGAGGGCACTGGCCCCGAGTGTGAGTATTATTCCAAACGTCTGCATGGACAGGTTCAGCATCCCTGATGTCGTTCCCTCTGGTTCTGGATACGTTATCTCTGCTGCAAACTCGTAGCCCACTGGAAGGTATCCTGTCATGAAGAATCTAAAAGAAAACGGAAATGCCTACGTTGAAAAATCATTCCTAGTACTCGTACCTATTATACGAATGTGGAAAATATCAAAATTCCTACGGACACAATTGCTAAAAAATTGGAGTTACAAGTGTTTTACTGACACTTTTTGGTGGGTTAAGCACTGCTTGTTAACATCTGTCTAGGCCAAATGTTGTAAATACAATTTCAAATAGGCGTGAGGAGCATTTTATCGTGTATTTGTCAATTAGGGAGGAGAAACTTCTTTGAGCAAATTGCCAACTGATTGATCAAAAACAATATCCTATTGTACAGAGGTTTTATGAACCTATACTTTTGGCTTTTCTCTCAAGGAGTTCTAACTTGATTTGCAAAACCTCTTGCTTCTTAAGAATATATGAATGGTAGTGAACTAGTTCCCTTGTTTCTGAAATGGGAACTCTCGCTGTCACCAATGTAGAAACTCACCCCAGCAGTGCCGCGATGGCATAGATCACCCCGAGCGGCACGTTTGCGAGGCAGAATGTGAAGGTTATCATCATAAGCAATGAGAAAATGTACAGCGCTAAAGTTGTCTCTCTGGAGGTGGAAAACGAATGAGATTAGAAATTTGGCGAGCAAACATGAAAATATCGATGCTTTGCTGTCATCAGTCCACTGATTCGCTCTTTTTGGCTACATTGAGTAAATTTGCACCAATATTGGCTTATTGAAGTTTGAAATTTTACAAACTATAGAAATCAGATTTTTCCCCATGCTCTTCAAGTGAAAACCAGAAATATTATGTCAAAAATTGTCCACACGTGAAAGATATTATAAATCTAAAATTTATTTTCATAAGTTGTCAGATTGATTCAGATCTGACATTATCTCTTAGTATTTGTTAGGGTTTGTTAACACTTGATTTTTATTCATTACTACGTAACGTTTTTTAGCAAAATTTTGTATCTCAGGACCCCATTGTCTTATCCCACAGGTTTTATTAGCCAAGAATTCGACTTACACTCATATTATTCCAAGTAATGCCATCCTTCAAAAAATTCGCATTTTGAAGTAGTTCACACAAATAAAGAAGGCATTTAATCTAACAAACAACAAAGATTATACGCAACACTTGAAATATTATTTAAACAATGCAATTTATCAAGCAATCGAGGATTTAGTAAAAACCTGCCAAGATACCAAATCTACGAATTGCTTTTTTTTTCTCATTCACGTTTCACGTGTGTGGTGTGTGTTGCGTTTCCTTACTTGAACTTATGCGTCTTGTCCAAAATGACCCCACAGACGACCGAGCCGCACATTCCAGCCACCATGATGATCAGGCCGATTCGACCAACATCTTGCTCGTGGCCCTGAGTTGGACAATTAAACGGTTTAACGATAATGAAAACACCCGTTCGATTAGGGTATTTCAGCTTAATCGTAACTTAATCGTATCCACAAAGGAGAGCTTAAGTTTAGCCCCAGAGTTTAAAAACAATAAGTCAATCACAGACTGTGTTTCCAAATGTTTAGGGGTTCTAATAATGGTGATAAAAACTTAACACCCAACTCTATGGGGATGCTTTATGGATATGTTATTGTCCAATTTTGTCAAACAGAAACATGCTTTGCAGAAAGCACAACTTTACTAGTGGTAACTGTATATGTACCAAGTGCAGTAAAATCATAGATCGTTTAAACCAGCGATTGCTAATTAAAAACGATTTAGACTTTTATCAACAACAATTACACTCAAGTTAAACAACTGCATTTTTAAGCGAACTTTGATAACAATTTCAACTTTTAAACGTTGAAGTGGTTTAAGTTTCATATCCGTGCAGTTAGGCTACAATTGAATGGCAATTAAAATTCATTTTTCATGAGAAGTTTTCTTTCTGCTATTAATTCAGCTCATATCTACCTGATATACTTCCTGATATTCTTCCGTAGCTTAAATTAGCACCACATAGCTCTTACCGGGAAGTATGTGAGAACCATCTGGTTGAGCAGCGTCGAAATTGCATTAAACACTCCCAAGCTTATTCCGTACGCAAAAGCCAGCAGAACATAACCCCGATTTCTTGCAAGTCTTTTCAACGAATCCAAAAATCCTTCTGTTTCTGTCATTCTCGTAGCTTGGCCAGGACTAGGAGGCAGCTCGGGCTCAGCTCTGAAAACTGTTACCAACAAAATAAGGGGTTTTATCTGTAATTTGTCATTTCATCGTCAAAGATATTTGATCATTTCCGTACATAGAACGACAAGCACCAAATTCGCTGTGGTTAATCCGGCAATGATGTAGAACATAGTTGATAGGTCTCTTCCGATGTCGTCAATGTCGTCATGCGGCTGAACGAGCACTGGAGGCAACAGGAAACCCAAAGCCACCCCTAGCTGAAGAAAAACAAAATCAACCCCAGTCGATTCCACGTTAAAGTATGAAGGTGAACAAGTCTGAAGATGTACTTATTCAGAATTAAATTTTATGTTGTAGTGGTCTATTAGAATCTAGAAAACCTCCCAACTTACCTGGTTTCCGAACACAGCAATCGAACAAGCTGTGGAAACTTGGTCCTTGCCAAACCAAACTGCAGCCAACCTCGAGGGAGCATTCAGGGTGAACACTTGGGCAACCCCAGCCACAGTCTGTCCGATGAACGTCACGTAGAAGAGGTCAGGTCTTACGGAGACCACTTTGATCCAAGCACCGAGACAGTTTAATACTGCACCCATTATAGTTATCACTTTCAAACCCTGCAACGAGAACATGATGAGAAATGAGATGTTCACGTCGAGCGTACAATTAGATGCAGTAGTTGGGAGGAAGGAAGTAGTCCCGATTCACTTTTGTTGAAGTCGGTTGTCATCACATTACGTCATCACAATGTAATTGGTAATTTCAATTTTGACTTTTGTATGAAAATGACGATGACACTTACAGCATAATCTATGCCGATTATAAAGGGTATGAATAGACCACCGGGAAATGATTGTTACCATGAAGGTGACCTTTTAAGTTATTTACTTTTAGGAAAGTGCATTATGCAACTTGTAACGTTTGTGTTACTCTTTATTTATTTTTTTCTCTCGTGCTAAAATATAACCCTCTTACACATAACAAACAGGAATTGTATTTTCTATCGTAAAAATCGTTACAAAACGGTCAATTCGTTAACGAACGCACTGTAGAGTACTTATTTAAAATGTACTTATTTATTTTAAATTTCAAAATATTAGCCACTACTGTAATGTGTACTCATTGATAACCTAGTTTTTCAAAAGTAAATTGGATGCAAATAAGATTACGCTGGCCTCTGTCTGTACATCTGAAATGAGAAGATGTTTCTGGCCGTTTTCCTTATAAATCCTTGGCATCATCGTTATAAACCTGATATGATGAAACAGCGGCAATCGACTTTTACAGGAAAACAAGTTGAATAATAGTAATCAATTGTATGGGTAAAACGTGATATTTTTAATTAGAATTGATAACACACCACTATTATTATTCATACTTTGAAATATTTACTAACTTATTCACATGAATGTTCATGTTTTATCATATTTTTCAAAGCATCCATGTAAGTCAATCGCAATATCTATTGTTTACAATAAAATACGGATGGTTGATTGACATATTTGATCGTATAAGCTAGTGTAAGTGACTAGTATATACATCCGCTAATCAACATGCCAATACAATCAACAATAGAATTTCGTATCAACCTCTCGATAAACTTGTGGATCTGGTGGAGTCCTATTCGAGTAGTACTGTCCTTTGGAAGGGACCTCACACTGGTGATTTCCTAGGTGCTCTTCGACACACTGCGGGCTTACCCATTTCCCTTCAAGTCTTTTACACACACTTTACTGTTACATTGTGATGACAGGTAACTTGTTTTTCGAATAATTTCAAGGGGTCTCAACGTTTTAGTGTAATGACTGCCATCAAGCACTGACAAACTAAGGTGAAACGCAATAAAGGTTGGTCGTACAACACTGAAATCAAATAAAACTAAGACAAGAAACTTTATAGCCGGCTCAAAAGAACTTTGTCAAAAAAAAATTGTGGTCCCTATAATCGATATGTCTACGTGGTCCCATCATCTTTTATCAAATATCACGTCGGTGGTATTATGTATGTGTCAAAACAACAGAAAATAATATTAAAGTTCGCAGAGGTGCCAGGAAAATCTGTCAGGTACCGGTAATTTTCTAAGGTTAGGTTTTACCAAAATGTTCAACTTTAAGTTGGACCTCACAGAAACATCTAAATTTCACTGCATGTGATTGGAAGTCGCCATGGTCACAGTTTCAACTAACACTTCAACTAGGAGTTGAGATTTTAGTAAAACCGAGCCTAAGGAGTCAAAAGTTTGGTCTTAGATCTTACCTTCTTATCAATCAGCCAAAAGGCGGGAAATGTGAACGGAATATAAGCAAACATAAAGATGATCGACAGCCAATCGACATAAACACTTTTAACACTGTAATAATCTTGAACTACATTCGAAATGATCGAGTACTGAATCCACTGAAATCCATTCATCCCCGTGGTGAACATGAACAACGCGAGAATAACCCATCTGTATTTGTACACTTTTGTCTCCGATTCGTGGAGGTGCGTTTGAGAGTGAACATTGAGGTCTTCTTTTGCCTCGAGGGCTGCTACGTCCAGCGTAGATGACATAGCTGCGATGGATTTCAAATCTTGCAGACAACTTATGTGTGGAGTTCTAGACCTGTGTGTAACGTAGGCCTTGCAATATGATTGAATTAACGTGACTGGATAGTTGTTCCACGTTCCGTAGTAGAGTGGCAAATGACAATCAGATTTGATGAGCTTTTATGCGGTACTCGACAATAGTGTAGCTGGTCAGACCTGTTATGATCATAGATTTCTGTGCTGGTCATTCGACTTCTTATCAGTTGTTTGAAAAATATACTATTTGACTGGGGAGATTACCAGCACAGTACACACTTGACATTGCAAGTGCAACTAAGGGGAAAACACGTTTGCTATTGTTCTGTGTCTATTGACAAACTCGATGGAAGAAAAGTGTATTGAAAAAATAATTATTTTCTGAATTAAATTTCCACCATACGACAACTACTTTGAAGGTTCATGTGTTTGTAATACAACTATATTAGTGCAAAGAAATTTGTTTAGTGTGATGTCACTCCATTCGATTCTCTAATATTCTAGATACAAACTGTGTATTGCCGTAGTTTTGATTTGAAATGATTCTATTTGATACAAGCATACATGTCTTAAAGTAACTGATCTCAGAAGATATTCGAAACTAGAAACACTCAAGATCAAGGCTAGAAGTCTTGGTAGGAACTTGAACAGAATAGTACTGTCGTGCATTGCGATCAAGTGGTTATCCTTGCGATAGTGCGGAAAAGCTAATCGGAATGGAATTCGGAAGAAATGAATGATCCTTTTTCAGTTTTTTGAAAAACTCCAACCATAACTTTGTGTAAAAAAACACAAATGGGTAAATAAAGTGAGAACACGTGTAATTTATATCATTTCATAAAATAGACATATAATTAAAATAGTAACAGGGTTATTATTTCTTAGAATAAATAACGTGGTGACATCAATTGATGAATTACACGTAATGAATTATGACAGTAAAAAACGACTATAGTTTAACATATAATTAACACATTTTTATAATTTATTTCGTGAAGGAAACATCGTTTGATAGTGTAAAGGAATAATTAACAAAAATACAATCACAGTCATCATATTATGCAGATCCATGTTGGTCACTCAAGTATCCTAATATCTTCCCCGTGTAAATGTGCTGCTTGTCTTCGCAGATCTGCTTTAATCAGCACCGTAAATATCGACCCGACCAGAAAAGATAAACAGAGACCCACATTTGACCAAAAGTCTCCCACCGCATTAAGAAGGGCACTTGCCCCGAGTGTAAGGATTATCCCAAACACCTGCATGGACAGGTTCATGATCCCTGCAGTCGTTCCCTCGGGTTCTGGATATGTGAGCTCTGCTGCGAATTCGTAGCCCACGGTGAAATATCCACTCATGAAGAATCTGAAAACAAAAAGTAGCTACACAAAATCTGAGTTTTGACATTAAATGGATAGCTTGCACCCCCATCGGTTTGGACTAGTCTGTTTTTCAAATCGTATTCTATCTAATGTTATATATATATCAATAGAAATATGTGTGAGTTGAACGATTGCTAAAAAGGATCTTGGCATTTGCTCAATTGGCATGGTCATCTTCAAGACCGTGAAAAGCAGCAAGTTGGTCACTACTATATTTGAAATCCAAAACACACAAATATTGTTTGGGGTAGGTGAAATCGCTCGCTACGCTCATCAATTAGTCAAACATTATGAGGCCATATAAACCCGGTTAGGTAGGCAATCACTATTACGCGTGCGTGCATCGCGCTGCACAGCAGTCCCGACTCGGCTAAAATCGTCTGAAAATTGACATCGAAACTGCCTTTTAGTACCAGGCGCCCAGCCGACCAAAGAGTATCGTCCGACCGCGGTGCACCACAGTGCGTGTGACGTCATTCTCCACGTGCGCGATCGATCCCTCCCTCGTGGTGTCGATCGACAGACGCTTGGCTCTTATTGGCTGATTGGTTTAAAACGGCCATCGAAGTGATACGAGCAATGGCGACCGTGACCTGTTGATACAAGCCAGTGTTCCCTAAAGTGTGGTACGCGGAGAGTTTTGTGGGGATACGCGATACACTTTTCAGGAGACCTTTAAAATATGTTTTTGGATTTTAAGCATGGGCTACCTCATTAATTGAATTTATAAGTTTTCTTGCATTTGTGTCACCTGAAACCAACAACATTTTCTCGATTTTCCAATGGCTCAAGTTCAGACGGCCGCTGTGCATGACCAGTGCGAGATAACATTTTGAAAACAATTTTTTACCTGTCCTAGGCTTCCTCTGTTTATTTGATTACCGTTTTCACGGTTTAAATTTGGTTAAGTTTAACATTTTTGTGCTTATTTGACATAAAACAATCCATTTGCCATGTTTTGACGAGGGGTATTCAGTGTTACGAAAATAATAAAAAGGGTACACATATGTGGAAAGTTTGGGTAACACTGCCCTATACGAATCATATGCTTTATAATCCTATTACCAATGCTACTTGTCTATGGTTTTGTTAGCGTGCATGGTGCTGTGTGCTATTCATCCCCTTGTGCAAGATCTAGAGCGATCTTGAAGTGGCAACCATTGTCATGCCAGTACAAGAGCAATCTTGACCAAGATTCCATCACAAAAGTCAAGTGGCTTTTCTTACAGCATTTGTATGCTGTCAACCTGTGTAATCTGAAGGCGTTTCATTGGATCAGAGGGGACAAAGCAGTGGAAATGTCACCAGTGACGTGATCCTTTATTGTCTGAGAGCAACCTGTAAGTGTCTTGAGAGGCACAGTCTAGCCCTTGAGAGAAAAAAAAACAGCCCTCAGCACTGCTGCTACATACCCATGGATAACATTTCATTTGTGATTTTAGTGACGGGATTTCAAAATACTTATTGTAACTGCAAAATAATTCCCAATGGTTTATAACTGCTAGAAAATAAGTTAAAATAGTTCGGAAAAACAAAGGTCTTAGCACGACAATAGCCTTAGAGCTAAAGAAAAATAGCGGAAATCAGCGGAAATGATTTGTAGTGAATTTAAAATGACAGTTGGGCCCGCATCTTACCCCTAAACGGTCGGCTGCGCCTCTGCTGGAAAAGTAGGTTCTCTCGCCAAACGGAATGTATGGTTTTAACTTGGTAAATCTACAGACTGTAAGCCACACATTTTTCTACTATAATGTTTAGGGGCAGAAGATTTTTGATGACAACAAGTCAGTCGACTTATTTTCAACGGCATTTTTCTTTACTCACCCTAGAATTCCTCCAATGCCAAAGATGACGGCAATTGGGGTGTGACCAAGGCATAACGTAAACGCTACCAATCCGGACATTGAGAAAAAGTAGAGAGCTATTGATGTTTCCCTAGGGAGAGATAAACATGGATAAAGAACATTTCGTATCCAATCATTGCCAAAAATATCATGCTAAAAATACGAAAGTTCTTCAATTCTTTCAGTCAGATATGCAGACGGATTTAGAAAGTGCGTTGGATAATTTTGAAAACACTCCTGATCGGTTTCGCTCAAGCGCAACACTGATACACTTTATTTATCATGTTTGACTCATCTTTTATCGCTTTACATTTAAATTTGATAGCTTTATGCAAATCAGATACTAAAAAATTAATGCTGTTCCAGAATATATATCTTTTTTTACTGCGTGCTTATCATCTGCATTCTTGTGATGTAACGCCCATGAATCCACATTAGCGATCTGAATTACAGACTAAATTGCGTACTTGAATCTGTGGGTCATGTCCAAGACAAGCCCCGTGAAGACCAAACCAAACATCCCGCTGATCATGGTGGTCAGTCCAATCCTCCCTGCGGCTTCCTCATGGCCCTGTGAACACAACGACCGATTAATATTTCACTTGACATCCCACATCGCATTACATCTCTATAAACCTTCCCACAACCACTTTGCGGGTAACATTAACCTTTATTGATTTAGGCTTATCAGAGGTGGGAAGGGTCTAGGTGAGCGGAGAACACTGATTCGTGATCAAAGATTGGAGCTGAAATGAATGAGGTTGCAGTGATAACAAAAAATGATGTCACGATGTCAGGAGAGAGTGTGCTTCTATCTTATCTCTAGAGAGTTTGGGATATTTTTTACCGGAAAATGAGTGAGAATCATCTGATTGAGCAGCGTTGAAATTGCCCCGGAAACCCCGCTGTTGATTCCGTACGCAAGGGTGAGCAGAACGAATCCAGGGTTTTTGGAGAGTCGTTTCAACGAGTCAAGGAACCCGGGGGTTTCCAACACACGTGTTGCTTGACCGGTGCTTGGGGGTAGGTCGGGCTCGTCCCTGAAAACTGACAGAGGGGTTTCAATTTTGAAACCATTCTTTTTCTTGCTTGTACTCAATGAATCAGGTATCACAATGGTGAATTTGCTTAGCGAAATCAGCCGCTTTTTGTTTGCTAATTCAATACAATGATCAGACAAGAAGCTGGATATCGTACATATTAAGACGAGCAGAAAGTGGACGGTGCATATGCCAGCAATGATGTAAAACATCAATGATAAACCGTCCCCGATCTTGGCGATGTCATTGTGGTTTTTGACGATTATCGGGGGCATTAGAAATCCCAAGGCCACGCCGACCTTGAACAAAGGTAATTTTTTTATGAGGCATAAGGTAAATGCAGGAAAAATAAACACATTATTTTATTTATTAATTTGTGGTGTTTAACGACGCACTGCTTTGACATCTGGCCATGCGGCACTGGTCGAATGACGTCGGTGAATGAGTGGATGATGATGAACCTAACCTAGCCTAGAAGGGAGGAGGGGAAACCTGGTGCCGGCACGTAGCCTACTCCTGTCGAAGAGCACCAAGGGGACCACTGGCTTAAAGTCCCTTCAGAAGGACGGTACAACTCGAACAGCAGGATTCCTCCACAAATCCATGCTGTCGAGAGGTTGATAAGTAAGGCGAATGAAGTTGCTGTACTAACTTTCATCCCTCCAACCTCTCTCCCGAAGAGAACTGGTCATGTGTATGATGGTCACCCATCAACTAGGACAACGTATATACAGGAGGTGGAAGGTATGGAAAGAGATGAAGGTTGATAGAACATGGCTGAGCCTAGAGGCAAATGTGGACATGAATATAAGTTAATCGGAAGAAAAGTGAAAAATAACGGGATTAAAATGATCGTAACAGGCGTTGAAGAATGGAATCAGATTAATGCAATGATTGCGAAAGTTAATAAATAATGAAAAGTTTTTAGAAAATGCTTAAAAGATATACGGGAAGTACTTCTTAGCCGCAGAGGGGATACGACTGTGGAACGATCTGCCGGGAAGTGCGGTTATACCACTACCGAATAGCTCCAGAGAAATGAGGGCTAAACTAAATAATATACAAACAACCTAGCAACAACTGACAGCATTTTATACTGAATGAAATGCACGTCAAAGTTGTGGAAATAAATAAATAAATAAAATAATAATATAAAAATATGTTGTAAAATTCTTAATGCTAAGATAGTTACTGTGATGTAACTCAAACACGGCAAAAATTATACAAACTTATTTAAATTTTTTTTTTATTTTTTATATATATATATATCTAAGGTAGTGGGTTACCTTCTTAAAGGGGTTAATGGTATGTGATGACTTTTAAATCAATCTGAAACTTTTAATCAAAACTTTAAAATAAACTAGTGGATCTTACCTGATTGCCGAAAACGGCTAAAGCGCAAGCTGTAGACACCTGATCCTTGTCAAACCAAACTGCCGCTACCCTCGAGGGTGCATTCAGGGTGAACACTTGAGCGATCCCGCCTATAGTCTGTCCAATGAACGTCACGTAGAAGAGGTCAGGTCTTACGGAGACCACTTTGATCCATGCAGCGATGCAGTTGCAAGCTGAGCCCAGCACTGTTATCACTTTCAAACCCTGAAATCATTTTACTTCTGTTTCAATTTGAGAGGTAATCTTATGATCAGTTTTAAAGAATGAAGCTAGGTTTATTACGATTCTTAGACTCATGTCTATTTTATCTAACCTTAGCAGTAGTTTTTACAATAACTATTTAAACAGGGTTTTGGATAGTAAGTGAAGAACAACTAAATTTTCCAAAATTTCTCAACTTGTACCTGTTACTTTAGCAAGGGTGAAAGCAGTCCTAACAATTTTCCGATGGCAAATTTTCCACACACAAATTTGATTTGTTACTAAAAAACGCCAATTTTTCGGGGATATATTTTTGAAAATACAAAATCGTTACTTTTTTAAATTATTGATCTTGATTATTTTAGTTAGATGCATATAGGATGCTTAAACTAGGGTAATTGTTTTCATTTTGTGTGGTTCTTTTGCTATCGGAAAATTGTCAGGACTGTTTTCACCCTTGATAAAGTAACTAGTACAAGTTACGAAACGTTAGGAGATTTAGTTGTTCTTCACTTAGCATTCAAAACCCAGTTCAGATAGTTTTTTTCATACCTAAAAAGGCTAAAAGCTCCTCTTAGATTGAGGAATAAAGAAAGAGATGCGACATTTTAGAAGTATAAAAAAAAGCTTTAAATTTTGACTGGAGTAAAACTACACGTGGAGCACACAAGTAGTTCTAGTGAACTATTCAAGTATATAACATGATATGGCACGTCAATACTCATAACAATATCACAAGTCCCAACTAATGAGTCATTACTACACTAAGTTTGTGGGAACGCCAGGCATTTGCCTCTTCACGTTATCAACAGCTCAGCCTGTTATCAATCATGATGTTTTGTGCTTCGCGTCACGTTTTTGCTCAGTGAAAAAATAACAACAAAATTATGAACTTTCTCAATTAATGACAGGTACTCATTATAAATAGGCATTATTATCAAACACAATTTTTGTTTTATATCATAGCGGTAAGTTTATAAGGATCCAATTTTTATTACGCCACTCAATTTACAAATTTATTGTATTTACAAAAAATATTATGTCTATCAAACCAAATACCAATAAAAATGGCATACAAGTTTAATAATCTTCTCATACTTGATCCGAATCATTCGCGACTAAAGCAGATTTTCATAATTGTTAAAAAAAACAACGACCTACCTCTTTGTCCATCAGCCACAAGGCGGGAAAGTTAAATGGCAGATAGGCCACCATGAAAATGATAGACAGCCAGTCGACATAAACACTTTTAACACTGTAATACTTTTGCACGACATTCGAAATGATTGAATACTGAATCCACTGAAATCCATTCACTCCTGTCGATATCATAAACAGCAAGAGAATGATCCATCGATATTTGTAAACTTTCGTCGTCGTCGCCGCCAGCTGAGTATGAGAATTTGCATCGATAACCACGTCATCCTGGTCTTCCGTAGCTTCAAAGTTGGGATCGACCAGTCGAGATGACATTCTGTCACTTTTACGTTCGTCGACCTCTAAAGCGCGTTATTTCGAAAGTACACGAGCATGAACTCGCCCTTGACGTGTGTCATAACAGCTGAGTTGAGTCAGCTGTTGCCATTGTATCCGTCGCTATTACTTACTGAGTTGATAATATTCGATTACCACACACATTTCAAACGGTTTCAATAGCTAGTTTCTAGCATACTTCCTCTCTACACTTTTCTGTAAATCCTTGTCAGTGTTGATATGGTTTTGATATGTGTGAATCGCTTGTTCTGTCAATTTGCTTTGTCTGACGTTTCGAGGACTGACACTCCCACCAATGCTAACATGTGTACTGGGAAGTGAAGTGAGGGTGGGAGCATTCTCCTTCCTACAATCCCCTCCTCCAATTTTCCCCCACCTCCTCGGAGCACTTGAGATAAGCCGTTCTTGCACCGAGGAGCGGTCACTTCTGGCGGGACATTTAACATATTCCGTCCATCAGTTTAAACCGCTTTATCACTTTTGTTCGAGTGAGAAAGAAATAATAAAGTAATCCAACAGCTATAATGTAGCTTCTAGTTCTACTAAATAATATTGCAGCTTAACATTTTGGAGTGCCTCTCGAAATATACAAATATTTAATCTTCCAAAACGTAGTATTAAATTACCAAAGTCTTTAATCCATTCCATTTTATTGTATTCATATTTATTGTGCATTCATGTCCTTCTCAATTATTGATAACCTAACTTCCGGATATTACGTACTCCGACTTCCCTCTTCTCCAAGAGCATGAGCTGCCTGTCGTCGGAGGTCTTGCTTTATAAAAGCCGTCAATACCGTGCCCACTAGCAATGCCATGGTGAGTGTGATATTTGACCAGACATCCCCCACGGCGTTGAGAAGGGCGCTTGCACCCAGCGTCATCAATATGCTCATAGCAGTTCCAAAAGTAGAACGTATCCCGGCTGACGTCGCTTCGGATTCGGGATAGGTTATCTCGGTTCCGAACTCATAACCCACCGTAAGGAATGAAATCATCATGAAACTGGAATACACAAGTTTTTTTTTTGTTGCCACGGTACTTACGAGTTTTTGGGTAATTATAAAAGGTGTGAAACAGGCAATCACAGGACATCTTAATGTTTCGAAGCAATTCAAAATTGTTTTCAACATAGTAGGGTAGCTTTGAAGACTTTGAATGGCAAACTGTTATCTCGTTAGTATGTTTTTTAACGGTTGCCCTTTTAAATGCTTGTTTTCCCAGCGCAACTCACCCCAGGAGCGTTACGACGACGTAGACAACGCTCAGATTTGTTTGAAGGCAAAATGTGAACGCGAGCATCCCTATCGTGGAGCAGGAGTAAATTGTCAGTCCTGTCGCCCTGCAAGAACGCATTGGGGGTCAAGATAATCATTTTACGACTTCGTCTCAGTATTTGGAGGTGATCTTACTTGAATCTATGAGTCTTGTCCAGAATATACCCACTGACAACAGATCCGACCATTCCCGGTAGCATGAAACTCAAGCCGATCCTGCCAGCATCCTCTTCATGACCCTGAAAAAACCGACCATTTAATTTTTATGTTCTAGTCTTCAAATTATATTCTTTTACGCTTGTGCAGTTATTTTGCGTCACTTACCGGAAAGTAGATGATAATCAATTGATTAAGCACGGTCACAAAAGCACTAAACACTCCCATAATCACACCACACGAAATGGTGAGGAGAGCAAAGCCGCGGTTCTTTGAAAGGCGTTTGAGCGAGTCAAAGAATGCTGCTTTCTCAGTTACCCTAGTCGCTTGTGCAGGACTGGGGGGTAGCTGAGGCTCTGCACTAAAAACTGGAAATCATCTGTTAAGTTTTCGTTTGAGAGCATCTCAATTTGTTTTCACAATTAGTTTCGTTTGCTTGAATCAGAGATATGCGTTAAGCTTCAGAATCTTACAGAGAACGACAAGCAATAGATGTGCAGAGGATATTACAGCCATGAGCCAAAACATGTTTGAAAGATCCACGCCGATATCGTCGATTTGGTCGTGAGGCTTCACGATCATCGGTGGCAATAGAAGACCCAATGCCACCCCTAACTCCATATTAGAGAATGCAATATTGGTTAAAGTTGCCAAAACTTTTCTGGCTCTGGAGAGAGTTATTTTTTCCGGAAAAATGATTGTATTTATCGTGATAACAGATGCTGATCGTACTAGACAAACTCACCTGGAGGCCTAACAAACAAATAGAGCAGGCTGTGGAAACTTGATCTTTGCCAAACCAAACTGCAGCCAGCCTCGAGGGCGCATTCAATACGAACACTTGACCAACCCCGGCCACTGTCTGACCTATGAACGTCACGTAGAAAAGGTCAGGTCTCACGGAGACCACTTTGATCCAAGCACCGAGACAGTTTAATACTGACGCTTGTACAGCACCGACTTTCAAACCCTGCGAAAAGAACAGGAACTTTAACTGGATACGTACCGTGTATTAGAGCATTTCAGTGCGTTTAAGCTTAGCACTTATTTTATCCCACAAGCTTAGAAGGAAATTTTGAAAACACGTTCATAATAACGTGCGTGTGATTATTATTGTGAACATAGCAGCATTTTAAATAAAATTTATAAAGTCTTCAAGACTCAAACATATTTGTCAACACTAATTTGATAAACCTCACCTTTTTGTCCATCAACCACATGATAGGATAACTAAATGGCAGATAAGCCATCATGAAAGTGATCGACAGCCAGTCGACATAAAAACTGTTCACATTGTAATACTTTTGCACGACATTTGAAAGTATCGAGTACTGAAGCCATTGGATGCCGGTCAAAGTACACATAACCACAAATAGGGAGGTAATGACCCATCGGTATTTGTATACTTTGGTCGTTGGTACCGCCATCTGAGTATGCGAATTTACGTCGAATATCACACTTTGATCTCCTATTGTCTGCAAGTTTAGTGTTGGCAGACTCATGTTTTTTTGTTTTTTTTATTTGAAATAGGACTAACAGACACTTTCCGATCAGTTTGTACTTGCGAGGTGGAATTCACAATAGAAATATGATGTTGAAAATACAGTAGTTGTGCAGAATATGTAGGGCGGGGTAAAATGCTTTATATTTCACTATCTATAGGTAATAATTGATGGATGACGTTGCTTGTTATTGTAATGACGCTTATCAATCATAAGAAAAGAAATGGCTACTGTGGCATTGAATTTAACACGAACTTATCACTTTAATTGCATTAAGTAAAACAATGTTTATTTTCTCTGGACAAAAATTACAAAAATCTAAATTCTTACTTAAGTTTATTTAATGTAGCTATGGATGCTCACAACGGCGATTAAAAACTAAAATAAAGGGATTTCTTGGCCTTTTCTGTCCATAACTCAACTTTGGCAACTTTGGCTATTATTATATGTGTTGAAATGTAGTAAATAAGACAAATGTAAGTTTAATTTTTATTTCTTAATGCAGATTTTGGCATTAGCAGGGTATCTTTTTCACATGTCTGTCAATTTTCTTGGAAACATGCCTTCAAATCTTTATGAAATGCAATTCTTCATTTTATTCACAAATTCAATGACAGAAATTCCACAAGCATACGCTATTTAAGAGAATAATGCATTTTTAACGAGCATATAAGCCATATTAACATATTATATTCCTATGCATGGAGAAAATTCACTCCAATCGAAGTATTTTTTATGATCAACGAAGAATTTAACAGCTGGCTTATAATTGCATGTATACCGTTATTTCGAGGAATTGGGAAAAAATTGCTTTTAATACAACAGACATCGGAAATATGTCTCATTTAAACGGTTGTAAAGGAATAACGCAGAATTCTAAAGAAATAAATATCGCGATAGGTGAAATCTATTTTGGGAATTGGGGAAATCCGCTGAAGAACACAGTTTTCCACAGTAAAAATACCTGTTACACTTCTAAAGCATTTACTTCATTAAATATACAGATGGCACATAACAATTGTTTTGCTGCTAACAAAATATATTCATTTAATCTCTTATCTACGGGAATGAGCTGCCTGTCTTCGAAGATCTTGTTTGATCATAGCCGTCATAGCCGAACCGATCAGCAGCACAACTGACAAAGCGACATTTGACCAGACGACTCCCACAGCTTTGAGAAGGGCGCTTGTCCCTAGCGTGAACAAGATACTGAACACAACCACGGACGTATTTACAATACCGGCCGTCGTTCCTTCGGGTTCGGGATAAGTGATCTCAGCTCCTAACTGAAGGCCCACAGAAAGGAACGCAGTCATAAAGAAGCTGAAAAAGTAGTGCAATTATGTAGATATCTAAAGAGTCACGCGTGCCAACGTTAAAATATAACTCAGGTACATAGAACTTAATACTAAATGGTGCTCAAAATTGTGAATCCATTTGTTTTTTTGTCAAATTCACTGCACAGTCCACGCTGAGTGTAGAATCTCGTTAGTGCGTTTTTTGAGAATTTTCCAAATTTGAAGCGGTACCATTCCACTCAACTCACCCTAAGAGCGCTGCCATACCATAGACAACGCCCAGGTTCGTCTTAAGTGCAAAAGTGAACGCGAGCATCCCTATTGTAGAGAACAGGTAGGGCGCCAGCGCAGTTTCTCTGCAAAAATGTGTTGTGGGTCAAGTTAAGTGCTAATTGAGTGTGATTTTAGCTCCTACACTCAAAACGAAATGTTTTGATAGATTTCCATAAAAAAAACATAAAAGAAATGTCTCGGGCTATTGCTGAGCTGAATGTGGCGATCTTACTTGAACTTGCGAGTTTTATCCAGAATATATCCGCTGACGACCGACCCAACCAAACCCGCTATCATCAACGTCAGTCCAATCCTGCCGGCATCTTCTTCGCAGTCCTAAAAGTAACGTCAATCGAAGAAGAATATTCATGGTTTAATCTTCAAACTATAATCTAAAAGAGTGTCCTGAAGGGTGTCCAAGTGTTTTTACAGGGAAGTATGCGAGGACTATTTGGTTTAAGACTGTAGACAGCGCACTGAAAACGGCGATGATGAACCCGTAGGCCACGGCTAGCAGCACAAAGCCACGATTTCTTAAAAGACGTTTTATCGAATCAAAGAACGCTGATGTTTCGGTTACCCTTGTTGCTTCTCCGGGACTGGGGGGCAGCTTGGGCTCGGCCCTGAAAACTGACGCCATCATCACAAACTGATTAAACAAAAAGTCATGAAATCTGCTTAATATTTTACCAACAACTACATCTCGGTATATGCAATGAGTTCAGATTGATTTGCATCTCTCATTTATGTGTGTTAAATGTACAGAAAAACCATCTCACAGAAAATAACGAGCAACAAATGCACTGAGCATGCTCCGGCCATGATGTAAAACATAGTCGATAGATCTCTTCCGATATCGTCGATATCTTCATGAGGCTTCACGATTGTCGGTGGCAGGAGGAATCCCATTGCATATCCCAGCTTGGTAGGAGAATACAAATTAGGCTAAGAAACTAAAGATATTTTAAATATTTTGAGATTACAATTAGCCAAATATAACCCGCATTTATACGGACGTTTTATTTCCATTCAGTCACCTGAACGCTGAACACGGCAATGGAGCAAGCTGTAGCCACTTGGTCCTGACAAAACCAAACTGCAGCTACTCTTGGGGGAGCATTCAGAGTGTAAACCTGACCAACACCGGCCACAGCCTGTCCTAAGAACGTAACATAGAAGAGGTCAGGTCTCACGGAGACCACCTTGATCCAAGAAGCCAGGCAATTGCAGGATGAGCCAAGCACGGCCACCATTTTCAAACCCTGCAACGAGAGCAGGAATGTTACCAAAAAACGACATTAATTTCACAAAAAATCATATAAAGTAGATCAAACTGGTTTTCTATAACATTAAAATGGGAAAAGTTGTTTGTGAGTGGGAGTGGAGAGGATGGAAACCACATTTTCTTTCAATTAAAGATTAATCTTTCTTTCAATTAACCTGTTTTAATTTGATTCAATTAGTCAATGAGTACCCGCAATAAGGAGAAAAACAGGAACGTTCAAAGAATGAAGGCATCAATTTTACTTCTTTCTTGAAATAAGTTTAGTACTGAGATCATGAATTAGATTTTTATTAGTGGAGTCACTTATAGCGATACAACTGTAATATAAAAAAACACTTTCTTGTCACAGAATCTATTGTAAAATCCACGCTAACTTAGGGTTCAATTTACCTTTTTGTCCATCAGCCACATGGCGGGAAAGTTGAACGGCAGATACGCCACCATGAAAATGATAGACAGCCAGTCGACAGACTCACTTTTCACACTGTAATACTGTTGTACGACATTCGAAATGATCGAGTACTGAATCCACTGATACCCATTCATCGCTCCTGTCACCATAAACAGCCCAAGTATCACCCAACGGTATTTGAAGACCTCCGTCTTTGGCAAAATCAGCTGAGTTTGAGACTTCGAGATACCCGCCACATCTGTATCTCCGTTTGTCTCAAGTATTTGATCCATCGGGATAGCTATGGCTATCATGGCTGGTCACAGACGATGTTTAAACTTAAAACTAACTAAGTCCCCGCATTATGTGGGATATGCACGGATGTAGGTACGGTGCACACCTTGCTGCTTCTATGACTGTATGTTCAATTAAATTAACTGCGATTTAATTTCACTTACCTGCGTCGATAATATCACATCAGAAAATTACGTCATTGAACAGTGATATATTGAAGTAGATACAAAAAACATTGTTATTATAAGGACAGTAGTTTACTTGTCTAGATATGAAAGTGTAAAAGACAAAATGACAGTGTGAGACTTGATGTTATTTATTTAATATGCTCTGTTATAGACGTATCCCCAGGGGTTGATCACGATTTTCTTTTATATATATTAGAGTCTTTTTGAATCACCACGGTCTTGAACGAAATATGTTGAATAAAGTACCTACATTTTTGGAAGGGTGGTAAACACTGATTACTCTACAATTACACGAATGTCTTGTATCTTGCAATTGTTTCTAAATAGACACAATTGAAACTTAAAATGTTAAATATCAATATTCATAAGAGAGACACATTTTGGGGTCTTCGGGTCGAGGTATTAAAAAATCACATAGAATTTGAGTTTTAGTAACTTGTGATCTTTTTAGGTTTTATGTCGGTGACAAGAAAATCATAAAAAATTAATAAACTCCGTGAAACGGGATGTTCATTAAAAAACTAGATACTTAAGGAACCCTTTTTTGCTGACAATAACAGGCAGTTATTAAACACGGAGAGTCGAGCAAAAAACGTTTACAATCCTTTCCCAGCTTCATGAGCGGCTTGTCTTCGAAGGTCTTGTTTGATCAGAGTGGTCAAAACCGTGCCTATTACCAGTGTAACTGTCAGTACTACATTTGACCAGTTCACCCCCACGGCGTTGAGAAGAGAGCTAGTTATCAGAGTAAGCAAGATGCTGAGAACAATCGAAGAAGTGTTGATAATGCCTGCTGTCGTTCCTTCGGGCTCCGGGTAGGTGATCTCTGCTCCGAATTCGTAGCCGACCGAATAAAACGCAGTCATGAAGAAGCTGAAGAGCCGTGAAAGATAATATTATACTTTTACATTCCGGCTGTGGTTCTAATATCTATGCATTGACAGCTAAAGCTGCGTGAATAGGCCACGCAACTACAAAAAAAAATAGGGAGGGAGAGAGATAGGAGGATGTTGCATTAGTACGTTTCCTTGTCGAATGCGATACTGTCCAGTCACCGTCATACTCAAATGTGTCTTGAATATGTTTTGCATAAATATTTTATAAATGAGAAGTCTCGTTAGTGCGTTTTTGAACCTTAATAAAACCCGTTTCTTTGAGCTGAACTCACCCTAAGAGCGCTGCAATAGCATAGACAACGCCCAGGTTTGTTTTAAGGGTCAAAGAGAATGCAAGCATCCCAATCGCAGAAAACCCGTAGAGCGCCAGTGCAGTTGCCCTGTAAGAAAGTTTTTAGAAAGATCAATGAAGCCCCTAAACCAACTCAATCAAAAATAATTAACGGTTTTTGTAGACATTCATATCTATAGGACACAAAGTGTGTTTGAAGTGAAACCTCGCAATCTTACCTGAATTTATGAGTCTTGTCCAGGAGGAATCCACTAACAACCGATCCAACCATTCCCGCTACCATGATCGTAAGTCCAATCCTGCCAGCATCCTGTTCGTGACCCTACACAAGACGAAGTAAAGTAAATCATTTCAGTAAAATGTGTCTCAATAAGGAGACACTTGTTACTTACAGGGTAGTACTCGAGGATCATTTGGTTGAGTACTGTCGATATAGCACTAAATACTCCGATGATCAGCCCGTACGTGATAGTAAGGATCATGAAACCACGGTTTCTTGAAAGACGTTTCAGCGAGTCAAAAAATGCGGGAGTTTCGGTTACTCTTGTCGCTTGCCCGGGACTGGGGGGCAGCTCTGGCTCAGCCCTGAAAACTGAACATCGTATTGTTACACAACCGATTACACAATTTATAGACTTGATTTATTTTATGTGTTGAATTGTAAACATGTCTCACAGAATATGGCGAGCAGTAAATGAACGGAGCATATCCCAGCTGTGGCGTAAAACATAGTTGATAGGTCACTGCCGATATCGTCGATATTGTCGTGAGGCTGTACGAATATAGGCGGTAGGAGGAACCCCAGGGCCACCCCTAGCTTGAAAAAAGAAAATACCATTCGAAAATCGATTTTAGACTTTTGATCGGTCATGAAAAACTGTTAAATAGCTTCTGACTAAATTTTAATCTTTATTATTAACGAATTCTCATTTTTTGAAGATTGGAGCTGAAAGTCAATGGTATTAATACAATTTTTTATATTTAGTTGATTTCATCTCTAATCAGAACTCAAAAGTGTCAGCAATTTCACCTGGTTTCCGAAAATACCAATAGAGCAGGCTGTGGAGACTTGGTCCTGGCCAAACCAAACTGCTGCCAGCCTCGAGGGCACATTCAGGACGAACACTTGACCAACCCCAGCCACAGCCTGTCCGATGAACGTCACGTAGAAGAGGTCAGGTCTTACAGATACTACTTTGATCCAAGCACCGACGAAGTGACAGACAGAGCCAAGTATTGTGATCACCTTCAATCCCTACAACGAGAATATTAATATCTTTAAGATGTGTAAATACAGTTTCGCATCAACAAAGAAAATATTTTTTTTCATCGGTGGACATTTAGTTCTGTACGTTATAGCTGCATTTTGTATGCAATGGAAAACCTTATTTTAATTTGTCGGTTGAGTGGCCTTTCGGGTGGTGGTTCCGTCCCCGGCATGGTCAATCGGATCGTGGAGCATTCGGGGATTGTGAGAGGAATAAGGAATGATGCCAGTTTCGCCGCTCGGGCACTGAAGATTCACATATATCTTTTGATCTTAAAAATGTACTAAGTCACCGCGGTATTTCTGTCAGGTTTTCGAATATTTTTTCCGTTGATTTTGTTATGAGTGAGAAGTGGTGTAACCATCTGAGTAGCATATCAACGTCTGAATCAAAGATTGATTGTCAAGAAAGTCAAACTGTGACAATTATTCGTGTAACTAGCAGTACTTTAGATCTTTACGAGCACTTCTTACTTCTGAAAACTTTGTATCCATTCGTTGAATAGGAATTAGGGATTGTGTGTTCTGAAGTAATGTGTTACATAACTTTACTTGGTTCTGTGATGATGACTTAAGACTAAAAACTATTTCCGAGATTACAGGTACTCGTGTTACTGGTATTTGTAACACATTTTTTGCCAGTTGTTATGTTACACGTTTTGATGGATGATTGCGGTTTTTGTAAAATGAGTGGATGTCAATTGTAATTGCTTTGTTATCTTCATTTGAAGCCGCAACGGTTGAGTGTCGTGTTTGATAACTTTTGTTTACTTGTCAGTCACCTTTGTTTTGTGTTGTAAGATGAAGTAAGGGAGAGAGAGAGAGAGGACAGCAATGAATTTTTAAATTACCGGTTGTTGAAAAAAAGCTTATCAGCTGTGCATGTGTGCATGCTACATCATTGGAATTCTTTTCATTTGCTAGTAAGAAAATAATCTCCGGAAATTTTCAAATAAGTGATCATTGTTTCTAGTAATAATTCCTATTGTTTCTGGAGTGACAGTCAGCTAAATGTGCGATTCCTGTGTCTTTCAAAGACAGTTTAATTGTAAGTAATACAATATATCCGCTTCATCGACCTCTTAAAAACCGAAAATATGTATTGGAAATGTGTGGTGATGCCTTTAGTGGACTGATATGATCGCTTTAAAGAAACAGAAGTTGATTTAAGTAAGTGACTTTATGTCTTCGGTTGGGCACCAATTTTTGAGAGGTTGAGTGTTCCTAATAATAAAATGCTCTGGCTATTGTAAGTATTTGCAATGTTAATCATATTTATTTGAGTACAGCCTAAACTTAGTACTTACCCTTTTGTCCAACAGCCACATTGCAGGGTAGTTGAATGGCAGATAGGCCACCATGTAAATGATAGACAGCCAGTCGACATAAACACTTTTAACACCGTAATACTGTTGCACGACATTTGAAATGATTGAATACTGAATCCACTGAAATCCATTCATTCCAGTATTAATCATAAACAACACGAGAATTACCCAACGGTATTTGTACACTTTTGTATTCTGCGTCGCGAGCTGAGCCTGTGAATTCACGTTGAATACTACATCTTGATAACCCTTTTCTTCCATTATTTGCGTATCCAGCTGAGCACTCATGATGATCGTTGCAGATTTCAAACTGTAATGGTCGTGCAATGCTAAAATACCTGGTAGTATTTCAAAGCGATTGAATTTAAATAATTGTGGTGTTCCGTTCAACTTCTAGTTGCATCATACTTCAGTAAAACAAAATTTATGTTGGGAGTGCAGTTGAAGTCCCAGCTGCACTTCCTACTGAATGTAGACTGAGTAGATGCCTTTCAGATGAATAATATAAGAGTGTTGGTCACTCACTGACGCTTATCATTATCTACGAGTAATCTTTTTTTATTTTAATGGACTTAGATTACAATTACTATTTGTTACCTGTTTGGGAATAACTGACGATTGGTATGGAAATCAGTGCACAAAGATAATTTAAAAAACACTTAGTAGGTGTGAAGAAAGTGAAGAATGTAAAAATGAAGAATGACAAAATTGTTGTAGGAAGTTTAAAAAAAAAAAAAAAAAGTTGTTTGCTAGTGGGAGTGGAGAGGATGGAAACCACATTTTCTTTCAATTAAAGATAAATCTTTCTTTCAATTAACCTGTTTTAATTTGATTCAATTAGTCAATGAGTACCCGCACTAAGGAGAAAAATAGGAACGTTCAAAGAATGACGGCATCAATTTTACTTCTTTCTTGAAAGAAGTTTAGTACTGAGATCATGAATTAGTTTTTTATTAGTGGAGTCACTTATAGCGATACAACTGTAACATACAAATACTTTCTTGTCACAGAAGGTATTGTTAAATCCACTCTAACTTAGGGTTAGATTTACCTTTTTGTCCATCAGCCACATGGTGGGAAAGTTGAACGGCAGATACGCCACCATGAAAATGATAGACAGCCAGTCGACAGACTCACTTTTCACACTGTAATACTTTTGTACGACATTCGAAATGATCGAGTACTGAATCCACTGATACTCATTCATCGCTCCTGTCACCATAAACAGCCCAAGTATCACCCAACGGTATTTGAAGACCTCCGTCTTTGGCAAAGTCAGCTGAGTTTGAGACTTCGAGATACCCGCCACATCTGTATCTCCGTTTGTCTCAAGTATTTGATCCATCGGGATAGCTATGGCTATCATGGCTGGTCACAGCCGATGTTTAAACTTAAAACTAACTAAGTCCCCGCATTATGTGGGATATGCTCGGATGTAGGTACGGTGCACACCTTGCTGCTTCTATGACTGTATGTTCAATTAAATTAACTGCGATTTAATTTCACTTACCTGCGTCGATAATATCACATCAGAAAATAACGTCATTGAAAAGTGCTATATTGAAGTAGATACAAAAAACATTGTTATTACAGTAGTTTACTTGTCTAGATATAAAAGTGGATCTTCTAGAAAACAGAACCAGCAGAAACAAAGAAAAACTAGAAGAGGCATTCGCCGAAATGAACATGCAGATCAACGTAAAATTTTCGACAAGAATCACGAAAGCATCATGCACAGCAATCGACAACATAATCACAAATTTTGTGCTGCCAAACAAATCAACGTCGGTGGAGACTTATGTCTCGGACCACTTTGCACAGTGTGTGGAAATTCCAATTAACACCCAAAGGGAAAGCAAAAAAAAAAATATTCACGAGGATAATTACGAACAAGAAACTAGAAGTATTTATAGAAGAAATGGGAAGAATAAAATGGAATCTGGTATTTGCAGAAACCAATACGAACCAAAAATTTGAGAGCTCCATGAAGATATTTTTGTATATGTTCAACAGACATATGCCCAAGAAACAAACCCACACTAAACCACTGAGCAAGAACGAAAAAAATATGACTAACAGAAGAAATCCTAGCAGCATGCACGGAAAAGAGGAGGATCTTCAGACTAAGCAACTCTCCAGGTGGCGGAAAATACAAAGACAAACTCAAAGAGATGAAAAAGGTAGTGAAGAAATTGGTCAGCTAATCGCAGAATGAATACAACGATAACCTGATAAAAAGGTCAGACAAAAAAAAGTAAGGCCACGTAGACAATCATCAACACCATAACTGGAAAAACCCGGAAAGACAATAGTCGACGTCAGAAGAAAATCACCCTCAATATTGGACCCAGAAAAATCACGGAAGAAATAGAAGTGTCAAACAATTTCAACAGATTTTGTGTGACAACAGCAAGTAAGACGATTGACATCCTCGCCGACACACTACAGGACAGCGTGAAAAATATGGAATGCACCTCGTCGGGTGGAAGAATGACCCTTGATCTGACAAACGAGAAAGAAGTCGGAGAGGTCATCTAAAAAATGAAGCAAAAAAAGCCAGCGGGTTGGGACGAGGTCTCAATCATGGTAATAAAAATCGTTAGCCACATAATATCCTATACTAGCAGACATATGCAATTCCTCATTTCAAACAGGGGTATTCCCTTCTTGGGCCAAACTCTCAATAGTTAAGCCGTTGTATAAGAAGGGTGGTGACAACACAGATATGGGAAACTATCGGCCAATTCCATTGTTAACGTGCTTCTCAAAATTGATCGAAAAAGTGTTTCTAAATAAATTAAATACATTTTTTTTGTAAATAACAATACCCTGTGTAACGAGCAGCATGGATTCAGAAATGGGCGGTCAACGGACACTGCCATCCAAAGCATGGTAACTCAAATCATAATAGCACTCGAAAACTAAAAGTAAATTGGCACAATTGTATGTGACCTGTCAAAAGCCTTCGACACAATAGATTTCAGGATTCTATTAGCTAAACTTAACCAGTATGGGATACAAGGGACGGCACTAAATTGGATACAATCATACCTGACGGATTGAAAGCAGAAAGTCGCAATCAAAATAGGAAATGGCCTAGATGCTTATTCAGATTGGGAGTCAGTGACCACTAGTGTCCCCCAAGCTCCTAAGTCCCTCTAGCTCCTATTCTCTTTAACATCTACATTAACGACCTGCCCAAACAATTAATAAATGACAAAATAAATGTGATTTTATTTGCGGACGACACCAGCATTTTAGTTCAAGCAGACACAGAAACAGAATTAGTCACTCTATTAAATCAGTCATTAGCTGAAATAAATGAATGGTTTCGTATCAACAAATTAAAACTAAATTGTGACAAAACGAACATGATTGCATTCAAGAGAAAATGGGAGATAGAGAAACGAAACAGGGACAACACAAATGCCAAGGTAGTGACCTCAACCCCCTTCCTGGGAATCTCAATGGACTCAAAATTAAAATGGAAGACCCACGAGAAGATCCTGAAAGGGAAAATGAGCAAAGCTTACTATGTGCTCAAAATTCTTTCGAGAAAATTAAATCGGCCCACACTGAAAACAGCATACCATGCAAATGTTCATTCATTATTGAAATACGGAATACTGGCGTGGGGGACTTCACCAATGGCTAAAAACATTTTTATAAAACAAAAAGGGCCGTTCAGATTTTAGCAAATGTCCATAAGAGAGGTAGGTTTATAAAAATCTAAATATTTTAACTCTACCAGCCGTTTTTATCATGGAAGCAATTTTATTCGTAATTGACTATCCCAGCCATTTTAAAACAAACTTGGAAGCCCACAGTAAAAACACAAGAAAGAATTGCTTAATTTAAGACAAAAGGAAAGTGTATTAGAAGTCGGAAGAAAGAATGTATTATATTTAGGACCTATTCTATATAACCAACTTCTTAGCAAATTAAAAAGACTAGAAAATAACAAACCACGTTCAAAAAAGAACTAAATATATTTTTATTACAACACACATTTTATACCATCGACGAGTTTGTAAAAAAACGATTGCAAATATCAACTTTGCCTAATGTTACGTGTGTAAATATTATCCTATCCTTAACAAGTTTATTTATTGACTTTTTCCAATGCCTGTGATTATCATTGACATATTGTATATTGTAATTACATATAGGCAAGTACATTGTACATGGGATGTAAATGTAAATGATAAAGTGACAGTGTGAGATTTGATGTTATTTATTTTATATGCTCTGTTATAGTCGTACCCCCAGGGGTTGATCACGATTTTCTTTTATATATGAGAGACGTTCGGAACCACAATGGTCTTGAACGAAATATGTTATTTAAAGTACATTTTTGGAAGGGTGGTAAACACTGATTACTCTACTCTTACACGAAAGTCTTTTATAATGCAATTGTTTCAAAATAGACACAATTGAAACTTAAAATGTTACATATCACTATTCATAAGAGAGACACATTTTGGTTGCTTCAGGTCGAGGTATTAAAAAATAACATGGAATTAGAGTTATAGTAACTTGTGATCTTTTTAGGTTTTATGTCAGTGATAAAGACAAAGAAAGACAAATAAGTCAAAAGCTCTTCCCGGACGAGGAGAATAAAAATAAAAATTTAAGAGACTCCGAAAAATGGGATGTTTATTAAAAATCTAGATACTTTAAGAAAACTTTTTTGCTGACGATAACAGGTAGTTATTAAACATGGACAGTCTAGCAAAAAACGTTTACAATCCTTTCCCAGCTTCATGAGCGGCTTGTCTTCGAAGGTCTTGTTTGATCAGAGCGGTCAAAACCGTGCCTATTACCAGTGTAACTGTCAGTACTACATTTGACCAGTTCACCCCCACGGCGTTGAGAAGAGAGCTAGTTATCAGAGTAAGCAAGATGCTGAGAACAATCGAAGAAGTGTTGATAATGCCTGCTGTCGTTCCTTCGGGCTCCGGGTAGGTGATCTCTGCTCCGAATTCGTAGCCCACCGAATAAAACGCCGTCATGAAGAAGCTGAAAGGCCGTAAAAAAGATAGTATTAAACTTTTACATTTTGGCTGTGGTTCTAATATCTATGCATTGACAGCTAAAGCTGCGTGGATAGGCCACGCAACTACAGAAAAATTTAGGGAGGGAGAGAGATAGGAGGATGTTGCATTAGTACGTTTCCTTATCGAATGCGCTACTATCCAGTCACCGTCATACTCAATTTGTCATAAATATGTTTTATATAAATTTTTTATAAATGATAAGTCTCGTTAGTGCGTTTTTAAACCTTAATAAAACCCGTTTCTTTGAGCTGAACTCACCCTAGGAGCGCTGAAATAGCATAGACAACGCCCAGGTTTGTTTGAAGGGTCAAAGTGAATGCAAGCATCCCGATTGCAGAAAACCCGTAGAGCGCCAGTGCAGTTTCCCTGTAAGAAAGATTTTATAAAGATCAATAAAGCCCCTTAACCTACTCAATCGAAAATGATTAACGGTTTTTGGTAGACATTCATATCTATAGGACACAAAGTGTGTTTATAGTGAGACTGGCGATCTTACCTGAATTTATGAGTCTTGTCCAGGAGGAATCCACTAGCAAGCGATCCAACCATTCCCGCTACCATGATCGTAAGTCCAATCCTGCCAGCATCCTGTTCGTGACCCTACACAAGACGAAGTAAAGTAAAACATTTCAGTAAAATGTGTCTCAATAAGGACCACTTGTTACTTACAGGGTAGTACTCGAGGATCATTTGGTTGAGTACTGTCGATATAGCACCAAATACTCCAATGATCATCCCGTACGTGATAGTAAGGATCATGAAACCACGGTTTCTTGAAAGACGTTTCAGCGAGTCAAAAAATGCGGGAGTTTCGGTGACTCTTGTCGCTTGCCCGGGACTGGGGGGCAGCTCTGGCTCAGCCCTGAAAACTAAACATCGTATGGTTACACAACCAATTACACAATTTATAGACTTGATTTATTTTATGTGTTAAATTGTAAACATGTCTCACAGAATATGGCGAGCAGTAAATGAACGGAGCATATCCCAGCTGTGGCGTAAAACATAGTTGATAGGTCACTGCCGATATCGTCGATATTGTCGTGAGGCTGTACGAATATAGGCGGTAGGAGGAACCCCAGGGCCACCCCTAGCTTGAAAAAAGAAAATACCATTCGAAAATCGATTTTAGACTTCTGATCGGTCATGAAAAACTGTTAAATAGCTTCTGACTAAATTTTAATCTTTATTATTAACGAGTTCTCATTTTTGAAGATTGGAGCTGAAAGTCAATGGTATTAATACAATTGTTTATATTTAGTTGATTTCCTCACTAATCAGAACTCAAAAGTGTCAGCAATTTCACCTGGTTTCCGAAAACACCAATAGAGCAGGCTGTGGAGACTTGGTCCTGGCCGAACCAAACTGCTGCCAACCTCGAGGGCACATTCAGGACGAACACTTGACCAACCCCAGCCACAGCCTGTCCGATGAACGTCACGTAGAAGAGGTCAGGTCTTACAGATACCACTTTGATCCAAGCACCGACGAAGTGACAGACAGAGCCAAGTATTGTGATCACTTTCAATCCCTACAACGAGAATATTAATATCTTTAAGATGTATAAATACAGTTTCGCATCAACTAAGAAAATATTTTTTTTCATCGGTGGACATTTAGTTCTGTACGTTCTAGCTGCATTTTGTATGCGATGGAAATACTTTTTTTAATTTGTCGGTTGAGTGGCCTTGTGGGTGGTGGTTCCGTCCCCGGCATGGTCAATCGGATCGTGGAGCATTCGGGGATTGTGAGGGGAATAAGGAATGATGCCAGTTTCGCCGCTCGGGCACTGAAGATTCACATATATCTTTTGATCTTTAAAAGGTACTAAGTCACCGCGGTATTACTGTCAGGTTTTCGAATATGTTTTCCGTTGATTTTGTTATGATTGAGAAGTGGTGTAACCATCTGAGTAGCATGTCAACGTCTGAATCAAAGATTGATTGTCAAGAAGATCAAACTGTGACAATTATTCGTGTAACTAGCAGTACTTTAGATCTTTACGAACACTTCATACTTCTCAAAACTTTGTATCCATTCGTTAAATAGGAATTAGGGATTGTGTGTTCTGAAGTAATGTGACACCAAACTTTATTTGGTTCTGTGATGATGACTTGAGACTAAAAACTATTTCCGAGATTACAGGTACTCGTGTTACTGGTATTAGTTGCACATTTTTTTGCCAGTTGTTATGTTACACGTTTTGATGGATGATTGCGGTTTTTGTGAAATGAGTGTCAATGGTAATTGCTTTGTTATCTTCATTTGAAACCGCAAAGATTGACTGTCGTGTTTGATAACTTTTGTTTACTTCTCAGTTTACTTGTCAAAGGTGCATCCAACTATATCTCATCATTGGAATTCTTTTCATTTGCTAGTGACAAAAAAATCTCTGCACATTTTTAAATATGTGATAATTGTTTCTAGTAATAATTCCTATTGTTTCTGGAGTGACAGTCAGCTAAATGTGGGATTCCTTTCTCTTTCGAAGACAGCTAAATTTTAAGTAAAGGAATATATCTGCTTTATCGACCTCATTTTTGAGAGGTTGAGTGTTCCTAATAATAAAATGCCCTGCCTATTGTAAGCAATTGCAATTTAAATCAAATTTAATTGAGTATAGCCTAGACTTACCCTTTTGTCCAACAGCCACATGGCAGGATAGTTGAACGGCAGATAGGCCACCATGTAAATGATAGACAGCCAGTCGACGTAAACACTTTTAACACCGTAATACTGTTGCACGACATTTGAAATGATTGAATACTGAATCCACTGAAATCCATTCATCCCAGTATTAATCATAAACAACACGAGAATTACCCAACGGTATTTGTACACTTTTGTATTCTGCGTCGCGAGCTGAGCCGAAGAATTCACGTTGAATACCACATCTTGATCACCCTTTTCTTCCGTTATTTGCGTATCCAGCTGAGCACTCATGATGATCGTTGCAGATTACAAACTGTAATGGTCGTGCAATGCTTAAATACCTGGTAGTATTTCAAAGCGATTGAATTTAAATAATTGTGGTGTTCCGTTCAACTTCTAGTTGCATCATACTTCAGTAAAACCACAACTAAATTTATGTTGGGAGTGCAGTTGAAGTCCCAGCTGCACTTCCTGCTGAATGTAGACTGAGTAGATGCCTTTCAGATGAATAATATAAGAGTGTTGGTCACTTACTGACGCTTATCATTATCTACGAGTAATCTTTTATTTTAATGGACTTTGATTACAATTACTACTTGTTACTTGTTGGGGAATATTCAACGATTGGTATGGAAATCAGTGCACACATATTATTTAAAACAGGCTTAGTGCTGGAATTAAGAAAGTGATGAATGTAAAAATGGAGAATGAAGAAATTGAAGAGTTTAAGAATAAAGAAGTGTGAAGAATTTTGGGAAAGTCACTAAAAGTTCGAAAATAACTTATCTTTAAAGCAGCGCCTTTTAATTATATATATATATTTTTTTTTTGCGTCTCGGTTCCCTTAAATTCTGTTTGATGGCTCGTGGACTCTTTTATTACATTTTGATATTAGATCAAGAATTTTGAGAGCGTCAAATACTTTCCACAAAGGCACTGCATAAAGGCTGCTGTGAACAAAACATTTTTTGACAAACAGTAAAAGCGGCGAACACCTGCCGCTGCGACACATAACTAAAGATGTCCGCGCTAACGCCGACCAAATTTTAAATTTTTTGGTTCTTTTTAGGCCCCCAAGTCATTTCAATCAGAGCAAAATCGTAGCACACAAAATCAACTACCCACGATTTTGAACCACTTTGTCAATCCAAATATGCATTAGTGTGTAGAGTTAGGGTCTTCCTGCTGAATTAATGTGGAGTTGCGCGGAAAAAAATTATTGTCCAAATTACTGGAATAAAAAATATTATTAATGTTTTGCTTCACAGTAAGTGGACAAGACTACTGTGCCCACAAGAATAACTAACGCGACGACTTTTTGCAGCCGTGGTATATTTCCTAGTTTGGTATCATCCATTTCAACTCAAGAAAGATCCAACTGCTAGAGTCACAACATCTGGAACAACCTGGCTTTATTTGTACGTTTAAAGCCGTGAGTTAAAATGGCCGACTACATTGCTTTCCTGCAAATGGCGAAGTCGGCCATCTTCGCTTGCCAAGAGCGTCAACTTTAACAGTACAAATACCATAAGTAAAAGTGATCCCTCAAGCAACTCTCATGAACTTTCGAAATAGTTTTGGAACATTGGTTGACATGGATATTTTGGAGGCTTTTTTAATGTAATGCGAGAACCACAGTGTCACTCAGAATAAAGTGTATTTATTGTCAGCAAATGTACGCGAGGACAAAATATCAGACTATATAGGTAATACATTTTAATTATTTTTTTTTTTTTTATTGTCTTTACCAAACTACACATTTATAGTTTTAAAAATGCATTATTGTCAGTTATTTACCATATATTTTTGTTTACCAAGAAACAATTTGGTATGGTGGATTACTATTCTCCACCGTTGTCTATTGTTGGTAGACTTACTAAGATAGGCTTTTGAGGAATATATATGTAAAAAATCTCAATATATTTTCTTATTATTGTCATTAACGATAGCACATATATGTTTCCGCCAAGCAGCGTAAATAGTAAAACACATTGAAATATAGCACTTTCTCGCATTATATTATAATACTTTCCTATTTCTGTTTGTAAATAATGGCGACTTATCAGCTATAATACTTTGTACGTGTTTACTAATTTTTACTCAATCATTTATTGTCTTTAGGCGGAAGGAGCAAGAGAGATTGGATCACATCGGGCTAGCTGCCTGAATTACCTTCTTCTACACAAACGCTAGCTAAGAATACATCACAGATCATCGACATCAATGGTCTAATACCAATTAAAATGTTGTGGTAAGTTCTAATGAATAAGATTTTATCGCAAAGGTATCTCGAATATTGTATAATCACAAAATTAATTTCCTACTTCAAGCTTTTCAATCAAAGCAAGTTGCCAGAACTTGAATTTATCCATTAACACACATGGGTTGCATTTATATTGCGTTGACTTGTAATAAGTGCTAATACATAATATTTTGATTTCAGAATATCTGTTAATATTATTCCAGAAAATATCATCTATCTAAACGAATAACATCTTTAAAACTGTCTTGCTAAAGGGCACTAAAAATAATGTGCTCGGTAGCATCTAAACACATTTTCTTTTCGCCTATCTACCATCCAGTATACTCGAGCTCAACAAATATAAAAAATAGTTTAAAAGTCCTTGCCATTCATAAAACGACACCACGAGGCACGAACATTTAAAATTATTGGCACACGAAAGATTGGTAAGATTTTCTAACACATCCAGAGCGATTTGCTAAAACCATCAAGACTAGCCAGCTATCTAGAACCGTCCTTGGCTCTCATTTTCCTTCAATTGTGCCGCCTGTCTTCGCAGATCCGGTTTGATGAGGGCGGTGAAAATGACTCCCAACACCAGTGCACCGCAGAGAGCGACGTTTGCCCACATATCGCCCACGGAGCCCAACAGCCAACTGTAGCTCATCGTTAGGATGATGCCAAACGCCTGGGCAGCTGCATTGAGGAGTCCTGCAGACGTGCCTTCTGGTTCGGGGTACGTTAGCTCTGCGGCTAGTTCGAAGCCCACAGGAAGGTAGCCCGTCATGAAGAATCTGTAGGCAAAGTCGATGTCATGGCCAAAACAATTATCTCGTGTTACTTTAACAGTTTACCGTGATTAATCTGGCTTTTAGAAGAAAAAACTGAAATGGGTAGACTTGTGTGTTATATAGTATTTTTAAATAAAAGGCGGATCTTTAACGTAAAATATGTTTAACCCGTCAGAAGACTGCATTGTATAAGTTGCAGAAAAATGCTTTTAATTTCACAACAAAATTCGCTTTCAGAATAAGGATCGAATTAAATTCAATCTTTCCTCTCTTTGTTTCCAATAGTTGTTAGTTTGATATATATGTGTTAATAATAGAATCGTTAACTGTTTGAATAGTTCGGCATTGCGAGTCGACAAGGAAAGCTCACCCAAGCAGCCCCGAGATGAAGTAGACGACGACTATCTGGCCACTACCGAGCGTGAACGTGAAGATGATCATCCCAATCAGCGAGAAGATGTACAGTCCCAGAGTAGTTTCCCTGCAAAAACAAAACAAAAACACGGCCAATGGTAAGTCCATGTGAAACTCGCACCATTAGCAGGGTCACGTAGGAACTTTGTTCCGGCCAACTTACTTGAACTTGTGAGTCTTATCCAAGACGATGCCGCTTAGTACAGATCCACACATTCCAGCCAGCACGATTGTCAGCCCAATCCTTCCAGCATCTTCTTCTGCTCCCTGAAAGCACACATTTTTCACGTAAGACACATTTCATCAATGTGATTCTACCCTAAACGTGTGTGGACGCCAATATGCCATGTAGTATCTTTTTAGATTGATAGAAAATGATTAGGTATATGAGATCCCTTTCGGTACTCTAATATTTTTCACTTCCGTTCTAAGAAAACCTTCGATAATTGAAAACCACACAGAGAAAATGTATGTATTTAAATAAGGGCAAATCAATTGGGTATCGATATAACTTGATTCCAGCGACACCGAATGCACCAATGATTTAATATTGACATTGTTTAAACAAATAATAACACAATCGCTGATTGGTTACCGGGAAGTAAGAGAGCACGACTTGGTTGAGTAACGTGGAGATAGCGTAGAAGACGCCGACGTTAAGTCCGTAGGAGAGCAGCAGCAAGATGTAGCCGGGGTTGACGGCGAGTCGTTTAATGGAGAGCAAGAAGCCCTCGCTCTCGTTGGCTCTTTGAGCTGCCTGTGCCGGGCTTGGCGGCAACGGGGGCTCGGCGCGGAAAACTGTACACATTCATGAACAAATATAAGCTAAACAAAGACAACATGAGAGCGACATCAGGGTGAAATCAGAGGGCACATCGAATCTATTACCAGCTCAGTTCAGAGAATTTTGCAAAAGTACACCTCGACAAAATGTGCACATTAAAAAAAAGTATCATCAATAAAGCATTTATCAAAATAAAGTGTGCCGATAATCTGTTTTTACCTACCATTTTGGTATAGAATTTTGAGTCTGCCATTCAGTCTTTTTAGATATTGGATCGCCAAATATTGATGAAAACTTATTTAAATTGCAAACGCTTGCAATGCGCGGGGTATTTTATTATTATGAACACTATAAATCCCCAAGTCCCCAACGGGGACTCGAACCCCGATCTCTACCTATCGCGGGTATTGCTCTAACCCATTGAGCTATTTGGACACTGGCTCATCTAACACACTAAAATCGTCTCAAAAAGCCAGTGTCCAAATAGCTCAATGGGTTAGAGCAACACCGCGATAGGTGGAGATTGGGGTTCGAGTTCCCGTTGGGGATCAATTTTTGAGACGTTTATAGTGTTCATAATAATTAAAAAAATGGATCGCCAAATCCTTGTCGTAGTATATTCAATTTGGTGTTCACTTAGAGCGCTTTAAGTTGGAAAGGTCAAACTAAGCCATGATCTACCACATTCATATCATTTATTCATAACCATGTTAGTGTCCGCATCTAGACAGAATGCACTATAATAAATGTGACGCCCCGGGAAAGGGGAAATCACACTACTTTTCAGTCGTACATAACATAATAGTATTCTTGACATCCTAGACTGTTTTGAAAGTCTCAAGTAGCTGTTTTAAAGGTAGAGAATCGAGCTCAAGCAGGACTTACGAAAGATGATGAGCACCAAGAGTACCGTGGTGAAGCCTGCCACCGAGTAGAACATGGTAGACAGGTCTCTTCCGATGTCTGCGATGTTGTCATGGTTCTTGACAATGATTGGTGGCAGAAGAAAGCCCAGAGCGACGCCGAGCTAACGGGAAGAAAGCACGCTCGTTTATGTCGTCGTGGCGTTACCGTTGCCGCTGCGAGTCCACTGGGAGCCGGCCCATCAATATTCTGCCTTCTTAATGGACGTATAATCGAATGATAATTAGATTTGCGTCTGGAAATAGCTTCATTTACATTAAATAGCTACAGAGACGATGCTGACAAAATTGTAAATTCGCTTTGAACATGCTTGAAAATGGTTACTTGGAAAGTTTATGGCTCTCAATGATATAATTTAAGCAACGAGTCAGTGGAGGGAAGAGCCAAGAGAATTAAATAATCGTACATATTTAATTATTCACTTGTCGCGTCATCAATCTTATTTTACTGAAACTAACCAAGATTCACATTAATAAAATTTGGCCCACACCGAATTGATTGTCAGTCTCGGCGTGAAAATATTGTATCCTGCAAGGAATTATCATGAGCGAATGACTGAATTCGATATTGCTTGGTAGCCAGTTCTTCTTTTTACGCCATCTGGTAATAAACCTTTTATTAAAGCAAGAGTTATCATGAAATTCCACACCCCTTTTATGACACACACTTGAATGTGACACAAATAACCAACTCAATGCATTCTCAACGGCACGCCTCGAGATAGAGACCCCAGATTGACACGGTTTTGACCGATATAAATCATTTGAAGGCCGGCGCGTAACGCATGATGAGAAAATAGCTCAATTTGCTGCAATCTGCGCGCCCCCCTCGATTGCCGTTTCATAGGACTAGGACATCCTTATGACGGGCACATCCTCTGCTGGCGCTCGCGCTCGTAAGTATGGCAATTCATCTCTGAATCATCCGCGAACAGGCAAACTGATCTCTCCGCGAACTGATCTCTCGATCAGCCTTTCAGAGTACATGCTAATTTACCTCGTCAGTGAGGGCGAGGCTGATTTATTAGGGTCTAAGGGTAATCAACCCCACCTGCCGGCACGTTTCCACACTCTGATTGCATCCGCAGCCAATCCTGTCTGCAGATCGGACTTGAACGCTAAGTTTTAACTTTACAGTGACACCGAAATCCGAACGGTTTAATTACTTAATGGATCAACCGCGAAAGAGGAACTTTAAAAAGACCGCGCGGTAAACTCTCAACTCGGGAATGAAACTTTTTCATCAGTTTTGCTTTTACATAATTGCCAGTCGGATTATAAGACCTGAAAGTGAATGAGAAAGAATGGAACTGTGCAGTGCTGAATCGAAATTAAATGCTAGGGAATCTGTGGATACTTTTCAATTATGAATAGAGCTTCAGAGAAACAGAGATTTCAATCACGAAGTATTCTACATCTTTGAAAGCCGGGGCGTAGAAAGGAATAATAAAAAAAAAACTTCTTTCATTGTGACAAAGTAAAGTTTCAGTGCCCATTTCGTATGAAAATGAACCCTTTGGGCGTTTCATAAACGGGACGCATTGACGAACTCACCTGATTACCGAACACCCCGAGCGAGCAAGCCGAGGACACTTGGTCAGGACCGAACCAGACGGCTGCCAAACGCGCAGGTGCGTTCAGAATGAACACTTGTGACAGCGCCACCACGAACTGCCCGATGAAGGTCACGTAGAACAAGTCAGGTGACACTGACATGACCTTGATCCATGCACCGGCGCAGGTGCCAACCGCGCCGATTGTCGTCGCTACGCGAAGTCCCTGGGAATATTGGAAGCGCAAATTTAATTTTGTTGTGGTGCTGATTTTCGTGTACGCATGGCTGCTGCGTTACGCTTTGTGTGTTTTCTTAACGCCGCAAGTTTTCGGTTCATTAAACTTGCAAGTTGAAAGAAAACTGAACATTGTTTTGTACAAGAAATTGACAGTAAGGTATAGAGTATCGCAAAAACTCGGGTATATCGAGTTTTAACGATGGGTTACACACACACATAAGTCAATAACTACCTCTGAAACATGTCAGCTGTCAGAAATGATTGATTGGGTTGTCTAATCGAATGCATTGCATTGCAATTCTATTTCTGATGTATGCTTGACGGGAAAGGGTGGGGATAGGTATGTGAGTTGGCAACACTGATTAGCTTGTCGAGTCGATAAGGGTTGAAATGTGGACTTCTAACAAGATGAACAATAATCGTACAATACCTAATTTAAATTTGAAACGTTGAAAACTCAATATACATGAGTTTTTGGAACGCACAATCGGATATCACTGACAATCTGAGTTGTGGTATAGCAATTCATTGTTGTTTTCACATACTGGACGGATGTATGTAATTCATTATCTATAGTCCACTCCATATAGGACAATATATTTCCGATCATTGGATCGCGTCGGTATTCTTGTGTAAATGAAGATCGGTATATTATCTGCCATAGAAATATAAAAAGTTTCGATACCCACAAAAAATCAATAAAAAAAAGGGCTATTCTCAGCAAACAAACTTTCTTTTGTGAAAACTAATTGAAGAACTCGAGAGAATAGGTGCACCCAACACAACAATCGTCTATAAGTTCTTGGAAATCCACATTAAGCCACAGAATTCGTAGGTGTACCCGCGACATTGAAATTTTCCTATAATTATAGTTTGCAAGTTCCCATATTCGAATTTAAAACAATTGTTATGAAGAGTTATTAGCATATGATAGAGGAAGTGAACGAGGCATAAAGAGCACTCGTGCGAGGTAATTCATTCTTGGTAAGACAATTGCGTGTCAATTGACAATGGCACTCTTGCTAAGAATGGAATTGCGCCTATCTTTAGGTGTTTTCCATTGAAGATAAGGCTCTTCCTTGTTAGTTTAACTTCAGCACAGAATAGAAACTTGAGCCTGGCTTGTTTGAATGGTAACTCTATACTTGACGGTATATACTCTGGGTTTTGACTATAATCGCTCTATTTGTCGACTAATTATTATGTTATTTCCGAAAATACATCTTCAAGAGTAAGTGGGCAGCAATTGTCATTGGTCATGATACAATGGTCATTGATAAGCCGTGATATCGATCGCGAATACCGAGAGCCTCAGAGCTGTCACAGGCAGCGTGATGAGCGTGTTCGTGTGGTGGACAGACTCGATCTGCTCAGCTCGGAGAACGTCAACCATTTCAGTCGATTTGATAGTAGATCGATTATAACTCAATTACAGCAAAAACGATTAAAAATCATACAATGGTGGCTTCTTTCGAAGATAGATCTGGCGAAGTTTCTCTATTTTATCCTTGGTGATTTCAACTGAGTAATCGCCTTAGAGAAATCAATTGTTTTCCTTGACCGCTAAATAATAAGCAGTTATTTGATGTTGCAATTTAAGAAGAATCGGATGGTAGGAGGAAATGTCCGTGATTTTGCGGCAACAACAACAACTACTCGAAAACAATTTTGGGAGTGCCAGTGTTGTTAAATTGTTTACAAAAAAGTTTGGAAGATACTTGTTGAGATGTTTGGGAAAGTCATTCTGATAACCAAGTTCTAGTCTATCATAATACATTCTCAGCCTATACACCATGAACCCTCTAAACTTGATGGGAAGCAATGATGAATCTTATGAGTTCCAGATATAGCTTATCACGAGACAATCTTGATCAATACTTACCTTCAAATCCATCAACCACATTGCAGGAAATATCAACGGTATGTAAACCACCATGAACACCATAGAAAGCCAGTTTACAGACCCACTTGACACATCGTAATATCTTTGAATTATGTTCGCTATTATTGAATAGTGGATCCATTGGAATCCGTTCAACATAGACGACAGTGAAAACAGAGTCAAAATTAACCATCGATATTTGTACACTTTGCTGTCGTGTGTGAGTTTGATCGTTGATCCAACACTAAAGATCACATCCTCGCTACCGTTGTCGATCGTTACAGCAGCCATCGTCAGTGAATTTCGGTAATTAGTTGCTATTTGATCGCGTTACTTTTCACTATTGTATCGCACTAATTAACTGAGCTCAGACGAAGCTGCACATTTTTTAGCAAATAAATCAGTCAACAGTATGACAACACAGGTGTAACCAGTGTCGAAACCAGAATGTAACTTTAACACTAGAAAGTGCACAACTTTCAAGCTACAGTGAGCAATTACACTGTTCGTTTTTCCTTAACTGCATTCAAGCTATGATACACACGGCATTAGGTCGTCTCACTGGTATTGCCATTTTTCAAGTAGTTCTCCTGCTATAACTCACCTGTTCGTGTCGAGCCTATCACCGGCGCTCTGATTTCTATACCAGAATCGCGTGTTTCTACTATCTCAAGATAGGAGATACTTTTTGATGACTTCATTTAATCACGATTAATGCTACTTACATTAAAATCCACCAATCTTTCGTATTGGACAACGAACTTTCGGATCGATAATGAGTCTAAATAAGATCTGATAACATCGATCAAGATTCAACGATACGCTTTTGTCGTATCTCTGTCTTGACCATCAGAAAGAATTAATCTGACGTTTTCTATACATTTTAGGATCACCCTGTCTACAACACAGAACATTCATTTGTAATTATCTCTTATCTGTAATGAACCCGGAAAGTTCAGGAAACTGTTTATCTTGCCTTGTCACCAAGACACCAAGGCTATTTCGTCTTTACATACCATAACAAAACAACCCTTAAACACACCTACTACTTCAACACAACATGCCATTACTGCTACAATCCTGAAAACCACTTACCATCTTATCTAATAGCCAAGACGCCGGGAAAATGAGCGGAATGTACGTGATCATGTACACCATAGACATCCAATCGACGGCGTAGCTCTCAACGCCATAATACTTCATGATTATGTTTGCGATGATCGAATATTGGATCCATTGTATAGCGCTGGACATTGAGAGAGCAATGAAGAGAACAAGAACTATCCATCGTCGCTTGTACACCTTCGTCTCGTAGAGGGTAGCTTCGTTGCCGGGCACGCTGATTTTGTAGATTTCTCCCTTGGCGTCGATGGTGGCTGGAGCAATCACGATGGTCGAAGGCATCTTTGTTTGGCGACGAGCGGGTGGCGGCGTTCAGGATTAATTAGCGGAACCGGCGATGGGGGACATAGTCGCGCTGTTCGCAATCTTGGTTAATAAACGGAAATCAATGCAGAAACACTTGATGACTTTGGTGGAGTGTTTTTGGCTAAACCGCCAAATGAGCACGCACAAACTGGAACTCGAAATTCTACGGCTTGATTTTTTTTTTAGCTAATAAGAAACTAATCGATCTGAAATATTCGAACTTTTAAGTAGACTCTAATTTTAATGTCGTTAATATGATTGTCGCCGTTAATCAAACTAATAAACGTATTTATACTGTACCGATTACAATTTACCACAGTTTTATTGTCGATTTATCACAATTGGCGTAATCACCAAACTAACAGCAATTTCACAAAATAAATTTACTTTGAACGTTCCGAAAACGATATCTTTCTTCGAACATAGATGGTAGAATTGTTCGATTTAACACCTTGTAGTCAGTCACTCGGTTACTTCCAAACGACTGAAGAAAATTGGTGCTATCACAGGTCGCAGCCGCTGGGTGAGATGATCCTCCTCTGCCTCGGAGTTGAGACTAAGCCGACAGAATCTGATAACGTATCATCACTGGAGCTGCGATGGCTAACGGTACATGCGTACGCATTCCGAGTCTGCCGCTCGTCTGCTTCGCTATCAGAGTGCAGTCGCCCAGTCTGTCTGCGACTCCAAAGACACTAGGACTGCAGTTGCGTCCTATGTCTGATACGTCCTATCGCCTCCGGGGATAGCACGCTTTTTAGCAAAAACTCCGATACTTTTAATGAGATTATCGATTTTTGGTCTCCCGTCTTGCCAGTAGAATGCTATAAAGATAATAAGAGGAATGAGTTGTATACATTTTTTCGCTGTACAATAGTACCCAATATTTTAAGCTATCAGTGTCCAGTGAAATGAAAGCAATTTCGTTCATTTCGAAAAGTTTATTACTTTATTACCAGGTCCAAGTATCTTACTAGAATTATTTTCGTGCTGTAATTTCATGTTTCCATCTCCATATTCAGAAATGTCGGTAAAATATGAGATCTACAGAACATTTAGACTGGTGGATTACATATCCATAATAAAATTAACTTCACATCTGTGTGCATATCCATATTGAATGTTTTTAGTAGCAAGTTAATATAAATAGTAAACCTCTGTAACTTGAGTACCTACAGTCTGATATTATCGCAACAAAAGCCTAGAAGAAAAAAATATATAAACAAACATGCGGAGTACAGATCTATTCAATACAGTTGAATAGAAATAAAAACTCTATGGAAATATGATACGGCGTTACCGTGCCATCATCCTACATCTAAGCGGATGTCCGGACCAGAGATATTGTATACGCAGAGCGAGCATTGATTAGGATAGCTCCTCACAATTTCGCTCAGCAAAATAAATAGGATGGATGGAGAGAAGCGTTTAGATGAGATTTGACTGTGATTTCAAAGTCTAATGAGAATTTAGTGTAGAGAGGGTGGAAAATAAATGTAGCGTTCTCGCACAGTTGTGTCAACCCTTCAAGCGGCAATATATATAAACTGCAACACAACAAAACCCTCTCTGTCTTTATATCCCATGAAATAACTAATGGTTCTTTGCAATATAGTTTCTCAAGAATTTTTCGCCATTTTTATTTTTCCAAACCCATTTTTGTTCAATTTATCGTCACATAACGCAATTATTTTTCGCAAGTTACGGTTTCCGTGCGCTTATGAACATATCTCGACAGTTGAATTAAAAACGAAATTAAATTTTTCTTGTCATGAAATTCGTTTGTGATATAAGCGGACCCACACGCGCTTTGAGTTATGTAACCTTACACGAGATTATCGCTCATTAACAAGATTATTATCTCTTTGCACACCGTTGATCTGTACGCGAATATTTGAAATATATTTCACTGGCGTTGAGAGACAGTGACGTACCGACTTGTAATCAAGAGGGGCAGTAAACTTACCAAGCCAACAGAGATGTCTTAGAGGAGAGTAATCTTATAATGCACATAGTGTAACATGTCTTCATGTCTCAGGCCGTGGCACAACTATCTTCGTGCATGCTGAGCATAAAGCCTTGTGAAACATTCTCATTTACATCTTCTGTCATTATCGAGAACTGCTTTGCTGCTGGCCGTCATATGCTTTCGACACCATAATGATCGCAGAGTGTAATTTGACACTCCAATTACGAAATTCATTACTAATTACTCTTCAATTTACTGCGTCAGTGATTGGGGTATTAGCGACATCGTTTCAACAAAAGTCGAGTGCGCCACTGAGCAGGAAAATTAAATTCAAAATTATAGTGTTATCTTGTCATCACCATATCGTGAAGCACATCTTTTGGAAGAAAATAGTTGGTTTCACATTATTGGTCAATTTTTTATTTATTTCTTGGTTATCTGAAACCCACACACATGATTTATTGTCAATTTCAGCGGCAATCCGTGTCATAATTGACAAGGCAATGATTTATTCGTTTGAATTCAGCTCCGAATTATGATTGAAAATCGCATTTTATGCGGTGGGCACCGCAATTTACGCAGGTCCACGCTGGGTCTACACCTTATCGGTGCCCTCCCCCTCCCCACCCATGGCTTGTAATTTAGTGCGATTGATTTCCTATACGTGTGATCAGTGCCAAGTATTTTCACTGGCACAGGTAGAATGGCTTTGTAGAGAACATCATAGCAATCTATAGTCATTTTAACGCCGGCTTGTCGCCAGGGATTGTTGTTGTTTTTCCGTAAAATCATTCCCATGCTGACTCCGATTGGAATAAACTGTTGCCGATTGGGGGTACATTTTTAGAGTCGTTAGCGTCCATAAAATGTTACGCTGCGTGTTTTCGGCGAAGTCAGCCAAATAGCTCACAGTTCTAACGAAATTTCAGAAAGTTTCGAGAATTTTCGTCGTTTGAATAGTTAAAAATGTATACATGTTTAAGGTCATAGAAAGCGAAACGCGTAGAATTTTTGTGAACTTCCTTCATGGTTTTATATTTATTTTATTAGTGAGATTTTATTAATTGAATTTCTGCTAAGCTAGAAAATGTACTCAAAATTATGCGTGCTTGCGCATTGCTTCAAATTGGTTTGCATATTGCATATACCTGAAAATAACTACCAAAATGTATGCTCATCCCTCAATACTACCAAAACTAGGTTCACGATCAACATTATTTTCAAAAAAATCCTAACTTCTGTAGCTAGACTTAAGAAGTGTCTCAGTTCTCACCCTACACTTCAAGAGATTTGCAAAGTTACCCAACACCTGAGCTTTGTTATAATCCCCCAACCCGCTGACAAGCCAAGTTAAATGGACCATAATCCCCCGTTTCACTTCTGGCCTAGAGAGTATTCTCTGTATGTCCAATCTGCTTGCCGTAGCAGATGCGCACCTTTTGTCATCGGCTGTGGAAGCCACGCAATTGTCATTGGTAGGTATTATCAGGTCTCTTTACTCTAACCTTATCATAATGGCTGAATTAGTACCGCATGCGTATGCCAAATTGACATTAACCCGTATTTGCTTTTCAATTATATTCAAGGGAATTAATTAAACTAGGGCTCAGTTGTCAGTCTCTCGTGTCACATGGAGCATATGTTAACGAAACAGTTCTACAGAAGGATATTGGGATATTTTTACACGAGATCGGTATGTGCCAAATGTTTATCTTAAATTTTTATGTTTATTGATCGATATATATATTTGATAATTTATTGAAAACTTTTCGTGCGGAAGTGATTTTTATGTTACGTTCCGTCGTGAGGTGTTACGCGTTCAAGCGAGATGCTTTTCGACGCTGTGACATTCAATCTCGCTCTTTGACACTCGCTCTGCGTCGAGTTGCAAAACGGGACGCGCGCTTTTCCGAGTTTTCCGACTTCTAACAGACTCAAGCTAGGAAAACTCGAGCCGACAGCTACAAAAAAATAAACGCCCATGCAACATATTCTTTGTCAACGTCAGTAATCATGCATTACCACCAAACACATCTACTACATCTGAGTCAAATTACACACATTAAAATAAATCGACAGTTTTTAATCGATTTTCACTGTCAAAAAAAGTACATCTGACAAGTAAAATTGCATCGATCAAATTCTATCAAACATGAACAATGATACATCAAGATAAACAGATAACAACGTGCAACGTGTCTACTCCATGCGCTTTATTACCCGAGCGTCGACTGGGCTCTGAATCTCCCGACACGCGGTTGCCAACTGCGACCGCTTTACGCCGTGTAGATAGGCAGTCGGCGTGGCGTCGCTGTGCTGTGCGCAGCATCCTCCCATCCCACGTCCTCCGGCCAAGGGGGCGAGGTGGAGAGCGAAGTGGGGGGCGAGGTGTAAGCGGAAATTAAATCAAAGAGAGAACCCTGGGTTATTGGCACGAGAGCGAGTTTAGCACACGTGAATTCTATGTTCGTTGAATTATTCAAAATTGGTCCTGATTTGTTCGCAGTCAATTGGGTTGAGGTTGTACCCCATCACGCCCGCATGGGTGCCGAGTTCGAAAACAGCTCATGCGTACGTGCTGGAAAGAGATGGAGGACGCACGTTTCAGATGCTATGGGAGAGCATTATCGATTCAATGTCCATTATCCTTCGTGTGCGTTTTCTAGCCCAACAATGCGATCAAATGGGAATTTGGAGGGTGCTCGTCATGTACAAGGTACGGCGAAAAAGAGGTAGAGATTTATTTTTTGGCTCTGGTTGAATTCGTTGAGTGGGGCCTGCTGGAAACTCCCAGGTTGTGTAGTTTTCCCGATGCGAGAGGGTGGAATATACATAACCTGCCTCAACTTAGAATGTCATCGACGCCCACGCAAAACATTTTTTACCTCCCGGAGCGCTTCGCTTTTAAGCTGAATATGCTAAATAAAAACATGGAATAGAATAACTTTTCAAAACTCATTTTCACAAAGTTTTGAAAGTTTCGTTTGTAAAAATTATTTAAATTCAATAACACAAATGTATTTTATTATATAAAATCTCGGAATTTTGTATCGGTACACGTGAGGATAAAGTCGCGGGGGACAAAGAGACAAAAGCGCGCGTTTCAGCTTCCGTGAAATATTGATTGTGAGACGACGGCTAAGATTCGGTCGGCGGTATGAGAGACTATTTGGAGAACTGTGACTCTTTCAACCGGCGCCGTATGATAAGTCCCGCTATCTCCAGTATCCAGCACGCCAGATCAAAAGCCTGAATGCAGGGACACACCATTGGTACATTTTAGCACATGAAAAGTAATAGATCGCACTGGCTGTTCATGTGTTGGATGTTAACTGCTTTTGATGTTGGTTTGATAAATAACAGGGTAGAAAGGTCCTCAGGAGGAGCTTAATTGCACGTGCAGCGTTCATTTATGAAAATTGGTCGAGTGCCATTCATGCAGCAGGTGTGGTCACATGATTATTTTGTTTATCTATGGTTAAACCGTGATGAGCCATTACTGATTCCACCCCTATTTTGTGCTCGGATTGCGCCAAGCAGTTATCTATGGTATGCCCCTGAAATCCAGGTGAGTAAAATTTAGGTGAGTTTTTAAGTGGCAATTAGGAGGATCTTTGTTCGACTCGTGTTTATCTTGTTAGGTGTCAACATTTTAAGCAGTCTCGACTTGGCCATGTAAGCTGTGTTGCCCTATCCATTGCCCTATCCTGGCCACCCTAATTACCAAACACTAGAAATAGAATTGCAATGAAAACCAATTACATTCGACAACGAAAGCCCATAATCAGTTCAGACAGCTAACATGTTTCAGAGATAACTGTTGACTTCTACAAATGAGTGAACAAAAACACATTATAAAGAAACCATTTACCTGCGTTTTTGAAATTCACTATACCTCTTTCCATTTTAAATACACGATAGAAAATTTCAAATTCACGTTCGATAATCAGATGGAAACGTTTACATACCTTGTGAACTCAAGTGCGTTAAATCAATCCACACATTCGTTGGTTTCGCCTAGTATACCAAAACTGGAGTTTTTTTTTTAAGAAATGTGTTGGTTAGTCGTGTGGCCTTGACCCTTGAGAGAGCTTTCTTTTTGCGAGATTCATACCGCGCTCGAAATTAGAATCTCTTATATTTTTGGAAGAGGAGACGCCACGAATAAGGATTAAGGATTAAGGACCTCTTTACCAAGCACGGCAAAAAAAAAACAGTCGCATTGCGATTTGTAGACCACAAACCCACACGAATTTAATTAAGCAAATTTAAACAATGAGACAGCTACGATGATTTGTTTAAGTTTGTTCAAACTTTTTGATTTATCTTCTCTCCTGCCACGAAAACGCTACAACTCAAGCGATGGGAAAGTGATGTCGCACCTAGGCGCTATCTCTCGTGTTTCTCATCCTCCTTAGGTCGCTTTTTTCAGCTCCACCTGTTAGCGATCGCACCGACCGATGAAAGATGAGCGGTTTGACAGCTCGCGAATACCAGCACATGCTTGCCGTCCTGCGTCGCGACGCCGCATTCCGCCGACGCCATGGAATAAGGTAGACGCTAGATACACAACCATCCATTAATAGGTGACAGTTTAAGCCTCCCCTTACATGTTATAGTTGTTTCATTCTGTGGATGTCGCAAATAAGGGTTCTCTACTCTGTTGAAATTCCTCCTAAATTGTCAGCCGTTTCGCTTTTAGTGTGTAAGGAGGCAGTCAACACTGTACCAAAATTCCCCCTAAATTAAGGTCCTTGCTTCGTTCTCTGCAATTATGGGGACAATGAAAACGATGCCAAAATTCCACGTCAGGTGCTTATGCATTTTGCGGTCATGTATCGATTTTCTAAATCTGAACTTTTTAATCTTGGGCTCAATTAATTTATTTGATTGATTACGGGTGTATGAACCCCCGCACTGTGGCACTGGTCTAATAGCGTTGGCGAATGAGTGTATAATGGTGAGGATGACGATGAACTTATCCTAGTCTAGAAGGGAGAAGGGAAACCCGGTGGCGGCATTTAGCATACTCCAGTCGAAGAGCACCAAGGGGACCACCGGCTTAACGTCCCTTCCGAAGGACGGTTCAACGCGAACAACATGATTCCACCACACATCCATGCCGTAGAGAGGTTGATCAGCAAGGCGAATGAAGTTGCTGTACTAACTTTCATCCTTCCAACATCTTCTGATCAGAACGGGCATCCGATACAACTGGAATTTCACGAGAACAGGTGTTAACAACACGCCAAAACGTTCGGTTTTGGACTCAAAAAAGTTTAAATAACATTTTCGTCACTGAAATGGCAAATGTGCAATGTTTTGGAATTGTAGCAAAAACCCAAAAGCGAGTGCTTAGTGCTCACTCTTTGAGTGAAAGAGGGGGCGAGAGCATAATGGCATACTTTTTGAAAACCCCAACAGTAATCGAATGTAGTCAATATACGATGATGTAAGATTTTAGTCAATTTTAATTAAAATTACCTTCAACCAGGTGGTAAAACGGTCACTGTGGGATTTTGAAGATTTGCTGTATATTTGTGGGGGCGTTAGCAGGAGCATTCTTGTGTTAGCCTCCTTAGATAAGGAGGTAATAACACTGACAGTAATAACACATGGTTGCAGAGCCCACTTTCGTTGAAAGCTAAAACCTCGGTATGGTAAAGCTAGTTGCAAAGTGTGTTGCTCGGGTGATGGTAAATGGAGACAGAGAGAGAGAGGCATCGCAACGCAAGAGATCATTAATCACAGCGATTTTCTTTTCTATAAACGGCATAAAACCGCTAAGCGATAGCTTCATAAAATATACGGTATGGTGGTGTGAGAATCTAGGATCTAGGGATTGGCGGCGGTAGACACGAGGATAATAACAGTGCTGGAATTGACCATTTGCCAAGTGACTGAAAACCGCAGTTGGGTTTCTTGTTCACTTGCTTTGGTCTGCAGAGTATTTGCATTGTTTTCACGCATAAATATACCATACAGACAAGAATCAAAATTCTAATGCAGATAATTTTTTATTTTCCGTTAGAAAGAGAAGCTTTAATATTTCACCGAGATATTTTATGGAATACTCTTTATTTTTATCATTGGTTGAGTGGTTGTTTTCAGAGACATGGTTTGATGTTATGATATGATTTTCGGTTTTGCTCTGTGTTGAAGATACTTGCGGCCCTAGAAAGGGTCTCACGTCTCATTGCCATGTGACTTATTGATGGGTAATTAAATTATTAATGCGTATTGATTGCTTTCCATTGGTTAATACAAGAATTTAAATACAAATTAAATTCGCTATTATGTTATTCTACAAAATTGAAATTGCTTAGTCATGTTTGCCGTTTAATGCAGAGTACAGCAATATTTTCACAAAACGGAAATTTAAACTATTTAGTATGCCTTTTTCCAGGTTGAACTTGAAAGTAAAAGCAAGTAATATGTTGCTATAATTGACCAGCTATTTTAATGGCTTCATCTTTGAATTTATGTGTTAGCGATTCATTTATTCTCCGAAAAGAAAGTTGATCAACAATGCTTCAATATGGCAATTACGCTCCACGTTTTGTACAAATTAGAGATTATTTAAAGCAAAGATATTGGAGGTACAAAGCAACAAAACCTTCTATAAAAAATAGGAATCACTGGCTCAATAATTCACTAAAAAGGTTTTTGTTAAAAAAAATTACAACTCTAATTATTTTCTAATATTTGCACTAAGATATATTTATTATTTTCAAGACCACTGGTCTTTCCGAGGTCAAAAACGGTGCACAAATTGTTAAGAATTTGCCATGCTCCGCTTGACTTACCTACACCAGAAAACATATTATATTTTACTTGCAGAAAAACGTCACGGCCACATGCTCTGGATTGTTATTCATACGTGAAGACATTTATTACAAATCGTCTTCGAAATCTTCCAGCACACAACTCATATTATTGTCTAGAAACATGAAAGATACATAAAACCATAGCGAAATACTTCGACATTTATAGGTTTGATTTTCCAACTCGATGATTCGGGAAATTCATGTACGATCCAAACTGATATTTCACTTTTAAATAACTGCTAACCTACTGGTTTTGTAGAACACAAGAATGAATAATGCTTACCAATGGTTTTACTTCGCTTTGGTAACTTTGATTATATTTCGCTCACATTATAAAATGGAAGTGGATATAACAGATAATACCTTTCTTGCAGCTTTTTTATCTTATAATTTACTTAACTCGCGCCATCTATTTTTTGCAATTAAGATTGCAATTATGCTGATCACCGGATCAGAGGTTACGCGTAACCTTGCACACGTGAATCACATTAGTGGCGTCTCTGCAGTCTTATACCATTGACAGTACACAAATTTTTTATTCACATTCATCTTGTTTATTTGCTGATTGTATTCACTGAATCGTTAGCATAATCTATTGATCGGGCAGTGGCGTATGTCTCTGATATTAGCGACAGTGTTGTCAACTCAAGCACAGGTGTATACACCTACAGCATATGTGCATTGGTGTTCAAGGAATTTCAAAGAAAACTTTCACAAGAACATAAATAAAACTGCTATAAATGTACTCATTACTCGTGAAAACAATTATTATATTGTAAACTGATTCCGCTACTGATTAAGTTTTTCCTATTGGGAAATCTGGAATAGTTATGAGAGATTTCAAGGGTAGGGACAATGTCACTTTTCAGTCTCGTAGGAAAATCCAAATGAAAAGGTATGCCTCGCTAAAAAAACGTGATAATCGTGGTTATTACTAGTTACCATACACCTCTTTTCATTAGACTAATTTCCATTTTCATTTTGGCCATTTTCGCACTGTGCAACGCCAATTTGTCATGATCAATTGAAACAAGCGATATGTACTACAGAAAGGTATGCCGGGTACATTTGAATAATAATTTGCTTTATTTGCCTACCAAATGGGCTTGGCTTATAAATGATCAGGCAATTTCCACTATGAATACCACTTGTTGAGTCATTCTAAATTTGGATGCAAACCATTCGCGCTCGCTCATGCCAATGTGCTAGAAAAACAACGGACAAAAACTCTTACACGAATTGTCAACAGACTCCCGAATGTTGAACCATGTCGTCTTAAATGAATCTCGGATGGCACCTAGAAATCAGCCGAGCTGCAAGTGCACATAATTTACAAGGCTTCACAAAGCGACGCTGTCAGAACGATCGTATCGCGTCGTGGAGACGCTATTGAATATGACGTCGCCGATACGGCCGTACAGTCATGTCTCTATTTTATTTCATGTTCAATTCTCTTTCACCTGCAGGTTTGTACAGTCGCTTAAATAGCATTCTATCAGCTTTTTGATTAAATGATTTCACTTTAATTGTTTGGAATACCTTGCTTAAGGCGACAGTCGCAAAGAAACATTTAATCGATAATCCTTCTCCATACAGACAAGTCCATAAATGTATTTCTAAACAATTATTTACAGAATAAAACAATGAGCAAGCATATTTATTAGCCTGTTATCTTGACATCAGTGCATGTGATATGCTGTTATATCTTCTCACCCAATATGTTGTAAGCTATATCAATGGAGCATCACGATAGCATTATTAAAAGCTGATAACTAAACTTGGCTAGAAAAAAAAATCAGTTTGTGGTCCTGCTTCGCCATAAAATCTATTAGCCGATCGAAGCTTGTTATCACTTTCCTTCAAGAGTGGTTTCCCTACCACCTCATCGACGTTCTTAGCTCTTCTCTCATTCAGTTTTTAACCGCCACTCCAACATTACGGACGGTCAAGGCTGAAAGTCTTCCCTGACGTCACAGCTGACGAAAGTTACCTTCTTCTCTGAGCTAGTCGACGTCGAGGTGTATTATTCACCTGTACGCTGTGACTTACTCTAGCTCGGCGGTATCAGATGCATGCGTTTGTTCGGTTGCTCTCGGTTCTAGTACAGTTCTAGTGAAGTTCTAGTGAAGTTCTAGTATGCGTGTGTTGTGGTGTGTTTCGGTTTAAAATGCAGCCGTCAAATGTTTCGGCGTTTTTGTCGGGAGGTGTCTCCGTCGGAATCATTGCCGGCGTCGTTTCGGGGCTATTTTACCTGGTCGTCGCGGGTTTTCGATGGGCAGGGTGAGTTATGAAGGGTGTGGATGTGGACATATGTGAGCTTCATCGAATGGGGGTGGTAAACACTATGTAATTATAAAGATGGATTTATTTTGGGAATTTGCAAATTTTTTTAACTGCGTCTTAGCCTTCAATCGTCGTCTGTCAGTTAGTCGAAGCTAATATTTCCGTTTTAAACTATTATTAAAGATGGTTTCACAGTCGCGACAGCTTGTGACATAATAATTGCAGTGATATGGGTTCCACACACAAAATTGTGAAAAATAACATAGACCCATCTTCAATATAATTGGTTGAATTCCGCGAAGTTCTTCAAACGTGAACTTCTTTAGACGTGCGTGTTCCAAATTCATGGAATCATTCCTCGTGAGGAAATCTGAATGCATGTTATTTGAAATCAGAAATTTCCATCTCCTCCCACTATCACTTATCAGTCTGTCATCTGACATGGAATTAATTTGGTAAATATTAAAATATAGGCTAGTAGGTAGGTTCAAGGTAACTTGATATAACTATTTTTCAGCAATAAGAATATAAATACTGACTTTGATAGGCAAATCTCCTAGACACTGGTGCCAATCATTTCAGCCTTGTTACGGTACGACGTACACACACTCACATTAGAAAATATAGCTCTCTTGCATAACTAATTATTACTCTACAACATTGCACGCCCTACGTTCATGTATATTATTTGTAGACACGATAGATATCAACACATATGATTTACTAATAACTTACAAAATAAATAAGTACCTAACCCATAAAATACTTTAATTCATTACCTCCATATTTCAGGATTCACACAAAAAAGCCTCATACATCATTTTTATGTAAACATTTTATCGCTTTTCTTTTCGTAATCACCCCGTGCAATTACTTAGTGCTACGCTTAAAGCGAGCTAGAAATTCGGTGCTAATTATTCCTCCATGCCCTGGCACACGTCGCTACTTAGGTACACTACACGGCGTACCGTATACTCTGGGTGCACCGCATATCGGCCAGCTACGTTTGTTGCCCTCTCATGTGCTAGTGGTCGGTCGGTCGGCATCGAAGAGCGGCACCTTGCTATGGAATTCCTTCGTGTGCCGTGTCCGGACATCAATTCTTTCTGTTAGCACGGTGCGTGCCAAGACACTCGATTGACACACCGCTAATCCACTTAAGCCGGTCGCGACGGCGATACGACATGTTGTTACTTATAAACCGATTGCCGAAATGATGGGAGATTTAAGGATTACCGGAGCGTCGATACTCGATTGTTAAAATCGTTTTACGACTTTGATCGAGGTTAAATGAAGACGACATTTTTTAATGTGAATTTAAATATTGTTTTCGTTGAAATTCACTGAGTTAGCTTCGTGATATCTTTAGCCTATAGCTTCAAATAAATCAATGGCCTTACACATAGCTATAGACGGAAAAAGATATAATCTATTTTTTTTTTTTTACAATAGGAAGCCCGATGTTTACGACTATGAAGTAATTCTGAAAATCACTGACTTGCAATTCTTTGACGGTATGTTTTTTTTCAGTTTAGGCTTTCAGGGACATGCAAGTGAACTTGCTTAGAAGGAAAATAATAAACTTCTAGATATCAATTAGCACAATATATCAATCGTGTACCCACTCTTCAATGGTAGAAATAACTCTTAAGCAAATTGTCTACTTAAAGTTATTTAATTGTATTGTCTGCCTTGAAGTGAAGACGTTTAACAATTAAATTCACATACCGTGATCAAATAATTACGCCTGTGACTGTGAATAGGCAGCCAAGTGTTACATGATTGTAACGCAATTTGCATACAACTCAGGCGTTCGCTCGGAGATTATCCAGTTAGAGTATTTCGTTGGTTCTCACCACTGACTTTTGTTCACTTCATGGAATTGTGCTGGGTTATCAGAAATAAAGTTACAGGGGGGGTGCTGGATGCTGGGGTGGGAAATTTGCGGTAGTATTATAACAAATTTCAACTTCATACGAGGCCACGAAAATCGAAAGTTGTCTCCAGAGGTTGAATATTCGGATCTGTAGGCGTGAGCGAAGTCGGGGACCGCTTAGGGCACAATTTTGATATGGATGGCATTTAGCTCTTAAAGTTAAATAAAATACTGATGCAAATTTTGTTTCTCCCGAAATTTTACTGCAACTCATTCGTTTTTTCTGATTTCTTACAAAAACACCCATACCAAATGCAAAGTCAAAAAAAAAATAAAATAAAGAACACAAATCAAATGATTATTTGCTTACAGAAAATAGAAAATGTATACAACTTAATTTGTATGAGAAACATGGGGGTGGGGGTGGGGGGGGGGGGGGGATAAAGAGGGCATGTTAATTTTACATACGCCGGAAAAGCAGTTAATCCGGCCTCGTTGGAGACTCGTTTTCCGTTCCGATTAAATTAAGCAGCTGAGAATATTTACGTGTTTAAGGTAATAAAAACCAGATTTTTTCGTTGCGAGAAATATTGCGAGTTGGTTTTTTGTTCGTCTCACGAACCGAATGCCTCTGAGCTGCATAATAATGGGACCTTTGCGCGAGAGTCCCGAGCCTCGCGTGCAACCTTGGGTCTCCAACTCGGCGCAGGATCTACAAAGCGATTCAGTGGAAATACAATCTCATCCTCGATAGTCTATTTACTTCTTCAGGACGATCGTTATTTGCTTATTAAAGTAATCTACATTGCCTCGAGTTGCTTAGCGTAATAGTACGGCGAAAAGCTTACTAACCGTTCGTTAGCGACGGTTTGGTACAAACCTACACTTTGACACAGCCGTCAATGACTAGCACAAACATGCTCTTTACTCATTTTATACTTTCTTATTTGTTTAGTATTGTTTGCTTTGGCTATTTTTTATTTTTCACAAAAACGCAAACTTTCTTAGGGTTATCCTGCAATGTTCAGTAAAGAAAAAAATGCTAGTAAAAAATGTATCTCCATGGTCACAGCCAATCAGATACAAATATTTCCAGCTGCTTATTTACATGGACATTGTAAAAATTACCCTAAGCTGGCTAGCTTCATTTTTAGCTACCATCTTGTGATATATCGAAAAATAAGAGATTCTGCTACAAAAATGCAGATTAATTTCAATTAAAAGTTAAATTATAATTTTTCACACCTAAACAACGTTCTGTGCTCGCCTGGCCACGAAAATGTTTCAATTCTAATGCTATCTTTTAGCCGCTAATGCACTGTGTGCAATGGTTTTTTCGCCCACGCTTTCAACATTAGCCTATTTTGCATGATTATCTATGTAAATGTTTAAATATAACTCCACCGCTCTAAATTTCTATACCATTCTAGAACCACAAAACTGAATTTAAACTCATTCTTACTTTAGTGTTCAACAGCAAAACAGGCACCGTTGACCGTGTGGTCTTTTTTTAACCTACCTGCGAACAAGTACCTGCGAAAAAGAGAAGTACCTCAACACATCTCCTTTAATCGACCACACGATCGGAAACCGTATATTTGACGATTAAAAAATTACCCGATCGTGCGAGTTTTTTGGTCAGTTTACCGAAGTGAGTCGATGTGAGCCGAACGTATCGCCTTCGATCCCGCCGCTTTGTGTTTGTTGTTCGACGCCGGATGGTCGCTGTTCACGGCATTGTGGTCGCCGCTCTGAATATATTTCACCTGCCGTCGTCGTCGAATATCAAGACGACTCTAGCCCCCAACATTCACAAGACCACCGTCTGCCATCGGACAGGGTTGTCTTTTGTCAGAGTGACGCGCCCAGCGCCCTGTGGATCACGTGTTTTAAATTCGTTCTATTTTTACTCCACGGCCAACCGGCGGGTCTAGCGTGTGTGTTACTCGTGCGTTCAGGTCGCCGTGGCTTTTACGTTCGAATTTTTACTGACTTTCTGTGGCAGTTGGATTAATTTATGCATTCACATTTGAAGGATCTACATTCAGAGAACTTCAATTGAAAGGTAACAAGTTATCTGGTTGTAATAATTTTTTACTTTCATCAAACTACGGAAATAGCGATGTACTATCTTGATTGTAGACACAACTGTAGTTTGTCATGCGGCAAATTAGGTTGAATTGAATTGGCTGATTTCAGGTAATTGAAACAGAAATTAACCTATAATAATGGAATGTTCTCTCCAACCATTGTAACTCATCAATCACTCGTATAATCGCATTGATTGTAGCACTTTTTGTACACTCGGTTATCCTCTGTCTATTATTGTCTTCCACTTTAGGATGGTAAAGCCTTAGAGAAAATAATAATTATTTTCTCTAAGGTAAAGCAGCTTTGAAACATTTTTTTACTCACCAATTCAAGTCAGAAACATAATCCTAATTCTACCAGGAATGTCACTGAGTTTTTAGGTCTCCATACACCACGGCGAGACGGTCAATATCAAGCATGCCAGTATTTCACGGTATTATTGTTAAATACACAAATATGTTACGTTTGGACCACACACTTAGTAGAATATTTTCACACTAAAACCGAATATTTTAATGAATTCTAATCATAACGGCCCATTCATTATTCTATATTATCATCTGGTTGGTAAACTTGAACAAAAACAGCGACTTCCTATTGCGTTATGCCGCTACAGCGTCCAACGATTGTAGTTCCGGTAATTTCTAGAGCCTTGGTATTGCCATATTCTGGATCCGAACAGGACGTCGTTCGTAGCCCCATGGTACGGTCGGCGTTGATTCGAAAAGCGGATATCAGTTTTATTAGGCGTATCACATACTTGGGAGGAAGTTGTCGCTGTCTATAACCATTGACCGTTAGAAGCCGGGGTCTTATTCTCCTTATAAAGTAGCGTTTGGCAGGCTGGTTTCGTTACTTGGACAATTTGAGTCGGTTATCTTCCTCGTCAAGTTCATTCATTGAAATCGGCGCGACAAAAACCTGACCAGAAGTACCTGAGCTTCAAGATATTCGGGATCGTTGCAGTTCAAGCGCCGTATTGTAAATACCATTTCAGTGTTTTTTTTTAGTTTGATCAAAACAAAGCATATGCATCTTTACAAGGCACGTAAAATAGTTCTAAAAATAAGCTTTTATGGGAATTTTTTATTTTTTTTTAAAGGAGTCTACATTTCTCGTAGATTCTTTGCAAAACACTTCGGAGTCCGAGAAAGATGTCCTTTTTGGGAATTTGAGATTCTTTTAACAAAATCTCTTGCCAATTCTCCTAGCATTCGTAATTTAACCGAGAATGAACGCACATGAACTCACTACATAATTTGTAGTTTAATACCATCGGGTATCGTATCGTATCTCATCAGTCTGGGCAGTAATTATTTTTACTTCTATTTTACGACAGTGAAAGTATAAAAACAATCTCTACATCCAATGATATACACGCATGATTTATTACACTCGTCCTTCGCACATTGTTCCCAGTCTAGATTTCAAATCGTATACCTGATTGCACAGGCTAAAGAACAAGACTCCACTCTTCGCTCTCGGATTGGGATCGCATAAAAAAGATAACACAATGGCCACCACGAGCATGGTTACGATATGATCTTACAGAGGCCACTTGGGGGTAGGCGCAATCTGACCGTCTTCTCCTAGTGATCTCAGAGAGACTATCTTGAGCTAGTAATTCAAATGTCCAGCGAGCATGCCAGAGGCCGGCGAGGCTGATTACAGACCCCAGGACACGTAAACTGTGAAGCCATGGCCGTGGACGACTGAACACCTCGAGGATGTGTCCAGTGTTGACCACACCAGAGGCGCGCCTTTGAGAGATGTGCCTTCAGGGCCAGAACGTGCTGGGGTCTCGCGGGTCTCGCTCCAATTCTTAATCATAATAATGAGTGTATTGTTGGTGCCACGGCAAATATTTGACGAGTGATGGACTTTTGAGTCTTGGTTATCGGCACAGCATGAAGTGTTTTGGTAGGTATCGGTATATTGTAGCTACTAGTTATATTGGTGATTAACGAGTTAGATTGATGTGTACGTGGGCATGTTTTTACTCGTTCATATCTACTAGATGATATCACAGGCAAAACTTAATAAACTTTTGTGATTAACTTAAGTTTTTATAGAAATTATATACATAGCGTGAAATAATTATATTTTTCACAAAGACTTTGGATTGCCACTTGATGTAGTACGTCAATCTTTCATCTGATAGTTACAAAAAGTAGGCATACAGCCCTGCAAGTCAGAGAACGTAATAAAATTAAACATATACACATTATAGACAACATGAAATCATGTGTAGGATCGAAATGGAGATACATAACGATAGTCCCCCTACCGAAGGGAGGCCGTTCGTCTCTGGAATCGACCTCGTCGAAGGTGTGACGTGGATGAGCGGTGACGGGTACGTGATCGGAGCTTCCGGGCTTAAAAATTGTGCCCGGCGACCGATCTATTGGACAATGTTTACCATGATGAATCTATACGTGCCATGAACTGGTCAGACAATTTGGGACACTTTCTAGCTACAGTCTATTCCGAATTCACGATAAGTGCACTGAGATTTTCAGCGTTGGTCATGACACCACGTCTGAAACCTTGTGTGCAACTGCACTTGCACGAATTCCCAAGATTGTTGTCATTATTCGCGTTATTACATTATTTTGTAGCATAGTGCCAGAGAATAAAGTTGAATGGCCTCATCTCATTCACATCCAAAATGACGGAATGTTTCTCAGCCAATTTGCAAATCTCACCGTGGCTCTTCAAATGTATAGTTTTCCTTCATGCAAAGCTCGATTTTTAATTTACTGTCTGCTAGGTGCCATATCTAGATCTCTACTTCGATTGCCTTCATGATCCACTTTGTGCAATTGAAATGCTAAGTAGCATTACTGTGACTGTAGGATGCTCACAGTGCTCATATGCTAACCTGTGTATGGAATTCCTGATTTTCTCAAAGATAATCGCAGACAGCGAAGTGTTTCCAAGAGGATGTTTTTCCACTCACACATATATTCCAAGGATCAGTCAATCAAGATAGTTTTTAATTATTTCGCAAATATTTTTGGTCTCAATATTCTACGAAAAATGTGCTTTGCTAACATAATAAGTATTAAAATATTCTATTGTATTACCACTTAAAAATAAATAAACAAATAGACTTACACAGTTAACATGATCACGACATCTATGTGCCTCATGTTTAATGTGCTGTACCAAATACAATGTGTTCTTGCGCTCTGCTTCACTAATTAATTGCGTTTTTAAAACACTATATTTGGACCAAACTCGCTTCAGTAGATACAAGATAGCAATGGTCCACAGGGCATCGTGAGTATCTAGAGTCTTGCTATGGTACTGACCTTTGTCTCGGCTAGTCATTGTCCCAAGAGGCTAAAACCAGTGTCGTGCAATCCGCCATCGGGTGGGTTGGCTTGACCGGCTACCCATGTGCCAGATATCGATGTGAAGTAGCATATTATACTCAACAACAGCTTCGAAGGTATGACCTAACACAGCTGAATGGAATGATGTATTACGTTATATGCGATAATCTTAAGGAAGGGTTTACATTGGAGAAAGTCTGTGGCAGCATATATTCTTTAGGCAAGCTCTCAAAGAGTTATATTGCTAGATTTACTTTCACTTATTCTCAGCTTGCTGTTTTGTGCGTATACAAACTTAGTCACTCGCTTATTGTCAGTGGAAGCTGAACCAAAATTGTTCGCAATAGTGTTATCCATTACTCGTATTAACATTTTGATTGTTTGGAAGTTTGGAAGCTTTTGATTGTATAGATAAGCATCATCACTGATTATCAAAACATTGTGGTATTTAAATAAGTGTTTACCATACGACTTTTACCCACCGTCGATGTTCTCCGCAATGGCCTGCCAAAATCTGTGTTTCTACTGAAAATTCGAAACGGTCGCCATCGTCTTGAGCGGCCTAGCCCATCCAGCATCCCAACAGGATCAGAATGCTGTGGCCAGTTCTTATCGACTACTTCAGCCTGACGAACGGACTGGAGGATGCTAACCCTCATCACCAACACCAGCAGCAAGGCAACTTGGTCGTCTTCATGGCCATGTTCCTCGTTTGCTGCATCGAAGTGGTCATCGTCAAGATCATCACCGGCGACGACGAAGACGAACTCACCGTTGGCCAAGAGACGTCGACGCTCGAGGAAGAAACGTCTGCCAATCGACATTCTGATCACGTGGGATCGTATGCAAACGGTTATGGACGATAGGAGGTGATTTGCAAATAATGGCCCATGGTGATGAACGTTAGAATCACCAAGTGCTTTTGGGCGCATGCATTAATTAGCGGCCAATTTTGGGTATACGTATGCCTATATGTCTATGATAGTCAACATCCTTAGCGGTAACTAGTCAGAGCAAACTCCTTGCTCTGGCGTGGTTTTAGTGTTTTCTACCTGTCATTCTGTGCAACGGGGGTGTTTTCGTAGTGTGGTGATATTTCCATACGCTTTTCGTGCGTTCAAGTTATTACGTGCTAAATGTACCAGCACACCACGCAAGCCATATGGTAGGCAGGTGCAACAGTGCATGCAGCGAGAGTAACCCGTGCATCGCTCAAATTCCTAGTGAGGCATGAAGCAACGCTATACGATTTCCAGTTTACCATCAGTTATTTAAAATGGCGTTTTTTTTCTCTTTTTCGATGTAATGTTTCGCGAATAACCGTTAGCAACATTGCAGCCAAGGACAAGAGTCACCCTTCTACAGTAAAATCTTGGTTTTGTTAGTGTTTCTTCTACAACTTGCCGTTACTAATAATAACAATAACCTGATGTACGTTTATGGAGCACATATAAACAAACTGGTAAACGTGTTATTGTCAAATGAACATAGCTAAACAATTGCAATCACAACAACTAGCATTAGTACCTAAAATATAGAACCAATACCGAGTTAACGACATTGTAAATTAGGATACAAATCGATACAATAAAACACACTCGTGGGAAGGAGAGCAATTATGTCGTTTTTACTCATACTGTAACATACATTGACATCTAATTGATCATTTCCACCTCAATTTCCCCGGGTGCAATTGATTTTCGCCAACATAGTTTGACATTACTCGATGCGTATGGTGTATCCCAAAAACTGGGGTGTATACATTTCTATCAATGGGCCCACGTGTTTGTAGAAGCCAATATTTATTTCTGAAACATGTGAGTTGTCAGAATTAATTAATTATGCTGCCGAATGTTTCTCGTTCTGAGGGTAATGCGTTTGGGATTTTGCAAAGATCACTGGTTTACCTGACGGGAAGGAATGGGGTAGGTCCGTGATTTTGCAACACATTTTAGTCTAATCAAGAAGGGTTAAAATGGTGACAGTTGACAAAATTAAAAATAATCGATTAAAGATCCTCCTAATTATCACTGGCAACATTGAAAACCAATACACCAGGGTTTTAGGATTCACCATAGACTCCAACATTCGTCACAGCCCAAAAACAAGCTCACGCATTCCAGACTCACAAAACTTTTACCATGGGAATCGTAAACTCGCACCGTGGAGCTCTATGCACATACAGGAAGTCGATGGAGCGTGTGTGAGCTTCCGGCCTCCTTGACACGCTATATTGCATGAAGAGTCCCCTCTCTCGGGATGATTTCAGTTGCCGCACTAAACACAGGTGCATGTGGCAATCCATCACCGTCAACAAGAACTACATGTCACCACATTACGAATGGACATTGGAAATTGCCTGCTTTTTTGACGCCCATCGGCACGCCGAAAATGGCCCCTGAAAATTGGGTACACGCTGCCCTCACACTGGACTGTACTTCGTTTTTGAGCTCAGATTTGGGTCTTTAAGAAGAATTACGGGATGAAACCTTGATACAGTGTATTGATGGCAGACCGCGGTGGTTCTGGTTCTTGCAGAGAGGCGCGACTGCATTCAGGCGAGTGGTTCCAGAAGCAGATCCAACGTCGATTTGTGACGCCCTCGCTCGAAGACGCCGACCGTGAGTTCCATTCATTGCAAATTGCAGTCGCTGTTATTGTTTTATACGTGTTTACAAGTAGGCACCTAATGCAGGCATGTAAGAATTTGCTCTAAATACCATAGTTAGGTACATAATGCAATACTTAAACCAGTCATTTCCTGGCACAGAGTCTTCAACGAACTACATTTAGCTAGGTTTTATTTTTTATTTTTTTAACAAATAGTACCGTACGATTGAGAAAAAAAAGTGATTCAGTAAACTGCAAATTTGTTTAAAAAGCGAAAGAGTAAAATAATGAAGAGGGTAGACGAGTGCTACATTTAGTAGTTTACATTGAGATTTGGTAATGCTTTGAATGGAAAAATATGTCTTCGTGTTTTAGGCATTGTCCTCCTGGCAGAATTCTGTAAAGTTTAAACGTCTGATTTTTACAAGCAAAATGCAGACCCAACTGGTGCATTTGAGAAAACAACCAATTAACTATGGTTACTTTAAAATGTAATCGTGTGACTTGGCATTTTGAAAGCGTGTAATTTTTTGGGTGCAGGAAGGAATGGCTCGATCATGCAGTCGGAATCCAGTCAGGTGCGCGAATTTATCGAGCACCTAGTGGAGGCGTTGGTGTCCGGAGGAATCGACCACGTCAACGTCAACAGGCTCTACACGCACCCTGATTGTGCGTTACCAATCCACTAAATCAAATAAGGATACAAATCATATTCCTTTCTTCAATCGCAGAACTACTCCTGGTATTTGGATTATCAATCTAAGAATTGCTCCTGGTACTTGGACTATTTATCTACCCAGCTCAAACTAGGCGTGGTTTCCTGGTAACATGGCGTTGCCTCCAGTTTCCTGACCTATCGGATGATATTTTAATTTTATGGGACGCATGGTCGGTTTCAATAATTGGTGTCTATGGTCTAAACTAACAAGCACGCTGGGACCTCGTGGATTCTTTCAGATGAACGCATGTTTGAGACATACCACTCGTTACTCTGCGACCTTCTAGCTCGCCTGTCTTTCGCCCTGCAGATGGCCATAGCGAGTAAGTACTTTCTAAGATTGGAAATGGAAACCATGGATTAGCACTTATTAACTGTTTCTTTAATGGGCGAGCACGTTTTGGTTATTTGAAAATAGAAAACAATTTTGACTGCTGAATGCCGATCCTGACACTTGCGTACGTGACTGATTGTTTGTATGATTTCAGACAAACCTCTTGAAGACAGTGATTCGCCCTCAGCAGCTCATACTGAGCTAAAACAGCTTGTGCAGTGCGTGGTCCGTGAGGCAATGACTCTTCCTGCCCTTCATAAGGTGTGCACCCACCACTCTTTTCATACTTTTTCATTGGACCCGCATTTCAGCATAATATTTTGATCTTCAGAATTCGTCAAATGGATCGGCATCGGGATCGGACAAAGACGACATAAATTCGAAAACTTATGAAGATATTCTCGCTACAGCAATACTGAACAAGGTATTGGCAAGTTGATTATTGTCCGGAGTGCAAGTTTTAGGTGTCTGGTGACATGTGATTGTTGAAATCAATGACTGTTGATACTTGTTTGGCTTCCCGCTTGAGACAGTGTTTATTTTCCAGGTGATTGAAAGGTTCCAGCTAGCTAGGCTGGACGCACCTAGGATGGAAACAGACGGCAATAGTAACCTCCTATACAAAAACAGAATTATGGAGCACACACCGAAATATATTAGTGAGTCAAATATATATATATTTTTTTTTCTGTTGGGAAAGTAATTCTGGTTGAGACGTTGCTCAACCCGACTTGCAGATCATATGAATGTGATTTTGTGATTTTAAAAGGATTGTGATGGATATTGATGATTGAAACTTTCTTAAGCACTGATTTTGGAAGATAAATGTTCGTTAGTGATTTCTGACCAAACTTTTCGGATTAATCCTGGCCTTGCCGTTCAAGTGATAATGCTACAAATCAAATTCGTTGTTGAAAAAGGATTACATTTAGTTAGATCAAACGTAAAATTTTCCTCCATTTGCTAAAAACTACGCTAAAATCTACGAGACACATTTTTAACCAAATTTAAGACAATGCACAAGAAAAAAAAAACGAAAAAAACCCTTGTTTAACCAAAATTTAATCATTTATCTACAAATGTTTTGGTTTGTGGCATTCTTACTTAAAGGCAATGGCTAGGATTAGTCCGAACAATTGAGTCTGCTTCCTGATTTTCCCCTAAAAAGCTGATTATTTCAGCAGCAAAATGTGACAACGTTAATTAAACGATCCCTGTAGTTATTTTTGTTTGTTTTTTTTGTATTGTAGTTGTTTGTTATTTTTATAAATAAAATATTTATATTTATATTTATTTTATTGTATAGTATTATACAGTATAGATTTATTTAAACCGTTTTTGTAAAAACTAGTGCTAAGGTTAGATAAAGTAGACATGAGCCGAAAAACTATCATAACCAATAAGATGTTATTTTTTTTGTTAACGGTCCGACAATTACTTAGCGTGTCGCTGAAAAATTGGCATTAAAGGAGATATGCAACTTACTGAAAGTGAAAGCATGTTGCGAAAGATGAAAAGGTTGTTGACGCCTTGCTGATATAGTGTGCAATCAATGTGCATCGCAGCCAACTTTTTAATTTTGGTAATTTGCTTATCTCCGTTTTTCCTCTTCGCCAGTATTTATAGAATCAGTTTGAGTATCAAGAGGAATTAATGCTAAGTCAGAGTACCATTGCCATGTTTTGCCGGTTTGTCTTTTGTGCTAATGGTGTGCAATGAATTGAGATGGTTGGGATCTTTTTGACCTACAGGTTCTCTGGAGATTGGCGTGACGTCCGGCACATCGGGGAGTGTGGACGAAATGGGTCCTTCGTCCCTTGACGACGTTAGCTGGAGTGAATCTAGTGCGCTGACTGAACCTGCCTCGCTAACCGTTAGTAACAAAAAATAAAAGTGACTTATCCATTTTTATTATCAGTACTGCTCCCTGCACTACCCACCCTCTCAAAAATGCTTAGATAATCAGGAAGTCAAACCCTAGTCTCCACCTTTTGCATCTCATTTCATTTCTTATCAAATACACTAAAATCCTCTCAAAAAGGTTGCGACCAAATGGCGCAGATGATCAGCATAACCCCCTCGGAAAGGGGTTTGGTTCCCTGATTGGGTAGAAATTATTGCGAGGGCAATACTGTTCATAATAATAAATTACTCTGCCCATTTCAGGCATTTGCAACTTAAAAGAAAATGAACTTAATTAACAGATAGATCTTTGCAAGATGCTGTAAACGATAAAAACATAATTTTGCATGGAAGTAACTTGTTTGAGCTCATTGATACAACTTGTGGGTCTAAGTTTAGTTTTTGTGTTACACTTAGGAATTTTTAACATTTTGTAGAGACCATCCAAATCAAAAGTAATAGAGCCCTGATAATCTTGGGATGTCTTTTTACCAACTAATTTTGCTCCTCTTTTCTAGATTGAAGAGTGCATTGAAGAGGAGGAAGAGGTTACTCTGTACAGCTCTGAGGAGGAAGAGCATGATGCTACAACAGGCGCAGAGCTTGACTTTTACCTTTCCGGGCTCAATTTCATCAAGCGGCACCGAGTCCCGTTTCCTGAGCTCGGAATGGATATCGTTGATGGAAACGATGGCTCCGAGGACGATGACGAGAATGGGTCGCCACAGCCCACAGACTTGGTAGGTCAAAATATGTGTCTCTTCAAATTTTAAATATTCCATTTCACGATCAAAAATATGCAATAAAGCCATTGCATTCATTTTTTATTGTAGATAGTGATGAAGTAGATATCATTCAAAAAGTAATTTGCACTACTTTTCCTTGTTTAAAGAAAAGTTATAAATGGTATTGGCTAAGGTATTGGTATTAAAGATGGTATCTTAGTTAAGGCATAACCATACCAAATGCACGACCATGGTTCAAAACCATGGTCAAATGGAAAAGTGTAAGAACCAATCAGAATTCAAGGTGTAAGTATCTCATTGTTAGTCTTTTCTTGAGATATTCCAACTAATATGAAAAATATTTAGACAGGAAACCAAACTTATTGCTCTCCACATTTCCTCCAGGTTAGCCCTGTGGACAGCTGGGAAGAGAACTGGTTGTTTCAGCGTCGTCGCTTGAAAGTGGGCGGCGTTAACCAGCCCTTCCCAGTTCCAATGCTCGTTCCGAACCCCAGCGAAGATTACAGGGCTCTGATTGGAGACCAAGATGCGGAGGAGACGTCAGACTTGTCCGACTGTAGCGAGGGCGTCTACGAAGGACTAATGGAAGACCGACCAGTATCTCGGATGGAATTTTCAAGATTGTCTCCTGATCTCAGTGACGACTCGATCGGCGATTTTGTCTTGCTGCCAGGGAGTGAGATGGAGCTGGCTGAGGCAAGAAATGCAGAGGTTTCCAACTGTGAGTCATGCCTTGATCTCAAATCACTTGCTCCTGTACCTGGTTTATTCTGAGTGGTTATTTATTATTTTTCTGATTTTGCTTCAGCTGTGGACAGCTCGTCGGAATTGGGCCAGCAGGACAGTGAATACACCGAGGATTACGCTTCAGTAACACAACGACAAATGAACAGCTTGAAACGACAGCACGATATTCCAGAAAATTCACCAAAACCTGTTCCCAAGCCCAGGTAAGACATACAAATATAGTTATTCAATTTCCAAATTTCCCACATAACACACCAAGTTATTTCAAATTTCAAATTCAGGAAAACTACAAATACCAATAATTAATACATTTTGATGTACTTTGTTTTGTTTAGGATGTCAGTGCAATCTAATGCTTCCGATACCACAGCCATTATCTCGAACGGAGATACCCCCTCAGCTGTCGAGACTGAGATATCTCTCATTGAAACGGATCCTGTATCTGATTTGGCAACTCCCCCTCGGCCAGGTACTGAGTTATCTCACGACGATAATTGCATGGTTCAAGCATGGACAGGTGGGCACAATTGGTAGCAGGATGCACAAGGTTATGGTAATGTTTTCCCAGGGTCAGCCTTACGTGACGTATGCATCACTTTCAGGTACAATTGCAGAACGAGAACACAAGAAATGGGAAAGTGCACCTCCTCTTCCAAATAATCCCTATTCATCGGAAAACATCTTGAAACGACTTAGCAAATCGTCTCTGCTTGATATACGGCCTACCTGTCAAGAAAAGGTCGAGCTTCCTGTTAAGACTCAGTCACCAAAAGTGGAAAACATTTCTGTGCATCCATCAGAAACTGTCAATATTTCAAGGTTTGTAAAATTTTCAATGTTCAGAAACATCTCGGAGAACTTTTAATCACAAAGCATTATGAAATTCTATTTTTTTATCAAACATAAATATAGTACTTGGAATAAATTGGTCTTGTAGTTATTGAAGACATTCCAGAGGCCATTGGCAAATGTCGAGCTCACAATGAACCTGAGTCAATTATTTGTCAATAATTTCTCATCTTAGTTAACTTCTTTAACCAAAATATGTTTTTTTTATGTGTAGGTACGGACGAGACTACTACGTGAACTCATCTCGACCACCTTCAAGTGTATTCGGTCAAAATATTGCACCGTCTGTGGAGATAGTGCTGACTTCAGACGTAGAACTTCCTGTCAAGGTATGTGCTGTTCAACCGTTGTTTGAACTCGAGGAGCAGATTCTGCAAAGGGACATTAGTAGAGCGTCCTTTCGTGCTCGCAACGCTTCCCCTCAATTCATTGTCAACCCTTTATACGTACCAACGAACGGAGACCAGATCATGGAATGCAGTTTCCAAGCCATCGAAAGAAGTCGAAATGATTCAAAGCTTAATAGTTTTGGCAAAGAATCGGGTTACGGAAGTTCAGTCGAGTCTTTCAGTTCGGTTGACTCTTTGCGTTTGAATGTCCCCACAATGCCACAGATGGTAGAAAAAACTTTTGATTCACTTACTAAAATAAGGAGAACATCGAGCTTTAATGGGAAGAAACAATCTAGCAAACTACTGGTTGGAGGTAGTCTACGTTTGCCTAATAGAAAGGAATGTGAGACCGCTGCTCTTTGGTAGCAGAAATGTACCTTTGTCATTATTGATGTATGTGTACCTATTGTAAATAGCTGTTTATCCCTCAATTTAAAAACACTGTTGCATCCTTTTCACTTATTGTTGACTGCAAGTAGATCTGTATAGAGCCTTTGTTGACAATGTTGTGGTTGTGGCTTATTACTTGATTCTGCTATGTATAGCTTGTATGGTTGTTTCAAAGTACATTTTTGTAGTTTATTCCAAATTTGTGAGTTCACAATAAACAAAGCACCTTTAACACTGAACATATTTGGTATCACTTGTCTTCTTGCTACTTTTTTTGGCACTTGCATGTCAATGTAACATAAAAAGGAAGCATGTGTGCATCTTTGAAACCTGAGTAACGCAATTTTAGGTAAGTTTAACCACCTAGCCGAAAACGATGTGTTTGCTAGCCGAATGTGGGTACAATGGCACGTAAATTACTCTTATCGCATGGGGACAAACATTATTTACATTAAAATTGAATTTTACTGCAAAGTTATAAAACTGTCAGATAGATACTCCTTATCTTTTAACAGATGGGAATTGTGTAATGGATTTTTAAAACGTAACATACAATTTTTCAGCGTTCTGCCACAGCAGATTTATCTCATCCGAAGAACAAAGTAGAACCGCCACAAATTGTCGAAAGTGAAGTCAGCCGATTACAAAAAGGAATAAATGAAAGGGAAGAGTTATGGTTGAAAAACATCAAAAGTCTTAAAAGTCAGTCTGATTCAGGAATTAACAAACCTCTTAGAAGCTCGGTGGATTGTTCAACAACGGAGTTGAACGGTACAAGCAAAGCCATAAAACCTGACGAGAGGCCAAAAACACCGCAAGAAATAATTGAAGAGAAGATATTTGAGCACATGATGCCTAAAAACATCGTTATAATTGAACAAGTAGATAACAGCACTTCAAACATGATTGAAAATGTGAATGGAAATAATAAAAGTTTTCTTGTAAAATCAGAAACCAAATCAAAACTTTCGTCGACAAATCATACTACGAAGATTACTAATGGAGACAAGAAAAGTGCTGTAAATGGGAAAAAGCCAAAGAAGAAAGAAGTTCGTGGATCAGGAAGTGAAAGCAGTTTACTTTCATCGGATAGTGAGGGTAACATTCCAATGCCTTCAGTGAAGAATCTTGCCAAACAGTTTGCGGACCGCAACAATGTCCTTAATGTACCGAAGGTATTGCACTAAATTCTATCGTCTGTACTTGGAACAAGTGTTTGTGATTGCCTGAAATAAACTGAACTCTTTTGGTTTCTGTAGGTTGCGAATCCCGGCAGTAAATTGCTCGATCGAACGCAGTTTTTGACACCCGACGGACAGAAGACAGGTCTACCAATGCGAGAGGTTAGATAAGCCACGTTACACCTTGACAATGGCTCAGACATTGCGGTGCGACAGTCGATAAGTGAGAAGAATTCATAGAGTTCATCCACAAATAATTTGCGCTTTTGCACTCAAATTATTTAAATTCTGCATAATGTCTACCAAATGATATTCTAACTTACAGAAAGTATTCATACATTTTCATACCTAGTTTTTAAGATTGTAATCCTTCTGTTTTTCTGCATGCAAGCAGCTAGGAGTTGAATATAACAAACACAAGGTAGATTTATTTTTACAATGCATGGGTTCTAGATAGGAAAACTCTGTCAACATTAAAAACTCAATTGTGCTTTAGGTACACAGCTTGACCGCTCGAAGCATTTCCCGAGAGTTCCGAGAAGAGCTGAAACAGAATCGACCAATGCAGATGGACCGAAATATGCATGCTAGCGACTCATGTCCATCGCAGCAGTCGAGCTCAGACCTCGACACTTCGACGACAGCAGGGTACACTTCCGACGAAAGCAATTCTATCTCCCCGGTACCGGGTCTTTTACGCAACAATATCGCTTTTTGGGAGCAGATTCAACGCAACAACCAATAGACGGTAAGTTTCTTTAAATCAGGGATTCTAAATAAGAATATCTTATTTCAAGCTTGATTGTAAAATTATTTTGGAGCATCAATTGCATTGATATTCCAGAATATGTTTTGTTTAAAAAATCCAATAATTTTAATTGGTGCAACTAGATACTCTACATCTCCTCGAGCTAAATGAGAAGATCGCAAAATGATGTTGTAGTTGGAAATGAACGAAGAGAAGAAGTAGGCGTGTGGGATGAGAAAATTAATATGTGATATTGTTGAAACACATAATACAATTTCGAATTGCTGTTTTTATTGTGCAAACTGTTTTGAAAGGTACAAGGCTTACCAAAAATGTAAAATACTATTATTTTAGTAACAAATATTATTATTAGGAACGATTGTTTATGAACATGTGTGGGTACACATTACTTTGTGCCAAAGTGAGAGCTAAAGGAAACTGTTAATATAACCTTTAATTGTAACGGAAATGATAATACGTATTCATTTAATAATAGATACACCGGGTCAGGTGAAAAGGAATTGCTTCGAGCTGTTCTGCGTATTTACGGCGATAATCCCAGAGAAAATGGTCGATGAGGATCGCATTGATCTTCAAATCTTTGTCCTCTGCTGTCTTCATCTCTTTCACTGCGGCTGTTATAAGCTCTACTGCGTGGATCGAACACGCTCTGATCTCTACTTCTTCAGGACTGCCGTTTTCCAACAAAGTGACTGAAAAAACACAAATCATAATCTTTCTCCTTTGCTTGCATGCACTTTAAAAATGCCTTCAAGTGCCAGGATTATGAATAAAATCAGCACAGATATATCAACTACAATATAAACTAGAATGGGAAGTAAAAAGTGGAAATTTAGTGTAATAATTAAGTCATACATAATACAAATTGGGAGAAATAATGTGAATTTCTAGATTTTAAGAAAAACTATTGGAACTGGGTTTTGAATGCTAAGTAAAGGGCTACTAAAATTTCCCGAAATTTTGCAACATATACTAGTTACTTCTTCAGGGGTTTGAGCAGTCCTGACAATTATAATGACAATTATCGGAAAATTGTCAGGACTGCTCAAACCCCTGAAGAATTAACTAGAATATGTTGCGAAACGTCAGGAAATTTTAGTAGCCCTTTACTTAGCATTCAAAACCCAGTTCAAATAGTTTTTCTTAAAACTAGTGCTAAGGATAAATCAAGTAGACATGAGTCTAAAAACCATCATAATGAATTTCTAGATATTTGCACGGAACAACAGTAATTAAATGTGCATGGTTGAATTTTGGAAGGTACTTACACGACTTAAGTTTGGTCATCAATTCATCGCTGTACCCCATTACACCATAATGCACCAATACTTGGGGAACTCTGAAATAATGAATTGAGAAAAATTGCCGAGTTGCAACAACATCCTTAGGACACATGATACCATAACAGAAAGTGTATAAATACCGATAATCTGCAAACATTGTGATGGAGTCAATATCGACAAATTCTCCGACGCTTTTGCCCCTGAAGCAGGCCCAGATGTCACCGATCAAAATCTGGGCGCGTTTGTGTATCGCCACTGAAAGAAATCCAACAAGCAACCAAAATGTTTAAGAAGGTAGGTACTTTGCTGCTGAAACCTTGGTTTATCCTTTAATTTTAGTGCTACGTGGATGAGTTGCTTACCAATGTGAAGGATTCATTAAGAGGTAGTTAAAGTAACTGTCATGAATGCACAAAAACAGTTTGTAATCTAAAGAAAAATGTCACCTACCCTTTGATCCAGCATACACTGCAGTGTCGTTGAAGCACTCAAAGTCTGATACGATTAGTTTCAAAAGCAGCTGAGCTGAATTATTGCTTTGTTTGATGCATGTGGCAAATGTACCTGCATATCAAAGGGAGTCTTGTTCATTAGCTTGCAATGCAAAGGTAGACCAATTGCAGTATATTTATTTGCAGTTAATAATGTTACTATATTAGCTTTTATTCAATGTACTTAAGAGGTCTTAAAGTTTGTTCTTTTTACTATTATTTTAGAATCAGATATTTTGCTTGCCTTGGTATTTTTCCAGTAGAACTTTACCAACTTGATGTAGTACAGTAACACGTTCTTCGATGAGAGGAATTTCACATCCCTTGTTGTCGGAACGAAAAATATTTTCCAGCGACTCACGGCTGATTTTCGAATAGAAGTTGGGATCCAAAATAGGAATACCTTCCTAGTGAAACAAATTAATTAAATGTTAACATATTTTACCAACCTCACTTAAGATGACATACAATTTCAAAAAAGGTACCTACTGCAACACAAGATTCAACATTTATCAAAGAAAGGTTAATTAAGTAGGTTGCCCTAAACTCCTATCCTGATTCCTACATTTTTGCAAGATGTAGATCATGTGACTTAACAAAGCAAGGAGGTTTGAGGGTTGGAGTCACCAAAAAATGAAAATAATTTGGATACGATTGAAATTATTTGGAATGAGGAAATGATTTGGTATGTGGAACTGGTTGATTTCTACTCTTGCAAAATAAGAAAACACTGGTTATTGTGTACAAGGTATGACAATGAAAATGGGATTAATCAGAAAATATAGTTAGTTATAAAATCCAGGCCAGGGTTTGGAAAATGATGTTACCAGTCACCCATGTGATTTTGGCATCTATCGTAAAACTTTAAATTCAGTCAAAATTAAGAAGCGTAGAGTTTTGTTCCCTAATTGTAAGAAAATATATAATAAATAAGTAAGTATTAAAAGTAATACCTCCACAGCTCTGTTGATTGCAGCACATAATCCAAAGTAGCCTGTGTAAGCTTTCCCATTATATGTAACTTCCCACTTTTTCTTAGAAGTCGGAGATGTCCAAAATGAAAAATTCAAAGCGTCTACCAGGAAGATCCACCCAATCGCAGATTCGTCTGCAGTTTGAGGGTGAAGCTCATGTTGTGAAAAATTGTCGACACAAATTTGCTTTTTTCTCAACGATTCCAAGATCTAAGACAGAGAATAATTAATGAACTACTTTCATCTACCCATTGCAAAGTCAAAGTTTAAAATGAAAATTGACATGCTCACCTCCTTAGATATTTTTTGCACTCCGTCATCATGCAAAGAAACATACTTTGCCTGCCGTGTGACAAATTCTCCAGACTGCGCCGGAGATAAATTTGAAGAATGAGACATTGTAAAACAGGTACTTTATGACGATGACACTACAAGTATGTTACTTATATAGAAAATATCTGAAAAATTGCAACAACCACCGTAACAAGTTAGCAACAGGTATCAACACGTTGGTGTTCACGAAAATGGATAAGGTCAACAAAGATAAGTCAACTGGAATTTTATCGCTAGAAGAAAGATAGTGAGTGACCTTGGAAGAAAGCGTGTAATTTCTTGTTCAATGCTAAGCAATTATCAGAAATTATAAATCTTGATTACTTCTTGTAGCGGCTTCCAGTCTTCATTAACCTCAACCCCTTTACCTTGCACCGCCCTTTTCGAAACGACCGCTGATACTGAATGAAGATTTGACAGGTGGTATAGGGGGCGGTGACGAGCACATGTTGGTGGGGGAAAGCAGCTTGCAAGATGGCGCCTTAACGATGTAAACAAATCTTGGAACGATAGTAATTAATATTTATAATGTTTCAACAGAACAAACTTATTTCACAAGGCATCTAAATTAAAGTAATACAAAGAAAGTAATAATTGATTCTGTAAACATGCAATTGTAAATCTTCGAAGCGAGCCCTCAAGTGAGTGATTGATTTCGTGTAATTTGTTCTGGAACTTCCTCTATCAATATTCCACATTATTTTACTCTACCAGGCTTTACCTACCTTTATGTGTGGTAAGATAGGCTCTTTATGGTACCGCCTTTAGCACAGAGAAGTACTAAGGTTATAGGTATTTATGAATTATTTAATAGGTATTACTATTTCACTCTTTATTATTAGTAAGGCTCATAATGTACTTCTCCAAAGTGCAATAAATAAATAGGTAGTAGGTACCTACCATTTGTGGCTACCTACCTTGTTTACTACCTACCTACAAAGATAACAGCATAAACCAGGCCAGACAAAGATCCAAAAAGCTGTACTTTCTTTTGTGGATATTACTGAATAGACCAAGGGGTAAGACAGAAGTACTCACAAGTTGGATATGGAGAGCTATTTTATTTATTTGCAGTTCCCTCCATCATGGCTGATGACCCAAATCGAGATCTTTTGCCCGTCAAAGAAGGGTGTCGACAAGTGTGTGGTCCTCAGAAACTAAAACCTACGAACACCATGTCTGTACCATCATATTCTACCTTTGGAGAGGATAGCAAAGACTTGCAACAACGACACTATGTTACAAAATTGGACAGAGATGAATTGGAGGATCGGTTTTTAAGAATGATGGAAGACCATACCCAAATGAAAAAGAAATGCAACTCTCAGGAAGAAAAGATCAAAAGGTAGACAAGATATCAAACCATTTTAGAATCATGGGATATGTAATAGGTAGTGGCTTTTTAATGCTTGTTCTAACAATTTGAATTATGGCAGGTTGGCTACCAAATTATTGCGTATCGTAAGCGATCGAGACCGTGCATTGAAGTCGGCTAGTGATCGAAGAGATCACCATGCAGTGGAACGTTTGGATGAAATGCAAGCTCGAATCAATGACCTCGAAAACTGTAACCAGCAACTGCAAGAACGGGTTATTGTGCTTAAGACCCAACTTGGTACGCACAGCAAACTTCATGCATCGGTGCACTACAATCCCAGTTCACAGTCACCATCAAGATCTGGGTGTAGATCTCGACCCTGTTCTCGAACTGGATTGGGGTATGTTCTAATATCATAACATGCTATTGGAGTAGGTCTGACATTCTAAAATATCAACTGACAATATCATGTAGGATGCATTTAAACAAGATGTAGGTGCATAGCAGTTATGCTGATGCAACTATATATTAAATATTAATATTATACATATATTTGTTGAGCAAGTAGTTTCGATTACTGTGGTAGTACTGTCGATTCTTTGTTTTAACCATATAGTAATTTGATGTAATGACAGATAACAAGCAAACCCATTAATAAATGTTGATACATTTAAAAATTGATACCCACCTTGACTTTAAATCTTTTACATTCAATGCCATCTCACATTGATTTAGCATTAAATCTAAATTCAAGTAACCTTACCTAACTTCTATGGTCAACGGTTCAATCAATGGTTCTTAGTTTTATCTGTGGTTTTATGGTTTTACACTCTTCACCAATAATAGGCAAGTGTTTTTAAAGACCTAGTTATTTCAAATTTCAGTCCCGAACAAGACACAATGATGAAACGAGGATGTGACACTTGGGACCAGCAAGAAGAGTCCAAAGGTGCTGCAAATGAGGATAGTCTAAGAAGAAAAGTACAACATCTGGAACAGGTTAAATTGAGAGTTTTAATTTAAGACTGGAAAGGCTTCATTTTCTGTCTCCTAAAAAGTGGCTGCGTATATTTCAGAACTTAGCAATGATGAGACTCCCCAAATTTCCTTAAAATATGGCCATTCTGAATTATGTTTAGAACGTTGCATTAATGCAATGCAAAAAAAAATTGGAAAAAATAGCAATGCTTTGTCAAATTTCAATTTCATCTTCAAGACAGCCAATTTTTGGGTTCAATGGAATGGCCTGAAACCATAATTATCCAATTTTGGCTTCTCTGCGAATTATTTTCAACCATACTTGCCAGTTTTACTGCTTGCAATCTATGATTGCCAGAGATGCGATTTGTCGTGAGTTGATTAGAATCTACTTATTAAAATCAAAATCTGGAAGTGGCCTGGAGTACTAATCAAGACTGTTAGATGTTGTAAATAACCAAGTAATAATGTACACTTAGGAAATCGCATCAATGCAAGAGCAACACCGGGCAAAAATATTGCAACTAGAACAGCAAATATCGTATCTCTCCGCTGAAGAGCAGAGACAACGTGCAGCGGAAAACATAGAGATGATTCGGCTCAAGAGAGAGATGAAAACTCAGGCAATGCAGATGGAGGCTGTGAAAGCCCAATCGAATGAATCCGAGCTAGAGTTGGAAAGGGTCCGATGTCAATTACAAGGCTGTCAATCGGATAATTGTAAGTCTTCGTGGACAGAAGAATTTTTTATTTCGATTTAAATATGTTATGCTTAAAATGTATCGCCCTAAGTTCTACCTTTTGCTTTCAGGTCACCTAATACGTGAGCTGGGTACTGTTAAGTCCTCAAATCTAGACCTTATGGAACAGCTTTCAGATGCTAGATTAAAATCAGAAAACTCTAGAGATCTGATGAATCAGGTGTCAGATCTTCAGGTAATTGCATTCCATAATTTTGAATACTTTGTAAGGCAACACACCTTCTGTCACCGAAACTCCCGCGAATCGTTCGGATGCCCCGAAAGAGTCCGCCTACGCACCCAGTGTGGTCCTATGGGGGTAGGATGGGGCGAATAAACTCACTAGCCCAATTAAATCTTATAAACAAACCCAATTTACTTAAAAATGTCAATATATAATATCCCTAGCCCTAATTCTCTAGCTAGAAATAAAACAATAAATGTTACTTGAGTGAATCTATTTCACGATGTGTCGATGGCGCGATGTGTATGCCGAGGCGGCGTCGTAGTTCAAGGCAGCGTCGTCAATCGAGATATTTCGTGAATCCTGTGGTCAGTTGGCAGACGACTTCCGTCCGTGCCGCTCGACGCTTTCGGGCAGTCCCTTGCTCGCCTCCGTTCCGTTCAGTGGTCTCCGATGGTCCCGTTACTCGCTTCAGTTTCGTTTTGCTGTCTGACGGTTCCTGACAGTCTCTGCAGCTCCTTCATTGATCTTCTTGCGCTCCCAATGCCCTCTCCAGACTCCACACCTCATGACTCCGACGACCAATCAACGGCGTTGCTACCATAAATGGAGTGACAAATCTTTTCTCCGACTCCGAAATTTGACGTGTCGCTACTATTCAACGCACTCAAATAATCCTTCATTTTACATTGAATGAACATTAAAAATAATTGGGCAAGGCATTTTGGAACGGATAATAGGGAAAGAACCCTACTGCAAGCGTCAGCACATTTTTTCGAGGGATCATCATCCTGCGTTGCCACTTTAAGATTAAACTGTGACCCAAAATGCAAACCGATGCAAGAACGCTGGCGCCCAGTCCCGAACTTATCAAAGTTTATTTTATAGACGCACGTGGCTAAAAGCCTGTTGTGCAATATGTGCATCTCATAACTCTCAAATTTAAAATTAATAAAGTTTATTTAAAGTAAGATAAATTTCACGATATTGGCTTCATGTAGGTAAGCAAAATTTGACAATGTCATTTTCCAGCGCGAACAGAAATCGTTAAAGACACAAAACAACCAGCTGCTTGAAATTGCATCAAAGACGATTAGTACTGACCCGGCAGCCTGCGATTGCCCAGAAGAAGGATCTCCGCAAGGCTACAAGACTGGTAGTTCGTCTCCAAACCGCGATGAAGGGCCCAAAGACTTGCAGGACATGTACGAGGAAATGCAGAAGGTATAATTAACACTATGCTCAAAATTATATCTTTTGTAAATTTTGTTTTAGGTACCTAATTTAAAGAACATAAAATATTGTAATTTTCAGATTCGTGATCTATCATCAAGCCAAGAGTGTTACGATTCTACTTGTATCGTGAGTGTCAACCTATTTACTGCAATCACTTTGTTTACACTTTGGCTGACAGACCAGGTAATTAATAGCAATATGTCTTGCAGGGTAATGATCCAAAAAACATGGGCGCTTATAGTTCTGGACAGTCAGATTTTGACGAAAATGACTTATTGGAACAGACATCATCGTCAGGAATCGAAGGAAAAGATTCTCACGCTAAAGCACACAATCGTTTGTGTACTTGTGATGTAAACAACAGGAAAAGTTTCTTCCCACCGTGCGTGTGTGGTTGTAGTTTATGTACCCAAGCTCAGCTCAGCAAAAAAGGTGTGTCTCCTTCTCCGAAGCCCTATTCACGTTCAATGATCACCAGTGGCGTAACTACAGCCCGGACCAACCGGACGCGGCCCAGGCCAGGTTTGGGCAAAGGACCGAAAGGGCCCCCGGCAAAAATGGTTAAAAAATAAATGAAAGGATAATAACACATCTTTTTTCCTGATTGGTGCGATATAAGGTGATGTGAGCAAAATTCATCAAACAAATCACAAATCGCAGTAGCTATTTACCAAACTGTACAAGTTAAGATCAATGTCGTTTGTTTTTTACCTTGCTAATTAACGATAAGGTCCAACAGTTTGTGTTATCTAGAATAAAAATCTTTCTTAAATCACTCATGTTTTTGACTTGTGTTTTAGTCGTGAAAACGCTGAAATTTTGAAAGCTAACCTAAGATTTTATACTGACTAAGAAAACTCTAATACTTAAACGCTCAGTATTCTCGTTGTACTTACGCCACTGGTGCTGCACCCTCCCTGTAGAAAGCTAACATTTCAAAAATATTTCTCGTGATTATTCTTGGAAGAAATGTGTATTTCATAAGTTTTCCAGCAATGCACGTTCTTAGTAGGGGAGGGGGGGGGGGGGGGGGGTGTTGTGGGCGACAAAAAACCAATGAAAAAATCTAACAAAAACTGCAGTTTTAAATTTATCTGCCTATAGAAGGATAAACAAGAAGCTTCCTGCTCTGCATCATGCAAAGCACGAAAAATGTGACTGAATCCAGATAAAAATTAGGAATTTGCTCTCTTTTAAATATGGCCCACTCTTTTTGTAGAAACTAGAATAATGCAGCAAAACAATTTTTTTTTAAGCTTATTTATAGAGTTTTATCATGCTAACTGCAATCAACCACTGTTAGAGTGGATTAAAACAAAAGTAGGCACGTCTTTAAATTATCCTTATGTTTATGGATCCGCATTAGACACAGTCAATATGAAACCAAGGAGAATCCACGGTGCTGGCTCAGTGTCGCCAATTTCCGAACACGTTTCGGAGCAGTACGTGCAAGAACAAGACCTAGCATCGAGCAGCTATCAATACAGCTACAGAGGGGAAATGCTTGCAGGTAAATAATCAAGCACATACACTTTAGCCTGCATTCTGTTTGGGTTGTAGTCATTAATTTGGCAACCAATTTTCTGCCAGGAATGCAACTTTTTGATGGAGGCTGGTAAATCTTTAAGTTTTTATATGTATTTATTTGGTGACTGACAGTTAGATCTTAGGAACTGCATGTAACTTAGACTTGTATAGAGTCTATTCCAATTATTTTTTAGGACATTCATCATCATCTGGAAAACAGAGAGGCTCCAAATCTCCAGATAGCGACGGCAGTAATGGACAAGGGATTCTGTCAGGTTCAGGGAGAGTTGAAGGTATGTTTGGTATTCTAGGAAAGGTACCACTTAAGAGTGTAAGAGGAACCAATTTAGAGTGAAAGATTAAAGACTGTTCGAGTGTCCCTCTACAAGTGATTAAGGCTACAACCAACAACGTTTTTAACTTCTACTGTTGCAACCTACCATCATTGCTTTCCTTATCTCGGTAATATCTGTTACTCCACTTCACTCTCATCTCCTCTTACACATATCTAGCATTTTAGCACACTACACGGCAATATTATAAAGAAATGAAGACTGCCAACAAAAGACTGACGTGTTATGCAAGTTAACTATTTCTTTCATTTCATAGGGTATTCATCATCGTCTGTGAAACAGAGAGGATCCAAGTCACCAGATAGTGAAGGTAGCAATGGACATGGGATTCGGTCAGGTTCAGGGAGAGTTGGAGGTAAGTTTAGTATTCTGGGAAAGATTGAAGACTGTTAGAGTGTCCCTCAATAAGTGATTAAGGCTACAACCAACAACTATTTCAATACTTCTACTATCGCGACCTACTACCTTCGCTTTGCTTATCTCGATAATTTCTGTAACTCCACTTCATTTTCCTTTCACCTTCGGCATATCCAGCCTTTCAGCAAACTACACGGAAATATTATAAACTGGGGACTGATAACAAAAGTCTGACAAGTTATGCAAGTTAACTATTTATTTTATTTCTTAGGAGATTCATCATCGTCTGGGAAACAGAGAGGATCCAAGTCACCAGATAGTGAAGGTAGCAATGGACATGAAATTCGGTCAGGTTCAGAGAGACCTGGAGGTAAGTTTAGTATTCTGGGAAAGATTGAAGACTGTTAGAAAGTGATTAAAGCTACAACCAACAACAATTTCAAAACTTCTACTATTGCAACCTTCCATTTTTGCTTTGCTCCTTGGTAATTTCTGCAACTCCACTTAATTTTTCTTTCCCATTAGACATATCCAGTCTTTTAGCACACTACAAAGCAACAATATAAACGGAAGACTGACATTAGTGCTGCAAATAACTATTTATTTTATTTCTTAGCACTTTCATCATCATTTGGGAAACAGAGAGGATCCAACTCACCAGATAGTGAAGGCAACAATGGACATGGGTTACGGTCAGGTTCAGGAAATGTTCGAGGTAAGTGCTGTACCAACTACAAGGCAATAATAATGAGTGAAGGCAACTACTTCTGGCAAGCTACCACTTAGTAAAAAAGCAACAACTGAGAAAGTTTACAAAACTTTTACTTTTGCAACCTACCACTATTGCTTTGCTTATCTTGGGAATTTCTGTAACTCCACTCCACTTTCCTCTTCCCTTATGCATATCTAGCCTAAAAGCACACTACACAGCATCATAAAAAATTGAAGGAGAACAGACTAGTCATACTAGTTAATAATTTATTTTATTTCTTAGGACATTCATCATCATCTGGGAAACAGAGAGGATCCAAGTCACCAGATAGTGAAGGCAGCAATGGACATGGAATAAGGTCGGGTTCAGGCAGAGTTCAAGGTAAGTGCTGTAGTTCTGAAAAAGGTACCACTTTAAAGTGTGCTAGGAAAGAAAGCCTCCTTTTTTTCCATCAACCTCATCACTATTAGAAAATTATTATTGGCAAATCAAAACATGTTGTGACACATTTTAGGTAGAATAGGCTCACCTCCCAGTGTAGCTTAATTTACAAAATTACTGCTTGTATATTTAGATGAAGATTGTTAAGCTTTATCATTATGATTATCGGTGATTATCAACAATTTTTGCAGCATCTAATAAGTCAATAGATGACAAATGCATCAAGGAATGTACGGACGTATGCAGTAGCAGCAGAGCGGAGGTTCGAAGCAATGCAGGTAACTTTTTTATTTACCTTTTATTGGTTTATGATACCAAGATCTCAACCTCATGTTGCTAATTAGTGAAAAATGCCAAAGGTTCACCAACTTTGACTGGACGTCAGGAGCCACTAGGATGCACCTCTATTTGTAGCGGTGTAACAGAAGGTAACAATTAACCAAATTATTTTGTGAGTGTTAATTTGCTAAGTTAAATTTTAAAAACATATTTAAAAAAATTGGGTTGCACAGGTGGGGCACGTGATCAGAAAGGATCTGGTTCTCCATCAGTGAAGTCTAAGCAATCAATTTCATCTCCGTCTAAAGACAAGAGTAGTTCAAACGGCTATGCGCCGGTGGAGTCCAATGCTGCTAACATTAATCAAGCTGACATATTGCATGAGCTGGAAGTGTGCAAAGAGCTGCTTCGTGTTCAGTGCAGCCTAAATGCTTCGTTCAAGAATGAGGTATGACATCATATCAATCAAGTCGTCATTTTTGGGTTTACTGCCCATTACTTCTTAAAAAAATGCTATAACATCCAAATTAGTGAACTAATTCACTTGGGTTAATTTGGTTTAGATGTTTGAATTAAAATTATTAATAACCCAGCTCAACTTTTTTAGCTCACGAAGCTGTACGCTGAGATTGCTAAGCTCGATGGGTCTTCAAGCAGCACGTCAATCACGTTATCAAGCAATTTAAGCAATGAAAACACTGCGTCACCTTTACAGGATGGAATGAGAAGGAAAAGGTATTGAAAATAAAAATACTTTTGAGGTAATTTACTCGAATCAAGATTGGAAACCCAATAACAGATGATTTTGATCGATACTGTTTGCAGCTTGATTCGTGTCGGCGATGGTGAAGGCCTGTTTGAGATCCACGCACACTGTATCGAGCTCACTGACGAAGGCTCGGTACAGATTCCGGCAGCGAGGGGCATATTCTTGACATGGGCATTCTACGACCAAGACGTGGCATACACACCGCTCAAGACAGGACCCAAAGCCGAGATAAACACTTCAGCTGTGTACCGGGTGCTTGTCAATGACACCTTGCTGGAACATTTGCACACGGTTAGTAGCTACGTATCCATAGTTCTTAGAACATTTTTTTTTTCTTTGCTGTGTTTGAGTTGTTCTGTCCTTCAGAAGGGACGTTAACCTGGTGATCTTCTTTGGTACTGTTTGACACGAGTAAGCTATGTGCCAGCATTGGGTATCTTCCTTGTCATTGCCTACCAGTGCCAAGACAGTTCGTTACTAAACACCGCAAATTCCCGAATTAAGTCAACCATAGCTTTTTGTTACGCTGAAAACAAGATATAATTAAAAATAAAGAGAAAAAATAAAATAAAAAGAGATAGATAGAAATAATTTAATCTCGGATTTGACTATTTTAACATGTTACTTGTTGAAGTTCCAGTCCCATAGTTGAAATCCCAATTGATGTACTAAGAAATAGGGCAGTTAGCCAAAATATAATTTAATTTTGAGTTGCAAGATACCAAGTGCTTATGGAAATCTGGTTTCAGTGTATTAAATAATTGCAGGCTTAAGTTACCACCTCAAATTAAGGTGTAAACATAGGTACAATTACTATAAAACTTATCGTTCTATACTTTTGCTAGCAGCCTACCATTTTTCTAGTCCTTTCAATCCCAAAAATGTAATTTAATTTTTTTTATTTTTCTGAACATTCTGGCAGGAAGTGTGCTACATTGATTTGCACGCATCTAAAGACGATTCCAGCGAGCTGGTTGCACGTGGGACGTTGAAGTTCTCTGAAATCCTCGACTTTCCACAAAACAAGCTCCACTCTTCAGTTCGCCTGATGAGCGTTAAACCGTGCGAAGAAACTCGAACGCTCGGCATGCTTCAGTGTTGGTTCAGGCTCAGCTGCGAGCTCTCGATAATCAGCAAGTTCAACGAAGGGCGTGTTCGTTCTCCTAAGGTATGGTTAGCGTTTTGCGAAGCTGCCATTTTGCTGGAATTAAGCCACTATTGCCACTATCATTTTTGCAACTGTCTAATTGTCATTTGATGTATATTTTTGTAAAGTTTTTTTTCTAACTGAGCTTTCATCAATTCCCTTGTTAAATATTTATTCCTTTATCCGCAATGTTCTCGTAACTCCAAAACATGTTACTTGTCTTTCTAGTCATACGATTCTCCTCCTTCAAGTGGCACTGAAGGAATTCAGCTGAAACCCGAACAAGAAGAGGCAAGTGAAAAGCTTCAAAAGATTTATACTAAATTTGGTTAGACCCAGAAATAAATTTGTTAAGGCCTCAGAGCCAAAGATTTGTTCCTTGAATCAGCATTCGAGAGGGGCTGTCAGTCTCTCAAGCTGTAATGTCTTTTTGGACAATATCCAAATAGCAAAATTAAGATAATTCAAAAGAATTAGCAATGCTAAAAGACAGTCAGATTTGGTAGCTACTAGAATGCAGGCATGCTCAGGGACGTTTTTGCAAAGCTGGTATGGTTGTCGGAGATCCAAAATGAATACACGCACATTGTTGAATGTAATACAAGAAATTTCATTTTTCAGGTTGACAAGGGCTCAAATGATTTAAAGTCTGAGGTTGAATCAGAACCAATACAATCTGATGATGTAAGTTGTCTCAGTAACACAAAGTATTTGGCAATGATTACTCTTCTAAGTTTTAACATATTAATAGCTTGGACAAATTAAATTATTCAAAGGACCAAGGAATCAAATCAAAGGGTATGGTATGCAAGGAGCTGCTTAAACAACAACAATGGAAACATTTTTGACAATTCGGCAAAGACCTGGATTCCCTATGATGATAGATGACAGCATCCTAGCATTGCACCATAGATTGTTAGAAGGGTGGAAGCTGTGTGCTCTTTGACAGCTTCGGCCATCAATGCTTGTCTAGGCTAAATTGGCCACCAATCTCATTTTAATCACTGGATTCTGAAAATGTAGATTAGCAAAAAATTGTAAAAATAAATGTTAACTATTGTGTGTTTGATGCAGGATGTGGAGATTTCGGCTGTGGCCAGCGAAGATGTGGGTCCTTTAAGTACCAAAGATTCATTGCCCTCTTCAGAAGCTGAATCAAAGGAGTCAAATGATTCTGTAGAACAGGCTGAAGACATCTCTGACAGTAAGGAGACAAGTTCAGACTCCAAAATTAGTGAGGCAACACAAATAACGGAAATACAAAATGAGGCCAACGCAAACAATGAGGCTGACGTTCTTGCAGATCTTCAAGGTAATGTTTTTCTAAGATGATATTTTTATTTGTTTTACATCTTTATAAGATTTTTTCACATAGGGTTTGCTCAGGTTTAGTACCATTTTTCCAGTGTTGTGAATTGTGATAATGCACCTTTCATCGAACTCAAATGGATTACAAAATATTATCGGAATACTGGCAGGGAGAAGTGAACATAAAATAACCGTAGTACAGTACGGCATATCACCATTGTATCATACGTTTTCTCTTGATATTTCAATGAAAACCGAAACTTCGGAGAAAACCAATATTAGGGTTCGACGGGCGGTATCTCGATTTTTAAACTGAACTACAAACGTTACATTGAAAGTATAAATGAATTTTGTTTAGAAACAGAATTGATGAAAATTGGAACACGTGATAATTTGAGTAAATGATAGATAGTTTAGTAAATAAATAAAAAGAATTATAAAAGTAGTTACCTAAGTACAGTCACTGAATTTAGAACTGAGACTTTATAAGTCTTTAATATTAGAAAAGCAACTCACCAGTGTAATGGACTTCTGTGCAGCACTTGCATGGATTAAAATTAGAATTTAGTTGGAAAAAAAGGATACTAGACTTGGTGTGAAAATGACAAGTTAAGCAAAGTTCTGTGTACTTATAACAGACAGAACGAGAAGTTAAGAATTCTGTGTACTTTTAACAATCAGAATTATATGTCTAGCCGTAGGCTTGGTGTACCCATAACATTCCAATCCTGATCAAGTCTAGTCTAACACTGTATCGCTACCATCGAGAGCAACTCTTTATATACTGGCAAGTGCTGGCAAGTGCTGCAGGAGTCGTACACGTGTGCGAAAAATGCACATTTGAAGGTTGAATCAGGAAACAACCCTTATTTAGTAAACATGAGACCACTTGACGCACTCTGGTATCCACGTTAAAAGTGGTTCTAAGCAGGTCAGCTCACAGCTACGACGTTAAATGCGTGTGAGTATACAGGATTGAGTCAGGGTGATTTCGATGCTAATGCTGTAAGGGTAGCTTGTGACCGTGGTGATTTCTATTCTAATGGCTGTAAGGGTAGCTTGCAGCTGTGTTCAGGAATTTGGCTGGTGTATAGGCTCAGCAAGAATGCAATCTACTATGGCATGGCGGTGACTGTGTAAATGAGAGTAATCACGAGGATTACATCGTGATAATTGCAAGACTCTTTGTTAATTAGCTGCTCATATCTTAAAACAGTTTCTAAATATCTAAATATCTAATATCTTAACATCTAAACACCTAAATGACATCAGCAGCAAGATTGTTGAGGCAGTAGGTACTGCCACAGCTGTTTTTTTTACTTCAGACATTTTGTCCAATGCGTAGCTCAAATAGAATGAGCAGTCAGCCATGCTGTCATGCTGCTATCCTCTGAGCAGATTTCTGCCATAGGCTTTTGCTGTCTGTTTTCAGACATTGTTGGTTCTGGCAATGAAACTGGAACTCAAAATAACATTGTTGATAGGACAACTCATTGTCATGAGTTATATTTGCAGTCCATTGAAATACACAGACAAATTTTCATCACCATCTTGCCACACAATTCACCCTCTGATCTTAGAAGTTAATGTTGATTCTGTTTTATTTACAGCGAGTACTTTCGAAAGAGAAGAACTGCAACGTCAAATTGTGGGTACGTATGACTTCCCATGATTTAAAGAAATGATTTAATTTATTTATACTGTGAGTTAACATTTAATTATTTAATTATAAAAACAATATATTGATTCGACTTCAGAAGGAATTTTCTCCATTTTCTCGGTTAGGTAACCTTCATGTTTAATTACTTTTGGAATGCAATCTTTATCACATTTTTTTTTTCTTTTCACAGCCAAGCTGGATAAAGTAGCACTAGAACAAAAATCAATGGATTCAGTGGAATCTGAACTGGATGTGAAGGTATGATTTCAAAATGTATTTCATTTTCTAAATCATTAGCTTGGTATTAATCGAAACCAGCGGAGGAGCAATCTCATTTTTGCTATCACATTTTTTACTGTTTATTTTATTCCACAGTTAATTTTATTATGTATATACTTGCAGCCAGATCTAAAATCTGGAAAATCTTTAGAATAAGTGCAGTATTTTACAATGCATAGGTCTATAGATCTAATTGGTGGATCTACATGCATGGCATTACAAAAACTTGCCTTGTATTGGAGGAAAGCTTATTTAAAATTATTCAAGCTTATAGTAATTGGTAATTATTTGAATCCATGCACTGCCAAGTTATATTTTTGGTGTGGGAAGGAAAAGAAAAAGGGAGTGCACAACTTACCAGAAACTAGAACAGAAGGTCTCTCTCTCTCTCTCACAAGGTGTAATTTCTTTGCTCCAAATCGGTGGGGGAATGTTCATTTGTGCAGAGTTATATACCCACACCTTTTGACCCTGGGAGTGCTGAATGTTTCTGACACACAAAATGTCAGGAAAGGCACTTACTTTCAATTGGACAGTTGGCAATTTAATTTTTATAGTTGTAGTCAATGGTGTTACTATTTGTGGTTTACTATTGTGGTTATTGAACTCAATAACAGAAATTTTACATGTCACCTTTCTGTGTTTTCTTAGGTGGACGGCCCACTTGCCCTCACAATTGAAATTCACTCTTTTGTGCCAGACCTGACTTTGGAATTCTACAAGAAGTCTCATGTACTGCAGGTCTATATTGAATTTAAGTTTTTGGGCTTGAGCGGACCAGAGCTCGAGACCAAAAGTGTCAACATCGCAAGTGAAAACCTAGTCTTTAATTATAAGAAAAGTAAGAATTAACAAATATATTCAATTAACAAATGAGCTATACGTTAAAAATGTATCATTTCAAATTTGCTAGAATTATTGCCGATTTTTTATGCTGAGCTACTTAAGCCGAGATAAAATATCAGTAAGACAATGCAAAATAGCAGCATGATAAAATAATAATGAGACTGAGTCACAGGCAGGTAATGTGGATACTTATTATTTTGAAAATGAAGTTCAATAGTATACCAAGCCACTTAGTACTTGGCATAGTATACCAAGTATTCTGTTTGATATATTTTAAACTTTGATTTTGACACATTTTCTCTGTCGGCATCAAAATATTTTTTTGCAGTCTTCAACTATTCGGCATCTGATCAACTGGAAATGCTGGCAAATATGTATGAAGGCACCACTTGGCACGAAACTGCCCTGCAGTTTGTGGTCGTCAGTGAGCCCCACGAGGATGAGAGCACGGAACTGGACTGCGAAGAAATTGGGTAAACTCATTAGGCTTCCAATTAGTCAAAGTCTTAGTACTAATGTTAAAATTTATGCAGAGAAAACTAGCCTCCTACATGAAGACATTGGTGACCACCCAATAACGCTACCAGCTGTCTTTTTTATTTCTCTACATTTAAATAATAACTCAAAATATCAAAATGTGTGTAACAATCATTGAGGTAAGTATTATTAAAGAGTAATTGAGTGTTAATTATTTGCAAAGGGGAGTTATGTTTGCAAAAGAGCAAAATTAAATTTCCCAACACTCGAAACAACAGTGAATCTATCCCTGCCCGACCACCAATTTTGTCGGTATAGTGGTCATCAGTCGCTATTCTTAGCGGAGACATTACCTCTGAAATTGAGTACCAATCACGCATATTGTCTTCCCTCACATAAATATATTAATTTTTTAAATTTTGATCAAAAAACATCTTATTTTTTGCAGGTATGCAGACATTGATCTGAAACAGTTGATTGGCAGAGGGAGGGATCTAGTCAAATCAAATGTTTTAGTTTATGGATCAGATGGTAATATCTCAGATCTTGGAACACTCAACGTCTCAATATTGGGCATGAAAACATGCCACAAAGCAGTTCGCCAACACATACAAAATAAAACAGACCAAGAATCTAGTCCAACAGACCAAGAAACTGGGTAAGATCGACTTAAAACACACATCAGCTATCACCAATGTTTGTTAATGATACCTATGCTCGAGTTGATAGTCCGTGTTTTCTAAGCAAGCAAATAAAATAGGTTAAGAACAGCAAACACAACCGCTCACGTACTGTGTCTGATGCTGAGCACCATTTTCTGTGTTTTTTAAATAATTTTTTATGAATACGAAAATATACGACAAGCCTCGACTTGTAATACAAATATTTTTTGTACCGTGATTGTGCTCAAGATATCTTTCACACCCTGTCCACCAGCTGCACATGTGAACTTGTTCTATTTCTGCAATATGACAAATTATTATAAGTCCAGAGTGTAGTACCAATTTCTGCCAACAGGTGGCTCTAATGCTAGTTTTGTACTTAACTCTAGTCCCCATGTTCCTATATACTTGATGCTAGACGTAGGAGCTGCACACGGGGTATAGGTGGGGTTTGGGGTCGTGGGAACGGCCCGCAAAATTGGCGGACGCGACTGGCGCGAAGCGCCAGGAGCGCCCGGCAATTTTGCTACTGTCTAAATCACACGCCCAAAAAAGTGCAAAAGATCGACCCCGCAAACAGGTCTTGAAGACTCGTATGGAAACGAAGAACGTTTATCCGAATCGTTCTTTCAATTCGTTTATATAATCTACAACTCCGACAGAAGTTTCTAAAAGAACCTGCACGGGATTCGATCTCGGGACCCCTGACACATGGATTGCGTTCGCTAACCACACGTCCAACCGAGGATGTTCACGTCACATGGTTATTTGGTATATATGAGACATCTTCGGTTGCAACTGTCTCAGGTGTCTCTTATAAATATATAGATCAAACAAACATGCGACGTGAACATCCTCGGATGGTCGTGTGGTTAGCGAACGCAATCCATGTGCCAGGGATCCCGGGATCGAATCCCGTGAAGGTTCTTTTAGAAACTTCTGTCGGAGTTGTAGATTCGTATAACGAATCGAAAGAACAATTCTGATAAACGTTCTTCGTTTCCATACGAGTCTTCAAGACCTGTTTGCGGGGTCGATCTTTTGCACTTTTTTGGGCGTGTGATTTAGACAGTAGCAAAATTGGCGGGCGCTCCTGGCGCTTCGCGCCAGTCGCGTCCGCCAATTTTGCGGGCCGTTCCCACGACCCCAAACCCCACCTATACCCCGTGTGCAGCTCCTAAGTCTAGCAACAAGTATAGAGGAACAGGACTTAGTGTTAAGGGAAAAAATGACGCGAGCGCCACCTGGTGGAAAAAATTGGAACTACACTCTAGACTTGTACATATACCAGACATATGTATTCTCTTCTGCAATATGACAAATTATTATAAGTCCAGAGTGTAGTACCAATTTCTGCCAACAGGTGGCTCTAATGCTAGTTTTGTACTTAACTCTAGTCCCCATGTTCCTATATACTTGATGCTAGACGTAGGAGCTGCACACGGGGTATAGGTGGGGTTTGGGGTCGTGGGAACGGCCCGCAAAATTGGCGGACGCGACTGGCGCGAAGCGCCAGGAGCGCCCGGCAATTTTGCTACTGTCTAAACTATACGCAAAAAAAAAAATGGGAAAGGTGTGAGGCTGCATCGATGAACATTCGTGATTCGAACCCAGTATATCGGCAATTCCATGATCGTGGTATCGGCGAATTCGATGCCTTTAACCGCACGAGCAAGCGGACACATGTATTCTCGTGCATTTTTTAAATATATAAGTCTCCTGACTCCTGCTACCACTGGTGAATGTTGGATGTCGCACTTCGACGGTAAAATGGTCCCTCCGTCGAGTGGATTCGATCCGGTAGCGAATAGTTTCGACAGTTCCGAATCAGCGACTATGTCATTGTGCCACGCAAACAGACATACGTTGTTAGGAATGATGAACCTATTTGAATTTCAAGTTATACAACACCCGGCTTACTGGATCCCTACATGACATCGACCGCACCCTCAGTTTAGTTCGTTTTAGAACGTGTAGTCCGGGAATTTATCTCTTAAAATCATTCACATATCACGAACACACCCAGCAGTGCAGAGGTACTAGGTCGGCACATCTAGTAGTGCTGAAGTATTCGACAACTAAAAAATTATGGGCTTTCACAATTAGCAACAAGCTAACGTGGGAACGCAAGCTTTCGAGACTAACCACCAGCCTAAACCGGGTGCTGGATGACAGTGCCCATATTTGCTCTTATTTGTTAAGTTTCACCGAACACGCAGTCGTGTTAAGACGCGCAGTGACCCCCTGCGCAATCTGTTGGATATAAAATGTACTTGATCAATTAATGCTTCGGTCGGTAACCCGGATATTGATACGCCTGATGTTAAACAAAATATAACACTATCATTTCTTGAACGGGATTCGATCGTGGACCCTTTACCAGTTCGATCGAACGGCCTCACTGCTCGAATTACCTACTTCGGACCCAGGATCCGAATCAGCAGCATCGAAGATATTTTCCGAGTTTTATATTTTCGATTATTCTAAGCTCCCAGATCTTTCATGTAGCAGAACAACTGCCGTCCAGTGGTGGCGCCGGGTTTCGAAACTGGTGTCCCGAAATTGGTCGACTCATAATAATAATAATAATAAATTGTGTTTTTTATAAGATGGATCACATATACATGATATTAATACGTCATTATATTTACATAATATTTTCATAATATTTACAGAAGTGTTTACAAAAGTGTGTCGGTACATTCCAAATTAGTAAATAAGTTCATTTTTTATAAATTAAATCCTGTAGGAATTCGTCAGCTGAATAAAAACATTTTTCTATTAAATATTCTTTCAACCGATGTGAGCGGCAGGATTAATACTCTTCAAGTTTTTTGGTAAAAAAATATAAAGTTTAGAACCTAAGGTTAGGAGGGGTACTACTTTTACAATTTTTAACCCTAATGTATTTTTTTCCTCTCGTGTCATGATCGTGATACATTTCGTTCTATTGGTTTGTACTTCTGTTTTTGACTGTGTACATAATTAGAGCATGTACATAAATGCAAGGTAGACTTAGAATTGAAAAAAGTATGAAGAGAGGTTTGCACGAGTCCTTGATATATGATATATATATATGCTCTTGCCATGTACCTTATTGTTCGCTTTTGTAAAATTAATACGTGTTTGGCATGCGATGAGCCTCCCCATAGCAATATACCATACAGTGATTGAAAATGGGCAAAATATATTTGTTTCACTAATTTAAAATTAACAACATTAGACAACATTATAACAACATAAGAGTCTTAGCCAGTACCAACATGACCACGTGTGGTCGAAAACAAACACCGCCCCCGACGTCGCCGCAACCCCCGACGTCGCCGCCGCCCCCGACGTCGCCGCCGCCAGATGCTCGTCATCACACTGGTTCGGTTTGATCCGAGTCCTGACATCCATGGGCGACCGGAGGGGGGTGCAAGGGGGTGCGCTTGCACTCCCCTGGAAATAACATCGCCGTCGCCTCTGTGCAGGACATTCCGTAACAGGGCATGCTTGTTTCGCTTCACGCAACGAAATCTATTTTTAATTTTTGCTGGCAGCGAACAAAGTATTGGTCCAGGTTCCTTACTTCAAAAGAATCGGTAAGCTCACACCTTGTTTTTGACGGCTATCTTGTGGACACGAAACTCCGCGCCTATCCAGAGCCGAATTAATCATTTCGCTGTAGTGCTGGTCGCCGTGAAAAAAGACCACTGGTTAAAATTTAACTCGGCAGTCAAAAAAGCAGAAAAATCTCTCTCCGTGTTAGATGTTCCAGGACTGCAAGAGAGGCTCTAGAAGACTGGAGTTCACTGATCTGGCTGATCTCTGAAATATGATCGCTGCTCCGGCGCCATCGCTGATATTATAAGGGAGCATACATGTAACGCAAAATAACCCCTGCAACTTAATTTGACCTTTAAATTGTGGTTATTGAAGTTATTTTTCCCGTATCGACTTCGACATTAAAACATTGAAATAAAATGTGTTTGATGAGCGTAGCGAGCGAAACAATCCAACCCCATTTGTAATTTAAATCTATGCTTTCAATCATTTCACATTGTTGTCAGCTTTTGGATTTGACTTCTGAAATATGGGTGACCATCATACACATGACCAGTTCTGTTCGGGGGTGAGGTTAGAGGGTTGAAAGTTAGTTCAGCAACTTAACTCGCCTTGCTTATCAACCTCACGACAGCATGGATTTGTGGAGGAATCCTGTGGTTCGAGTTGTACCGTCCTTCAATTTTTTCAATTGCTATCAATTGTTCAATTTTTCAATTGCGGAGGGGACGTTAAGCCAGTGGTCCCATTGGTGCTCGTTGACAGGAGTAGGCTACGTGCACCGGGTATCCCCTCCTCCCTTCTTAATTAGGAAGGTAAATCATCATTCTCATCATAACTCACTCATTTACCGGCACTATTAGACCAGTGCCACATTGTCCGTTGTCAAAACAGTGCTTTGTTAAACGTCACTAATCAATCAATCAATCTGCTCTTAAGATACACATCGCTGGTTCCTGAGAACTGAGCAAGGACTTGTCGGGAGAGCAAGGATTTCACAGGTCATGAAAATAAAACATCCGCGCACAAGGGATTGGAGCGTCTTTAGGCGAGACAAGAAAAATATCTGCTGATTAAATTTATACGCAAGAAACTAGTTCTGGGTCGCTAAGAAGAAACGGCAGTACAAGATTAGGCAGTGCGTGAATGGGCCGTCAAACAAGTGGTCTCTGACAGGTCATTTTGGTCCAAACACCGGTTCTAGTAAAACAGGTATGAAACGAGCGACTGGAGCAGATCTTTTTGAGAATTGCTTGAGCTCTCAAAATAATATTTTTGTGTGAGCATACTCGGTTTTGTGTATGACATCGCATGGTTGATATTTTGAGTGCGGACCCTTGGTTCGCTGATGGTAAAGGCTCTAAGGTATTTTAGGCATATTAACTTCCGGTCGGTTGTCACTGCCCGTAAATAAAACCGCTCGTTGCGTGCGCTGGTAAGATTGCACTTCAACGCAGAAAATATCGTATCTTGTAAAGGTTTGCAACAAGTTTTGCAACAAAAGTCAGAATATCACATATTTTTATCTCCCGATCGGTCCTATTTTGAGGCGTTGCCTATGCCTAAAATTCAAAGCTATATTTCACAAAATTGTGTCAAGTAGCTGCGAACAAATGACGTTGTCAGAAAGTTTAGTTTGCCTGTGAAAACTTTGAAGCACCTCGTGGTACGCGTGAGTGCCACGGGACTGCCTATACGTACGGTTAATCCAACCATGACAAGTTTCAACTGAAATAATCGTCTAAAATGAGGCGGAAATTTGTCTCTTCGTACCAGGCGAGTAGCCCACAGAAGAGTATCGCCTGAGACCCACTGCATTGCTGTGCAAGTGACGTCACAACACGTGCTCGATCGACCCAGCCTCCTACCTTCGATCGACTGAAGCTCGGCTCCCATTGGCTGACCAGTTTTCGAAGTGGACTGAGGTGATAACAGCAATGGCGTCCACGGCTGCTATCACAGACCAAATGTTTTCCAGGCATGCAGATGCTTAAAAACTGCAAATTCTCGTACTTTAATTGCGGATGTTTCATTAGATTAATTTTAACTATGTTAGCATTTGTTAGATGCGATTGTTCTTGACCAAATCAAGTCACACAGCGGGTCCAATTGCTTACGAGCCCTCCTCGAATCGTCACACCGAACGATTTGGCGTGCTGGAAACACCGGTTCTCGTGAGATCACCGACGTTAAGCAACACTGCGCTGGGTCAAGTATTGGATGGGTGACCACCATACACGTGATCAGTTATGTTCGGAAGAGGGGTTAGAGGAGTGAAAGTTAGTTCAGCAACTTAACTCGCCTTGCTTATCAACCTCACGACAGCATGGATTTGTGGAGGAATCCTGCTGTTCGAGTTGCACCTTCCTGAAAGCCTTCCTGAAAAATACCTTAATTTCAGCTTAACTTCTCCATTTCTATTCTCACCGTTTTCACAATGCTAAACGCCAGTTAAATAAGCAGGTTGAGATGAAAACAGAAGTATCTGATTAGGTGTAACCATGGGGATGAGTCTCATAAATTAAGTTGGACATATTAATACTGCCCGCTGAAAGAAATGTTGACCAAAGTTGTATATGCACTTCCAAGTAAATGTCACAAAGGAAAAAAATTAGATTCACAGTTTGGTCAAAAGTTGTCAAACAAACCGTTTCCAAACTAACTCTTGTTTATTTTTATCTTTTAAAGTTGATGGGTTTAATGCTTATTGAATGACAAACACTATTATACGTGTAGGCAATTTTTATCACCAACTCTCCCATCCATATGGGGTGGTAATACAATACTACCATGTAGCAAGCGTGTTTACCTTATTCAGTGCGAAAAGATAAGATATGCTTCAAAAAGTATTAATGACGGAAAAATATTAAATTCAATAATTTAAAATCAATATGAATATAATATAAAACTCTTTTAGACATAAATAAACAAAATAAAATAACGTCGGTCGTCTTCTGGACGCTACGTCGTTATCATTGCGCGATTAAAGTGCTCAATTGAACTAGTTTACTCTGAAGTTCTTAATTCACTGAGGTCTGCCACCCATTTTGCTTGTATTTATAGCAAAATTACATTGTTTCATCATCAAAAGTTACCTTTAAATTCACTGCCATCCAAAAATGAACCGTCCTTAAAATGAATTTCTGTCAATTTGGTTTTATCGAGTGCGGTTTACGGACCTGGTCACTGACAGGCCCATTGGGTGATACATCTCCGTCACAAAGATCAAAATAATTCTCATAATGCTTCACATTTTAAAACAACTTTCAACCCTCGAACTAGACCATGCAGTACTCATAGTGCATGGTTGTATAAGGGCAAATTACCACCCTTTTTTATGACTAGAACTCGTAATAATTATAAAAATAATGTTTGAAAGCTCAGAAATGGTAGTAGATATATCAGCTTATCTAAAAATTCGTTTGTATTAAAAGATTAAAGCGCACATGCATCGGTATGCTCTCAAAGGCAGCGAGCGAGTGAACTGAATATTGTGGTAAAATGTGTGGCTTCTTTTACCGCCAATCCACAAATCTATGGGCAAGCGATTTGAGGTATGCGTAAGTTTTACCGCCCTTGGAATCGGCAGGAAAAAAATCCAGAAATGGTGATAATGATGTTCATTATTAATTGCAGATTTTTTTCCAGGGGGATGCAAATGCTTCCAAAGATATCGACAAAAGGGCTTCAGCTTGATGTGGTGGGGGGGGGGGGAGGGGGGGGGGGGGGAGGAAGAATCGCACGTTTTAAATAGGTTGAAAGAAAACTATTCTATGCGAAACACTCGCCTACCGCCACTGTGCACGTCAGCTTTGTATGCACTCGGAGACCATGGTTTTGTCACCAGCGTGTGTCTCAGTTTGTCGGTTAGAGATGAGGTTGAGTCCTGATTCACGAAGTGGCCAATATCCAAAGCAGCTTGAGGACCTAGATAATGGACCTACACCACAATAATCAGTTCGCTCGCTCGCTGCCTTTGAGGGCATACCGATGAATGTGCGCTTTAATTTTGTAATACAAAAGAATTTTTAGCTCAGCTGATATATCTACTACCATTTCTGAGCTTTTAAACAATATTTTCATAATAATTACGAGTTCTAGTCATAAAAAAGGGTGGTAATTTGCCCTTATACCACCATGCACTATAAGTACTGCATGGTATAGTACTAGGGTTAAAAGTTGTTTTAAAAAGTAAAGCATTGTAAGGATTATTTTGATCTTTGTGACTGAGATGTCTCACCCATTGGATCTGTCAGTGACCAGGTGCTAAAGCCACACTTGAAAAAACCAAATAAACAGAAATTCATTTTGACGACGGTTCATTTTTGGATGGCAGTGAATTTAAAGGTGACTTTTGATGATGAAACAATGTAATTTTGCTATAAATACAAGCAAAATAGGAGGCAGACCTCAGTGAATTAAGAACTTCGGGGTAAACTAGTGTAATTGAGCACTTTAATCGCGCAATGATAACGACGTAGCGTCCAGAAGACGACCCGTAGTTATTTTATTTTGTTTATTTATATCTTTAAGAGTTTTATATTATGTTCATATTGATTTTAAATTATTGTTTCTAATATTTTTCGTCATGAATACTTTTTGAAGCATGTCTTATCTTTTCGCACTGAATAAGGTAAACACGCTTGCTACATGGTAGTATTGTATTACCATCCCATATGGATGGGAGAGTTGGTGATAAAAATTGCCTACACGTATAATAGTGTTTGTCATTCAATAAGCATTAAACCCATCAACTAAAAAAAATAAAAATAAACAAGAGTTAGTTTGGAAACGGGTTGTTTGACAACCTTTGACAAAACTGTGAATCTTATTTCTTTCCTTTATGACATTTAATTGGGAGTGTACATACAACTTTGGTCAACATTTCTTACAGCGGGCAGTTTTAATATGTCCAACTTAATTTATGAGACTCATCCCCATGGTTACACCTAATCAGATACTTCTGTTTTCATCTTAACCTGCTTATTTAACTGCCATTTAGCATTGTGAAAACGGTGAGAATAGAAATGGAGAAGTTCGGCTGAAATTTAGGTATTTTTCAGGAAGGCTTTCAGGAAGGTGCAACTCGAACAGCAGGATTCCTCCACAAATCCATGCTGTCGAGAGGTTGATAAGCAACGCTAATGAAGTTGCTGTACTAACTTTCATTCCTCCAACCCCTCTTCCAAACATAACTGATCACGTGTATGATGGTCACCTATCCAATACCTGACCCAGCGCAGTGTTGCTTAACGTCGGTGATCTCACGAGAACCGGAGTTTCCAGCAAGCCAAACCGTTCGGTGTGACGATTCGAGGAGGGCTCGTAAGCAATTGGACCCGCTGTGTGACTTGATTTGGTCAAGAACACTTACATCTAACAAATGCTAACATAGTTAAAATTAATCTAATTAAACATCCGCAATTAAAGTACGAGAATTTGCAGTTCTTTAGCATCTGCATGCCTGGAAAACATTTGGTCTGTGATAGCAGCCGTGGACGCCATTGCTGTTATCACCTCGATCCACTTCGAAAACCGGTCAGCTAATGGGAGCCGAGCTTCAGTCGATCGAAAGTAGGAGGCTGGGTCGATCGAGCACGTGTTGTGACGTCACTTGAACAGCGATGCAGTAGGTTTCAGGCGATACTCTTCTGTCGGCTACTCGCCTGGTACGAAGGGACAAATTTTCGCCTCGATTTAGACGATTATTTCAGTTAAAACTTGTCATGGTTGGATTAACCATACGTATAGGCAGTCCCGTGGCACTCACGCGTACCACGAGTTGCTTCAAAGTTTTCACAGGCAAACTAAATTTCTTGACAACGTCGTTCGTTCTCTGCTACTTGAAACAATTTTATGAAATATAGCATTGAATTTTAGGAATAGGCAACGCCTCAAAATAGGACCGATTAGGAGATAAAAATATGTGATATTCCGACTTTTGTTGCAAAACTTGTTGCAAACCTTTACAAGATACGATATTTTCTGCGTTGTAGTGTGATCTTACAGATCTTACAGATTGATTGATTGATTAGTGACGTTTAAAGACGCACTGTTTTGACAACGGACAATGTGGCACTGGTCTAATAGTGCTGGTAAATGAGTGAGTGATGATGAGAATGATGATTTACCTTCCTAATTAAGAAGGGAGGAGGGGAAACCCGGTACACCTGGCCTACTCCTGTCGACGAGCAACAATGGGACCACTGGCTTAATGTCCTCTCCGCAATTGAACACTTGAAAAATTGACAGAAATTGAAAAAATTGAAGGACGGTATAACTCGAACCACAGGATTCCTCCACAAATCCATTCTGTCGTGAGGTTGATAAGCAAGGCGAGTTAAGTTGCTGAACTAACTTTCAACCCTCTAACCTCTCTTCCGAACAGAACTGATGATGATCACCCATATTTCAAAAGTCAAATCCAAAAGCTGAGAATCATGTGAAATGATTTAAAACAAAGATTTAAATTGCAAAGGGTGTTGGAATGTTTCGCTCGCTACGCTCATCAAACACATACCATTTCAATGTTTTAATGTCGAAGTCTATACGGAAAAAATAACTTCAATAACCACAATTTAAAGGTCAAATTAAGTTGCAGGGGTTATTTTGCGTTACATGTTTGCTCCCTTATAATATCAGCGATGGCGCCGGAGCAGCGATCATATTTCAGAGATCAGCCAGATCAGTGAACTCCAGTCTACTAGAGCCTCTCTTGCAGTCGTGGAACATCAAACCCGGAGAGAGATTTTTCTGCTTTTTTGACTGCCGAGTTAAATTTTAACCAGTGGACTTGTTTCACGGCGACCAGCACTACAGCGAAATGAGTAATTCGGCTCTGAATCTACTGAAAATCCATTGAATCTACAAATACATTTTTTATTTTTTACAAATGTTATTGTAAAATGTAATTTGTTTACAAACCACCAAACAATTTTATCCCAGGCCTAAATAGGCCTGGGATAAAATTGTTACAGCTTTCCCCGTTGGCGATAATAAAGGCAATAACCGTGCTATCAAGATTTATTCGGGTGAAAGCTGATAAAGGAGGAGTTAAATTCTACAATTCTTTATTTTTTGTCACCCTCCATATGTGTTGTTACCTATGGAAATGATTGTTGAGCTAAGTATTCACTTGTGACAATACTTCTTTGATCTGTGCTGGCTGGGATTACTAAACTGGAACATATTGGTACCTACTTCAAAACGTTCTCAAGAATGAAACTTAGGGTTGGGTTGAACTAAAGAATGATAATAATATCATTTAAAAACAAGCCTGCTGCAACCCTAAAAATGCCCAAGTTTTTGGTTAACCTGAGTAAAATGAAAAGCTTTTTGCCGTTGTGAATCAGAAAAATCTGTCATCAGGTTTTCAAACTATCAACAATATACGCAAAATCTTAAAAAATTTTCCAAAATTTCTCGTGTTCTTAGTAACAAGTAACAATTTCAAGTTAAGCTTCAAGGTAAAGTTTAGCTAAAAGTTTCGATATTTTGTAGCCAAGCTTTCCAAAGCGGAAAATACTGAAATGAAGCATGCCTTTAGATGTTAACCCTGTTATTTGTTTTACGTTTTTTTGTTTGCTTTCTCGTGACAATTTAAATAAAAATGTTAAGTGAAATTATGTGATTTAATTTGTGTATTTTAAAGCTGAGCCAAAATGGTTGAACACATAGCAAATGAACTCAGGTTTGAAGGAATCCAAATTCGTTACTATTCAAGAGTGGCTTCCCCGGTATAGAATCTCCAAGTGTAGAAATCCAACACTGTGGACCGGCACCCCTTTCAAGTTAACTAATATTAGGGTTTAAGCAATTAAATAAATGTCCCCCTAAAATGTTTAATTAAGATACATACGACACATTGGAATCATCATCTGTTCTTATGGGATCTGGGCGTCAACACCATCTGTATTCCTGAATCTGGACGCAGGATGAGTTCGCTGATGAGCTTGATATTATTTCGCTCCTCAACCGAGCGAATCCTAAAGCGTCGCAAGATCGACGCAATCATTGTCTTCTCCTCGAGCATAGCGAACTTCTGGCCGACACAGTTTCTGGGACCAGCGCTGAACGGTATGTAGGCGTACGGGTGCCGACCTTGTGCCCTTTCAGGGAGGAAGTGGTCAGGATCGAACTTCTCGGGATTCGGGAAAATGTCTGCGTTACGGTGGACGTAGTAGATGTGGATAACGATTGTGCATCCTGCTGGAATCAGGTAGTCACCTGAAAGGAAACAAAGTTTAAAATGTGAAGGCCCACTAACAAGAGTCACAAGATGTAAGAGATTATTTTAGATTAGAAGCAACAATCTCACCACATTGTGTGTCTTCCAGTACATCTCTACCGATGAACGGGACGCTAGGGTAGAGACGTAGCGACTCCTTAATTACACGTTCGATGTATTTCATCTCGTTTAGGTCCCGCATTGTGATGCGCCTTTCAAAGTCTCCTTCAAATATGGTATCCAGTTCTTCCACCACCTTTTCCTGAAGGAAAATGAATCTTATGTTGCCTCTAATGTAATCTATGCGCACCAAATAGCAAAAATCAAATGAGATTGATACAATAAATATGGGAAATTAGGAGGAAAAGTGGGGAAAATCTGAAAATGCGGGAAATGTAAAGCTGTACCTGTATCTCTGGATAGGCGCCGAGAAGGAAAAGTGCCCACGTGACTCCAACAGTTGTAGTGTCGTGGCCTTCAAACATGAATGTGTCCACTTCCTCGCGGAGGTCGGCGTCGGTCAGCTTGGTACCGTCGTGAGACGCCCGAAGAAGCAAGTCCAAAAATGCCATCCGCTTTTTTCCTGCTTAAGAAAACTACATTTTTTAACACTCAATCTGGATGAACAACGTCTCGATATAATATCAAACTTTGTTCTGTAATCTGTAGGCTTACCCAGATAAACATTTCCGGCCGTATTTTCCACGACGCCCTTCTTGGCGTTCTCCTCCTTCCTCTCTCTTATCACCTAAAATAATTAAAAAAAAATACGAATACCTCATTGTTCGTTAAACCTCGATGGAATGCTGTACCTATATTAAATTAAAGAAACCTACTTATATCAGCTTAATTTTCAATTTTATGTAACTGACTTCGCGAACCTTGTCTGTGAATCCGTGCAGGACTTCTAGGCAACGGTTGTATTTCTTCCCTCTTGCAGTGTGCTTGAAGATGAAGTCAGGATGCAGGTGAGGACGAACAGCCCTCGAAACTACGGCCTCACTTATGCTGTAGAAAAAGCCAGTGTGTGAAAGGTTTGTTCCTTTGGCAGGGTGATGTAGCCCATAGTGTGGTGGTGATGGCGGGGAGGGGGGGGGGGGGGGGGGGGTAGGGGGGTAGGGGGGGATGATGTTGTGGATACTTACTCACATACAGCACGTACGTATTCGGACCGAATATCTTCTTGAGCCCGAATGTCCGTACCCATTGCAGTTTCTGGAGAAGTGGGATATCGTTATAGATTTATCTATTCCCATTTCTTACTCACTATTTTTAAAAGAAACCAAACGGTTTGAAGTGTTAGAAGCACCAGTTTTCGTGAGATCACCGTAGTTAAGCAACACGGTGCTGGATCAGTAAGATCTTGGATGGGTGGCCTTCTTCTACATGGCCAGTTTTGTTTTGGAGAGAGGTTGGTGAGATGAAAGCTAATACAGCAACTTCATTTGCTTTGCTGATCAACCTCTCGAAAGCATGGATTTGTGGAGGAATCCTGTTGTACGCGTTGTACCGTCCTTCGGAATAGACGTTACACGGTTTTTTCTTCTTTCGCCACTTTTTCGCCACTTCTTGTGGCGTTCGTACAACACGTCCATAATACCTGGATAAAATACCACGTTTTATCTAAAGCTAGCAAGCAAGTCCATTTTCTTGATATATGAGTTACTGTGCTGGGGCTAAAGGATGAACTATCAAACGAAACTAATCATAAACGGTCAATAAGTCATTTCGTAAATGCTAAGTTAAAAATAAAAGCATACAGAACTGTAAGCTTTAAGATTTTTGGTAGGTTTTAGGAAATATATGTGAATAAAGGGTCGCCGTAAAATCGTGCTTTCCTAAAAATTAAAAAAAAAACTGTAATTATTGCTTTCTATTTCCCTCTTAGTTAAACAAGAATCGATGCTGCTTACGATTTCTAGCCACCATTTCATCCAAGGCATTGCCCAATAAGGGAATGGTTGGAGGTCCAGGGAGGTTGTTGATCATGGTGACAAAGCGGCGTCGGTCTCTTCTGTAATAACGCACCCCGATGATCGTGGTAATGAAGAGGAGCACACTGCGCAGGATCGTGATCAAGTCTAACTCCATTGCTATAAAAAAAATGTTGTGGATGCAGATAGGAAACACACAAGTAATCGACAAATTATCCAAGAAAATACAGTTTTGTGGAGGCAATGTTTAATAATGTTTTATAAATTTAAAATGGTAATCATGTATGCACGATACGAGTAAATTTTGTGAATGCCCATTTGGCTTTTTTTCTCAATAACTCAATAGTTTGGTTCAATACTCTGACTAGATATGAAGCTGCGTTTAAGTTTAGCACGTACAAAATGCTGTCCCTCCCCAAGTACCAAACGTAATGCAAGCCTCTGTTTCAGATATTACTTAACCTTTGTTTCATTTAGCACAAAAAATAACTTACCATGACCTGTGCTGTAAGAACTAATGCTTACCTGCTATTATCTGTTGTTCCAGATGTTCAGTATTTGAATAAGCTAGTTTGAAATTTTTGCCTAGCGACCGGTCAGGAGGTTGTCTCCCACGAGACCTATATAAATCCTTCTCGATCCACGACTACCAAAACACTGGTTTTTAAACGATATTTCATTGCGCCAAAATCTGCGCCTTTGCCGCTCGCCTGTTCTTCGGGACAAACAGAGTATTAAGACACATCACGCAACTGTACCGAGTAATGGATTGAATCACGCAATCATTCAATTTCAGATTTAGCTAATTACAGCATGGTAGTGTTGTGACCCAAGTGACGCAAGTGGTATAAATTATCCTGATTCTTGCAAAGTTTAAAAACACTGCCCACCTGTCGATCTGCGCCTGGACTTCAACTCCGTCAAGTTACATGGGCACAGGGTAGTAATGACTAGCAACCGCCTTCATCTTATGCAGATTTCATCCCTCGAATGTGACTTGATGCCGCAAAAATGCACTTGTAGAGTTAAATTTTGAGATTTGCGTCGCGAAGACTATCGAAATCCTCTTGCAGACGACTGGCATGCATGGCAATGCGTTGTTTTTGTCATAAATGATGTTGTCGTCCATTAACACATAAATCTTGTGACCTATAAGTCCTCACGAAATAGAAGTTACTTGCCTCATGATGGTAGTCGATCTATCCTGCTGTCCAAATCCCATCCCGTTGCACTTGTAGACTTCCGACTGCCAAACGAACGCAGTCATCTTCTTATCTTGGTCTACTGGCCAGATCAAGCGTCGTGAAGTACTTAGCACCAACAAGACTCCCCATCTGTAATATTTGGCATCGGCCACGAGTCTCCCTAGCACTGAGTATTAAACCCACTGATGGCTGTCTCCCTTGCCCAAGAGATCTACAATCATCTCCTAAGCCACCTCATTTACCTTGCGAAGTAGGCGATTAGGGTATTTCCGCACAGGGTGCGAGTATGGACTTTTTGAATAAGTTGAAAGTTACATTGGACTTGAACGAGAAATCGCTGTCAGTAAAGGGTGATAAAGGTACAACTGTTAAAGACTGAAGACTCTAAAACGTCAGACCGAGTGGACAACCAATTGGAATTGATCACTCCGGCTAGATCGTCAAAAGCATCACAGTTTTCTCAAAAATGGCGTGTAGTCAGCCATTTTTTTTTTTCGGAGAAGAAATCACCGTCAGCACTTAGCTTCGTCTAGTTTCCTTCCATACCAATACCAGCCAAATACTTGGAATCTGTGTGATTCCACAGTCTGACGCTGCTGGCGTGGAATTAAGTCATATTTAAGAAAAACTGGCAAAAAAATGTTCCCTGGCCAGTGACGTCTAGCGAGATTTTTAAATGCCGGGGCACAAATAAAAAAGGGCAAATATTTAAAAATTAAAATATTAAAAAAAAATAAAAACGTCTCCAAGGTTATTTTATGAAAAAATCTGTGCGTTTAGGAATAATGTAGTCTGTAATTATAGACAAGCTCTAGCCATCAATTACTCACCTACTCAAGGGCGTGGTAGGCAGACATTATGGAAAAACACAAAAATATACATTTTTAAAGTTCAAACTAGAAAGTTAACAGCACTTTTAGAATACCAATTTTGCCACAAATAATTTTAAGCAAAATCTTCAGAAATTTATTTCTGAAGAAATTTATAATTTTTTCTTTTCAAACAAAAATATCAACACAACTTGCACAGCCATTGAGTTACTTGATCTATTTCTATTTCTAATTTTGGATATTTTATTCACCAAAAACTCACGACATGTTATGTTTAGGGTACACCTGGTAATGAAGGGGTCGACATCAAAAGATTTCTCGCCGTTTGCGGCAACTTCAGCCATCAGCTTTTCGATCATCATCTCGCTTTTCTCCACAAACACATCGCAGAAGTGCTCGAGGATCGAAAAGTGGAACGTGGGGGTGATTAACTTCCTTCGCGACCACCATTTTGAACCTGGGGAGAGAAAATTCAACATCACTCTACCTCTAAGTCTTGTTTAACTTGAAGAAAAAACAAAACACGCATTTAGGAATCTTACCTTTTCTAGTGAGTAGACCCAGGCATACCCAAGAGTGCAAAAGATTGTACGCCCAAGATTTATCAATGTGCTTTGTGCTGCTCAAGAATAGCTGTAGGCAAAACATTAAAACCATCGGAATTGTGTTTAAAATTATAACATGATACTTATAATCAAATCAAGTGAGGAAACAGAAATTAAATTCTGATAACAATTTTGTTCTGGAAAGTAGATAATTTAAATAGTGTAATAACTAGGTTCTTGCCTCAATATCCTCTGATTGCGACAAATGAATGTCTGATATTTTATTTCCTACCCACGTACGGTAGACCGGCGCAAAATTTCAGTGGTGATTTTTTAGCATATCCAAAATACCTGGTAAAAATCGCAGTTATGTATTCATTTCTCTGTCCTTATTATAGTTTATGAAAAACATCGTTTGGGTCACTGAAATATGCAACGAGCGACAGTTACGATCAACTGCTTATTAATTACAACATATCATCGTAAAACTATGTGTTTCGCGTAATATTTGTTTTCTATATTAGTTTAAATGTAACCTTGAAACTCGACCATTTAAGCTTTCTCACTAGACGAAAACAATCATTCGTGGGTTTCATTCTTGCAGCTAAAGTCAATCACCACATGTTTATCTTAAAGAGATGCAAGGAAACCAGCCCAATAGTTGTGGTATGTGTATTGTGGTATGTGGTACTGAGATGTCTCACCCATTGGATCTGTCAGTGACCAGGTGCTAAAGCCACACTTGAAAAAACCAAATAAACAGAAGTTCATTTTGACGACGGTTCATTTTTGGATGGCAGTGAATTTAAAGGTGACTTTTGATGATGAAACAATGTAATTTTCCTATAAATACAAGAGAAATGGGAGGCAGACCTCAGTGAATTAAGAACTTCAGAGTAAACTAGTTCAATTGAGCACTTTAATCGCGCAATGATAACGACGTAGCGTCCAGAAGACGACCGACGTTATTTTATTTTGTTTATTTATGTCTAAAAGAGTTTTATATTATATTCATATTGATTTTAAATTATTGTATCTAATATTTTTCCGTCATTAATACTTTTTGAAGCATATCTTATCTTTTCGCACTGAATAAGGTAAACACGCTTGCTACATGGTAGTATTGTATTACCACCCCATATGGATGGGAGAGTTGGTGATAAAAATTGCCTACACGTATAATAGTGTTTGTCATTCAATAAGCATTAAACCCATCAACTAAAAAAGATCAAAATAAACAAGAGTTAGTTTGGAAACGGGTTGTTTGACGACCTTTGACAAAACTGTATATCTTATTTCTTTCCTTTATGACATTTAATTGGAAGTGCATATACAACTTTGGTCAACATTTCTTCCAGCGGGCAGTATTAATATGTCCAACTAAATTTATGAGACTCATCCCCATGGTTACACCTAATCAGATACTTCTGTTTTTATCTTAACCTACTTATTTAACTGCCATTTAGCATTGTGAAAACGGTGAGAATAGAAATGGAGAAGTTCGGCTGAAATTTAGGTATTTTTCAGGAAGGCTTTCAGGAAGGTGCAACTCGAACAGCAGGATTCCTCCACAAATCCATGCTGTCGAGAGGTTGATAAGCAACGCTAATGAAGTTGCTGTACTAACTTTCATTCCTCCAACCCCTCTTCCAAACATAACTGATCACGTGTATGATGGTCACCTATCCAATACCTGACCCAGCGCAGTGTTGCTTAACGTCGGTGATCTCACGAGAACCGGTGTTTCCAGCACGCCAAACCGTTCGGTGTGACGATTCGAGGAGGGCTCGTAAGCAATTGGACCCGCTGTGTGACTTGATTTGGTCAAGAACACTTACATCTAACAAATGCTAACATAGTTAAAATGAATATAATTAAACCTCCGCAATTAAAGTACGAGCATTTGCAGTTCTTTAGCATCTGCATGCCTAGAAAACATTTGGTCTGTGATAGCAGCCGTGGACGCCATTGCTGTTATCACCTCAATCCACTTCGAAAACCGGTCAGCCAATGGGAGGCGAGCTTCAGTCGATCGAAAGTAGGAGGCTGGGTCGATCGAGCACGTGTTGTGACGTCACTTGCACAGCGATGCAGTAGGTTTCAGGCGATACTCTTCTGTCGGCTACTCGCCTGGTACGAAGGGACAAATTTTCGCCTCGTTTTAGACGATTATTTCAGTTGAAACTTGTCATGGTTGGATTAACCGTACGTATAGGCAGTCCCGTGGTACTCACGCGTACCACGAATTGCTTCAAAGTTTTCACAGGAAAACTAAATTTTCTGACAACGTTGTTTGTTCGCAGCTACTTGAAACAATTTTATGAAATATAGCAATGAATTTTAGGAATAAGCAACGCCTCAAAATAGGACTGATCGGGAGATAAAAATATGTGATATTCTTTCTGACTGTTGTTGCAAAACTTGTTGCAAACCATTACAAGACACGATATTTTCTGCGTTGTAGTGTGATCTTACAGATCATACAGATTGATTGATTGATTAGTGACCTTTAACGACGCACTGTTTTGACAACGGACAATGTGGCCCTGGTCTAATAGTGCCGGTTAATGAGTGAGTGATGATGATAATGATGATTTACTTTCTCAATTAAGAGGGAGGAGGGGAAACCCGGGGCACGTTGCCTACTCCTGTCGACGAGCACCAATGAGACCACTGGCTTAACGTCCCCTCCGCAATTGAACAATTGAACAATTGACAGCAATTGAAAGATTTGAAGTACGGTATAACTCGAACCACAGGATTCCTCCACAAATCCATGCTGTCGAGAGGTTGGTAAGCAAAGCGAGTTATGTTGCTGATCTAACTTTCAACCCTCTAACCTCTCTCCCGAACAGAACTGGTCACGTGTATGATGGTCACCCATATTTCAGAAGTCAAATCCAAAAGCTGACAACCATGTGAAATGATTTAAAGCATAGATTTAAATTGCAAATGGGGTTAGAATGTTCCGCTCGCTACGCTAATCAAACACATACCATTTCAGTGTTTTAATGTCGAAGACGATACGGGATAAATAACTTCAATAACCACAATTTAAAGGTAAAATTAAGTTGCAGGAGACATTTTGCATTACATGCATGCTTCCTTCTGATATCAGCGATCAGAGGCGCCGGAGTAGCGATCATATTCAGTGTATCAGTGTACTCCAGTCTACTAGAGCCTCTCTTGCAGTCCTGGAACATCTCACACGGAGAGATATATTGCTGCTTTTTTGACTGCCGAGTTAAATTTGAACCAGTAACAAGGTGTGAGCTTACCGATTCTTTTGAAATAAGGAACCTGTACCAATACTTTGTTTGCTGCCAGCAAAAATTGAAAATTGATTTCGTCGCGTGGAGCGAAACAAGCATGCCCTGTTACGGAATCTCCCGCACAGAGGCGACGGCGAATGTTATTTCTAGGGGGGTGCAAGCGCACCCTCTTGCACCCCCCTCCGGACGCCCATGGTAAGTAGTGGCTGTTTTGGGAAAACATCTTGACAAAAAATGCTCCAAGATAGGACAATATACATCTTTTGTTCACTAGGAAATTTTAGTTGTGATAGTTTGATTTTATTTCTTGTGTGTCTGGTATTTTTCTGCAAGAGAAAATTTGCAGAAAATCCACTGAATCTACAAATACATTTTTAATTTTTTCCAAATTACCTGAATTACCTGAACTGGTATGTGATAGCTGGGTGTCTAGATTTAGTGCAGCGCCTACATTCAAAAGACCACAGACTGTGGTATTTTGAATGTGGTTTTGAATTTTATTACAGGCCTAAATAGGCCTGGGATAAAATTGTTACAGCTTTCCCCGTTGGCGATAATAAAGGCAATAACCGTGCTATCAAGATTTATTCGGGTGAAAGCTGATAAAGGAGGAGTTAAATTCTACAATTCTTAATTTTTTGTCACCCTCCATATGTGTTGTTACCTATGGAAATGATTGTTGAGCTAAGTATTCACTTGTGACAATACTTCTTTGATCTGTGCTGGCAGGGATTACCAAACTGGAACATAATGGTACCTACTTAGAAACATTCTCAAGAATTAAACTTAGGGTTGGGTTGAACCAAAGAATGATAATAATATCATTTAAAAACAAGCCTGCAGCATCCCTTAAAATGCCCAAGTTTTTGGTTAACCTGAGTAAAATAAAAAGCTTTTTGCCGTTGTGAATCAGAAAAATCTGTCATCAGGTTTTCAAACTATCAACATTATACGCAAAATCTTAAGAATTTTCCAAAATTTCTCGTGTTCTTAGTAACAAGTAACAATTTCAAGTTAAGCTTCAAGGTAAAGTTTAGCTTAAAGTTTCGATATTTTGTAGCCAAACTTTCCTAAGCGGAAAATACTGAAATAAAGCATGACTTAAGATGTTAACCCTGTTATTTGTGTTTCGTTTTTTGTTTGATTTCTCGTGACAATTTATATAAAAATGCTAAGTGAAATTATGTGATTTAATTTGTGTATTTTAAAGCTGAGCCAAAATGGTTGAACACATAGCAAATGAACTCAGGTTTGAAGGAATCCAAATTCGTTACTATTCAAGAGTGGCTTCCCCGGTAGAGAATCTCCACGTGTAGAAATCCATCACTGTGGACCGGCACCCCTTTCAAGTTAACTAATATTAGGGTTTGAGCAATTAAATAATTGTCCCCCTAAAATGTTTAATTAAGATACATACGACACAATGGAATCATCATCTGTACTTATGGGATCTGGGTGTCAACACCATCTGTATTCCTGAATCTGGACGCAGGATGAGTTCGCTGATGAGCTTGATATTCTTTCGCTCCTCAACCGAGCGAATCCTAAAGCGTCGCAAGATCGACGCAATCATCGTCTTCTCCTCGAGCATAGCGAACTTCTGGCCGATACAGTTCCTGGGACCTGCGCTGAACGGTATGTAGGCGTACGGGTGCCGACCTTGTGCCCTTTCAGGGAGGAAGTGGTCAGGATCGAACTTCTCGGGATTCGGGAAAATGTCTGCGTTACGATGAACGTGGAAGATGTGGATAACAATTGTGCATCCTGCTGGAATCAAGTAGTCACCTGCAGAAAATAAATATTCGAGAGATTATACAAGTACTAATGTAGTTTTCTCGACAATGTGGGTCCACGCTCACGAAAAAACGTATAAAAGCCCCAAAGTGCCGTTTTGAAAAAATGGGTTCACTGTGGTATTCCTTAAGTCGGTTATGAAATGGATTGGTCGGGTGGGGGGGTAAAGCTGAAATTCTATTTCCAAGCGTTTTCCTTAGAAGATGGGTACGACCAAAATACCAGTAAATAGTTGGGGGGGGGGTGGGGGGGGGGGGGGGGGGGAATTGGGCTGCATAGTGCGTACATGAGAGCATTGACCACTACAGCACTACACACAGCAAACACTCTAAAATGTCTTACAAAGATTATTGAAATATTTGTCACATCTGTAAAGTTTCTAACATAAATTAAGATTAACGCATTTCAGAAATAGCTTACCACATTGAGTGTCTTCTAGAAGATCTCTACCGATGAACGGAACGCTAGGGTAGAGACGTAGCGTCTCCTTGATCACACGTTCAAGATATTTCATCTCGTTAAGGTCTTTCATCGTGATGCGTCTTTCAAAGTCTCCTTCAAATATAGCGTCTAGCTCTTCCACAACCTTTTCCTAAAAAAAGGTGAACATTTAAAAACGCTGTAATACTTTTTTTAATATCTTTTTTTTGTACATCGCAGACAAGCTTTGGCTTTGCTCTATAACGGACTTATATGTACAAGAAATGCTCGAATAAAATAACGTCGTAAAAAAAAATTGCACAATAATAACACAATAACACAATAATGATTCCTGGGGGAGAGCTGAAGCAAATTATTTGTTCGTTTCAAATTGAGATGAAAATGTTTTAAATCAGTCTCTTTTGCTTGTTTTCGTATTTTAGGGGTTTTAACACAAAATTTGCTGCAAACTTCGATTACACAAAAAAAAATCTGCCTACATAATAGGTATCTCAGCAATGGAAGCTGTTATACAGTGACAAATTTGGAAGATTTCTTGGCGATTAGTTTTAGATTTCAGAGATTTTAGAGAAACGAAATTTGAGTTACGCTCGCTGCGCTCGTCCGAAAATAAAAGTTGGAAGAGTTTCTAAACAACTTCCGATTTTTTTGAACTTCCAAAATGGATATAAAATAGATATTTTTGGTCGTTTTTTCGGTCTTAAATTCCAAATCCTATGATATCATTTTTTTCTGAATACAGAACAATCTCACGCCCGATATTGTCTTGATCATACTAATCTTCCATCCTCCAAATTACAACCACTGGCAGAGTTCCACCACTAGCGTCAGGCAAACGTGAAGCTGTACCTGTATCTCTGGATAGGCACCAAGAAAGAAAAGTGCCCACGTGACTCCTGCTGTTGTAGTGTCGTGGCCTTCAAACATGAACGTGTCCACTTCCTCGCGGAGGTCGGCGTCGGTCATATTGGTACCATCGTGAGACGCCTGAAGAAGCAAGTCCAAAAAAGCCATCCGCTTCTTTCCTGCATAAGAAAACTTATTTTAATTACACTCAATCTCTGTGGTGCACCGCAAGGATTATGAGGAAAGTCGCGATTTCATAATTATCGTTATTCTGCAGTTTATAGGCTTACCTAGGTACATATCTTCGTCCTTATTTACTGCAACGCCATTCTTGGTGTTCTCCTCTTTCCTCTCTTTTATCACCTAAAATAATAAAATAAAAAATGGAGAAACCAGATCATTGGTCGTTAAACCTCGATGGAATGGTGTACCTATACTTAATTACGTAAACCAACTTAGATCAGCTTAAATTTCAATGGAATGATAACTGACTTCACGAACCTTGTCAGTGAATCCGTGTAGGACTTCCAGACAATGGTTGTATTTCTTCCCCCTTGCAGTGCGTTTAAAGATGAAGTCAGGATGCAGGTAAGGACGAATCGCCCTTGCAACGATGGCCTCACTAATGCTGCAGATAAAGCCAGTGTGTGAAAGACTCGTTTGTTTTCTTTGATTGGGCGCTGATTCCAAATGTGAATTCATTATGAAATAATGTGTAAAATAGTGAATACAGGTGTGAATACTTACTCACATACTGCACGTACGTATTCGGATTGAATGTTCTCTTGAGCGCGAATGTCCGTACCCATTGCAGTTTCTAAGGAAATGGGAATATCGTTATCGATTTATCTACCCCTAATTTCTTACTCACTGTCAAAAGAAATCGAGCGGGTTGGCGTGTAGGAAATACCAGTTCTCGTGAGATCACTGACGTAAAGCAACACAGCGATGGTTCAGGCGTTGTTTAGGTGACCACCACTGTTTTGGAGTGAGGTTGGTATGATTAAAGTTACAGCAACTTCATTTATCTTGCTTATCAACCTCCCGACAACATGGATTTGTGGAGGAATCCTGTTGTACGCGTTTTACTGTTTTTCGGAAGGGACGTTAAGCCGGTGATCCACTTGGTGCTCTTCGATAGGAGTTGGTTATGTCGTGACATTGGGATCACCCTTGCTTCTAGGATAGTATAGGTTGATCATCATCCACTCATTCACCGACGTTCTTACACAAGTGTCTTGGGACGCTTTGTCAAAACAGTGCGTCGTTAAACCCCACTTATCAATCTAAGAAAATGGTTTTACTGTTTGTTGACATCATTGGATAAATGGAAAAGGCTACACATTTAGAACTGTAAACTTTGGATAATTTTAAGAGGACTTATGTAGGAAAAAAAATAGTTTTTTAGTTTCTCAATGCCCCTCACTCACGACATATGATGTCCAGGGTACACCTGGTAATGAAGGGGTGGACATCAAAAGAACTCTCGCCCTTCGCGGCAACTTCAGCCATCAGCTTCTCGATCATCACCTCGCTTTTCTCCACGAACACTTCGCAGAACTGCTCGAGAATCGAAAAGTGGAACGTTGGGGTGATCAACTTCCTTCGCGAGCGCCATTTTGATCCTGGGGGGAGAAAATAATCAAATTTAATATCTGCTGATCTGTGGAATCAAATCCATACAACAAAAATGTGTACCTTTGCTAGTGAGGAGGCCCAGGCCTAACCAAGGGTGCAAAAGAATGTACGCCCATGACTTATCAATATGCTTAGTGCTGTTCAAGAAAATCTGCAAAATAATTACATTTATGGTTAAAAACCTCCTGAGAATGCTTGGAATTTTATAGCTTAGAAGTTATTGACCGAAAGAGTAGAAGTAAAAATAAAGACAGAAATTAATTTCTGCAAACAATATCATAAATCACTAGAGGGAGACTTGGTATAGCAAACATTTCTCAGTGGTTTCAAAGCAAACAAAACTAAATCTCTTAGTCCCTCATCACAATCTTTTTTCTCTTTTCACAAGCACCTTATCAAAACGTGCATGTAAATAACACGGTTTTTTTGTACTTGCTTCGATATGCTCGGGCCTTGATAAGTGAACGTCTGCCATATTTCCTGCCCACGAACGATACACAGGAGCATATTTCTTGTGGCGTTCATTCAACACGTCCATTATGCCTGGATAAAATTACCACGTTTTATAAAATGCTTACAGCAACCAAGTCCATTTTCTTGATACATGAGTTATTATGCGGGGCTAAGGATGAACTATCAATCATAGCTAATTAGGCAAGTACTGACAGTTGGTCATCTTGTAAATGGAAAATTGAAAAGAAAAACACAGATAATTGTGAGCTTTAAGATTTTCCGATATGTTTCAGGCGTTGTATTAAGCAGTGATCTTAACATTTATAAAAACCGTCATTATGGATTTCTCTTTCCATATGAACAAATATCACAGCTCCTTACGGTTTCTAGGCACCATTTCATCCAAGGCGTTGCCCAAAAAGGGTATAGTTGGGGGTCCAGGGAGTTTGTTGATCATGGTGACAAAGCGTCGTCGGTCTCTTCTGTAATAACGCACCCCGATTGTCGTGATAATGATGAGGAGCACACTGAGGAGGGTCGTGATCAAGTCTAACTCCATCGCTATCGAAAGAATGTCGTGGATGCGGACTGAAAATGAATTAGTAGTTGTCAAACTAAATATTAAAACACAGTTTTTCTAAGGCAATGTTCAATGTATTAAAAAGCATGTATGATAAGCATTAAAAAGTGGTAATAATTTGTCAATAGCGTAGTAAATCTATTATTTCCAAGGTTATTCCTCTCCAATATGCAATGATATTAACATGATATTAACATTTGACATGATATTAAGCTGCGTCCGAGTCTAGCACATACTAAATTCTCTCCCTCCTCAATTGCTAAACGTAATTTAACTTTCTAGTTCAAACTATATTTAACCTTAGTTTCATTCACCACAATAAATAACAAAAAAACCATGCCCTGTGACTTAAGAATGATTGCTTTACTGCTATTACCTGGTGTTCCAGATGTCCAGTAGTTGAAATAGCACTTGATTTAAAATTTTTGCAACGCGAGCAGCTAGAAGTTCGTCTCCAACTGACTACATGATAACCTTCCTGATCAACGGCGACCAAAACATTGCAAGAGATTTCATGGTCATGATCCTCGCCCACACCGCTCCCCCCCACTTCATGACAGTCAAAGTAATTGAATGGATACCACGCAACCTACACATGACATAATTAGATACTAGGACCTTGGAAAGATGATACAACAAAAACCTTTTATACGATTCAGACATTTTAAAACTTAAATTTGATGAAAGTCAATCACTTTAATTATTACGACAACTAAAGTAATCATAAATGAACCGGAATATTGATGCATAATCAATCCAGGTACTATTTATATTACACAGATTTCATTGTTCAGCCTTCATTGAGCATATTAACGGTTTTATTGATATTCTTGGCATGATTTTGAATGCAAATCAATGGTTAAGAAGTATTAACCAGCATAGAACACGATGAAATTTTATCGTTTTGATAATTCCTTAACAAAAATATCTACACTAAAAATATAAAAGTGATTGAATTTAACAAAAAACAAATTAAAAAACAGCAATTAATTCAGGCCGCAATTGAGTCAAACTGAAATATATTTTTTTTTAGATATAAAAATACAGAATCTTTTAAACACACTTTGAAATCTTTCGAATCTTTTCAGTAATTCATTCGATTGAAAAAAATCCGCTGCCATAAAACAAAATCACACAAAACCCCTGGAAAAAAACCAAGTCGTAGGGATCTAAGGTCAGAAAGCAACATCAGCTGTCGTTCAAGGAGGATCTGGGTGTAAACACCATCTGTATTCCTGAATCTGGACGCAGGATGAGTTCGCTGATGAGCTTGATATTCTTTCGCTCCTCAACCGAGCGAATCTTGAAGCGTCGCAAGATCGACGCAAGCATTGTCTTCTCCTCGAGCATAGCGAACTTCTGGCCGACACAGTTTCTGGGACCTGCGCTGAACGGTATGTAGGCGTACGGGTGCCGACCTTGTGCCCTTTCAGGGAGGAAGTGGTCAGGATCAAACTCCTCGGGATTCGGGAAAATGTCTGCGTTACGGTGGACGTGGAAGATGTGGACAACGATTGTACAACCTGCTGGAATCAGGTAGTCACCTGATAGGAAACAAAGTTTAAAATGTGAAGGCCCACTTACAAGAGTCACAAGATGTAAGAGATTATTTTAGATTAGAAGCAAGAATCTCACCACATTGTGTGTCTACCTGTACATCTCTACCGATGAACGGGACGCTCGGGTAGAGACGTAGCGACTCCTTAATTACACGTTCGATGTATTTCATCTCGTTTAGGTCCCGCATTGTGATGCGCCTTTCAAAGTCTCCTTCAAATATGGTATCCAGTTCTTTCACCACCTTTTCCTGAAGGAAAATGAATCTTATGTTGCCTCTAATGTAATCTATGCACACAAAATAGTAAAAATCAAAGAGATTGATACTATAAATATGGGAAAATAGGAGGAAAAGTGGGGAAAATCTGAAAATGCGGGAAATGTGAAGCTGTACCTGTATCTCTGGATAGGCGCCGAGAAGGAAAAGTGCCCACGTGACTCCAACAGTTGTAGTGTCATGACCTCCAAACATGAATGTGTCTACTTCCTCGCGGAGGTCGGCGTCGGTCAGCTTGGTACCGTCGTAGGACGCCTGAAGAAGCAAGTCCAAAAGAGCCATCCGCTTTTTTCCTGCATAAGAAAACTACATTGTTTAACACTCAATCTGGATGAGCAATGTCTCGATATAATATCAAACTTTCTTCTGTAATCTGTAGGCTTACCTAGATAAACATTTTCGACCGTATTTTCTACGACGCCCTTCTGGGCGTTCTCCTCCTTCCTCTCTTTTATCACCTAAAATAATTGAAAAAAAAAATAATGTACGAATAATTCATTGTTCATTAAACCTCGATGGAATGGTGTACTTTTATTACATTATGAAAACAAACAAAGATCAGCTTAAATTTTAATTTAATGATAACTGATTTCGCGAACCTTGTCTGTGAATCCGTGCAGTACTTCTAGGCAACGGTTGTATTTCTTCCCTCTTGCAGTGTGCTTGAAGATGAAGTCAGGATGCAGGTGAGGACGAACAGCCCTCGAAACTACGGCCTCACTTATGCTGTAGACAAAGCCAGTGTGTGAAAGGTTTGTTCCTTTGGCAAGGTGATGTAGCTCATTATGGGGGGGGGGGGGGGGGGGGGGGGGGGGAATGATGTTGTGGATACTTACTCACATACAGCACGTACGTATTCGGACCGAGTATCTTCTTGAGCGCGAATGTCCGTACCCATTGCAGTTTCTGGAGAAGTGGGATATCGTCATAGATTTATCTATTCCCATTTCTTACTCACTATTTTTAAAAGAAACCAAACGGTTTGAAGTGTTAGAAGCACCAGTTTTCGTGACATCACCGAAGTTAAGCAACACTGTGCTGGATCAGTAATATCTTGGATGGGTGGCCTTCTTCTACATGGCCAGTTTTGTTTTGGAGAGAGGTTGGTGAGATGAAAGCTAATACAGCAACTTCATTTGCTTTGCTGATCAACTTCTCGGCAGCATAGATTTGTGGAGGAATCCTGTTGTACGCGTTGTACCGTCCTTCGGAAGAGACGTTACACGGTTTTTTCTCTAGGCGCTCTTCGACTGAGAAAGGCTACGTGCCGACATTTGATTCCCGCTCCAGCCCTCTAGGTTAAGTAAGGTTTATCGCCATCCTCTCTTCACCCACTCATTCTCCGTAGAAATTATAGCAATTTTTTTGGAGAATTTAAATGTGACATATTTTTGGAAAAAATTAAAGAGCCCTGCAAGTTTTTACTCACGACATATGATGTCCAGGGTACACCTGGTAATGAAGGGGTGGACATTAAAAGAACTCCCGCCCTTCGCGGCAACTTCGGCCATCAGCTTTTCGATCATCACCTCGCTTTTCTCTACAAACACGTCGCAGAACTGCTCGAGGATCGAAAAGTGGAAGGTCGGGGTGATCAACTTCCTTCGTGAGCGCCACTTTGAACCTGGGAAGAGAAAAAAAATTTGATACCTCATGATTTGTGTAATCTAATATTGAGAAAAAAAATGTGTACCTTTGCTAGTGAGGAGGCCTTGGCCTAACCAGGGGTGCAAAAACGTGTACGCCCAAGACTTATCTATGTGCTTTGTGCTGTTCAAGAAAATCTGCAAAAAAAAGTTTTTGGTTAAAAACCGCTCAATATGTGTTAATTATAAGACGTCGACCGAAAAAAAAAGAAATACAGATAATCACAGAAATTAATTTCTGCAAACATGATCATAAATCACTGAAGAGAGATTTGGTACCGCAAAATTGCTCAATGCATTCTAAGCACACAAAAGTTAGTTCCTTATTAGTCATCACCTCTCATCTTTGACTGTTTGCACTGACACTTTATCACAAGGTGACGGTAAATAATAAAATATAGTTTAATTTGTACTTACTTCTATGTGCTCGGGTCGTGATAAGTGCACGTGTGCCATATCTCCCGCCCACGTACGATAGACAGGAGCATACTTCTTGTGGCGTTTGTACAACACGTCCATAATGCCTGGATAAAATACCACGTTTTATCTAAAGCTAGCAAGCAAGTCCATTTTCTTGATATATGAGTTACTGTGCTGGGGCTAAAGGATGAACTATCAAACGAAACTAATCATAAACGGTCAATAAGTCATTTCGTAAATGCTAAGTTAAAAATAAAAGCATACAAAACTGTAAGCTTTAAGATTTTTGGTAGGTTTTAGGAAATATATGTGAATAAAGGGTCACCGTAAAATCGTGCTTTCCTAAAAAATAAAAAAAAACTGTAATTATTGCTTTCTATTTCCCTCTTAGTTAAACAAGAATCGATGCTGCTTACGATTTCTAGCCACCATTTCATCCAAGGCATTGCCCAATAAGGGAATGGTTGGAGGTCCAGGGAGGTTGTTGATCATGGTGACAAAGCGGCGTCGGTCTCTTCTGTAATAACGCACCCCGATGATCGTGGTAATGAAGAGGAGCACACTGCGCAGGATCGTGATCAAGTCTAACTCCATTGCTATCAAAAAAATGTTGTGGATGCAGATAGGAAACACACAAGTAATCGACAAATTATATATGAAAATACAGTTTTGTGGAGGCAATGTTTAATAATGTTTTATAAATTGGAAATGGTAATCATGTATGCACGATACGAGTAAATTTTGTGAATGCCCATTTGGCTTTTTTCTCAATAACTCAATAGTTTGGTTCAATACTCTGACTAGATATGAAGCTGCGTTTTAGTTTAGCACTTACAAAATGCTGTCCCTCCCCAAGTACCAAACGTAATGTAAGCCTCTGTTTCAGATATTACTTAACCTTTGTTTCATTTAGCACAAAAAATAACTTACCATGACCTATGCTGTAAGAATTAATGCTTACCTGCTATTATCTGTTGTTCCAGATGTTCAGTATTTGAATAAGCTAGTTTGAAATTTTTGCCTAGCGACCGGTCAGGAGGTTGTCTCCCACGAGACCTATATACATCCTTCTCGATCCACGACTACCAAAACACTGATATTTAAACGATATTTCATTGCGCCAAAATCTGCGCCTTTGCCGCTCGCCTGTTCTTCGGGACAAACAGAGTATTAAGACACATCACGCAACTGTACCGAGTAATGGATTGAATCACGCAATCATTCAATTTCAGATTTAGCTAATTACAGCATGGTAGTGTTGTGACCCAAGTGACGCAAGTGGTATAAATTATCCTGATTCTTGCAAAGTTTAAAAACACTGCCCACCTGTCGATCTGCGACTGGACTTCAACTCCGTCAAGTTACATGGGCACAGGGTAGTAATGACTAGCAACCGCCTTCATCTTATGCAGATTTCATCCCTCGAATGTGACTTGATGCCGCAAAAATGCACTTGTAGAGTTAAATCTTGAGATTTGCGTCTCGAAGACTATCGAAATCCTCTTGCAGACGACTGGCATGCATGGCAATGCGTTGTTTTTGTCATAAATGATGTTGTCGTCCATTAACACATAAATCTTGTGACCTATAAGTCCTCACGAAATAGAAGTTACTAGCCTCATGATGGTAGTCGATCTATCCTGCTGTCCAAATCCCATCCCGTTGCACTTGTAGACTTCCGACTGCCAAACGAACGCAGTCATCTTCTTATCTTGGTCTACTGGCCAGATCAAGCGTCGTGAAGTACTTAGCACCAACAAGACTCCCCATCTGTAATATTTGGCATCGGCCACGAGTCTCCCTAGCACTGAGTATTAAACCCACTGATGGCTGTCTCCCTTGCCCAAGAGATCTACAATCATCTCCTAAGCCACCTCATTTACCTTGCGAAGTAGGCGATTAGGGTATTTCCGCACAGGGTGCGAGATTCCCGTTTCGATTCTGTGTTTCATCATCCAAAATAAAAGCTACTTTCAAAGATTGGTTGGTGTTCTTGGTATGGACTTTTTGAGATAAGTTTAAAATTATATAGGACTTGAACAAGAAATCGCTGGCACTGGAGGGTGATAAAGGTACAACTGTTAAAGACTGAAGACTCTAAAACGTCGGACCGAGTGGACAACCAATTGGAATTGATCACTCCGGCTAGATCGTCAAAAGCATCACAGTTTTCTCAAAAATGGCGTGAAGTCAGCCAATTTTTTTTTCGGAGAAGAAATCACCGTCAGCACTTAGCTTCGTCTAGTTTCCTTCCATACCAATACCAGCCAAATACTTGGAATCTGTGTGATTCCACAGTCTGACGCTGCTGGCGTGGAATTAAGTCATATTTAAGAAAAACTGGCAAAAAAATGTTCCCTGGCCAGTGACGTCTAGTGAGATTTTTAAATGCCGGGGCACAAATAAAAAAGGGCAAATATTTAAAAATTAAAATATTAAAAAAAAATAAAAACGTCTCCAAGGTTATTTTATGAACAAATCTGTGCGTTTAGGAATAATGTAGTCTGTAATTATAGACAAGCTCTAGCCATCAATTACTCACCTACTCAAGGGCGTGGTAGGCAGACATTATGGAAAAACACAAAAATATACATTTTTAAAATTCAAACTAGAAAGTTAACAGCACTTTTAGAATACCAATTTTGCCACAAATAATTTTAAGCAAAATCTTCAGAAATTTATTTCTGAAGAAATTTATAATTTTTTCTTTTCAAACAAAAATATCAACACAACTTGCACAGCCATTGAGTTACTTGATCTATTTCTATTTCTAATTTTGGATATTTTATTCACCAAAAACTCACGACATGTTATGTTTAGGGTACACCTGGTAATGAAGGGGTCGACATCAAAAGATTTCTCGCCGTTTGCGGCAACTTCAGCCATCAGCTTTTCGATCATCATCTCGCTTTTCTCCACAAACACATCGCAGAAGTGCTCGAGGATCGAAAAGTGGAACGTGGGGGTGATTAACTTCCTTCGCGAGCGCCATTTTGAACCTGGGGGGAGAAAATAATCAAATTTAATATCTGCTGATCTGTGGAATGAACCTGGGGAGAGAAAATTCAACATCACTCTACCTCTAAGTCTTGTTTAACTTGAAGAAAAAACAAAACACGCTTTTAGGAATCTTACGGTTACTAGTGAGTAGACCCAGGCCTACCCAAGAGTGCAAAAGATTGTACGCCCAAGATTTATCAATGTGCTTTGTGCTGCTCAAGAATAGCTGTAGGCAAAACATTAAAACCATCGAAATTGTGTTTAAAATTATAACATGATACTTATAATCAAATCAAGTGAGGAAACAGAAATTAAATTCTGATAACAATTTTGTTCTGGTAAGTAGATAATTTAAATAGTGTAATAACTAGGTTCTTGCCTCAATATCCTCTGGTTGCGACAAATGAATGTCTGATATTTTATTTCCTACCCACGTACGGTAGATACGGCGCAATCTTTCAGTGGTGATTTTTTAGCATATCCAAAATACCTGGTAAAAATCGCAGTTATGTATTCATTTCTCTGTCCTTATTATAGTTTATCAAAAACATCGTTTGGGTCACTGAAATATGCTACGAGCGACAGTTACGATCAACTGCTTATTAATTACAACATATCATTATAAAATTATGTGTTTCGCGTAATATTTGTTTTCTATATTAGTTTAAATGTAACCTTGAAACTCGACATTTAAAGCTTTCTCACTAGACGAAAACAATCACCACATGTTTATCTTAAAGAGATGCAAGGATACTAGCCCAATAGTTGTTGTATGTGTATTGTGGTATGTGGTACTGAGATGTCTCACCCATTGGATCTGTCAGTGACCAGGTGCTAAAGCCACACTTGAAAAAACCAAATAAACAGAAATTCATTTTGACGACGGTTCATTTTTGGATGGCAGTGAATTTAAAGGTGACTTTTGATGATGAAACAGTATAATTTTGTTATAAATACAAGCAAAATAGGAGGCAGATATCAGTGAATTAAGAACTTCGGGGTAAACTAGTGTAATTGAGCACTTTAATCGCGCAATGATAACGACGTAGCGTCCAGAAGACGACCGACGTTATTTTATTTTGTTTATTTATGTCTAAAAGAGTTTTATATTATATTCATATTGATTTTAAATTATTGTATCTAATATTTTTCCGTCATTAATACTTTATGAAGCATATCTTATCTTTTCGCACTGAATAAGGTAAACACGCTTGCTACATGGTAGTATTGTTTTCCCACTTATATGGATGGGAGAGTTGGTGATAAAAATTGCCTACACGTATAATAGTGTTTGTCATTCAATAAGCATTAAACCCATCAACTAAAAAAGATAAAAATACACAAGAGTTAGTTTGGAAACGGGTTGTTTGACAACCTTTGACAAAACTGTGAATCTTATTTCTTTCCTTTATGACATTTAATTGGGAGTGCATATACAACTTTGGTCAACATTTCTTACAGCGGGCAGTTTTAATATGTCCAACTTAATTCATGAGACTCATCCCCATGGTTACACCTAATCAGATACTTCTGTTTTCATCTTAACCTGCTTATTTAACTGCCATTTAGCATTGTGAAAACGGTGAGAATAGAAATGGAGAAGTTCGGCTGAAATTTAGGTATTTTTCAGGAAGGATTTCAGGAAGGTGCAACTCGAACAGCAGGATTCCTCCACAAATCCATGCTGTCGTGAGGTTGATAAGCAAGGCGAGTTAAGTTGCTGAACTAACTTTCATTCATCCAACCTCTCTCCCGAACATAACTGATCATGTGGATGATGGTCACCCATCCAATATCTGACCCAGCGCAGTGTTGCTTAACGTCGGTGATCTCACGAGAACCGGTGTTTCCAGCACGCCAAACCGTTCGGTGTGACGATTCGAGGAGGGCTCGTAAGCAATTGGACCCGCTGTGTGACTTGATTTGGTCAAGAACACTCACATCTAACAAATGCTAACATAGTTAAAATTAATCTAATTAAACCTCCGCAATTAAAGTACGAGAATTTGCAGTTTTTTAGCATCTGCATGCCTGGAAAACATTTGGTCTGTGATAGCAGCCGTGGACGCCATTGCTGTTATCACCTCATTCCACTTCGAAAACCGGTCAGCCAATGGGAGCCGAGCTTCAGTCGATCGAAAGTAGGAGGCTGGGTCGATCGAGCACGTGTTGTGACGTCACTTGCACAGCGATGCAGTAGGTCTCAGGCGATACTCTTCTGTCGGCTACTCGCCTGGTACGAAGAGACAAATTTTCGCCCCGTTTTAGACGATTATTTCAGTTGAAACTTTTCATGGTTGGATTAACCGTACGTATAGGCAGTCCCGTGGCACTCACGCGTACCACGAGTTGCTTCAAAGTTTTCACAGGCAAACTAAATTTCCTGACAACGTCATTCGTTCTCTGCTATTTGAAACAATTTTATGAAATATAGCATTGAATTTTAGGAGTAGGCAACGCCTCAAAATAGTAACGATTGGGAGATAAAAATATGTGATATTCTGACTTTTGTTGCAAAACTTTTCTGCGTTGTAGTGTGATCTTACAGATCTTATAGATTGATTGATTGATTAGTGACGTTTAACGACGCACTGTTTTGACAACGGGCAATGTGGCACTGGTCTAATAGTGCCGGTAAATGAGTGAGTGATGATGAGAATGATGATTTACCTTCCTAATTAAGAAGGGAGGAGGGGAAACCCGGTACACGTGGCCTACTCCTGTCGACGAGCAAAAATGGGACCACTGGCTTAACGTCCCCTCCGCAATTGAACAATTGAACAATTGACAGAAATTGAAAAAATTGAAGGACGGTATAACTCGAACCACAGGATTCCTCCACAAATTCATGCTGTCGAAAGGTTGATAAGCAAGGCGAGTTAAGTTGCTGAACTAACTTTCAACCCTCTAACCTCTCTTCCGAACAGAACTGATGATGATCACTCATATTTCAAAAGACAAATCCAAAAGCTGACAATCATGTGAAATGATTTAAAGCAAAGATTTAAATTGCAAATGGGGTAGGAATGTTTCGCTCGCTACGCTCATCAAACACATACCATTTCAGTGTTTTAATGTCGAAGTCGATACGGGAAAAATAACTTCAATTACCACAATTTAAAGGTCAAATTAAGTTGCAGGAGACATTTTGCATTACAGGCATGCTCCCTTATGATATCAGCGATCAGAGGCGCCGGAGTAGCGATCATATTTCAGAGATCAGCCAGATCAGTGAACTCCAGTCTACTAGAGCCTCTCTTGCAGTCCTGGAACATCAAACACGGAGAGAGATTTTTCTGCTTTTTTGACTGCCGAGTTAAATTATAACCAGTGGACTTGTTTCACGGCGACCAGCACTACAGCGAAATGAGTAATTCGGCTCTGGATAGGCGCGGAGTTTCGTGTCCCCAAGATAGCCGTCAAAAACAAGGTGTGAGCTTACCGATTCTTTTGAAGTAAGGAACCTGGACCAATACTTTGTTCGCTGCCAGCAAAAATTGAAAATTGATGTCGTTGCGTGGAGCGAAACAAGCATGCCCTGTTACGGAATCTCCTGCACAGAGGCGACGGCGAATGTTATTTCCAGGGGGGTGCAAGTGCACCCCCTTGCTCACCCCCTCCGGACGCCCATGGTAAGTAGTGGCTGTTTTGGGAAAACATCTTGCCAAAAAATGCTCCAAGATAGGACAATAAACATTTTTTTGTTCACTAGGAAATTTTAGTTGTGATAGTTTGATTTTATTTCTTGTGTGTCTGGTATTTTTCTGCAAGAGAAAATTTGCAGAAAATCCATTGAATCTACAAATACATTTTTTATTTTTTACAAATTACCTGAATTACCTGAATTGGTATGTGATAGCTGGGTGTCTAGATTTAGTGCAGCGCCTACATTCAAAAGACCACAGACTGTGGTATTTTGAATGTGGTTGTGAATTTTATTACAGGCCTAAATAGGCCTGGGATAAAATTGTTACCGCTTTCCCCGTTGGCGATAATAAAGGCAATAACCGTGCTATCAAGATTGATTCGGGTGAAAGCTGATAAAGGAGGAGTTAAATTCTACAATTCTTTATTTTTTGTCACCCTCTATATGTGTTGTTACCTATGGAAATGATTGTTGAGCTAAGTATTCACTTGTGACAATACTTCTTTGATCTGTGCTGGCTGGGATTACTAAACTGGAACATAATGGTACCTACTTTAAAACATTCTCAAGAATTAAACTTAGGGTTGGGTTGAACCAAAGAATGATAATAATATCATTTAAAAACAATCTTGCTGCAACCCCAAAAATGCCCAAGTTTTTGGCTAACCTGAGTAAACTGAAAAGCTTTTTGCCGTTGTGAATCAGAAAAATCTGTTATCAGGTTTTCAAACTATCAACAATATACGCAAAATCTTAAGAATTTTCCAAAATTTCTCGTGTTCTTAGTTACAAGTAACAATTTCAAGTTAAGCTACAAGGTAAAGTTTAGCTAAAAGTTTCGATATTTTGTAGCCAAACTTTCCTAAGCGGAAAATACTTAAATAAAGCATGACTTAAGATGTTAACCCTGTTATTTGTGTTTCGTTTTTTGTTTGATTTCTCGTGACAATTTATATAAAAATGCTAAGTGAAATTATGTGATTTAATTTGTGTATTTTAAAGCTGAGCCAAAATGGTTGAACACATAGCAAATGAACTCAGGTTTGAAGGAATCCAAATTCGTTACTATTCAAGAGTGGCTTCCCCGGTAGAGAATCTCCAAGTGTAGAAATCCAACACTGTGGACCGGCACCCCTTTCAAGTTGACTAATATTAGGGTTTAAGCAATTAAATAAATGTCCCCCTAAAATGTTTAATTAAGATACATACGACACAATGGAATCATCATCTGTACTTATGGGATCTTGGCGTCAACACCATCTGTATTCCTGAATCTGGACGCAGGATGAGTTCGCTGATGAGCTTGATATTCTTTCGCTCCTCAACCGAGCGAATCCTAAAGCGTCGCAAGATCGACGCAATCATCGTCTTCTCCTCGAGCATAGCGAACTTCTGGCCGACACAGTTCCTGGGACCTGCGCTGAACGGTATGTAGGCGTACGGGTGCCGACCTTGTGCCCTTTCAGGGAGGAAGTGGTCAGGATCGAACTCCTCGGGATTCGGGAAAATGTCTGCGTTACGGTGGACGTAGTAGATGTGGATAACGATTGTGCATCCTGCTGGAATCAGGTAGTCACCTGAAAGGAAACAAAGTTTAAAATGTGAAGGCCCACTTACAAGAGTCACAAGATGTAAGAGATTATTTTAGATTAGAAGCAAGAATCTCACCACATTGTGTGTCTTCCAGTACATCTCTACCGATGAACGGGACGCTAGGGTAGAGACGTAGCGACTCCTTAATTACACGTTCGATGTATTTCATCTCGTTTAGGTCCCGCATTGTGATGCGCCTTTCAAAGTCTCCTTCAAATATGGTATCCAGTTCTTCCACCACCTTTTCCTGAAGGAAAATGAATCTTATGTTGCCTCTAATGTAATCTATGCGCACCAAATAGCAAAAATCAAAGAGATTGATACTATAAATATGGGAAAATAGGAGGAAAAGTGGGGAAAATCTGAAAATGCGGGAAATGTAAAGCTGTACCTGTATCTCTGGATAGGCGCCGAGAAGGAAAAGTGCCCACGTGACTCCAACAGTTGTAGTGTCGTGGCCTTCAAACATGAATGTGTCCACTTCCTCGCGGAGGTCGGCGTCGGTCAGCTTGGTACCGTCGTGAGACGCCCGAAGAAGCAAGTCCAAAAAAGCCATCCGCTTTTTTCCTGCTTAAGAAAACTACATTGTTTAACACTCAATCTGGATGAACAACGTCTCGATATAATATCAAACTTTGTTCTGTAATCTGTAGGCTTACCCAGATAAACATTTCCGGCCGTATTTTCCACGACGCCCTTCTTGGCGTTCTCCTCCTTCCTCTCTCTTATCACCTAAAATAATTAAAAAAAAAATACGAATACGTCATTGTTCGTTAAACCTCGATGGAATGCTGTACCTATATTAAATTAAGGAAACCTACTTATATCAGCTTAATTTTCAATTTTATGTTAACTGACTTCGCGGACCTTGTCTGTGAATCCGTGCAGGACTTCTAGGCAACGGTTGTATTTCTTTCCTCTTGCAGTGTGCTTGAAGATGAAGTCAGGATGCAGGTGAGGACGAACAGCCCTCGAAACTACGGCCTCACTTATGCTGTAGACAAAGCCAGTGTGTGAAAGGTTTGTTCCTTTGGCAAGGTGATGTAGCTCATTATGGGGGGGGGGGGGGGGGGGGAATGATGTTGTGGATACTTACTCACATACAGCACGTACGTATTCGGACCGAGTATCTTCTTGAGCGCGAATGTCCGTACCCATTGCAGTTTCTGGAGAAGTGGGATATCGTTATAGATTTATCTATTCCCATTTCTTACTCACTACTTTTAAAAGAAACCAAACGGTTTGAAGTGTTAGAAGCACCAGTTTTCGTGACATCACCGAAGTTAAGCAACACTGTGCTGGATCAGTAAGATCTTGGATGGGTGGCCTTCTTCTACATGGCCAGTTTTGTTTTGGAGAGAGGTTGGTGAGATGAAAGCTAATACAGCAACTTCATTTGCTTTGCTGATCAACTTCTCGGCAGCATAGATTTGTGGAGGAATCCTGTTGTACGCGTTGTACCGTCCTTCGGAAGAGACGTTACACGGTTCTTTCTCTAGGCGCTCTTCGACTGAGAAAGGCTACGTGCCGACATTGGATTCCCGCTCCAGCCCTCTAGGTTCAGTAAGGTTTATCGCCATCCTCTCTTCACCCACTCATTCTCCGTAGAAATTATAGCAATTTTTTTGGAGAATTTAAATGTGACATATTTTTGGAAAAAATTAAAGAGCCCTGCAAGTTTTTACTCACGACATATGATGTCCAGGGTACACCTGGTAATGAAGGGGTGGACATTAAAAGAACTCCCGCCCTTCGCGGCAACTTCGGCCATCAGCTTTTCGATCATCACCTCGCTTTTCTCTACAAACACGTCGCAGAACTGCTCGAGGATCGAAAAGTGGAAGGTCGGGGTGATCAACTTCCTTCGTGAGCGCCACTTTGAACCTGGGAAGAGAAAAAAAATTTGATACCTCATGATTTGTGTAATCTAATATTTAGAAAAATAATGTGTACCTTTGCTAGTGAGGAGGCCTTGGCCTAACCAGGGGTGCAAAAACGTGTACGCCCAAGACTTATCTATGTGCTTTGTGCTGTTCAAGAAAATCTGCAAAAAAAAGTTTTTGGTTAAAAACCGCTCAATATGTGTTAATTATAAGACGTCGACCGAAAAAAAAAGAAATACAGATAATCACAGAAATTAATTTCTGCAAACATGATCATAAATCACTGAAGAGAGATTTGGTACCGCAAAATTGCTCAATGCATTCTAAGCACACAAAAGTTAGTTCCTTATTAGTCATCACCTCTCATCTTTGACTGTTTGCACTAACACATTATCACAAGGTGACGGTAAATAATAAAATATAGTTTAATTTGTACTTACTTCTATGTGCTCGGGTCGTGATAAGTGCACGTGTGCCATATCTCCCGCCCACGTACGATAGACAGGAGCATACTTCTTGTGGCGTTTGTACAACACGTCCATAATGCCTGGATAAAATACCACGTTTTATCTAAAGCTAGCAAGCAAGTCCATTTTCTTGAAATATGTGTTTCTGTGCTGGGGCTAAAGGATGAACTATCAAACGAAACTAATCATAACGTTCAATTGGTTATTTGGTAAATGCTTTATTAAAAATAAAAGCATACAGAACTGTAAGCTTTCAGATTTTTGGTAAGTTTTTGGAAATATATGTGAATCACCGTAAAATCGTGCCTTGCTCAAAAATTTATAAAAACTGTAATTATTTCTTTCTATTTCCATCTTTGTTAAACAAGAATCGACGCTGCTTACGATTTCTAGCCACCATTTCATCCAAGGCATTGCCTAGTAAGGGAATGGTTGGGGGTCCAGGGAGTTTGTTGATCATGGTGACAAAGCGGCGTCGGTCTTTTCTGTAATAAAGCACCCCGATGATCGTGGCAATGAAGAGGAGCACACTGCGCAGGATCGTGATCAAGTCTAGCTCCATTGCTATAAAAAAAAAATGTTGTGGATTATCCATCACAACTTATCCACAAATTATCCATGAAAATACAGTTTTGTGGAGGCAATGTTTAATAATGTTTTATAAATTGAAAATGGTAATCATGTATGCACGATACGAGTAAAATTTGTGTATGCCCATTTGGATTTTTTTCTCAATATTTTACTAGTTTGGTTCAATACTCTGACTAGATATTAAGCTCCTTTCAAGTTTAGCACATGAAAAATGCTATCCCTCCCCAAGTACCAAACGTAATGCAAGCCTCTGTTTCAGATATTATTTAACCTTTGTTTCATTTACCACAAAAAATAACTTACCATGACCTGTGCCGTAAGAATTAATGCTTACCTGCTATTATCTGTTGTTCCAGATGTTCAGTATTTGAAATCAGCCATAGTTTGAAATTTTTGCCTAGCGACCGGTCAGGAGTTTGTCTCCTACGAGACCTATTTACACCCTTCTCGATCCACGACTACCAAAACATTGGCATTTCAACGATATTTCAAGGCGCCAGGATCTGCGCCTTTGCCGCTCCCCTGTTCTTCGGGACGGTCAGAGTAATAAGACACATCACGCAACCGTACTGAGTAATGGAAAGCGTCACGCAATAATTAAATTTCAGATTTAGATAATTAGAACATGGGAGTGTTGTGAAATAAATGGTTTCAATTATCCTGATTCTTGCAAAGTCTTATAACACTACCTACCTGTCGATCTGCGACTGGACTTCAACTCCGTCAAGTTGCATGGGCACAGGATAGTAACGAATAGCAACCGCCTTCATCATATCCGGATTTCATCCCTCGGATGTTACTTGATGCCAAAAGTACTCCCCTTGCTGGCCGCAAAAGTGCACTTGTAGGGATAAATCTTGAGATTTGCGTCTCGAAGACTATCAAAATCTCGCAAAATAGAAGTTACTAGCCTCATGATGGTAGTCGATCTATCCTGCTGTCCAAATCCCATTCCGTTGTACTTGTAGACTTCCGACTGCCAAACGAACGCAGTCATCTTCTTATCTTGGTCTACTGGCCAGATCAAGCGTCGTGAAGTACTAAACACCACCAAGACTCCCCATCTGTAAAAATTTGGCACCGGCCACGAGTCTCCCTTGCACTGAGTATTAAACCCACTGATGGCTGTCTCCCTTGCCCAAGATATCTACAGTCATCTCCTAAGCCACCTCATTTACCTTGTGAAGTAGGCGATTAGGGTATTTCCGCACAGGGTGCGAGATTCCCGTTTCGATTCTGTGTTTCATCATCCAAAATAAAAGCTACTTTCAAAGATTGGTTGGTGTTCTTGGTATGGACTTTTTGAGATAAGTTTAAAATTATATAGGACTTGAACGAGAAATCGCTGGCACTGGAGGGTGAAAAGGTGCAACTGTTAAAGACTGAAGACTCTGGAACGTCGTACCGAGTGGACAACCAATTGGAATTAATCACCCCGGCGCAGTTTTCTCAATAATGGCGTGAAGTCGGCCAAAAGTTTGTTCGGAGAAAGTCACCGTCAGCCCTTAGCTTCGTCTAGTTTCCTTCCATACCAATACCAGCCAAATGCTTGGAATCACACAAGCCTGACGCTGCTTGCGAGGAATTAAGTCATATTTAAATATTTAAGAAAAAATTGGCAAAACAATGTTCCCTTGCCAGTGAAGTTTAGCAAGACTTTTAAACGCCGGGGCACAAAAAAAAAAAAAAAAGTGAATATTTAATTAAAAACATTTTCAAGGTTCTTTTATGACCAAATCTGTGCGTTTAGGAATTATGCAGTCTATAATTATAGACAAGCTCTAGCCATCAATTACTCACCTACTCAAGGGCGTTTTTGACAAACATGGAAAAACACAAAAATATACATTTTTAAAATTCAAACCAGAAAGTTAACAGCACTTTTAGAATACCAATTTTGCCACAAATAATTTTAAGCAAAATCTTCAGAAATTTGATCAAGGCTAGAAATTTATAATTTTTTCTTTTCAAACAAAAATATCAACACAACTTGCACAGCCATTGAGTTACTTGATCTATTTCTATTTCTAATTTTGGATATTTTTTTTCCCAAAAACTCACGACATGTTATGTTTAGGGTACACCTGGTAATGACGGGGTCGACATCAAAAGATTTCTCGCCGTTTGCGGCAACTTCAGCCATCAGCTTTTCGATCATCATCTCGCTTTTTTCCACAAACACATCGCAGAAGTGCTCGAGGATCGAAAAGTGGAACGTGGGGGTGATTAACTTCCTTCGCGACCACCATTTTGAACCTGGGGAGAGAAAATTCAACATCACTCTACCTCTAAGTCTTGTTTAACTTGAAGAAAAAACAAAACACGCTTTTAGGAATCTTACGTTTACTAGTGAGTAGACCCAGGCATACCCAAGAGTGCAAAAGATTGTACGCCCAAGATTTATCAATGTGCTTCGTGCTGCTCAAGAATAGCTGTAGGCAAAACATTAAAACCATCGAAATTGTGTTTAAAATTATAACATGATACTTATAATCAAATCAAGTGAGGAAACAGAAATTAAATTCTGATAACAATTTTGTTCTGGAAAGTAGATAATTTAAATAGTGTAATAACTAGGTTCTTGCCTCAATATCCTCTGGTTGCGACAAATGAATGTCTGATATTTTATTTCCTACCCACGTACGGTAGACCGGCGCAAAATTTCAGTGGTGATTTTTTAGCATATCCAAAATACCTGGTAAAAATCGCAGTTATGTATTCATTTCTCTGTCCTTATTATAGTTTATCAAAAACATCTTTTGGGTCACTGAAATATGCTACGAGCGACAATTACGATGAACTGCTTATTAATTACAACATATCATTGTAAAATTATGTGTTTCGCGTAATATTTGTTTTCTATATAAGTTTAAATGTGACCTTGAAACTCGACCATTTAAGCTTTCTCACTAGACGAAAACAATCATACGTGGGTTTCATTCTTGCAGCTAAAGTCAATCACCACATGTTTATCTTGAAGAGATGCAAGGAAACTAGCCCAATAGTTGTTGTATAAAGTGACACAAAAGTTGCTTACGATTTCTTGGCATCATTACTGTATTCAGGGCGTTACCCAACAAAGGCATGGTCTCTTCTTTAATAACGCACCCCAATGGCTGACAGGAGGACGATGAGCCCACCTAGCAGGATCGTGGTCAAGTCGAACTTCATTGCTGTCGATAGAGAAGTTGAAGATAGATTGAGAGGTAAAATGTAATGTGTATGGAATAAATCATATATTTAATACCTTTTTTTATCAAAACTAGTGCTACGGTTAGATAAAGTAGACATGAGTGAGTCTAAGCACCATTATGATGTAGAAGGTAACTGCTTAATATAATCTTCTATCGTGAATATGTGTGCTACCTGTGTTAAGTGTCTCGAAGCTTTGCGATCAGCACTTCTTTGCATCCCAATCGAATGGGAGTCTGCTCCCGATCCCCCCTCGATCCGGTCGATGATAAAGTGACTTATTATTTCCTTGGTTATGATCCAAGTTTCCAACTCCCTGGCGTATTGAGTGCAATCAAGTGCAATGATAAATGTAACAGTTGGAGTAAACTTCCTGAAAAAAGCTTCACGGTTATTTACGTCTAGCATGTGGTGAGGGGGGGGGGGGGGGGAGGATATTTGTTATTTTCAAGATTTTCACAGCGACATTAAAGTCTGGTAACATTTAGAATTCTAAATTCTTACAGAGAAACTAAAAAAAAAACGGTGTAAGGGATGGTAGAGTGGTGACATAACCCCCCCCCCCCCCTAAATTCCTCACCGATTCGAGGAAATGTTGTCAATGTTGAAATCTGTCCCTACAAAATAAAATACTATTTTTTTTAGAACAAACAGGGTAGAAACCAAATTTGTTTTTCCTCTTTTAACCGTATGTGTATTTATATGTATCTATATTGTCTACGTTTCTTATATTTCTTATTTTATTTTATGACAGTCTGTACAACATTTTTATGTTTCTTAAGACAATAAACCAAATAAAAATAATATCGGTCGTATCAGCAGGAAATAGCTACACCAAGCTCTTTACCGTATCACTTTTATTTTCAAATCGGAGATTTTTTTCAATTCAGCTCTAATCAAAACATGCCTGTGCTGGTGAAATGAGAGCGTTGTTTTAGAGAGGAGAATCCTTTTCTTAAAGGCACAGTGGTTATACCATTCTTATTTTAGCGGTCCTATTTTATAACTAACCGAAATGCATTTGCCGCCCGAAAAATATTGATTACACAAAGTAACCGGGATACGACCCCTGGACCTCCAAATTGCCGGTCGGGTGCTCTGATCCCGGGTTCATATCCTTGCTGGTTTGAGCTCTCTAGTGGAAACAGCAGAAAAACCAAAAACCCTGCAAAAAAGTGATAGCAAAATTATTAAAATTACTATTAAGGACGCTTAAAAATACTCCAACCTCATCGCGGGAATAACAGGACTTGAAATAAGTGGGTCTGGCACAAATTCAATTACTATCTTCAAAATAAAATAATATATTTAATAAAATATCTGTCTAATATAATTTACTAGCTATTGATTTGAAAACAATACATAATTTGACATGTCATCGCACATTTATAATACACTAAATCCATCAAATTGGTTAAAAATTACAGCTGATAAGCAGGCATTTAAAATCCCAAATTTATCCTTGCAAAATGTTAAAATTTTAAAATATTTATTTTTATATACAATACGTACACGATAAATACTATCTTGTTAGAAAATAACATAAAATAATAACATAAAATATTGACAATCTATTAAAATATGTTATGCATTTAAATATATCACTTAAAACAAATTGGTTTCCGTAAATTGCAAGTGTCTAGATAACTGGTTGAGCAACGGGCTGGGACGAGTTGGTCCCCAGGTTGAATGCAATCGGGCGGTAGCCTTTGCCGTTTAGGACGAACGGCTGAACAGACGTCAGGCTGATTCGGCTCTTGGCGCTCGCAGACATCTGTGCAGAAATCAGAGTCAACATTTGGGCAAATTTTTGCAGTCACTCGTTCACATTCGGATGAGTTAACATACTATTCCGACAGAGGCGCCACCTGTCTTTTAGGGTGACATGCGGGCCAACTGAAAACTGTTAAAACACTAAATTTATCTCCGTTTACGCCATTTTACTTTTGCTCTAACGCTCGAGTCGTGTCAAGGTATTTTGTTGTTTATCTTTGCAGGTATTTTGATATTTCGCCACTGAAATGTCCTCGTATCAGTTTGTAGCAAGTTTGGGGGCAGTCCTTGTGGTGGCATCTTCTCTCACAGGCAGACACAACAACAGCTGTCGTTAGTAGAAGTCGAAACGACTATTGGTTACCTTAGCCTCATCTACGGCGTCGCCTGGCGGATCTTCTTCCGAGCTGGAGCAAGGTTCTGCCGATTTACTCCGACGACCCAACTCTGGACTGGGCGACCTGCAACGTAATGTGTAGACGTAGTATCGCTTTCTAACTAACATCTCGGTGCTTGATTTTATTTACGCTATTCGTTAACAGTCACTCTCCAGATAGAACCACAAATAAAAATGGCAGACACACAGCCTTGTGGTAGTTTCCACCAGCTGCGTGTCGGCCATGTTTGTTTGTGGTTCTATCCCTGAAAATGGTCTCAAGTTAGCTAGCTGAAAAATTGGGGCTTACAATATTGAAGTTTACATCAATCAATGAACATCTGCATGAAGACTTCAGTGCAATGTCAGTATTTTTAATGAATCTTTATTAATAAGTCAAACGAAGTATTCTGTTTTTCTGTTCCTTCCATTTTTCTATCTGAAAATGAGTTTTACAAAAGTAATGAAACTCACGTGTGTACCTATTTGCTGCGTAGAATTGCACTCAGAAGAAAATGTGATTAAGACCGAATGCATTTGCCATGTTACACACCGATCTAATTAGTGTTCTATGTCTCCACCGGAAATCTAATCGAAGAAAGCGTTTGTGAGAGTGTCAAGTCGACGCAAGCATCAAGCACAACCTAAAAAGCAAGCCGATTTACCGACATACTGTTTGCAAGCAAGAGCTAAAGAGGGTTAGAGTAAATACATTTTAGCTGCACTATCTCCAAATCAGACTTAATTTCAAACATTGCTGTTGAAGTGGACATACATTTGAAAATGGATTTAGAAAATTAACGTTTTAATGCTTGTGCATTTTACAAGCTCTAATTTTGCAAACACGGACTTCTTATGGTTATAACCATTGCGTTTATAGGTATAGCTAGAGGGCCAGCGTTTATGTTAAACTTTCTGCTGAGTCAACGAGCTGGTTTCACGTGGTCACGCGTGCCATCGGATCGCACCTACCGTAGCACATTAATAAAACCTGTACAGTTAAATATTTGCGACTCAAAATGTCGACAGTAAATCGTTGAGGTTAGCATTAAAACTGATTCATTGAGGAAAAACAAGTCTCAAATGCTAGTAGTCTGCGAGAAATAACTCCGTCTAGGAGCATCCTCCATTTTTGTCGGTAAAGTAGACATTTGGCGGCCATTTTAAGTATGAAATATTGTTAATGCCGACAAGGGCGTATGTCAGAAATCATAAGTATAACGATAGGCACACATCAGGTCTCCGTTAGTCTCTAAGCCGCATGATCATATGCTACACACAACTACCGAGTCCAGTTAGAGAGCAAAAATCGGTTATAAAACAATCACCACATAAATAAGTAACAGATAACCCTTGGGTTCTTAGGTTTAGTAAATCCCACACCGATAACACACCATTAGCTGAGAAAACGAGCCGGCACCACGTGATTATAGGAAATGCCAACCGATGGCGCTTGCGGCCCCCCTTTTTATTAAACCTCATAAACTAATTATTACCACTGATATTTTTACTACGATTACTAATTACGAATATGTCAATAAATCAATGATGCTCAATGAAGATTATTTGAGTGTAGTCAACTGTCTGAAATGCGAGTAATCTGTGAGATGTAACGATAGCATCTAAGTAGCAAATACCATTTTGTAGTGGTAGTTAATATTTCAGTGTTTTTTAAGGAGAAAGTAAAACATTAGCATTGGGACTCTAACGAAACCGGTGTAAACCCAATGGGAAGATCTGAGATTAGGAAATAGCCTAAGATAAGCCTTTCCGACAAGAAAAGTAAATAATAAGCTGCACGCAGACACCAACCTTTGAGCGTTGTCCCAGCCCACGGTCGACGGCGACTAGAATTCGAGTCTCTTCGAAAGCCAACTAACTTTTATACATCCTGTGTGAGAATATCAAATCCCAGTTAAACCATATTAGTGTTTTCAGTTAGTAGTTTAGCTTCCTGAATATGTACAGCTCCAGGAAAACTAATCAAAACAACAGTTAGTTTCTTCAGCTTTCCACGGTCAAGGTCACATTATGAAGCCTACAACCGCCGACATCAAATTCGCTTTTTATCCCGTGTACAATTTACCACTGTTACATTGCTTGTGTTAATCATTACACACACACACCTTGGAATTAGTTTTCTTATACTCTCAATCCAAAATAGTTTCTAGAAAGCGCTAAAGTGAGTGTTACTACTAAATGCTTGGAGAAACAGCGTCTTTTTTTTTGCGGGTGGCAATGCGATTGCATTCAAACAGCGCTGAAAGCTAAGCAACAGCAAGACAAGTCATATCGCTTACCTGCTTCGCTGCCTGGAAGTAGGTCTGGTGTTCGGTTGGGACAATTCTGAGTCGGAGCTCGCCAGCGAGCGGAACGCCCCGTGCGCAAAGTCCCGACGGTAGTTGTCGGATGAAGAGGAGCGTGGCGTCGACATACCCCCACGATCCACCTCCAGCGCCGACGGACCTGCTCACAAAGACACGAGGTCAGCTAATAAGAAATTGCTTTCTTCAGAATTGTTTGTTTTGTAAGGTTCAGCTACATCCGATATCGACAATTGACACATGTCAATTGTCAATCGACAATTGCTCAAGAGGCAATTAGCAGGCGCTTAAAAGCCGGCTAGCCATTATCTACAACCTACTAATTTATAGTAAGAATCAAAAACACTAAATTTAAATTTGCTGGTAATTAAAAAAAAAGTATTAAAGAAGCATTGTGTGAAGATTTTATGATTTGTGACAGGAACGTACAGTGTTATCAATGTTACACAGTGTTACTAAATATCACTGGTTAAGTTTCAATTGCAAACCAATTCGTATTCATCCAATATATTCGACACAAAGACCACTTATTCTACTTTTAAAACGACTAAAAAAATGTCTTGAAAGAAAGCTATGGGCGAAAATAGTTCGAGAAATGTCCACAGAAATGATTTGAGACCACTCGAGAGATTGACGTCAAGGAAGGCGATATTAGGTGATGAGAGGAATAGCCGTACCTATCGGTGGCCTATGGGGCGTCACGTAGACCTGTGTACTCTTTGGCATATCGAACACCACCGGCGGATGAATGGTCGACCGCTTTTCTGGCAATGACTCGTGACCCAATTCAGCGTATCTGTGAACAGAGAACATTTCTGTTGATTGGATATCGTAAGGAGACATGCGGAGGACACTTATAAGGTATTTTCTCTACAGCTCAGCCCTTACTGGCCTACTACGCCCGCTGATCTAACTGGTGTTGAGGTTACAGCTCTCCAATCGTTTAAAAATACCAGATCCACAGAGTGCTATTTTATCATAACAGTAGGCTAAGATTGGAGAATCCGCAAACAAAAGAAAAGCAATATTTTATGGTTATGTTTTGGCAATTGCAGTTGGAAAGAGAAAAACAAAATAGACAAATGGGCGGGGGTCGTGCTTTGGGTACGACCTAGAACTTTACTCGACTGCTTGCAATTCAAGGCTATTGCTAGCCCTTCAGTCTTAAAGTCACGCTCCTTTTTTCGATGCTCTGATGCCGGGACTTACCTGGACGGACGGTAATCGCGGTAGTCCCTGCGAGGTTCGCGGAACTCCGAGAGGATCTGGGTGGAGGGTGGTCGCGTTGCAGAAGCAGGGTCGGGCGAGGAACCGGCGTGGGGCGACGTGGACGAGGACGTGGCACCGTCGGGCTCGGCGCGAGCCCCTTCTATCCACGGTTCGGCGCGCGCAGTGTCGCTCCAGCCGTTTGGCAGGGAGGAGAACAACGTCTCGTCCAGATTAAAAAGCCTGGAGATAAACGGGCAGTCAGTAATGGCCACTACAAGGCAGAAACTTGTCCAGGTTGACTCATTTGAGTAACACGCTTTGATTACCGTAGTTGTTGTCGAATGTTTGCTTTCTCTGGCGCGCGTTTCCGTTGGAACTCTTCTTCTACCCTTCTCATAGCCTCCAGTTCGCCCAAACGACGCCTCTCCTTCAAGTCGGCTTCTCTTGAGAGTCTTTCCGATATCCTCTTGCGCTCTATCTGACGCACGGTGCTCTGGAAGGTAAACCGCTTGTTCTTTCCTGTAGTAAAATACATGTTAAATTATATATGTGATGAACTCCACGAAAGTTCTTTCTGGAATCAGGTATTTTTTCTTGTTCTGAAACGTACCTCGCTTTCCCGACGGGAAATCCTTGCCGGAGTGGCTGTCTGCATCAGGATATCCGTTGAGCCGGCCGACGCAGTCCAGGTCTGGCGACGGAGTGCGGCCCAGCTGTCTCATCTCCGACGATGAGATGTTCTCGCAAGATTTGGACATTACGCCGGTGGCACGCAGAGCTCCGTAAGATCTGTGGAAGAAAAGAAAATTTTATTTACGTGTTTAACTTGTTTCGTGTTTTGCTTAATTTGAAATCTGAGAGGTATTGAAGGAAAATAAGCCGTTTACACCACGGAAAAGTTACACTCTCACTTAAAATCGGACAGCTTCAGCTATCCGTTAGAATGGCGTCTGCTACATCTTAATGTGTGATTCAAAAAGCACCTCAAATAAGCCCGGATGTTTTTTTTTTCAAAGTCCCGAAAAATTTAGATTTTATTTGTTTCTCTACGCCATTGTCCGGGCACATTCCCAAAAAAAAAGAAACGTGGGACAAAAAGTTTGCACTTTTAGGTCACCGTTACCATTCCAAAACGACGGTCCCGTAATCCAAGAAGCAAAGCACCCACAAAAAGCAGCCAACGCGTAAATCCGCCACAAGGTGTCACATTTCCTCCGTGCGTTGTTTCTGAATTGTCTCACCTGTCTGGCATTGGCTCGTGGCGAGACTTATATTCGGGCAGGTACATGACGTGGCCGCCGGACGCCAGGTACGAGAACGAGGTGAGCTGCGACGCGTCGTGGTCGGGCGAGGATGGACCCCCGCTCGACTGCGACTGCGACGTCGCCTTGACGGGGGTATGCGCGTGTCCGCTGTTCAATGAGTTCGCAACGCTGCGACTCAGCATCCAGTTCTCGTCCAGCAGGTGGCCTTTGTCTTCGTCTTTCGGCTGGACAAGTGCGGGGGAGCAGGTTGTCAGCATGTGGGTCGGATTTGGCTTTGGGAGGGCGGAAGAATGGCTTTCGTGTAATACTTGAATTCGTGTAACAATGTGTCATTGAATGGTGCACTCTTCACGCCCAGAAAGGGCGGTGTTATAAGCCCGTATTTCGTTTGTTTCCACATTATTAATCGATATAATGCATTCAAGTCAAGGTTGGATGATTATATTTAACGTTTGAAGGCATTGACATTGGCTAATTGACTTTCTACGAGCCATGACCAGATTAAACCCATTGTTCTGGTTTACAGCAAATGAAGTAAAAGCACATAGCCATCGACTTAGCGAAAAAAAAAAAATTTTTTCACAAACCTTTGTCGGTGTATTTAGCGCAGTAAACGCCCCCGAAACAGATCTCTTCAGCTTCTTTAGACTGTTAAAGCTCGGCTGCACGTCGCGCTTGCCCTTGCTAGACTCGGAGTAAAGCGCCAGACACAGCCGTTCGTCCCTCGGCAGCGACAGTGAAAACACTTGCGCCCGTGGAGAGAACTTCGGTTGCGGTCCTCCGGTGTTAGGTACCGACTCATCGACGCCCCCGTCCGAGCTCGACTCCTCCTCGCCCAGGTCTTGCTGGGGCGTCCATGCTGCCACCAGCGCCCTCGGCGGGTGCAGCGACGGACTCATGGCTTGTCTGATCGGCGGTGAAGCAAGCGGAGCTTCTGAAGAATCTTCGTGACCCCCTGGACTCGCGTCTCCCGAGATTCCAGAGTCTCCTGACTTGTCGTGGCTGCTTCGCGGCGCTTGCAGCATAGGGGGCAGTGGAGGGGCCATTGGCCTCGACAGCCTCTGGATTCTTTCTTCGAGCAAGACTGGAGGCTCTTCGCCAATGTGTGGGGAGGTCGGTGTATCCAGGGCCGAGAGCAAGCGCCAGGCTGCCGTTGGCGAGAAGCGCGGGATCTCGAGCTGTTTCTTGGGCAGCATGGGGCGCAGCTGCAACGCGATGCTGCCGTCGAGGTCCTCTTCGGGCTCGATGTCACTAGTCAGGCTGTCCCCCGATCCGGAGGTGGTGGGGGCAGCTGGCACGCGGTGGATGCTCTCGGCAAATCGCTCGACGGCATCCCGCTCTCCTTGCTCCATTCCGAAGTAAAATGTTTTGGTGGGCACGTCACGGTCCACTGGACGCTGGTTCGCAGGTGGTAGACTGGTTGAGGAATGGAAAGAACAGGGTTTAGTACCCATGTGATTAACTATGGGTGCAATGAAAAATATAAAGCTAAATACACGTGGGTTAAAGAACTCTGGGTCAGAGATAGAGATAGGTCCCTGTTTGTTCATTCAGTGACTCACATGTCCCAGTGGGTGTCCTTGACGGGCTCTGTGTGGCGCGATTCCCGCCTGGCCTCCGGCTTGCTCCTGACTGCGACTGGGACTGGTTCAGGGGTAGACTCCCTGCCCGAGCCGTCGCCCCTGAGTCTGGGATCGGCCGCTTCGCCAACGGGCACCCCACGTGCTTCCCGCCAAGGGACGGGTTCCCGCGGGTCACGCTGGTCGCGCGGGTCTCGCGGCTTGGGCGCCTGACGGATTCTTTGCGCAGCTCGCAGCAACTCGGCCTGCGCAAAAACCACGGATGCTGAGTTACGTAAAGTCTCTCTGCTCTGCACGGAGTAGTGAGGAGGAGGACTTCTTTTGGTCAGCAAAAATGCACCACAGAATGGGAATGCAAATGATATTGCAGGCGCGAACAATTATTATTGGCTGCAAAAATGAATGCACACAGGAGGGTGACTTGCTAACTGTTAATAAATTATATAACATTATATTTTATTATATATTGTAGTATTATATTAATGCTTTTATATAAGGTTAATAGCTAATACATTTACCAAATTAAATTGAGGGTAGTGTTGGTTATGATATTTCTGTAACTGTACTATTTAAATACAGAATGCACTTAAACACGCATCGATGTTGCCTTGACTCCAAATAACTGAATAAATCCCCGAGCGCGCTGACATTTCGCACGCCTCCAACAGAAACTCACCTGAAACTCGGGCGTCGACAGGCTCCGGTGCGCGATTTTGGCCACTGGCAGCGGCGGGGCATGCCGCACTCCGTTCACCCGGGGAATTGTCGGCGAGTTGTCGATGCTCCTCTTCTCGACCTTCACCCTAATCCCGTGGTCCGGCAGCACCCTAGCTCCTTCGGCCTTGCTCCGCGCATGCTCCCGCGGGTCCCATTCGGCCGCAGCCCTCCTATTTGGCACATTTTTCTCGCTGTCTCGCTCGTTCGCAAAGTTCCTCTCCCTCTCTCGCCTGTCGTGCTCTTTACCGTTGGGCACTCCCCTTGGATGTTCTTTTCCGTTTGGCAAACTCCTCTCCTGATCCCTAACATTAAGGACTATTCTCTCTTCCCTACCGTTTGGCCTCTTGTAATCCTTCCCATTGGGAGTGATCCTGTCACCATCTCTGACATTCAGAATGATTCTTTCCTGGTCTCTGCCTCGTGACTCGTTTCTGTCGCGGTCGCGGTTGCTTCTTTCGCGATCCCTTCCATTTCTCTCGCCCTTCGGCGTCGGTCTACCATTTTCGGGGGACGCATTCCTCAGGGGAGCGCCTCGAGGACCTTGCACTTTCTTCGTCTCCTCGCGCGTCTTGAACAGGCGTAGACGCCGGGTGGGCGGGTCCAGCGTCTCCCACTGGTAAGAATCGGGCGAGGAACCTGGAAGCACAAGTCCAGACGTCAGTCTTCTGGCGGATAATATTCTTGCTGATCGGTGCTGAGCAGAATGGCTTACGGTTGGCGCAAAAGACCTGCAGCTAGTGTAATGGTCATTGAACCGTAATATACATGTAGCCAAGCCAGTACGCAGATACTTTGATGCACTTGCTATGCAGCTCTAAGGTGAAGTGCTAGCTGGTAAAATGGTAATTCGTAGAAACAACCTCACGAGGGCATTTGCTTGCATATAAAAGTTACAACTTATTATGTTTTTACAAGAAGACGGATGGAAAAATGTCTCTACCCTTTTTCTAATAGCACATTTCCACATTTTCCCCTTTGCTTTTTGTTGTTTCATAGTTCTTCCACCAAAACAGACTGCTACATTGTAAACTCATCTGCAAGTTCCAAGCCAACAGATCTGCATTTAGGTACTGGGCTTTATGACTGGCCCTAAGTCTAGCAAGAGAAACACCCTATAGTAACTCACTGTCAGGACCATGTGACTCGCCCTCGGGCGGCGGTGCTGCCGGCGCCTTGTACTTCTTGCGCGTGCGTGTGATGCGCTGCTTAGAGGCGACGTCCTTGTACGGCGTCGGATGGCGCAAGTCCGGCTCGCTACCAAAGCGCTTCCCGCTGAACTGCAGCCCTGGCGGACGCGGCTGGTACTGCTGGTGGCGGTGCGCAGAACTGCTCCGCGCACGGTACCGCTCGTTAGGCTGTACAAGAGAGGGCGAAATATTCATTAGAATTCATGAAGAGTTTGTCAACCTCTGGTTCAACCGTGATCCACGTTAACTAAAAAAAATATGCGCGAAATTAACAGGTTTTGCACTCCACTTGAAGAACTTGGGAAACGTTTTGAAGCTCAAAAAGTTCATTAGAGAAGCCATTAAGATGGTGCCATTGATACAGTTTTCAGTTGTGACCTGGGTTGACCGAACAAAATATTATAGAATGAAGAGTATTACTCAAAAAAATCCCCCAGTCACGGCAAATGCTGTTTATAAAGTTCATACTGTGCTCTATATTGAGCTAAACAACATGGTCGACAGAAGTATTATTATTATTATTTGTGGTGTTTATCGACGCACTGTTTTGACAACTGGCCCTGCGGCACTGGTCTAATGGCGTCGGTGAATGAGTGGATGATGATGAGGATGATGATGAACCTAACCTAGCCCAGAAGGGAGGAGGGGAAACCCGGTGCCGGCACGTAGCCTACTCCTGTCGAAGAGCACCAAGGGGACCACCGGCTTCACGTTCCTTCCGAAGGACGGTACAACTCGAACAGCAGGATCCCTCCACAAATCCATGCTGTCGAGAGGTTGATAAGCAAGGCGAATGAAGTTGCTGTACTAACTTTCATCCCTCCAACCTCTCTCCCGAACAGAACTGGTCATGTATATAATGGTCACCCATTCAATACCTGACTCAGCGCAGTGTTGCTTAACTTCGGTGATTTAACGAGAACCGGTGTTTCCAACACGCCAAACCGTTCGGTCGACAGAAGTAGGCGTCATTTTGGTTTCAAGTTTCTAAAGACAATAAGAATCAAAATTAATCTGAAGATTACCTGGTCTTCGTCCGAGTATCTTCCCGGCGACTGGCGCCTGCCGCTGATCGTGCCACCATTATGCAAGATGGCGCCGTTATCAGTAACGCGCAAACGCTGTCCAGGTATCCGCTCGGGCAGCACCTTCACCTGGGGCTGCAGCGAACGCGGCCGCTGCGCATCGCTGCGCGGGTACGAGTGGGCCCATTGCTGATGCGTGTGGTGCGCAGACGGACGCTGAATTTGGTGCAGCGACTGCGAGTTGGAGTTTCCCATCGCACGTCGGAAGGCCGGTCATGCCTGCGAAAAACAAGACGGTGGTATGTTAAGATTTTGTCGTTGAAAGTTCGACAAGTTTCAAGGCCAAGCGTAAAAAGGGTGTAATGACCTTGGGCGTAGTAAGAACTGTGCTCATTGGTTGCTAAGAGATATCGGTAATGGCTCAGAGAAGACGGCTCATGAGGTGTGGACTAAAATATCGATTGATCTTGGTCATTCAATAAACTTGGACATCACGAGTGTAAGAAATACACCCGTTTAAATCAGGGATAGACACTGCAGCATAAGTCAGTCAGAACTTGACGGTGGAAACTTCTAAAGAGGACGTTACTGAAGCGCTGTGATGAAAAATCAATCGGGTTTCTTAGCCAAGCTTCTGTAATCACATGAAGCCGCAGATACTTACAAAGTCGACAAGCGTCTGTTCTTTTTGAAAGGACGAATCAATAAAATCCCCTTTGAGTAGATTTTCACCCACTTATACCCCTAAAAAAACAGTGTGCCATATTTCTGTGTCGAACGGAGTCCTGCGCTGCCCATCTATAGCCAGCAGCAAAAGGTCAACGGCGACCTGTTTTCGCGTGCCGATGCACTCGCTCGCTGGCTCACGCTGAAAGGAGAAGTCGGCTCGGTGCTCGAGGGAGCAATCAATGGGAGTCTTATCTCGACAGACTTTCTTATGTGAAGCACTACTTAGAGCGCTCGCCGGAGAAAAAAATGTTCAATTACAACGCTGTTGCGTTAAAGGTGTGACCATCCACCATGGAGCTGTGGGAAATTTGTTGGTAGGTTTCTGCTCTTACCTTCAGAAATATTTTGCGTTTCGCTTTTTGCCATGCTTTATATCAAGCTAAAGGTTTATTTTCGCAGCTGGTTTATTATGGTTTCTATCTAAATGCAGCAATTAAAGGTTTATGATTCTGTCATCAGTCAAGAGCCACGAAGAACTGTTCGGCAGAAATGTGCCGGTCATTTGAAACAATACACAGCGCTCTCTTGCTTTAAAGGCCAAAATAACTAATAAAGGTCATTTCTTAAAATTTCAAAAAATCACCATGTACACACGATCAATCCACAATAGTTGTATTAAAAAAACACAAAGTATCTCTTAAAAACATGTACTCAACGTAACTATATAGAGCACCAAAGATGGAATGTTTGACTATAATAGGTGATAAGAATACCAACCACGCCCAAACCTATGGCGGCTCTCTCGCCATGATTTTGACAGTTCACTAATCCTTTGAAAAAGAGAGTTAAGATCTTTTCTAAGTTGCTCAAGACACAGCCAATCAGATGCCACGGAGTCAGGTAAACAGTCTGTTAACTCTTTAATGAGCTATTTAACATCTTGACCTTGGCACCTTAATAATAATCGACCAGGTGAGAAGAAATCTACACCACTGTACGCAAAGCACCACGTGCGGCGAAACCGTCGGGACACACCCTCGCCATCGACCGATCATCAATCGGACGCGAAACTTTCTCACCCGCCCCGGGCCCAATCGTCGAGAGGTGCGTCTCGACGCCGTCGTCGTCGGCGTCGCCACAACTCACGGCACACCTGACAGCTGCTCGAGCCGCGAAACCGACGCGAAGTAGGAATCAAGGTCAACCTACTGGCCGGCCGGCATCCAAGACTGATCTCTCTTAAGATACATTTCTCTTTCGCGTTGTGTCTGATTGAAGTGACATCGACGCACGGCCTAACCCTTCTTGACAGTCACGTGCCTTGAGATGAGGTAGGATGAGTCACGAACACATCAAACAAGCGTATATTATCTCTTGTTAGCAGCGTATGATGTCTGGAACAGGTGCAGATGATTCGTAATTGACAACATCATTGCGCGTTTTACTGGCGTTCTTGTACTGAATCATTTACAGTTTCTTTTAAAAAAATGTATGTTGCTTAAATATCTATATTTTTGCTATTGGGGAATGTATATTTTTCACACTCAATTTGGGAGCTAAGTCGTATATGTTCAAGTGAGAAAACCCCTTAGATACATTTGCCCCAAATCGCCTTTATCTCTCTAACAGAACGACATTTTGGAATTTTTGTTTCAGGTTTACTCACTCAAATTTGGACCGAACTCCTATTTTTTTTTTCAAATGAGATTAACAAAGCCATTAGTTTCCCTTAGCTTTAAAATCAGTCTCATCTCTCGCACTGGAATTACCTTTTTAAGGTAAAGTGTTATATTAATTATAATCAACACCGCGAGTATTGCCAATCAGCTGTGGACTTGTAACGCGGTAAACGTTTAAAATTCTGCAGAGAAACTCATCTGGGTTAAACATTTATGGTCATTTAGAGAAGAGGTCATAAAAATAATTCTAATAAAACAGTTTTTACGTCCCGGCAGAAGTAAAAAATTTAAGTTAGAAAGCACTCACATTAATTACTTAAACGCGGAATAAAAAAAATGCAAAATAAATACAAAAATACAAAAAATAAGACCTCGATCGAACACGAAAGATGGATATTTTCACAGTAGATACCTTCCTAGGAGGTGTAGAAAACATGGTCAGAAATTGATAGCCAAGGAAAAAAAACGAGCATCCACTTTTCCAATTCATGTTAATTATTTGATGACACGTATGTTAGCTTTAGATGGATGGTGTTGAAGTAAAAGCTTTTAATAAAGCCGAGACCTGTTTCAGTAGTTCTCCTAATTAAACAAACAATCACGCATCTTGTCTTCAAATTAAACTGCAAATAAATATCACTTCGTGCGTTACTCTCGGCACGACCGAGAATATGAGTGGGAAAATCGTGGCTGGCTAATAATGACGATGAAGAGAGTTTTTTGTTTCACTATCAGATTCTACTTTTTCCTTTTAGCTTTGGGTTAATATCTGGTTTTTGTTATTTTATTTCAATTGTCTCCTGGTCCCACTTGACCTAACCTAACCTGAATAGCGGCTGCCATAGATATCATTTGAAGCCAAAACCGCCATCTTGAAAGTCCCTGATTTGGAGTTATCTCAAAAAGCCCGTGCTATTTTATGTGGTTTTATCAGAAGTTTTCGTGGTATTCGTAGTTTTCACCACTTTGTTGATCAAAACTAGTTAAAAAAATGTTCTAATATAACTTTAAAGTTAGTAATGAAATCAAGGAACACCTTGAATTTAGGGGCTCCTACCTAAAGCCAACAATGGATTACCTGACTTCAATTGCGATCAGCTGGCTGGATCCTATGCTATATCCCGGTTATATGAGATCAGTGATTAGACCCTTTTGCTTTAGGTTGGAATAGCCTACGTTTTATTACACATTTTTCTTATTTTTAGTTTATCGTATTTATTTGTTATTTAATTTGTTATGCTGTTTATTTGCTTGTTTGAGTACATAATTGTGGCATTGGCAGACGCATTTATACACCTATGCATACAATTTGCAATGTAGATAAATCGTATTTATACAAATTCGTGCTGCGACCGAAGTAGTTTGCATTTGACACAAAGTTGCAACAGAAATGCGGTAAGCTGCACCCGTTCCAATTCAATGACACTTGTTGGAAGGTGGCCATGCACGATGAGACAACAAACCAATTTTAAAATTATTATTTTACATCCGAAACTTTGCATCCGTTGCCAAGTTCAGGTAAATCAGGCTAACAAAAGAAGAAAAAAAACTAACCTCATATGAAAATGAGAGAAAATCGCATGAAAAATGTTGGCCAAAGAAGCTATGTTTGGTTGATGGTAAAGTGAAGACCTAGATCAAGCCTGGCGCAATTAGCAAGCCAGTTCAAGAGTGGAGTAAAAGCTTTAACACAGGTGCATCATAATACTGGGACAGACATGACGAGATATTATGTATTGACTGCTTTGCACGTCCCGATGCCGTCGGTTTGGTGATTGGTTAGAAAGTTGACCTGATAAAAGAGATCATCTTCAGGGCAGTGAGAGAACGGAAGTGGCGGAAGTCACCTGTTTGATAATTTAGGGTCGATGCATACCGCAGGACATGGGTGATTGACGGTGAAAAAAGAGGAAGTTGCTTTTGGTTTAGCCACCCATAGGTGTGTGGATGGTAACAACATACGATGATGATGGTAATTTCATCTAATCGTTCACAATCGAGAGGCGAAACAAATCAATTGAGATTGTAGCCTTAAGAAAATCGTTTAGCGAGAACATGCACTTTCATTAAAAAGTTTCAATTAATAATTGATTGATGTATGATACGAATGAAGTGAGAATGTCCAGAACAAATTGACGATAATTTCATAACCGCACACGCCCTAATATTTCCTCGAGATGTTTACTAGGATCTATATACTAGTACTCGTAAAACTGCATTTGAGTTTAGTTAAATAGACTCCTATAATTAATATATAATTAAAGCAAAGTAATTGCCGTCTCGGTCAGACATGACACGATATTAAACTTGTTTGCTAGATTAGTGCATTACTACCATTTATCGCATTTAATGGTTATATATTCACTTGAGTTAACAAAGTGGACACTTCCTTTCTGTAAGTGTTACAGGGACTTCTAACAACACATGCTTCTGATAACAGGATAAGGATACATAAAAAATAACGCAAATCTTCTTTGCAGTACCCACTATTTATGAAATTGATCCTAAATAGTTCCAGAACCTATCTCTATGCATTCGTAGATAAATAGTTCGCATATTGATGTAGAATTCAACTGACACCTGTATAAGGTACAGTAAATATAATGCAAGCGATTAGATATGCGGAAATAGCTAATTAATACCATCTTACAAAATCTAATTGCATGCAGTTTGCCACAGACTGGCTCAAGTTGGCAGAAGCCAGGCGTGCGAGTGAAACATTCGACCATGTTGCATACACGTACCACTGGTTTTGTGGGTAAGTGGGATTCATGCGCGGCCTACAGCTGTCAAATCGTCCCAGAAGATCTGCAGACGGACGCAACGGATGATCATGACTCACGGTTTGCGTAAAGCGCCGATTTAGCTAGATGACCACCATTGCGTGGCGTTGGGTTTTAAATCACTCGGAAGGCATATTGCACGAGGTTAAAATGACTTTTCGCGTAGAGAATCAACGATTTTTAATTTTCTCTGTGACTTTGTAAAATTAGTCTTACGGGATTTGAAAATGTAATGATAATTAGGATTTAGCTACGCAGTGTTTAGATAATGGGCCCTGTGGCATTGATCTAATGGCATCGGTGAATGACTGGATGATGTTTAACCAAACCTAGCCTAGCCTAGTAAGGAGGGAATCCCGGTGCCGGCATTTAAACTACTCCTGTCGAAGAGCACCAAATGACCATCGGCTTAACTTCCCTTCCGAAGGTAAATTCTTAAAAAATAATTCCTCCACAAGAACTGTCAAGATGTTAATAAGCCAGACGAATGAAGTTGCTTTACTAACTTTCTTCCCTCCAATCTCTTTCCCAAACTGAAATGGTCACGTACGAAGAATGGTCACCCAGCCAACACCTGACACGGCGTAGTGCAGAACTTGCTATGTGGTACAGGCAATAAAGGATTCAATAAGGATTTAATTCACAAAGTACCATTTTCTGCGAATCCATTCTTCTCTTGAGTATATTTTGACAGCTTCAAACTCTCTTAGTGAGTAGGTGGAAAATTCGCGAAAACTCTGGGTCGTTTAGATTAGAACACGAATATGAATTTGAGGGCTTGAATATTTCCTATGGATCACAGCGAAAAAGCGCGCTAAAATGACAAGAGGTTTGACAGCAAACCTGTGATTACGTCCAGCAATCGTACCAACTCGTAAAAACTGTGCGGCTACGCTGCAAAACTAGCCACTAGCGAGAATGTTGTGTACCAAAATAGTACATGATAAATTGGTGTCATAAACAAAGTAAAAAAAAAAGTCGAAATTTGATTACATATATCAAAATCAGCGTAATTACGAAAAAGAGAAAACAATCATGTGCATGGACTGAGTGAAATCAAAGACAGAGTGCTCGTACTTTGAATGACACTCGACGAGCGGTGATCTTCCGCTTTTTATTTGTATTTATAAATTTTCATTGATTATGTCACGCTAGTACAAACTTGACTAAAAAAATCTCTCCTCAAACATCCGAAGTTTCTTTAACTGGTATTGTGAAATGTTATCACATCTCAAGCAAATCGAAATCAATGTAATACACAGTTTTAAATGATTACACCTTAATATTTAGTGCAAGGACATGTGTAAATTGACACTTTCTCGAGACGATTTCCAAACGCCAACTTGATGATGCCTATAATCATAAACTACAGTTTTAATTGAAAATATGTGTAAACAACCTAGAAAACATCTCGCGGGCTCGGACCGCAAGCGGCCATCACCGTTTTCATGTTGGAGTCAATGATCCACAAAGTAGATTGACGAATGACGAACGTGGCAAGAAACAGCGAAACATTTTCACGTTAAGATTTTTAAATCAGCAACGAACCTGAACTGAGCACACCACTAAGGAAAAAGCATGTGAAATAGCTTATCACAAAAGATTCTAATGCAGATACCATTGCGGAATTCAGGTGAAAATGTTTACTTTGATGTCGAATGATAGCGAGCGGGCAATTCCATTGTCTTGATTTTGGCAGTGATGCAAATCAGATGGACCTTCGTGATGCTAGCTGGCTTCTACCTAATTGTTTCCCAATTTGCATGACCTACCCTACCTTATTCTTGTGCCGCATAAAAGTAACAGCACGAATATTATATACAAACTACAGGGGAGTCAAATTTTGATTGCATTCGGCTTTCTTCATTCCCGTTCTGATAATTAATAATAATCAAAACAGAAAACTAAAAGCGACGTGTCGGCATCAATGAGCTCGTATTCCCAAGACTTTCATAATCGAAATGCAATCTCATTTATCGGAGTCAGATTTGTTCTTGTGTATACCTGTATATACTCTATTAGCTCGCTGCAGATTTACCGTCTACTTTCATTTGATGATTAATAACACTCGAATTAATTACACGTTTGCCGTTATTATAAAGTCTGCATGAATAATAGTACGCTCCAATGGCACGAAAAATCTAGCACACGCGAGCACTAAGTACACGCTTTGTTGCGAACTGAACTATCCACGCGCTCCACACGCATTTTTACCTCTCAAAATTTGGCAATTAGTTGGCAAAAATCTGTCGCATCATTCGCGTAAAGTGCCTAAACCAAAGACTTCTGAGATCTCCAATGGAATCATACCTTGACAGTCAACAATTAACATCACTGTAGGACCTCAAACTGTTAAGTGAGATTTTAAAACCAAATAAGACGTCAATGCGGCACGATGCGTTTTTTTTTAACAAAGCACATTCACAATGTCTTAAATAAAATGTGTCTGACTTCATAACTTTCGTGTCTGTTGATAAGCAATTAATTGAGCAAGCTTGAAAAGCATAGCCAATAACGTAGTATTATATAAGATGTTAATTAGCAGCATTTATCATACACTCGGCAGTCTGTGTCGTTTCGGGCTGACCAATCACAGTGCGCTTCAGCGCATTGAACTCTCCGGAGCGTGCGCGAAAAGCGCCCAAATGCATCGTGCTGCATTTGCGTGCACACACCACCGCAAGCACTTTGAAACTAATACACGTCATTTGCATTTTGATGTACACACACACACACGCGTAATCACGTATTGTAATTGAATTGTAATGTGCTATACGCCTGGTACGGCAAGTGAAATATTTGCATGAAAAGACCGTAATATAAATAAGAGACTTGGCTCTACCGACAACATGCAGGCAAAAGACACGTGCATCTGATTGAATAGCGTCGTCATAACCAATTTTCAATGACGACTATGTTAAGTATAAGTACTTGGTAATTGCTGTAACCAGACATAAATTAAAATATATTGCTAGTGAGCAAAAGGCTTGACAAAGTCTGTCGTTGAAAACAATATATTTAGGTGATGTATTTGTAGATCAGTTTCTTTTTCCTAGCTTGCCCTAGTCTTCAAGGTTTTGACAAGATTATCTTTGGCTCTTACCATTATTTAGAAAATGATCAGATTTTCATTTTTCACATATTGTTCTACGTTTTTCCTCCAAATAAATTAAACAAAAACGGTCATAACAACTTCACTTTAAACACACCACTAAAACATACTTCCGTGACGCTATGGTAAACTGTCTTCAATAAACATAGCCGCCAAATGACTATTGTGCCGAAAAATATGGAGAGTGCTCCTACGTGGGGACACCATCGTCATGTGTTAAAAACATTTTGTTCCGTTATTTTTCGCAGATTACTCGCATTTGAGACAGGTTTATGCTTAATTAATCTTTCTTACAGCTAATTTTAACGAATTATATAGTTGAATTGATATTTTTAGTCAGTTCAAGGTTCGTTCGACAGGACGGCCGCTAGCGCCATCGGGTTGCCAGATGTTGCCGGCTCGTTTGCCCAGCAGAAAGCTTAAAAATTAACTCTGATCCTCAAACTTTACCCAAAACTGCATTGCTAGTATGTTCATCTAAAATATAACATCAAATAATGAGATCCTATGTGCGTACCTTAATCATAAAACGTTACCCACAAGAACTCGGTTGGTCGGCCTTCGACGTTTAAAATCACCGAGCTTCGAAAGTAAAGAAATAATCTGTCGAAACTGTGAGCTTGTTTGCGTACAGGGCCGAATCAGAAGGCGGTGATGCGTGTCTAAACAGAGACTGGACCCTCGCCATCTTCCAAGTAAGTGGAGAGGTGCTCACGTGTACGATGTGTGAGTCGTACGCAAACGATGGAGCACATGCACTCTTACGCATAATGAAGATGGGGAAAGCTATTGGGCGACCTGCCTATGACCTGTTTTGCGTATAGGTGTGTGTGTGTTAGTGTGTGCAATAAAAAATAATTATTGATATTTTCATTGTTGTGAAGATTTCATCAAAATCACTGAGTCTCTAAAATTATCATCTCGACGAGTAAATTGTGCAATGGCATTTGTTGTAATATAGCTGTGTTCACAAAAACTCTTTAGTCATTAAAATGAAATTAGAAATTGGAATGTATGCCTATCACTATCATTATCCTCAATTCCCACCAACGTGAAGAATTGAAATGAAATTCACTTGTCTCGGCAGAAACCAGAGGATGATTCGTTCAAATTGGAAGGTTACTTTACTTCTGTGTATTAATCGCAATTTCTCGGGTCATACAAAACTCTCCAAGAACAATTCGGCCAAAGCCAGGCATTCCTTGCCGCCTTTTTTGTTGCATTTGAAAGTCCATTTGTTTTTCACCTGAATTTGAGATAACCATATAAAAATGCTCTGCCAAAAACGACGAAAAAGATTGCGAAGCCACGCGATCATGGTTTTCTAGCAGCTAGTCAAACGGTATATTGCAAAGACAGAGGAACTCGAAAATCTATACGTGCCATTTACGACTTCGACGTGGACACAATCACTTGATATTCATATCACTGACATCGTCGTCGTCAATCACCGGATATACTCATTTCGCAATTAATCATTGCGATCTCTTATTTGGAAGCACTGCGCGACACATCAATATAAACACTTCGTACACTTCCGTCTGCATTTGGCTGTTGAACGCATGGCTCTCCCATTACGCTATACTATTTACAAAGTTCGCTGTTGCCCTTTCGAGATATGGTGAGAGCAATATTTATATTGTCATAAGGCGTGACATACAAAAGTTACCGTGACATGGCTAAAATTTAGTCATCGTTTTAAACACCAACTCCGTAATCAGTAATCACTGTTATTTTTTGCTCATAAAATAACTATGCGAATATTCAGCCTAAAAGACAAATTCTTCAAAGATTTGTCTTGGTCTGGTCTTGTCTTAATAAAATAGCTACAGCCTAGAAGTGACCAGTAATCAGTGTAGCATGCAGACACATAGACATAAGGAACATGAGATGGACATTGAGAACATGTTACCGACATACTCTGATTCTTAGCCGCTAAAGTGCAACAGCAAATAAGAATGGTATGGCATCTTGGGAGATTTATAAGTCGAGACGGCTCATGCAATCTAGACATGATAACAATATTTTACGTTTTGAAGAAATTACACGTTATTTTGGTGTGTCACTCTGGTAATATTTGATCTACGTGACATAAAATTGTGGTATAAAGTATAATGTTACTATATTTGAAGAAGACTTTCAGAAGAGTTTTGTTGACTGTAACTGTGTAACATAGCGATGTTGTAACAATTTTTACACCTTCTTTATGAATAATGGAATCACGCAGCCATTATTTAGAAAGAAAGATGTTGAATAACAAAGCAGCAGCGGCATCCGACCACATTGTTGCCTACCAACAACAATTGAACGTCGTGGCACAGAGGCCGATTGTTTACGGCATCAATTAAAAGCAAAGATGCAAGTTTTTCACCAGGAGTGATTGACAACTAGTTCCATCTTCAGATCCTGTTTCGATCGCGCGATGAGTTTTATAAAATCTAGAACGCACTTTTTTTAAATTTGGTAATTACTAGAATATCCTCATGTTTGATGTAAAAGCTAGCTAACAAATTCAATGAGAGGGGAATGATTTGATCATTGAATAAGGTCAGTAGGTTTACTTGGAAAATGGCGTATTAACGCGGCATGGAGAAGGCTTGGTTATAGCCGTAGGTTTTGTTAGCCGGAAGAAACAGCAGGAAATAATCAATTAGACTCGTCTAATTTCTATAGTAGCTAAATGAGATATCGTGGCAGGTAATCCCAAAAACGACTTTTTTTTTCCGACGTTTTTCAAAATAACGACGGCGTATTATTTTATTTGTGAATTCAAGCGTGCAAGGGAAGGACACTTTTGTCACGCAAATGCGTAAAACGGCCACAAAAAAATTAACAAGAAAAAATGTGTGTTATTATAAAATAGCCTGCGGCTGGGCGTATGAAATGAAGGTAGCCCGGGATCTCTCAGCTAGGTTGTGATTTTGGCCTGTCGGATATGAACTATCATGCACCTAGTGCGCACCAAGTGTAATTAGGATGGGCAGCGGTCACATGGGCGCGACGTCATGCATTACGTGTAATTATGCGTCATGCGTTATGATATAAACTCATAATTCTTAACACGAAGAAAGCTTCGCGTTGTTTTTCGGCACGTCAAAAATATGTGTAAGTTTAGGCGTCCAGTTATCGCATAGGATCTCCTATAAAACATGTTATTGAATATGTTTACCGTTAACTCGAAAAAAGGCACATATATATTTTTTTATATAACTGTGAACGAATTTTAGTCATGGCACTAATTGCTCGGAGTTATTTGGCACAATTAATTTTTCGTTCGGCAACGAGTAATTTCGCTGTTAAGGGGGATTGTTACAGCACATAAAGTCTATTGCGATGTGGAATTGGTTAACACATTGCTTATTGCTAAGAGAGAAAGCAAGAAGATGAGCATATTGTGCCTCGAGCTGATTTATTAAAATAATTTTGTGAAAAATTGATTTGACATTTGTGGTAATAGTTTTAACTTCCGAAGCTACCGTAAAATCAACGAGAGAAAACAATTTTTTTAAACACTTGATGTTTTGGCTATCAAGTTGTTTGGTGCTTCAAATGGGCTCATGGTACCTACCTGATCCCATATCTGATATTAATTCAAATGTCAACCCCGGAAATGTAAACGTAATCTTCGTGGCACATATAATAAGTAGGTTAAAGATCCATTCCTCTATCATTCGCACATTATTTCGGCAGTCATGAAAGATGTAACATTAGTATAATACTCCTTGCATTTCCTGGCCATGCCGCATACCCCCTCGGCACGGCGTTTGTCCAACAATACTACATGCCATGTCTGACCGGTTTCTCGAACGCTTTACTTCCGTTCCTCAACGTTTCAAGAAAATCAGAACCAGTAAATCACTCGCATGTGTATAAGGAAAACACGTTGGTAACCATTCTTCTACCGACCTTCGTGTACGCTCAATTGCAATCTAAAACAGTTATATACCATGAAGAAATACAGTTTTTCTCTGGCGTTGACCAAAGAAGTCAACTTTCAATTAATTGTTTGATGGAATTGTGTTCGTATCGTGAGTGTTTGTAAGTCCTGGCCAATAGCAGACAGCCGACCGCTGAAAACCCTGTCGCTAATCAACGAATCAACGGAATTTCACGGTCCCCCAGTCGAAAAAAAAAGTTCCCTCAACGGCATCATCAGCCTGATCCCCATCAGCGTCCCTCATCAAGCTTCCCTCACCAAGTGTCCTAAAAATATAATTACCATCTGGCTCACTGAGTGGCATTTTCTTGATATAGGTTAATATTAATACTAAACAAGCGCCATATTGCCCTGATATGGATAAATTTACCACTTAAATAAGTGATATTATTAAATTATTGTAACCCTCTGAACGACGCATATCCTTTCTCAAGCCTTGCTGTCACTTATCAATTTAGAACCTGCTTGCCAAGAATAACAATTCGGGAAAATAAAACCAGGTGACATAACTGCAATTGAGTGCCATTTGCGATGTCCGTTGAAAAAATTTCATTTTAATTCACTTCCCTTCCCAAAATTCGCCGCGCGAGTTCAGCTACTCGCGAATAGCAGCAAGAGGCAACTCGCGGTTGTTGCCTATAGGTCCTGAAAAAAAAGCGGCCGCTACGAAGAACGAGAAGGCGGCGACACATCGCACTTTCCCAAAGATCAAGTCTCCCTTTCATTAAGCTGAAGAACGCCGGCTAATTGAGAGTAGTCGATGAAACAGGTGTGGCGGTGGCCCGTTGCCAATTTTTGGCAGACGTCTAGGGTGTGGGTCACTCACTTTCATCCACGAGCCACGGCTGGATGGACACGCGAAGCCCTATGGTGAAGTATCGAATGGCGCTCGGGCAGAAACAGAAAAAAATGAAAATTATACGTTTCGAGACGATCGTGCCAATATTTTAACGCCAACACGATTTGATATCATAATTTATTGATTGGATTTCAAAGCGCGAGAATTTCACGCGAGTGTTTTTTTTTCTCTTTAACTGATCCGATTTCATTGTTGGATTAAAGATTTGCTATTCTTAAGAAAGCGTTTTAGCAAGAGCCGGTGGCACCCTCTAGAGAAATCAAAGTATGATCTAGAGGTCATGATTCTCACCGTTTGGCATCGGAAAATGAATCAAAACTAGTTGTGTGCAAACAAAATCGAATCCAGTCCATTGCCTTTAGATGATGAGTCCCATTTGACCCACACTCAACTTAAGGTAGGAAATGGAGAGGTCCATATTGGCGGCTAAAAGGGGAGTTCGTTGCCCTTCTACCTCGCGTCTCACAACCCAAACACGCAAAACAGTACACCTACACGTTCATGAAATCTTTCTTTCAAATAGAAACAGAAAATTATCTAGTTTACATGCACATCATAATGTGTTTTCTTTTAACAAATTGTCGGCAAGTTTATTTAAAAAACAACCATTTACAACGCTGTTATGGTCCCTTGCAAGTAACTGTAACATAATGGTTATCACATTAATAACATCACCTATCTGGCTATTAATTCAGTAGACAATGACTTACGAAAGTGCCCTAGCTAATTGCACTTGTTCACAGATGATAAACACGCGAGTTACTGCACTTTTTATGCGTTGCAACATGACTCTGAGCATGGCACATGCACTAAGCGGGCGAAGTGAAAATGAGGAAAACGTTATAACGTACGTCGCTTGGGGCCGGATCCAGAAAGAAGAGCTTTTTAACCCCCAGAGTTTAGGATGTTTTACGAATCACAAACGAGTTATTCAAATGTTCAGCGGTTGTTACAACTTTACCCCCAAATGTATGAAGTTAAAGCGTAGCTCTGCAACTTTGATTCAAAGTTGCTGCAAGATTTTGCTAACAACCAAAGTTGCAAGAATGAAGTTGCTCACACGTTCAACCCAAACAAAAACATTAAACCATGCATGTAAATAACTGTTTGTTATTTGCAGAGCGGTTTCTTGAAATGTTTTCTTTCACTCGCTTGGACACCACTCGAGCACACCTTAAAATTGATTTTAAAGGTGACTACATCTTCTTGCCAGCGAGAGTAGATATGAAAAAAACAGTTTTCCATCTTTCATTGAAACGGAGTTAATTTCACAGTCAAGTTTATGAATGATGAAGAGATTCCCACACAAATAGCTATGAATATGCTAGTAATTATGTGTCACGTGCTTGAATATTTTTTGCACATCCACGAAAATAGTCGTGTAATAACACTTTTGAGCTCCTGTCCTCCATTACAGCGGGTCCTCCACGTCAACCACATAGTATTCATACATGAAGTTCAGCCCGGAACTACAATAGGGCAGCAAAACGCGGAGGTGGTGTTTAGTCTTGGTCGGTGGTCGCATAGCGTTTCCCGGCGAACCACGGCTTGGCGGCACTAACAAGCGGGTTGACGGGTTGTTTTCACTTTTCACGACACCAGACACTTAGACCTGAATTTCAGACGAGAGTGGGCTAGGAACTTGTCAAGACTATTTTGTTGGCGAATCAGAAAACCGAATTTGAAATCTTGTCTTCAGAAAAGAAGGACCGCACATTTCGCTCCACGCACCAGAATTCGCTGTAAAATATAATAATTACTCTTTTAGAGACATTGGAATCTATTTTCTTCGTAGGTTTTGGAAAGTGTTTGGGGTAGAATAGAATAGCGCGTCAGTGTAGTTTTTTATTATGTGGCTGCACGTTTGAATCATTTAGCTAAGCTATTCTACTTCCAAAAAAATCATTTCTGGCCTACAAAGTTGGTCAAAATACACTATTTCCGATGAGCCGGCATCACTGTACCGGCACGAGACACCATTTTGTACAAAGGAAATTCGATTTATTATCTTTTATCACTCTCTCATCTTTATATCTCAACAAATTATCGCGGGCCTTTCTCCCATGTATTTATAAAATAACCCCTTCATTAACTCCGCTACGTATTACAATTAGAGTATGAAGGTCCATTCATAAAATCGCTCTCGGCGAAAACACAAACAAAACCAGTGAACAGTTTGCTTAGCGTCCAATGCAAAGAGTCGGTATTTAGAGTAAATCATTAAAGGAGAGGCAATGAGCATTTAATGGAAAGAAAAGATGTGCAGCCGACAACAAAAACTCGGTGCATCTCTAAAGCCACGGCCGATTAAAGACATCGCGGTCAAAACTTTCAAAGTCGTCGTTGTGCGGAGAGTACACACGGTTGCAATCTGGGCCATCGATAATTTCCCCGCCGAAAACGGCGTACGAACTCGTTTGGATACATATTACCTATGCGGCGGGAAGGTTGACTTTCATTGGGACCTACTTATTAATGCAGATGTACTTTCGGTCAAGAGCATCGGTCCCTTGCGGCTATCGGAGGAGGAAATGCAGACCAGTCTCCGATTTATGATGAGAAGGGTTATTTGAACCAAATTTAGAGATAAAACTCGGTTTTTTTAATCTTGAACGTAAAGGATATTTCTCAACTGTATGCATTTTGACTAGAATTAAGAACGAATTGCTTCACAGTTTACGAGTCCAGCCTACGTGGGTGGTTTCTCTTCGTGTATACACATAGTTCATGACTGTGAGAAATTGGGGAGCACTTAATTGTTGTACCACCTAATGAGACTGATAGGAAAATTACTGGCGATTCTCGGGTAAAATGTATAAATTAGCACCGCTTTTTGTCCACCGTAAACAGTCATAGATCATTACGACCGTGTGTTTGTTTTCGATTTCAAACGTTTCAATTAAAAGCATAAAACTCGACACGCACATCCGCGTAATTTTATACGCGTTCCACGAATTCTCTGCGAGATAATTCTATGTCATTACGCGCTGTCTTCTTTTTTTTTTCGGCGATCTGAAACGATATGAGATTTCGTCTAGCGGTTTCGTACAAAACCTGGACAACTTTAAAATTCATTATTAGATCGCGATTTTTTTCGGTTTAATACAATAGAGAAATCTCACCGACAAGACGAACTAGCGTTCCGCTGGAAAACATGATGGGTGTCAATTATTTAAACATCAGCAGACAATGCAACCAGTTGTTACAAAGCGAATTTTAATAAATGCCCTGAATTATACTTATGAACGCGATGAGCAGTAGGTACGGCAAGCCTCTGTCTGTCTGTCTAGCTGTCCGTCTGTTTTGATATTCCAAATCGTACGCCCCGGGTTCGCAAACCCACACAACATTTTACCGATACTGATTCCACCACTCCAACGATTCATCGCAAAAGCATATCGCGGATAAAGCCCACAAAGCAACTTTGACACAAGTTGTGTACAAAGTCCGAGTGAAAAGTAAAAGTGAAACAATTTTTCCGAGAGTCTGAGTGCGTGACAGGAGCCATATCGCACGCATCAACTGGCTGGAACCATGCAGAGATGATTGCAGATGACAGCATCTTCGACTGGTCTGCTCGGTCGGCCGATCATACCCGCGAAACCGCAGGCTCACTTCCGTAAGACGAGACCTCTCGGTATCTGCATTACACACCTGGATAGTGGATCACTCTCTTCGTGATTGCACACTGTTCGATTTCGAGGCCCATTACTAGAAAGAACCGGAAGAATGGATGCTTGAAAGAATGGAATATATCATACAATATTATTATATGATTTTTATTGAATACTTAATAACAGGTACTGCGCTTGGCGTCCAATAAAAGGATTTCTTTCGGAAATTACGTAGTAGGTGGGTATAAAGCCTCGATTGTTGCTCGATACTTTATGTAGACTTTCTTTCTGTCTTTCTCAAAATTTGAATCATTAAAGGCACTGCGGGGTCCATAGAAAAAAATCTGTGGATGTAGCGCAACTGCGGGTACAGCTCAATTCACAATTAAGAAAGAAACTGCATAAATTATTCACTAACTTCAGAAACAATAGCACATAAAGGGATTATTAATTTTCATTTTATAGCACCCAAAATGATGTATATAAAATTTTAGCAATGCGATTGTGCCTTTTATGGTCTTTTAAAAGCACGAACGTGATAAGGTCATTGTTTTCAAGACGGTTTGTTAAAACGCACTTGTCGTAAGTGTGCTTTGTTTTACAAGGTTTTCTTACATTCCCTGTGAATTCCACGAGCAAATGTAAAAGTTATGTCAGCATTACAAAACATTCTAGTGCTACAGAGCTGAAATAATTGGACCGAAATGGGCAGCTGACGACGGGCACTGAATTGCGATACTCGTAGGTCGTTAGGGCCCCAATTAATGTACACGAACTCACGTCGTTGCACCAATATCACCGCGCCGTATCATTCAAAGCAGATAAATAAACTCAAGTCCCCTTCCTCATTTTCATACCTTTCAACCTATCAGCACCATGGCAAGACACCTATAGACAGAAAGTCGAGATTGCAGCCGGTCTGGTCAGGCGGGTTTACAAGCAATCGAAAACCAGGCCAAAAAAACGAACATTGCTATTCAAGAGAATTACTTTCGGTTTAAGAATATGCTCTCCCGGGGGGCAATTGAGAACAGGTAGAGCTAAAAGAAGCGTGTTGGAATGTTACGCCCTAAAGGTATGAGCCTCCTGTAGATGCAGGTGACCTCGCGCTCACTGGTTGACCAACAAGCTTTAGCGCGCAGGGGGGGTCATGGGTCAACAGTCATTCTGCGATTGACCTGTGTCTTGGGCTAGCTATCATTGCATCACTGCTAATTGCGTTGAGATGTTCGCACGGTACATGCGCATCTTGATCATGGTGGGCTCGGTGTAGAGGTTAAGTAACGTGTTGTGGACAAGCGAGGGGAAATTCCGGATAGGTGCGTGCATCAATTTTCACATGAACCTTGCATCTTGCACCTTTAACTAAACGCTCGTCGGGCTTCCATTTCATGGGATTCAAACCGTCAGATTTAATTAAACAACCCGCAAGAAAAATGGCCCCAAAAAGGGAGCTCGCTCACCACAGGCAAGAAACATTCTTACATAAGGGCAAAGTCATTTACGAAACATCTACATTCCATGTCGTCGTTTAAACGTTCTACAAAAACCAATTACTTCATTATTTCCTAGATCTCATTTAAAAATTTGACATTTCATGGTCTGTGGAAGCGGTGTGAAAAAGAAGACGGATCAAGTTCAATTGCCGATAACTGCAGTTGAGAATTATCGAAGCACAATACAGCCAAGTCATGCAGTGCAATTGTACTTGCACATAATTATGCAAAACAAATTGTAAGCTCGGTTTTCTTCGACTGTAAGAGTGCAAGAGTGTACGGTTAGCCGAGTGCTCCGCAGACGGCGAAGTGCAGAAGAACACGATAACGGGTTGGTCGCTTTGGTAAGTACGCCGACACGGGACGGGAATCTTTTGTATGAGCGACGAAGAAGATGTAACGTTTTCTGTAAATTCAGAAGTCGGGCATTGAAATGAAAGGTAACTGAAATTCAGCAAGATTTTAATGAAAGGGCAAACACGATTTTCAATACAAAACAACCGTTTTACGACCGCGGTATTTACTTGGTGCTTTCTACTGTTACGAAAACTTTAAGTACAGCACTAAATTAATAATATTTAGTGTATAGTGCATATAAAGTATGTATATAGTATGTTACTTTTACATCCCCGTACACCCCATTTGGTAAAAGATGTTTTCTTCAAATAACGCCCGAATGACTTTATCAGTATGTTCATAACTAGTTTAATTAAATGTCTGCTCGGGGATATGTGGTCGAGATCGTTTTGAAACAACTTAACACGATCGGTGAGAAATAGGTGAAATTCAGTTCGCCATGCAAATGTGAACTTAAGTTCTCACATTGAGAAACCAAAAAATTAGACCAACTTGATCGAAACTCGAATGCACTGGTCACGTGACGATATAATCACTTTTGCAGAGTAGCCACGTGCATATTTCGAAGCTGTTTACAAAGCCACCTCATCTCTGAAGCACGCCGCAAGTGCGACACCATAACATGGCGCTTGTAAGGAAAAATACACAAACAACCGCAGACTCATTTCGCAAGGAATGCCTTTTGGATACTAAAATTGATGAGCATCAGACTTCAAATCTCATTGTTTTGCGGTCTTTAGCGTCAAATAGCCATTACCCAACTACACAATTTCCGCATCGCTTGAATTTTAACGGGTCTTTTTTATTCGACGGTTTATTTTATTCGTGGTTAGATTGCTGCCACTGGACGTTGGTTAAGCCACTCAAAGAAGAGAAGAGTTCAACAGAGTTTTGACATGTTGCTCTTGGAGCTAGACCGACAATTGAATTGTTTGAGTTCAAGTAGAGCCGCCCCGAGAATGATCATTGTACATCAAGACAGTGATTAACGATCACATGGATGCTACCAAATTGTCTTCTCATGGACTCCGAAGAAATTCGGAGAATTCGAGAGATGCTTCCGCGAAAGAAAAAAACATCTCGATAAAATGTTGACATGCATAGCGACCGTTCAGGATCAACGGCATTCAGAGCAGGATAAATATCGGTTGCAGACGAATTATAATGACGAATAAAACGAGCGACGCAGGTGAAAAAATAAAAATAAAATGAAATGTAGCGACCGTCAGAAATTGTATTATTTTTTTTCATAATCTAGCTGAATCATTTCGTTCACACTCATAGGCAGTTAGAAAAAGTTTTACGACAACATGACCAAGCGAAGGAAATGATAAGTCGAAAGTTTATCGGAGAATTTCGACTAGCTTGTTGATGCTCGGGATCGGACAGTCTAACAGTCAGTTGGAATTTTTAGCTCCAGCCACACATAAAAACAGTTTTTAAAGGCAAAAACGTATTACTGGAAAAATACAAAATTAATCTTCTCAAATGTATACCAACACAGCAAGGCGAGAAAAACTCCATGTCGGAAGTAACACAAGGGCGTCCAGCGGCCAGAACACGGTGTCGAGCATTAATTTCTGCATCCAGACACACAAAATCGGCAGACAATCAAACCTGGATGTTTTGCACGAAACGGAAATTTTCAAACGATTAGAATGTTTCCTACGTCGATGAATAGAGCTCTCCCAAAATCTTAATTAAAGTCATTGTGTTCACTTTCTAGGCAAATCGCCGGTGCCTATCGCGAAGCTGAAGCCACCGTGTAAGCTGTCAAATCAAAAAAGCGAATGACGTAAACTACAATACGTGCTTCTGTGAGTGACATGACGTGAAAATGGAAAATCTTTGCCATACCGTTGCAGAGTACACATGGGCACAGATTCGAGGAATGACAATGAATAACAATTTCAATCGGCTACCAAAAGTTGGGTCAAAAACGGACCGTAAGACCTCACTTTCCAAACGAAGGAAAAAGCACCGGATATGAGATGAAAAAAAAAAGTATTCAGCTGGCTGCATACGGACGATATATTATGCGTAAGAAAAGTGTTCTTACATCTTCAAATTTATAAAGGAGCCTTCCACATCCAAACTACACTGGAAGTAGGTAAGACACAACATACAACAACAGAACGTTTTTAGAGTCCTTTCTCTTCGCAATTTTCGCATGGCTTTACCAAATAAGGTAAACAATTAAATGGCAAAGCCCTAGTGGAGAGCGATCGGTGTGGCTTGAAGACAATATAAACTGCTGACAGGGTATATTATTTCTGAAGAATTCGTTCGCCAAGAAACTATAATACCTGGCGTTGTTACCATGTACCCAGTATACGTACACTACACTGTAATGAGTTTCTAATTATCTGTACCTTTCATCATACATCTATCTAAGCGCATTCCCATTGTTCTATCTCAGGTGAAACGCACAGAATCTGTACAAATAAATGTCTACTCTGTAGTCGAGAAAAAAAATCGATTGAAGACCTTGCATATGTCAATAAAAAAACCGTGGTAATTACTCTGCAAAGAAAACAATTTACACCTTTCGCTATTCTTGAGTTTTATTAATGTCCCACAAATAACAATCCAGCGACTACAACTTAATGGGCTCTGATCACAAACCTTTCTCTCGTGTTTAAACGATTTAATTGAAAGCAGAGCGCACATTATAATCGACCATTTGTCATATTTGTCGAATCTTGCGTAGGTTATGATTTAGTAAACTACTTTTTTCCACCCATAGCAATGCATCGAAAACAAGATATTACCGCAGATATTACTCTGTAATTAAAAATAATGGCTAAAAAGCATGCCGAGGAATATGAATTCTACCGCCAATTAGGTAGTACATGTTAAAAAATCTGTACACCAGATGGGTCAGAAAAATAACGTTCATCTTGTTTAATCGACAAGAAAAACTAGTTTGCATTTTGTTTTCCAAGGAAATAAATGCCGATTGAAGCAGCAATTATATTCAAGAACAAAATGCTATTAAATCTGTATTATCAGGTCGTAGCGTAAGATTACCAATTATTAAGAAGTTATACCGAAGATGGTTTTCACCTATCGCTTCACCTAACTAGACTGTGGCAAGGAATGAGGAAGAGACCAGCAAGTACCACCGTGATATGAACCGCGGCAAGTCGCTCCTCTCACTTCTTACCGTTGTCGTTAAACTAAAGACGTCTAAAAACCATTTCGCGACGCCGAGGTAGCACAACAATTGTCATCTGTAGACGAGACCGAGCGGCGACAGTGAGAAATGAAGAAGATCTTAGGGATGGGCACCGGAGCTTGAACCAAGCACTTCACAACATGAAAGTACGTCGACCTCCATACGTTTACCCCTTCCTATATTCTTGAACGCATGATGACTTATTTACACATCAATTAAAATAGATGGTACTGCGCTAAATTATTTGAAAATAAAACACTTTCTTTTAGTGTTTGTTTTGGATACTCGTATTCGGTTTTCTTGCAATGATAGAGTGCCTTTCTTCTGATCTGAGGAATGGGAGAGGTACAAATCTAAAATGCCTCGCCGGCCGTATGTGTCACCTCGCACTCTTCAGCGTCAATGATATGTGGCCCACGACTTTCTTCGCAGTTACTTTTTTAAGTAACTAACCAAATAGTAAAACGCATTGGCATTTAGTATGCATACTAAGAAGATAGGTAAAAGTAGGACATGAATTTGAAGTAATTATCACCGAGCATTTCACGACTGTAAACTGCATTATAATTCTCAGCTATAAAGTCATTCCGCGCAATAAAAAACCTAAAAGTATCTACGAGTAGCTGTAGTAAAACAACGTTTCTCAATGAATCTGCACAACAGGTGTCGTATCATTCGCGCATTACACCGCGTCTCGAAGCTGGAATATAATTATATTCAAGTTTGACATAAAATTAATCACCGGAAGGAATTCTTAGAAGATGAATTACGTTTAAAAAAAAACAGCATGAGAAATTTTCACTCGAAAGTCACATGCGTTTACGAGTTTAAACACCTCGAACACGTGTGATTGCACCGCCTATTGTCATTTAGTTTTCCGCGGGGCTTATAAATGTAAATATTACTGAACAACTTTTAATTTCTGTACACTCTCGTTTTCTCCGTCGGCTAGGTGTAATTAGACAAGCCCACACCACACGATGACAGTTGGTATAACTCACGCAAAGACAAAGGACAACTACACTCATAACACCCAGTAAAAGTACCCACTAGAACCGATTTTCTCAGGAGCAGGTAATTCTCGTACGAGCGAGCACGCAGTGAGAGCCAAAACAATATAGCAATTTACCCAAATCTTAAACATTTTCCGAGTGAAGATGAAAGTGAGGTGTTTAATTAATATCTCGTAGTTAAAGCGAGCTGCGTGAGATTAGTCAGCCATTGTTGTTTTAAACTAATGTTAACTTTCATTTACGCATATTAATTGAATTATAATGATATGTTCTGAAGTAATTTCTATTGTGCCTTAGCACTTGACTGAGCCGGTGTTTTAAAGTGCAACAACCTTAAATCAATACATAAACAAAGTATACGAGACAGTACCTTTACCTGGTGACGGTATGCTTGAGGAACTGAGTTGGGCAGAAGAATTATTATATATCTAGCACAATATCATTCTTGCGCTTTGTCTTGACTGTATCATTTGCGATGGTCATTAATGAGGGTTGGGGACGAACCTAGCACCGGCAAAAAGGTCGAAACGCCCGGGAGCAAACTTCTGTTGGAATACACTATTGACCATCTTGTAGCTGTTGTTATCATTACAAAATTCCGAGGTGTTCACCAAAAGCAGGTGCTTGGATCTAAGGTAAAGCTTTAATGACTTTGATATAACATACATTTAAGCGAAGATCGCACGTTTTTGTTTAAACTAAAATCCGATCGCAAGGATAAGATGGAGTTCAGACAACCCGGCACGACCACTACGTGATTACAACCTTATAAAACACATTCCGTGGGCAATTTTAAAAAATCTATGTACCGCTGGAAATGTTGGAAACTTCAGCTATGCTTTGTTGTTATGCGTAGAGATTTTTTTTGTGGTCGATTCGAAATTGATTCGGCTGATTCGCATATAAATCAATTTCCTTTTTGCATTCTCCGCATCGTTTTAGCAATTTTCATGAAGATTAGATTTTTTTGTTTGTTGCTTAAGCAAGACGAGAAAATATTTGACGCAGAGAAATTTTGACACTTTGCAAATACACAGAAGAGTGTTTCAACTAATTCACACCGGTACGCGTCGCAACAGTAAAGTGTCTGTCGTGGTCACTCACAAACAGGAACTGAATACGAGTCGGCCGGCATTTATTTACATCAACATAGTAATGTGTTGTGTTTAGAAGTAAACAAAGCTAGCACGACGAGGAAGGTACACCGTTCCACCAAGTACTGTTAAAATACAGGAAACAGATACGACGCGTTGATTACCATTCGCATATATGCAAAGCAAAGTTGCACGCAAAGATGCCCCATATCGAAACCGATGGGTCTCTAGTTAGATTTTTGACTCGAGAGCAACAAGCTCATGTCGTTCGTGTAAAAATCTGTTCTTGAAAGACTCGATGGGTTCGAGCAATATTGTAGTGGCGCCCGACGTCGCGCTCCGCTAGTTTTGCAAGAACAAGAAAAACACAAGCCGAGAAGGGAGAAAAACGACGTACATTGTCGGACTCCGCGCTGTGATTGTTCATTCTACGCTTCCTGTGGCTCGCTGTTTGCTCATGTTATGTCGAGATGATGTCTTTGGAGACGTTGAGCGACAAGCAACTTCATCGCAGTCGGTGGGAAAGATGGGCGAAAAAAAAGGGCTGACACTTTTGCGGTATGGTACACTTCCAGTGTAATTGACAAAGAAATCTTAATCGTAATCGTTTGTCGTGGTGCAGTCATCAAGGCACTTGAGCATCGCATTGTTAATTGCAGAGAGGTATCAGTCAGTATTAACGGGCAAAACAATACATTTTTACCAGTGCCATGTCGCCTCCTACAGTGATGCTCATGTGGTGTGGGTGTCACGAATAGCTTGGTATGTGATGCATTGCGAAAGCGACATTCCATGTCCATTAAGTATAAGGTATTGCACATGATATAGCGTATGTTCTGCACAGCTAATCAGAAGGTGGGGATTGTAAAGCTCTTGGCTCTAAACAGGTGGTAAGGTATGCAACGATATGTAGATAATAGCTGGAGATACTGAGATGGTTTGCGCAAAGAACGTACAGAGATTTTAAAGAAACGTGTAGCTAAGCGTATGCAAGTCTGAAGATGTATGTTGCTGTTGAATATGCGCAGCAAGCCATGTGAACCCAAGGTCGTGGGCAGCCTATTTTTGAAGAACGAAGCCTTGAGTCGAACCTAGGACAGCCTCTGGGTGCGAATGATCAACAAACGTTGAGCGCCTCGTGCATATAATACGGATACCAGCGGCTACAGATCGCCTCTCGCAGCCGATTGACGGTACGCTCCGATATTAATATGATTTCTGCAGCCCGCCAACAACTTTCTCCGACACGATTGGCAATCACACGAAAACGAATTAAAAATTTGAACATTTTTAACGTAAAGTAAATTATAATAATGCTCGTTCCCATTTTGCTAAAAACTAAAATACGAGTCACCGTGGGTTTGAGATGCATCACATCGGTGCGATTAGTCGGTTTTGTTAGCGATTTGATCAGGTTTTCAACTGGCTTTGTCACAATTCCCATGGTCTAGAATTGTGGGTGGTTATTAGGATAGCCTTCTTAGCTATGGCCAATCAATTATTATGGCGAATGCTCAATGTTTTTACGCATGAATGAGCTACAAGAGCTAGCCGGCTAGCGCGTTCAAGTCACCGCTCCGCTCGCTAATGGCGTAGAGCAATTAATTGATAATAATAATATTATTGCGTTGAGGGTTCATACGGAACACATGATTCATTAGAAGTGAATCGTTTGCGTCGTATTACCATCATATTATGAAGCAGGCACAACGACCTCCAAAGACCATTAGATGAACTGACCATTAAATCTAAGTACCTACACCAAGGCTGGATAGGGTATGCCATAAAATCATCCACAAGATTGACTTGGAGACTCGATAACTCTTTGATTATTATTTTGGCGAAATACCACTATGTTTGGTAGCAGTAAGGTTGACATAAGAAGTTAGCATGCCCGGAATAAATATTCACTGAACACTCGGCTACATTTTATAGTGCGCATATGACACGGCCGGCTGCAATGCAATTTCCCATGCCTTGCTACCATTCAACAGATAACCGTACATTCACTATGCACATACACAATTAATTCATCTGAGTACGCTATTTAGCTGAATGGGATCGCGTTAATGTACATCGCAATTTATTTGTATTTTATTTTCTTACTTTATAATAAGAACGTCCAAGATGACTCAGTAAAAAAAAGGCGCGGATGTATATCACAAAGATTTAAAATTCCTTCTGCTTTTACATCTAATAAAAATCGATCGCCAATTTAACTTACCGATTACATGGAGCTGTCCACTCTCCAGACGTAGCGAACAGTTAATCCCACTTGGTACATCGACGAAAATTAAAAAAAAAATCACTTGTCTCGATAACTAAAACCTCTATCTCGAACCTTTCTCGTCGCACGAGCACTATATGTGACGCAACAATACGTGCACTCGCCGCCGTAACCAGCACACTATTGAACACGAGAAAAGTACAGACAGGCAAGGCAAGGTAGAGCAGGTAGAGTCCTCGCCGCTCAGCGCTGCGCAGAGTTTGTTGCGCGTGGACGAATCAGTGAACAGGTGAACTTGTGTATTAGTCGGCGCGGAACAGACAAACGAGTGGAGAAAGTACAGCTCGACCCCACGGGCTACCATACCTCCTTATTTCCTTTCTTGCCGTGAACCGCGGTCTTATCAGGTGATGCCGCGAGGGGGAGATTTTGATTCATTTGCTAACAGAATGCAGACCACACGGAAAATGTATAGGTGATTCATTGTGGTTAAACGACCTCATATAGGAAGAGGATTTTTAGGTGGTGCGTAGCTTCATATTTTCTTGTTGTTTTAGTCTAGATAAATATGAGAAGTCAACGATAGCACTGACCCAGGAGAGCATTTAAAATGTTAAACGCCGTCCTGCTATATAAAAGGAATGTTTTGTTCATTCATTTTGTTTGAAATCCGCAAGGCTATTGGAACACATACCGTTAAGGTGTACTCTAAGTGAAATTGCCAATGTTAAATTGCCTAGACTTCAACCAAAGTAGCCTGCAAGGAATTCTAATGATGGCACTATTGATTCTCAATCGTCAACTATTTGCATCACACAATGAAGATCGAATTAAGATCGCACAGCCAGTTAGCTCCAATTTTCGTATCAATTGGTTGTCAGGCTCTAATTTGATAATTGCAGCGTCTACAATGCACAATAGAAAGGGTAAACGCAGGGAATTACAAACCACTTTATGGGTGTCCCTCGCAAACGATGAATTCAGACGCAAGCATCCATGCGAATTTATTCGGGTATCGCAGAACCCTTTGGGTAAACTTGCAGCAATTGATTCTAAAATAGGCGACTCTGCCCCACGAGCATTAGCCACGTATTATCACAAAACAATGACTCTAGCTTTTTGAAACGCACGATTGAATTACCTCTATCAAGATTGTTGAAAAGCTTAAATTTGCCTTGAAAAGACGACCGCACGAGAACAAGACGCTAAGACTCGGTTGACAGATTTCACATCTTTCAATTGAGACTGGAGATAACGGCGATTTGTCGAGTTGGTCACCCTTCTTTTGATGCCTTCAACCATGGTCTACTGTCAAAATAATATTTCTTTAAAAATCCGCATCTTTTAAAATTCTATCGGTACGAATTTGTGCAAGAGTCAATAATAATTTATTGTCTCCGACTTGTACAGAAAAAAATGAAACAAAAAGTATGCAGTGATTGTGACAAGTGCCAGAATGTGACACTTTAGTTTGCGAATCCCTTTAATAGTTATCGTAAGACGAATTTATATAGAAACTATATTTGTTACTAACCAATGTGTCCATATTTATAATCCAAATTAAATTTTAATTCAGAATCATGTTGTACTCAAGAAAAGACCAGCGATTGTACGACGAGGTTCTTCATTTACGCAAACCAACCGTGGTCGATGAGCTAGTCAATGCAGTTTCCAAACCCAGAGGATACGTACCCGTTCGTGGGGGACTACCAGTATGGAAAGACATGCGTCTGGATGCTAAATTAACATTCCCCACTGGGCCAAAGAGTGAACTTGTGTTCAGTCGTGACAAACTTGGACGGAAGGTAAAAACTTAAAAAAAAACGACAACGAAAAGAAACCTTGGCCTTGCCATGACCATCAGGCGCTATATCAGGTTGCATGGCTAAAGGCAAAAAAGTAAAACCTCCTTAGACGATCGACAAAGCAGATCCCGCAATTAAGTTCAACTAGGTTGTAAAACTTTCGGAATATATGTGATTGCTTGTACCAGCTGGCTTTTAGCAGTAGCACAAGCAGGGGCGTATTTAAGATTCAAGATGTGGTCAGCACACTTTGAGTGTGGGTTTCATCATTCACGGTGATCTCTGAAATGATCTTGTGAATGTGTAAAATTTCTTTAAGCCTATGCAAATTTTTCTCGTTCAATTTTGGTGTTATTACCCACTTTTAGTGCAGTTTTGACTTTCTAAAAGTACCCAAAAGAGTGCATGGGATATATGTGCTTACAAAAATGGACAACGTATATTGTTCATTTTTAAAAATCAACGAAACAATTTTATTGTGAAGCGTAAAATTAGGAAACATTGTGCTAGATCCCAAAATTGTTCAAACATACCTGCCCTGGCACATGAAGGTAAATTACCTTTGCGAATGGCACTAAAAATGCACCATTACATATTTTATGTGAATTAAAATCGAAGTGCAGTTCCCTAATTCCATTGGGTAGGACGAAGGTCAAATTTTTCTTGTAAACAGCACGTACTACAGCCAGCACAAATAACCAACTATTTATAACCTATCATAGCCTTACCTAGTATGTACACACATCTAAAAATTATAATCAATACTTATATCCTAATTTCTTTCTCCCAGTTATGGCGCAATCCAAAAGGCAAAGAGTTCGATTTGACCGATCCCAACTGCTACAGCATCTCGTATCATTATGAGTCTCTGCACGACGCTCACCTACGGCCGTACTTCAGGAGAAAAGCGAACAACGACAGGGTTCATGAATTAGGTCTCGTGAACGAATACGAAGAGGCTTTCTGCGACTTGAAGGAGTTCAACACCTATCGGAGATACCTCTATAACGTTCACGCGGATAACATCAATCGAGAGAGATCGCGTCAAGTAAGCCGGATCTCAGCGATTTGTCGATTAATTTCTTAACAGATTATCAATTTGATTTCTTAGCGTCATTACAAATTTGTTTTCGTCTAGGAAGCAGCAAATAAAGAAGTGGTTCTCCTTCAAAAAGCGGAGAAAAGTCTTGAAGATGACATTATGCGGCAAAAGGCATCATGTGATAGAGTGGAGAGAATCAGAAAAAACCTAAGAAATGTCGAAGCAGAATACAGAAAGCGTCGCCAAACGTATGTTTGTAATGTAGGGGTGGACACTGATCTTCCCCTTTGTTAGAATAACGTAGACTATGTTCTACGGAAAAAGCACCACCACATACAGTTCTGTACAACGTTAGGATGGGTGGCCATCCTTGCTCCTTTTGATCCTTTTGATGGGTAAGGCAACTTCATTCGCCTTACTTATTCATCTCTCGATAGCAAGAATTTATGGAGGAATCAATTGTTGTCTGCGTTGTACCGTTCTTAGGAAGTGACGTTCGGTGGCCCCTTTGGTACCCTTCGACAGGAGTAGGCTACGTACGTGCCAGCACCGGGCTTACCCTCCTCCCTTCTAGGCTAGGTTATCATCACCCTTTCATTTACCGATGCAATTATAGACAAGTGCCACAGGGCCCGTTGTCCAAACAGTGTGTCGATAACCAAGAATTCATAAAACTAACGCATATGAAACAGGAACGTCACTGACAGATCTGATATAGGTAACCCTATGATGTGCACCTCTGTGACAACTGTCATCAAAGCAAAATTGTAACAATTTTTCTGTCTACATAGATGGCTTGATAGTATGCAACACCACGAAGTTCGGCTGCAGGAGATCGCCGAGGAGAATAACGTGAAGGCAATACGTCGTATGCGCAAAGGCCAGATGTTCAGCGAAAAGGTTCGATCTCGACTGCAACACGGTGCCGAAATAGCAAGGAACAAAAGGGTGAGGACAGTGAACAAGAGGATTCGTGAAGACAACGCTCGGATAAGGAGGCTGAACCGAGAAGCAGAAGAAACGCGAAAAATGAAGGAATTGGAGGTCAGTGAGAAAGTCGGGAAATAATTAGCAATTGGGATTCGCGTGCTTTCATTACCTCTTTTGAATGTCCGATACTCTTCATGACTCGGTTGAAAATTTGAAATAACCGCAATATATTTTTCATCGTATCCGCAAACCATCAAATCTTATATTTTATAGGTACTAACTTTCATTGGTTCACAAGCGCAATCTCTTTCAACTTACGTCCTTATATTTATTGCTATTGCTTCTGATGTAGTTTTTAAACGTACTGCTTATGACATAAATAAATGGCACATAAGGTAGGTGAAGATAAGTGTATAGCACTTTGTTTGCAGCTTATGAATTACTGGGAGCTCAAAGTGCGCACCCAGTTGGCGAAAAAGGAGCGGCACCAAAGGCTGATCGACGCGTATGTGAGTGACATGACCGGCAACGTACGAAAGCGGTCCAAAATTGTGCGCCGCCAGTGGGCCATCATGGATGGTACGTGAAACAACAAAATAAGGGCACTAATAACCAGTGCACGTAATCATCAAAGGTTGCTAGATTTGTTGAGTGAAATTTTCTGTTAACAAGTGTACCTCGGCTGTTACCATAGGCGGTGGAGGGGGAGGGAGTTTTTTGACCGATCAATGGACATTTTGGTAATTGTTGATCGTTTGAAATTCAAATGTTTATCAAATTATGGTGCCTACGGTCCTATAATTCCATGATCAGGCTTCTGGTCCAGAAGCTTTCGTGATAGGGCTGACAGTTCGGAATATTTTCATAGTGATTCATTTAAGACTTTTTCAAAAACACAGTTAGCTTCATATTGTGAATGGCAGAAGAAGAAGAGCACACCCGATCTTATTGATTTGATCTTGGCCTGCTGCAACTCCTGAATACTTGGGTTTACTTGGCTTAACGCCTTGCCTTTCGGTATACATTGTGCTGGCAACGTTTAACAGCTAACAAGGCAGTTGGCGCTCGCTAATTCTTCACCGTGTTCTCAGATCTGATAGCGTGTGAGAAATCGAATAGATTGCGGCGCGACTCTGAGAGGAACAACGTGTGGACAACGGATGCCATGGTGAAAGCATTGACGAAAGCTTGGGAAGAGGAAAGAGTAAGTACCATCCATCCATCCATCACCGTTATGATGCCGTACTGTAATATATGCCAAGCAAGGTGATGACAGGACGACCGATCAATTCAAATTCAAATTTTGTTTAGGGAACAATCACCGACCGCGACCGAGAGAAAATTGTTCAGGCGATAAAAAATGAAATAGCAGAATGCAAGAACAAGCCAGAGGGTATGTATGCACTCTTAGAACAATGCACCATAAGCAAAGTTGCACGTTCATAAAAAGTCCTTGGATTTTTACATTATTATCACAATATTTTGCATACGGGCGAAGATTTCACTTAATCGGTTTTCTGGTTCTTAATTGATGAGCCAGTTAAGTGTAGTCTGCTGATATAAGTGCTATGATTTTTTCTCTAGGCAAAGAAGTTCTTTCCCTTCTTCAAGAGGCTAAGAGAAAACTCGATAAGGAGGTTGATGTGGTAATGAAAACATTCTGACAGTAAATTTTTAGCTGAGCGAAATTTCAGATGAAAATTTGTTCGACACTTGAACACTTTGTTGGACACTTTGCAGCCAGAGCCCGTTAATATTGCGGTGGATGCCCTACTTGACAAAGTCATGCAGGAGTATGTACGGAAGAAGGTCGACGAGATTCTGCGATCAGTGGGGGAAAAGACTCTGAACGTAAGTGATTTAAATACGTAGGTAGGGGATGCAACATATTAAAAAAGAAAATCGTAGAGCATCTTGTTGTGATACGATAAAATATGTGCGAAAGAGCAACAAAGTTTTCGGTATTTTGAGCATCGTTTCCTTCGATACTTTTGTAGATATCCACTAAAGTATCAATGAGGCTTCATAGTCCTGAGCTTATCCATACTTGTAAATATCTTCCATACATTAGTCGAGTGCCTGCGTAATTGTTAAAACTAAGGTTTTCTTGTCAAGATACGTTAAAAATAAGTCCGGGCAAAGAAAATGTACACCAACTTCTTTTGTTTTCATCGCTTTTAATGGGCCTAGTGTGCCAAGGAACTGGAGCAAATAATGGCGCAGAAGGATAAGATAGCGGAAGGGGTGCACGACGGCGGAAGTTCCAAGAATGTGGTAGGTTCGGAAGCAAACTTGCGCCGAGGCTTAAAGATGTCCAACCAAGTGATCCGAACCCCAAGTAAAGTGGTAAGAACGTTATTAATATTTCCTACAAGAAAATTTAGTTCACAATGCAGGAATTATTTATCATTTTTACTCTTTTCTAGGCAAGCCCGAGTGAGTCGAGAATGTCTCGATTGGTCAGGTGGGTCCTCAAGTATTGCCAGCTAATTAAAATAGTTGATTTGATTCCCAGAGGTAAATATCAGTTCACTGATGAAAATGTATAACTTTGAGTCTACAGATAGATTTCGTTTGATTGAAATGGGGAGACTGGCAATTACACTAGTGAAATTCAGAAATATAGGAATCAAAGAAGTAAATTATTTAACACTTAGATACATAAGAAGCTCTAAAAGAAATCCTGACAGGAATCTTGTAGTTTTTCGTTCGTTTTGTGTTGTTGGACTTCAAAATTGTAAATATTTCCGCCACGGTAACCTTATGGCGCCAATGGAAGATATGAAGTCTGTTAGCGTTGAATATGTATTTTTTTTTCTTAATTACCTAGCAAGGTCACAGTTTAAAGCCCGTTAATGATGTGATCAGTATCGGAAGGTCTCTTTCGGAGACCTTTCAGAGAACTGCCTGATTTTATAATTTCTTTTATTAGCTTTGGAGGAATTGAAACCATCAAAGAGAGTGAGAGTCAAAATGGGAAGCAACAGGAAGGTTTACTACGAAGCAAAACTCGGCTACCAACTCCTGTGGTAAGAATTTTTGGATAATAAGTTTGATCATGGCAGTCTGGCAAAGGCAAAAATATTATCATCATTTTTTTTACTTTCAGCCCTCATTGACAGACCTTGTGGAAGCGGTCTTTAAAGAGCCCGTCTACTTAGAAAGGGACAGCGCAACCGCTCATGACGAAAAGAAAAAGCTTGACAAAGAGCTGCTAGACTTTTCCAAGGACCTTCTAAAGGCTACATTAGTTAAGGCTGAGCAATCTTTGAGAGTTAAGGGTGCCGAAAACAAATTTGAAAGAAAACGATCGAAGGGTGAAATCGACCTTGATGCTATTTCTGAGGTGGTCACTAAACAGATACTTAACGAAGAAGATCCCAAACTCATGGAAGGTTCAAAGATTAAAAAATTGTGTGATAGATTTGTTCAGGACTTGATCATGAAGAAGAAACGTAGTGGTGTAGGAAAGTAAGCCACGCCATTGTAAACGATTACATATTTGGTGAACATATGCAACTGGTTCGATACCTTCATATTGAATTGAATAAAATAATTAATTTAATCTTTGCAAATCGGAATGACTTTTTTAAATTGCTTCTACCGTTAAAATATGATTGGAGTTGGTTATTAATTAAGAATTCAATAGTTACTTCTATGGTTAGATTCTAAGGCTAGAATTTTATTGTTACATACAATTATTTTAATTTAATTATTGGAGCAGGTAACCATAGTTTGCATGTTAAGGACCTTTTGAAAGGCATTCCTGCAAATTTGTCGGTAGATATGATTTCTTTTTGAGAACCTACACACCTCAATAATTAAAGGTGAACAAATTTTGTGAATAAAAACAGCCATACCTTTTAAAATTTCCCAATCTCTAACAATGAACACCGAAAGTAACCATTTGCTAATGGATGTAGCAGAACCACCTGATATTATTCCTTGCTTCAACGGTGAAGAGATGGACATAGATAAAGACTTGGTCGACGCTTGTCTAACATCTATTTCATTTAAACATACCCCAAAAGTTGATGAAACAACAAAAAAGCCCAGCGAAGATTCTATGTTTTCGGAACGAAATTCATTCCTCAACATACACCGCCCCGAGATGACAAAAGTACCTGCCGCTCCCAAAACTCTTCGCAAAATAAACGAGTACTTCAAAGATGAAGCAGTCAAATTCGGGCTAACAAACCTCAGCGAATCTGTTTCTAAAGGTAAGTTGCAACTTCATAATCATGCTAGTCATTTATACAGTACTTACTATCACTCAGTAGTTCTTTTATCAAAGCTACTGTCTTTGAGAGAAAAAAGCTTTGTCATTTTGATATGCCACTAATACTATGCTAATACTGAACAAAAACTTCTTTAATGGTGTCCAGTTGATACGATCTTTATAAACAAAACTCAATTCCTCAATGCATTTCTACAATCAAATTTTTAATATGGCAGGACTGAATAGTGAACAACCTCAAGAAACAGATAACATCCGATGGTTGCTTCAAGCTCCAGACTCTTTCTCCAGCACCACTGATGGAACACTTTCTTCTGAAGCAACCGAAGAGCGTATCATTAAATGCTCCATCCCTTTGACCGACGAGGACTTGAGCCCAGGCGAAGTTCCTAGGAAAAGCCGAGCACAGTTCTGTGTCCTAATGCGAGGCTTCAGCAATCTATCACAGGAGACATCAGATTTGATGTATGAGGCCGCAGACAGGCTGCTCGAAGGTTCTACAGATGCAAAGTCATTTGGCTCAAATACGGACAAGGTGCGTTGAAATTTAATGGCAAATTAATCACCTTTAAGAGTTTGAAGGCAACCCACTGTCCTAGATTATGCAGGTAAATTTCAGATATCTCAAATTAGGTTGATATAAGTAATTAAAACTCAGCAATGGTATAACTCAAGCTTCTCCCATAACCATCACATGGAAAATATCAAGATTGAAGGTAACATTTTTTAATCCCCATCTTTACTCTGTAGCCTAACTTTTTCATACCCATACAAATATTTCTGACAACTGGAACCTCTTTGAAGAATTATTTATTGCCCCATGACCTTCCAAAATTTCTACCTGAGCATACACTTTTCACATGAAATGTCACTTCACCTTTCCTTTGCCAGACCCTGGAAAATATCCTATAAGCCTATATTACTTACCTAGTTTGAGTGCTGGTTTAATCGACAAGGATCTTCCCCAGAAATATAAGGCAAACGACGCATCGATGAGCTCCCCTGGCTCATTATACGGCAAAGCAATGCCAGAAACTGACTGCCTACAAGAAATCAACGCGTCTGTCACAGCAAAATCTTGTACGACTACTCAGAATCACGACAAAGGGAAATGAACCAATATTGGCCAGCTCATTTCAAGGTGAAGTTAAATAGTTCAAAATAAGCACTTGCTAAATTTTAATAACACTAAAATTCTTACCTCAGTCATTGCACTGCATCTAGTACTTTTCTGAGGTCCTTCAGAAACGTACCCAGACTTTAAATTCATTGATAGGTTAACTTTCCAGCCAAAAATTTGTCTATGTAACTAGTGCTGCCATCTTGAAATAAACCAAATTATATGTGTGGCATGTCTACTTCAAAGATGAAAAAGGGGTAGCAATAATTTTTTTTATAAATATTGGTTATTTATGGTACCTAGTTATAACGACATAACATAATTTTGAACTCTATGAAAACCCTGCTAGCAGCTATATTACAAAAGTGTCTTGGTTGTGTAGTCTAGACAAACAAAAAGTAGCCTAGATTCTACAGCAGTACAGAACCATAATTTCTCTAAACAAAAATTTGCTAAAATCAATTCTCTCGAGGTTTTGTAAAAGGACATTCGTCAACAAAATGAAACAGCCATCCATTAGTATTCCTGCACTCAGTATTACATACACCATCTATAATAAATAGTTTTATAAGAGTATATGCTCATTGTTTTGATTGCAAGCTTGAAGAACACTCCACAGTTCAGAGCATCCGATTCGCAAGCGGCAGGGACAAGGTTAGCTGGAATGTTTTGAGTGCCAACTGGGAATAAAGTTCCACATCGCCCAATGCGCGTGGCATAGGCAAGTTCACTGGTACGTGAGCCGTCACAATTTGGGACGATGCTAACACTGGGGGTCAGTTGCAGAGTCCCAACACAATAGCTAGCTGTCTAAGCGAACATCACAGAACGATTCAACAACGAAATTTAGAAACCAATGGACACTATCAAAGTGATTAACATGTCACACTGACATTTTATTATTAATTTCTATAATTTAACGTTTCTTTTTTATATAAGTTGTATTCGTAATTATTTCTTTTGACAAGGCTTAAAATTGACATCTTCACTTGTCGGCAAAGGGCTAAAAAACTCGGTCGCTTGGGATATCAACACTCGGCTGCTCTATTATTGGGTTACTCGTTACCGGAATTGAAAACTATTAATGAACTGGTACCATACCCACAACCCAACTGCCGAGAGAGTAAGTGTGAACTAAAGCGGACTTCTATTTAAGCTGTCGCAACAGTTGCAGGCATTTGCAACGCGCAGCGACAAGCACTTAGTACGGTGTGCGGACGTTTGTACTAGTAACGTAATCCACATCATCTACAGCTTTAGATAATTATCCACGTTAACTCGAAAAGGAAAACGTATTAGTTCTCAGTGTATTGTCCAGAATTTTTCATTTCGGAGAGAAAACAGTCCATGATATCGGTTCGTTTTGATTCTCCTTTGGCTTTTACTAGATCACTTCATTTTAAACAAATTGTGGATTTTAATAAGGGGGAACAATAAACTAGTAACAAATGAAAAAAAACACCCGTCGAAAGCTCCCCCTCTGCACACTTCCGACGAGACTAGCAGTCCACACGGCTATCGGCCGCCGCGGAATTCCCGCCGCGTCGAAGTCCGCGTCACAACGTCGGTAGATTGTTCGTGTCGTTCGTAGCTCGTAGAGTGGCAGTCGCGCCCTCAGGGGGGCGACGCCGACGAGTCGAACGGGGCCGCGGCTCATAACTTGTGGTTCGACGTCAGCCACGTGAGCCCCTCGTAGAGACCGTCGCCCGTCGTCGCGCATGCTGGTTGCACGTACCAGTTGCGGTCGCGGATTCGCGTCAATCCGAGCTTCTCCTGGATCTCGTGCGGCTTCATGGCTGGAAATTGCACGACAGTTAATCAGTTTTCGTTCAGTAAAGCCTTTAAGCAGTGTTGGGTGTTAATAGGTATCAAGTATCAAGTTAAGTAGCAATAAAGAAGCACAGAATTGGTTTGTGTATTTCTAATATAGTTTGCTTCAAAAAATCTTCAAAGTCATAGCATATTTTACCATCTATTTGGAACAATTTAACTTAGAATTGTAAATGTATGTTCATAAATGCTATCTCCATTCACTAGCTCAGAAATTAGTGTATTGGCCTTGAGAAATGGACACCGGAGCTTAGCTTCCTGGCTAAAGAGAAAATTACAAAACTAGCTCAAAAAACGTTTGTTTTTTTCTCTAAAATTAAGGTTTCAAAAAAGGTTAGCAAATAAAATGACAAGGACATCTGCAATGAAAGTCCCTTTATCTATTCGTGTGCCCAAAAGGATCACATCTGTCCAGAAAGTCCTTATCTTCTCTCTATAAAGATGGCAAATGACTGCAACGATTCGCTCACCATCAGGCAGGTCTTGTTTGTTTGCAAAGATGAGTATGATTGCATCCCTCATTTCTCGATCATTGATTATCCTATGAAGCTCCTGACGAGCCTCATCAATGCGATCCCTGTCAGCGCAGTCCACGACGAAGATGAGCCCCTGAGTGCCAGTGTAGTAATGTCGCCAGAGGGGGCGGATTTTGTCCTGCCCCCCCACGTCCTGAGTGAAGAAAACACAAGGCAAGATAATGACACCGGCTAAACGATACCACCAGTAACGCATTCATTCACTGCAATTTCGATTGACTGCACTGGTGTGTTCTGATTGACTAAGTTCAAGCGTAAGTTGCAAGCGCAAGATTGGATGCATTAAATGTTAACGCTGAGTGAAATTATCAAACAAATTATCAAACATAACAGTTTATAAGTTTATAAAGAAAGGTTCAACTTACCCAGACATTAAATTTAACATTTTTATAAGTAACCGTTTCTACATTAAATCCTACTGTGGGTATCGTCGTAACCGATTGACCTAGCTTAAGTTTGTACAAAATTGCTGAAAATAAAAGTCAAGGAATACACAGATGCATAACAGAATTACATTTAAAAATAATAATGTTGCATTACTGAAATGCACAAATTTAACTACCAAGCATTTTCAGCAAGGGAACCATTTGAAATTCATGCTGCAAAATTATTGCATTAACATTGCACAATTGCATTGCACGGCTATGAAGCACTCCATTTTAGGCCCGCAGTATGCTATGGCAATCGTCCCTGCAGTGCGTAACATTGTTGCTGCAAAGAGAATTGACTGAAGGCCAACTTTTTCCAAGGTTCATAAACTGCAAACAAATTATCTCTAGCCTCTTCGCTGGCCAACTTTGCAATAAGGCAAAAGAGCATTGAAGACGATTGAGATTCGTCGAGACAACATCAGGAATCGGCTTTGTAAGGATACTTGTCTTGCCAGCCGCGTCTAGTCCTAACATCAGTATCCTCATCTCCTTATTCCCAAAGATCTTTGACAATAGTTTGCCCATCTCGACCGCAGTGAGTTTTCAACACCTGAAACAAAAATCTTATGAGTGAATGGAAAGACAATTGAAAAGCAAAACAGATAACTGATTACCAACAGAATTAGACTGTACATCTCAAGGCAACGCCACAAAGTTGTTGATAAGATAAATAATTCCAGCTTTATACTATTTCTTAGACATACACAACATAGAATTGCAGGGGTAGAGCTAAGTAAGCCTCTAATCTTTTTTAAGGGTGATGCACTGCGACAACCCTCACGCAAGTTTAATTAGAGATGCAGTAAATCTTCACCCCCCACAAAAAGTTCATACTAACAGGGAGACGTCTAGTGAAGTCACCCCTAAATCTTGGCTACATATCTCTTCCAAATGAAAGATCTTCATGTAAGTTTCCCTACTTCGTGTTGCACACTTCTCAGTTTTATTAAGGTAAGTGGAAACCACCAGGAAAGTGGAAAACATCAATATGGCATACCTGTTGGTTGAGAATTTGAGAGAGAAAAGTATGTTGAACCGAACGAAAACGAAAAAAATTGCTGCCAGTACGTTCGTTATTTGCCCGCTAGGCATGTTTGGTAGACGAACCCCACACTTCAATTCGGTCTGAACAAGATTTAAATTTGTCGCACAAATTAATTAAACTGTAAATCTGTTAATCTTCCACCCGAGAAACTTCTCTACCCACCCAATCATAATTCGCGCGACACGTTGGCGTCTCTTCAACACGGCAAGATCTTTCCACACCACAGATCGCAATATACAATATCATTATCCCCTCTAATGGCAAGAGCTGAACGGCCCTCCGGCCCCACCTGTACGCAATCACATAATGGGCGGGCAGGGAGTTTGACCAAGCAGCACAGAAGCAGTAGCCACGTGCTTGTAGGTCAACGTTCTACGATCTAGTGAGGTTGCTGCAACCGGCAGGACCCGTAGCGTGCGTACTCTCTGTCAGAAGACAAGGGGGGAATAGTAGATTTAGGTGCCCAGTCGTGCTACCAGAGGTAACATGTCGCCAGGAAGCATGACACACCCCAAGGAGCAACCGGCAGACAAGTGATCTCTTTGAAAATAACGATTGCCTCTCTCCATGTACACCTTACTACTTATGGATGGTGGTGCTGTTGATCGGCGAGCTATTTCCAGAAAGCCACATCTGCATGCATCGTGCATGATGTATTGGCTAGGCGGTATAACCAAGGAGCTTGATAGAATAATTCGAAACGAATTTGTTTGAAATGCTTATGGCGTCCGGGGATATTTGCCACGTGAAATAAATGACGCGAATTTATTTTATTACGACGGGTATATACATTATAGCAAAAAAGCTGAAACAAGCCAGTGGGGAATTCGATACTTTCGTCACATGCCAATGCTCATTTTGAATACATTTCTTCAGCACGCAATTTGAGGCTGATGCCGTGGCCGGACCAGAGTAATATTTCTCTCACGTAGGAAGAGTCACTCGATGAGCCAGAGGACACGTTTCTAGTTAGGCAAACGCCGGAGATGAAGAACCTAATCAAGAGCCAGTGCATTTTGCATGTAGTTTACAAATTCCACGTGGTTTCCTCGCAATTCCAAGCTCCACTTTTTCAGTTTCGCTGGTTTCACCTCCCGCACTAGACGTACTCAAATGGTGTCTAGACGTTACCAGTACTCCAATCGTCGAGTGGAAAATGCATTCCAGTTTTCTTTGTCTCTTTTTTCGAGCACAATGGTACATGGGTATCGCACTAGCTTTGGGATACTTACACTGCTGGCTGCTGCCTGTTAGATTATACGTTTCTGAATTCTGATGCATTTCAATATGGATCTTTCGTTGTCCTCTATATGTCGTCTGGCATATACGGCGTTGTAGGCGTATGGGGAGGCGTCAAGGAAGGAAACACTCTAAATAATATTACACCATGGTCGTTCCAAACGAATGGCTCTTCTGCTCGGCCACCCAAAGAAAGAGTGCACTGCAACTTCTAGCACCAAAAGGGCAAGCAGAAAACGACATGGGATGGATTGCTTACTGCAGTCAATTCATGTCCGCTCTCGAAGGGAGACATTGTTCAAAGAGCCTCCAGATCCGAACCGAATCTATCAAAATCTAACAGGTTTATATTCGAGTGAAAAGAAAAAAAAACCATGAATGTCGATTCGATGGCGTCAGAGAAGAAGTTGGAACACTGACAACATTTCAGCGCTATTAGAAAAACAACCCCATGGGCTATGGTGGTAGATATTCGGGTGCTAAGCATTGACGCAACCCGCACAGGCATGCTGTATAGTAAAATCGGAAATTTCTCTTCAGTGCTGATTAGGAGTGACGGGCGTCACGGAATATTGAACAAATAAATTACGACGGTGTGCTTCTTAAAGGAGAGTATTTATAAGGTACTTTATGGCCTAAATATGGTGCCACCAAGACTATTACGGTAAAAGGCAGTGGAGCTAAGCAAGGAAGCAGTAAATATGTATCTTAATCATTCAATTACGAGATTTAAAATTAAATTACCCAGGTACTACGGAGATTGTATCCAAAAGGTATTCCTTGTAAAAGGAAATTGTCGCGAATCAATTGGTTCGGTGGTTAAATACACAAGTAATTAACATTTAAATCTTTTCATAATTGAAAACGATCTGCCTACACACATTTCACACTCAATTACATCAATTACTACGTCGTTTAAATATGCAAGCCTTCGTGACGTCACGAAAGTTATGTTCTCGGGACGTACATATTTATGAAGTGGTAAATGTGCACGAGTCTAGGAAATGTGTAGTGGTATTGCTCTAAACCAGCATTGTTTGGAGTGGCATGGCTACTGCAAGTAATAACATTAGCGCAATGTAGATAAGCATGTTGGGCCACGCTCGGCTTTCCAGTTACCATCTCATTGGCATTGGTTGGGGGTGGGTGGGGCGTTCCCCTGTTAAATGACAATAATAAACCAATCACACTACCCACGGGGGGACGATTGAAAAAAACAGATACTGTTGCAGCTTGTAACTATTCTATTGCCCATGTTAGGACTTAGAAAGAGTGTAATGAACAAGATTCTACAAGAAATGGGTTACTACCAAGTACGACAATGGGAGCGTAGGGTTCCACTTGGAGAAGGGTACGCAAGGGGCGCTGCTCCCTTGCAATGGATAGATTTGGGCACGCCACAGGCACAACCAACACGGTTGATTCATAAGATGCGGCCTCAAAGTACGGCAAGGACGTCGACATACACTAAGGTGTTGTCTGCTTTAACAAGGTTACTAAGTACAAAATCATGAGCCATGGTGGGTTTGAGCAAAGCACACCTTGGTTTGGTTTAATTCACCTCATAGCGGGGTTGGGTTCTTAGATATGTAGTGCATTCTGCAAACCGTTAACATTTTGGACTCATGAAAATGCATTACGTCGCGCCCAGTGCAGGCTGTCCCAGCCCCCCTTCACCCACCAACGCTTACGAATGGAATCTTGAATTTCCTTGCTAACACACCTCAACGATGGATTTCATGCGCAGACGTAGTGAACTTTGTGCGGTACCGTGAGCCTGCTTCGGTTAGATTGGCGGGGCAAGAAATATTAAAGACACAATGTTTCTATGACAGCAACTCCGTAACCAAATGCATGCCAAATTGTTGACAACATTTCTACAATACCCGAATGGATGATATACAAGTGATTCTCGCATATTGTGACGATAAGCGAAGTGGTAAAGTTTACAATACTAACAGATAATCGTCTGATCAGTATTACATGGTTTGATAAGGCATGGATGTGTAGGGTTAAAATACTAAGCCTAAGCTGACGGATATCAATAAATCGCTCAGTGTATATGCTTGAGAATGCACCTAGGCTACAGATACACAGTAAGCTACAAAAGTACGAAAGTTTCCGTGACCAACATGAACAGGACTGTAGTTGTGAGATGTTTTTTTGTTGTTGTACCAATTGACATTTAAGATGATGTCAACCGAGGGTTTCAAAGGAAACGGCTGTAGTTTGGTTGATTTGGTGTTGAAATTGATGTTTCGTAGCCAAGTCACGATTGTGCAAAGGTCTAGTACTGTTGATAACAACTGTCACACCTGGGCGTGATGCTAGATCGTAAACTAGCGCGACACAAACCATTCGTTTTGATAATCATTCGTAATCAAAATCGATTGCGCACTTTGCTGATCAGCTGACAGACGTGCAAATTACCAGCGAGCCAGCAATACGATACTAATATTATGATACAACATACTCGGTGACGACATTATCATAAAAAAATTGATGTGTGCATGCTAAAGATAAGTACCAGCCAGATCAATTTACCGATAAACCTAACCAATAAACCTAATTAAACGATGTTCTATTATAATCAGAAAACTTCAGAAAATCTCTGTGGCTGCACCAGCTACGTCGCTTGTCCAATCAATTTTTCAGGCCAATTCACGACATCCTCTTTAAAAACAGGCCAAGTTTGCACAGCCCCCCTTGCCATTTCCTGCTGTTGTCATACTACTTATCATTATCATGGGTTTTGAAAAACAGAGTTACTCTCTGTGCCTATCGCGGAGTGTGAAGGCGGACGCACATTATACGAGAGTGCGAAAAATACCCCCGTTTTGAAAGAAACATGAGAATAGAAAGGATCCGTTTTTACGGATACGAATAAAAAAAAGGGAATCAAAGCCTAAAACGACAAAGCTGTTAGTGAGTCCTCTCTGCGTTTCACGTAGCTACTTAGGCTAAAATTGCTCCGGTGCGGTGACATGTTCACGTAGTATCGCGGGAGATCAATATTCATTAGCACGACGAGGTAGGAGAGAAAAATACTAACAAAGGGCATCGCTTGGTAGGGCAAAATGTTAGACTGATTTGGCTGTGTGAGCAGAAAAGCAACTCCTTATGATGAGGACACCCCTCCTATAGCGATAGTCACCCACGCGCACCACAGCAGCATATTACACAACCTCAGGCGAAGCGCCGTGAAAAATTATGTTACATTTAATACGGCCGGATGGTACAGGACGAGATGTCACAAGATTGAAATTTAATATTGTGTTGTTGATCAGCCGGGTGATGATGTTAAGATAGATGCTGTTTATGAATAAGACAACTGACAAGAAGATTGCTCGTGATCTATGTCAAAGATGACAGTTGAGAGTTGGTCGATGAACAATCGGATGATGGTGGTCAACTCCGATTGTCATGCCGACGAGAGTCGGCAATTGAGATCGTGAAAGAATGTCGCTGCATGACGATGTTGAGAGAGCAAGCTGGCAAGCTAGTGAATGGCAGGGCGGTCGAAGAGGGGACACACATTCTCATCGCAAGGGCACCAAACCATGTACGAAGTTTGAAAAGGCAATATTGATACGACGAAGCGAACAGATCGTCACCTTCGGTACAAACTACAATTGTCGCGAATTTATAGCAAGCACGCGACTAGAATGCAATTATTGTGTAATTTACAAGCATCCCGTGAGATTACAGGTCGTGACCTTGTGTGTATGTAAGTCATCTGTCGAGATTATAAACAAGAAATGGTCCAAAGACATTGTCTGTTTTCAACACTGAATTGCAACACTAACATTAGCTCAATTATTTATCGCAAATTGGGCGCGCCGTCTTATCGATCGGCCTGTTTGCTCCAATTTTACTGGAGGACTTTTCAAACTAGATGGTGTTTGTTGTTCTTTTCTTTGCAATCGCAATGCACCATGAAACCACCAAATGATATGCTCCCTGGAAATTCACTGCAGTCTCCAGAGATTCATCAATCATAAGGCGCGGGGTACGTCGCCATTCAAGCGAGACCACAGAGTATGCAATATCAAGCATGAACCATCGTGGGAAATGGGAGATGGCGGTTTACACGATAAATCCAAATGCATGAATCTGATAGCGAATGCAGTACCCACGTATAGAGGTATGCAAAGCAACGACGCTGATAATGTCCAACTTGGCGTCGCGTCGTGGCCCCCACGTGGGGGATGACGTCCGTGTATTGATCACTAACATGGTGTGCCGGCGGTGTTGGAGATGGAACAGAAAAGGTGGCTCTCTCAGAATGGGCCCAGGTTCGAAAGAGGAGGGGCCCAATCACTATGACCCATATCTGTTTGGAGGATACTTTTGCATTTTTAACGTCAATTAATCTTGTCAGCTGAGGATATATATGGATCTATAGACTGATACCGGATTCGTTGCATGCTTATGGTCTAGTAGGCATTCGACGCACACAAATGTTATGTTCATTATACATGTGTCGGATGTGATAGATTCTTGGTCTGCGGTGCAAAGGTGTGGACATCGACGTATATGGGCCTATTTGACATTGAAATTTTTTCAGGACGAATGAATAATTTAAATAATCCCCGACTAATGCATGGCTCATGGCAAGTGAATAGTTTACAGTGGGTTTTGTGAATGCTTTCGAAAGATCAAGATCAATAGTCGTTAAATTTAAAAGCACTGATAAATCGAGGCATGTCACAGCTGAGGGTTTATTTTAAACCAGACGTTTCACAGTATGGAAAAACTTCATGGACCATTTTAATATGCCACCAATAGCACTCAACCTGATGCAGATAAATGTATGAATCTGGATAAATGTACAAATCAGGTAGATTCTTTCGGGTTCTGAGTTAATTTCAAATCAATGAAAAACGCAAACAAAAAAGTTTTTGGCAACGGAAAAAACTGGCCATTTCTGGCAGACTGCTTGCAATTTAGATCTTGAGATGTAAATGAATTTTAGCATTTGTAGTAGTGAGACATCCGATGCTTTCGTTTCATTTAAGTGGTTTAAAAATTAAATTACTCGTGCTCGTTACTTTCATCTCGTACCTTCAGGAACTTTCGCCAGTTTGCAGTTTCCCATCCTAAATTCATAGCCCGACTTCCTCATCCCTGCCCTCAGACACATCTGGCAAAAAAATTGGCATCTAACAAATTGTAACAAATCATTTATCTGACAAAATTTAGGAAGGATTAATACACTTTGTACGAATCAAATAAAACATTGAATCATTTCTACTGTGATGCTCAATTTTCGTGGGCTTGCGATACGTATCCCGCTATTAGTCATTTAGGCCTAGCCATACTCGGGCGGTCACCTAACGGAAACAAATCAATTGTGGCATTCTCTTGAGCTCAAAATATGTACTATAGTGTGTCAGGTTCATATTGAAGAGTTTCAAGAACTGCTCATTTACTACGTGCACGTACAAATGAATAATTATCTTACCTTTAAACATTTACAATTGATGATGAATTTTATAGCACAAACACACTGACAAGGAAGCGAGCGGCGGCCATCACTGCTGGGTATCGACAGGCCCGCACTCTGGGAGCCAAAGTCTCGGCCACCTGAACGCAACTCAACCGCTACACGAACTCATCTAGCGGCAAATACGGAACCATGCCGACCTGCAACCTTGAACCCAAGTGAGTAAAAGTATTTGAAAATATTATATTGGATCGTGAAAAAATTACAGAATAAAATGATTCCAGCAACATTTGATGGAGTGTTTTAAGCTTTATTCTTAATCTTTCGCATACTGTTTACAGAAAAATCATTATCATTTATTGGTTCCAACAATTGAAGGAAATACTGCTCTTGATTAGACATTTCCGAATTTTCTATGGGATGTGTACAGTATTTTCAAGCACTAAAATCTACACAATTCATAACAATACATTGAAGCTAACAACCTCTAAGATTTGATGCAAAACGTTGCAATAAACTCTTTTTTCCACATAATCAATAGTTAGACAATTTTCACCTTGAAGGAAAGGAAAAGCATTTTGAATGTTTCTAATTTACAGTGAGATCAACTTTTTTTTTTAATAAACTTGTTAAAGACATTGTTTGGCATGACAAAGCTTATATTCTTTTTATGTTCGAGTATGATAATACCAAAAAATAATTTTCATTTAATGATATATTATAACTGTGCAGCCCTTGCCTACACCTTTCCATTTTCCATGACTATTGCTCTGAACTACTGCTTCTCTAAACTCCCGTAAGTTATTTTTATAGGTATAATATATTAATACATGATTACTTTCTTTAAATTATTATTTTTATAAATGGAAGACTTAAGCGTTTGCTAGAGTTAGCAAACAATCAACAGGCTTATATTGGAATAAAACCCAAACTTTCTCCAATTTAAGGCATCGAAACGACTTGCTACCCCTGTCTTCTTGCAATCGCCTTCGGCGGACAGCAAAAAGCACCCCAAGTTGGTAAGAAAACATTCCAATAGCGGTAAAGAAAACGTTAAGAAAAACATACCATTGTTTTATAAGTACACATTACATAAAGTCCTTTAAAAAAATCAATTCGGATCCAAATCAAATCCACGCGAAGACAACTCATCGTCTTTTCATAGCTTCTGTTTTGCCGCCGAGAATTTCAGCACTTTATAAAGTGTTATGGATTTTTCAGAAGTTGTTTACGCTAGCACTGCTCACGTTAGTTTTTTTTATACTTCATCGTTTAAACTTCGTAACACAAACATATTTTCTTTCGGTCACGGAACTGTTTTCGTTCTTCGACTGGCTCTTCCGTGCCGCAGCCTACGTCGAGTTGTTAATTAGTATCCGAAATTCGATACCGCTTGAGGTAATAATAATACCAGGAAGCAATCAATGTATAAGAAGTAAGAACACATTTACGCGATATGTACATGTACGTGACACTAGTACGGTAGAGTACGGTGGAGACACACAAACACAATAAAATATTATATATGCAATTACAATTGGTGTATAAGATTTCCATCAATGATGACAATTTTTTAACAAACCACTGATTTTTTTTACAACAGAACATTCAAATGAAAAAAAGCAACGCTTTTTTGACATACACACAATTTTTATGTTTTTAACCAACAAGACAGGGGGGTTTCATTTCTCATCGATACTGAATTCAGTGGGAGTGAATTGGTCATTTGACATTTATATTAAATTTGAGTAAATGCAAATGCAATATCTCTAAAGTGACTATTCTACATTTCAAAGTATACAATCTTTCAAATTTGCACAATAATTTGTGATTCTGCAGTTTGATATCTCGTACGAATCTGATTTTTTTAGAGTATTGACAACTCAAATTTGCCTCATGCTGACCAATTCGGTTGTGGTTGCAATTTTAAACATGGAATTATTGTCGCAATTTTGCATACACGCACACTCTCACACACAAAACAGATAAAATCTTGCTTACCCGCAAAAATCTTGCCATTTTTTATTTTTTATTTTTTTGAGAAACACGTGAATGTTGCAAGATATAACAAGTTTTTAATTTTTGCAATCGCGTCTAATATTTTGAGTAACTTTCCCGGCTCTCCTGAAATATTCTATCGTAATTAATGTAATTTACTAATTACATTTTTTATATATAAACTGGATATGTACACCAAACTGTGCAAATGATAGCTCATAGATGAAGACTCGTTACTAACAGGAACGTAAAAACATTACAACAAATGATCAACTATTATATAAAAAAAAAATACATTATCAACATTAATTGGTTTATCATTAGGGAGGTATTTCAAACAACACTAATTTATGTCTACCTCTTCGTCAACAGCGCACAACATGATGCACCTTCATGCATGTTACTGAAGCACAAGATACGTATTGAATTTCAAATTGTGCCTCTGGATATGTCACGGTAACATTTTTTTTTATTTTATATTGTGGAGCAACCATCCTTCTCAGAACCCTTTCACTCGAGCAAATCATTGTGGTACCTTGTTAAGGTACTAGTATTGTCGATTTAGTCAGTCTCCACTCATGCCTGCAATAACTTGCCATCACACAAACTCATGATCATTCAATTATAAAATAAGTGTCCCCTGTAGGTATAGTAACCAACTGTTCCAGTTTCCCAATATGTCAGCATAAAAATTCAACTTCATTAGGTGCTTAACCCTCAAAATCCTGAAGTCAGATATACCAACAATACAAATTACTCGTCTCTCATTACACAAGTCAAAACTGGGTGGTCCTGATAAAATAAAATCGAAGTTATCTGTATATTAATCTCTCTAGAATGATCTATCCTGGAGTCAGTAGATTTGAAAACATTGATATGGTGGTCTAAAACATGTCGTTCGTTACTCTGATCGTAACTTGGCTTCCTCCTTTCTCCGATATGATGTAGGTAATAACAATTGAATTATCTCTAGGCCATCTCATCATGATGAGGGTGTGTAGGTGAGAAGTCTGCAGGCGATGGCGATGGAGACGACCCACAGACTGAGAGAGGAGCTACCGCAACCTCCACACACCTTGATCTCGCTCTCCTAGATAGGAACAGAGATATCAGCCACCAATAATGCGGGGTAAAGCCATCACCAAGCAAAGCTGAGAGTTAGAGAGTTAGTACTTAGTATTATATGTTTGTAGATCAGGCATGTTGACTCTAGAATTGGTTAGCTGAGTTTTGGGGACGAAATCACATTTGGGGCTGCACTGTGGAAAATGAAATTATCTTTGAACTTGTAGGGAAAGTTTAGCGAGCTATGTCAGACTACGACAGCGAACCCAAAAACTATGACAACTATGGCCCGGGCAGAGGGGTGAAAGAAGAGCCGACAGGATTGCCACGCCCATAATCAGCATTGCGGCCAAAAACGTCTGGGAGTTTGCAACTCAAATACTTTATATAGGTGACCGGTTTAGATGTAGGTTGGAAGTCTCTTAGGGTTGGGCTTTCAGTGGTTCGTCAAGAACCTAACAAACCGTTAAGTTGTTATTTTTTTTGCAACAGCCAATCAAAAGACGTTTTTTGTTTGTTAACGGTCCGTTCATTATCTAACTTGCCACTGAAAAGCAGTTATTTAGAGTACATTTCTTAAATCTCTTGTATGAATGAGAATAATTAGGAATAATGTGTCTTCTACTTATGTATCTGTTTAATACGTTTATTTCATAGTGAATTGATATGTGAGCTTTGATAATTTTCACGCCTTTCCGGATTGAGCTATCATCTCAATAACATTAATAAGTAATTCTCACACATGCTGCATGCCCCGACGTCAAAGAGCCCGACCCCTGGCAACACCCGCTGTTCATCATTGTTCTCACCTCAGGATGGTAGTTCATGCACTTGCCCGGCCTCCTCCTGTACATGGCCTCCTGCGGACGACTCCTGCACGTGGGTGTGGCAGTGTCGTAGCTGACTTCATGCGGCGATATGCTCAGCTGTTTGCTGCCACATGGACACAGCGTGTCGACCACCAACAGGATCAGGTTGCTGCGAGGAATTTTCTGCACGCTGAACGGCCTGCAACGCACATAGCGAAACGTCCTCGCAGTCAGCATAGGGTCGGTTGCAATGTGGTAGGAAACTTGAACTGGTACTGCTGATTCTAATAATGTCATAGGGAATTAATTCTGGCAAGTCACTATTCAATGCTGATAGGAACTTTTTCGATCTTGATCAGCCGCGTCGTGTCAGCTTAACGCTTAAGTGGTAATTGATCAATACCAGTATTCTGAAACTTTTTACAGAGAGATGTGATTTATCTTTGCAATCTTTAGCAAAATTGATGATCACACCTCACCTCACAGGAAAAATGTTTTAAATGGCTTATGGTCAAGAAAGGTCCGCTATATATTCTGTTCTGGTTCATTTATTGGTTGCCAACATTGATTCGAAGTACACAGCAAGGAGTCATCGAATTTCCACTAAGAGCGACAAGATGCTATGTACCCAGACAAAAATCAGAGGTGTTTTCTGAAGACACAAATATTCTTTTATATCTCTACAAGTAAAATTAACCAAAATTGTCTGAAAGCTGAACTCAAATCTCAAATTCGTATTCTATTGCCTCTTCCTTGCCATTATGAATCCCGAAGATAGTTGCATGGATTTCAATCTCTTACCGTTCACAGCCAGTGACATGGCAGTTGGTGAGCTTTCCCTTGAGAGGGTTGAACATGCCACTGGTGTTCAACCTATCCGCCTGCAAAGAGTAGAGGTCGACCCTACGGTCGCACGGCCGCGGCTGAGTCCTGTTGAACGTGGCCGATGTGGTGCCCGCAGGACTCACGTACGGCGGCATGATCTTTGGCTCAGGAGGAGGACTCTCTTCCTGCGTCCAAGTTGGCTCTTCTTTCACCCCGCTGCCCGGGCCATAGTTGTCATAGTTTTTGGGTTCGCTGTCGTAGTCTGACCCTTCGACGGGTTCTGTCGGGAGGTGAGAGAAATACATTTTTACATTTTTGGGATGGGTATTTGTTAAAGAGACAATGGTTTGTTTTACGAAGCAAAATCGCCAACTACGTTATACATCATTCGGGTGTTCGATTCTGGTGGCCTGCTATCCTGGCTTAAATATCTGCAATTCCTAACAAATCCTCCAAGCAAATTTAGGGATTGTTCCTATGCCAAGATGGCACGACCGTATTCTTAATCCCTAACCATAGGATTGAAGGACACCCTGTCAAGCTTTAAGTGTCTTTGGTCCTAGTGTCCTCTCCCCAAAAAATATTCTCCGTAACTAAAAGATGATCCAGTACTGGGAATGGGGAACGAAGAGGTCAGTTTAATCCTGTAGCCAGACGAGACAAACTGGGATTAAATCCATTGAAGAGAGAGGAACAAAAGGAGAAAAAGTAGATTTATTTTGACCACAGTCTTATTTTCACTGGAAATATTTGCGTTTCATAATAACTTACCTTCGTCACCTGCATGAGCTTTGGCCATTTGAGGATCCCAAAGATGATATAGATTTGCTTGAATGGCTATCCACAAAAACTGACCAAAGACCCACTGAGCCAACCATTTCATAGACTGGAACGGCTGCAAAAGAGAAAAAATACATTCTAGTTTTGTCCTTTTGCACTGCAAGGGACATTTCTGCCAATGCGACGGCGTGTCGAGATCCTAAATAATAGTAACAAGAATCATTTTAATACATGGAGCAGAAACCATAGAGCTAAAAGCTATTTTCTGAATCCAATCAATAGATAAACAATATGATCTGTCAATAAATGCTACTCACAAAAATCAAATATATATATATATATATATATATCAATATATCACAAATATTTGAGTGATACTACAAGGAAATTGTCAATTACAGTGTATTTATATCGTGCTATACTCACCGATTTCATGCGAGTTCCTACGTCACTGTACGGATTCTTCTGTTCAAAACAAGCGCCCTGGTAATCGTAGACCGCCACTTTCTTGTAGATCCTATCCTGGACAAGCGAATCCATGATGGTGCCATCGATCTGGCCGAAGAACTTGCCCGTGTGGTCGGCGGTCTCAGAGAGGATGATGAACCCGTTGTCGTCGAGCACGTAGCAGTCCAGTTCCTCGGAAGCACACGTCTTCTTGCATCCAGAACACTGGAGGGAACCACATGACACAGGAATGTAAGCATCTGGCAACTAGCCTGGAGATATGAGAATATTCAAATATGCACATAATTTAATTATCATTTTTTGTTTCTAAGATTTCTCGTTACTCTTGCATTTGGGATTTGAAGTCACTAATATATATGTGGTGCTCAGCGTCGCACTGTTTTGTTTTTACAATGGGCTCTGTGGCAGTTATTAATAAGAATGTTCTGTCTATCCGAAGAACGGGGCAACTCAATTAAAAGGTTTTTTATATGAATCCATGTTGTCGAGTGGTTAATGATACGAATGACAAGTGAAACTTTTACGAACATCAGTTCCTCCAACCTCTCTACCAAACAGAACTAGTAACGATTTTTATGACCCCCCATCCGGTACAGCTAACCCAACACTGGGTTTCCAGAAATGCCACCTGTTCGAACACAGCATCTCTGACTGAGGGTACTTACCGTTGAGGTGATATTGAGAAAATGCGAGGCGAGCGTTGAGTGCAAGAACTGGAGGCCGACGACGCCGGCCGGGGCGCGGTGCCCCTGGTGCTCAAGGAAGACTGCGTGGGTGGCTGTGACTAACGGACGAACGGAGGTTGCTGCGTCGAAGGGTACGGTGAACACAAAGCTGTCGGGCTCGATACTGTACTGGTCAACGGCACGCTTGTACCACACCTCATCAGTGGCGCGCCGGTTACTCTCACTGAAATGGCTGAAAGGGAATAATGGGGGAGGAGAGATAAAGCGAGATTTAGGGGAAACTATAAGAGGTATATGGAAGAACACGAACTCCATTTAATGTAAAAAAAGTGTTCAGATTTCAAACCGGGATTCTGCACATAACAGATATTTGATATAAATGGGTTTAGCCGATTTCCACTTTTGTGGCAGATCTCTGTTGACATGTCGCTGTCACCTTTGAGATATTAGTTCATAAAAGTGTTCATGAAAACACACAAACTTAAGAACATGATTGATAATGATTTCCCATCAAGCAAAGCCTCGGGAAATTTAAGAAGACGCTAAAAAATTAATCGAAGTTGAGACGTCATCGCAGCACAATTGATTTATCAGTTCTCAAGTTAGATTGCAAGAGAAAACACATTCTTCAATTCACTGATGCCCCTGAAATTTAATGGGTACAGTGAGATAAAATCAAGGTTACAAACACCTCCCTCTAGACCAATCAGAGCCCGAGGCCACGGCCTTGGAAGACAGTACCCGATTGGCAACGGTAGAGGGCGGCAACGTAGCCTAAACGGGAGCTAGCCCTAAATTTGGTGACTATTTGAACCTATGTTTTATTATATTCTATGGATATAAGTTGCTTTGGGTTAGATTTTCATTCGATTTCGTTGATAAGCTTTCTCCCCTCTGATTTCTCAATGCTAGAGAAATATAAATGAGATGTGCGTATGGAAAATAATAATAACAACACCAGTGGGCAATGAGCGAAAATTTAACACGAGTCTTTGGACGATACTGCTTGAACTTACGGTGGAGACTGCTCGTTGAGAATGGTGAAAGGGGCGTGGTCTTGCCAGCGTAGCAGACCGCTTCGCGTAGCGATGAACGAAGTGGTCACCCCAAACATCTGGTAGCCTTGTCTGCAAAGACGGGCATTTCGTTAGCCAACTGTCCACAGCGAGCGCTTAAGAAGGACCAGAACTAGTGGCGCGTAAAATGCTATATAATTAATGGGGATTTTAATTGGCCTCTACACGATTTGAAATTACAACGAAGTTCATTTATTTTGTTGGAATCTATTATATTTTACACGCCACTGGTAAGATTACAAGATGGAATTAAAGAAATCGGCACCTGTTTGGACAAAAGACATACAGTCTAGCTCGCGAGAGAAAATACCAGCCCAATTATTGCCCCCAATCATTGTAATACCAACTCACAAATGTAATTTCAATTGTAAGTTTAGTCGCGGGATTTAAAAATACTTATAATATCAGCAAAATGATTTCCTGGATTGTTTAAGCATGTAGAAAAATTCTTATGATAGCTCGAAGTACAAAAGATCTTGACACGACAAACGCTTTAGAAGGTAAGAAAAATGGCAAAGAGTAGTTGAGATTATTTGTAGTGTTTTAAAAAATGACCTACAGTCCGCATGTCACCCTAGAATTACCGGTGGTGCCTTTGCCGGAAAAGTATGTTCTCTCGCCACGAAGTATAATGGTGTTAAAAAATCGTGGCGCCATCTATGTTCTCGGAGATGTAAATGCTGAAAGACAATATTTGAAACTATATGCCGATTTAATAAACTGTAGTTGTAGAAGACAACATTACTATTAAATAAGCATTCCGGTTTCATTCAAGTCACACGATTATTATCAACAGTTCCGTTGTGGTTAGCTAATTTTAAAAAGAAGATAAGCTGTTAGTATTTACACAGAAATACGTACGGTTTTTCCTGGATGCTAAGAAAGGACACTGGCCATGAAGTCAAATGCATATCGCCAACAAGCCATGAAATAATGTAAATAATGACATTTTGTGCAAATAAGGTGCTAGTTAGGTGATGGTAAGGTTTTATGTTATGTTTTTGTGTGGTATGGTATCACCCATAGACATTTTTTAAAGTGAAGCTAGCTCAATAGCTAGACAATATTGTCTAGCACTAATCTATAAATAGCAGTCTACGTCTCGCGAAAAAATCATATTGACTATAGCAAAAATACCTTGCTTGTATTACACTGTACATATATATTATTGTCTTGTCCTATTAGTAAATGTCAGGTCAGCTTCCTAAATGCAACGAAAATAATGTTTATAGCAGAGTTCCCTCACTATGTCTCATTGGAGATTACTTCCCGAAAATTTCTGGCTTACCAAGTTTGTAAAAGTCAAAATGCAATGGGTGGCATTTATTTCCTAGGTGTATAATCCTAGGTGTATTTCCTAGGTGTTTATTTTTGCCTTTTGTTCAGTAAGTCGCGTCCAGTGGGCCATAGCGAGTGTGTTTGTTATTATGATGTTCACTTGGACTGGCGTTTTTAGCGATATTATGGTTATTAAAAGCATTGGTTTTATGTATTTAAATGTAAGGTGTGTACTACGGCTATACTTTACCTGTGTAATAGTGCCATCAGCATTGCTAACGGGCTTAATTGGGCCAAAACAGGAGGTACAACAGTTAGTGCAGAACATAACAGTGTGAGCATCACGCAAAGAATAAGAGAAGGCGTTAGTGCACAGGAGATTGAAAAATGTAAGACAAAACGAAATACTGGACTCTTCAAAAATTAATTTTTAAATCATTTGAGTTTATACAAAAAAATATTTCCAAAACTTGCGAACCGACGAAGGAAGAAAGAAAACAGATAGATTAAAAGTTATTTTAAGAATACTGAGCTTTAGAGTCTTTAATAGTGAATTGCAAGAGGCCAGTATTAGCTATTGTTGACGTATTAATGCTGATTCGAAAGTGCTTCAAAATGTGCCTACCATTTTCACAGGTGCATTAACATTGCGAAAATGCATTGCTTAAAACCAATCATCCAATTGGATGATGTGCATATAAACATAAAATAAAAATATGCTGTGCTGTGCAAAATGAACATAATAAGTTTTGTTCGGGCTGATTAGAAATATTCTCGAATCCATGACGAAAATGGCATGATTTTTTGTGATTATTAAGTGTGTTTGCTTTTCATTTTGGTTAGTACAGCGCGTGAAACTGCAGTGGGTGCAGTTGCAAGATGCATTTCGGTGTTCCACTCACTTTTGGCCGTCGCTCCTGCCAGTCGAGTTCTTGCCCAGGCTCTCAGTCACCGATGCGTCGAAGACCAGAGATTGCATCAGGGTTTTGTCGCCTGCAAACAGAGATACAGGAACGTCGATGCAAGACTTCTTGGTTTCTCTAGTTTACCAGACCCGGTAGCTTAAACCAACAAGGGATGAATGGTCCACGAATATTGATGAAAAAATACCCAAAAATACTTCACAAAAACTATTTATTGCTTGAAGCTCGAGTGCAAACCTCCCTAGCGTAGGTGTTTTCAAATAAGTACATGTGTTTATCTTTGTACTCAGCTTTAAAACTAAGCTTATTTTATTGAGCAGGATGTTTGGTTTCTCTGAGATGTTCTTTACAGAATCTCTGGCCAGCAAGCGATTGCGTTTTTTTATTTTATTTATTTTTTTTATAAATGAATCATGTTTAGGGAAAAATAAAAAAATAAATACGTCGATAAGGTTGGCGATGGAGTTTTTTTTTGTGTGATGAATCTGAGGGCCGTCAGTGTGGTTTACTTCAGAATTGGATTAGTTGATTTAATATTATTGCTAAAATTAAGCAAAATGTAGTCAGGCAAGGGAAATGAGTCCTGGAAGAATCAAAATGGAGTATGAACCATCAAATGTCACAGACAACATGGTCTAGGGTCATCAGTGTCTAGAAAACTCACAGAAGTACGAATCCTTCTCCAGCTTCTTCATGTTGCTGAGGCCAGCGTCTTTCAGTGGAGACCTTGGTCTAAGAGACATCCATTTCCAGCCAGGCTTGCTGGTTTTGGTAAGAAAATGAAGCATTTGATCTTCAGGAGTGCGGAACCTGTGTTCTGAAGGGTAGTTGTATTCGCAGTATACCCTGCAAATAAAGACACTGGAATTAACAAGCGTTTAACTAAAAAACTAACAGAGAAAATCTTTACTCTTTTCAAAGTTCATATGCATCGTCATACAAATTCGTAGATTAGAAATTGTATCCTTGAAACACTGACACGTATGCGTATTCTCAATAATTTTTAGGACAGTTAACAATCAAACAGATAAAAACAAAAACTCCTCGAAATCATTAGTATAGTAAGTAATTCAGAGAAATGATATTTAGAAAAAATCTTACCAGCTGGGATGAATTTTCCAGTTTGTACCCTTAAAGTAGTTGGAAACTGAAATCAAAGTTTTTGTGGTTAAGAAAATGTCATTTATTTTTTGCAAAAGTTTCGAGTCTTCTGATATATATATGAAGATTACCATTTTGAGCGCTGTGTTTGATCTCCTTTTCTCCTAACACTTCGTACATTCCGTATCCCTCAGGAATTGCCAGACCAAGAGAAAAGGGCGTGCCATCTACTGGGTTGTAAAAGTACTTGTGTCTTCTGGTGGTCACTCGCTTCTGCAGGCACAATAAAAAAAAGAGATTAAATGCATTCCAAATGTTTAAATAACTGGAGCTTGGTAATAGTTTCCTAGATTTTCCCACTATTCCAAGAAACTACTGGAGTGGTTCCAGCTATTAAACTAGTTTCATCAAAAGAGAACTATCTTTTCCACATCTTATTCATTTTTCATTCTCAGTCGCTTCTTCCACGAACAGTTATCTCAAAAGGCTTAACACCAATTTATGAATAAATCATCGTTATAATTCACATGTGACATTCGTCTTACCATATCATCATAATGAACTTTGACAGAAAGCTCCATTTCTCCTTCCTTTTGATCAATCATATCATGGCGGAGCTGAAAGAAAGTTTCAAGTTCTTATTATATGCTCTCACATATCCAATTTCCGACCAACTAAGCCATTCTGGAAGACAAGAGTCGTTCATCTTACATCGAGTAGAAGCGTGTTATTTTCCCTTGGACCTCCATCACTGTCTACCAGTTCCACTTCTGTTAGATCAACGCTGTTATACGTGGGTTTCAGCGTGTCTTGGTACTGGAAACACATCGGTTCATCCAATTATTTATTCAGTTACTTTATTCAAAATAAATTAATATAAAAGTAAAAGTAGTAATGCAGTCTACATGGGAACTATTTTAAATAGATTTGAGATTTAGCATAAAAGTAAAAATTATTTGAAAAATTTGTATCAATTTGGTGTAATGCACTGGCTTAAAACCAATCATGTACTAATCAAATCAAATTATTTTAAGAGGGATTTGCAATTATCTTTCAATATTATGCATGTTACCCACTGGCTCTGACGTTGTTGTATTTAATTAGTTGTGTAGAAAAACTGTACTTTTTCACATCATTTTGATGAAACAACATCATTTTCAAGCTAAACTACACTTAAACCCTTCAAGTTAACAAAAATATGAAATTACCTGGCCATATCCATTATTTATCTGCAAAATTCCAAATGGAGCATAGAAAACACAAAATAATTAGTAATGATTTATTAAATACGTGCAATATAAAATCAGCAGCGTTCTCAAAACTCATTTTACCAGAGGTCGAAGATCGGGATGGTATAGAATGTGCCCATTGTTATTCACAATGAAGGAATAACCGTTGACGCCAAGCTGAAAGCATACGACACCGTTAATTAGAGTGCTCCAATAAAAACTAAGATATTAATCACTTTTCCCGCCTCGCCTGTTAGTCCTTGTTGCTCACCTTATATGGCTGCACAAGCTTCTTGATTTGGTCGATGGGGACGTCCGTGCCAACGACTCCTAGTAAATTTGCCACTCTCTCCTACAAAGTAATAAAACACCGAATCGTTGATTGTAAGTCTGCAACGTTTGACCAGTTCACGCAGAGAACCGGAATGCTATTACAATCAAAAATGTAAGCACATCTCTCAACACTAGACTCTTAAACTATTTCTATACAACATTAAAAAATGTAGGTAATAGTCATGCCACTATGGATGAAGCTGGGTCAGTTAATCATAGTTAGTCAGAGTCTTAACTTTATAAACTTGGTTGAAAAGAAAAATATTAATTAAATTTAAAGAAAAATGTATTATAAATAGAGGACTTCTTACATCTGCGTTGGACGACCGAACAGAGTAGTTTCTTCTGTCAAATATTGGAGTGGAGACGGAAGTCATGAGCTGGCTTGCCTCGATGTGATCACTTTGGATACTGTCACCCTGAAACAAAGAAATACGAACATTTTCATCTAATTTAAAGACCAATAAAAATGTGCTAAATAGCGACTGACACGATAAGAGTAAATAAGAGTAATCTATAATCACCATACCCCAATGGTACTTGGCACATATTCTATTCCATTCTCAGGACATTAAGTGTCAGTTTTCAATAATGGCTATGATGAAATGGAAGTATCTTCTTTCAGAGATTGTAAAACTATCTCTGAGCGGTCTTTCTCAGCTAGATAACTCTGCAGATGGTCTGATCGGCGATCTCACCTTTCCTCCAGTGTAAACGGGGGTCCACTGGATGGGATGGTCGTTCTGGTACATGATCATTGGTCTCGCCATTACGGTCACGTAGTTGAGCACTCGAGTGCGCGCATCACCCACGTTTGTTACCCTCGCGTAGAAACCTAGAAATCAACCATGAAAGGGGTTGATTTTAAGTGATTGATTAATTGATCGATTTGTGGGGTTTAACGAAGCACTGTTTTTGTGGTCTTGCGGCACTGGTCAATGGTGTTCTTCGACAGGAGGAGGCTATATACCGACGGCGGGTTTCCAATCCTCCCTTCCTAGGCTAGATTAGATTCATCATCATCCTTATCGTCATCCACCCCATTTGGTGTTGGTTAAATTGTTGTTTATTTCAAGTGGGTTGTGAGCAGAAAATCTCAGATTAGTCCAACATCATCATTTGAGTGCCAAAAATTAGCCTAAAGAATCCATGGTGACAATCAAATTGACTTTGAAATTAGGCTCGAGTTAAATTAATCTAAAGTATCGTGTTCCCAATTTAAGTTAATTAGCTTGCGTGATGTTTTGTTCTTGAACTGATTGTAACTTAAGGAGACCTTTGACGCAATGCCTAAAAAATTATTGTTTGCCAGTTTGCTCACAACGGTAGTTTATTTCCCCTCTCGCCGACAGTTTGACCTGCAAAATTCCTCGAAGGTGAAATTGTAAAATATCCGACAAATCTTTGGCTATCTTTATCCTAGAAAGTTATTTCCAAAATGGGATTACTCTAATTTCATGGCGCACCAACTTAGCATACAAATATCACCGTTGCATCTGGTCAACGCTTTGGAGTATTATGTTTAATTTACTGCCCCCAATACTGTGTCGCAAATACTTTGTCGTGATAATTATATTGTAATTTCTGACATGCTTTATCTATGACATTTATTTTATTTACGCCATGTTTAATTTTCCCATACGTCATGGTCATCGGTCATTTTTTTGCGTTTTATTTTGCAAGTAAACAAACAAACAAACAAATATATGTTCTGCAGTAACAGCAAAACATCAAACAGTGCAAAAGGAACTTGTAATAATAAAACAACAGACGTTTCTGACTGGTCGTACAGCTATTTCACGTTCAACCAATCGGAACACGTTCGTACAAAGAACCGGAAAGCACAAACATGCAAATGTTTTGTCTCTCACCTTTGTTGGCGCACGCCATCCAGTTCATGTTGGCAGCATTGGTAGCGTCTTTGCCGACGAGATAGGTAAAGATGCGCACGGGCATGTGAGGCCAGTTGTACGCCTTGAAGACGTGCTGGTAGCTGTCAGGGGGGCCATCCGTGATCACCATTATGGCCTGGTTGCATTGGCACCCCTGTGATGTGCGGTTGTACTGCAATGCAATAGAAAGTCAGAGTTTCAGTTTTCTATAACAAATTTTGGGATTTTTTTTAGAATTTTTGCCAACAGCTATCGAATGGTATTAGTGTATGTATTTGGTTGGACGACGCAATTATCTTTACGATGAACTTTGCGATTTTTTTACAGCCTAATGAAATGTTACGGTGGTGTCGATAAATAGCGTGGTTGATATTAAAGAAGAAATAAACAATCTCGATGTTTTGATGTCTCAGTTACTTGGATTTCATTTTATTTCCTGTAGACGCACTAATATCACAACGGTTTTTGAGAAAATTAAAGATGGCGATAAGCTTGAGTTTTGATGAATATGATGAGAAATTTATCTGAGAAACGTCGAGAATGTCGAGATACCATTCTCTGTTTTTGGTCCGACGAACTCTTCAAAACCTTTAAACACACTGAAAAAAATCTACTCACGTAAATAAGAAAAGCTATTGACAAATTTTATAAAGCTTGGCATTCTATAGGATTTTTCGCAAACCCGTTGCTGCGGTGAGTATAAAGATGAAGCAAAGTTAAGGTGATGTAATAACGTCAAACCACAGATGTCTATCTGTGGTCAAACCGTTTCTCCGTTTCACTCCGTTTTCTAGGGTGACACGTAGTGTGACCACTACACTTCTATCTGGCACTCGCAATGCCAGAGAAATTGTGGGTATGAGGGAAAATAAAGTTTTCCGGGTTTAAGTCTTACACGCAACTGTCACTTGAGAAAATCGGAGAAAAAAGAAAACTGGAACCGGATCCACAAAGCTTAACCACATAACATTTGGGGGTAAATAAGTTATCACCATGGTAACTATCCTTGAAAATCGGGAAACACGATCTATGATTGGTTGATTATTTTTAGGTTCTGTGGTTAAACTTAAACTCTTCCCTGGAGATTAAGGAATGAGACGTGGAGGCGAGACTGCCAGATAAATTTTCGCGTTAGTTCGTTTTTGACATGACCCTGATTTACTTGCAAACCCGTGGCACATTTTTTCCGAAAGAAACTCTAGCGTACTTTTGCGATAGTATGTTTTTGGCATGCGACATACTCCTAGTTTCTCGAGGGTAGACAGGCGACAGCTAGTTGAAAAAATCATATTGGGTAGTTTTCCTGATGTTTCGAAGCTTGAATCTCATTCCTTGGAATTAAGCCTTGTAATTTGTACTTTGTACTTTGAATTAAACCATGTACCTTGTACCATAAAAGCTATCAAAATAAAAGCTATCAAAGCTAAACACTGATAAAGCAGACAAGTTTTGAAAAAAAAACAGCTTTTTTTAATTTCATAATGTGTTTTTGTGGCAGAGCTGACTTTTTGCCGCCCCGCCGTTTTGTGCTCTGAATTGTGTTTCTAGTGAAATGTGCAAAAGTGTATTTTGTTACCCTGTGGAGGAGTTCGAATCCAGTGACCAGGGCCGACGTGAAGTTGGCGATGTTCTCTGGTTTCATGTTGTCCAGGGCGTTCTTGAGCTGTCTCACGTTACCAGAGTTGGCCTGCAAGCACAAGGCGTGATGATAGTAAAGATATGTTTTAGTAAAGAGAAAAATATTAAGATAAATATATCTAGTAAAGTAGATAAATTATTTTAGGTAATGAAGAGAAATTGTCACATCAGCCTCCAGCTGGTCGGTGGTTGACTTGGGGCAGAGATTTCCAAAACTATTAACTTTTTGCTGAAGAGTCAAAATTTTGATAATCTGGCTGACCATACGATCTGCATCAAATACACGTGTAATATTTCATATAATTTTTGAGAACCGCGTCATTAGAAATTTAATTCAAAATTATCAATTTTTGCACAATTTTTGCCATGATACAATAATACAATTTTTGATTTAAATAAAACAGATTTGGGGCATGCAGTCCATTTTTTTTGTACGAGGCTCTTTTTAAACAAACCTGTGCGTTTTAGATAAAAATTGAGCTGACGGTGATATTCTCATCAGCTAATTTTTATCGACGTAGTTTATATTGTCAGACATTCGTGATTTATATTAATGAAACGGATAGATTTAAATTTCCAATTATAGCGTACCTACTCAAGTCAACGAAGAACCGCTTTCACCCGCCGTTGACACATGCTGTCAATTTGTCGCAATCATAAATAAACAAGACTATTCAGACAACATCTCTGATGTTGATTGTACGACTGAGAAAACGTAACTAAATGTGCATACTCTATCGGCATTAAAAAGTTCAATCACCTTCATTTTAATATTATCTCAAATTTGCCGGCCCCTATTAATTAACCTCATCACAGTAGTCAATCTCAAGGCACACCTACCTGCACAAGCATGTCTCGAAAACACGGCACCAACTCGTCAGTAACATCCGAGAACTTGAAGATATTGACAAAGTCATTGTTTCCAAGAGTGTCCAGTATGGCCGAAATGACCGCCTTGCCAATCTCACGCTTCTGCCCTGTCATCGAACCAGAAGTGTCGATCAAGATGACCACATCTTTTGGACTGGTCGCTGCGTCGATAAACCAAGAGCTCGTTCGAAAGTCGAAAACATCCTGATTGGACTTTCGTGATTCATCTGGCGGCCACTTGACCGCTGAAAAACAGGACAATTATTTCGGGATTAGTGGCTTTCGTTTCGTGCGATATGCCGTGGTGGATGGAGATAAGCCCGAAGAGTGTTATTACCAATTCGAAGTGGATGATTACCTGGATATCTTCTGAGGAAGCCTGTAGAGCTGCCGTAATACTGCCACGAGAGAGAAGGGTCCATTTCGTAGTTGTTGACAAAGAGTGGGTCGAGATATTCTGACCATTTGATGGAGTTTAGCACTTCGGGATCTGCGAGAAAAATCAGGGCTACGTTAGAGGAAAAATTAGAGAACGTAGATTGATAGTTGTCTCAATTTTTGTCTTGGTTCATAAAGAGTTTATGTCCTATCTGTTCAGAGAGACTCAATTTAGTAAAATATGTCTCGTTAATTCAAACATAAAAAAGCAGTAGTTCTGCAGCAAAAAGCAGTTGGAAAATTATCTCTGCTCTTAGCGTTTTTGTTATTACGTTACTGTGGACCACAGTATATATAATGCATTAAGTTGAGACATTTTCTTTTCAGATTTTGTTTCTTGGGAGAGTGCCAAAAAGATTTGAATTTTGATAGCATAAAACTGGCGAAACAAATTTGCTTCTTCACGCATTACATCGCTATTCCACTTCCACAGTAATTTAAATTTATTAAAGGAGACTGAATTCGCAACAGCACCCACTTGATAATGTAACCCATAGACGTATGAAGTTTGTATCAGCTTTTAAACACTTAGTATTTTGTCACCTAAGTAGACCTCAGTGTATGAATTTCAATAAACCCTTGGCTACGTCAAGCACACATTGGTAAAACTTCTGGGCAGGAGCAACGTCCCGCAGGGCCAAGACACATTTTTATAGTACAGCTTTACTTCCTAGTACCTGGAAAGTTTCGGATACCATTCAAATTTTCAAAAAAAGTTCTGAAAGACTCAACCGATGTGCACTGGAATTCCTCAAAACTATTTAATGAATGAAATTACTGAGTACCGATCTTTTTTTACAATCTTATCGCATCAAAAATGTGTACCCAACCGGAGAGTCAATCCCTGGTGTAACGGTAGCCGCGGTTCCCAAATTCCGATCGATTTCCCAATTGGATGCTCATTTTTGATAGGGTAGTAGCTTTAAAAGTAATAGCAAAGGTAAATGCTCTACCTATTGCTAACAAACGGAATTTAATAAAGGATTCACTTAAATCTCAGTACTTTTTTATTATTAGGAACACTACTACCCTCTAAAAATTGATGTCCAAACGGGGACTATCGCGGGTGTTGCTCTAATCCATTGAGCTACTTGGACATATAATTTTTGAGAGGATTTTAGTGCATTTGATGAGAATGACGGATGTCCACGGAGTAGAACCATGAGGCTGTGAATAATCACAGCCCCTCAGATTCTAGTGACATTATACCACGTCACAACCATTTAATCTCGAGTAACTCCAATTTTGACGTTGAATGCGTTTAAAATATGTGAAATGAATAAAATTTGAAATAAATTTGAGTCCTGTTTGAAGACTACGACCAAACAAATATTGTGATTACTTTAAAAAAAAATGGTTCACTCACCTGCATCCTCGACCTTGGCTGGCATCAGGACGGAACTGAGACTCGTGTTGACGAGCAACTGGTCGAAGTGCCTGTTGTGCTGCAACGCGACGTCGCGGGCGCCGTCGACAGGACGCCCGTCGGCGCCGAATACGTTGATCCGGCGACCGTTCAAGTATCGCACGGCTAGCGACGCGTCGAACTTGTGCGAGAGAGCGGCCTGTTCCGCCGAGTCCATGATTCGCTGCGGACAAATAGGCGTGTAGTGTGGACATTTTTATTTTAATTATACAATTGGGTGCTAATGTTAAGCATTTGGTGCTAATGTTAAATTTTATACAGAGTCCAACGCGTGGTTACGGTTGTAGCCACTGGATAGCGCTTGGGTCTGTCCACTTTAACGAACCTCTATAATTTAATAATTACGACTCAAAATATGCGTAAACTAGTCTCAAATGCGAGTTATCTAGGAGAAATAACAAGATCACATTTTTCAAAATGACGATGACACTTGAGTGACAATTTTTGTCGGTAGAGCAGTCACCGGTCGCCAATTTTTTGAAAGGCAGTTAAGCATTGATACTGAGACTCTTGACAATAAACTGAATAAACTCAATGATGACACGCCACGGGAAAACAATTTCTTGTGGTGCGGTAGACATTTTGGACATTATGTGAACAGGTTGCCATTATTTTGAAGATTTACAAATAGTTTTGACAAAAATTTTAGCACGATGAACTCATCCGCACATTTTAGACTTTGCTAAATAAGCAAAATTTGTAAAAAAGGCACGGAAATAAAAAGAAAAGACTACATTGACATCTCTCAACGATGAATCACATCATAATTTTTTTATTAGAGTTAAGCAAGAGTACCTAGATGAAATATCACAAAAAATAAAAAGGTCAGAGAGTTAAATTTCCTTCAAACATTGCTTGCATGACAAGTGGGAATTGGTCATAAAATGAAACTGTGAAGAAAGAGGATATGCCGCGATGGTTTTAAGTGTTAACGCTGATTCAAATAAGTTTCACAAGGCGTTAAGTTAAATGAAATGCATTATTTTTGCTGCCTGACGTAGCTACGGTAAACATAATGTATAAATATAGCACGTAGGGTAATCTCTGCATGAGTTTAATTGGCGTGTTTTTGCAACAGCAAGATTCAGCTGAAACCATGGCCACCACAGCCACCTACCCCTGCCGTCTTCTTGCGATTTCCCGGCATTTTCCTCGCCCGCGAGATAAGTTTCATATTATTTTAAATATTCTTATTATCTCTGTAAATATTCAGCAGAGCCATAAAAACATGAGACTGATGTAATCTAAATGCAAATAAAATGCTTGAGATAGAGCAATTTGTTCTTGGCTCTCGCGACGGTAGAGAGCGCCTATATCAAATTAAAGAAGGACATGTCTTCTTCCTGATGTATAGAGAATACAAAAAGATAGGACCGAAGTTAAGAAAATCGGTTAACCTCTGACCCCCCCCCAACGAACGGTATACAAGAGAGAACTATTGGGGAGCGACGGGGAGTCACGTACAAAACGGCTATTTGGAGACATTAATGCTCTAGATATCTTCGACAAGTGAACAAGACATCAGATTGCTGGTGAATTCTATGGGATCGAATCGATGCAAGCAGTTCGATGGCTTTTAGCGAACACACAACCAGAAAGTACACCGGCCGTGTTTAGGAACGACACTACACTGTTGTGATTTGCATGTGATGTTCCATCTGTCATGCTATTGGAATACATGTGTCAGGATAAATCAGTTTTGGAAAAGAACCTATTTTCTCTGGCTACAGCGCACCCCTGTTGATGCGTAGCTATCGGATTTGGATGTTTCGAGCGGAGTTTAAATTGAAATCGACCTGCAAGTTCACAGGTGATCGTTTATTCATTTAATAAAAGAAAAAGACACTTTTATTTATGTAAAATCTGATTTAAATTGCAAACGTTTGCAATACGCGGGGTATTTTATTGTAAGAACACTACTACCCTCTTAGAAATTGACGACTAAACGGGAACCACACGGATTCCCGATTGGGCATCAATTTCTGAGAGGGTAGAAGTGTTCCTAACACATTGATTCGCTTCTATAAAAATAAAGGTAATCACATTTTACAAGTGTTGTTGTGAACTACGTTACAGACCTCGTCTAGCGCGTTCCTGTTTCAACGTTTCTATAGCCCATGCAACCTGACGGAATTTTCGGAACGACCCCACGCATTTCATTCGCCAAATAGCCATCCCCCAAAATAACACTCCATATAAAATGATAATAGGCGTCCATGTCCGAAACGAGATTATAATCCGAGCTCCCAGAAATGCACGCACAGTTAGTACCGTACGGTACGTACTAACCGACATTACGCATTACATCCCCAGTGCGGGACCAACGCGTAACGCACGGGGAGCGTCATAACTTATACGTGCTACCCGCGAATTGGACCAACAGGGATGTCGTTAGCAGGGAAAACACGGCATAGATTTTCCGGGAGCGGACGACAATTTATTTTTTCTAGTCTAGTATATGTATGAGATACAAGCAAGTAGTTTGCGGGATGTAGCCATGAATCAAAGATCATATTTACGCTTTTTAATATCCTCTATCGGTGAAGGGGGTGGATGTGGGGTATGAGATGCGTGTAAAGACGAGGAGGTTTAACCATTGAGCGTATAGGTAGAGTCAGAGGTCCAACGCTAGTGTCTTCGTGAAAAATGACCATCAAATGACTAAACTCTACAGAAAAAAATTGAGGATGCTACTAGATGGAGACATATCGTCGATTTGAACGTTAAGATATTTAATTTAGATTTTTCTCATGATAACACGTATTTGAGACTGATTTACGCTACAATCGTCTGTATTAGGCAATGCAAACCTCAACGAGTGATATACACGTATTGATATTTTGAGTTTTAATTATTTCATTGTAATTGTTAAAAAAGGCTGCCGCAAGCGCCATCGGTTGGCACTTACCGTTACCACGTGTTGCCGGCTCGTTTGCTCAGCAGAACGCTGGCCCTCTGACTATATTATATAAATTCTATGGTTTAAAAGGGTGATGTTAGGTAGTGGAATCGGTAGTGTCTGTGGTTTTAGTATAAGAAGAATAAGCAGGGAAGGAGGATGAAGATGAGAAAGAAGAACGCTGGAAGAAGGGGTGGGGACCGCAGTCAGCATCTCAGAGCAGAATCAATAACTGGAGCAAAGCGGAGACATAAGGAAGTGGCTGCAAAGACACAATAAGAGAATGGAAGAGCAGGGTGAAGAACACAGAGGTGAACCGAAAGAACGGGCAAGATGAATGGGAGAACGAGCGGGAAGGAGGAAATTACTGAGATAGTGGTGTGATCTCTGATGAGAAATAAAAGTGAAGCGAAAAAGGAAAAAAAAAACGCAAATAAAAACCGCAATTGTTTAAACAAAAATGAGCTTTGACTTTTTTTGCAATGAGTAAAGTGAGTTTGTCTTTGGTAAACGTACATTTAAAAGGACAAAAGAGTTTGCTCAACGTTTAAATAATTTAAGGAAAAATAATAGGAAAATAGAAAAACTTTTTTTTTTCGCCTCTTGCGAATTGAGTGAAATGTTTCAAGTAACCAATTAGAAAGTTTTGTAATGATGTAGCAAAGTGATATGAGAGAGAGAACGGAGGGATTGAAAAGGATCGTCGCGAAGCGCGGGGTCGAGTGAGACTCGAGAGACCAATCGGCCTCCGTTCGTACCTCATCAAAAAACCATCGGCGAATATTATACGGGCACCGTTTGCCGACCCCGTAGCCGACCTTTTCGGATTGCCTCGACGGACCATGCATTTAGTTTGACGCCCGCAAACGCCAGACGTGATATTTCACCGTGCAAACGCCGCACGGAAACATTTTCATTAGGTAGTATCGAAAAGCAGGCAGAGGGTGCTAGATTTTCCGGCTCTCTCGCCCCAAGTCCGCGCACATACAGGGTAGAGAGGTCCCTGAGAGGCGCGCGCTGCGCCGAGATCGATCGGCGGATGCTGGATGCTTCGTCCCTTGGAGTACGAGGGACCAAAGCAAGCCGCTCTGCCGCTACAACGCCAGTTCGTCAGAGATTTCGCCAACCGAATGTAATGCCTCCACCTCGCCGCAGATCTAGTGCGCGATGCACAAGGTAATTCACTTCGAAACGGTTATAAAAGAAACGACTTTGCGTATATTTCGTAAAAGACACAAAAAATAAAAATTGTATAAAAAAAAAAACGTTGCAAAAATGAAGAAGAATACACTGCGAACGGTGATAATCTTTTCTCTTTTACATTTTTAATGTCAAGAGGTTGAGAAAAATGAGTTCACTTTCCTTGATTGTGTTTTCTCGACATTTAGTCCCTGCCATCTTAAACAACCTCGATGGCAATTAATCAATTTAAAAAACTGTACACTGCAAGCTAAAAGATAAATAAACCACTCGGCAAAAGTCTTCATGTCTGGCTAGATGATAAATAGAATACAAGAAGTGAGCAACACAACAGTCGCTGTCCCCTCATTAACGCTTTTCCATTGTAATAGAATGAAAACTGTATTTTAAAGCCGAAAGGGTATACATGACCTAACAAAATGATACACATAATATCATTTAAAGTCTGTCGCCCTTTAAACAGTTTTTTTACACCCGCACCCTTTGAAAGAAAAGCGTTGAAATGACGTCACTATAGAAGAAAGCGATACTGTAGGGGTTCACAAAAGTTCACCAATGAATCAAATAACGTCGGTGACAGGAAAACAATAGCAGCATCCAATACGGCGAAAGCAAAGGAGCAATTACCTGCGTCGATTATTGTTGACCAGTGGCAAAGCTGAGATCTGATCGTCAACTCATTAAGATCAGCGGTCAAGCATGCCGTCCTGGTATGCTACCCCTGACCGAGGCTCCAAAGGAAGGGCTGAAAATCGCCCACGCCTGCAGGCCGACCATGCACGGTACAGGGTTGGGACCGCTCGGTTGGCACTTATCCAAAGAGGCAATATGTCGTTCCTGGCTAGCTGCACTATCACCTCACAACACACAACAAGCTAGCATAGGGTGTTGGGGTACGGCAGCCATCGCCTACCTCTCGATCGATTCATTACCGATACAAAATGCCAGGATAAACCCTTGTCTTCATATTTTCAGATTGCTAATCGTGATTCGAGGCGTCTGGAGCGGTTATCGACGCACGGTTCGATGCTTGTTTGACATATTGGATTATACCGATAGTGACTCATAGAAGTTAATGTTGCAAAAAGTGGTTGGATTGAAAAGAACGTTGGCTAGTTTCTGCGAAATTTTAGGCGAAAAAATTTTCAATTTTCTATATTGGATATGAAATGCAATTCTGCAAGCTCAATTCCAATAAGCCTCGAGTGCTAAAAAAAAGCATTGTACTTTTATTTCAGGAGAACTAGCATGTAAACCCTCATAACCAGAGTTTTGAAATTTCGTCAAAGGTAGCGCCGGCAACTATCCTAAAATTCAATTGGCGTTAACAAACTGGGATAGAAATTAAAACTAAAAAATAATCAAAATAACAACACATAAAAATCTCATGCCTAGCGCTAAGATAAACTGCTAGCTAGTTTACATTTTAATTTCTAATCAAATCCTTACCATCACAGCGTTCATTTTGATGTCCATCATGTTCTTCACCTCGGAAGCCATCTCTCTGATCAGGATCAGGCCATCCTTGCGCGCCACCTCTGCTCCGAAACTCTGGTATCTCTGAAACCGCAAACGAGGGAGAGCGGTTAGCAATTGCTGGTCAGCTCGCCCAGTCAGGGCCAACTTCCTCAAATAATTATCAGTCGAAAAGCCGTGTGATGGCAGTATAATGGTATGCAGAGGTCATTGAAACTTTGTAGGGTGGTCAGTATGCTCTGTTCAGAGAGAGAGAGAGAGAGAGAGAGAACATACTTTCCCGGCGCCACCGCTCGTTTTGAGTGACAAGGGGGCCAACTGTCCTTAAAAAAACACACTACAAACCATCTCCGATAATGTTTGCCATTTTATTTTGCTATGAAGCTTTTGTCATGCCAAGATCTTTTGTTGTTCGAGCTTTACTGAGAATTGTTCTACCAATTACAAGTATTTTAAAATCCCGCTACTAAAACCATAACTGAAATGTACAAGTTAGTAACAACGCTAAGGAAGATCCATGTACTGGTGGTATCTTCACTCGCTGACTAGACTGTAGCCCAGTTCGTTGAACGTAGAGAATACGCATCCATAGTCGCGGAAAGGAAATTGAGAATGATGTCATAACTGCCAAAAATAGATAATATTAAGAGTTACTGCTAATAGCCAAACAAATATATGCCAAATTCAATGTATCAAGTAGCGTTTATTTTGATTCAGAGACTCATCACTCTTCAATACAAAATTAGTTTCAAGTGTTTTCCTATACAATATTCGTGAGTTATTGTGAGACAACATTGAAAACGTTATTATGGTATATAGAAGTAAATAACGTGCTTTACGGAACATCGCATGACTTTACACAGCCATTTCGTGGTTTGTTGTTAAGACTACGTTGCGTTTTCAAAGTGTTTCCGATTTTCGAGTAGCGTTTATTCGTATCGTCACGCATTCTCTTCCTTTATCACCGCACCGTGCAAAACAAGATCCAAATAGACGTCTCGAAGTTTATGTCTTCCGTGCCGTGCTAGAACATCGAGTACACACACACCCTAGTGTTGATAATCAGTTTTAATCACTTGCAAAGTTTACCGAATCATATCACATGCATGAATCCCCGGTATATATACCCTCATGTTTTCCAGCTTAGAATAAACATGAACATCGCTTCGATATTAATCTACCTGGAAAATAATTAAAACTTCAATAACCCAATCATCGCATTAGGAAGTAATAATTGAAATTTACGTGGGAGAAAATGTAAATCCGATGTACAAGCTTGCCAGTGAATAAAGAACGGGAAAGATCAGAGATCGAAAAAGATTTTAACGGATTTCCATAAACAAATACCAGATACCATGCCGAATATATAATTGCTCCCGTGGGGGACTTAACGCCTCTATTTAGAGAGCAGTAATTAAATTAGCAATTAAAGGGTGATTTTTCTAATGAGGAACGCCGGTGATTGTTTTGTCAGAGTACCTAGCAAGCAGATGGTAATATTGATTAGTATTTAACTCGTGGGTTAGTTTATTGCATTGCATTACTGAGTGAGAGGGCAGACGGGAGTTATTGCTCGCGGAGGGAGGTTTGCGAATCGCGAGAGGGGGTGCCGGGGCGCGAGACACAGAGATTATACCCTCATTTGAATAACGTACACAGGCGATTCGTAGAGTCGCCGTTGACGACGGGGTGGATACGACGCGAAGGGGTTCGGTTACACAGAGTTAGGGTGAGTTAGATTTATATACGAAGTAACCTGCAGTTTTTTTTTTACTAATAAACAATGGTTACCCGTAAAGGCAACCTCAGATCAAAGATGTCGCCAGATTGTCATGGGAATATTGCATATTATTAAGCCAGGTAGGAAGGTAGATATTATTGTAACAAAGTAATATGAATTTTCATGCGGTTCAGATTATGAGCATCCTCATTCATAGCCATGAGATTCGAACTCCTGAAATAAGGACAAACTTTCCGTGAAGACGAAATTTCAATAGAAAGTCAAGAAATTGCTCGGCAGTCTCAACTAAATGTGGCGTGGGGTATTCCTAGGCGACGAAAGGCAGCCAATCATAAAGCAGTGTCTGGAAAAACAACTCGATCAAAGATTCCTGTAAAATTTTCTGTGCAGACAAACTTCTCAAGTCTCGAACCGCGAGGCGCGAATCGACGAATTTATTCGTATATAAAAAAAATAAACAGTGTCGTCGAGAGACGAGTTACGTTATAAAACATCACATTCTTTTTGACATTTTCGATTTTACAACATGTTTTCCCAAGTTGCGTGACCTGAATGACCCAAACCGGGTGGCAAGCCCAAACCAGCGGTCCACGCCGACGAACGGGTGGGGAACTTAACGGTAAGGGGGTATGGTGGACGAGGACTTGACGATAAAGAAAGAGAAGGAGGGAACAACGAAGACAAAAGCATTAGAGACCAAAGAGAACGGCGATCGATGGATGCTATGGTACAGAGAGGAGGCAGGAAAGCCAGCAGCAGCCCGCTCCTGGAATCTGGAATTCGAAACTTTCGAAAAGGGGAAATTTTGCGGTCGAAACTGTTCGGGTATCGTGGAGTTCTCACAAGTTGACGCCCTTTGAGGTCAACTATTGGTGAACACTAATCATCACATTGGTGATAATGATTTTGGGTTGGAAAAACTGTTTGAACGTATCCATGTGGGGCGTGGAACATTCGATGCATTTGACCAGTAAGTACGTTGGTAAGGGGTCTTAGCTTCTCGAGCGAGAAAAAAAGGTGAACATCTAAGACTTTCAAAGTAAGCAGTGTTTTCTTGTACAAACCCAAGCGGCAAGTATTATAACCTCATTGTTCAACCATGCCTCAACTTAGTGTTTAAACAGTGTAGTTTAAAAATTGCAAGGCAACATTCGTGGCAACAATCTACTTAGAAAGAATTACTCTGATCGCGTGAAAGTTAACAATTATTTATATCTCCAATCTTTCATTGAAAGGCAAAAAAACACAAAATGTTTCATATGAAACGATGAAAATCACAAATCTTTTAACTCTGCCGTCCATTTATAATCCCGCCTAAGTGGGGAGGGCTGCGCAATGCAAACAAAACACTCTCACCAGGTCCCGAGTGTATTATGCCCTTGCGTCCTGAAGGACAAAATGTACGAGCTGGCTCGAGCGAACGAACGAACAAGGATTTATAAGAAGGACTAAGGACGATGACGCCACCGAGCAGAGCGTCGACCAGGATTAAGTCGGTGGAAACCCGATGGGCAACGGACTCGACGTAATGAATCAAAGGGAAACTAGAAAAGTAACCCCACCGCCGCTGCTGCCAGTGTCGCTACTTACAGTTGTTTACGTATTTTTGGTGTTTGCCTGCTGTTTGTGTCTGTTTCATTGATCAGGCGTCGAAACCGAAACGGCGTGGTGGTTTGCGGCCACAATTCCGAAGTCAAACTATCGTTTCGAGCGCGAGTAGCTTTCAACTTCGAGTTTCGCGAAAGAAAGTTTTGCTTATCATGTTGTATAATAATAATAATAATAATATAATAAAAATAATAATAATGTTTATTTATTTATTTATTTATTTCGTGTTTGGCCAGGGCATAAGAATTGTCAAAGTACATAACGTAATAAATTAATTATTCAAAAACAAAAAATCACACACACATACCTATGCCAAACAAAAAAATAAAAAAATAATTACCATTTATATTCTTGCCTGTATAACATAAATTCATCTGTTTTATAAAAGGCTTGGTCTATCAAACATTTCTTAAAATCTGACTTAAAAATTGACATGGAAGGTCTTGTAGAATTAAACATTTGTCCCACCTTATTAAAAAACTTTGCACCATAGCCAAATGAGCGATACTTACATAAAATAAAATAAATAGCCAAAATATAGCGATGCTGAACGACGCATTGTTTTATGCTGGTATCTGTGGCACTGGATTGCGTCATTATTGATGGGGTGATGATGAGGGTGATGGTCCTTGCCTATTCTGTAACCTGATGAGGACAGAAGAGAGCTACTATGTCGTTACCAATACAATATTGAATTGCTTGAGAAATGGTTTACCATGACTAACTGATAAAAACTCTCCCGAAGAGCGGTTTAAGCACATTGAATTTCAGGATTCTACCACTATTTTGGGGTGAGAACGGGACGAGAAAGGTGAATCGGGAGCGAAAGCTCTCTCTCATTTGGTGTCGCGATGGTCACCCAGCCAAAGCCAAATCTATAACATTGATACTTAACCTAACCATTCACGAAAACCGGCGTATCTACACGCCAAACCACTCATTATGAAAGTTAAACACAATTAAAAGAAAAAACTAAATCACATTATCCAAGCTAGACAAAAACTCAGAAAAGCGTCGCCTTGCCTCCATTTTCCTGCCGGCTTTTCCACCCATTAAATCGTCACGCGGCGGCGGACGATTGTGGGCGTCTACCGACCGAAAGGCTCGATCATGTCGACCGATGGAGTCACGTGACGAAAGTCATTAGAGGTAATCGGTTATATGACACAGGCGTCGCGACTGGCGTCGGGAGTCGAACCCTGACGTTGTCTCGCCGGCATTCATATATCACATGTCACATGTCATCCAGGGGACGAGGTGGCGCGTCATTATCAGAGGTTACCCATGGTTGGCGAGGAGGTGCTGTGCATTTGGTAGATTGCAGGATACATGTGTGCAATGGTTGTTAGGTTATCCGAAAATCGTTCCAAGGACTGTTTTACTGGGCAGATCACATGCGTTTGTGGGTGGTTGTGTGGTGGTAACTACACCCCCAATTCGCACGGACAGAGGCAATCACCGTAGAGTGACATTGTCGTCAGGGAAATGAAAGCGGGTTTGTGCGAAAAATCAATGGATTTTACATGCAAATATGCGTTGTTAAAGAGGATGAACTGCAAAAAAGGGACTACGAAAAGGTGTCAATTTACATGGTAGGTAAGAGATATTGTATTCTGGCAATTACGAAATATGTTTGAACATACATTTTTTGCATGTGAAGTAGCATATAAGGAGTAAATTTTTCATAACCTTCAGGCAAACAGGCGCTAGGTAGTTAACATTTTAATAGAATATAAAAATATACAATGGGCTCAACTTGTGTACACACTTTGTAGGCACACAAATTGAGTAGCACCTAAATACCTGTCATGATTTCTACATCTTAATTACTTGCAATTGGTACCCTTTCATACTAAAGCTACATACAATTTAACATATTGGTGTAATCACATTTTTATTAGGTACTAAAAGAGAAATTTCAATTTCAATACGAGTATTTCAATTTGTACCAATTGTATCAATTTCTTTCACAGAGAGTTTGCATTACCGACAAAAATAGATCAAATTAAATAACATTTAAAGGAAAATAAACTATAAACAAATTAATACAACACAATTTTGATACTACATTTGGAAGCCTCTTCTGACGTGTATAAACAAACAATTCAGCAACTATGTGCACATATGTGAATAAATTAAAAATTCCAGTTGAATTGACCTAACCCTTAACAGATACAGCAAGGAACAAACAACACGGGTATTAGTAGATCATTTTATGACCACCTCTTAATTAATAACAGCTCTTCTTAAGAAAGTTCTTGTGCAAAAACTTTGTTATCTTCGGGGTAACTGGAAACCAGTACGATTCTATCGGGACCAGATTCCTCCATAACAACGACCACCGACTCGTATTCATAGAAATTAATAGCTGCATTATATTTGGTGGCTTCAGCGCCGGTTACCAAGTGTGCAATGTTGTAAATTTCTTCCGCAGTGAGAGCGCCCATCGTGTTAAAATCTCGTGGGATATGCATAGTTTTTGTGCTGTCTGTAACAATTGTCTGATCAAAATTGGAAACAGTCAGATCTGATACGTAGGTTTGAGAAGCCTGAGGTGGGATTTCTTCGATAATCATTGGTTCCGGTACGTTGACATCCGAATGAGATTCTGTAAGGTTTGGCGGAAGTTCTACATCCGACCACGCAACAGCAAGGTTGTTAGTATTTTGAGATTCAGAAGCAGTTGCGAGACTCGAAATATTAGATGGAAGATCATGAGACGTTTCAGCGATGGAAAGAGTGTGGCGTTCATATGCTTCGCGAAGCTGACAGCACTTTTGCCCGATGGCATACATTCGTCCGATTAAACTTAGAAAAAAATGAGTGCGATTTCCCTGTATTCCATTATTTCGATCGTACTGGTTCTGATCGAAGCTAGAGCTGGAATATTTGTATGCATTCATCGCTTGCTCGTATTCAAAAATCATGTCGTTCAGGATCTGATAGATGAACCCGCTGGAAAACTCCAAGAACCGTACGAACTCAGCAGTTTTGGCGTATCCAAGTGCATCTGCTAGTTTCACCGCAACCGCCAAGATATCTGGCGACAAGAATCGGCGGACGATTGCGACAACTCGCTGCAGGTCACTTGGTCCAAGGTGTGCAAACGCACTGCCGCTAGCAATGTTGATCTCAGGAAGGCTGGCCACAGTAAGGGCAGGCTGGTTAGAGATGCCCAAAATGCTGGCATTTGAAGTGCCATTCATGTTGGTTTTTGGAGCGCTGGTATTTGGAGTGCTGGTTGTTGCAGTCGCCGACATTGAATGCAAATCTACGCCAAACTGTTCACAGATGGGGTTGACTGTCGATTCAAACTGCGGACGGTCTATCGAACCTTGAGCGAGTTCTTTAGAAGCTTGCAAAACAATCTTACGATTGGCTTTGTCTATCGATGCAAATTTTGAAGGGTCCACCCGTATTTCGTTGTTGATATCAACGTGGCCGGTGTCGGTAAAGCTGATTTCAGCCTCTCCTCGGCTGTGATGCTCTTGCATCCTTACCACTCCTGAGAAGAACTCATCACGGTTGCTGATGTTAGTGATACTTTTTATGATTTTTGCACTACTATTCATCATGTCAGTACCAGCTCGAGCGTTCCTCTCCAGTCTTTCGTATGCTTTTCTATGCCGATTGCTTCTCAGGCTGGCTTTAAATTTTTCAATCACACTCAGTTGTGACTCCTTGTAAATTGTTTTAGCAGTTTTCAAGTTAATTGCCGAGTTTGTAAGGAAAAGGATTGAAGATGTCAGCTGGAAAACCTCTAGGCCTGTGACTTTCTCTCCGTTCCTTGCCTTGTCGATCAATTCAACGACTCCATGAACGACACTGAGGCCACCGGCGGCGATTGACCCAACTTGAGTGAAGTTCACGACAAACTGGCCGGTTTTCCCCAAAACACTCCCTCGGCTTGCCATTATCATGGTAGTCTTGGTGGCCCCTGCAGCTGCCATACCCAATGTATTGGCCCCCAGTGCAAACCACGAGCCCCTTGCCTGTGCATCTTTCAGTCCGATGCTCTGATGATGGCGCTTTCGATCGACAATATTGCCAACGCTGCGGCCCAAGCCGTAAGCACCGACGGCAGCTGCTCCAACTGCGGAAGCAAGTACGACTGACCCAGCAATAGGGACAGCAAGGGTCGCCAGGGACACAACAGTTGTGCCAACTGAGAGGACTGTACCGACTTTGTCAACTCCGTTTAACAATTTATTAACAACACGGCCCTCGGGAGTTGTTGAGAAATCAACTATCACGTTGTCTTCGGAATCCCCAAAGTAAACGCCATTACGGGGGTAGCAGTATGTACAGTTTGGCAGTTTATTGTGCTTCAGATAATTGTCCCAGCCCATGTAAACTCGGCAGTTAAGGTCAATGAAGATATTACTAGTTCCATCACTTGCGCTTGGTTTAGGAATGCGGAAAACAGGGGATGGTGAATTGGACTTGTCTTGTTGCAATATAACGTAGATAATAGCAACGCAGACATCAGTTGGATCGGTTTTCTCTATATGGACATCGTGTTTTCGAATAGTGTCACAGACTCTTCTTATCAACTTCAGGGTATCAGGATTGTATCCAGTAAGAGAGTTTTCTTCAGTAGGTTCTTCAGCAGGCGGTCCAAAGACGGCATATCCAATGTTGCGAAGAAAGAACACACTGTCAGATTCCTTGTAACAATCCCAATCACGATCAGCAAACAACTCGTAATAATACTGCTGTTTCTCTCGTGCATCTGTTTCCCACGGTTTCAAAATATTTTCCGAGTCGCCCGCTTCCATGGCACGAAATGTCAATGTCACCTGATAATCTCAAACAATTTATTCAGTAAATTTAAAACAACACAAATATTCATTAGTTCATGAGCTGATTGCTGGCATGAGTCATGCTGTCATGTTTCCCACTTCGCACGTTATTTCTCGTAATGTCTGATGGCTGTATGTTGGGTATAGGTAGTTGACAGCTAGAATGATGCAATCACTTCTAAAAATAAATTGGCGTATCGACCCACGAAGTTTAGTCAATACAGGCGAGCAAAGTTCGCTGGGGTCTGTATATAACTGCGACTTATTCAATTTATCTTGTTTGTTGCTGCGTTAAAACTCATTAAAGTAATATATATAAACACCGAGAACTGTACGTCGCATAACCTCAAATCTTCTGCAGATGTCTTCGTTTCAACTTAAGTGTCTGAAAAACAAAATGTCAGGATAAAAAAATGATTGCACCATAACAAAGAACAATTAATAACTACCTCAGTGTGGTACTTACAGTGTTATTCCATGCGAAACCGTTCAAAAACGCAGAAATTTAGAAGTGGCACGCACTCGATACGAAAAAAAAACTCCGACGACCCCGTGCCAGCTAGCTTCGAACCCAGTACTTCCCAGCGCTCTCTTCTCCGAGAACGCCGTCGACAAACTAAACGTAGAGCCCCTGTCACGAATTGTGATGCAACATAATATACACGAAAGAGCAACTGTGTGCCTATCTTTGCGAAATTCAAGACTTGCGAAGCTAGTTAATTCTGAGAAAAGGTAGTGAATTATACTTCACCACCGAGTTAACGTTAGAAAACATCCCAGCGTAACTTAACACATTTAAAGAACCGCATGTAGAAAAGGTAAAAAAAAAACGTTTTATCGAATCCAATCAATAAAGCATAACTTGTAAAGTACTTAAATTCGTCCCTAGAAATCAATCACCCATCTATCCAGAATTCTCGGTAATAAAAAAAAAGTCTCCCATAGTCTCGCGTTTCTGGCCCCCCCCCCCCACAAATGTGATATTGATTGTTGTTCTGGTTTTTATTGCGGTATGCTGACATGCCAGCCACCAATCATACGAACACGTCACAGCAGCTAGGGTGTGAGGGGGTTTGGCGAGGCGGGAGGTGGTAGGTGTGAGAAGGGCTGTGGTTAATGAATTTAACAATAACCCATCCAGACGTCAAATTATCAACCATGTTACGAGAGCTTGACGCCAGACCGTGGCAAACCTATAGACGACACGTCGAATCACAGAGCTTTACAGCTGTGAAATTTATGGAAAAGCGTAGAAAATACAAAGCTGAAATTTTCGATGGAAATTTGAGAGGCGTACAAATGACTTTTCGAGAACTGGTTGTTTTGGTAGCTTGGTTGTATGAGTAACTTTATCCGGCTATTTGAATTTTGAAAGTAGCTTCAAATTAGCCGTACAGAAAAGGGAGTGTTCGATCGCTGTTGGATTCAATTCTGTGTCGGTGTAGCTTGGAAGCCTTTGATCTGATAACGTTGACTTAAACTTGTTTCAATTTCTGCTTATGGAATTTCGTTGCGATTTGTAAGTTTTCAATGTCAAGTCGTCAATGCAGGATTTAATAAGCTTCCACATGATAGCAATTGACTGGATCATACTATATGTGATAGTGGTTAACTGGGCTACCATCTATAATGCTATGTATTTATGTGTTTTACTGGGCTTACAAACTATTATGCTATGCATTTATGTGGTTTACTGGGCTTACTAACTTTTATGCCATGTATTTAAGTGGTTTACTGGGCTTACTAACTATTATGCCATGTATTTAAGTGGTTTACTGGGCTTACTAACTATTATGCCATGTATTTAAGTGGTTTACTGGGCTTACTAACTACCATATTATGTATATTTGTGGTTAACTGAGTTTACCAACTATGTATGTATGGTGGTTATATTACTGGGTGTACCATTTTGGTTGAGAGGCTTCGTGGCTGCGTCAAGAGACATTGGTGCTAATATAATTCAATCATTTATATTAAACCTACGTCGGTTCTATTTCGAAGCTTGAAAGCTTTATCTGGACTCTGGAGTACCGCACCTAAATTATATTCGTAAATTACAGCAGTGGCATGGAATAATTTGATGTGGGCGTTAAAATGGGAATAAATCCATGTGTGCACGGAAACACTTAAATATCCTCAGTGTAATTTGATGTGATACGATTAATTTTATTCGATCAAAAATCGATAGATGTATAATTTATGTTATCTCATTGACGAATGGAATGGATGACAACACTGTTAGTTTACAGAGACATGTCGAAATGCTGAAAGCATTTTTAGCATCCGTCGTGGCGTGCGAGGAGTACTATTTATTTTTAGGGTGTACCTACCATAAAGAAACCCAGCTATTGAGACATTCTTAAATTGTGTTTAGTATTTTCCCAGCATGCGCCCGCGTCTTTGCATTTCCCTTTCCTCGCCCAAAACCGTGAAAAGGGTCAGAGGGTCACCATGCGAAACGACCATTCACGGAAAGCGCATACCAAAACCTACAGCCATGGAAATATCTTAGCCCCGCGATATTTTTTTTTTCTCTCAAAGAAAAGAAAATATGCTCAAGCTGAACGGAATAGCATACAGACACCATATTTCACTTCCAGAAAATTAAACGCTTTATGACAGAAATTTGATTAAAATGCGCGCACAGATTCACGCACGTGCGGATATATGGTTGGTTGTGAGGGGGAGGTGAAGGGGTGGTTTAAACACCCGGCTTTACCTTTGGTTTTTTTCAAATCCGAGGAGAGCGAGCTTGCATGTTCGAAATCACAAAATATATCTGGGTAGTATGCGTAGCATGCGTTTTCTGGCCCAATAAATTTGGGGTTGAGTTGATAGATTCGACGGAATGATATTTACCCATGCATATAAATATAATGCAAAGTGTGTACCAGTATAGAACACTCTAAAAGTGTCTAAACCAAAATGTATTCCAAATAAATACTCACGCTTTTTATCTCGTCCATTTTGGTAAACTGCCGACCGAATTCCCAGAGGTCCACTCCAAACTTTAGGGCCCAGTTTTTCACCCTGCACGTGGATGGAAAAGAAATAGTTAGATATTTGAATTATAGATGCGTGTACCACAGAGACACAGTGTGAAACGTGCTTTTTACAAGAAATACATGCGTGAGTAGGAGAAAGGTGGGGGATTCAAAATGAATAATAACTACCATTTCAATCTCGTGTAAAGTTAGGTAGAAACTAGAAGAAATACGAAGAAATTCATCAATGTGTTCAACGTAAAAAGCTATTCGTTTGACGCATGCAATGTGTTTGCATAGTTCCTGTATCTAGCTGACATTAACAATTCTCAAATAAATTTCTCTCCAGTCGATCTTGTAACTGCGAATCTCAAGATTCTGGTTCTAGAAGCAAGCGCGAGGAACGGTTATTGTTCACTTGATGGTCGGTGCTGATCGTATGACTTGATCGTTAACCCCAATACTGGAAGCATAGATTCCTGTACTTGGAAAATTAAAGATAAAATGAAGGAGAAATAAACGAACTAACCGTCAAGTTTAATGGCACTTCAAACTTTTTAACCAGCGGTGCAATGCGCGCGCTCGGGCGAGAGATGCACTTTGCAAACTGCACGCGTCTCTGTTTCTTGCAAGTAATTTCATCTTTAACAGGTTCCCTTATACGTACACCAGAAAAACAAAGCAAAACCACGAGAAAAATGGGAAACGAATAAAGTTATTAAAAACTAAAATAAAACGGCACAACATACGTGGTCGGATCAAAGCTTATTGAGTATCGTTTCGATGATTTGATTATTTAAGATTATTTTTATTATTTTTCTAGAAAATTCGTGCAAAATTTCTCGATTTTCAGCACCGACTCTTTAAAAAAAATAAAAATAAAATACACCCCTTATAGAGACTACGTTTATTCTCAAGTTCGTAAGTTCGTGTTCCTGTTTATCTCCAGCATCGCTAAATAACCCTAGAAAGGTCTGACAGGCAAGGGGTAAGCTGCGACAATCTACCAAGCAGCAAATAAAGACCTATCCACGTTGAAAGCAGACTACATCCGAGAGTGAGCGAATGATAAAGAGAGATACACATAGAGAGAGAGAGACCGCCGTGAATCTGATTAACACCCGACACATTCGTCAGTGCAGTGATTAAGTCTTGTATAATTAAGTCATCTCGTTTTCCATCTTGTTTGCTATTGGGAGGCTTGTGTATTGCCACTTTGGTCCCGTCGCCATGTGTATTGATTCCCAACAAGTGCTCCTTGGACGCGGTATGAGGCTGTTTTTGGTGGGGGGGGGGGGGGGGGGGGGGGCGGCATATCGGTTTATCCCCCCGTCCCGGTCCGCCCCCTTCCACACACACGGCGCCCGGCGTCGCGAAGAGCAAAGACGTCCGACCGAGAGCTAGAGGAAGCCATGACGCTCTCACAGGAGCAGACTTGTACCGTCCCCCTATACTGCAGGGCTAACGTCTTAAAAGATGTCATCGAATGGAGTTTATGTATTGGATAACTTTTTATCTCGCAGACTGTGAGTATAAAAGATTTGGAGATTTTCGGGAAAGTTGACCAGGATTTGGGAGAAAAAATTGAACGCGTCACGGATCTATGGGGGAGCTTATAAATGCATCTACCTATATATATATATCTACACCTGTAAAGGTGTAGATGTATTTCTTTTCTGTGTCTGTGTAGGTGCCTGCATGTGAGCTCGAAGAAACCTGGGGTAGAAATTGAAACTTCGTATTCCACGTCGAAAGAAATTTAAGGATTTATAAAAAAAAAAAATATATATATATGTATGTATCCATGATTTGAAATGGCAACGGAAGATTTCAATCTTTGTTAGCGATTTGACCGATTTTTTTTTTATCCAGTCTCTCTCGCAAAACCACAAAAGTATCCACGAACGTTAAATCCACGTCATGATTCCATCTATGATCGGCTGTCAATGAAAGCTGCCGTTTCTCGTTTATGTTTTAGTAACCCTTGACCAGCATTCAATCAAAATCATATTTCTAATCGTTACGGAATTGAAGTGGAAAAAAAAGAAGAAACTGGATTCAGTTTGTCTGTGTGTACTCCTATGCCTCCTATCCCTCCACTTTCAAACATGGTTACGCCTTACAGAAAATAATGGGTTAGGTTAGACTTCTTTGCAACTTTATTCCGTTCAGCGAGAGAACCTACTTTCCCGGCGAGGCGCTACCGGTCGTTTTGGGGTAACATTCTGGCCATCTATCATTTTAAAAATATTACAAATCAACTCCGCTAATATCCACCATCTTCCTTTTGCTCTAAGGCTTTTGCCAAGCAAAGATATTTTGTTTTTCTAGCTAATCTAAGAATTTTTCTAGAAATTATATAAATCCTGGAAATTATTTTGCAGATATAAGTGTTTTGAAATCCCGCCAGTAAAATCCTGAAATTTTAATCACGGGTTGGTAGCAGTGCTGATATCTTCCCTCGCGGACTAGACTGTATGTCTATACAAAGAATGTTTTCCCTAGCGAATCGTGAAAATGTAAATTGGGCGTCCGCAACTTTTCTAGACGCGTATATATACGTAAAAGAAACAGCCGCGAATGGCGTGATAACAGCATCGACAAGTGATTACAGCGTCTTCTGCGAACGACGCGCCGGCACATTGAAAAAAGTCCACCGACGCCCGACGCCCGACGCCGACGTCGCGACCCTCGCAGCTCGCAATCTGTTTCACTTGTTATCTATGCACATTGCACGTGGCTCCTTTTCGAGAATTCCCATTCACATTCTCAACGCGGCCCAAGAAGTCCCCATTTTCTTCTCTCTTCCTGTAACTGCGAGCGAAGCGAGGGAAAAAACAAAGTATCAAATAAATGAGAATTATCGTCTATTCAATATCGCGATAGAAATGATAAAAGGTTTGATCATAAAACAAGGTTTTTATATTTATAACCTGATGCCCTTCAGCAATGAATTGGCGGCAATACTGGAATCAAACCCTCTGTCGATATATAAACGGGATGCTCTTTTTTGGTTTCATTTTCCACAGGCAAACGCAAAGACAAAAAGCGCGTCAACTACTCCATATTCCCCGCCCTTCACCCCCCCCCCCCCCCCCCCCCCGTCTACAAAAAAAAAAATCACCCCTATTATTGCACACAACTTCGCGAGACCGCCGAGCTATCGGATTTTCACGATGCATTTTCCGAAAACGCTATCCGCGAGATCTCAGCCCGTGCAATTGTGCATTGTGTTCATCTCTCTCTCTCTCTCTTTTCTTATATAACCAGCAAGTCTGTCCTTGTTGTTCCACCCGTTTTCTGATTGTACTCCCGTCTCTTTTGTATGCTCCTATGTGATATGGAGCTAGATCGATGCAGGGCAATCTTGAGGAGCCAACGTAAGGAGTAAGGACAGGGCCAAGACAGCAACCCTTCCTCCTCTTAACCCCCTGAAACCCTCATATGTGGGATATATAACCAGCCCAGCTCTATGCCATTGCGACCCCATTCCCACAGCGTCGTCGTCCGCGTCGCGACGCTCTACTCCTGGCGTCGTCCTATATAAGCAATCCTGAGATTACATTTCACTGCTTTCATGCCTCACTTGCCTAACAGGATGGAAATATAATAACTCGGTTTCTATTATGTAAAAGTCGACTTGCCATTAAAAACCGACTCGCATATTTTTCATGTTACATTTATATGCGGGTTGACCAGTGGTTGACATATTGTAACCGAGTCGGAAAACAGAAAAATGTTGATGAAAATTACAGTAGCGATATAGCTATTTTCCGAGTACATGCATGTATTTTGCAAGGCAGATCGATGTGGTTACAATGTCGCCTAGCTGACTGGTTCGATTTCTAGAATGCATGGTAAAACACACACACGTTTAGAATGCCAGAGACAGGACTGCCATTCTGCCGTTCTGGCTTCCTACCCGCTCCCAGTTCTGCCAGTACTGTAGCGTGCGGGGGCATTGTCTCGTGGCGGCATAAATAGACGGTGATTGGTGCAATTATCTAACACCGCGACACGTGATTCAGGTCGATTGGGGATGATTGTGTCACTGTTCGTTATGTTAAACGGAACTCGCGCGATGCGCCTTAATCATTTTCACCCCCGCCCTATATCCCGCACGTTGCGATAATCTGTCGTGCGCTTAGCAATTATCTCTTTGCTGAGGTCCTAATTAAGACGCCTATTCGAAGAGAGACTAGTCTAAGTATAATCTGGTTCGATTGTAGTTGCTTTGCCAGAGTTAGGTTTAGCGGCGCGAAGGTAAAAACCATTGCTATCAAAAGGTGATTCAGATTGTAAAATGACTTGTAAAAAAATAGCACTTTTTTTTTTTTAATCTTTTAAAGTCTATTTTTCAGTGGCACGTTAAGTAATTAACACACCGTTAACAAAGAAAATTCACTTTCTGATTGGCTGTTGCCAAGCAAATAACAAAATAACAGGCTGTTAAGTTCTTAACGAACTACTGAACAACCTGCTCTTAGACGAGATAGTAATTTGTTCAGAATATCAGCCTGCCTCATTACCACTTAAAACTTAGCATTAATTGAGCAAAAAAAAAGTTCCACATTTGTAGGAATAGTATAAAAACAAGTGCAGTAGTAAAGAGTTTTATTATAAAGCCCATTATATGTGAATAAGTTTCCAAATCGCTTTCACAAAAGGATAAAAAGCCCAAGACGACACATAGTTAATAGGGTTTCCGTTAAATAATCCGCTTTTCCACTTTTTTCTCAAGCTTTGCTGGCCCTCGATGTCGCCGAGGCATGAAAAGTTGTTTGGCGTTAAGCTTATTTTTCAACAAGACTTTTAGTGAAAATAGAATATCATACCAAAACTAGCAAGTTAGAACCTTGTTGCATTGTGTTCGGTAGGATTCACTCAAATAGAGTTTCTCTGTTCACTCATTGGTCATTAGTTTAGATTCTCCGGAGAACAATCTGAACGTGAACCAGACGACCGATAGTTGCTTAAGAAGAGAAACTTCTGACCCGGCACCTCCACAGAAACTTGACGGTTGAATAACTCCCCAAAGTGCCCAGCACGTCTCACCAAAGCTGCAATTATTCCCAAAGTAATATCCAAACAAACAAAACGATTTTTCACAAAGTGATAAATTTAATGTTTACCGCTCGGTTGAATGATGCACAAGAAAATGTAGCTCTACGTTAATTAAACTTTATACATCTAAACAATCTGATAAAGACATTAATCTTAACAACATACATTTCACAGTAAAATACCGTTCGTATATACATTGTGATGTAATTTACATGCAGCTCAGAAACACATTAAATCGCAAAACGTGGGTGTGCGAGATGTAGTTACGATGCGGGGTCGGGCGTGGGTGGCACAGAGACTGCCTATAGTACACCCAGACTAAAGGAGCGACAGTCAATCAGTCTAGGACCCGAAAACAGTCTGGGTAGACTCCTCTACCCTACCCAGAGCGGCCATCTCAGTTCTTAGAGAAATGGTAACCAACGCTAAATTCCAGCAGCGCTACGTTCCAAGGTCAAATAAACCTCGTTTAAACTAAATAAACTAAAATTAAAGATGAAACTGACAAAAATGGTTTTAACTGTTTGACAACTCTAATAAACTGTCTGTCAACTCTTTAAAATGGTTCTGTTTATTTTCAAAATGGCTGCCATTGAGCAGAGATGGCCGTTCTCTGGCGGTAGCAAACTCGTTTCGTGGCTCGGGTCGTACATAAAAGCCATGTCTGCATTACGCGTAGCGCAGACAGCACCTAGATCAGCTAGGTGTGAAAGTTATTTGTAAGATGTGATATAAATAGTGCGACTTGCGACGACAGGAAGGTGAGTAGTCGACTAGAGTAGGCCGTACGTGGAGTTCTTGCATTGGAGTGGTATTTTTGAAGGTTAGTTAGCGCAATTCACGGGGTGATTGGGTGATTGGATTCGAAAATAGAAATGTCATTAAAATGATGAATTACGGATGTATCAGCTTCAGAAAAGTTGCAATTTAAAACTATATCTCAATTTATATCATTACAAATCCTAATTTTCGGGTGTTTAAAGACAATTTTTAGACTTAATCAATTGCAGAAGTTCGCCTAAGCTCCAAAAGCACACAAATTGTTTATTCTTACCCCCATGCCAGTAAAAAAAACACACAAGCTTTAAAATGCAGAGCATACAAAAGTTTGCCCAAGCTCTCTGATATTTTAAAAACAGCAATCTTTCCCATCTCTTAAATTATACAAAAGGCGAAACACACGTTCGTTTTTAATGTTAAAACGTTGGTAAAGGTGAGTTGCCCCATAGGCGCGGGTGGCACCTGAGCCCACAATGCCAACCCAGAGATGTTTATGCGAATGGTGGCCGGTCAGGTCGATAAACGTCCTGTCGGTGGTTTGCTCGAGCTAGAAGCTTCGTTCCTGCAAGCCCGAGACGAGACCATGAACCGGCACCCTCTTCGGATTCACGCATCAAAGTGTCTCTTAATACGGAGTGGTGCGAGATTACGAGTGGCAAGACAAGATTCATGTTTCGGATATTTAGAACGTGGTGTTGTGAAATATTATGGGGATCTTCGTTGCAATCATAGCGGAAAGACGGTGAGAGGAATTTGAACGCATTTTCCAGAGTTTAACTCAAGATGGTGAAGTACCTAATTTAAAATTTGAATTGAGTAATGACTATAAACGGAATTTAAGTAAATTCTGCTTTTATGTATCTATATAAAATACCTATTTTGCAGTCAATCGAGTCCCACTTGATTATCGTAAAATAAAATTGAATACTTCCTATTCCCTTTTTGCTATCATCTTTAATGCCCATTCCAAGCCACCTACATGTTCGATCATCTTTCTGCCTAGTAGCCGCCGTCGTGATTGGGCGATAGCAGCCCCCCTCCTCCGCCCCCAGCCACGTCTTTGCCACCTTCTTGCAGCCTCCGCCTCCACCACCTCCTTCTTACAATCACAATCTTCCAATCTACCTGACACATTCACAGGGCGACAGAATTCCTCGCGCTTTATCTACTTTCCCTTCCTTGTCAAACGTAATATTTTTCCCTGCTCGTTCGCCCAGTTTGCAAAACTTATGACACTTTTCGTTAAAATTTCCAATTCTCTCAAACTCGTTATATTAAAACAGCATTCCTCGGGGACAAATTATACGTGCCAGTGCCATTTTGACTTTCTAAAATAAATGTCCACCTTCCACCATGTTCGCAAAAAAGAAAACTGCACTTTTCTTGCAACTTTTCTTTTAGCATGATCTTTGAAAGGGTAATTCGATAGTTTCTTTTTGTAAAATCATGTATCTTCTTTCTGCATCGAAGTTGAATGCTTTATAAAAAGAACTTTTGTGTTATAAAAAGCTGTATATTTTTAAATATTTCCCAGCATGTACGTTCGCCATGCCGGGAGTTGGAAAGTTGATGACTTGGACTTGAAAGGCTGTCGCCAGAGTGCATCAAAATAAATTATCTTTTTTCCACAGACAAGTGCAGTGTCTGTCGTTACCGCTGCAGAAGGTAACGCCTCTTCTGCGCACGGTCTTTACTCGGTTCAGCAAAAGAACATACTTTCCCGGCAGAGGAGTCACCGGTCGTTTTGGAGTGACATGAGGGCCAACTGTCATTTTAAAACCCACTACAAATTAAAAATATTTGCCATTTTCCTTTTGCACTAAAGCTCTTTTCGAGCTAAGATCTTTGGTTTTCCGAGCATTTTTGAGAATTTTCTACGACATATAAAGATCTTGGGAATTGTTTTAGAGATTTAATAAGTATTTTAAAATCCTGTCACTAAGATCATAGCTGAAATTTCATTCATAAGTTGGTAGAAATGCTAAGGGGGGGGGGGTGGGCATTCTTTGGGTTGGTATCTTCTCTTGTGAGCTCTGTTCAAAATATTATCATTTCGCTACCCGGAAGTTGGCAGGATATTAGCGTACCAAATAATAAGACTTTCCCGGCTCTTCTTCAGCCTCAATCTTCATATCACAATAATTTTAAATCCTCTACATCTCCAAGGGTCAACCGTAAAAGCATACACCATCGAATCCGTTGGTTGATTCGAGTGGTTTAACGACGCACTGTTTTGACAACGGACCCTGTGGCACTGGTCCAATGGCGTCGGTGAATGAGTGGATGATGATAATGATTATGATGAATCTAATCTAGCCTAGAAGGGAGGAGAGGATCCCCAGTGCCTGCATGTAGTCTACTCCGGACGAAATCACCAAGGGGACCACCGGCTAAACGGCCCATCCGAAGGACGGTACAACGCGAACAACAGGATTCCTCCTCAAATCCATGCTATTGAGAGGTTGATAAGCAAGAAGAATAAAGTTGCTATATACTCCAATTTTTCTAAGAATGTAATTTTTCTTGCCAACTTTTAAAACAAAAACACTTTCAAGTATATGAGATTCAATGGTAGATTCAACTTTTGGTAGCTATGTAGATGCTGAGATCGCCTGACAGCTTCTAAAAATTACCTTCTTATCTATATATACTAAATTTCATCCCTCCAAACTCTCTCCCGAACAGAACTGATCATCTGTACGATGGTCACCTATCCACTATCTAAGCAAGCAGTGTGTCTTAATTTCGGTGATCTTACGAGACGTGTTTCCAACTCGCCAAACCGCTCGGTGTCGAATCCGTAAGACAGTATGATAGTGAAATGGGATCAAACCCAATAACTTCATAATCACAATAAATTTACTCGTTTGAAACTAACACAATCGAAAATAACCACATAATAAAGCTTTTGTGTGTCAATCCCACCCTCCCCAACCCCCCTAACAATCCAATGACAGCAACGGTGACGCCTAAAGTTTCAGTAATATTATACAGTGTCGCGTAATCCGTGGGAACAGAAATCTCTACACGACTTCTGTTCTCGCGATCACACATGACGGCGTCAGCACGACGTCAACGACGCCGACGTCGACGACGCATGTACGATGGCGTCGAAACGCGCGGCAAATCGATCTCAAGACAACAAACTACTTTCCATAAATTATCCAATCGTCGAGCATGACTTCATCTGCGACATCGGATTAGGATCGTCGAGCCTTGTATTCGACGTGGCGTCGCGGCGCATGTTCTAACCAGCGTCTTATACTCTTTTCATGTAATGTATTATTAAAAGAAATCATGTTCAGCTTTATTAAACATTGATTAGCACCTAGAGAATTGTACCAGTACACCATAAAGTTTATTTTCCTATTCTGACTATCCCATTGCCATTTTTTGCAATTGAAATAATTATTAACTTGTGTTATAAACTGTAATTTAAAGAAATATTTTATTTAACACCGTTGTATGTAGGTCGCGACCCTTTACAGTGGAAAGATTTTGAAGTTTCTCGGATCGAAAGAGAAGAAAAAAAGCCGTCTCAAAAAAGAACCCCACATAGCTTACTTTTGAAAATGTTCCCTAATGGTTGGTAATCGATATTCCCGGCGGCAAAAAAAAACCCGCAGACAAGGGTTTTACAAAATGGAAAATATTCTTAGACCTAAACAGCGCAGCAAGGTTTTGCGTTATACACCTTGTAGGTCTTGGAGCCTATGTCTCGGTCTCCAGGGTATTTCGTTGAGCCTCTCTACAATTTGGGTACATAAGGGTAACGACATTTTGGTCTGTTGTGTGTGTGGTGGGGCTCCCAGTCCGTCGCTTCCACCATCGCAACGCCCCGCTAATGAAGACCATTGAAATCAACAAGACAAAAGCTTTCGGAGAGTTGAGAGCTGACTTCGAGGGGGCAGGTCCGGGGGGGAGGGGGGGGGGGGGGGGAGACGGGGGGGTCATCGAGCGTTTCCCAAGGCGAGGGCCAACTCCACCCAATTGTCTTAGGACCCTCCCATCCACACTCACGCTGAAATTATAATAAAACTCAAGACCGCAGAGTCTTGACTGCACCAAAATATACTCTCTTATTAATAAAAATAGGGCACAGACATTTATGGTTGGTCTGATTTTTACTAAATGTTCATCTTATAAATATCTCGACTTGGATTTCCTGCAATGCTAGGAGATTCAAATAATTTACAATTGTGGCTGCAACCAGCAATATTTCTTGAGAATTACAGAATTTTGCAAATTATTAATTTCTAGACGAACAACTCAGTGAGAAATCAGTAAAAGCCACCATAGCTCCTAGACGCAGCCCGCAGAACAAACTCGGCACCTCCACATAAAATAATTAAAATTCGCATTTTTAAGGGGCTTAGAACTGTGCAGGTTTTCTTTATAAGTCAGAATGAAATTTTTCCAGTTAGCATGTTATAAAAAAATATAATCATCCTGGTTATCATGTTTTGGTTCAGCTTCCCTTTTATCTACTATACGGAGTTAGCGGTGAACCAGTAACATCACCCCCCCCCCCCCCCCCTCCGCCCCCCAACACGCACACAAATACACTCGAACATGTATATAACTAATGAACGACAATTACACCTCCATATGGCGTGAACTGCACCAGAAAGTAAACAGCATAATTTTACTCACTCTGGGAAATTCAAGCGGCTATGCCTTACTAGCGACTCGAATGACTAGGTATAGAGTGCATTTTCCGGAAATGTTCCGAACATTTTCCGGATGTGCGCCATTGTGAACGCGCTCATGAATGACTCTCGGGAACGCCACTCGAGATTTGTTTTTAGCGGAAATAAAACTTGCTTCGGTTGTAAAACCCAAGTCATATTCCGTGAAGCAATATTTCTACACATCCAACAGCTGGTTGAGCATGCCCTGCATCCAGTGATTCTTGCATCCAGTGAATCTTGCAAGAGAGGATTTATCCTTTTATTGTCAGCGAGTAAACGGTTCTCAAGCCGAGTCAAGAAAACTACTAAAGTTGAGTGCAAAATTGTAAATCTGTAAATATAATAAAATACCCCGCGCATTGCAAACGTTTGCATTTTAAAACAGATTTAATATAGGTCATTTACCTGTGAAAATTCAATTCTCCGGTTATCATTTTAGAAACTGCGTCTCCAAATCGAACAAAAGTTATCAAAGTAGACGTATTTTGGCTGCTTAAAAAAATCCCTCTCATGACATACCTTGATTATCAAAGGACATACAAAACTGAGTTTAAATTACAAGTTTTTTTTTAGAAACCGTAGCACGTAAGCAATGTTAAGAGCCGAGGAAATGTGTAAGGTTTTTTAGCAAGAGCCTAAAAATGCTATTTGCGGGTCGATGAAGGTGACGCGCACTCAGCTAAAATCATTTAGTTTTTAGAAATTTCAGTGACTTTAGTGACACGAGCTTAGACTATTTTTGGGCTCCCAAATCCACACAAAAAAATAAAGAGGTAAAAATCCCTTTAAAACAAGCCCCCCTCTTCACCGACAACGTAATCGTTTAAAAAAGAAACCAGCCATAAAAAAAACTACTTACTTTCCTAACTAGGAAGGTATTGAATGAAAATTAGTACTAGCTGTTACATTTGGTTGAACACTCGAGACTTAAGTCAAATTAGTACAGGCATAATCATTTTAATAAAAACTGAATTTTTTTCAACACACTTTGAAACCATAGTCTCGTATTTCAGATTTTATGAGTCTCGCGTTGAATATCGCAAGTTTCTGGTCAATAAAGCCTGAATAATTCATACAACACCTCGCAGACGCGTACGGTGCTGGGGCTAAGTAGGTATACGGGCGGTAATTCGCTTGGAAGCAAATTAGTTGGCGGCGCGGGGCTTTATAAGCATCGCAATGGGGCCCAATCGGGTTCCCGGCGGAACCCCTTGAAAGGGGTGCAGAAAGCATTGGTAGACCAGAGAGTGGGCAGCGACTACTGAATAGACGCCACGACGGATGTAGCTTGCATAACATTTTTCTAAATAAAGTATTTCAGGGGTTTCTTGATAAATACAAGCTGGAGTGACGGTAGAATACATCTGAAATAGATTATTTATGCTTGTAGAATGCTTGTAGAAGCAATATCATTTTACAGAAACGTTCATCTTGCGTCCATATTGTTTGAAGATGATAGAATCAAGCTACGAAGGAAAATTGTTCAAAATTACTATTGCTAGCAATTGGATCCCTTTATACGTTGTTATGAACCAAAATTCTCCTCAAAAAAGAGGACTAGCATGCTTTGAATAGTTGTGACCACATGCTTCTGACAAGGTGTTGACCAAACTGGCTCGCCAACTATAAGCAGTCGCTGCCAATATGTCTGATAAGTAATGATTGGGAGTTATGTGGCTGACCACTCTGACACTAGCACTGCTTTCTAGGGGAAGGTGGTTGGTAGATTTAGATTACGTGACCCCTGATTATGTGGAAACCGAAGCTGCCATGGGCCTAAGTCACTTGATTAAGCCCGAGATCAACGGTGTAGAGTGCGTGCTAGCAAGTGATAACAGTTAACACTGAAAGGTAATTTTAATTCCATTAAGCCTGAAGTTGGGAAGGTAGGTACCTCATAGTATGATAGTACAGTTGTAAGTTTATAATGAACATTTTGATTTTAAACACCAATGAATATGCTTAAGCCATTGTCAGACAAATGTTCTAGATCTGTGGGAAGAATAGGTATAGTTGGAATGAAAATTAAAATGTTGATTTATCGGTGGCAGCTTTGGTTATATTACTGAATAGTGAATAAAAGCATAATTTTGGGGTAGGTCCGCAACGACCATATTTGTTTATGCGAGACTAGCATTTTAATAGTGGCTATCGTATTTCATTAATTAGTTTTAACTCACTACTAGAGTGCGCAACGTTACGCATGCAACTTAATGTTCTGGCGTGATTAGTACAGATCCAGAGTATCACAAGCATCTGCAGTAGTACTTTTAATTAATACACCTCAACGCAGTGTGGAAATTCAATTAAACTAGTGCCACCCTGACAGATCCACCCTTTCGCTCAAAACTACCAGCCGGCCTCACCTAACTGCAAGCTAGCAGTAATTGTCGTTTGTACTACCGGCCTGGAAATGCACCAGAAAGGAAGTGCATTTGACTGCACCAATCGGGTGGCTGCATCTCCACGGTTGACCTGATTTCCCCCCCGACGCGACGTAGTAGTACGTCGCACGGTTCTAGTACACATCAGTCACGGGGGTGCAGAATTCAATATTTGTAAAATTCAATAATACACGCTCCATGCTAGAGGATGTGAATTCACAATAATAAGTAAAAAAAAACACTTCGTTGACGGCATGAAATATTGTTTTGTACACGAATAGTGCCGGAATATAATGAAAAATTTTGTTAATTACTCTTCAACTTCTAGTAAAGTATGTTTCATCATTGTCATAAACCCTAAATATATTTGATATTTAGAAATTTCTCATTTTATGACCTTTCAATTGAGATATGGATAAGCTATGTTAATTACAATTCACATAAACCATCGGTAGATAAACCCAGTGGGATTTTGACCTCATCGCTTAGTTACTCGAAACCCTACTCTATGCATACCCTAAAACTATCATGGGCAACGTTTGTTATGATTTGAAGGGCAAACAAGCATGATAATAATGGTATCGTCAGTCTACACATGCATGTATTACGACAGCAATAACAGCAACGTAATCACTCACTCATTGTGGGGAATGTCTTCGTCCTGCTCTAGCGACAGCGGCACGGTTGCCGCCAGTACTGCTAGAAGCACCCACGAGCACCTAGGAAGTGCCGCGAACATGGTCCGTCGACGCATTTCTCTCAGCGGCACTATTTCACTGCACCGCACATATCCAGTCGGCACTCGACAGCACAAAAAGAAACTAAATCACGATAAAACGCGAAAAACCGACATAGCGCAATCAAAGAGCAAAAAGAAAACTGTCCCGAACGCGAACTCTCCCGGCGGAAACGGTCCGAAAAATTAAACGCGAAAACGACGGTGGTCGATTAAAAATAAAAAACGTTACAAACAGTTGACGAAAAATGGAATACAATCGAATCTTTGAATCCAAACCGCCACATTAAACCGGTTTTTTCACGAGGTAGCACGAGATTTAATACCGTCTTTAATCACACGTCAAACGTAATTTAAATTTCTTTCCGAATCGAGCAACTGAGGAGAGGCGATGACTCTTGTGTTGCCGGTGGCACTCGCGTTTGGCTAGACCAGTCCCGTCGGTTGTAACTAGTGGAAACGCGCGACTCGCGGCGCCCCAAGCAACGAACTCGGTCCACACCCCGTGCAATATACGCGGCGGCGGTAGCAGCAGGCCCGGGCAGTTTCCCCGCTACGACGCACGGCGCAGGCGCACGCGTACCACCACAACGACGACGGTAAGACACCTTATTATTGATTTCGACGTCCAATCGCGGCGGCGTCGGCGTCGAGCGGCGTCCTCCTCTCTGCGAGCACGCCGGCGACACTGCGCGTGATAATCTCTCCAATGGCGACCCCTGAAAGCGACGCGACTCACGCACCGGTTCACGCACAACACGCGACGTCGTTACGGCGTCCACGTGCGTCGGGACGCCAAGGCGACTTGAGGCCAATAAACACGCAGGCGAAATCAGATCAGCGTTTAAAAGAATTCGTCGTGATACCGTACCCGAAATCTAAATTTGAGAATCTAACGATATTCATGAGGGTACTAAAATTCATTTCAATGTCCCATAAAAGTTTTCAGGTCTTATCAAATTATAGCCCCTATCAACAACTAGAGTTTCGACGCGGAACCCTATGGGTTACTAAGAAGTCTGCACAAATATTCGCATGTGTGCAGGGCTACCACTGATTGAAGTCCAGTCGAATTGGTTCGCGCGCTAAAGACAGACACGTTATTGCTGCGGGATGTGGCGACGGGGGGTCTCGAAAAGCGTCGCGGCGCCCTACACACAATTCCCGCGCTTTCGTACAATGTCGTAATACCGTAAAGCGAAGCATTCTGTACCCTACTAGTAATGTTCTGTCTACATCAAGGATAACTATATGGGCGAAATTTCAGATGTCACAACTTGGTGGAGATGGCGACCGTCCCCCAAAATGTCGACTAACAAGCACCGGATTTCCCCCAAATTAACATTGAGATGCATTTTTTTAGTCTCCTTTCCCTTTTTCCTGTTTCCAAAACTTCCCCTGCGGCACTGTGTAGACTCGCTGGTTAGTTTACGAAACTTACTGCGTTGACCTGTTCACAGACAATTTCCAGTAAATATTTTTCTGTCTTGTAATCACTAGAAGCATTTTTCTTTCATTGACAGGTCACCTTGTGTACCCTACGACTTCTGTAATAATTAGGCTTTAAAATAACCCTTTCCGCAAGCAATTTTTGGTACCATCCAATGGTACACGGAATTACGGACACGTTTCTGCTGCGGTATGTGGCGACGGTGGACGCCGGAAGCGTCGTTGCACCCCTACATAGAATTCCCGCGCTCGGAGCGTGCACATTTTGTGCGCAACATCGCAATGCTCCCTAGCAATACGCTGTGATCTGGCATCGTGTTTAGGATTTCAGGAATGTGCGTTTCCCCTCAGATACAAAAGCAATAACGGGTTGTTATTACCAGAGTTATGAATGGGGTGTGTTTGTTATTGTATCCCAATGATGCTGAACAGAATATGCAGGCCAGAAAATAAAAATTCATACTCAATGATGGAATCAGGATATGGCTTAGGGTTGTAAGCAAACTATGTAGCAAAGGGTTACAAACTGTGTTATATGTTCTTCTTCATTTCATGGAACCCAGATAAGTTTGCAAAATAGTTATGGCATAACAAGTAATGAAAACTGATTAAAATTACCATTAATTAAATACATATACAAATCATAATTATCGCTTACAACTCAATTGAATTAAAACTCAATTAACCAATAAAAAAAGCATTTGCGAGTCCAGTTTTTGCATTAAATTTGAAGCACTGATTCCAAAATATGCAGGGAGTTACAGATACAAGCTAGCAGCAAACACGATGTCTCTCTTTAACAGCTTGATACCCTCACTGAATTTGTTCTCCAGATCGACATTTCCGATGTTCTTCGCTGCTTGACACATCTGCCGAAGGACTTCCTCTAGGCGTCTCATGCATCTGAAAACAACCATTCAATACTATGAGCTTTTGCAACTCTTTGGCTCACATTGGGTCTACCACACATATCAAGAAACATTTTATTAACTAGGAAAAATCTTATCAAGTAGTGATAGGTAGGATCGGTGAATCAAGGGTTTTTCTTAATCTCTTAGAAGAGGTGACAAAAATAAAATTATTAGAAATGCAGCAGAAATGTATTCAAAATTGACTAGATTGTCTAAACTGGAGTGAATATACCCAACAAAAGAGATAAATCACTTTGAAAGTGCAAATACAATTTATTGCTATGACTTGAAGATCTTAAAATTTTAGCCATTGTTCATCTCAGTGCCATGGCTAAATTTGGTGGCTTTATTTAGAATACTTAAAGAAATTTACGAAAAAACAAAAAAATAGGCTTAAGAGAACTATTGAACCAACAACTATTGGAGCTAAAAAATGCAGACAAAAACAGACCAAGAAAAAAATGAACTGACTTTTTCTCCGCATAGGCTCAGTATGCTCATTCAGTGACACTCATCCAGTACCTAACACAAAACATATGTGCAGTGCAGGCATCACAAACCAATCAACTTTTAGCAAATATAATAATATATATTTTTTTAAATATGTTGGAATAAGAAGCAAATAAAACTTTATTATTGAAACAAACCAATGTTAATCCTAGCAAAACAACATTTCAAATAACGACTCAAGCTTACTGTCGTGCCCACTGTTTCCCAAAACTTCCACGGTTGCATCGGTTGTATACAACAACAAAACAGGTAGTATTTTACCACAATTAAATTTATTCCGAATGGAGACTCACCGAATAATCGATCCCTCGAAGATATCCGTCATCTCGCACAGCTGCAAGAATGATGATCCTTTGCACCAAGCGTGCACGACATCCATAAGGAACGGCTTGAACCGTTCCACGTACTCATCTTCGTTCATTTCCAGCTTCGCTTCAGTGCTCACCTTTGCAATCCTTCGGGCCAATTCCTTTACAAAAATATAATCAGCTGGAGAAATGGTAACACACAATACTCAACAACTCTGACCACAGAGCTACTAACTTACACCCTCCCATCCACACACTACCCTACCAAACTCCTTCACCTGATACCAGCGAAATGCCAACCATCGGTCATCCATCCCTCTACAAGTAACAAAGTCAGACGTAGCCATAACGTTCAGACATTCAAAATTCAGACAAGTGCACCACTTGATGCATTCTTCATCTCGACTTCTTTCCTTATTCAAAATAACATATTAGAGCTATTCTGCATCCAAGACAGCCTAACCCTGTCTTTTCTCTAAAATCTAACCAATCAGATATAGTTTATTAGCCAGAAGTGGATGTCAAATTAGATTAGATTTTGGCACTAAGAACTCATTGCACATGCGATATAAACTTATTACTCAAAGAGACTTTGAATATCTGTATCCAGATTGCAAAAGGTGTCCAAAATCGGCACACCGCTTGGATTAAATAGAAACGTTGTTCACAAACCTGCATCTGCTTCAGTGGAGGTCCAAGTTCTTCGGACATCTTCGACTGCTCATTGCTCTTCTCATCGCACACAAAGCAGCTCAAAAGAGCCACACACTGCGGGACAGTCAGATTGACAAACAGATTGTTGAATATCATCTCGGTCATCAGCAGCTCGTCGATACTGTAACAGAGACATATCGGATGAGCAAATTGTTTAATGAGCCTACAGGTCGATCTTTTTTGTTGAATTTTTAAAGATAAAAGAGTGCCTAAACTCTAGTAAATTAGTTGCAGAAGAGGAAGGGAGGAGACACAACTCCGAGGTAGAAATGGTTGGTTGCCAAAGATGGGCAGAAGTTCTATTACACTTTAGCTGCTGCTTTGTTCACGTGAGAATAAATAACTTAACAATCATCTTTTATCACGTTTACCAGGAAGACAGAAGTCAAAATGTTGTACAACCACTATTTATTCGTAGCAACCAGACATTTCTACCACAGTAAGTGGCTTCCACATGTAAGAACATTTTTTTGATTTATCTTTCCACCTTTTAAGTTGTCAATTAACTGGGGTTTAACAATATATTGTTTTGACAACTGGCCCTGTGGCACTGGTCTAAAGGCGTCGATAAATGAGAGGATGATGATTGATGATGAACCTAGCCTAGACCATAGTTGGGAAAGAATCTTTTTTTAGTGATCTTCGAACTGATCGCGATTTTTTTTGTATTTCATGATATTTTTATTCGATCGCTATCGGATTTTTCACGATTCTTTTAAAAAGATTGTTTTTCAACATGCAAGGCATTTTTGTTCCTGTTAAGTATTTACAGTCTGTCAATTTTCTTCTTGTATTCTTGGCTATTAGTAATAGTCCTCGTCGCATTGTGTTTCTTCTATTTCTGTATTAATATTGCATTTCCCAGTACCTTCGGCTATAGGTGCTAAAAAATATGTTTTTTTCATGAGATCACATGATTTTTTTTCGAAAACGATCTTTTAAATGAACTTGATTTTTTATTCAAACGAATTTCAATTTGAACCTAAAAAAAACAATCGCAAACTTCGATCTTTTTAAAAGATTGTTTTTTGACGACGATCTTGATCTTTTTAAAAGATTGATTTCAAAACGATCTTCTCCAATTATGGTCTAGACGAGAAGGGAGGAGCGGAAACTAGGACCCAGCAAGACGGCAATAACCTCAGTAACAATTTACACGACTTAAAAGTTTCCCAGTCAATAACGTTTAAATTACCTGCTAAGCTCACAAGCCACTCGACCCTTCATTTCTATGACGTCTGCTGCCGTGCTGTAACCAAGCCGCCTCAAAACACGTTTCCGGCACTTGAGCTCATCCATCTGGAGCACAGACTTAGCCATTTTCATCTCTCTTTTCAGCTGATTGAGCTGCTCCCCTAATGCATACTTTACTTCATATGCCTGAAATGGAGAAAATAATAGATGCAATCAACATTATGCTAGACTACACGTAACATTTCATTTCATTCACAGGATGAGTGCCAAAGATTTGTTAATTCCAAGCTAATTTCTTACACTGTAGAGGTCATCCAGTTCTTCACTTTCATGGAGAGGATGAGCAAAAAGTCTTTCTTCAAATGCCTCAATCTTCTTCACAACTTCCAAGAATGATTCTTCTTTAATTTTCATATCTTCTACTGGATTCAAGAGCGGTGGCCCATTTGGAAACCTCTGCTTTACCTAATTAAAACATAAATAGACTTTTCAGTGTCATGACTTTACTAAACGCATGTACTGTTGTGCAGTCAAAGATAGAAGAAACTAGCAAGGAAAACTAGCTAGATTAGTTTATTCTAGTTTTCAAGTCTCAAAACAGGGAGATACACGAAAAACTATCACTGCTAGCTCACCTCTCTGATGCTTTTCAGGACGGACTTGCGGTTATCGGCAGGCCGTAGATCATTGGGAATGTAAAGACGCAAAGAGCTGAGAGATATAATGAGCGTCTGTACGATCGGCACCACCTCCATCTTGCCCGTTTTGCCCGGCGGACAAGGAATCGGCTCCTCGCTGTCCTCGGAAATGTGCAACAAAACCTCCACCACCAGGTTTGTGCCTGTCCCCTTGGGCCCTTCCTGAAGCTTCTTGAAGTTCACGATGATGCCCCAGTCGAATTCATCATCCTTCTGATATTTCACCTTGATCATTCGCCCTGGCTGGAGGAACGGGATCACATACTTCGGCTGGGTAAGGTAACCTCGGAAATCGTTACTCAGAAGTTGTAGTTGCTGTCGTAATCGGTAGTATGTGGCGATTTGGGTCTCTTTTCGAACTTGAATTGCGTTGTAAGTCTCCTGTGCCGCTTTCACCTCTATAAAAATGCAAAATATTCTCGACATAATGAATTTTCAGACCTAAACCCTTTAATTACTGAAACAACATATCTTAACTAAGCTGTTTCCACTATGACATGTTTTTGATATTTTCTTAGTCAAAAGCCATTGTACTAACATCAGAAAAATGATAGACATTGATCTAAAAGTATGGTTTGTCAGATTCCCATCTGTTAGCCATTTAACAGAAAGTTTACGTAGTGAAAGATAGACGGTTCATTTTTAATTCAAGGGATTCTTCTTCATTGCACATAAGTGATAAAATAATATGCATTGCTACAAAATTTTATTGAGAAACTTGCGACCAGACATTCCCTATCAGAAGGTTAGTATTTGCAAGGATGGTGTGACCCCATCAATGCACCTCATTCAAGAAAACTCTGCAGTTTAAATTTGAAATCTGTGCCTGGGGCCAACTACAAGTCTCTACTGGACATATAAATATAGCATCCACTCACTGTCTACAAGAACCGGAATGCTCGCCATGTTCTGGAACTGGTAGAAACTGCGCTCGAGCATGTATTCGGGGTTGATTTCCTCGACGCGCAGCAGGTTGAGCACCATGTTGTACGTGAGGTGGAACGCCGAGTTGATCGGATCGGGAAGGCCCTTGACGATCTCACGGCCGACTGCTGGGCTCACTTTCTCGTCTATCATCAGGATCACAATGCCCTTGTCGTCGAGACCACGACGACCAGCGCGACCGGACATCTGGGAGGTGAAACAAGCGGTCCAAGTTAGTACAAATTAGCAAAAACTGTGGTAAGCATATTCTTGAGCAAGAGAAGATAAAGCAATGTTTCCTTTGGAATGTCCTTTGGAGTGTACCGAATTAAGGTCGACAAGAACACACAAGCGACAAAAATGGAATTTGTTACGCAATCGTTACAGGATGTAGTTCAGAATTATGCTTTCTTAAAAGGTAGTGAGTTTGGGAAGAGTTAAAATAGGAACTAAAAACTTAAAGCTATCAGCAATTTGGTTTTATACAAAACTACTTTTTCAATACTTGAGGTAAATTGTGTTCTATTCAATATTTTGTATGTAAAGAAGAAATGAGAGTAGAACTTGTTGGAAACTTGAAGATTGGCTTTGGGTGATGCACATAGTGTCTCTTCTCTTTCCTTCAAGAAAAAATTCAACCCCACAGGTTGCTTCTGTTTGAAAACGAAGTCATGTGGAATTTCAATTGAGGTCGCTGTGCCTTTACAACTTGATATTTGACGAGTACAAGATAATTGATAAACCATCTGTGTTTTACTCTTAATTGGCATCCAACCTTATGACTTGCCACTCAAATGTTTTTCCCCAATTACTTGGATCAGACTTGGATTAATTCCATGCATTGCAAACACTTATTTTTTAGCTGCAAGTACCTGAATGTATTCGCCAGACGTTATCCATCGCATCTCCTTTCCGTCAAACTTGCGTGGACACGTAAAGAGGACAGTTCTCGCAGGCATGTTCAGTCCCATGGCAAATGTCTCAGTGGCAAAAAGTGCTTTGATCAAGCCTTCGGCAAACAGGATCTCAATGGTTTCCTTCAGGATGGGCAGGAGACCTCCGTGATGGATGCCGATACCTCGTCGCAGAAGCGGCAACACATTCTCTACCTGGGTTAGAAACAAGCGAATATTGAGTTTTCAACTTAGATAAATACACTGTCTGATGAAGAACAAAGCCAGTGAACCTAATCCTGGATATATTTCTAAATAATAGGACAGACTCAAGTCAAAATTATCACTGGCCTTCGCCACCAAAACGACGTCCAAGACTGGCACGATCAAGACTTCAAAAGAAACAATTTTATGATTGCAGAATACAAGTTTTTTGTCAACTTTTTATATGAGTAACATAACTCAACACAAGTTCCGTTAAAATGTTCAAAAAAAAAAATCACGATGAACATGATAATATCAAAGAGACAACTGCAATAGATATCGAACCTGAGGCAAGCGCTTGTCTTCTTCCGACAACACATCCATGGCGTTTTCAAATACTTCGTTCACCATCTTTTTCTCTTCCATCGTGTTAAAGTCGAGCTTGGCCATCTGCATGGCGTACATCTCGCACTCCTTCTTGCTGAAGCTGAAAATGATCACCGGAGCATAGCTGCGTTCCATTATCATCTTGACGATCTTGAATATGTTGGACTCTCCTTTATTGGTCATCAACATGCCACCTTTGCGACCTCTCTGTTGGTCGCCTTTGGCAGCGTCGCCAGCGTTGGCAAGCACAGTCATAGCGGTGTTGAAGTTGTCTTCCTTGAAAGTTCCCTGAAAAGCAAAACATATACGTTAGCAACTTATTAAACATTGGTCTATGGTTTTGTCAAGGAGCCCAAGCTGTAGACTCAATAATACAAAATGATGTGGTTACATCGAGAAAAATAATCTGTATTAACATATTTTTTTAAATTTGAACTAGCTTGGAGAATCACTAAATTACCGTATCAACTGGAGATCTTGGCACTGAAAGTACAATACTGCTAGTGCTAAGTGCTTTTAAGTTTCAAAGACATAGTTTTGTTTCATGGTTTTTGCACCAAATTATTTAGTTGCAATTACAACTCATTTGAAGACCTAAAACTACAATTAAAACAGACCCAACTGGAAACAAATTATCATTTTGTGACTGTTACAACTCACATTGTTTAAGAGTCACTGATAAACAGGAAATAACTTTTTTTGTCCCTTCCTCCTGACATCTTGCTGCAGCAAATTGGTTGCAAAAGCTGACATGACAACCAAGCTGCAATGTCGAACTCACATTCTCGTCGACGACTAGGTGGATGCCGTCTCCACCGGCAGGGAAGATGTAGTGCTGCAGTGGGACGGGTCGGTAGTCGGTGTAAACAACGTGGCATGGCTGTTGGTGAAGGTGGGCCACCCACTCGGCAAACTGCCGAGCATTTGGGATCGTCGCTGACAAGAACCTGACCAGAGAGTTAGCGGTAAGAAAAGGTCAACCATCTGCCTATTAAATTCCTGGTTTGTGTTTCTTCAAAATAAACATTTTGGAAAAATGCACTGCAAATTGCAAGAAAATTATATCAGTTGGTATAAATATTGAGGGTATTTGACTCATTTTTCCAATTTTCTACTCTTTATAAGATACTTTACGGATTGCACAGGGCTTTCAAAGTTATCCTGCTTATTAATTACTTTAATTAACAAGTTTCGAGACCAGTAAAGTTACAAATAACAATAATAAATTCATAACCACTGACTGGCACAGACAAACTTTTTTTTATCTTTTAAGAAATTTTTTTAGTTACAGCAGGCCTAGAGCTTGAAAGTAGTAACAAACCTAGACAGAAAGTAAATTTTGTTTATGCTTTGAATACCAGAAGAAAAGAAAAATTATCTCTAGCAAGAAACTCAGGACAGATTCATAGTTCTGGTGGTTTTAAATATTAGATACTCACACATGGTGCACATTATTAGGCAGTAAAATGAGCGTTTCCTCCCAAACAACTCCTCGCTCTTTATCTCTCATGTAATGGATTTCGTCGAACACCACCCATCCCACCTCGCGCATTACCTCTGAACCTCGATACAGCATGTTTCGTAAAATCTAGCGAAAGAAATAGAAACTTGTCATAAAGAGACAAAAGCAATTATCAATAAAAAAGGGTAGCCACTGGCACTAGAAGTGTGTAAATACCTCAGTTGTCATGATGAGACAACTTGCTGTCGGGTTGATTGTGACGTCACCAGTAACAAGACCAACATCATGGAATTCTTCGAAAAACTCGCGGTACTTTTGATTACTAAGAGCCTTAATTGGTGTGGTATAGATGACTCGCTGCTTTTCTGCCAACGATTTAGCAATAGCATATGCAGCACAGACTGTTTTTCCAGCAGAGGTGTGAGCAGACACTAAAACTGACTGATTATTTTCGATGCAGAGGATAGCCTCTTTTTGGAATGCATCAAGCGTAAAACTGTACTCTTTGAATGGCTTTCCTGTTGCTGGTGCGAGAGGAACATAGGTCATATTTGGTGGAACTGCAACTTCATGTGTGCAGGACAGTGCCTCAACTGTGTGAACAGTGATTCGAGGAATAACCTCATCCAAGCTAGAAAACACAAATATTAAGTTTTATTAATTAGCTTCATTGCTCTCATGAAGAATATAAAAGAACAGTGAAGATGTATATCAACTTACTTAACATCCTCCAATAAAGACTCGACCTTCTCGTCCTTTATATCGCCATCTTCGGCTGGGGTCCCTATCGGCAACTTTTCCTCCTCGATGCTATTGCCCGAACCATTGCTTTTCTTAGATTTCTTTTGCTTTTTGGATTTTACAGGTATTTCGTCGCTGGGATGGTCACGTTTTGATGATGAGTCTTCGGACTTTGGTGCCGACTGACTGAAAGACAATATTATTTTTAACATTATACTCAAAGGAAGAAGAGCGGGTTTCCTTCCCAAATAAAATATACAACGCATGTGCCAAAACTATAACCTCAAATTAACGAAATACCTTGATGAAACATCAGATCCCGCTTCTACTTCGTCCACTTGAACATTTGGGGCACCGACTTTCGATTCCACGTCTTTTTCATCAAACACGTCAAACAAGTCGTCCAAATCTGCCATGGTTGTTCGATTTCCTCAAATGAAATATTTTACAAACAACACAAAACGTGCACTGCGGACTGCCGAGATATGCATAGCAGCCATATTGGTAATAAAGTCGCAATCTGATTGGCTGTACTGAAACCAGTGAACCGCCAACGCTTCAAACAAACCCATTCAAATTCAATTATAATAGTTTTTTAAATTTTCCACTTAAATTTGCAAACCATCCAGTAAGTTACATTCAATGAAAGTTTATGTTTCTACATATCGTTAATTTTAAGTTCTAATGACCGTACTCGTTATTGGCATCGTTGCTACTGAGAAGACACCGTTTATTAAATCAATACTTTTTAGTCTCACCTAAATGGTTTCCGTTATGGTGCAGTGTTGTTGTGACATCGAGAGTTTATTTTACATTCCAATGCTATGACAAAGTTTGACATAACTCCTCTGCATTTAAGTTCGACAGGAACGTCTTGCTTTGCTACGGATGATTCAGAAATGATACCATGCGACGTGTTACTTAAAACCACTCCTGATGGCAAGGTGCAAGCATCGAGAAGTCGTCAAGAAAAAGAAAAATGTCCAGATCGCATCAGCCTGGACAGAAGAGGATTGACCAAGTTACCAGTTGTAATAGGAGAACCACGACTGAGGCTCTTGTCATTGCAGCACAACCTCATTACAAGGCTGGACGGATTTTCAACACAAAATCTTCAGAGATTGGTGTTTTTGGACATTTATGACAATCAACTTGAGAGGGTTGGAGGTCTCGACACGCTGGAAAACCTCAGAGTTTTACTGCTGGGCAAAAATAGGTGAGTTTATCTTTAAGTTCTATTTATGCATATAATTTATTTATTTATTTATGCATTTTTTTATTTACGCCACTGGTTTATTTTTAAGCACTTGCAGTCATGGTTTGGTGCATGATCGTCTTGATTTATCAAGGTCACACATTATTAATTAAGCTAGATCCGTTTTTTGTTGTTTATTACATTTGTTAATTGTGTTCTAATTTATTTGTGTTCAGATTGTAATTTATCTGGATTATCTTGTGGAAGGCAGTACCAACGGGAGTTAGTTTCTTTTCCAGGTTCTCAAGTAAAAGCCAATTTTGTACCAAAATAAAAGCATTCACTTCCATTCTTTGCTTAGCATTTATAAATTTCAAATCATCTAAAATATAGATATGTAGCGTGTGGCATTCTACCATTTTTAGAATTACATGCATTGTTCTGGTTTGCACTTTTTGAAAATATTTTCAAACACGTTCTTTTGTGATTTCTTTGCTGACTCTTACCATGTCTCACCTTTCTTTCCAGAATACGGAGAATTGAGGGCCTCAACTGCTTGAGTAGATTGGAAGTGCTCGACTTACATGGGAATCAAATATTCCAAGTCGGCGGCCTCTCTGCGTTGGTAGAACTAAAAGTCCTCAATTTAGCTGGAAACCAAATCAGAATCATTGGTGCCTCAGACCTGACAGGCCTTCGGTCTCTTCAAGAATTGAACCTGAGGAGAAATAGACTGAAGCGACTACTTGGTTTTGGTGAGACACCCCAACTACAGAAACTATTCCTTAGCAACAACGAGCTCCAAGTTGTAGAGAACATGCTCAGTGTGGTCAAGTCTCTTCATCTTAGGGAGATAACGTTGGACGGTAACCCTGTCATATTAGGGGGTGACTGTGTTTCGTTCTTAGTTTCTCATCTACCCCAACTGAAGCTGTTGAGTCACATGGAGGTTACTGACGCAGTGAGGAAGTCTGCTTTATTATGGCGAACTACTAAAGAATCTTCCCTAGGCGGGCAACCTCTCCCAATGAAAAGTGGGGAACTAAATTTAGTCGCCAGAAGGGAAGAAGTGATATCTAATGCGAGGACAAACTGGGAGCTGTTGCGTTCTCAAACTGGTTTCCTTAAGTCATCAAAGAACCAGAGCTGTTCGCTGAGAGATTTGCGTAGCGAACATGAGGCTGATTTCGGCTCGGAAAGGTATGTGCAAAGTGATTCAGGGATCAGCATAGATTCGGTGTCCACCAATCCTAACGGCGCTGATATACGATGTAGTAGCACGGTGAACATTCCTTTAACGGCGCAAAAGAAGAGATACAACTTTTCAAAGAGAACAGTCTCTCAAGACTCTCGGTGTTCTGCATCGGCCAACCCACTCCTCAGCATGGAATTCTTTCGGTTACCTCCGATACTAGGGCCATTAGTTAATAAATCAGATGACAAATCCAATTCGGAGTGTTCCTCAAGCAACACATTCGAAACAGGAATGTTACAAAACGAAAGCATTAAGAACCTAAAGCGATGGGACAGCCTGTCCAGTGTCGAACCGAACGTGGACAGCTCATTGAGTTCTTTACCGAGTGACACGAGCTCTGGTGGTGAGAGTGACTCGGAACCAAGCGAAGAACCGCAATCAACGCAAGAAACATTGACTGCGTTGGACGAGCCCACAAGAAACATCAAAAGTGCGACGCAGCTGCGGAAACATGTTCCTCGTAGACTGCACACAAGGGCTGCGACCAGTCGACCCAAACAGAAACCAGTCGCCCTCCCTGGCAAAGTTCGCGAACAAGGTGGTGACTTTTTGGTCGAAATCACAGGAAGAATTTTGAATATTTACGGCCAAGGAGCGCTGCGATTTATCGACCGGCCGTGGAATTCGAGTAAAGCTGCCGAAGTGAACACTGTCAAGTTTAATTACATAAATTTTAGTGGCATCATCCCTATTCTTCCAAGAATCAAACAGAGATTTCCTAACGTTGAGAATTTCATATTTCGAGAAACTAATATTAACTGCTTGGGGCAATTAAACGCTTTGGCTGACGTGCAGGGGTTGATGTCGCTTACCATTGAACCAGAAGGAAACCAAATAATCGACAAAAGCTGGGAATCTTACGCCATATACCGCCTCTCTCACTGGGGCCTCAAAATATTAAACAATAAAGAGGTAAGTTTGCTTATCACCACTCTTCTACTGCCATGAAAAATGCTTTTACCTAGTACCTACCAAAAATGCGTTTGCAGATCACTGAGGAGCAAGTGAAGGAAGCTACTGAGGAGTACCAGGGTCTGAGCGACATTGTGCTGTGGTCCCTCCCAGACAGCCTCCTTCAGCCGCTGCTAAACCGCCTCCACTTGGACGGTTCCCGGTCGAGTTCTGCTCTCAACGCCAAACAGTGGCTCTTCTCAGCTGATCCAGCGCTCAGAGCAGTCGTCGGGAAGGAGGCTTTACAGTGGAGGAGGGGTGCCCTTACACAGGTAACTTACAGAGGGTGGGTTAGTCAATTATCCTCCAAACAAGATGAGAAAACGGTGCGAGCGCTCAATCATGACATTGACAAAAGAGATTCTCAGAAGGTGCTTGATAATCTCTAATCTTGTGATCCATAAGATCTGCCATATTGTACCTGATAGAAATGGGCTCATATATCTGACAATAATTAAATTATTGTGCTAGAAGAGATGTTCAAGAACCTGTGTACACATAATTTAATACGGGAATTAGGGCACGGCCTTCCCGGACCGACTACGCTGACAGTATGATCCTGATTCTATTAAAGGGATAGGGAAGGATGACTTCCACAACTGAAGTAAAACGCTTTGACGTACTTTGCCCGGTTTTACGTCTGTTTGAACGGCATCGCAATTAAGTTTCTCGTTGGTATCATCTTGGATCGTTTCCTCTGTTGTGGCTGCTGCTGGCGTTATTAATAGCTTAATAATATCTGTTTCTGAAATCTGAGCCTAGAATCGGAGCCATTTCTGTCCACAAAGCGTATTTCAAACATAGAAAATGGAAACAAAACGATTTTCTAGCTGGAAAGTTCATCTTGACCGGACATTGATGAAATCGTCACACATTTTTTTTTACGGTTGCTTGAGAGATGACTCTAGGCTTGAGAACTGTATTCCATTTCATGCTGAGACGGAAAAGGGTCTAAAACTCTCTAAAGTTTTATAAAGAGGCAGTAGACACACTTACAACGTGAATTATTCCTCTCTCCTCTCTCCTCCAGACGATATAGGGATTAGTGTTAGTAAATTGATAAGGAAAACTTCTTCTCATTATATAAACATTATTTGACCCTTGCTTGATTTCAGGAAGACTTAGTTTGGCGACACAAAGGTCGAGTCCACCTGAGCCTTCTTCTGGAGACAGCATGTGACGCAATCGAAAAGCTGAGGATTTTGGAAAGAGAATGGCCGGCCATTCTCTCAGAAATGGTCCGAAATACCCTCGTGGACTACAGCCATCTCGACTCCTACATGAAGAAACGGATTCAAGCACTGAAATAAGCCGACCACCGATGCAATTGACACTAATATTATACATAAAATATATACGGATAGTTACTGCACGTGTTAAAATTAATGGCACCATATAGGAATCGTGAAAAATGAAAATAAATGAAGAGACACAGTAACCTGCTGATTGTAATACATTTTATTTATAAACAGACAATCAAATATGAAACACACTTTTAGATGCTGGAGGGATGAGAAGAACAGGGAGCAGTGTTAAGGGATAAGTATCGAATATCACTTATTTACACGTGTCTTTTTATAGAGGTTAAAGGGGCACATTTAATCAGAAGTTTTCCTACCCAATGGTCATTCCCTCAACTAAAGTCGTGGAAACCTCTGCCTCCCTGCTCTGACTTGTAAAAAATGAAATAAGTCAGCCAGCCTGTCGTGCCACGCCGAGCTTAGCTGATCTCTTAGGGCCAGTCTTGCAACTTCCGATTAAAAGATAACTGCCAGTTAAATACAAATCTCCATGATAACAGCTAATCAGATACCACTAATCAACGGTGAGATCTTGTTACATCTAAAAAGTGACACACTGGGTGAGTTAGTCATGTTTGGGTTACAACTTACAACATTCAATAGGTTATAAAATTGATTTCTTGACTGCTTTCATTTAAAAAAGAGACCACACTGGAGTGCATATCTATTTTGGGAGGTTTTGAGTACTATTTTATTTTTCGTACAACTATTTGAAAATGTTCTATACTGGTTCGTTTTTCTTTAGAAATATCACCTAATCTTTGCCAATATGGTGTGGCCTCTTTGGAACGCTATAGAAGACATTGATTATCATTAAACAGTTATTTCGATTCGTAAAATCTGACATAAAATTTGATAAATCAACGAACATGACAATAGTTAAGAGACTAGTATCGATATATATATACATATATATATATATATACATTGTGTATCATTCATTAAACACAGAACAAGCTACAGGAATGGTCTCGTTCTACTGACAGGCAATAATATCAATTAAGGAGAAATCTGATATCACTTTTGCATCAATCTCTTCGGTTCACTTCACTGATAATAAGTTCCGATCAATCATATCACATTCTCGCATAAAAAACACATGGCTCATCATCTAGTGCGCCATTTTCTCATTTCCTATGAGATTTTCCAGGAGTTTGAGATACCGTAATCAATTGTGATCATCGCTGAGCTGACAGATGTATAATTAATGCATTTAAAAAAAAAACAGTAAACAACAAGTCTACTGTGTTTTAGATGATTTAACGAAATAAAAAAGTGTCAGTTCGTTTTGAATGTTGAGTATATTACCAGTTCTACTGACAAAGGAATCACAATTGGGGCAATTAAGACTAATATACAATATTTACGTGATAGACATTAAAAAACACTTATAATCCGAATGATTGATATTCATCTCCTTTACCATTCGAGGTTCCCTAAAAATGATTCAGCAAATGGCATAAGTTATCAGCTGAAATTATTCCTATAATAAATAAATAATTTTTGTTTCGTAATCACAATCACAACTCAAAGTTTAAACTGTTTGCACTCGTGAATGGAATGACTTAGCTTTTTCTCGAGCAAAATAAACTAAACAGTACCAACATCGCAGAAATCATGTCCACTGCAAGACTGTCAACTTTGCAACCTGCTTACAGAGTTGCGAGCCAATTTGTTTGTTACGTTGTTACACTTGGTGTTCGTGTTACTGAATCGTACGCTGTCTTGAGATGGCTTCCTCCAGCTGACCAACCACACCACTTTGTTGACGGGATCCTCGCCGGAAGTACTACAGTTGTTTGCTCGGTTGTTGTGGACGCCATTCTGAACAAGATGGTGCGTTCGATCAATCACGGTTTTGTGATGAAAAATGGTGTACGTTTCGATGATTTTGGATGTTACAACTCCTAACCTAATTGTTTGGCGCGTGGATGCAATCGTGTTGCGGTATGATGTACACGTAATGAGACTGTGAGAATCGATTATTTGGATGTGGTCTATCCTATGATATTTCCAGGGCACCGATTCACATCACAACATTTTTCATCTTGAGTTTAAAAGTAATGTGCTTAACTGTAGATGCTATTAAAATGTCCCCTACCGGCTAAAACAGAGTAGGCACTAGGTGGTACCGGTAGTATAGTATGGAATGGAGTGTCCATACAATTATCTGTTGATTAGTTCTGGTTTGGGAAAGGAATTGTGAAAAGTAAATTCAGAATAGCTTGGGATATTCTTAATTTCTTTGCTCACCTTCCTCACCCCACCCTCTGCTCATATCTTTAAGCTTCAATTAAGAAACTAGAAAGATTTTTGACCAAATCTGACATTAATCCAAATTTTGGTCAAAATAAAAGATTTTTGTCCCTAAATCCTAGATGTTTATACTGAAAAAAAAAGTGATTTGTGTTGTGTATGGAGATTGTGAGTTGAGGACACATTAATTGGGCTAGTGATTTTTGCTGCGGGCCAATTATAATTACACATTTTAATTATTAATTAGCAAGTTGGTTTTGCGATAATGCTATTCATAACCTCTTCTTACGCTTACACGTGTGACCTGACAGTTGACTAGTAAGTAACAGTTTCACGACTTGATTCCCTTACAATAAGCATGCATCCGGGAGCTAACATTAACAATAATTATCTTGCAGATACGATGCCAGCAAAGCTCGTAGCTACCTTGAGCCTATAATCAAGCTATAAGAAACAGTTCACTTGATTTCACTAAGATGCTCTCTGACCTCTACTCTTATCTTTCTAGTTGACCTATGTGTACGTTCAGTGGCCATCGATCTTGAAGCCAATGTCCACATCGGAGTATGGAATAAAACTCAATTAAGATCGGCACTTAATTACTCTACATTTTACCATTGTAAAGTAAATAAAAAAAAAAATGAAACGTATAAACTTGTCTGTACATGAAGACGAAGCATGGAAGTCCAAGTTAATTAGTTGACCTTTCCACCTAAAACTCATTTATGAGCAAGGCATTTGCTTTCCAATCAAATTTAGTTCTGAAACATGAGCTGGAAGTGTACGGGGCGCAATGCCTCACATCACAAGTCAAATAATTAACCAATAAAATGTTGCCACTATATAGATGTTTAATAGATACGACCTATTCGTCTACATTTGAGTTCATCACGCTGATGAAATAGTCCCACTTAATTTCGACAACTTTATCACGGCATAATGACATAGCACACATGTATACTGTGAATGATATTTTTTTAATTCGTACAATTTGATCGATGATACTTTTACAACAGATGCGTAACCAGCCGACAAACCAATTAGAACGATAATTGGAGAGCGAAGAAAAATCTCTCTGATTTCGTTATGTCACGATACAGCGTGGGTGAATCAAGACAATTTTAATACATTTTACATCAGAATTCTTCTACGTTTGGGTTTAATAAATATATAATCAATGAAAATCACACTACAGCACTGCGCAAAATGTCCAATAGCTTCAAAAGTAAGACAAAAGCAACACTTTTGACATCTCTTGAAACTAAAAAAAAAAGTATTTTTACAAATATGAAACCACATGGCCTTGCAAACCACGTGCGTCTATTTCTTATGAACGATGATTGCGGTTTGCGATGTGCCTACGGTCGACGAGGACCGCGACGAACAAGACTTCAATCTCACCTGCCGTGTGATCCCAGTCTGCGTGCGCCTAGCACGAATGTTGAACGCACCATACACGATGGGGTTCATACAGGAGTTGGTGCACGCAAACAGGAACAGGCCGCGTTGGACGCGCTGGTCCACCTTCCGTGCTGTCTCTTTGTCCACCCAGTACCTTGGGGAGAAAGGGGAACCGATTTCGTAATTATACTCTTGTTGAAACTGAAAATAGCCCGGTTTAACCAAATTCTTCAACTTTAAGTTGAGTATCCAACTCACACAAACATCTTTTTTTTTCAACTAACATTTCAACCAGCAGTTGTGATTTTGGTAAAACCGGGCCTTCATCACTGAATTGTCAATGAAACCAGTGCAGTGTCAACAATGAAATTAATCTTAAGCGAACGCATGTCTCAATTAACGGGTCGTTAAATTATTCTACAGCGAAACCTCGACCTCAGCCTCACCAACGACCAGCGATCAGCGCTTTAACCAACGATCTCGAGTAAACGGATCGATTAAATTAACCAGACATTTAACATCTTGGATACAAAAACAAGTATCTTTGTCGGGAAAAATATGTTTGTGCAACGTTGCTGACTTGTTTTTCAACTTTCAAAATTTATTCGTTTATATTTGAGTTCACTTTTTTATGTTTTTCTCTATTTTCAACAGTTTTTAGCTTTTTGACGACATTGTGTAGTCTTTTTCATGGCTGCTTGGAAGCAAAGCTCTGGTTGATTTTTAAATAACCAAGTAAAGTACATCTTATACCTATATCTTTTAAGGTCACCAAGATGGAGGAGGTTTTCTTTCTAGTGCCAAGTGTAATGCATGTAGACTTAAGCAAACCAAAACACGTTTGGCAAAAAGAACTATACAGCTATAAACTGTTATACCACAGGTTATACTGTGCCAAGATCTGTTAGGACCCTGATTTTTATTGCCACGGCAATATGGTGTATTCTAAAAACTCAGGGATATAGGGATTTCAAGATTTCAAGTTGCTTTGTTTAAGAATCTTTGTTCGATTCATGTTCATCTTAGCATGTATTAGCTGTGTTGCCAACTAACGAACCTACCCCCCCCCCCCCCCCTCCCGCCATAATTCCTCACTCATAAGGTATACCAGTGATTTTCCAAAAACCCAACCCACTGAGGTTAACCTTAGGTAGGAGAACATTCGAAAACTCAGCCAATTCAATCCTGATTCCTGACAGCCATAATTTTTCAGAGGTAAACATTGACTTTCTACAAATGCATGAACGAGACCTGTTGTAAGGACAGGATACACCCGAGTTTTTGGAAAAAAACTATAAATGAAAACAAATTTCAATACCCAGAAAGTATTTCCTGCTTATTATTTTATAATTACTAATAATTAAATATAACACAGATTCTGTTTTATAATTCTAAAATAGAGAGTGATTTGCGGGCCAGTCAAAGTATAGCTATATTAGCATTCTGAAGCCATCGTTAGAGATTTGGGATGTTCCTCTTTAAATAAGGTAGGACATTTAGGATTAATCTGCAAAACGGGAGCATCACGCTATATGAGATTCATTCTCAAAAATCAGCAATAAGTAAATATCAAAGTAGCGCGAAAAACGGATTTAATTTTCGGCAATATCTTTGCGAGAAATTTTGCCGAACCTTTACGTTCCAAAGTTCAGGGTTATGTACATAATTTGATTAAAGACGAATTTCTAAAGTAAAGTTGAATCAAAACTAATTGTAATTCTGTTAGAGCAAAAAGGAAGAGAATGCATATATGTCAACATTACGTGCTTTTTACAAGATCTTGGGTATAGCGAGCAGAGAATTGCTAGGCTTATGGTTCTTTTCTCAGATGCAATCATTTTCAATCGATGAGCTCAGAACGGGGGGGAAAAAAAATGCGCTACGACACCACGAGAAAATACACGACTGTCGTATTGATTCATTTCGATCAGATTTGTGATAGTCGCGAACATTTTCCTTGTTTGAGTGAGCGAACATCATCGAGAACCGGCATATGCTTATTTCTGTTGACAGTTTGATTTGCCAGTCGCGAAACACGTGCCGGGTGGTTGACATATCGAGGTGGCCGAAAAAAAAACGCAGGGACAGAGCTGGTATCTCAATGTCACGGCCAAGGGTTACATACAAATCTGTCCACAGAAACCTCAAGATGTCACCAAGATCTTCAGAGGACTTGCGACTTTCTCTGGACGGATATACGTGATGCCGAAAGGGGATAAACAACGCATGTGCCGTACATTTACACGCTTTGACTTCTTAGATGTAAAAGTTTCAACTCGTTCTCGTAATGCTCGTTGACGGTAGCAGACTAGACGCAATTTATTTTAAAAGCGTGCATTAACTGCAATTACGGGAACATTAGAGTCTTGAGCAGTGAGTACACAAATGGACGTATGGCAATGGCAGCAGTATTAATTGAATTATAACGCCATTTGCTTAGAATATAGCAATTTGTTCTCAGGATACAGGATTCTGATTTAAAAGATTTCGCTGTGTAAGCTGTTCAATGAGAGAGCAAACTTATGCGACGGAGGCGCCACTGGTCGTTTTCGGGTGACATACCATCGTTAAAAAAAAAAAAAAAAAAAAACTTCAAATCAGATCTCCGGTGAAGTCTGCCATTTTCATTTTTCTCTGAAGCTGTTGCTTGCCAAGATTTTTTGTTTATTTCTTCAAATTATAATAATACTGAGAAATATTTTGCATATATAACAATTATTTTGAAATACCGCAACAAAAATCATAACTGAAATTTCATTCATGCATGGAAGCAATGTTGGGGCCAGTCCTCGGGCTTGTCTGTAAACACTATTAGCAACATGATACACCCTCAGAGGAGAAGTTCAATGTCATATAAAAAAATATTTATTCTTTTGATTGACTCACCATATGCACATTACGTAGTAGGGAGTCCAGCACACAAAGAAGACGAGCACAATGATGATAGTCATCTTCAGCGTCCTTATCTTGGCTCGTCCGAGGAAACCCAGCCCCGAGCGACGGAATGAATCTAATAAAACGGGAGGAAACCCACGTGTTGTGATAAGAATCAACCAATTAAGAACCGCGAGCAAGTTACATGTTTTATGACACAAAAGAGATTTTAACGAATGTTTTGCGACGTAGAACATCTACATCATTGTTATTTCTATAGTTTGCGGTTGACTACGAAGACATTTTTAAACTGCCCTTACACCTACATCGAAGAAATGGGTTTACCCAATCAGAATGCAACAAATTCTGGAAATCTCTTAATTTACCGCCGTTTCAAACGTGTTGCCTCTTCTCTTATGTGCGGTAAAAATGTGCACTGAACAATCTCGTTCTTCCATAAGACCCAATAACAGCTTAGAAACTCACCGTCTGCATTTTCCCTGGAACGCTTCACAATCTCAAGCAAGATGGATGCGTAGGAAAAGATGATAGCGACTAGTGGTAGACCATACATCATAGCCATGCCAAACAAATAGTACGACAATTCGTGGCTCTCTGACGGGAAACTGTTGAAGATCACACACTGATGATACCATGTGTGGTTAGGGTGTGACTCCACGTGAAACACCACCATCTGAAACCAAAAAGTCGTTGACATCAAGGTTGTATTTTCTCCTCTCAGCTTTTAAAAAGTCACACTCGTGACGGGATGCGATTCATCGTGCACATTTTTGCTACGGTTTGCGTAAAAACGCGGAAGGAAGAAAGGGATAACTGGAGCGAAGCTTTTTGCATCGTTCATCCTGTTAAAAAGGATTTTCCTAATAAAATTCATCTTTTTCCCGTTCGCGTTTCCAAAGATTTGTCAGTGAATTCGACCAGAAATTTCACAAAAGAAATGCTTTTGAAAGCTCTACTTGAATAAAGAACATGGACGTGTGAGTTGCGGCTGTACCTATATTCTGACGTTTTATCGCGATTTGACATGAATGTTACGATTGATGGCATATCGCATCACCTCTAAAGCATGATAACTACATTATGCTGATGAGACATAAATAACATTTCAATCACTTGCACGCAGACGTATGATAATTCCGATCAATTCAATATTCGTAACTGTCGTATCGTATGTCGAATATGTGGCTACCAATGATGCGTAGATACGAGTGACGAAGCGTCACCATGCGTAGCACTCCCACGCATTGTAGCTCGCGTTAAAATGATGGAGGGTGGAAATAGGGAAACGTTGTTACACATAGTGAAGTTAAAAACACTGCTTAAAACAATTTTGCGGTCAAGTCTCTGTGAGCAAGAAAGCATGGTCATTTCTCTGGAGGTTAAAGATATAAATAACATGGATATTAAGTGAATGTAAGTTTGTTTAACTATGAGGCCGATCCTGTCAGATTTGGATATGGGTACTGACGTGTTTTCATCGAGAGATATCTTAAAACTGTTCTAATCTAAAAGAAGTTATACCATTTTTTTTTCGAACCTCAAGGTTAAAGTGAAGTAACTTCACTTTCCTTCAGTTTCTTGAAATTCAAGTTACCACGTCGCAATAACCGTCAATTGCTCTGTCAAATACAGATAAACCCGAAGAGCCTTTTATTGTCCGAAATTCTGCTCGGTGGTGCACGAGCCTCTCAAAAAAGCGGTGCCACGTGGACCATTTTTGCAGCCGGATAAACGTTATTTCTTAAATGCTAGAAGTGTTTAAATTTACTGACCTGTGGCAGGCTACAGAATACGGAGAAAATCCAAGCACCCGCCAGCATGAGCTTGCCCCGTCTATCCACATCCTGGATATTCATAGGCCTGAGAATAGCTAAGTACCTAAAAAAAAAAACATGTCTATTTATATAATCCACAGATTAAAAAAATTTATCTGTTTCCATACATACTATAAATCTTTGGGATAACTATTCTTTTGAAAGCAACACATGAAATGGTGTTGAATCAAAACGATTTCCTGGAGATAATGCGGCGAACAGCAATTAAGGCAGCTGATTATAAAATGCATAAATAAAAGTCAAATCATTTGGCAGGCACCTTTCCCGGATGAGAAATGCGAGTTCTTTTTTGAGAAGCAAAGTGCGAAGACTCCATAAATCTTCGTCTCGCAGATAAGAAAGAGAGTGAGAAAGTGCAAACGAGAAAGAGAGGACGAAGTATATAAAGGGCGCAGGTCACATCGCACTTCATATCCAATTAGTCTATTATCGCGGAAAATTCGATTAAAATTGCGGTTGTCGTAATCACAAGAAGTGCCGAAACCCCACAGGTTTATTCTCATCGTCGTCCCCTTCTGTAACACGAAATAGAAAAGCGTTTTGGTGAACACACTAAATTTGTTGAATATGAAAAGCTTATTGTATTTAACGTTACCCCTGAAAGCAACCCTCATAGCAAATATTTCTTTGTCTCTCTCTTTCTCTCATCTCTCACTCTCTATTTTCGTCTGGTTAAGAAAGTTGACATTAAATAACGTTAAGTAAAATCTCGTGTAGTATCTCCATCTGGAAAGTTGCATGCAAAACTTTAAATTCAAACCGGAATAAATTTCCAGGAAAAAAAACATAAAAAAAAAAATTGAATCACTTTTTCATTTATCAAACGTCCACGTCTGACGTTAGCAGATGACTTATACCCTGTCAATTCCACAAATATTTTCGGTCACTAACCTGTCTATGCTAATGCACACAAGGACGAAGCTGGATAAGTAGAGACCGAACACCCTGAAGAAGGCCATAATGCGGCACATAGCGTCCCCTGCCCACCACGACACGGTCGCAGCCCATCCGATCTCCAGCGGCATCATTAGGAACGTTACCTGGACCAGACAACCCGAAACCAGCATCTATCATCTGAGTGTAGCTGACATAAGCCACAAGTTTTCGTATGTTCATTCCGGTTCATTCCTTAAAGGCGTGAAAAGTTGGTAAAAGATTTCAGTTTTTCTCAAAAAGAATTTCGATCATGTGTCGCAGCGTCAAATGGCAACCAATTTAATTTGTTTTTGACTGATTATTTTTCCAACGAGCTCCTTTGCCAAAGAGTAATTTCTCTCTTTCTGAAACTTCTGAGATTACTTTTGCAGATCGATTTGTCGTCATATAAATAAATATATAAATAATAAATAAATAAATAAATCGAGTCTTATGAAAGAAAGAATCAGAACATTTTTTGTCATTTTCTTTGGTTTTCTCGTGTCATAATAAGCTTCTTAACTTCATCTATCGAAGAACAGTCGATTGTTTCAATCAATCATTCGTAAACCGTCGACCACAAAGTCACTTACAGTTCCACTGTCGAGCTTGTGATTGTTCCATTTAATTGGTTTCAGTTGCAATTGGGCTGAACCCTAGAGGTCAGGTTCTAATTTTGGTATCGACACATATTCGGCTTCAATGTCAGATGTATTACACCAATAAATTGTTCAGTTCAATACATATTGTCATCAAGACATCTACATTATGGGTGTAAGTATTGTCCAAATTAATCAAACTGATTTGACAGACTTTTAGCTTAATGATGTTTTGAGGAAAGCCATTAATCAAACAAAAGAATAATGTCTTGTGAATCTGTGGCTGATGATGCATGTTGTTGTTGAAAATATTGCAACAATACTTCTTCACAACTTAATATATTGTCCTTGTTTTGTATGCAAGCCTTTGTGAACATTTTATTTACACGAAGCAAATTTCATTTCTACCTCGTAGATTTTATTCGAAGACTCGGTAGCTGTTTCCCAAGTGGTATGCTAATCTGAGACAACGACGCATCTACGAAAATGAGAAAACGAGTCCATTGTGGATCATAAACTCGCATAAATCAGGAATGTGAGCGACTGGAAGAATACAAAAAGCAACCTGGATTCCTTGACTAACGCCATCGTCCAGGAAATCGGGTGCAGTTATATGCCACGCCTTTCTCCACAAGTTTCTCTGGCTTTGCGAGGAAATACAGAATAAGCTAACAATTTTTTGGAGTTTTGCATTTTTGCCGTTACGGAAAGCAGAATATATAACCTTTTTACAGTAGGCACAAAAAGTAAATATTTTGTCCATTAGGATTTAGGTCACAATTTCCACGGATTCCTAAAAGACTACAAAAAAATCGTTCTAAAGGGTAAATAAAATGTCCTCCCTCGCTATTTCCTTCGTAAGAAGAAAGTTAATGTAGATTGGTAATCAATGGTAACCTTTTTGGCTTTCAAAAAAATAAATCTAGTTTGGCCAATTGTTTTTGACCAAATGAGCCGCTGGTTAAAAAAAGAGCTCTGTTAGTGAACCCTGTCTCGTGCACGTTCATCGCCCGTCATGTTCAAAGCCAATTCAGTCCTGATTTCCAGGAAAACAAAAAACACTCAAAACCAGAACAAAAACATCTCTAAAAGCACCCAACAAAAAAAGACGATTCTGCATCAGCCACCTTTAACATTCTACTCAACCAATCCACAAACTCAAAACGAAAAGAAACAAATATATCTCTGCAATCATTTTCACGAATTACAACGCTAGCGTCTTGCAACTTACCAAGAGATCAGCGATGGCAAGATGCGTCAACATGAGATTGATTCTAGATCTTGTTTTCTTCCTCCTCTGTAGAAGTATGGTGAGAACTGTGATATTGCCCATGGCGGAGATTAACATGAGCACGCCGTACGTGACGATTGAGACAACGTGTCCTGGATTGAAGCACATGTCGATTGACAATTTGATATCCGGCTCCGTGACGTTGTCCGCCGATTTGATCCAGCATCCTTCGTCCGGCATCGCGAACAGTTCTGGAGTCACTCAGCAGTCAGCGGAACATTCTGGAAGGACGGAGGCTTTTTGTTATTCGCTTATAGTTGTATTTGGTGTCAAACAATTAAAATTTACATTTTCAGACATATTTGTCCACCAGATAACCCTAGGCTGAAAATGCCAGACATTTTCAACTTTACATTCATCATCTTATTCCGCTTAACTCCTCATCGCCGTTCATTAGCTCGCTGTCTTCCAACAATTTTTCATCGCCAGCGTCGACTCACTTTTTCAATCTTTACAATGATTCTTCTCCGTTTCCTGATAACGTACCGAATCAATAATTTACCAAAGTGGGCATGTATTTGGTTGAAGAAAAGGTAAAAGAAAAGAGTCCAAACAAAAAGTGGTAATACCACTTCTAATTACTCTTTGAAGAAACGAGTTGGAAGTTACTACGAGAGTTGGTTGGGTATTCAGAGAAGAAATTTCTCAAAATCGTCAAATCTATGGGGAAAAAGGAGGGGGGGGGGGGGGGGGGGAGGAGGGGCGAGTTGAATGAATGTCGACGAAGAAAAGCGTCTCAGTTCCGAGTTAGCTTGTTGTGAATTTCCGAATTAACTTGCAGGGAGGTAGCACGTCGCACCAGTTACGAAGAAATTTGTTGTAACTTCCTACATTTATCGTAAACGCCCACGTACAGGACCAAATAGTTAATACAAATAAATACCGGAGATTTCTTCAAAACAATTCTTTATTTCACTAAACATACAAGTCTAGTAAATCGATTTACAAAGAACGTTTATTTTATGACTGCAAAGATCTGAAAGGTATTTTCGATGGTGAAACTTAACACATAACACAAGGAAGCAATTGAAAAACAAATCGGTTATACGGTGGTTTTCCTGAGTTGACGTAGGTAAAGGTTGGCCTTTGACTGGTGTTAGGTTTCAACAACAACAAGAAAAACAAAGCGTACTCACTTCTTGTTCTACTCGTGGTGTTTACATTAAAAACACACACACACAGTCTAGCTTGTCATATAAGAGAATCCAAACGAAACGAAGTAAGGTCAAAGACATAAAACTCTTCATTACAACACGTTTAAGATGAACATGGTATTTTGCACGCAGACTTTTAGCCCGGAAAATATTGGCAGCAATCGCGTGCTGCATGTAAAACCGCAATTTTCACCTGTCAAGTAATTAGCAACGCGTCATTAATCCGCAGGAAAACGAGAAATACACGATTTAATACAAAAACTAATTTCACCGACTTACAGATTTTCTGTACAATCTGTTATTGATGTACAGTCGTAGCCCTGCTAATAAACATTCACAATGCCACCAACACAAGCGTGGGATTCCAGCACGGATTTATCCTTATTCAAAATGACAATACAGCCAAGAATCGCAAATTTAATAACTCGAATTAAGAACGAAAGTAGTTTACTGACATTTGCGAATAATTCCTAACGAAAACAGTGCATTTACGTGAAATTGGAAAGAGAGCGACAAAATAAGAGCGACAGTTCAACGGACAGTAAATTTAGACAGTAAATTTAGTTAGACAAGAATGAAATGGAGTATAGGAACTCGTTCGGTAAATGAAAACACTATAGTACGACTAGGACGATTAAGTGTTTAGTTTCATCTTACAGTCTCGCCTAGTCTTTGTGACAAACGACTCGCTAAAAATTCTTGTAGCGCTATTTCGATCCCCAGGTGACCGATAGATTCCGTTCTTACGGTGTTTCCTTTGACGCTTTTACTGATAGAGAGATTCCATCCTAGACAGATTGCTGTTCGCGATCACCATGGCAACTAAGGTGCACAGCACAATGGCTCTTAAACAAGTTCAAATAGATTCGCATGCAACTGTTAACTGTAAACTCGTTGTTAAGCACTTAAACTTTTGTCAAACAGACATTGATTGGATTCGGTATCGTTAATGAAGAACAAATAAATTGCTTGTTCAGTTAATATCTCTTCCTGTTTGCATCGTATACTGACCACTGTTAACTGATTCTGACCGATTCAACTGCAAACGCGATAGAAATGTGATTTTGTCATCGGCAGCAAGAATAATCGTGAAACCCAGGTCTTCACAATCTTTCTTATCAACGCCATTCTCGAATTCCACTTACAATGAACATTTAAAAAGCTGGCAAAAAAACAGCACAATTTCACTGTGTTTCACATACATTATCTCTATGTCAGCTTACAAATATAAGCTATGGAACGAACCTATATATGCGATTTCAATCAACATTGTTACAGAGAACTATGTGTCGGTAAAATTTTCCAATACTTTATAACAACAATATTTTTAATTAAATAGTGCAAATTTAATTACTTGCAAATAATTAACGATTTAAATTAAATTTCACGTTAAACTACAGGTGAATTGCCGTAATTACCTAATTGAAGTTCAAGTTCGTCACGTGGGCAGATTCCCCCGAATGATTAATGGGTCAAGGTAGCTTTAGCAAATGCTTGAACGTGTGACACATGTTCAGCAAGGATAGAAAATATGAGCGATGTTTCAGCCCTGGATGACAGATATGCGGGAAGCCAAGCTAAGTGGATTTCACGCCTTTCCACGTCAGTGCCAAAATGTTTGGCGGGAAGCTAAGCGAAAGAACTCTTCTAGAAAAGATCGCAGTTCACACGCAGCAATATCCTTCTGACGTTTACTGATCCTAAGTAAACGTCGATTTTTTTCTGTTTACATAAATTCTCGATCAGTCAGACGATCTTAAGGTTTTCAAGAAAGAATATTCTCCCTGAAACGTTCAGCAATGTGGCTCGATTTTGTTTTCATCTTTCCATCTCAATCTTGGTTTGTATAAATAGTACGTTTCCCACTTCATTTTAAAGCATCATTGATGACACGAGTTGATAAAAGAATAACCCACAAAACGTGGTTTTGTGTGAAGTTCCTTGGGTAAGATTGCAACATTTACATCATTTTAATGTTTATACTTCAAGTAGAATAGGACATGGTTTTACCTACTGGGATCCAGCTAGTCAATGCTGTACTGTAGGTAAAAGTTACCTTAAGAACCAACAAAAATAAACAATAAGCAAGACCCATTCTGTTTTAATAACTGTCTGATGGTATTACAATCGATTTGTTTATTTTGTTAGCAAATTTATCGAACGCGTTCGAAGCTAACTTCATGCTAACGTCTATTGTTTGAAGAACTACGTAAACGAAACAACCTCAACAAGTCTTCGGAGCGCAAACTTTCCGTCCTCTAAAACATTGTGGAAAACGAATTTACGGCAATTTTTAGAAAAAAACACCCAGACATTTCAATAATTAAACAGTTACTTAAGAAATTTGGTAAGTGGGTGGACAGATAAAATATTAAACAGCATGCAAATAACTAACAAGTTCAAGGCCGTGAAAATTCGTTCCTATATTGAATCTCCTATTTTCGCATAAAAACTAAGAAATACAAAAGAATATAACACATCACCATTCCCTAAACAATCAGATCTTTCGTTTCAAATCAAACTCACCAACACTCGAAGACAGCAACAACTACATGCTTGCGTTGTCGACCATCACTAACAACTGAGATGAATCCCACTACGCGTCGTGTAACAATGCGACGGCGAGACCTTAGGGTAGGATCGACGCCGACGTCGAGGAGGGCGTCGGAACGCTCGGACGGATCCTGCGCAGCTTGTCATCAAACGTAGTCATCTGTCAGCGACGACCAATTGATGGATAATAACGGTTTATCAAACATCCCCAGGGCAACCGAAACACACACTTGCCATTGATGTCACATAGATCCTATTGCTTCTAGTAAGGAGTCAGATGGCAACGTCGTAGAAGCCGGCTGTCTACAACTGAGACGCTTTCGTGATATATGCTTACAAGTTACAAAGTACCTAATCGGCGTTATTTTTGACGTTATACCATGACCTCATTTGAGCTAATATTTACATTCTACATTGCTATTGATAGTTTATCGAGTGTAAATTAGAAAATATACAGTAGAAACTAAATGTGATTTGATACTTTTATAGTTCGATCTTTTAGAGTATATTTAAAGTTATGTCTACCCCGTGCTGTTTGCTAATCAACTGTTACGATTTGAGTGGTAATATTTCAAATTACTTGTTATATCGGTTAAAGAATTTTATAGATGATAATTATTAATATCACAATCATTAAAATAGCCGAAAAAACAAAACATATTGGCACGACAAAAGCGTTAAAACAAAAGGTAAATGGTGGACATTTGTGGAGATGATTTGTATAGGTATATATTTTTTTAATGGCAGTTGGTCTGCATGTCACCTCAAAACGACTGGTAGGGCCTCTACCGGGAAATTATGTTCTCTCACTTAATGAAGGCCTCATCAGAAATTCGAAGTAGGTAATTTTATATGAAGCATTCACAATTAAGTCGGTATGAGTGGATGCTCCAGTGTTGGTACCTGACAACCCATAACACGTTTGAAAATATATCCGAGCTCAAAAACGCCAAGAAAATATTTACCGATTTTAACCAGATAAATAAATAGGCCACAAAAGCATTAACGCAGTGCGGAAAATGCACAACAACCCAAACTCTGTGCGGCTGGTAACGGTTGGCCTTGTAACGTTCGCTAATTACCATCACCGGTATTGGCTGATTATTCGACGAGACGCAATAATTAATCATCTGCACCCTTAAATTGGACCCCCTTTCCCTCGATCCCCCCCACTACCCTACCAATTGTGATGTGGTGTCGCTCAGGCTCAATGCAAGATGTTCGTTGGAAATGTGTTAGGCAGATGAAACGTTCGAAATGCGCGGAGAATTGTAGATGACATGTAATTCGATGAAAATGGTGTTCAGATTCGGGGAAAGTTTCGGAGTTGCAGTCGTTCAAGTGGAAAGCGTAGGAAAACTTTCACCTGAACCACATTATTTGTTGTTGTGTGCACCCATATCACATTTCCAAATTATATGAGAGCTGGCGTTGAAACTTGTTGACTGCTGAAAAGGGTAGGTATAATTGGTAAATGATGGTAACTTTTGATGTTTTCTTTTTTAAAAGGACATAGAAAATAACCAAATAAAGAAAGCTTTTGAAATTGAATCCGAAAATCATCAATGCGTTCTAAAAAGTTGTACTTTGTAAGCTTTGGCATGTTCCTGCTATGATGCTATGATGGAAGAAATACTGAAAATGAATGTACATTAAGATCGTGATGCTCTTTTTTTCTTACTGCTTTATTAAGTGTAACACAAGTTCTTGCAACATTTTAGGTGAACGTAGATCATAGCGTGGGAGGAATGGTTTGCAGGCAAAAAGTTTTACTGACTGCGAAAAATTGTATGTGACGCAATTCAAAGCAAGGTGCCAAAAATCTATTTAGAACGATAGTTTCAGTCAAGCCAGAAGTTTATCATTAAGGGAGTAAATATATTCTGCTCAATGAATTTTTTAAGCGCCGTAGTACTGAACATAACCTACGCAAAATAATCTTATGTACCCGCAGAAAAGCAAATTTTAGAAGCTCTGTCAGACGGCCTCAGTTTCTTTGTGGCTACCAAAAGTTAAATCTACCATTGAATCGCATATGCCAGGCCATTTATACCCACAATAACATGATAAATCAGATTTTAGAAAAACCAAAAGTTGAATCTACCGTTAAATCCCATAAGATTGATAGTATTATTTGTTTTTAAAAGTTGGCAAGGAAAATGACTATCTTACAAAAATGTTAGAATAACTTTCATCTCAAATATCAATATCGTTTATGATTCAGTAATTCAATATTTATAAAAGTAGTGTGATTAAGATAATCAAAACGATATGATATTTTTATGAACAACAACACTAGAAAATAACATAAAACCTTGGCCTACTCACATCTATGTTCTATCGCTATCACGACTGGAGGATTTTACGCGGGTCAGTCTGTTTTCATGTTTTGCATGGTAAATACATGAGCTAATTTGAGTTATTCAGCCAATTATCATGATTTCATATTCATTCGCCAAACTCATGATCAAACGTATCACTGAAAACGAATTTCAAACCTAAACAAATACAAGAACACTGCCGCTTTTCCGGAAAACCTGGCCATATAACCTTCGCTTTGAAGACTAATAATGACGTATCAAGAACTGTGTTGAGATCTCAAAGGAAAACGAAACCATGCCCAATAGTTCTAAATATCGAAGGGGAGAACTTAGTGGTTGATATTTTCTACCTTTCAAATCGCAAACGGCAAGAGAAAATACCCGCATGTTGTGCAGATTTCCCTAGATGGAGCTCGTTCCTGGAAACGAATATGGTTAAAAAGTCACTTACGAGAGTTATTTTTCTCTTTAGAATCTTCGTAAAAAGATTTGTATAACTGCTTTGGTTATAGGATTATTAGGATTTGATTTATGGACCAATTCTTTACAACATATAAACTCGCGAAGCCATAATTATATTTTCAATAACATTTTGAAAATAATGTAACCTGTGATGTAACTGTAATATTCATAACACCTCCTAAAAACCCGAATGTCACGAGTAAAAAAAGCACAATCAACAATTGCATGAAGTGCATTCGCAATTGCCACTCGCGAAACAATCTGGGATCACAACATCAATGACTTTTTTACCCTGTCGGCATCACTATAAAAAATGTCATTAGCTTTGCCTATAGGTGCACATTATTAGCATGGGGAATAGGGATTTTGTGAGATTCAAATACCAACTTTTACATTCGGTGCTATGCACTGAAAATAAACCATTCGGGTTGCTCATGTGTGAACTTAAATACATGGCACAACCCGTGTATATTGATCGAGCATACTTAAAATAACACGATTACCTGAAATTATGTTTAATATTGCTACATATATGTTACTAATTTATTTACTATATCATCAAATTCAAATAAAAACATGTGTATATTTGCGGTAGCTGTGCTAGGCTCAAGTACTCGGGTAATGAATTAGAGGTTAATGCACAGGTACGTAATCAAATAGTATACAACTATCACTTATGGTCACAGGGCATTGATTAGTAGACCAAACAAGCAAACGTGATATACGGCACGACCCACGATTCTAGCTAGAGCTTACAACCACCCACCACCCAATTTTTGCAAGAATACCAGACGATTTTCTCCAGATAACTTTACTATCGAGCTTTATATTAAAGTATATGTAACGTAAGTGTTAAGTGTGAAGTATGTTAAAATATGTACTTACACCTTAACTATATAATATTAAATTGCAGCTGATTAATATTGTTAATAATTATGGACCAAATACTAATTACTCACTTCAGGCTTCTAATTCAGTTTTTCAAAACGACGCTGTTCATCAGAGTGCGTAACCTCCGTTCGTAACTATTTTCATATGCACACGGTTTGTTTAGTTATGAAAAAAAGAACATTAAATGGTTTATTATCGTTCATAGATGATATAACTCTGAAGCAGTGCACGCTGGTTAGCAGGTTGGCATGTTACTCGGTGAACGTTTTGGGACAGGCTTGGTGCACGTGTTAGCCACACGCAACTGTGCGCCGGGACACATGCCGTCTAACTGAGCACGGTGAGGTCAACGCCGAGATGAGGCGGGAGTGGCCAGATCACAGGGTCAACCGTCGTCTCTTCACGAAGAAAGGGGATCCGGCCGTTAGGATTCGTAAATTCAAAAATATCGAAGTAAATTCAAATGAGAGTTGGCGGTGATGGTCAAGGTTGTGATCAGTCGGTTCACACGGTTACAGAAGGCGAATGGGATGAAAGGTAAAACAAATAATGTTTTTTTAGAATTTAAAGGAAAAACAAACAATTGTATTAAATGGTGTAACGTATGCCTCTCTGTTGTAACATACCAATTAGGACTGTAATGTTTGCTTATGTTATAATGTTGAGTTTTAATGTTTGTAAAATCTAGCTCGACCAGTGCAGTGTATATTAAAAATGGAGTAAATTGGAAGATTCTGATCAAAGAAGTAGATCGGTTATAGATTACTGTTCAATATTAAATTCGTAAATTTACTTTTATTCGATTTTAATTTTTTTTAGAGACCCTTGAGATCGAAGGTAATAAATTTGACAAACACACTTCAGAAATCGCAACCTTTTATCATTAAATTTTACCTTACTCGAACGATTAGTTACACGAGACATTTTCTGAAGCAGACGGAATGATAACAAAAAATTAAATACTTCTCACCAACCCCAAAAAGCAATTTTGGGAGTATGATAAGTTTTATGGCGTTCTAATACACCCCACCACCACAACCCAAAAACAGGTGAATCACACCTGATATTATGTGCCAATTGGAGCCTCGGTTTTGACGGTATTGCTGGAGCGACTAAAAGATTTCAATACCACAGAAGAGCTTTCTATTCTTGGCCTTGGAGGAATATAATCTGCTAACAGGTGTGTACCCTATCAGTATGACTTCAAAAACCTTGCGATAACACGCATACAAATTTACGAAAATTTTCAGAAATTCCACAAATTATTTGTAGCTCAAGAGCAAGAAATGTCTTAATGATTTTGCACCAAGCTATCACAATTTGAAGATCATATTGTAATTATGCGTAATAGAAGATTTGAGCTTTGAACTTCTTTTCGTTCTCTTCTTATTCGAATTTTCGAGAACATTTTAGTGAAATTATTTTATTTGAATTTTCACGCAATAGCTACATCTTATCAATTATTTAATGATTTTGCCTTTGACACGTCAATATCCAGTCAACGTCGGTTGTTGACACCAAAACTGAAATAATTCACTCACATTTTTTGGTAAATGCTAAAACTAGCAAGTTAATTCCATCTTTCCAGTGTGCAGAAGTATCGGCATTCGTCGCCTGTGAAGGTCATACGGATGCCTTGAAAACCCATAGTACATCAATGTGCCGCAGGCGTGCCTAACTCAAAGGCATCTACCATTTAGGGAAACGCAAAGTTATCTCAGTGGAAAACAGGAAATACTGGGTCAGTTTTCAATGGACGTAAAATCAGATGGGTGCACTTGATGACCAGTTTTATGTTGAGGATTGACATTGGCAATCCAGCAATATCCATTGTATTTAACTTTTGTACGTAGTTGTAGGAAGTATTTTATATATTTTTACTATTTAAACAATCAACTTTCAATGGTAGAATCAAGAAACGGACTTAATTTTGAAAACGGAAACTGGCCTGACCGCTAAAATAAATAAAAAAAACTAGAAATCGAGTTTCCTGCTTATAGAGGATTATAATTTCTCTGAGCAGGGTTTTTTTTTCAAAAATAAGTTAGGTTTATATGTTGGCTAATTTTGGCAAGTAGTTTAAGGAACCATGTTCGGAAAAAGGTAAATCTTTGGTCTACAACGTACTCGCTTTCAAGTTTGTTTAGCAATAAAGGCTCGGCCAGAATGCCATTTTAAAATTTCGTCTGAAATCACTAGAAAAATCCTCCCCATAAGGATATTTTTAACCGCCCATAAACTGGTCAATAGGATCTGCAAATGATATCACAACTCGAAGAGTACAGGACATTGTAATTTTAATTTTAATAATAATCTTATCGCATATTTACAATAACTTAATTATAAGTAAATAAAACAATATGTTTTAGACTGACTTGAATTGGAAGTACAATATTACTCTGAGCAACAGCACAATAAGCATCACATAATTCTCCATTGACTACATCTTTCATAGTTATATGAATTTGTAGTAACAGATTCATTGCCCATTTAATTTGCTTAAAATTATTTGACCACGAACAAAATATTCCGTGTTTTTTAAATATAATTTCTCTAAAATATTACACGTAATTACAATCATTCAGCATCACGCCAACATTCACAGTCAGTCATACAATGGAAACGTCATCCGCTTATTAATTGAATTATGGAAGTATTAATAAGATTATTAGCTACACTTTCTATAGTCTTTAGGAGCCACGTTCTGGAGCAGTAACATTTATAATTATACAAGAAATCTACACATTGACTGGAAACGTATGTAATAGTGGAACTAAAATATTTTTTTTTTGCTTTTAAAATATTTACAAAACATTGAAAATGTGTGGCTAAACACAATTTTTTTTTCAAAATGTCAAAGGGCGCATGGCACATTTTTCTTACGTGAGAAATCTGAGCAAACCATTGCACACTTTTTCTGTTGAGCTTATTTAGCGAATAAGTCTCGCCATCTGAGAGTACTTTCACTGAATCATTACCACATTTTCTACTTCCATAAAGTAATCTTGCAAATAGCCACACATTCATGATATCATATAATTTTCATAATTAGCTTTCAAAAGCATCATTCTTCCATAATTTAGCTTTGTTTTTACTGGTTAACAAAGTGTATACGTATCTTATTCATATATAAATGTTTTGTTTGTACAAATCTATGATTTGAATACGTGAGTGACCAAGCCTGATTTCAATTCAGTTCAGAGCATTGGATTCTTGGACGTGGCTCGCTGTTGGCTCGGGAATTTCTCCTCGTTACACAGAAAACTAATTCATATTATATTTACAGCATGAGCATCATACACATCTATACACTGTATAATTTACACAAATAACACAAAGTACAAAGACGAGCACACAACAAGTAATTGTGTGTAGATTTAAATATGATTCAAACTTGTTTATACGGCCCTTGGATTACATAAGAAATTTTGACATGTATTTTCGAAAAACTTAGTATCACTTATCGAAAATTTCGCGAAGAAATACAGAGGTGTGTTTTTTGTGAGTGTTGTGTGTGAACAAGAAAAATAAAGAAAAATAAAACAGATCACATAAAGAGAACTTGAGATGGAGATCTTATAAACGCATGACCTTTAAATAAGTCAGCAGCTATAAGGTTATTTGGCACCGATTCTTCATCCCCGCACGAGCACATGGTCACGTCCACCCTTCATTAAGCGTCACTTTTCTCTCGGCAATGTCTACGCGACGCGTCGAAAGAAACCACAGCACTTTTTCTTAAATATTATAGTGGAGTCCTACAAGGAGGCTAGATTCTCTCGATTTATACGTAATCATTCGTTCCTGGACTCGTGAGCGGTTCCTGCGCCTAGAAGAAAACAAAAATAACAATCAGGATCAACAACCTATTTCGTTCAGCTAGAGAGCATATGTTTTCGGTAGAGACACCACCGGTCGTTTTGGGGTGATATTTGGGCCGACTGTCATTTTTGACAGCACTACCAACCATCTCAGACAATGTCTGCAATATTTCTTTTTTTTTTTTTACCAATGATAACAATCGTGGGAGTTATTTTGCAGATATGATAAGTAATTTGAAACATCGCCACTGAAATCGTAATTGATATTTCTTTCTTGCGTTAGCAGTAATATTAGGGGTCAGTTCTTCACTCACGGGCTTGATTGTAGAAAGATAAGGAAATAGTCATGCTGACAGGGTGGCATTCGGATATGACCGTTTTTGACAGGTAGAGGTTTCCAGTAGGTCATTTGGCTTTTATCTATAGTACATAGAAAATGTGCATGCGAAGGTAATAATTTTCTTGTGCATTATCTAAAACAATCATGCAAATAACTTAACTGAAACGAAACGAACATTCAAAATATCAGTACCTTTTATACGAGCTCAGAAGCATAGGATTTTTTAACTATTTTTCTACTGCAGTGGCATTATTGAACCAAGGGCAACAAATGCTGAGAGCTGATTCACAAGAAATAAAATGTAATGTTATTAAAAAAAAAAAAAAAAAAAAATACTGTAATGCATGCCCGAAGTTGCCCCCAATTGATCAGCTTTCAAATTTTGTCTACTGCTACTGAACCAACGGAGATGCATCTTGCATTTGAGGTTAACTATTTCGGGCTTCATAAAACCGATTTTAGACACCTGAATCAGGACGATTTACTCACCGAAGGATCATTACGCCCCTGTGGCATGAAAGGCATGAAACACGGGAGGCAAAATCGCATTTGCATGATACCAATATAATTTAGCTGCATCGCAATTTGAGATAGGTTTAAGCATGAACATTTTATGTACAGGAATGTATTAAAATATGGCATCGCGTGTTAGCATGTTGAAGCCCAGCATGAAAACCAAGATCTATTTAGATAAGGATCTAGTTATTTGTTTTTATCGATTGAACATGACTAAAATTGATTCGTGACTAAGATGGACTGTGAACAATCAAGTGTGGTGTGCAACAATCAATACTTAAATGCTAAAACTGTAAGATATCGTGATACCAGATAGTTCGTCACAGTGTGCAATTTAAGTAAACAGAAGAGAGATTCTAGAAAATATTGATACATTTTTCAATGGATTGTGAAGAAATAATCAACAAACAGATAAATAAAAATAAATAAAAGTATACATATACATTTATGTTTTCTGAGCATAATAAGCGATTCGCAACTGTGTTTTGAAAATCTTTGCAACATTAAAAAATACCTGCGCAGTGGCATAAAATCTAATTTAGCTTAAAACTGGAGGGTGTTTTTTTCATGATTGCCAATATTAAAAAAAAAATGTTGTAGTTCAGATAGATGGTCCAGAGGTGGAATTATCTTAGAATGCTCGAGTCGAATGCGAGGGTTCTTACCTCTTCTCCGACTGTCGCAGGATAAATCCTCTGTGGGTACTGGCTCCCATGGTTCTTCTCAAGGGAGAACTGATCTTCCGTCGTCTTCCTGTAGACGGGATTGTCAAAGTTCATACTGGTGACGTTGCGATGAAGGTAATGTCGATACACGATAAATGCAATCTGCAAAGGAGAAAATCAACACGTTAACAAAAGTCGATTTGAATTTGTTATAAAAATAAATCAATTCTATTGCTGCAAATGAGTAAATGACGTAGCCTCTTCACGTTCCAGACAAAAGGTCTAAGCTTGTCCGTATTTTCTCATTTTCAGCCCGAGGCAAGTTTCCTAATAGCATTACAGTTATCTTTATTTGCTCACTTAAACCATCCCCCTACCCTACCCAATTGAAAACTAATTAGGAAGACGATGTTAATCACAATTCTAAAACGAGCACATACGTTTTCGACGCCTACAAGTAAATATTTTGCAACAAATTCGAGAGCATAGCTAATTGAACGTAGGTGTAATGAATGAGAGGCGGTATGTGCGTCATATTTACCAATTATTCTTTGCACAGAACCAACCAATCTAAATTATACCAGTTTGGTAAATATTGCTCGCCTGAAACGTTATCTGTATAGCTGCAGTAGCTATAGCATAGCAGAATCTGTACTGATTATTAAAGATCGTTAAACCCTGCTTCATGTAGGTGTAGTTAATATAGTGTGGTCTTACGTCAATATAATTTACGGGATAACACCGATATTCACTGCGCATGAACAGCAAGTTTGACCAATTTGTTACCTGGAAGTACTACTGGGTGGAAGTCGAAGAAAAGTCCTTGGCGCACACAATTGGTGACCATTGTTGAAAGATAATTTGTTTCTGAGGGTATTCTCCGAACTCTCTGATTCTTTCGATGAGAAAAGTTGTCAGGTCAGCTATCAGGGTTCATTCGGTTTTTATAAAACTACAGTCTGGGTCACTTCCACTTGACAGCAAAGACCATTTCAGAATCCTATAGAAACCCTAGGCCAGATCCAAAAAGCAAAGATTAAGCTTAACCCCCATCCATACATTTGGGGGTAAAGTTGTTTCCACCATGGTAACAACCCCTGAAAATCTGGAAAGTGTTTTTAGATTCTGGTCTGTGTCTGGCTGATTATCTTAAACTCTCCTTAGTAGATCCGGCCCTTTGTTTTACCAAATTACCAACTATTGTGATGAACTGCTGGACACTAATGACGGGTAAGTAGTTTTTATAAATATTTTTTATTCGAGGGGGTCTGCAAAGGTTTACTGGATGGCTTGTGCAACTAGCTGACAAGCCAAGTGGAATCGCCTCGTTGTTATTACAAATCAACAGCGAGTTCAACACCGCCACAACCTTATTACGTGCCAACTAAAGCCCCGTAATTGGACAATAAATGAGCAGTCTGGTAATTAGTAAAGGTCTAGTACGTATGAAGTCACTCACAAGCGCAGCTACGATAAGGATGGATGTAACCACGGCGATGGCGACTCCAGCAATCATGCCAGTGTCGGGTTCCTCGTTCATGTAGGGAACAACTGTCTGGTCCGTCGTTGCTGGCATCATAACTGCAGCAGAAGATTAACACACATATTATTAGCAAAATATCAATTAGATATTGGAATATGATTACTGAAAGAGTGTCCCGAAAAGCTTGCTTTGCTCTATGCCTTTTCAACTTTTAGCGGAAGTAAATTCATATCAACGTTCTCTGTGATAACAAAAAGTGTATTTCCGGCCTCTTAATCATTTGGTCGCAATATCCGATTGGCGAAGTGTATTTATACTTGGTCTGTGACTCATATAGAGGGGACGGACCGAAATTATTTTTTAAACGCTCAACATAACCTACACTCAAAGTTCACATCGAATAATCTCGGATCAAAATACCTTGGGCAATATTTGACTTCTCATTGAGAAGAAACACCTCAAACCCTTCGAAGAAAGTGTCGTTTTTGTCGTCTGTGACACCTGCACGGTTGGACAAATCGATTGGCGGCAAAGTATTTAACAAGTCTCTGAAATTTTCTTGAGATTCGATCGGCAGCTGGTCAGGCAACCCATTCATTAAACATAAGATGCCCGTACATCTGAACACAGCTTTGATGGACATCATTTTTGCAGAAAAGTATGATTCGCGTTACTGAAAACAGCTAGCGTTTCGTAGCGCAACAAAGACTGGACTGACTCAAAAATCTCCACTTCCTAAATGCAATCTGATATAAAAAAGAAAACCAAGGAAGACTGCGTTCTTATTACGTCGAACCTGCGAGCATTCTTTTGAAAACAAACAACCTTATCGATTTCCTGACTTTAGATTACATTTCTCCAACTGATAGAAATATTATCTTAGCCTACAAATCGAATAGTGTACCATTTGTGTACCGATTGCACCATTTATTTAACACTTATTATTCAAATATTTAGCTATTTGAAACAAAAAAGTGATAGTTACCAACCATTTATTTAATCTGAAAGGCAAAATTAATGTAACTGCAATTTTACCTATGTGTTTTGAAATCATCGAGGAATTCATTTCAAGCCGTACAAAATAGACTTTCGAGACACTTTTCAATTGGTCAAAACTTTCGAGCGATAATTCAATTGGTAAATTCAATCGTACACGCGCACGGCCGGCAAGCACTAAATTGCTACGTGTTTTCCTGTCGACCTCCTTTACACAACTGGCATACGAAGCGGCGAGCAAATAACTCGACAAGAAAGAAGATGGCTTCTAGCAAGCGATCGAACAATGGACGTCGATGACAATCGGTTATCAGCACCTGGCCTTTGTTCGTCAGATAACGGAGTTTGTTTTTCGAAGGCAAAGTGCGGAGTAATTAGCTCACACATGCCGCAGATTCAAATTACTGAGTGCAAATGAACGATGTAATGTAACGCACGCTCAAACTTTGGCCAAGTACCTTATCGCGTCGCGATAGAAATTATTTGCTAGAATTATTACAGGTCACAATTTTAAAGAAAATTATCTGCACGAATATCTGATATCGATACGTGAACATTTCAAGTAATTCAAACGATAAGAAGAATTAACTCTATTCTCGTTAAGCGAACGTGGTGTACTTCTGGCTAAAGATAATGAGCAATAATGACGTTCGATTGTGCCATGGTGGATCCCATCGGCTGATATCAAAAGTAGATTTTGGAAAGTAAAATCTTTTTGCAGTGGCCGCGATTATCTATAGAGTTCTAAGCATTTAGGGAAAATTAACCCATGTGCTTACCAGAAATGGATGTTTTTATCAAATAGCCCATTGGGTAAAGAGCGTAATAAAAATTAAATGAAACGCAAATACCGTTTAAAGTAACTGCGTTGAGTTTATAGATATAGACAGAGGGCATGAGGAAACGAGCTGGCAACACGTGGTAGCGGTAGAAGCTACCCGATGGCGCGTGCGGCCGCCATTTTAAAAAACCTCTAAAATGAAGACTCGAAATATTGACATTTTTATGAGTAAAGCATTAATGAAAAAATAATTGAGAGAAATTGAGTCTTAAAAGTGAGAAATATGCGAGGAATAACGAAATGAAATTTTCAAACAATCGAAAAGACTGTGATTACTTGAGACATCATTCCTTTTTGTTAGAAAAGTAGTAATTTGGCGGCCATTTTTCGCAAAGACAGTTTAATGTCAGCGTTATGGTAGTAGAATAATATTACACATTTCAAAACTCATTTTCAGTAATAATTTTCACATCGCTTAAGCAAACTGGCAGCGCATATTTACACATCGTCACTGTTGTTATGAATTGTAATTGCTAATAGGCAATTATGCATGAGAACGCATTTTACATAACCGCAATAAAGCAAAGAAGCAAACAGCACACAATTCACTTCAAACAAATCAATCCATCAATAACCTTTAGGAAGGTCAACTTTTAGCAGGATAGAACAAAACCACCAAGACGAAGACTTAAGACGTGTCCAAAACAGACCTAGAAGGGCGGAGGATAGATGATGTTTCTTGAGATTGTCAACAAAATTATTAGCTACTTGTGGGGACAAGAATATTGTACCTTTTTTTTTTTCTTCGTTTTTTGCAATTACTTTGCTTCAGTACAACGAGGTCAACACTATGTGAATCAAATAATTACGTTCTCTGCAAGCAATTTTTTTTATCGTGGGATATCGACATTATCTTGACCTATATGAATAAGCCCATGAAATGTCAGTTAACAAAAACAAAAACAGCGCACTGACGATACAAATGTACAAACATCGGAACAAGGCCCAAATCAAGAAAATTCAAGAAAATTGTCAAGCCATCACCGGTCACCACCACCTGCAAGAGAGTTTGCTGCATAGTAAAGATAGAAATAATTTGCGAGATTAAGCTTGTGTGTAGGTGGTAAGGTGGTAGGAACAGAAACGGGAACAGGAACACGGGACACATAACTGACTTCATTTTCTGGAGTCGTGCAATATTGGATGGGTGTAAGTCAGTTAAAAAATCAAGCTTCCCTTTTTACTGCAAGCCAAAAATGGGCGGGAAGTATTCTCAACCGAATGTGAAACAACAAAAATAATGTTAGGGTAAGGAGAAAGATTTCCTAGTCGGGAAATGAAAACATTCTGGGGGTAATGTTTGGTACGCAAACGGCTAAGTGAATGGGAGGCAATGGAAATGAAAGAGGATAGAAAATAACAAAGAACTAGAAGAGATTATCTGAGGTTGCGAATAATAATGAGTTGATGATTGTCAAATCAAAAGCTCGTGGTAGCTTGTCTCAAACAGAAACCGAAAGAAAACCAAAAGAAAATGCAATTAAAACAAGGAAAATAAAAAACAAGTGGGTTTGTACTCAAGGAAAATTAATGCAGACACTACAGACGTGTAACGTGAGTGACAAGATTAAAGAAAAGTTGTTGTGAGTATAAAAATGAAAAACAAACTGTCAGTTCCAAATCCAAAAGTCCAGAAGCTCCCGGTGAAAAAATAATGTCAGGACGAATCCAGGATGGTTTTTACTCACTGTGAGGGTGTTTAGATTTGGGATTGGAATGTGTATTTGACCACGAGCCATATTGCTCGTCATGATCATGATCCAGATAGGACTCGGTCGTTGACGTCGTCGTCGTCGTTACTGAAAATCGACGAAAGAAATGAGTTCTCCGAATCAAAACATGGAATCAAGCGACCAATTCATCCTTCCAAGTTATTTTTCATTAGCTGCAAGAGAGTATTGGGAGAATGACCTAACAATCTATTCAGAACTTCTGTAGAAAAAAAAAACGAATTCATTTGCCGAATTTCCTTAGCTATAGCGTGTGTAGCTATAGATTGACTGCAAATTTGAAATAGAGTGGTAGTAAAATGAGATTGCGATCAATCGACAGGGGCAGGGAAACCAAACAAAACCAGATTATCACATTTTTTTGTTAATTCATTCTCTAGTTCTGTTAAAAACATTGGTTAATTTTTTGTTGATGATCGGTGAGCAGTTAAACAAACAAATAGAGTAAGACAGATATGGAAGAAGCAATATATAGAATATTGCATCACAGAAATGATAAGGAATGATAATGATAAGAAACCAATTTCTTTAAATTATCAAAACGTGTAACAATAAATGACTTCCAATGAAATTGTCGATTGTGGCACGTTGTTTTCGACGCAAATCAAATAAATAACACGAGTGTGTACTTACTCTCTTCTCCACACATGAGCTGGTCGCTCAGGAGGCGTAGACCGTCTGGACATGCACAAGAGATCTTTGGTGACCGAATGGTGATCTGGGGCGCAGGTAGACACAGATGCGAGCAGTGACCGTTGACAGCCTGGCAGTGGTTCTCGCCGTCAGGTTGGCGGTACGGGTGATAGACGTGGATTACCATTGGGTTCTGGAGCTGAATAAAGAACGTTTCTTGTGAGATTACTTGAAATATAAATCAAATTATAAAGATTGCAAAAATTGCTTTAACCGTCAGGTAAAATTGTTTGCATTTTTCTGGATTCATCTTGATTCATATCTTTAATGGTCCACAGTTCTTGTTCATCTTGTTTTTTAATAATTAGACAAGCATACAGAGCCTACATTTGAAGGAATACTATCAAAACTCACTTAAAAAAATAAACGTCACATTGGTGTCAGATATGGGGTTCAGTCACTTTGCTTACACTGGTGGCAGCGGTGTGGGTTCCTTTCTTCACATTAGCCAAAAACCCTTACCATATGTTCTGCAGTGACCAGCGACACGTCTTTCCCAGTGAACTTATTCGCCTTGAAGACCGCCATCTTGTCCCAATCAGTCCAGAAGACCGAGTCCTCGAATGTGGTGATCGAGAAGGGATGTGACAACGTTTCCGTGGAGTACAAGACCACGCGGCGCGCCGACCCGTCAAAGTTGCACGACGAGATGATGTTCAGCTTGGCGTCCACCCAGTACACTCGTTCCGAAACCAGGTCCAGGGTCAAGCCGTTCGGCCATTTCACTTCGTACGACACGATCGTTTGCCGGTGCGATCCATCCATGCCTGGGGGTCAAACAATTCGCTTGGTAAACGTCTTCGTCCTCTCCTTTACACGATTTATGACGTCAATTACATAGTTTACACTGAACATTGCGTTACGATATCGGAATTTATCTTACCAGCTCGCTCAATTTTGGGCTCGGTGCCCCAGTCAGTCCAGTATAACCAACCGTCGAGAGGATTTAGTGCAATTGCTCTTGGCTCCTGCAAACTGTCTTGCACGATCGTCTTCCTCATGTTGCCTTCAAAGTTGGCGAGCTCGATGGTGTTCTTGCCCGAATCAGTCCAGTAAATGTGGTTGTAGATCCAGTCAACAGCGAGGCCGTCAGAGTTGGTCAGCTCGTCTTTGATTACCACCGTTCTTTCACTTCCTTCGTCAATGGGCGCCCTGAAAAAGAATTCAAATTAAGGAGCTTATCAACACACTTTCTTTATGTAACTTTGGGCTTTGAATTGCAACTTCTAAAGGTAAATCTCTAAACTTTTCATATTTAAAGTAAACTACGAAACTGTGCAACAAGCAGACATGAATGGAGTCGAGAATAGATTTGATTATGAACATAAGTTTGTAAAATAACATACTTGTAAATCTTCTGGTCACTGATATCACTCCAGAAGATCATGCCCGTCCTGAAAACAAAGTCCAAAGCTGTCGCGCTCTTGGTGTCGTTGACTATAGCCGTCATCTCGTGGTGGTCCAGCGATATCTTCCTGATGTCGTGTCTTCGGGCGAACAGGAGGCTAGCATGGCCTTCCATAGCCTTGCATCTTGTGTGGTCGCGCGGATCTCGCAGATATCCTGCTTGACATTCGCACTTGAACGAACCCTTCTCGTTGATGCATCGCTGGGAGCACGAACCTGGCACCTCGCACTCGTTGATGTCTGCAAGATTGTCAGAATAAGGTTAGGATAACAATATTTACGACATGATTTTCTGTTTGACGGTCGAGAAATTGAGTTTTTTGAGTCACGACGTAAGTGAGTGCGTTTAAATGACATTTGTCTAACGTAATCGGCGCAATAGTGAAAATCGTGTATTTTTATCCGCTTTTTGATAAAATTTTAATACTTTGTTGGTAAATTTGGCTCATCTGAATTCTGTTTTCATTTCTTTGACAGTTTTTGTGGCAAGTTACATCTCGAGCCAGTCTGTAGAATGATCAGTTCTCAAAAGTTAACAAAAAGATGTTAAGTTGTATAAGCCAAAATTTCAATAGAGACGTGTATTTATTGTTGGTCAGTAAGGTTCTTTTGAATTTTATCCCCATTTTGGTAACGTGGTTTGAACCAAAGTGAAAGTTTGTTGCCAAAAAAACTTTGAAAGTTGGTGACAAAAACTTGTGCGGAGACTCCTCACAACATGTAACATATAAAACGACGTGTTATAAAATATGATTAGAAAAAAATCGATAGACTCGCGTTGGGAATTGAATACGTGACTTGACGTCACTGTCAGAAAGTGCTTGAAAGGAGAACTTTTGTGCACTAATCTGACGTGTGTCTTCGATGCATTGAAATCTTTGTTGTATTCGTCTAGAGCTCGTGGGATGAAGTGAATCAGACTGGCAGGCTCACGAGAGACACTCCAGGGTTCAACACAATGTGATGTGAAATAGCAAAGAAGCGCACAGCATCTTCGAGATACCTTAAAATAATTTCCCACGAGATCTGGGCTATTTTCCAAATATACTTGCTAGTCTCCAGAGAGCCAAAAGAGTATCGCGAAGTTCTTTGCAAGCCAAAAAATAGAGAGACATAGTCTTCATTTGCCAATCTTAGCAGACAGTCTGCTATAATAACTATTTTATTATAACCAAGAAGAGATTCATTAAAGAAAGCAGGAGAGAAAGAAAAATACACGACAGAGAAAAACAAGCTTTCAAGCAACATAAAAATCCATCTTTCTTTGCCTCCCTATGAGATGTCTTTCAAAAATTCGCTGGCCGTAAAAAAATTCATCATATCATCGTATATTTATATAAAAAAAACGTCGTACGTCAATTTGCGAAGAACCTGCCACGGTCCGAACCCGTCAACTTGAGTGCCTTGTCCCCAAGGCGGCTGACTCACCATCACAAGTCTTGTTATCCATCAACTTGAAGCCAGGCAAGCAGTCGCAGTAGTAGCTAGCCTTGGTGTCCACACACTTGTGCGAGCACCCTCCGTTCTTGACGAGACACTCGTTCTGGCCGCACATCTCCCCGGGCTCGTCCTCCCAGTTGGGACAGTCAGGGTGCTTGTCACACACCTTCTCCAGGGGGATGCACATACCCTTGCCGCAGTCGAACTCTTTGCGCTGGTCGCATTTGGGCTCGGGAACGGCTGGGGACACAAAGACAATATTTTAAATTACTGTTCGGGTAGAAAATAATGACAATTTTTTTTGTTTTTTTAGTAAAATTTTTTGGTCCTTTTAGGAACCACAAGTCAATTACAACAGAGCAAGTCCGATACTTACTACAATAGTTCATTTGTAGTTGGTTTTTAATTTGAAGTAATTAAGAGAAATACAAGAGAAATAGCCTGCGTTAACAAACATTTTTCATTATCAACACCAAGATGTGGATTTTGAAGGTTCAAAAACATTATTTTTTAACATTAGTTAAACAGGGTGCTTAAGGCAGCAAGAGAAGAATGGAAGGGAAACAAAGCTGGGAAAATGAGCTTTGTTTCCCTTTCGACCGTGGCTCTGAGGTCGGACATGGGTCATAAAATAACTAACTTTGGCCGTCCTAACTAATCAAGGGCACCATTATCAGGTTTGGTGTTCGATTACTTTTCGGCATCGTATAATTTCAAGGGGAGTTAAAACCTAGGAGAAAGTAAACCTCTGCTACACAAAAAAAACACTCGAAATGTTTTGAGTGTTATTTCCAGTCACTTTCCCAGATTTGTACACGCACAAACCTGTACAGTAAACCGCACGCAGTTAAAAAAATATAACCTCTGAACAAAACGTCCAATTAATTTTTGAAGTGAATTCGCGTTGAACAATGAAATGGCAGTTAGTCCGTGATACTCTGCGTATGTCAACAGACTCGAGGGAAATTTACAGCATGTCAAAATCCACTCGCTAATTGCAAACGCACGAGCGTAGGAGAACGCCCAAAGTAAGCAATAGCAAACTGACCATCAAGCAAAACAATGTAACCACTTCCCTTCCCAATTTTGGCCAGCAATATAGCACTTACTGCAATTGGCTTCATCGCTCTTATCCAAACACTCGGCTTCGCCAGAGCAGTACAGGTGGCCGGGAATGCACACGTGGTTTCCGCACTGGAATTGGTCGGGACGGCACGTGACGTTGTGGCACCGGGTGATGTTCTCGTCGGCGCCGTCGGGGCAGTCCTTGTCGCCGTCGCATACCCACGACTGGTGTATGCATGTGAGACGATCTCCGCACTCGAACTCACGTGCCGTGCAACGGGAAGTGTTCACCGGACGCTCCTTGCAACCCTGCGTCAAGAACAAAATGGTGCTGTTAGTTCTGATGTTGTTTTATTGATGCTTCAATAGTTCAGTGCGCTAAAAATATGAAACTTGACAAGAAACATTGTTTATGGCTCATGAAGTCACAAAAGTAATTTCCGAATTGAAATTTTGTTATTTTCCTATTAGGTTCTCTACCACATCATCACTTTTCGTCAAGTACACCAAAATGTCAATTTCCACGCTATCTTGAATCTTCAGTATTTGCTTCTTTAAGATCTTAGTTAAAGTCTTCTTAAGCTTCAAATAAGCTTCTTCCTTGTTTTCAGACACAAATATGCATCCTTGTTCAAAACCGTAAGATGCAACAAAACATCTCCAACGCACTATCAGAGTGCCTAAGGATAACTTTACATGGAACATAACATGGGTTAGATTGTTTGATATCGAATCCTCTCCAACATCCAAAGTTTCCACCTGTACTATACACTAAACTAAGGGGTTAAGGTAAAGCTACGATTCTGATATCCCATTCTTATCGCGATGCGGCGAGCTATCATTGTATTTTATTCCCAGTCTCGGCGGACTAATCGGTTCGAGGTGCCCCTTTGGGGGGACGCCAGATGCAAAGTGGACGCCTGGGACGCCCGCGAGGGGGAAGGCGTCGCATTATTAAGACGTATGGATTCCGTAGACTTAATTCTCAGTTCGGTAGATAGTTGGGAATGCCGGTGGCACGTTGAACAATTTGCATGTCTTTATCGGAATCAGGGACGAGAATTTATTCGGGTATGTTGTACGGAGCTTTAGGCATGAAGCGAGAAACTTTCCAGAGGCTCGATTATTGCCTATCGACGAGTTAGTAAATTCGGATTAAATGGCCACGACGGACTTCGAGGAGACGATCACTCCAGTTTCAACAACAATTGGTTTGTAAACGCAATTAATTTTCTGAAAGCAGAATTCTGCTCATCAGACTGAGTCGAGTACATTATAAGCACTAGAGTTTCGACGAGAGAAATGGTAAGATTGATAGAATGCCTTAGGAAATGCCTGTATTCGAAGGTTCCTTCTTGAACCCTGGCGACTTACATTAAGCCTATTTGAAGCATGAAGTTTCAGGTCCAAGCGGGTGAAAAAGAGGCATTTTTTCTTGTACCTCAACGCGATCCCAATTTTGGTTTTCCCTTACCAAAAGATAGCGAAATGCAAGTTCCATGAAATGTTAATGTCCCGAGTTGACAACTACAAGAAGGGGTAACAGCTCTGCTAGAAACGCGTCCATAGCATATATTTGTTGCTGTGGCACACCAAAAAAAAAAAGTCCTCGCTTTGACTGCAACGACGAAGATAAATCCTTCCAAAACTTTCTGTAGGAGGAAACTCACCCACCATAGGTATATAAATAAAACAGAGTCGTAGTGTTTATGACGTTCAAAAGTGATCGCAAAAAATAATAGAAAAAGTCCAGCTCACACAGACTCCTCAGCTTCCGCATGATATGTCGCACTTCCCTCGCTCTTCTACAGTCTCTATACTAAAAATGACTTCGGATGTATCTTTTTGGAAAAATTGAACAACTTTGTGAATTTGTATATGTTGTCAATTCCCAGATTGAACTAAGCGTTGCTCAAAGAGCTAACGGACCAACATTGGTTAGGCACGACAGCCCATTAAAAAAGAGCCCTGCTGACCGCTGAACTATGGTCTGCCATGTTACTTTTAATTCCCGATAAGCATATTAAAAAAAAAAAACGCTGAAACGCGACACTTTTATTGAGTAGCAAATTTCAATAAAGTCCTTACCTGCTCGTCTGACCCATCGGCGCAGTCATTGTCGCCGTCACACCTCCACCTAGCCGAGATACAGTAGTTGGCCGAGCAGGCAAATTCTGTAGTGGGTGCACAGGTTGTGTCGGGACAGTCCTTTTCGTCGGTGCCGTCTCCGCAGTCGTCGTCGCGGTCGCAAACCCAACGCCTCTGGATACATTTACCGTTGCCGCACGTGAACTCGTCAGAACGACACGTGTCATCTGCGACGAAAACGACAGGTCAAGCGACGTGGAGTAGCAACTCCACCCGCAATATGGCGGGAGGTTGATGGACAGTTTACACTTTTATCTTTGTTGATTTAGTTTGGCTGGGCTTTCATTACGTTAATATTTGTATTGTCTAGATAGGGATTGTGGTATAAACATGACTATTGTTTTTTCCAGCTAATTGAGTAGTTTTAAGCTAGATTTCAATGTATTTACAAAAATTATGTATAAGGGCTGATTTCCTGCTAAGGTGCCACCGGATCACTTAAATCGACATTCAATCATCCATAACGAAGAGAAATGGGTACAAGACATAAACAAGACATCAAGAAGATGAGATAGGTAGGTACAAAATAATTACAGAAGTGGCATGACAGCAAGCTGAAAAAAAAGATGTGCAAGTTGCAGTTGGTAATAACTGCAATTACTAGTCTAATTACGAATCATAACATACCTGTTAACCGGAGCGATAGAGATAGATATAGACAGAGAAATCAAGTATAATATAATACGATCTGAAATGTTGTGCAGAATATACGTACCTGGCGTATTTCACCGTATAAAGAGGTTAATTTAATTAATACAATTATCATAAGTGAAGCAAAGCAATCCAGTATTAATTAGTTCTGTGCGCCCACTGGTTTCCTGCGGTAGGGCTTATAATAAATCTTGTTCGTTTATTTGCTTTCCACCAGACCCAAAGTTTCTTTCATATCAAAGAAACCTTTTAAAAATAAATTATCTCTTTCCCCGTGTCTACTGCAATAGAAAAATGTGCACCAGATTTTCCGCTCATAAAGGAGAACGTAAAATACAATCAGCAGAGCAAAAAACCGCACAAAAAGTTCGGAAAAAAAGAACATTATCTGCTACAGGAGTTATTACATGGCTTCGAGCTTTCGAATCCTGAATCATTACTAATTTTCCTGTAAATTTAACCCCTCCTGTGTTTTCCAGCTTCGCGATCGCTAATTACTGGATGTATTATTCATAATTAAGGACAGCTCTGAGGTATGCTATCATACAGAAGTATAAGCAGCCGCCACAAAGCGTTATCTCAAACACCACAATTTACGGGCGAATTCTCGCACAGTCTGCCCCCGTTAACTGCTTATACCATGCGGACGCTATAAAAGCACACATGTACGCAATTTCGCATACCTACGCTGATGGAATGACAAATGATTGTGCCCTTATTGCGTGACTGCACGGCTGGTTGGAAAATGTTCGTAGTCTCAAGCGTGCGGAGGCACGAAACGCAGCCAGCCTGTCGCACGAATTCTCTCACGTAACACTTGACTCAACTTTATTGTAGCCTACCCTTCGCCAGCTACGCGAGCTCAAGATTACTCGCGAGGGGCGGGAATTTCGTAAATGGGATCATTATTTCCATGCCGTTTTACGAGTTTTGTTACTTGTTTAAGAAAATAAAGGCAATGCCGAGAGATTCGAAAATATTCAAAAGTCGCGGTAGTTGCGATTTATGCCGCTAGAGGCGTGCGTCAACGGAATCCGTTTGGCTGGCTGGCTGGCTCGGTGGAAAGTCAGTAATGAGTCGATCGTAGATCATTAGATATCAGTGTTTCTGGCGTGGTTCCACCCTACTCGACGCAAGAAACTCGCGACGCGTCGCCCCCATAAACCAAGGCGCAGCGCGCCTACACGCGACGCCCCATCCGCGAAACTTTGCTACACACAATCTGAACGCGAACGGCAGATGGCTTTGAGCGTTTCGCCGATAATAATTCTAAAATGAAGATAGAAGATTTTCGCTGAAAGGCATGACACAATTTTCGATAACTGAAAGTGCCCCCTCCACAAAAAAATAAAAATAAAAAAATAAAAATAAATCCGCGAAGCGTAACAAAAAGCTCTTTTTTGCTTTTCTCTATTTGACTCATCTGAAAGAGTTTTCAGGTCGCTTATTTTTTATTTTCCGTCTGAGCTAGCTGACCGGTAAACTAGCGAGCAGAGAATCCCTCGGTAAAATTCGTGAGCTCCTTTTTTTATAGTTTTCACGGTGAACATAAAAAGAGTTTTCTTGTCCGATGCTCTTGTACATGAAGCCACTAGCACGCCGTCGACGACCGACCGACCGACCGACCGACCAGGATAGTCAGCCATTAATTAAAAGCCTTCTAAATCGGTTCGGTGAATCCTCGGAACAAGATTATAGCAGTCTCCGCGCTGAAACTCCTTGCGCCCCCCGCCCGATGGGCGCAGTGGGCACAGTGGGCGCAGGGGATGGGAGGCTGGGGATGCCTCAACGGCCACAATATAGCCGCCCTCTCGCCGGCCGAGCAGGGTTTTATCTCCCTTGGCCGTCCGGGTTACCCGGCTACGGCTGATTTATGCCCACTCTCAGAATATAACGACTTCAGCACGAAAATGAATGACCAAAATCCGGGCGAAATGTGTAAACTCTGAATTAAGTAAAAAAATAATGGAGATGGGACTCGGCTTTCGGAGAAATCATGTCGAGTTAGGTCTCAGCTGCGTAGAAATACTTTGCATACGGACACGGTTTCATTCTTTGAAACACATAATATTAGCTACGAAAAATTTCACATGAGAGAGAACAATTCTAGATATTTTTTTCATTGCATTCCATTTTGATACAAATCGTACACATACGAATGTTTGTAGCAATATTCCTTGTTTATCGCACGACAAAAATTCTTATAATTCTAACTAGTTTTCAAAGATCCATAAAAGTAAAAGAATTTCAAAGACAGTTTACAATTTCAAGAAAGAAAAAAAAAACTTGTTTTATGGTGTAATGCTTGTTTTACTACGTCGCAATTGTCGTTCAAAGTCTCGATCTCGACTTGAGTCGAGTTGTCAATGATCTACATAGGATTGAAATCTCGTATGAACCTCCGCCCGGCTGCGAAATGGCCGTCGCTTCCGCCTTGACGTTACAGGGTCACCGATAAGAGCCCCTTGTCGACGCAGCGCCGCAGCACTCCACTTGCCCTATTAACCTCTCCAGGACAGCGTTTCCGTGTTATTACGCATCAGTAATTCGACATTTGTCCGGTAATCTTCAAACTTTCAAGTACACTTACATTTGATATCGATCATTTTATAGCACTATCGTTGCGAGATTCGTACTTGAATCGAGTTTGTTATGGTGATAATAAAACATACTTTTTTTTGGCGGACAAACAGCAAGGAGACAGCATTGACTTCGATATAAAATTGTGATAACCAAGTCTTTTCCTAAGGAAATTGAAAAATTAGTCGAACTTTGAAGCTTATATCCAATTAGTGTTGCTTCATTTTCTAAACAAACAAGTGTTCTGAGTTCCGGAGATATTTTTCTCACGCGTTACCTGCCCTAAGCCAGTCTTCAAGTATCATTAATAGCTCGAATAAAACACATTACGATCCATGAGTTTGTTGTGTTAATTATAATTCCTTTGAATATTAGTATACAAACGTCCTTTTATACAATAACAATATGAATCTTGATAAAGTACGTACACAGCTACGAGGGAAGTTACTCATGAGAATAAACTCGGCAGAGTATTGTTCACTTTGAGTGCACCTCTCACCCAACCACCCTTCTGTGCACCCCTAGCCACTTCCTCTGAACGCTTTTGATGTTAATGTAATGTACATATTAACGTGATTATCACAATTAGCAGCCAAGGCCTATCCGTGGAAGCAGGAACTTCTCGGCAGGCGGCGCGCTATCTTATTGCGAACATACAACAACAGTGGAACGCAACATCGGCGGTGGGTTCGCTTTGACCCGAAACCCGCCGAAACTAGTTAAACGTAGTGCCGCTTTGGTCCAACTCGTTAGGCGTAATTAATATTATCCAAAATATGTCAATATTTTCTTCAAGTCATGTTTCTCATCGCAAAAGCGCCAAGAACCCGATATTCCTGCACCCTGCTTTAGTCATGTGGAATATTCCCGCGATCAAACCTATTTATGCGCATGTACTCGGGTGTTCCAATTACTTTATACAATTACCCACTACCTAATCTCGAAGCAATGAAGCTCGGATATCACAACGGCATCATTCGCATGCATCTCAGTAATGATATTTCAAGACCAAGAGATAGAATAACACATCCACATGCTATTATTGCAGATAGTTTAGGTGATAATGCCGCTTGCATCCTGGCAAATATTCAACAAGCAAATTTACATGTCAGATGAATCACAAATGCACTAGTTTCAAGTATGATGAAGTATATTTTATCACCCAGAAGACAAGAAATATGTTGCATGTGCATGTGCACATGTTTAACAGTATTGATCAATTTTTTTAGAGCTGAGATGTTACTTAAGAAGCAAATTAAAAGAAGCAGAAGAGGCCCTGCATTTAAAAAGCAGCCAGAAGATATTTATTTTGTACATAATCTTCAAAGACTTCTACCGTGTTTCCTTCCACATTCACTCACCCCATGAATCTACCACTGAACACAATGTCAGCGTTTCAAATAAGGTTAGGAGTGCAAATCATGCCCAATCATGCCAACATGCAACAGCCAGGTTAACAAACAAGTTCTTACTGCACGCTTTCTCGTCCGAGCCGTCCGAACAGTCTGGATTATCGTCGCACATCCACGTCAAGGGGACACATTCCCCGGGCTGAGCGCGGCAAGTGAACTCCTCGGGGTTACACACCTTTTGTTCTGGAACGACGGCATCATAGCCAACTTCCTAATTACTTGAACACGACACTTGTTTATTCATTGCGCCATCTCACAAGGCTAGGCAGTGAAGCGGTGGGTTGGATCTGTAGGCGTTGTGGTGGAATTGCAGCAAATAAGTGGTTCGCATAAGTCGTTTGGTTCAGTGGTTTTCAACTATAAGACTATGCTTTTGGTAGATCCAAGATAAAACGGAGGCACAAGCAATGCTCTTATTAAAAGATGCCCAAAGATACCAGCCCTATCATTGAAGTGAAATGTATCGAAGATGACCTCGCTCACGAAACCAACCAACCAATCAAAACTCAAGGTCACTCTTCATATGAATGTTTCCCGAGCTCTGATTAGATTCTTCGCTGCACGTAAAATTGATGAACGAATATTAAAATTCTGCCTCCCTTAATCATTTGCTATAATAATTGCATCACAACGGCCCGCCAACCAACCCATCGCTTTTGCAGCACGCCAAGTGAAGGCCCGCCCCAAACGCTCCGAACCGCAACCACTGCTCCTGTGGAAATGAATACATTTTTCGGCGACGTCAGCGTGCTTTGTGGCACTTACTGCATTTTTTCTCGTCAGTGGCGTCTGGACAGTCGGGTGTCCCATCGCACACCCAGGCTTGCGCTACGCACACCCCTGCCGAGCACTGGAACTGGCCCGGGTCACAGCGACGGTTCTCTGAATGAAGTAACCGAACTATTAACAGTTAGTGGGTAGGTGTTTTTTTTTCTCTCTGGGAAAGGAAAAAAAATGCTGTTTGCTTGAATTTTATTTCTTGGCAGGACTAATTAAGGCAACTGTAATTTACGCGTTAGGGGTAATCATTGCACGCACAGGTGTGCTCTCATTATCTTAAATTAGCCGAGTGTTTTGGCAACCAAATGTTACAGAAACAGAGTTGACGGTTGAGCTAAAGGGGATTATGCAATTTCTGGAGGCCCTTATGTTTTCTTCGTTAATATGCTCTATGGAAATGAGCGAGGTGGCGAGAAATCCAGAAAGATACCCATCTTTACTGAGCCTTTAAATTATTAAAGCCGCGTCTTTGGGTTGTGAGTGGAATAAGCAATGACCCCTAGGTTCGCCTGTCTTAATCTAGTTACACTTATTTCCTGAAGCCACCAGCTACAAGACTCTGAACCGAGGCATGTGGTTGGGGGAGTTGATTTCATCTCCGTTTTAAGGAGGGAGGTGTAACATGCCGAGTAGCCGAAAGCCTGTGAATCGGCAACACCATTGGTATAGAGAAATGTTTTGGATTTTGGTTGTAAAAAAAGAGTGGGATAGGATTCGCACAACGAATCTGAAAGTACATTGCGTTGAGATGATCGACGCCTTTCGCTGTGGAGCTATAAAGTGTAATAAATAGTCAGCATATATATCAAAAACTCAATCTGAAAAGTTGCACGGCGCTCTACAAATTTGAAAAGTGATTTCGCGAATGTAAGGCGGATTCAATAATAACAAGAAAGGATGGGATAAATTCGTGAATTGTAAGCGCAGAAACTGCAAGCTGCACTTAAGGGAACTGCAGCCTCCGGGGTAGACAATACTTGCGATTACTTCCATGTCTCTATATGTTCAATTGAGTTACTGTAAATTGTATCAATGGACTGGGTCGACTTAGTCTACTTCGGATCTAACGCTTATTACATTATAAATCAGTTCGAAATTTGCTGAGCGCGTGCAATATTCAGAAATAAAGTTCAACCTGCAAAATTGATCGGTCAATCGATCGTAACAAACGTAACCTTTTGAGATGTGCAGATAACAACAATTCAACTTGTAGAGAGACTGCAATACATTTTTTACTTAATGACCTTCATTATTAACATCCCAATTAGCCAGTTATCTATTTGGCGCATTATCTCTATTATTAAACAGCGGTTGAATTGGCATCTTCTGCCTAGTGATCATACTCGTTTTATCTCTGTAAGGGGTCGATTTTTACTTCCTTGCTTATGTAATTGCTATCACCCAAGGAGCAAATCAATATTATAGTTCAGCTATATTTTATATATTCAATTAAAAAGACAAAAAAACAGCAATTATTGTCTACAATCTTTTAAGACTTGGCACTCCGTAATTTTCTTTCGATGCAATGTCATCCACGCTATAGAAAGTATTTCTAGCCAGATAATTTGTGGTTTAATTTACGTAACTGGTTGGTCTATTTTGCTGGTCCTTGGATAAATACTGCAAGTATAAGGCGTACCACTTCCTGGTATTGGAATACGTTTAAAAAAAAAACAACTCGCCCAAATTGCTACCTGCAGCAAATGCGTCGTCGCTGCAGCTATAGGCGATGCACCAACTAGTAGAACGACCCTGATGGCGCCACAAGAATTGACCGCTGGCAAGATTTCATCCGCCGAAACTCTTTCAAAATTGACCGAAGGTTTTTCTTTGTAATTATCAGACCATCAACAATCATTTCGGTGCCATAAGACTAATTGGTGCTCAGGGGAGTCAAAATATCAAAAAGTAAATTCAACCCCAGGTTAACAACGAGTCTCTATTTCATAAAAGCAGGTGGCAATACACACATCCTCCTATAAAAATTAACCCGTTGACTTTTTTCTGGGTGTGCGTTGGTAATTTTTAGTGGTGGTTCTACCCATAAAAGTACTATAGGCCTAATAGACATCTTAGAGAAATTCTACTGTATGTACCACAGCAACTTTTTCTAGGGCCAATTAAAAAACCGTTACAATTTCATTTGATTGGCAGTGTATAGCCATGGGGATAGCAACCGTCTGATTATTTCTTCCGCTGCCGTGCCAAAACCGGGCGGGCCGACAGGCGGAACGGTCCCCCTCATGTCCTCCCCAAAGGACGAACACAGACGGTTCGTTTCCGAGTACTTACGACACGAGCTAGGGTCCTCATCGCTTCCATCACTGCAATCCTTCTCGTTGTCGCACTGCCAGCGATCGGGGATGCACCGGCCGTTCTTGCACTGGAACTCGGACGTAGAACACGACCGGTTCTCTGCAAACATACAAGGGAACGGCTCGTTAGACGATGACTGACAGTATGAAAAAGTTTGCTGTTTTTTCGGGCGCACATTTTGACGGTCGACGCTAGCGACCGTTACCGTATTAAATTATCACATTTAATAACAGTCTCTGCGCCGCCGGGCGTATTAGGCGTCGCACAACGAAAAGCACTTTAGCAATTGAAAGCTTAAATTGTGATAATTCATGGTGAAAGACAAAATTTCACTGTGATACCGGGCGCAATTAAACAAGTAGATGGAATAGGAAAATGTGGTCCGATGTTTTTATAATCTAGCAATAATTATTCACGATGATCTCCCACAAAGAGAACATCTAGGCTTCTCTAAAAGTGTCTTAATTCGGCTAATTACATCCAAACAACCCGCGAGCTAGAGAGACATAATTTAAATTCAACAACGCGCCGGTCGACGATATCTTTGAGTGACAGATTTGCATGAGTGAATATTTCACGAAAATTCACGGGGCGATGCCGTAGCACGAAGTTCTCAAAACCTCTCTAGTCTTAAGAGATGGTTCAAACACTCCACAACAATGGTTATTAATGACACTAAGGGTGGTTGTTGCGTCACGTTTTACCAAGGGGTACAGCGAGACTACATACATCAATATCAAAATGTCATTAACTAATTAACAAAAGTAATTATATCAGAGCGTCTCGCGAACGGGATAAATCTTAGACGAGACGCCATCTGTTACGGAGCAGTTTCCATGCGAGAGAGCGAAACTTTAGGGACAAGAAAACACTGCGCGAATAATGGGATTTCGGCAAGCCTAGATGAGAGGTTGCTTCAAACATTCTTATATATGCGTGCACGCAGCTTCGCAAACGCCGCGGTCTCAACTTACGAGAGAAAATTGCAAACTATATGAGCGTTCTATTTTAGAAAAGGAAAACATGATCCCTAAATAAATTGGCAGCGTGTGCATGCGGCAGCAATTTGCTTCTTATCTTTGCTATTGGACAAGAAAAGAAACGCAAAGAACGAAGCTAAAAAAAAAAGCCAGTCGATAAATTTGTATCGAATGTCTGAAACATAACCGCACGTTATCTTTGATCGTTTCTCGGCTGTTTTTAGTTGTTACCCAGCGTTGCGATGGCAACAGTAGAATCTCTCTTCTACACATTTCTCTCTAATCAGCTCGTCAACGAAACCACTTCGGCGACGTCAAGACGCCGCCGTTAAAAGCGCTTATCTTCAGTGACAATGCGAAATCGTCACGCGTTAAATGTAATGCAAGTTTTTGCAAATGTGACTTAGAGGCAAGTTTGTAAGTAGATTCCGGGCGAGGCGCGTTTGCACCGTAAGCAAGACACGGTTTGAGTCAAAGTTTCGTGTGTAACGGGAATCAGCTTTAGCTAGTTGTGCGCTTAAACAGAAGACTTCGACAATTTCATGGCGACTTAGAGCTAAAGCGAAACTTTAAAACAACTCTCGAGAAAACAGTTGGAGAAATGTTGAAAAAATAAACGGGGCCTGCAAATTGATAGTGCGTCTCATTTTCCACTATTTTGAACCGTTGGCTTTTGGTATTGGTTTAAAGTTGTTGGACTCCGTTTGTGAACATACAAGAACCATCTGTAGATACAAACAAGTGGAAAAAATCGCGGGTAATGCATTGATCAAGCTGTCAACGGCGTAACCTCACCAGCTGTACGAAACGTGAATCGGCAAGGATATTAATTTACCCCCGGGGGCAAAAACAAATTGCCGGCAATGCGGATGGTTTTTGGTCAGAGGATTGGTATATCCATCTAACCAAACAGTTCACTGGGATGTCCAATGCAACTCCTGACCCCATTGAACCGCGTCGATTTCGGTTCCACGATAGCAAAACGCAACTAATTAAACAAACTGAAAACCGTGATCAACTGCCGAGAAATCTGCGATTGTCTGTAGGTCATCACCAGTTTACGTGGTCAGCATTGCAAACAGAATTGCAGTTTATACAAGAAAATCTAGAGTCCAATCCAATTTTCCGACTGCAATCGGTTCGGCGAGCGCATTGCTCATAATAGCGGATCGGATTGCTAACAGAAACAAATCATTTCGCGAAAATGTCAAAAACGTGAAACATCGGATTCTTGGACGTCTTCTTTCATTTTTTGCAAGGAGGTTATTTCCAATTGTGCAATTGAAGTGATAGATGAGAATCGTTCATTGCAACGTATATTCAAGTCATACTTCCTGAATATTGTTATTGACATTTTGTAGGGAAGTTTTTGAGTCTTTGGTTGCCAACCTCTCGTAATCAATAACGTCAATAAATTGATCGAAGACTTGATCATTTTAGTACCAGACGATGTTGCTTCTAGCGCGGGGTATCTGTGTAACGACGCAATAAAACAATCCGCGACGACAAGAATCGTCCCAAATAAAATGACGAATTGACATAGAAAACGTAGAAGGAAAAATGTTGTTATGGAACGCTTTCCTTTCCACGTTAATAGAACTCAAAACATTTATTTTCAACACATGAAAGATCAGAAAGCTATACGTGAATGTGTTTCTTTTATATTTTCAGTGAACCCGGCAGAGAAAATGTTTCGAAAAATCGCCATACCTACTTGTCGGAAACTTGGACAAAATTCTTTTGCAAACGCTTTTGTTGGTCCTATATGAAGAAACTTTGATGTTTTCGCAAACTCATAATGCACTTAACGTCAATTATTGTTGTGTGTAAGGTGAACATGTTATGAAAAATAAATTATTCTATGTTAGTCTTCAACTTGTGATAAGTTTCTTCCGAGTTTTCCGAGTTTCCGAGGGAACTAAGCGAAGACGACAGATGTGAGAATCGCGCTCTGAATTTTCTTTCTGCATTGACTGAGAAATATCACAGATGTGCGGGAGTGCGCGGGTGGAACTCGGAGTACACAACTTACGGAATAATTCAGAGTTCCAATTAAAATTGATGGGCTGTGTTGACAGAAACGGAATTACTATAAAGAATCGATTTTATTTACAGCAGCACAGAAACCCATTATTTTTTCGATATTTCAATTGCATTACGTAAGTTTTAGGTGCTAGAGTCTCACTTTTTTAGAGTCTTAAGACGATTTAACTAAGCAGCTTTTTGCTAAGTTTTTACGATACTTTTTAAATAAAAATAAAAAACATCTGCATTTCTGTCTTTAATCGCAAAGTCACATTATTTTTCCAGCACATAAAATCTTTTAAATAATTAATAAATTAACTTTATATACTTGCGAAAGAAAAAAATCTTCACTTTCTCCCATCCAAACCTAGCACACCAACCCAAAACGACTACAACGAAAACGCGACGCTCGCCAAAACTCGCGACGCCAACGCCATCGACCCCAACGCCGGCGTCTAAAATCTTATCAGCACCCTACATACCCTCGCTAAGACCGTCCATTCCATGAAACTTCTTCAGCTTGGTCGTCGTGGCTACGCAAGACGCCACGAGCAATAGCAAAACCGAACAATGTGGCGTCCTCATCTTGGAAAACTTAACCTCTCACTATCACTTCACTCAACGTTCTGATGCGATACCAACACTGAGGGGCATCAAGACAGCTCCGACGGTGTGCGGAGACCAGCTAAGGTCACTCACTATTGCGATTGTATCGGGATTGGCTGACGGGGCACCTAGAAAAGTGCGCGGGTACATGCGATTGGACAGCTGAGCGCGTAGAAAGCTAAATGATTGTTATTAAAGAGGTGAACTTGTCTGCAAGACTTGTCCGAGACGGGTTTTTGCACTGCGCCAGACTGGCCGTCGGTTCCGGAAGGTGGATAATGGATGATGCAACATTAACACTAAATATAACAGATTGTAAATAAAAACAACTTTTCATCTATCTGCGTTGTTTGATGATTCTGTAAAACAAAACGTCTGACTTTCCTTCAACTGTCATTCTTGCAGAAAACGATTTTAAAGGTTCAACGTCCGACTGATTGTGGCACAGACAATATGGCAATTCAAGAAGCATACATTTTTTCCTTTAATAATTTGATCGAAACTTTGTCGACTTTTGCCCAATGATTTTAGGCGGAAAAAAAAGTAATTTTGATACGAAACGCGTTATCAATTTCAGCAAAATGGAGTGACCCAATTTTCTGACATTATTATAAAGACTGGTTCTGTCAATAATTACACCGCGATGGTACAGCTGCAGACTTGGCCTATTATGATCCATCGCGATCTAGCCGAGAAAGAAAGTGCAGTGTCTGTCGTCGATTGTTACCATGCATATATGATCCACGAAGCCTCACACCGCGGCGTCCAACTGTCACCTTCCAATCGACATAAACACGAGCATCTCTGGTGATTAAAACGCAACGGTCGCAGAATTTATCAAGAGTCTAATTGTATTACATGTGTAATCATACGAAAAGCTGCTGATTCCGTGATACATACTCTGCTGTGTAAGTACAAAGTACTTTTCGACCAGCATCATGAGACTCTATAACTACGTTTTGCTCGAAACCAGACGACGAAAAAAAGAACATGCATACTGCAGAAAGTTTACTTGTCACATCGCTTCCAAATCGTAGCACGTGTATTGCAGGCGTCCACGATTCGCTAGCCGACGCAGCATCTAGGGCAAGGACGGCAGGTCTCCTTAGACCACTATCTTGCGAGTAACTTCGACCTCCACCTCCCGTTCGCCACGCGGAAGACGCGCTCGAATCGCACTCGGGGATTCGGGATTCGGCAGAGTTCGGAAGTTGTATATTGACTTTGATTTACTCGAAACTAGGTCCGAGATTGCCAGTGAACTGCAACTGTAGATTAAATGATAAAAAATGCGTCGTGGAGCTGCGATTAAACTGAAGGGATTCTCTACGCTGTAGCGTCAGAAAGCAAAGAAAGACGAACAAGTTGGAATATAGGCGATAGATAGTAGTTTTCTGTTACTGCGCGGAGAAGAAAACTTTTTACATGCTCAGTTGGAAAATGATTGAACGTTGTTCAATCTTGAGATCAAGACGCAATTAGACAGGCTTCGCGATTGACCTCTAGACGACTGCAATATCGAGGTTGCTAATGCACTCTCTCCTTTTTGTTACACACCCACTTTTCCAGATGCTAAAAAGATACGACGAAGATACTCATCATCGCAGCATCACGATTGGACAGATATTCTCTTCAGTACCATGACCCTTATTGCTATTGTCGGTCAACACCAAAATGCAGTTTCAATAATTTTTTATCGCTGTTCAAGTTCCATGGTTAAACTTTGTTTTATTGATTCCAATCATTTATATTTGGTACAAGGACCAAGTAAAACGGACTCGCTAAAATATTAAGACACGAAATAATATTCTTCGAAGTTATTATGCAGTTTAAAAATTGCTCTCGATTGTCATCTACGATGCAGGAATCATTACTGGTTTCGTGGGTCCTTTGCATAATGCCACAAGACGTCCTTCTTCTCGGTACAAAGGCAACCTCCATTTCGCACTGCAAAGCACTTCCTGTACTGAAGAATATTTAGGTATTCGGGAGACCTCGAAAAAAAAACCAAGTCCAATGAATGACGCCAGTTTGTTTCGCATCTACTCGAAAGTTGATTTACCATTTGATGTAGCGAAGCTGGCCAAAATTCTGTCCAAATATTCCAGGCACGGAGCTTAGTAATTGCGTAGGATAATGGATCGCGCTGGCTTGGATGTTGAGGATAAGGAGAAAGGAGTGGGGGGGAGGGGGGTCAACCAAGACATCCACGTCTCTGTTCGCGCTCACCACAAACCAGAAACCACCCTTAGCTACCTCTCCGTCGTCAGACCTCTCTAAATCCGCCCCCATCACGTCCCGCCCCGCATGGTGCGTTCCGGCCATTGGTGATAAGAATGGTACGAGCTTTTCGTCCAGGAAAATCTTCACGATTTAGGACGAAGTCAGGACTTGAATACCTTTAAGAAATTGGGGTGGCGTGGATCATAACGCAGTATCAGAGGGTAATTCGCCGTGGGCAAGTTAATTGTATGGCAATTAGCTAATTAAGGGGTGAGAGGAGTAACTGGTTGGATCTTTCTTTTTTATGTGACTGTCTATAGTTAGTTTGTTTTACTTCATTTTAGAACAAATCCTTGCAAAATGAAACCTCACATCACATACACTGGGAATAAATAATTTCGTTTGCTCGTTGCTTCAATTGCGATCCAGCCAGTTTGTACTGCGCGTGCTGAGTGAGTCAATGTGTGCCTTTGTACTTCATAGTTCTTTGACTGGCGCACATTGAATCGCATTTAGCGTTTAGCTACCAGAAAAAATATAAAATATATTAAACAACAATTTATATACATATGTATACATATATTGTTGTTTGCAAGATAATAATCACTTAAGAACAAAACAACCGGATTTATTTATCAAACAAAAATGCGCAGAAAATTAATAATGTGCGTATGAAATATGAAACGGAAATATGAATTAAATTAAATTCATGGCGAATTTCTTTCCCAACAGGTCAACCGAGCGCAACATTTGCTCTCATGTTTAGACGTAATTTCAATGTCGATAAAACATTTCACGCATTTTTGTCTCGATAGAAATTTAATAACATTTCGTCAACAAACAAATACGATTCGTCCTAGACCCTCAGAGCTAAACTCGCTCACGGAATGCCCTCCGTTCAAGCTCATATGTTCGTTATCTTTACGGTTCAATACTCCCACCAGTTCTAAAGCAAATACAAATTAACTTTCACAAACGAGTTAATTAAATCGTTTTGCAAAATTATATTTTAAATTGATGCCAGAAGCACAACGCATCTGTGAAACGTTTTAAAATCCCCGTTTCCAGTTCGTCTACAAAACTACAAGCGCGGGCTCAAAAGGCTTTAGACTTGGGAACGGTTTTACAAAGTGAGAACTAAAAATAGTAGACGTTTAGTTCTTGACTTTTTTGGATGACCTTTAGAAAGTTACCTCCATGGATGAAAAACGCCTCAGAAAACACGGCGTTTAAAATGCGCCCCGTGTTGCCGAACGAGTTCTTGCCAAAATGTCATTATTCTGTTTCACGCGGTTCCCCGTGGCTATTTTTCATGGCAAACCACGTTTGCCATGCATGCTTCGTGTACGTCTTGTGCATCACATCTCTCTACACGTGTTTCTATTATCTTGGCTCCAGTAGCACTTTTATACGATTTTACACGTGTGTGGGATTTCTCGCAAATGTCGGGAATGTGTTATTTGGGGCCTGCCTTTCAACGATGGAACACTGTTACGTTAAATTTAAATTAAAATGGTTCCCCAGTTTTTTTTATTATTATGAACACTATTACCGTCTCAAAAATTGATGCCCAATTTGTCCCCGTTTGGGCATCAATTTTTGAGACGGTTATAGTGTTCATAAAATAAAATACCCCGCGCATTGCAAGCGTTTGCTATTTAAATAAGTTTTCAACTGGTTCCCCAGTTTGTTTTCATATTCTTGACTTTTATTGAGCCTAGCCGTAACCTATGCCCAATAATAATAATAATTAGTATTATTATGTTTATTGCCCTGAAAACAAACTCTTGTTAAAACGGTCAAAATATTTACAAGTGCATACTCAACAGATAAAATAGTCAAGTTCGGAATAAATACATTTCGATATCGGATTCTCTTTTTTATTGTACTTTGAGTGTACTTTAATGGCAATTATTTGAATGTCCAGGCAAGGCATTTTGATACCAATGTAGGTCGAGTCTTTGAAGTATCTAACTGGTTGTCCCCATGGTTGTAACTGGTTGTGCCTGGTCTTAACCGGCAGTTATCTTTCTTAACCGAACACTGTCAAACTGGCCGTTAGTCAATCGCGTTAGTCATATTGCCAGTGTCATATGAAAATAAGAAAGAAACCCGCGCAAGTTTGGAGAAATCTTTTAGTTAGGGACAATATTATTTTTTCAAATTCCACTCTTTTTTAGCAAATAAGTTAAAAGATTTCTGTGATTTTACGTTGCTTTTTTTCGGTGATAGCTCGCAAAGTCAATAACAGTTTCCTAAAAGCTGAAAGGTTCAATATATTCAGCCTTTGGCCTGAAAGTAACCCCTTCCAAAAGGCGAATATGTGGATCTCCGTTTCGGTTATCCAATGCAGGCGAATACTCGATGAATCTATTCGCTATTTTCGCGCTGTAGAACTGAAAGCTGCTAGAAGTGTACATGGCGACAATTCGGCTAGATTTATTACTCCAAGCCTAGAATATTTTCAGGGGCTCTTTTGCTTCACAAGTTCACTCGCATCTAGCCGCCATTTGCAGAGTGATCATGCCAAGAATACTGCAGTGAACAAAATAAGGTGGTTCTTAAGAAACTGGGAAATTGGCTTTCTGCGAATAAAATGTTTGTAAAATGTATAAAATAAGACTAAGCGAAGCTCAAACTCCCACAACTGCTCACTCGTTTTTTTATAATTTAGACCTGGTTTCTAAAAATAAAAACATACCTATGCTGTCTTGCCCCAAACTATTTGGACACTTGGGCTAAAGGTTTCTACCGAACAAGTCTTTCTCGAAACTGCAAATCACTCTGCAGATCGATTGAATAAATAATTGTAATTATTGTTTTGGTGGTCATGCCGATCTGTTCAGTAATTACCCTGTTCCGCTATCATCCTAACCGCGAATGATCACGGAACGTCAATTTTCGACGAGACTATTCGCATACAACAAAGTCTGATCATTGCATCATTCAACTGCATCTAGTCGCCATTTTATGAGTTGTAATGAGGGGTTTGCAGCAGGTAATTTTACTTTTCTCGCAATATAATGCGCAGAGATCTACGTGCTTCGGTTGGCAAAGAGTATCGCAATGATAAGTGCCATCCTTGTCTGTGATAATTAGTTTTATTTTCGTACTCTGAAAGTTCAATCTGCATTTTTACGCTAGAAAAAAAGGGTTTTAATAATGGCCTGTCACTTAACAACCTTGACGGGACTAGATCCCAACATGTGATTCTACGTTTGTCAAAATTTGCATTCATAATTACAAATAGAGGAAACAATAAATATGGCTTTTAATGAAGATAATTCCAGATAATCTACACAATTTCTTGGCAATATAGATATGTACACATCCCCTGTACAAATTGGCAGCACATACTAAAAAAAAAATTCACGACGTTGTAACTTGCTCGAACTGCGACTCAAAATGTGTGGAGAGGAGTCGATGAACGACAATCGCCCCTCTTCAAACCAATTTACCTGTGCCCTCGGGTGCAATTCGACCGACGCGCATTTTCAGGGGCCGGCAAAGCGAACTACGGCAAGAGTGCACATCAAATGCTGATGCAAACATTGGCCAGTGTTGAAGTATGGATTAGCAAAAAAAAAAGGTGAATTCTCGGCTAGCCAGCCATGCAGTCGTGCAGACCTGACTGCAGCCAACAGTGTACACCCAGGTATGTCGTGGATGATGTAACCAACCTGCTACTTTGCCATACACTGATGGCTGATGCAATACGTACAGCTGCAAGTCTCCTTAAACGGTAAACGTTGTACAACTAACTATTATATGAACGCACGTGGCAATTTATTTTATCTCAGAGGGAATAAATTAATTGAAATGCCGGGGAGTTTACAATAATATTTTCGAACCGTACCGCACTGGGGAAATGCAAAAAAAAAAAGAGGCGAACGGAAAAATGGTTTGAACACACACAAGCAACCGGGCATTGCGTAAATAGGTAGTTATTTGTTAAACACACAGATTCGTGGGATAAACCGTAACGAACGCGTCGATCGCATTTTCCACGTGACTGCACACGATGTTGTAGGAATTTTCAGCTAACATTTGTGCTTCTCTTTTTGGTTAAGCTACGAGTCTTAAAGCTATTACAGCTTAAGCACATGCACAAAGGCATGTTTAACATAGAGTAATAATGATCCTAGAGCCTGAACTTTCGCTTTTTGTTCCAAGCAGGTACTATATAGCAAAGGTGCAAACATTGGACGAAGCAAGCTGGCTTATAAGACGGTATGGCTTGCATCCAACGCAAGGCACAACATTCCACCCGCGTGCTTTGTAAGTATGTGTAAGACCTACTGCAGCACGTAAGAGAACCCAAAGCAAATTGCTGAAGACGAACCCACCCTTTGCCAGTGTACGTCGCAGCGCACTCACCCCTGAGGCGGGCTGCAGGGCAATAGAACGAGGTCTCGTCACCAAAACCTTTCAACATCAGGCAAACATCAGCAGCAATGTTTCACTTAGAGCAAGAAACTCATTTCCAACTTCACTCGGCGATAATAAACTAGAGCGCTTCTGGAACTTGCCAAGGCGACAACATTACAAGAAATGATTTCGAACTGCCGGTTCCGAATCAACGTTAGACATTGCAATTCTGGTATTTCGTCGGCGTTCAAGGATTTCTAGTCATGCAGGGTTACGTTGACTGTTCTATGGCGAGGCACTGATGTGCACGCATCGTCAGAAGTCCAAGATATTCCTTCCATTCCAACCCTTTGCAATACGTTCAAAGCCAGCCTGTGGAAGCACTCCCAGTGGAACGGAGGCCTCCAGCTCAAAACAGGCTTACATAATGTCTTTGAATTGATCGACGAATATATTCATGGCATTTAACATTTTACATACGCCCGGAGCCAATTTCTATTCATATCATTGAATTTCCATGCACGGATACCGTCAACGTCGTTGCCGTCGGTCTCCTGGTTTCAGAGCCTGGGCAAGGCTCAGAACAATGAAGACATTAGGGTCGACATGACGTCATTTCAAAAAAGTGGAAAAGACCAAAAAAGGAAATGTAATTTAAAAGGAAAGAAAATACGATATCTTTCGAATGGCCAAGCGTTAATGCGAATCACGATTGGGGGAGAGAGTGTTGAGGTCATAAAACATGATCAACACATTTTCCCTCGATATTGGCGAATTTGCATTTCAGTTTTATTGGAGCTGATCGCTGGGGACACTATTGAACCGAGGTGGACGTCGGTGACTGTTGGCATGAGAGCAATCAAGAAAACGGTGCAAGGGTGAGTAATTTCACAGTTCACCACCCACGCATAGCTGGCTGGCTGGCTGGAAAGCAACCCATGGCATTTCGTTCGATCCGAAATTCAGGGGATGACGTCGTCGCAAAAGTTATTTGCCGCAGTTCACTTGCAGTTTCCCATCTACCACCTCAGATATTGACCCTTCTAAAACTCAATAGCTATATATTAGTTGGACGACGGTGGCGAACGGCCATCTCCCCCAACCAAAACTTAGTCGCGAAGTTGAAATTTTATCGATAATGACAAGTTGATAGGTTCACACTTCACAGCTGGACCAGCAATTACAACCACCTCAAGAGATGGTGCCACCTGCAGGCGAGAAACCGCCTGCTGTCGACCTCCGTCGAACGTGCATCGAACAAGACAGCTCAATGAGCGACAAAATAGAGCTCTCTCTATATAACACGCCTGTAAACACGTCGACAGAGCATCAGCTACACTCCGTTATATAGCGTATAAAACATTTATGCACTATTTCAAGTCATGTCAGTCTGAATAAAAAGAAAAAGGAAAAAAAGAACAGCAGCGCCGAGGCCACATTAAAAATTCCTTTTTATCAGCGAGATAAATTTAAACCAATTTTCCGGCGACGGTTTGAAATGAGAGTAGTTTTCCGTGCACGCTCGACGCTCGCTCTCGTGAGAGGCCGACGCAGCTATCTCTGATCACCGTTTACGGCTACTCATCAGGTACCGTCCCTTCGAGTCGCCGACGTCGAGCGAGGACGCCGCCTATCGCTAAGGCGCTTATCAAGTCTTCATTTATGGCACCCTTGCGATGGTTAATTAGTTCAATAACTAACCAACCCTCCGCGTAACGCTCTTTGTTATAAACCGGCTTAGTACACTCATGCGTGTACTACTGACAGCGGCGCTCTGCACGCGATATGGATAAATTGACAATTAAGACAGATGCCTTTGAGATTACTTCGTATACATGAAGGAAAGCGTACTGTCTAATTAGTGAAATTACACGACGTTTTGTATTTTGGTCGAGATACATAAATACAGGCGTAGAAGTTAGACATGGCATCGACCTGATGTATGCAATGTTTGGGGGATGGATACAATCAAAAACCCATCCACATGAAAGCAGCGAATTTTATTTTTCGTCCAATTAAGGCTACACCTTGAATCAGCATAAACATTCAGTTATCGGGCTGCCTGATTGAATATAGCTAACTATATTTTCGATTGGATTTAATTTGCAATTATACGTACTCATGTGTAGATAAAACATAATTTTGCTATTGGTGTGTTTTACGCTTGCTATTTGTGATTCAATTTCATTTTACATATATAATATTATTTTGCAATTAATTTGTATAATTTTGCGCCCAAGCATACGGTTTCGACGAATAGCAAATTTAGGTCAAAATGTCCGTCGGTAGAGCTGAATGGAAACTGTTCTAATATTGGCACGATTATGGAAAATTAAAATTGATGTTGAACAGCATATTACGGAAGATAATTAAAACGTTAATTATTATCAAGTAAGAAGTGTCGGGTATGTGAGAACGAGAAACTAACGACGTCGTTACAGAATTACCGTCAAGTAAATTCCTTTTTTACGAGCATGTGGTACGAAATATAAAGCCAATTTCCTTCTTCGAAACCAGTAGCAAATGGAAACAGCCAAGAGCTGTCACTTCGGGGCGAAAAGATGGCTGATACTGATACTTCCGAATCAAACTTGAATTGAAATCGGAATGACAATGGGAAAAGTTATTTAATTTATTGCTTTAACAAGAGTATTTTGTAAATAAAGAAAATAAAGAAATGAAGAACAGGGACAACTACGTGTGTATAAGGAGTTGGTAAAAACTCTCATGAAGGTTTCGAAGCCGACATCAGAGCAAGAATAGACTCGAATATTTCCCAATGGTTATTCACCGGATCTTGTGAATACATGATTATTTCACCGCAGATTTTCATTTGCATAATGTACATGAACGTACTCTGTGAAAACTGCAAACCGTTCGAAAATGCAAGGTACCTAAGATAAAGCTTTTATGCATGTAGGTTCACTAGTTTATCCCTATCGGAAACACCGGATTAACTGACCCAAAACTGTGAACGGTTAGCCTTAAATAATTGAACAGTTCGTAAACATCGCCCTCACTGCTCAGCCTGTAAGTGGCTTGCGTAATGAATTGAAGGGCACGCGATCAAAAAAGCGCACCGTACAAAAAATATTTAAAAAATAACGATATAGTACTTGTAGCTTTACCACTGCGACAATTCTTGCTGAACATTTGTGAACTAGAAAAAATAGCTCGTTCTAAACATTTGAACAAAAGCTCCCATATTTAACGATAGCTTCACTTGATCACGGGTGTACCAGACCGCCAATCACGACTCAATTAAGACGTATTCATACAAGTGCTCATCAGCGTTGCGACGCCAAATATCAACCGCGGCGACGCCGAACCGTAGCAAAGCCGTCGTTGGCCGCCCATTCAGGCTTAACGTTACAAGGAGCTCTCTAGAAACTAACCATTAAGCGAACTGCTAGCTACTAGCTAAATAATTGATGGCAATCGAGAAGTCGACATGGCAATCGAACATGTTTCTCTTCTGTTGTAGTAGGTCGATCAATTAATTTGCCAACTCCAGTTCGGTGTTCCTTCATTTTGTCAATTAAATTGAGATTTCTAGAGTGTACACAGAGCGGGCACAGAGAGCCACGTTGTTAGTATGAATAACCCTCTCCAACCCCCTCCCTTATGGCAATCCGAGTCAATTAAAAAAATAAGTGCAACAATAGTGTATTTTCAGATGGCTTTTTTTTATGTAATATAGCTATTACTAGAGTTTCTCACGTACAAAATGGATGTTAGTGCTATCTTCTATCTGTAGTTTCATGGAAAATATATAGAGATATACAAAAAAAACACCCAACAGAAGCTTTTAAAAACGCACAAAGCTTTGACATCGTCGTTATTATTGCCAAAGGCAAATTTAATCACTCACTGTATATGTGGTGACAGCCGCCGGTCGGGATAACAAGCAAAATAAACGAGGTTGTAAAGACGTGGGTTGTGAATTGATCGACGCAAACGATGGATTCAGACTCTGGAAAAAATTTGTAGGTGTTTGATATTATTTTCGATGGCGAAAAAAAATCTAAACATTTTTCAATGCTCTCTGTGATTGCGTCGTCATTTCAATCTTTGTGCAGAACCGAACAAACTCGGTTCATTATGTTTTGCATTGAAGATGAATCGCTGATTAATGATCTACAAAAAATTCATTCCATCCCCCCCCCCCTCCCCCTCCCCAGTCGAACCGAGAAAAACATAAATATATTTAAAAAAAAAAATTGCTCTTCCATGATTATCTTATTCAAGCAGCAAATTGCTTGTCTCATGGTAACGTTATCTTCATCTTGGAAGGAGCCGACGAACACGATTAAAGCGCAATCTCTGCTGCTTTGTTGCGAACTTTCCATACAACAGTTGAAGCATTAATTTTCCCACGTAGAGAGATGCAAACCGCTTCACATTTGCATCGCGCCTTGTTTATCAGATCCTCAGCAGTCTCGCGAGTTATTATCTTGAAGCTTAACTGGACTGTAACAACATCCTGCTGTTGCATAAACTTTCGTTACAAGAATTTTTGTTCGTCCTAGGTGTGTAGAGATAATTTAAACTGCTCGTTAATTTAAACGGAGGTCTTAACTAACACAAAACTATGTTTATTTAATCAATGGTTTATATACAAACGTTTTACACTATTTGTGCCTAACGTATTAAGCGATCAAAGGCCATGCTTTAAAATCCAGGTAAGCTTCAAAATTGTCAGGATAATGTGTACCATTTTCCGCACGGTGAAATCCCTTTGAAGTGGAGTGAAAATGGTTGGCGGATCGTATTGCCGGTCCCTGTTGGATTCGATGCCAGGTAGCCGGAAAATCGAGACAGGTGACATTTTCGCCCTTTTGTTGTCAAGAACCGGCCTGGGAAAACGATTTTCCAGCGCCAGTCATTACTACTCATTAGGTTCGACTCAGACAATTTGCGAACCTCCCATGAGAGCCCCCCCCCCCCCCCCCCCCCCCCCCAGAGTTTCAAGCTCCTAGCATTCGCTGGAAAACGTCAGCGTTGTTCCAGTTTCATCTACCACCTTTTCCAGATGGACTTTGTTATTCCTGGAAGAGAAATGCATTAATCCATTTTCGTAACAAAGACAACACCGATAATAATAACTCTCGATTGTTTCCATGTAAATTCTAGTAATGAATATTCGATTTATTTACGGGTAATATTTGCTACATTCTTTCCAAAGTCTATTTGAATTATGAGAATTGTCCGTGTAAGCGCAGAATGATGAAAGTGGTGTACCTACGAAAACAATTGCAGAGTAATTTAATTGAATGATGTCGGAGCCAAATGCTTTTTGGCAGGTTTTGCGAAAGTTGTTTGTTCTCCTCGAATATATGAGCCTATTTTATGTAGAGTTAACATTTAGATATTTAGTCAACCAGTCCTCTGTCATTTAAGTCAGCTTAAAATACTTTCCCATTCTGGCGTTTCATCAGACTAGAAGAAACACTTTTTTTTAGTCCTTTTTTAAAATCAGAAGTTTGAATGACAGGTAACTTTGCTAACTATTTTCGAATCGTTCCAAATCCTATTTTCCTACTATGTATAAAAGCTTTTTCCTTTCACTTTACCTTTCAACCCCAAGTTTTCAAAAGTTTCTTTTATAATTCAAACTTTACTTTCACTCAATTCCGTTTAAATTCTGTTTCCAAATATTTGTAAGCGTACACGCTCGAAGAAAAGTTATCACTTTTTCCACACCTCAACGCGACAATCAACCAAAAAAAGCTACTGCGATCATCTTCGCGATTCATTGTAGCAGATATCTGCAATTCAAAATAAACCCAGGGGAACCAATTCGAAGTGCTGGACGACAGAAAGAAGCAGCATATCCAATAAGAAAGTCGAGTCTTTGCTCGAATAACAAGACAGGGAAAACTATTTCGCCATCATCTAATCCTACTTGACATTTCTGTTCCATCTCCGCTGCAAAAGGCTGAGAAATAGAAGAAGAAAAGAGCATAATTTGATTTCCAGCATGTAGCCTTTATCCACAGATGACGGGATATATAAATGCCTTGGATTTGAAGTAGTCGTAACGGTTTATTTTATTTCAGTAATGAGATTTTTGAGAAGGTAATTTCGTTCCGATGTGAGTAAGCTGAATCTTACACCCTTCGTACGGGTGAGCGAATCGTGAGAATGATTAAGGATAAGTAGGACAGAGATAAAAGATTGTGGGCGCAACCGAATTCGTTCCGTGGCTCAAATAACCGTGGCAGCGCCCTCCAAAAATAAAATGAAACTAACCCAAAACAGTCAGAAGTCAACTTGGGAGCCACAGATTTCGGTACAGTCATGAATAAATTCACGATGAGACACAAAGGAGCAATGCTGTTTAGTAATAAAATAAATCATAAATGTTTCTGACCACCATAAGAACAATATTTGCATACGAACAACGTCGAAAACAATATCCTACGTGATATATACCTGCTGAAGTTGAACCGAACCAAACACTAACGTAAACAAAGAACATATTTGTCTTTTTATGCAACGAGACAAAAACCCAGCTTCATTTTCAAACACATTCTACTCGTTGCTCTGCATAAACCTGTGTCAATAAGAATAAGACTCAAGTGGATCACGTAATTTCTAGAACGTGCATCAGAGTGCACTTGGTGCATGCACTTCTGCGTTAAGAACTTCCATGACTTCATTGCGAAGTTTTAATCGGCACGCCAATTTTAATTAGCCCAATTTTCTGTCATTGCCAGTATGTTTGAAGTGTTTTTAAAACACGGAATAACCAAACTTTTCGACACGCTCACTAAAAGTTTGTCATAGCATGTCACTTCACAGCAAACACTGAACGTAAACAAAACACTATAAAAAAACAATTAATTCCACCAATTTCCTGGACGAAGTTGATAACACATTCAAAGCCCACAAATAAAATTTAAATTGCACATACAAAATATCAGCATAATTGATTAGAGGGTGGCTAGCATTCGTATAATTGTGTATGTTATTTCAATCGAACTACTGATGAACATTTCCTGGCTCGCTGAGGTAGGTGTGAGTGACGTAGCATGCCCGGGGGGCACACGTTTCACCTACGGGAAAATCGACGTTCACACAGACAGTGCACATGCACAAAGTGCGCAATGGTTGGCTCATTCACCCTCGTAATGCACGAAACACTGCCGTCCCTTGCACAAAGGCGCACTATACACACCGGGGTCGACGGTGGTTCCTGCCCCCAGATGTCTAGTGTTACTGTTCAAACCTGATCCCGGAGGATGATACTTTGATAATATGTTATCACGGCTGTACATCATCGTTGCATCTGGTTGCACAGCGTTGAAAAATAATTGTATTTTGTTACCATAAATAATAACTGCGGTTTGCGAAGGGGGAAATTACATAGCAAGCAATGTACAATTTAATAACTTGTGAAATTAATGTTCATTTCCGGATGAATAGATGTTTGTCCATTGAAACGTCGCATATGTTTACTTTTTGCCCCATGGAAAACACGGAAAAGCAAAAGTTCACATTTTCGTGCGCCCCTGAACGCAGCCCGCAGAGCAAAACGAACTCGGCACCTCCACAGCTCAACAAAACATGGCTTTGTAATAGCTTTTTCGTGCGGTAAATGAGGCCTTTCAGAAAAATAAAAAAAAAACACCCTTCATCTTAGAAAAGAACAAGAGTGAACTTTTCCTAAAAATCTTGTAAAAATGCAATAAGATATTCCTGTTTTTGTTTTATTGTGATCACGAACACACCATTAAACATTGGACAAATAAACAAAATAAAAAAATACAGATCTGAACATATCCTTAAAAGAAGTCAAATCATTACTGTCTGACAAGTTAAAGCTGCACCCTTTCGACAAAGATTGAACACGATCATTTGTACTACGGCGAAGCCGACGCAGAATCTTTGGATCCCGCATAATTTGTCGTAGAGCTCTTACACCAAGGCCGGGGAGGGTGATCGTTCAAACCGTCGGTCGCACGACAAACGCGACATGCGTCTAATAGATCCCCCGATTAATTACTGTCTCCTCGCCCAGCGCACACGCAGCCTCACCTTGTGCTAGTAAATTATACACCTTACATGCCGGGACGTCGGTCATCTGTCAGCATTACGCGCGCCGATGGGTCCACCCCGCCATGACGGCGTCGGCGTCGACCGCTGAGCGATGCATCGCACGACTCCTGATCCGTGATGCTGATGCCCATGCTGATACCGATGCTGTTTCCACGCAATCGGGAGGCACATGCCCACGGCGCCGTGATTTATTGGCATTTTCGTAAATACACTGTTGTACGTTTTTCGGGAAAGTCAGACGACTCGGCAAACATTTTCATTTGCCGCGCATGAATAAAACTGGGAGTTGGATTGATGAAAGAAGTCTTCTGAAAGGTTACGGGATGGTTACAGGCCGTGTAAAATGTTTTCTACGGCCGAATTGAAGCTCATTCAGTTATGCAATAAAAAGTTTGTCGACATATTGAGATATCGAAGCTGGGACCACCTGACGATAACGCTATGTGTCACAGCGTAAAGCGATTAAGATTAATTGCAGTGCCTCATTACGTGGCCATCGGTCATCCGGCAACCATGGTTAATCGCATTACTCAAATTATTTCGCAGAACTCTTGCAACACTCCAGAAATCGGCATTAATTCCTGTTTTTGTACAGGGCACACGGTGAAAAGCCGGCTCACAAAGGTACTTTAAAAGTGTTTGCCAACATCAGATTGACAATACGTAATCAGCTACGTTCCTGTAATTTAGATTGGTGTGAAATGGAACTATAGTACAGAGCTATTCAACCTCTCGGGAATATCTCTATAGAGACTAAGTATATACAGCATTAGCTCCGGCTTTGTGGTACTCACATGCACACTGTTTCACCGGGGACCTCTCGCTCCCAGGTTCTCTAATTCAACCCGTGAATAACAGTATTCAACCCGAAACAGCGACACTGACAGCCTGAAAAGTGCTTCGTGTAATATAAGAAAGCTACTTAAAGCTTTGTGCGAGGAAAAACTGACAATGCTTTTTGTTCGGTAGAGTATGACACCACAGGTCTAGTGTGACTTTACTCCTTTCGTTATTTTATTCAGCTGTGAAGTTGTGAATGTGTTCACCCTGAGAGTTTATCGCGTGCCGCGCAAAAAAGTCATCGTCAGTGTCAGATAAAAATGTCGATACACCCGCTAAACACCTCTACGTGGTCTAGGTGCGCCAAAGTTTCACTCGGCAAGCAATTCCCTGTAGGTGTTCGAAAACGGCCAATTTTGCCGAAAATTACTCGTAATAATTTTCGACGCCGCTTCTCACCCGAAACAAACTCAACACGTGCCCACACTTTATAGTTAACTGGATGAAATCCAAAAAAAAAAAGTTACAAAAATTATTTTCCACTCCGATGCAACGAGAGAGAAAAATACTGTTACACTGCATGAAAGTTCAAAAGATAAAAACAACTCCAGCTTTTAGAGTAAAGCAAACTCGTTCGGTTGGTAAAAATATCAACAACACAAGCAACATTGAATTTGTAAAACGTAATGCCACTACGGGTGACTAGCTGAGAAACAGCCTGAAGAGATTGTGAATATGCACACTAACTAAGAGACCTATACTGTTACCGATACGCCCCATATACAAACTAGCTATCGAAACTCCGATATTTACTCACTTTCTTGAGTATTTGCGAACGCCAAGTATAATGAAGACGTCAGAGCTGCTATATCCATACACACAGAAGCAATAGCTAATGACTTTTGTGTGAACAAAGCTGTCTGCCACAAAGCTAAGCTGCCGACACGAACGAAACTTCGGCGTGCGGTGTTTTCACATCCATTCACAGCCATTTTACTCGATCAACGATACGCCTTCACGGACGCATGATCTTTCCAGAACGTTTCATCTTGTTTACGCAGCAAACAAACGGATTGCTGGGAAACGCACCAAACGGCGTCTCCTGTTAAAAACCATTATTATAACCAGACATTTGAAGAGATATTACATTTTCGCTCGCCGAAATTATCGCTTCACGTGAACGCAAACTCTGCTTGAGGATTTACGTGGCTATAGGCTATACAAGCAGGCACAAAGCATTCGGCGATAATCTCGCCGGCACGGCGCGTCCCCAATACTGACAGGCTATTAGCCATTAGAGTATAGGATTGCAAGCGACTGATTTATTGGCATATTCCCTGCGGTGTTGTGGTCGAACGATAGTACTCTTGCAACCGGTTCTCGAGGCTCTCTGCAAGCGACGTCGCCGACTCCGACGCCAACGCCATCGAGCGCCCCTTTTATTCCCGACGCCGGGTAGGATTGTGTTTGACAGGCGGTACGCTCGTAAACACACACATCGCTAACCCAGATAAGCCGAAAAACACTTAAAAAACGAGCCCGGTGGACGAGACAAGCCGCTGCTTTAAAAGTGCAATCTGGAAGGTTGATGAAACGTGGAGGAACGCGGTTAGCGGAGCCAGTCGAGCGCGAGACTCCAACCGGCACGGCTCCTCCACGCCCACTCGCTCGCCAGCCATTGTAAAAATCGTGGAATTCATAGGGGCGGCGGCGGCGGCAGCGGCCGCGGGAGGTGAGTTTAGGAAAAGTTTGCACACAATTTTCACAAGCAATATGGGAATTGGCATCGCGAAAAGAAATGAAGTTTCGCGACGGTTCGCCTTACCAGATCTGAAAACGAAAAGGCAAATTAAATTTCCCGGGAAAAAGAGAGAGAAAAAAAAGAGTAAAAAAAGATTTTGACAATATCGAACGAAGATCAAACGTCTCTCTAAAATATATGACATGGCAGTTCGTTCTTGATGTCACCTGTAACGTGCGGCGGAGAAGTATGCGCCGAGCTCTGCGAGTCGCTCCTTTGACGAATAGCGTGTGTATCAGATAGCTTGCCCAGCCGAGCGTCGTGAATCACATCTTGTATATTCCACCAACGAGTCGGACAAATCGCACGAGGAGAGAGGAAAATAACTCATTGTAGTGAAACTGCGACTGTTGCTTGAGATCCGGAGATCATTTCCTTGGCGAGGGACGCGAGAGATTTGTATCGGTATATCACGCTATACTTCGAACGCGTTCAACTTGCCGTTTTCAAATGGCCAAACTGTGCAGGCAATTGATTCAAAATAATGCCATGAATGGTAAATTCGCAGACTTTATTAGGCATTTATGAGTTTATTATTCACGTTTGAAGAGAGCATAGTTTGGTCGCAAACAGTGAGCGGCCTCCATTGTGATCACTGTGAGAGATGTGGCCACTGCTATTACGTCCTCAGTGAAACTTGGCAAACTATGAGAATGCGAATTGTACGACTGTTTAAACATTTGAGAATTTAGTAACTACTCTGCATTGTTTTCATTCACGTTCGGTCATGTTAGAGTAATGTGGAATAATTTAAAACATAATATCGCCCATTACAATGTAGGTGCCTGTACTTTGCCTGTGACAGAAATCAGTCCATGGTCATGTTAACTAAGCCATGGCTGCCTAAGTTCCAGTTCTGACTAGTTTCGCGAAACTTCTCGACAGAAACCGAACTAAGTCTGTTAAAAAAGTTGTTAAGCACTTTTCAAAAATTGCCTGCATTCAAAGTATATGCACTTTGAGTGTACCTACAACAGGCCAAATGAACAATACGAAAGAGGGGGACCCACGCCGCACAAAGCGCGTAGCCATGGTTTCGTTCGAGACGCGCGTAGTGAAGTGCTTTCCTCCCGTTTTCCCCAGCTTTCCCGACGTACTCGGTCTCCGACTTCGGCGGGAGGAAACGACCATGAAAATGGCGGCGCGTGTACGAGGTCCGGCCGGCCCACGACAACACAATGGCAATTCTTGACAATGTTACGCATGCAGCGAGCCGATTGTGTGTAGTGTGTAAGGAGTTATCGTTCGTGATGCGGTGGTGCAAACGCTTTAAGAAAAGATGTGGGACTTTTTCAGTTTAAATTGCCTACTTATATCCTTATCAGAAGAAAATGAGTGAGATAGTAGATCCAGAGTAATTATTTACAGAAGAATGCAATTTCAGGAAAAGAATGAATTAGCTTTTTATCTCGATTGAAGAATGGAAAGCTTAGTTTTCCGTACAGTTTGCCAATTATTTTGTTTTTAACGAAAGCAAGCCTCAGAGAATGTAATTCGGACGGAATTAACAGCAGAATGAGACCGCAGCGCGCGAATAGTTTTAAATGAGAAAAATATAAATGACAAAAGAAGTCATCTTCTTTTCAAATTAATTAAGTCTTAGACCGGATTGCGGCAGACCATACCATGGCCATGGGTTGAAAATCATCCACGTTTCCCAACGGCAACAGAATTCAGAGTGTATCATACATTATTTAGAAGGTCGGCCATTTTGTAACGTAAAGCAAACACTGCTTAACATTTTATGCAAACAATGTTTTCTTTATTTTATTTTATTCGAAGAAGAAATACACTTTTGTGTTTCTATTTTTAGCATACTTTTATTACTCGAGATCCGGAAGCTGAGCCTCAAAGAAAAGAAAACGTTGGACTCGGCTCTCAATTTGCATTACATCTGTTGTAAGAGGCTCGTGCATGGACCAAGAAAGTTCGCTCAACAGAATCAAACCGGAGGAGTCGCCAGTTATTCACGACGCGCAAGTCGGATGGAGGCCGGATTACCAGCTACAATAGAACAAGTCACCGGAATGATTACCTCCTCCTCCTTCTCCTTCACCATCCCCAAAGCACCATTTCTCCTGTGCTTTCTCTCGTTCCCCTCGCCTCACGGCATGACATTCGTCTCCGACAAGTTCTCTCGGATTACCTATTCACAGTTCTGGATAACGAGGGAAGTCGTTACAGTTGCATCTCGCCTTCTATCCACTGACTTGCAAACAAGACAACGACTGCAGTTTCCACGAGCGCATTCACGCTGAAAATAGAAAGATTTTTCTTCGACCATTTACAGTTTAGACAAAGCCATTTTCTTTCTCTCTATTATTTTTTTTTTTTCTTAAAATGCCCTCGAGGGTAACAACTAACAAGTAGCGCACAATGTCATCCACAGATAATAACGTTTGTGCGTTACGATTCTTTGATTACGTCTTAAGGTGTATTGAAATTTCTGTAAAGATCCCTTGAATCTTGCTTGAAGCTCGGCAAACTTGGAAGGAGGCGGAAACTGGCTCCCGGCGTAGCACAACAGTAGCACAGTTGCGAGCTCATTTGTGTAATTTTTAAAGTGAAATCGAAACGCGTTCAGCTTAAGCAAACACGCTGCTTGGATAGCGCTGCTTAAAAACGTATCCGGCCGAAAACAACGAGACGTTTGCAAGCTTTAAGAGAATAAGTGTATGTAAAACAGGTACATTAAGTACAAGAAGTTTGCCGCATGAATGTTGGAAAAGAAATTAAACATTCGCAAAGAATCCATCTCGACCCCAAAAACGTACAGGGTTGCTTCGCGACCAATTTTTCAAGTTACAATATTATTTTACTAACAAGGGGGCAAGTTCCAAAGAAATAGTTTCAATAGCACTGAAAAAAATAAACAATAGCATATACGCCATGATGAAGAGTAAAGAAAATAATGAAATGTAGAACTGTGTTATATAGCCGTACTGTTAATACTGCTTGTATCATGTTATATAAAATTAGTATTTTTGGATTTATCGAGAAATTTTGATTTTATTTTGGTCGTGGACAAATATTTTGAGTTGATATTTCGGCTGCGGTAATTGTTGAAAGTTTGTGATCACCGTGTGCTACGACAGACTGTCATGGCGAATCTTAGAGATGTGAAAATATGGTCTATACGTTAGGCATTTTTGGCATTACGGAACTCAGAAATTCCAAAATATCTGCTAAACCTATCGTTGTGCGACTAAAATAAACCCAGAATTTTACAATGAATCCAAAAATTATATTTATAACTTAATCTAATTAGTATCAACAGTGCGACGGCGTAGATCAGAATTACCAAATTAACTAATGCAAGTCCTGTGCGTCTGGGCAACTCTGGAAACGAACCAAAAGTTAAAAGTATGTCAAGGATCGTAAAAAGCCACCGTCCCTCCCTCTTGGAGCGCGCCTAAATTTGGGTCCATTGGGGCGTCGCGCGATGTTTGTAAGCCTAGCCAGGCCTGTCACGCAGCAAAAAAACCCATCCCGCACGATCTCTCTACGTTCCAGCATCCAAGCGTCCTATTTGCTCCCTAATTAAAGGCTTCTAGCTGAAAATAATCCCCCGTACACTCGATCTCAGAGTGCTCTAGCAAAGACGACAGAATCGGGCTGATTCGTCGCAACGTTCCGCAGTTAGCGCGGCCATCAATTAATTATGATTATCCACAATTATTTTCAAGTCGTTTACTCACATCTAAGAAAACTAGCTTTCCGGAACTCAGTCACTGACTCCTTTAAAACAGCTTCTAGTCTTCGAATGTAGTTTCACCACATTTTTTTTTTAGTTTTTGCAGTCCTTTTGTGGCGAAGTTAGGTAGTGGATGAGCGTAATGACTTCTTATTGCTGGCGACGTCATGGTAGTTGTTTTTCAGCTAGAGTCGTTAGACTCATAGCCATTTACGGTATTTAACCGTATGGTCATGTTGAAAAAAAAGTCTAATTCACTTTTGGACGTTTTTTTTTTTTTGCTGACATTGGAGATAATGTCGCTGCAGACAGTTCCCGAACCGATACCGTGCTCGTATATTGAGTTTTAGGTGGAGGTGCCGGGATGGGAAAGCCCAGACAACCAAAGCTGTGTACTTTGCACAAGTTATTGCTAACACTTGTGTATTCGCTGGGGATCAAACCGTGGCCATCTGCGCCCCAGACGTCTCAAGTTTAATACTACCAAAGCTGTACGAGGGATCGTTTACACACTTAACCATTATTAACATGGTTTAACTGAAAATCAGTGATATTAGCAGCATTAGCTGGGACTTTCGATAAACATTCGACTATTTGCTGGAGAGGTTTTGCTCGCCTATATGTGTGGCTTCACAACGTTTGCAGTATTTAACGCCAGTTTAACAATGCCCGGTCAAAAAGATAACTGACACGTAAAGACTCCAATGTCACTGTCATAGTAATCTCCTTATTTAATTGGACATTATAAAACTGTCCATTGGTTTAAAAAAACAAAAACAGTAGAAATGGATTCAAGCAAAAAAATCGTAATATTTTCGGTGTAAGAAAAGCATAATCACATGCCTCTCATCTCCTAACAATTCCCTCCGAAAAGAGACAACTCGTTTTCGCCATTAACCTTAAAACCATTGCTTAGACAGACAATATCTGTGCGAACAACATTAAAATAAATGTAAAGCGTCGTCATCTTTCTCGAAATAGCAGCCATTTATTTTCACATCCCAAGTTCGAGAAGCGACGGCTAATGATGCAGCAACATTGATGCTCTAGTTTTTCATTGGTGGAAACCAATTCAGATAATGGCGGCGAAACAAAAACGACTCGCCGCTAGCGAAACCGATGCAACTTCATCGCAAAGCGGGAGGAAAGAAAGCCGTGGAAATCCTCTACAGCAATTGCAACTCTAAAGTGTTTTTCACGCGGTTTTGTTGCTGAATATCCTAAGCGAGCAAGGGTGTAGCACTAGAAAGTAAATTGAAGTAGTACCTTGTATGTACAGAGAAAAGGACTACATTTTCGCGCAAGTGATGAAGAATAGAGATCCAATTACCACGCTTCTTTAGGGGAAATATTTGTGTCTGTCTGCTCTCACATCCCATCCGTCTCATTTCTCCCTACAGACCATTCGTTTTGTTGCAAAAATAAATAAATTTAATATCGCAAATGAACAAAATAATTTCCTGAGAGTTGCAGGACGCGCCAATTACATGCCCGCGTCGTAGTTTTTTTGGATCAAGTCGTACTGGAATAACGGAAATAATTACTAAAAAGGTGTATCATATACGAAACGACAGTCAAGCGGTTGTGAGATGGATCGGTATAGCGATGTATAAAAACCACTAGATAGCGCGCTAGTAAAATTAGCAAGAGGAGGTCGGGAATAGAATTCCAATTATTTCGTGGCGGTATTTGTCCTCGCTTGCTTCGAAAGCAAACGGGGCATCAAAAAACGACACCGGCGACTGGGGCAACACAACTCCAATTTAATAACGGGTTACAATGCAAATAAATGCATTTCGTGTTTTATTCATTATATCAATACAACGTAAACGTGTGAATACAAGTCGCGCTTTAGTTTAGTTCACTATTTTATAACACTCCAGTATGTTTAAATTCTTTGCAATTCCTTTAATTAGCATAATAATAATCAAACCACGGAATTAAAGAGCAGTTTATAAGTAGGTACTCTCCTCTCAGAGTGCGACTCGAAGAGCACTTGGAGCGACTCAACATGCCTTGTTTTTGCATGACTGAATACGGGTTAGAATATTTAGGAAACCTCTACGCAGCCTTACCGCCTAGAAACGACACGAAATCGATAGTAAACTTTGGTATTTGAGCCTTTGATGAAACTTGCTTTCGTTTTAGAGTCCTCTACATGTCCAAATGACTCGAAAGAAAATTTGACTCAAAATTGCTTCTAGCATAAAAACACTAGAGAAACATTGGCAATAACCATTGCAAAATCTCCAATTTCACTGACCTCAAATTTTTATCATGTTTATCATGTTTATCATCTTTGCATTGGTCAGTTATACTTTTTACCAGCCACAACTATCGCTACGCTCATCTACAACGCAACACAAATTGCGTTCGCGAAGCCCTAGTATCTTTGAATCATTTCTTCAATAATCTGGGATTGTAACTTTCCAGCACCTCAAACTTGAGTCGCATTGTTATGTAGCAGTGTGCTATTTGAGAGCATCCAACTGAAAGCTTCCTCTCTGAGTGCTTGTTCTCTTCCCTTGACCAAAGCTTTGTCTCGACTAAAAGGAGCAAGCAATCAATGGCGTTCCTGCTTATAATGCGTGTGCGAACGCTGGCTGCAATGGCATGTGATTATTGCCAACGATAAAGGACAGGGTCCTTTAAGGCGACATCAAAGATCGAACAATCGGAAGCAGCGACTCGTGTGGAAATAAGACATAGCTCGGGCCTTATAGTCTTATTGGTGTAATGATCGTTTGGATTCCATGATGAGATTCGATATCGTTGAAGTGGACATCAGCAATAAAACTAATCATACAAATGATCAATCCAATAACAAATAATCTTGGCGAATATGCAAAGAGAACGTCAGTTTTTGTTTGGAAATGTTTGCTTCAAAAACAAAATCTGACACTTTTTTAAAGAGCAGCCATTTTATGCTGGCTGCTTATTTTTACAGTTTGCTTCCCCTAGGGCTAATAGACAAAGATATTAATTGCTATTACTTGAAACGAAAACTCAATTTTTATTTTGACAATTATTGTCAACTATTTTTCTACGAGCTCAACAAATAAAAAACTTTAAAAAAATGTACATTGACGTTATTTTCAGCACAGCGTGTTATTGGAATAAAACATATACATATTATTGTTATTTTTAATTTCATTTAACTTCGCCTGGAGCTAAAAAAAAAAAAAATTTACAGTTTTCGAACTGGGTCGAATTTCATGTATCTAGTTTCTTACACCATTTATATTAAGCCACGCAGTAGCATTTCGATTCGCGCAATCATCAAAAAGATCATTCGAGAGGTTGTGGAGAAAAATGACGGCTCCCATAAGAGTACTTGAGAGACATATGACTTTGCGACTCAGTCACTTGTCCCCATTTCTTTTTCCATTAATAAACGATTCTAAAACCTCAGTGAAGCAGCAAAAAAAAAGGAGCATCCAACCTCTGTACATGTCGTCATCAGCAAGCCATTATGCCTCGACATTCTTTTGTCTCAGTTTTCTCGTGCAAGCCTCGACGATCTGTACAAGTAATTTCTCTTTGTCGCGCACTGGAAGGAAGATTTCAAAGAATAGAACAGCGAGAAACGACGTGTACCACTCGAGAAATGGGAGGGTCGGCGATCAGATGAAAGAGAAATATCTCCACATGGAGCATGGAGATTGTCACACGGTCCAAGATGATCGATGAAGTCAACCAGCCACCGGGTTAATAGCGGTTACCCAGACTAAAGCGCACGATGTGGTCGGAAAATGGTATTTCCATTTCTATCATTATGATGGACCGACCCCGATAGCTCATGCCAACGAGTGGAGAGTGTCGGTGACTTGCGCTCATTTGCAGTAGAATGCATTCATCAAGTGCATTTGAATAGCGCTAGGAGGCATCTCAATTAAATCTTAATTCAGATGAAATGCATTCACATTATGCGTCTTAAATTGTTGGCGATAAGAAGATTTCGTAGTGCTTTCGAACTATGGGAGAAATTTAGAGCCGTACTACCACAGTGCTAATGTTTAACTGACTGCCGCGAAAATAACCACCAAATGACATAGGTTACCGACAAAAATGGAGGGTGCTGCTAGGTAGATTCACTGAGTATTTTATTTCGTTATTCCCCGCAGATTACTCACATTTGAGACTGGTTAATTCATAATTAATTTGTTTTTATGCTTACCTTCGCGATTGATTTACATTTAGATATCGATATTTTAAGTCGTAATTATTAGATTGTTGAGGTTTGTTAAAAGGGAAGGCAGCAAGCGCTACCGGGTGAAAACTACCGTTACCACGTGTTGCCGGCTCTTTGGCTCCATAGAAAGTTCAACATTAACGCTGGCCCTCTGCCTAGAACTAAAAACTCAATGGTAGTACCTCCATAAAATCTGAACAAATAGATTGCATGTGAGACAAGAAGTGAACTAGATGTGTTGGGCGAATGTGTATCTCGCGACGTAAACGACTTTTCGTCGTAGCCACCATAATGCGGGTGGATTAACCCCATTTAAACTCCTCTATTATTATATTGTTTAAAGCCACAGAGCATGAAACGCTGGTGAAAGATGGCCGCGACGACGTCATAGAGCTGCTGGTTAATAAAATATATATTCTTTGTTCCACACACACAGGGACCAGAAGGCTTACTTTACAATTATTTTCAAGCGGATGAAAGTTGTATAAGCCAGCTGAGCTGAGCTGGCCATTTGGACAGAACGCATGGGGCTTAATGTCGGACAGTAGCGACTTATGCGGCAAACTCGCCAATGTTTTTAAGACTCTTAGCAGGAACCCCTAGCCCCTCAGCGAGTTTTCCTTGTCAAAGTTAAGAGGAAACCCGAACGGAAATCCAGGAGAAAATGTTATAAGAAGAGGGGTGAGATGGAAAAAAAAAGATTACAAACTTGTGAATAATTTATTACCTTCTTACGACCGCAAGTAAAGAAACGGTGGCCCTTATAGTTTCCTGCGTAGACTAGGATTAAGATGAGATTAGATATACGGTTTTCACCATGTTAAATTATTACAATCCCTTCTCTTTGCTTTCATCTTTCTCCAGTAGCTTCTGAATCCATGCAGTTAATTCCTCATTTCATCCACTCTTCACTCTCGCTTAAGCCAAAGTATGAAGAGTCACTCGTAAGTCGCAGCCTTCGTCACGAATGAAAACAGGTAAAGTGATGGTTTTAATCTGCGGCCCTCGAGGCTAGTGCTACAGAAGATAAGTATGATGCCAAGCGAACATTTCCCATAATGATTTGCCTCGCCGTTAAGATGTTTCCAGAGAAAACTGAACGAAAAAGCACGAGACAATACGACTGCAATCTGGCATATACACATGTTCATGCTAAGAACATGACTCAAAAAGCTAGACCTGGATATACGTGAACTAATTCAGCAGTTGAATAATTCCGAACTACCTGTTTTTTTTTTTAACACATAATTAAATTCAGGTAGAAATTATGGCCTCCGGCTAGTGCGAGAACACTGTCACATGCCAGACTCGACCACGACCCATTTCTTTGTTTGAGTTACCGCGGCTGCTGTCGCTGTCGCAGTTAAACGCGGTAATACAATAAAAAGCGCGCCTTTCGTTTACGTCTTCTGTCATATTACGCTTCTTTTTATTGAAACATTTCACAGGTTTCCCCCGGACTTCCATTTCCATTATCTAGAGGAAAATCAGATTTCCTCGAGAAGTTTTTCCGATTTTTTTATTTTTTTATTTTTTTATTTTTACTTTTTACTATACTAGCCTGGGATTTAATATACGTTTCACTGTTCTGAATAAATCTTAGTTGACCAAATTTCGTATAAAAATACCGATTTCCCTGCCTACACTTTCAATAATCTCGCGTTTCTCTTAACACTTTTAGCACCAACGAGATAATTGATAAACTTTATAGCACCAACTAATTGCGAGGTATCTAGAAAATGCCTGGAGTTTTCACCGCCCCCTCATTTCCTACCCTCGTTCCGTTCCCCCTCCCCCCTATCCTGCCAATCAGTTCCGGTTCATCGCGTGAGTGTCGGCAGGAAGCTGCCAGCACAAACTCATCTATTATTTCCAGAAAAGTTTGCGCCTTCCTTGAAGCTCGCGTAGTGTGTGCCCGGTACAGGCCTGTTTCGAATTTAACCCTCCCCAGCTCTAAGCCAGGCTATGCACGGGTGGCAAGCTTGTGTTGGTTTTCAGGGCACGGGTCGGCATATATCAGCCAAAAGTGGACATCGGTACGGGGCGAGAGGGGGAAGGCTTTACGCAGGGTATATGTAGATGAGAGGCGAGCATATTAGAGCAGCTAGGGGTGGTACAGGGTATGTCAGGGATGACACGGTCAGAGAGAGGTAATACTCGCGTCACGTAGAGGTGAAGGAATGAAGTCGAATAAGCTATGAGGATATGGACGTAGAGCAGTTAGAAGCTTAAAATGGAATATGGTGGATGTATCACGATTTGAGAGTAAATACAGGTACAATGCAGATACGCTGTGACACATGCACGTACATAATTTAACGAAGCATTGTTTAGATTAATATATATATATGTATACAGGCGAAATGTCATGTGCATGCATGTACTCGGCCATAGGACATTTTGTAGTTCACAGAGTTTGTTCGTTTTTTTTTTTCGCAGAAATTAACAACTTTTCATTTGGTTTATTTTTTTCGTTTGGTGTAGATAAGTTTCAAAACCACATGAACTCTGTGAGTACCGGCCAACATTGCTCTTGGTTTTACTTGGTAAACCTTCAGTAAATTCCGCACCTAGCCAGTATAATTCACTTTTTAATATAACACCAAGTATGCAACCGAGAATTCACATTGCACATTACCATAATCTAGTGTTTAGCGTTTAAACCTCTTGCTTAGGCACATATAGTCAGACACCGTATATATGTATATGCATGAGAACGGGAGATCGGAGATCCAATTAGAAATTTAATCATATCTAGAATGACAGTCGCTTGCGTTGGTACTGCTGCTTCTGTTGCTTGATTGCAACAGCCAGTGTCCAACGCAAGTTTGGCCACTCAGACCTGTGATTAGTCAGAGAATCTCCTCTAGCGTTTGATTAAGACCCCGAAACGCAGCACCGCTTCCTTATATAGAGAACAGGTATACACGCATTAATTTTAAATGCTCTACGAAGGAAATTACAAAACTAGTTCTCTGATGTTGCCTGCCTTCAGATTCAAGTTGAGTTACAACGAAACTTTACGAAATTACTAATTACTGTCATCCTTGAGTGACATTTCTTACTTGATCTAGTTACTACCGCAATGGAAATCGTACGAAAGCTATGATAGTAATCGCTCTTAATCGCACAGGGGGTGCGGTAATGTTCATAAGTGGTTTATAATGAAACCCCATGTGTTTCATCGTCGTGATAAATGACAAAATGAGAAATTAATGAGTACACCCCAGGTAAAACACGTATGGAAGATAAAAGTCAACAAAGAAAGGAATAATTAGCATCAGCGGAATGTAATAATACGCCGATTAAAGTTTGTAATTGTCCAGAAATTTGCATTAAGTGTGGAACCGTGCTAAGGGTGGAGGAGAGAGCGACCGATGCGTATCTTTGTTTGGTAGGGGGTACATTTTTATGCGAGACGCAAATGAAATGCGTTAATCATCGCAACTAAACGCACCGCCGTGCCGTGGCTTCGCTACGAGCTTTTTGCCTCCTATGCTGAACCCGGCCAGAATGGTCGGTACGATGCTCTGTTTGCTGATCCGAGCAGTCGGTGATAAAAACGCATTGCAATTTGAGGACGCAAACATGAAATTATGTCGAAATTATCGTGAGTTGTAGCTGCGTTAGCTTGTTGGCCGTGCGGAGTAAGAAGAGAGATGGTCGACGGCGACGCCGACGGCGCCGGCGCTTATTCCCTAGCAACGGATGCGGTTGACAATATTATGCTCATATGCCAAGGAAATTCGTATGCCGCACCATGCACAGTTTATTAGAGTTTTTATAAGGGCTGAAAGCTCCTACGTTATGGCTAGACGGTGGATATTGGCTACCTTAACGTTAGCTTTTAAAACACAGGCAAATGAAGTTCACCTTTTTTTGCTCGTGCACGAGAGAGGTGCTGAGGCCACGACCCCTTGCTTGCAGTGATAACTGAAGCATTATTCGAAAACCAATAAGGTTCGCCCCTAATGGGAAGCCAGGGTCCGCACAACGTATCGAGCAAACAAGCAAGGAAATGCACTTCCCTGGAGTTCGTATCCTATCGTTTGAACGCAGCAGCTGAGAGCTTGTGCACTTTTCCTGTCGTATATGCGCAGAGGGTGCTGGAAAATGGAGGAAGAAAATGAAGGAACGGCGAACGACACAATTTGATCAAAAGGTTGGGACGGTCGCTTAAGGTATTGGTTTGAAACATGGGAGAAATCCGGGATAAGCATTTGGAAACTCTGGACTTTCTGCGTTCAATATTACATGTTGACAGACACCGACGTAAGATGAGTAACTGAGAAAGTTTCGCTTTAATGAATGGTCAGTATTTAGAAGTGCAGTCGCATAGAATCTTAAAACCTATAAGATTAAAACGAACTGATCGTCAGGTTCGGAGTCTGAGAGTGAATTTTCGAACTCAGAGAAAATCACTAACTCTACACATAGTAACTTAAAATCCAACAGTCATTCGACTGAAAACTATCGATTCGAACCCATCGCGTATCAGCTGCCCTCTGGCGTTTGCGTGTCATTCAAAAAACTATCCAATAAATCTACTTAAAATTCTAATAATAATTGGTTATGAATTTCTAAATCCGAAACCGGCTCGTTCGCGCTCCAATGCACAACGCCACTCCATACAGTGGAGCTGGGTTACGAGAATATAGCGATAACGCAACCGAAGGATCTAGCAAACCCCATCCCCTACTATACTTCATTAATTAAAATTCCCTTCTTTCGCGTACGCTGGAAGCAATCCTAGAGTTACATTCTCCGAACGTAATTCCAACTGATAGACACGACAATTACGACTTCTGTATAGACCTGAGCTGGAAAATGGAACGCCCATGAATAATACACGTCCAACTAATTATTTTGATGGATACAGTTTGAAACAAAACATAGGCTTAGTACCTACGCCGAGCTATATATATATATATATATGACAGGCGCAAATTACACGCTAAGTGTCCCGTACCGGCAAGTTGTGCTTCGCTTACGCTGTCTAAAGCACTTATCAGACGAAACAATTTTCTAAAAGATTCACACTCATCTAGTTTACCTTCACGGTAAAACAAAATCTTTGTGAAGTAACATCTAGGTACTCAGCGTAATCAAAATTACAAGTTCTAGCCAGAATTTTAAATGGCTTCGGATTGTAGTTGATGCAACCCGCAGAGCAGATGCGAATCCGGCTCCTCCACCAAGTAGTGTACGACACATTAAACGCTATTTTCAGCGCATACACTTGTATTAATTGTCTATTTGAAATGAAAAAGTGGTTAAATACTCATTGGTGTCAGTATTCTCTTAAAGTTGGTACAATAACTAATGGTCCCCGGTTCTAGTTCTAAAATGAAAATGCTTCATCTCCCACGAAACACCATTAATTATGGAGAATCTTCTAGTCTATAAAATAATGGACCAGTTTTGAGAGTCCCAATTTTTAAGCAAAACCTATCGACTTGCGTCTTTATTTAGTGATAAAATGTATAGCGAAATGTTAATCCCTACTTTGAAAGAAAAGGAAGCGATGAAAAACTAAAGAGGAGATTTTTTTTTAAAGTAAAATATAAAAGTTAACCCGGCAAATGCGCGAAGAATTTCCACGAGTTTTGTTAGACTTGGCAAGTCCCTTATCTTCATTCCCCAACGTCGTCATCCCGTTCCTCTTTTCTTTCTCTTCCTCTTTCATTCCCTCTTAACTCGATAAATTGTAAATAATGCATTACCCAAGACAATTAAGGGTTAAATAACGCTTTGTAAAACGTCTTGAAAGTTCGTCAGTGCACGAGCACCTAAAGTTGGAGCAATTGTGTGAGTTAAAGAACATGCACAACCGACTATTTAAATTATCATAGTTAGAAAGATAACGTTTATGTGCGATGTTTATTTTCAAGTGTGAATGCTATGTAAGAACAACTCAATGACTGCTAACAGGATTACCCTGGTTAACGTTCTTGAATAATTTTGCGATCCAAACCAGACCCCGCGTTAAGTAGATACCTGAAGCCGCCGCGGGCAAATAATGTTCTAATCAAAGTGGTGCACGATGAGCAGCATCTTACCGCAGCCATTGATCGATCAGGAAGATGTCGAAGATACGCAATTACTATCCGGATCCATTTTCTTACCTAGAAATATAAAAACACTAATTAATTATTTACATTACAATGGTGCCATAGAGTGGGATTTCCTAACACAGTTTTTATTAAGTGGGAAACTTTTTCTTGAGATATTTCTTCCACCTTGGTATCGAGCTTCGCGTCCATTCTTGTTCAAGAATGTAGTAAAACTAGGTTCAAATCAAACAACCCGTCCGATGCATTGTTGGGCTTAACCATGAAATTGTGTTAAACCTTCAAAGGAAGCAAAAAATACCACCCAATCAGGTCCCGTTCAAGAAAAGGCTCCATGAAGAGACTCGACTTTGTTGATATTTACGGCGAAAATACGTGACTCCATTAAGAAGCTAGGTGTCTCTCGAGTTTCCGTGCAATAGCGGCCTAATCGCTACGTCTGGCTGTCTTAGTCCGCCACTTCATCTTGCAAACGTGCACCCTCGTAATGGCGGCTGCGAAAACGCTCCTTTTCGGGGACACAAATTTGCGAAACAACCAACCGCATGCTTTTTTTTTTAATTTACGGTGACGTTTACAAGAATTCTTTGGCAGTCAATTTACTTTCGTCCTTTACTACACCGTCCATGTGTAAATTAATTTTATTTCTTGCGCTCCAACAAAGCTATCAGAATAAAGTGTCACAATTTTGGTCTAAGTGGTGTATTATTTCAAAAACGTGATCTGTCTCCAGTCTTAATTATTCAATAGCAGACAAACGGATAGAAACAAAACGTCCCGAATTTTCCGTCCCAGGTTTCTAAGATTTAGTGGAAACGCGCTACGTTTTCTTACAAAAGCTGCATCGAAATCACCCTGTCCGGGAGTGAGAAGTGACGACGGCCAATAATGAGATCGCTGGCGTAGAATTTTCATCAGCTGGTGGTTCTTCGCGGAACAGAGCACAGCACAAAAGTTGCTTGGCGAATGTCTATACATATATATGGAAGCAAACTTGCCTCTGAGCGGAGAGCCTTTATGAATTATGATTGCCAAGTGATTTATTACCTGGCATCTGAACAAACTACAACAACGCGGCAGTTATCTTGCTCATCTGGCAGTTCTGCGCATAGTCGAAGAAAGCTGGCAATTTATATTTATAGGCAACTAAGTAATGAGCCGTTCTTATATAGGCAATCGCGCCTCGGCATGACCAATATTTATTATTTATTCCGGCTTTTAGATTGCAACAAGTATTAAGCCATCGTAAACATCTTATAAATTGATATTTGCATGTTGTGTTGAATCAATTCATATAAAATATCGAGACGAGTGATTCTGTGAGGAAGCAAAACTTTGTTATCTAATCCGAAAATCCAGGATTAATATTGTAATCCTTAGTAAATAAAGCGCAGCTACGTTGTCGTTACATTATTCCCTATGCCTTTTAATAAAGCGGATTACTAAATAAATAAGATCAATAAACCTGTTTCTCAATTCCCATCTTATTTTTCTTTCCTCACTGGCATATTCAACATGTCGGTAAATAATAAACGTGCTGCATGCATATAGTTGGAGAGCTGTAGGGAAATATTATAAAATTCTTTTTTGTAATATTTGTTTGTGAATCATTTATAAACAGTGAAATAGCATTATGTTCCTGTGTTCATATTTGCAGGGAATACTGGCGAAGCTCCTTAAATATACATCTATCTACGCTATGGTGCTGATATTTTATACATTTTAATATAAAGTTAAACAAAAAAAAATGTATCAAATGAGACATCAGCGGAATGATATTACTATGTAATTTTTGATATTATTTTTATATAAATGTAAACATCATCTTGAACGCTGTGTTTATAAATGAATGGATGGAAAACCGCTAGATTATGGAACACTAAATTAATATTATCAGAATGCCCTACATTATCGTGATGCTTTAATCCCCGTTTCGTTTCGAGCCACGCAATTTTGAAAGTTTCTAAATTAATTAAACACAATATACCGTTCTCCAATACCAATTACAACCTCTATATAAACCACAGCACTCCCAAAATCGCACGATGAATACCTGACATCCACCACCTTCGATATTTCAAAAGAAACTTGACGCTAAGAATTTCTGACGCCAAGTTTACGGCCTAGTTTGACATATCGTTATAATTAATGCCTTGTTTCCCGACAAGCTCAAGCTATTAATATGTCGTTTGCACTCGACACTCGCGGATACGGCATCGTTTACGCGAAATAAAGCCTCGAAGGAGCCTAACATGGCAGACTGCGATTAAGGAGACTATTATGTCAGCGGGCATGGTAAGAGGACGCCATCATAAATGCTCGACACATAGTGATGGTGGCCGGAATCAGTAGTGGCGGTGACGTTGCGCTATTCAATAACCACTTTTCGAGTGCTGGTAGCATGGCATAGAACAGCTTGACGCCAGCTTTTAGCATTAACTCCCATTTGAAGCCCATGGGGCATAATGTTTGTGTGATGCAAAGAGGATGCATGCGTCCATTAAGGGATCTTTATTTAAGGATGCGCCATTCTAAGATCGTTATATGCTAGTGGGAGAGCTCGATTTTGAACTGTATAACGTTTTGGAAACAGCGGTTGATTGGAGATAACCGAAGTTAAGTAACACTGCGCTGGGTGCGGTGTTTAATTGTTTATTGTTTATTGTTTATTGTCCAGTTCAACATAAAATGTTATGTAGACAGTCATCATAGTATACAAATATCACATCATATACTATACAATTCAGGATTTATACTTTAAAATGGGTGACCATCATTCACAATACCAGTTCTGTTCGAGTGATTGGCTGGAGGGACGAAAATTAGTACAACACCACTCCTCTAGCCTTGCTACCTCTCGACAGCATGGATTTGTGGAAGAATCCCTTCTTTTAGTTGAATCTTCTTTCGAAAGGGACGTTAATCCGGTGGTCCTCTTGATGCTCTGCGAAAGAGTAAGCTACAGCCCGGTATCAGGTTTTCCCGTCATCCTCATCATTAACGACTCATTCACTAACGCCATTTGACCAGTGACACAGAGTCCGTTGTCAAAACAGTGCATCGTTTAACACAACAAATTAATCAAAGCACACCCTTAACATGTGGCTCCGTTTTATGCAGATCTGGGTTCTATCAGCAACGATTAATTACCAAACAAAATTAAATGTTTCGTGATTATGTAAGTACATTAACTTTAAGGTTTACTTTGCAATTCAATTAGTAAGCGTGTAATGAGAGTGGTGTAAGTTCTCCTCCTTGCAATGTTCGTTATCTTATTGCATACACGACGACCCTACTTTTCATCCCGACGTTCCCAGTGTTTATCACACAACACGAAAAACAATTCCAGCGGGTTGATATGAACGAGTGTGCAGCCGTTAACGTCACAAATAGTTGTCACTCGTAAATTACAAAATAACACTAGGTGATTATGTTGGTCATGCAGCCGACACCTTCAACGTTGCGACGCTCCAGCGTTACAGAGTTACAGCGTTCCAGCGTTGCAGGCATATAAAGTTGAAGGCAGATATGTTGGACCACAAAAATGTGTTAAATATTTAATTTTTATACCGGGATTTTAGAAACACTGTAAAGTTTACTACTTCTCGTAGGAAGGAAAAAAGTTCATGGCTGTCTAAAATATTTTCTGTTAGCATATCGCTCGTTAATATTAATTGATATTAAAAATTAGCCGGAGCGAGTAAATTGTTGTAACTTTAATATCTACATCCTTGAATCAGTTCCATTTCTTCACATTTTACAAAGTAGCGTTTTTATTCGTTGCAATAAAAGAGTTCTTCAGGGGTACAAAATTAGAATGATAAATCATTTATTTTAAATCATTGTTTACCGAATGAATATATCTTTACCAAACCTTACTTCCGATAGAAACGACTGTATGGATCTTCCGTCTCCGGCTGTTTCTTGTTAGTATACAAATTGCGATCGGCTCCTCTCCTATCTGACCCGAACTATGCAAAGCACCGAACGTGAAAAACAACCCATGAAACACGAACGAACGGAAATCACATAAAAACAGCAACCAAGAGAGGAGATTGTATTGGAATCAAATCGTCTAGATCGCCTCGGATATCGATAGTCGAGACCGTAAAACAGTGCTGGCGTCTTGAAAATTGGCCCAGAAAAAGTCGAAACTTCAGCGTCGAATTGACACGTCCGCGGGAAAATAAAAACGAGGAAACCCACAACAACATTTGACAACGCTTTATACCGTACATGCAAAAGGGATGCTACGTACAATGCTCGTAACTGCCGAGCAGGACGATTAACGACTTTCTGAAGGTTTTCTGCGAGCATTCATTTCTCTTCTTAATTTAAGACCACGGTGCACGTCCAATATAACCTATCTTCTTCAAACCCGCACCACCAAGAAAGTATTTTCATTACGAAACCAACATAAAAAAAACGTAATATGCAAGTTCCTCCTCCGTAACACGCCTTCAAAATAGAAACATGCACCGTAAGAATTAACTGATAACAAATAGGAATTCTAATCAGCGAGCACAAATATTTAGTAGAGCACCCATGACATATTATTTCCGCGTTTGAATTGTTTTTATTCTGGCTATTACCAGAGAAATATTCTGTGACGAGCAATTCGCGCTGCGGACATAAGGACATATACAACCAGACGGCGGCAGCGCTGGCGCAAGAATGTAAGTGCAACATAAACATTGCGCTGCAGGGTGTACAGCGAATTGCAAGTTCACTACCGTGAGAATGCATCTCTCGTGACTGTCTGCATGTGCTGCACTCTTTGCTTTAGTTGCCCGTCAAATTTACTGCACAGCTATAAGAGAGGTGATAAGGACACATTGCATTTTGTTCAAACAGCAGATGCAAAAATAGTTCGAAAAAAAAAGTAAATAAAAAATACATGGGGGATGCAGAAACTAATTTAAAAATGTATTCACAATAGAGAAGAGGATCCTGCATTCAAAATAAGAAAGCCTGCTTTTCATTGAGGAAAATAATAGAAAAGAGTTTAGAAAAGGAAAATAGACGTGTCAAACAAATACATTTCTGCATTGTGTGCTTTTAGCTAGTTTGTACTAGGTCACTGAGCTTTAATGGACCTAGAAACCTATACAAGACAAGAAAATTGTTCTGAGGCGTATTTTCATAGTGACACGGCACCTCCACCAGAATAGCAGTACATGAAAAATGACTTCGGGTACGTCTCGTTAAGAAACAGAAAACACGTATTCGTGACAACGAAAGATATTTGACTCGATAATTGTCAACAATATGAGAAGACCGGAGTTCGTTTTACGGGTCACACTAGCTCGGTTGTCCCGAGCGACATCGGAAAATGAGCGGTGACGGAAATTGCTTTCTTACAAATACGCCTAGTAGCGCAACGTGATCGTCTGACATCGGGTGACATCGGGTGACACCGGGTGACACCGGGTGACTGCGAGCACACCTCATCAGCTCAACCACAAGATAAATAGTCCCTGTTCATGTGTCGCACACTCGTCCCAAAAACTAACCCCACCTCGATTCCTCAACTCCAGCAAGGTCCAGACGTATTACCCCGTCATAAATCATCAAACCTGCCATGTCACACACTAAATATTTCACATGGTATATCTGAGTGACATTAATAAAGAGTAATTGTAAATCACAAGGGGGTTTACGCCCGGTTCACAATTACCACTTCTGTTATACCTTTGTATATTGGAGATTTTAATTTATTTCGTCGATCCAGTCATCAATTATTTGCATGAGCTTAACGCGATTAAACTGGGGAAATAAATTAAACGCTGGGATTTGAATGTCCGGAAATCGGGATAAACTATTCCCGGTGCTACACGTGAATCTTGGGAACGGTAAAAGGGAAGAATCACGTCTTTTCGATTCGGGAGTCGAGCATCACGATTCCTTGGGCGCGGATTATTCAAGAGAAATCATTACATTGGCGCGGGGAATCTTTTGATGAAAATAGCGAAATTTTACTAAAGAACTTCTAATAAAATCAACGAATTGTGGAGACTTGCGATAGCGACTCTGCATTCAAAGCATTGGCGAAATCAGCAGGAATCAATTATTGAAAATATTCGCCAACGACGTTTCATTGGTAATTTCTTTCTCAAACACCCAGAGCAGATCGCACAAAGTTCAACAATTTTCTTTGAAGAAAATATTGAAATTCTTTTGCAAAAAGATCTGTCGATCTAAAAAATAAAACATATTATTCCTGTATAAAGGGCGTCTTTCAAACAGCCATACCCACACTTATTAGCCCTTAGAGATCAAACGTACCGCCCCTTTTTTATTGAAATTTGATGAATAAAACACGGGGAAATATGAAACTCGTTTTGAAATTCGAATAATGAAGCCGTAGTACGTTGACATGAAAACAGTAGTCATGCTTGTCGAACAGTAATTCGTGTGCCAACAGAAACATATTGAAAAGGCTGGCAGAGAGTCGATACCCATTGTTTTGGCACATAGGTACCTAGGTATTGAATCGGCCGCCGGACAAAACAGTTGCTGCAGCTGATATCGGACCTCTTGTCAAAAAGCTCTGAACAAAGGCGGAGCAAACAACAGGTGAAAACAGAGCTAACATCGACTGGCGTTCGTACACCCGGGAACTCTGATTTCGACGGTGTTTTTACCAAACACAACATGTCGAAAAATACAGGTAAAATGGAAGTAATTGAAAACGCTACATTTCTATCGCGCGAGTATGTGAATATATATTTGATCTGACGCACGAGAGACAAAAAAATCCATGAACACACTGTGTTTTCGTTCTAAATTTTATATTGGTATTACAAAAGTAATGCTTACTAGCAGACTGTAATCATAGATTTATCATTATAATAAGATAGGTGTACGCTGCCCTCGTGGCCGAATGGAAATATAATATACCACCACAGCATGCCCATTAATTACTTTTTCGTCCATAGGTTATAGGTACAAGCGGCTAAGCCAGAGTAAGATTAAAACACAACGTTATCTCCCGATATTAAATTAGTTGAATCCCACGAAAAGCACAGTGTAAAATTAAATCATCATAATTTATTGCGTGCATAATTCATTCGCTGTGCACTGGCTTTCGATAAAACGGCTATCGCTAATTAAGCACGTATCAGATGCACCACTATGAATGTACTCACAAGGGACATAATTTATTTCACTGTGTGTTTAAGGGCAGCACAACTCCAAGCAGATGTCAAAATGCGACCAGCAGAGGTCACCTCGCGAGGGCATAGCCGTCCCTGGCCAACAAATGGCAGGCAACCTGACTCATAATTGCAACATTTAGTTTGCCAGAAGGCTAACTTATGAAGGGCTCATTTAAGGCAAAAGCATGAAGGTGAGATTTTTCTTCCTACCGTTTCAATTGAGGATAGAAAAAATAAAAACGAAACGTCTCTGAGCTTTCTTTTTCGTGCCAATTATTTTTCATATCCCCCAGTTGCCGCGATTTCATCTCGGTTGAACCCTTGCCGCAGATATAGCTTCTATCTTTGCCCATGGTTGTAGTTTCTGCGCAGACATGATTTCCAAGGAAAACCAAGCTTTTACCATTTTGACAGTATTCGCTGACCGTTTACGATATTGCGTTAACTTATATGACCAACGCTTTTCACGGGTGTGAGAAGGTGTCCAGCTATTTAATGTTATTTAAAGGATACTGCATTAAAGCAGCGTTGCCAACGTGGTCAGCGAATCTCTGCCTTATCATAGTGCGGTCAGTCTATACCAGGATGTTGCCATATTTATCGTACGGTTGGCGCTAGTACCCCACGTAATCTTTATCTCTTTGGTTACCCTTGGACAATAGCCATTAGAAGAAACTTATCTCCTTCGTGCGTGTTTGAAAATTAAGCTGGCATGTGAGAACGAACATTCCGGGTGCAAAGCTTGAGACCCGGCACCTCCACTACGATTTTTTTTCGCATTCGTTTTTAGCGTGATGCCAGAAACACGTCAAGTTTTGCAGAATTCAGCTTGGCCAACCCTACTCTCGACTAGGGGATGAACCGAGCCAAGATCTATGAGAATTCCCCCCCCCCCTCCCCCCTTCAGCCACCAGCCCCCACCACAGCCCTTCGCATGGCCTTTTCACCCAGACGCCGCTGTTATCGTTCACCGCGCTGCTACCAACTTTTTAAAATAATATTTATCCTGAAACTTAATTACTTGCCACAAAGGCGCTAAAATTAGATCGAAAGATTATCAAAAACTTTTGCCATTCTGTTCTTGCTGTTCTCACATGCAAAAAAAAGTTTAAACTCATGTACACGGCGCTTCGTATTTCCACAAGGGAAAGAAACCCCAGCTGCTGCTCAAAGACCTCCCGGTGAACGAGCTGGGTCAAAATACAATTTATTTCGATCGGCATTTGACTTGCTGCTCATTGTAATTAAATTACTGCCACAAAGTCTATCTGCTCCACTACGTTACAATTAATTGAGTTTAGAATGGCTACGACTTGATCTATGGAACCATTAATCGTTTCTTCAGTCTTTTATTGGAATCGTAGATGTTCGACTAAAGGATTTCAGTCCTTGCTGATCTGATGTATTTAATGGCTAATTATTCGAGTGTGCGGTGCTTGAATTCACAAATCAGGAAACACGGCGCTTGAAGGTCCGCACTATTGGCGAGCGGTCGCCAGTAGATTACGGTCATCCAACACACTTGTTTTTCTAAATCACTCCATTCGCACTCCAACGAACTGGTCACTGTGAATGTAAAACTTTGCCCAAATGGCTTATGTCAGCACCATTTTTAACCAAATTCGCAGAACGCTGGTTTAATCCATGTGCATCATTTGTGAGACAGGGTGGGATGATACGAGAGAGTCAATACTTTCAACAAAGACAGTACCCACGCTGGGAAGCTGTTATTGATCTATCTTCTGTAGCAGAGCAAAGGAGAGAGACGATGTGCGAGAAGGAATAGAGGTAGCTAGCTAGCGAGATGATATAGAGAGATGAAGATAGGAGTAAAAAAAATGATAGGCTTATTGCGGTCAGATATGACTATGCTGTGACAAAAGGTGCGAAATTGTGTGGACGCTGGCAGGGTGAGAAAATGGTTAGGCTCCATTTTATTGGATGCCCGGGTCAAAGCATGCCGTGCGTTGGCAAGTAATTCGGAAAATGCGCTCACAAGGAGCAATCCGGTACCTCAACTAGAGTATACCATGCCAGCCCCACGTGCTGCCGAAGAACGCCCGATGATACCATGTAAAACTAGCGAAATTCTTTGTCACAAAAGAAATTTGACACCGAATGCCAGGGTCCTTTTGTGATAATAACCTACACGTGTGGTACCGTGAACAGTGTTTTCTATTCTGTCAACTTTAAGCCTAGGAGAAAAATTCGGAAATTCATCATAAGAGTTGACACGAGCAGTGTTTATATGTAGTGTCGACAGATTGTACGGCAAATCGACTGGCAAAAGGTCTGAAAACACATCAAAATGATATCTCTTTATTAGTTTTTTTTTTTTTTGTTAAAACGATTTATTATTTCGGTTAACACTCGTGGAAATATCGTTATCGCTCAGATTCGTGAGCAGGGTGTGCGTCTGCTTGCGTTTTTTGTGCGTGGCGTGAGTTATGTGTTGCGGCACTCGTCGACAATCCATTGGCAAATAACGAGTCATTATTTTACTGTGATTGAAAAGGACGAGATTTTTTCGTATTGCCTATGGTGAATTTTACAACCACACATGCCGTAAATAGTTAAACTAATCGGTTGCGTCGGTTAGCAACGCCATCTAGTCAAAACAGTGGCATTGCTCTTGATTTCACCACAAAAAATGTATAAATAAATGTCCAATAAATATCTAATTATTTTGTCAGAAAACATCCAACTTCATATTTATTTTATTTTCAGAACATCTCAAGGTTTCATTACGAATTTCATCGTTTTTAGAGCCCCGGGTTCGACGAGAAATATTCGCTTGTTTTTGTGGTTGACTGGCGAAGACACATAATTAAAAGTCTACGAAGTCTGGTTTGTGGTTCGATGCCTGCCTGCTCTGAGCCTTGATCCCCTCCTCCCAGATCCCACCCACCCTTTACTTCCCAAAAACCCACCGGTAAATTCGCCTCCAACCACCCGCACACGACATAACTAAACGAGGACGTACGTGTCAAGATGCCAAAATCACCCTGCTTACAACTTTCTTTACCCGTTCCGTGTACCTAATAAGTTACCTAATGAGGGTTAAAAAAACACACATAATTATAACCTTGCGCTTATCATAGCAGCCCATTTCTATGTTCTAAAATAAAATGACGACCAAATAAATATCGATAAATAAATATGCGAGCTATCAATCAAAATTCAACGAAATTATTGCTCAAATAATAGAATGCCACCCGTTCCCTTTTCTAAGCGCTATTAACAAAAGTACTATAAAGCTGACGCAATCTATTCATATGAAAAATAAAATTGAAACAAACTATTCAAATCATTCGCAGGGCGCGTGTATTTTGTATGAAATGTTGGTTGAAGAATTTTTTTGTTCGTCTGCTTGTTTTGTTCGTCTGGTGATACTGTTTTTTCTGTTCCGACAGAGAATACAAAATTATTCGGTCGGCCCGATAAAAGTAAAACATAACGAGATGCCCGGCATGAGAGAGCGGCCATCCAGCAAATGCTGGACCGCTTCCGCAATGGATAGTACTGCGCCAGGACCAGACAAACTGATATTCCCTACTTCGGGGATAATAAAAACGAAGCACGCACTAATAATTTATGTCGCCAGGCAAAAAAATATATATAGAGAGATTCGAAAATGGGATGAGTATGTCGGAAACTGAAGATAACCCTTTGCTACTCGGAGAGTATATGGAAATGAATTCTCTTGCATTATTAAACGCTCTTTTGTACCGAGAATTGCAACACATTTTTGCGGGTAACCATTAATTTATTGAAACTACAAACGATATACGGGCACACCAGGGAATTTCCTTCTTTCTATATATAGAAAGAAATTATAGTTCTGAAAGCAATTCGCTGTTAGAAAAGTAGAGATCAATCCGCTAAACAAAAAAATGTATATGCAAACTTCTCCAAAGAAACGCCAAGAATGTGTGAACAATTTCCAGCGACGGTATCACCATACAAACTAGAAAATAACAAGAGTTAAGTATTAACGAACTAAAACTTGGTAACCCCCCCACGACCATAGAAACACGCGCATAACTTCCAACCATAAACCCCACCCTATCAAACACTTCTCAACCCTAAACAATCCCCAACGAAGAATGCATCAAACAGATTGACACATGATGCCACTAGAATTCGCAATAATCCAGTCCGTTTACTTGATCTGACAGCAAACTATGCCGTTCACATCCACCCTAGCATTGGTACATATGAGGTAAACGACACGGCTGGTGCTGGTGCCAGACAAGTGCGGATCGGGCTGTGGCCTGGTGCGGTCCGGAAAACGGGAAACCGGTGTCCCTATGAACAGATGCACGTCACGTCGCCTCTTCTCCCGCTCGACACGCTCTATTCTACATGCAATATGGCCGCATCCGTACGCGTAGGCTTGCCCCCCAGCACACGCCGTATCCCTACTACATGCACAGCTAGTAAGCTGCTGGCATTGCACCTATACGCTAGGAAATCCTCATTCTCAAGTGAAAAGGCATGCATTTTTGCCATCGTGCTAGAAACTTTGCAGTAGTCAAGAGGACTATTATCAAGATTTAAGCGAAGTTGCATCTGTGATTTGAAGTTATGTTTGGTCATAAAATTTAGTTAATTCATCAACAAAATGAAAATGAGACAATTCTGATGATTTTCTAGCTGAAATGTACTAAATTTAACCAACCGTTTAAGGGTGATGTTTTAAACGCAATTTTCGTTGCGCATTATCAAGTTATATGGACTGTTCACAATTTCTAAATGGAATACAGAGCGCTAGTTACGCTCATAATCTACGCTTTATAGGGCTTAAAGGACAGTAGGTCGTTGGCATCAATGTATATTACTCTAATAATCAAGTTGATAATGAATATCGACTCAATGACACTAATATGAGGCCAGGGCACGAACACCAGACCCCAGAGCACCAACGTTACATGCTAATGAGCGAAGATTCACTTGCAAAAACCAGCTATGCATTGTCTAATTCTCGCTGGCTTTGACTCGGGAAATTGTTTTGTGAACGGAATGGTGTTCAAATTCGTTTATGTTACAAGTTTTATATGAAATTAATGCAAAACTTTGAGGATTAATAATTAAATGTTGTGTATCCGTTAGCGGAGTTCTCCTCTTGCAGCCAACGGGTATATTTTTGGTCGACCAGATTTGCAAGAAGTGAGATTAAGCAGAATAATTAAGAAGTTTGAGAGTAATTTCCTTCGATCTGTGGCCTCGGGTCGCTCCTCTGACTTTGTCACGGGGCTAGCGTATTCTCGCCATGTCGCTTTGATTCGCAGGGCCCAAACACGGTGAAAAGACGCCATAAATCTTCGAGCAATCTCCAGAAGTATATAGAAAAAAAAAATCGCGAAACTCACGATATACTTTCTCGCCATTGGATTTCCATAAAATTGCGAAAACATTCCAAAGGGGCACACTATTTGAACAAGTTTTATTCATCAGCGGAGGCCTCGAGGAAGTTGCAATATAAACATTTGGGTTTTCTGGTCCTAACGGCCTTCGCATAGGAAAGGAAATGGTCGTAACTTCAGCAGTCGCCGCTGGTGTAGGCAGTCCACAGTACAGCCGTGCCACATAACTTGCATAACTTGCCAGGCGTTCTTTAAGAGCACATACTTTCGGCGCGAAACTTGCCCTTTCGGAATAAGAGGTTATTTCAAAAAAAGAAATGCGCTTAAGCTTAAAACATTAAAATATACAAAGAGATAGGTGCTTGGCGCTGCTGGGCCCGCGGCCACCTTTGAAGTTTCTAGTTGAGTGCCCAATTAACGAACAGATTAGATGATGAAGGGAGTTTCCAGCATCTGTAAGCGAAACCAGGTGCCACCGAACAGTTTCCCTGAGAAACTGTGATGAAGTCCGCTTTGTATTTATCCAGATATTTACATACATTATATCACTTAGGAATTCGTCTGTATAATTAGAGATATTTAGTTAATAGTCTCTGAGATGCCTTCAAAAACTTGAAACGGATAGAAAAGTTTCTTCGTCGAAAAATAAATTTACATTTTTATGAAATAATATGATACCCCTAGGATAAGTTAAAGAAGGTTATAAATGAATGTTTAATTAGTTTAAAAAATGTGACTGAAAAGAGAAATATGAGAAGGTTTCATTTTCAAAGAAACTTTTTCTTCGTTTCCAAGAAACAAAATATGTGAAACTCTTTTAAGCCCCTATTCGCAGACGAGCATTCCAATCAAATTAATACCACGCAAGGTGAAATATGCTGGGCGAAAATTAATCAACGCATATTTCCCCTTCCTACATTCTTTGACTCACTCGGTGGTAGGTATATAAAATATTTCTAAATTGAACATAATCGTCCACCAGCAGACAGACACCCTACCATATATTGTTATGCCCTTTCCAAAGTGTCACAGACCTCGATATACAATCCGCACAACAAACAACTTTCCCATTCTACATTTTCCAGTCTCTGACCACATTTTCCACGAGAGCGGAAAATACGCAGTTTCCTGTTGAGGGAGTTCATGTTGTTAATCGGCACTCAATTCAAGTACAGACATTGACGTCCAGAACACAGTTCCTAAAATAATTCGGGATAACGAAGAGAAGTGGGGAATATTATTTAGATTTTACGGTATTTTTTCATCGTGTACCTGGCTACACTGTAGGACGGACGTTGGAAATTTTTGAGCGTGCACAAAATTCAGAGCGTACAACGAGCGGGGTTCTCCAGTACAGCAACGACTACGTGAAGAGATAATTGCACAGCAGAGTTCGTTGTAAATCTAGTTGCATAATGTGCAGCGTAATGTGCAAAAATAAAGTGCACGTGAAGATTAACAAAACAGATTATGGCCAGTACCTAGTATAAAATTAGCGAACATCACCATAGATCTACTGAATGGGCGGAGCAAAAAAAAAATGATAAGAGCACAAACGGTGGAAATGGAAAATGTAATTTAAGATGACTCCCCAATCAAATAACTTCTAATCAAAACGTATAAATTGATAAATTAAGGTAGAAGATGGACAAAAGATAAAATAAAACAAGAAAACGCGTTTGCAGAAGCTAGAAATATAGTAGTGTGCGATGGTGATGACAGCAGAAGAGGGTGGGGGAAGGGGGGCTTCTCAAGAGGATCCGGCGCCACGACTTGACATAAAGGAGGATGTCTTACTAGGGAGGAGAAATTAAGCGGGTTAGGAAAGCGGGAACGCGATCTCTCGTCGGATAGGTGCGTATTAAGACGCCCGACGTCGTGACGTTTGTCCACCTTAAGACTGATGAGACCCGTGAGAAGATAACATGTCTGCGCACCCGCTTCATTAGAAAACCTATCAGAAAAGAGGGGGACAATATTCTTTAGCCAAAACGTGAACGTATAGGAAACGGAAAACGACCAAACGTTAAACAGAATTGTCAACAACGAATGGTAAAAAAATAAAAAAAAAAAAAACTGTAACGGGAACCTTTTAAATTCTATTTAAGGGGAATTGATATAGAAAAAATAAACTTGAAGGAAATCGTATTCAAAGGAATCGACAAAGAAAATATGACGGGCGTTCGTCAGTGCCACGAATGTGTTTGTCAACATCAGGCACGTCAAGTCATTGTTACAAAAGAAGTCGATACACGGACGACGTTTGAAATGAGCTTCCAAGCTTCCAAGTTTCCCAGCAGATGTTACAAATGACTACGAAGATATGAAACTGTCCGGACGCGTCTCGAACTGTTGCTTAGCGCGTGCATCCAAGTGTTTTCATCAACGGACACGAGCGCTCCTCTCACCTCGTTCGTTTCCCAGAGTTCTAGTTTTTTTCTTGCTTTCCTCGTCAGCCTATCCCGGGCAAGATGAAGATAACGCACTAATGGATCTGTCATCGACTTACGATTTACGAAGAACCTTTCGGAAAATGAGGTTAACTCACAGAAACATGGAATCTTTTGTTGAACACTTTTGTTGACAATTTTGTTGACAATCATATCGAGGGTTTGCAATAAATAATTAACAGTGACACCTGTCATTAATTTTTCTAGTGTACAATTTGGGAATTCGCTTGCAAATGGTAATATTTTTGCAATTCGTCTAAAACGGCGTTTAATACGCCATTAAAACGACAAATACTTTCTTAAAACGCGAGGCATTCTACTAAAACCTGGTAGATAAAAAAAAGGGCAAAACATAAAAACTTTCAGCAAACTTTCAAGTTCAAGTAATAGTAATATGTAACAAAGAAAACCAACTGACATGATATCATTCCACAGTCCACACAAGAATGCTGACTAGACGATAACAGAGGATATGCATTTAAATGTGTTCTGTGATTCGTTGCTATGATAGAACGAAACTGAAAAGCAACCGTCGCTAGAGAAGTTTGTCGCAAGGAGGCGCTTTTCCCTCCCGATCTTTTATCTTGTTGCTGCGGTTGCATTCATTAGCGATATTCTCGACCGTTGGCAGCACTGCAGCACTCGACTACTCGGTATTCTTTCCATAATAAGCATGCTTATTTATTTTCATACTCATTTAACTGAAAGTAATGTGTTTCTCGTCTGTGTGCCTTTTCCTACTTTTTTTTTCAGAGGGAGGGAGGGAGAGAGCTGTAAAGTTTTTCTATATACACTCTTAAGGAGATTATACATTTTCTTCCTCGCTCAAATTTATTTATATATGTTGAGCACGCTTTAAAAAAAATGTTTAAGCATAGACCATTTGAAGACTTCGTGAAAAGCCTTCGGGTCTGTTTTAAAAGTTAGGCATTGTATGACTTCTTGAATCTTTCGATCTGGAAAATGTAACCAAGCTCGTTCTCAATTAGCATCACGACAGACACAAACGACAAGAAAATTAACTTAGTTTTGCTTGGAACTGACAAGCGAGCAACAAACTTATAGAGGTATACTTAATTATACGCCCAGTTTTGAGTCGGTTGTACGAATCTTAATGAATGCCGACCCCGTTGATTGATTCGTGGTGTTTAACGGCGCACTGTTTTGTCAACGGGCCCTGTGGCACTGGTCTAATGGCGTCAGTGAATGAGTAGATTATGGCGAGGATGATGATGAACCTAACCTAGCTTAGAAGGGAGGAGGGGAAACCCGGTGCCGGCACATAGCCTACTCCTGTCGAAGAGCATCAGGGGGACCACCGGCTTCACGACCCTTCCGAAGGACGGTACAACTCGAACAGCAGGATTCCTCGAATGTCGAGAGGTTGATAAGCAAGACGAATGAAGTTGTTGTACTAACTTTCATCCCTCCAACCCCCGAACAGAACTGGTCATGTGTATAATGGTCACCCATCCAATACCTGACTCAGCGCAGTGTTGCTTAACTTCGATGATCTCACGAGAACCGGTGTTTCCAACACGCTAACCCTTTCAGCCGTCCCCGATGTCGAGACTAAACGGTGCTCGATTAAAAAGCACGCACTTTCCCCCCGCAAAGTCTCAATGAACGCGCCCCGCGTGTTTACTGCCGCCACCTGTCATCACGAACCTGCACTTCAGCGATAATTAACACTTGCTAATTATCATCGTCTCACGAAGACGCCTTTTGTTACGGCAACCAAAGCAGCACACGTGAATTGCGGGCTTGTATACTTCAACGCGAGTCGCGCATTTCTCCGGAACAAAAAAATTATCTTAAAAATGATTGGCCAGTTTTTATCTCATTATTCATGCTCAACTAAACGTGTAATCACAGCTGACAAAATCAAATGGACGCCCCGAAATTCGTTTATTTGGATACGTGAGCTGAATAAAAATACATTTTGATATATCGCATTTTATTCCGACAATAAGCAAAACAAGAGAAAATCTGAATTTATTTGCTGCAGAGCTTAGCGAAATCCTGTCGACAATATGTAATAGTTGAAATAATAAATATCTGGGGGGATGGTAATGGCTCCAATTGTGCAGGCTTTGCCGACAAAGAGTGCATGGTGTGTGAGTTATGGCGGTGGTCGCCTACACCGGGGTGCATTGGTGCAGGTGTATTCTGGCACGGATACTGAATCGGCAATGGATATGCAAGCAGTTTCCGATACGAATTAGCATAAACCGATATATAACCGTGCATTGTATACCACGAAGAGTTCCGCTAGAGGGGAACGATGCGTTAGAGTTCAAATTCAAAATCGACTTGCCAGTGAATTAATAACTATAACAACTTTTCTATACGAGTTTATAAATATATCGAGGCTGTGGCAGCTAGTTGCAAGCTCTGTTCTTAAAAAGATATTCAAAGGAACGTGGATCGTAAATGCGGGATTCAAAGGTGAATTCTGTGTTTTTTTTTTTCGGATAATTGCCCGCCACCAGCCGGTGATAAAAATGGAGAAAGAAAACATATTCAAAGTGCACTCGACAGTAAAAACTTTTTCGGTTAAAAGTGCTGTCAAGTCACTGATTTTATATTACGTTAAATCGTAAAAATCTCATTGGTTACCTTCACATAGCACAGCAGAAACACTTCTGGCGGAATTACAACAACATTTTTTATACAATCATCGTCATATTTTTACTACCAACGAATATCATCTCTACTAAATTTGACATAAAGGATATGTTTGATATTTTATTATCTTTTAAACTTTTGTCAATTTCAAATATCTTCCGTGTCGACGCTTTTTGCTACACTTTATCGCGGCAGGCAGACAGAACTTCCCCACGCGCGCGCGCGCGCACTGAAATTCTGCTCGTGTGTTTTACTTCGTGTTTTATCATGAAACTTTTGCACTGCCGCCGCTTGCTAACATCTGTGACGGGATGGAAAGCGAATTCCTCTTTCCCTCTCGATCTCTTCGCCCACAACTCGTGAGACGTTCCCCCGGTTCGTCAAGCAGCGTTCGTCAACCTCCTCTCCCGACGCTCCCGCCGTCGTCACGACCGACGCCGACGTCGCTTGCTCGCGAGAACTCACTACCTACATCAGAGCAAAACCATACTACTGCGACATCACACATTTTTTTCCCCAAACTGAAGCATTGTACGGATAACGGACGAGGTATTCGCAGCCGTAAGTGAAAAAGGTATAAACAATCCGAACTCCCCAGCCACTCAGCATATTGCAAAAGGTTTTGAGGGTTCCATCGCCTCCTATGGGACCATCCATTTCAGCCACGAGCATTTGGTTTCAGGTGTGCAGAGATATTTTCTCGCTTTCCAGATAGAAACATCGAAGTCGTCCGCGGCCACCAGAGGTCCGCTAATGCGTTACTGAACTTCTGGGGCTAGTGACGATCTTGACTGATCGCCAGCAGAGTGGGTGGTTTCACAGAGTGGCGTCTAGGGAGGCATTGTGTGACGAATATCGGTGTTGCCGTCGAACCATGTCGAAGGCGTGCCATTGATTGTCGTCGGCGAGTCGAGACGTCGTCGAGGACACAGTGCGTCGCGACGCTGAGCTGCGTGGCGCCGGGTGGCATCGAAGTGCGTAGTGATGAGATTTTCACGGGATAGAAGTTCGATCTTGGCTTGCACGCCTGACACGCGCACGCACGCGCGCACGCACGCAAATTGTGCTCTGGGTGTCATCGGATCGCGCGTTCGGAATTCGTGACGAGAAATGCGACGCTGAGAGGCGGCAAAATAGTTTTCCGTTGAAGAAAATTCCTTTTTTCTTTGCGATAAAAGTTTTCAAACATATCATTATCAGCGTGTGTGAGTGCCATTCAATCTTTGGTGTATGGTATATGGTGTATGGTGTATGGTGTATGGTATATTCACATATTTATTATATTCATAGATAGTATATTTATTAATTAACGATATTATATAATTTTAGCTTCTAATGCAAATGGATTTATATTATGGGTTATTAAAACAGACTGAACATGTTTTAACGCTGATATCTGTTTGATATATGGGACGCATTGAGTGTTCATTGGCTTTCTGTAAATAACGGGAAGGGGTGGCTCGTGCACATGGTTTGAAAAGTCAGGGCCCTTCTGAACTGGAGCGTGCTTAAGCCGTGCACCACCACTCCCCATTCAACCTCAAGACTTTTCAATGAATCCCAAGTTGAGTCGGATGGAAGCTTTGGATAGATTCTCGTTTCTAAACGAACGGCAAGTTCATTTTTGAACCGACGAGATAGCAAGTCCAATCCTAACCAATCTGATCGACTTTCACAAAGTCGCAGTACGCAACTGATGGCTGGAACTCATGCGATATTTCGGAAAAGGCTTATTGGAAAACAATCGCCGGCGGAACAGCGTGGCTCACGGACCCAGGAGAGAGTTGCAAAGCAGGAGGGTCGACGACGGCGAAGAAATAAATCACTAAGATGTCAAAAAACACGGTATCATTGGCGATCACGAATGAAATATAAATAAACGAAAAATAAATCCCCGAAAATATAAGGGCAAAGAAAAAGAAGCAATCAATCACACTGTAATGAAGACGAAAAGAGATGAAAAGTTTCGGAAATGGATGGCCACTTTGTGTTTGCACAGGCGAGCAAGGACACGCTGGATGAATCTGTAATTAAGGATGCCGACGGTATTAAGTAGCGAGCGGTTTCGATACAAAATGGAATCGTCGGAGCAGAAATATTTGTAAGTATGGATCTTTAGCATTGAACGGTGTATTAATTACCAACCCAAGTATCCCTGTGAAAACGCGAGCAATTCGACAGAACCACTGGTACCAATTAACATATTTTTTTATCTCCAACATGTGTTTTCGCGTTTCCAGCCGAGTTTTTTTTTTCATTAGATGACACAAAATCGAACGCTCCTTCGTGTGTGTCGAGATGAAACGAACTCCGATTGGCAATCTGTTTTAGAAACGTATATGATTGATACTTGCAGTGCCCCATTTCAAATCAGTCCTGGTTGGTATGCAACCCTACAGACAGGCGAGCATCGCATATGTCGGCCATTGAGGATTCATACCGTCACTTGCTATGATTTCTTGTTGAGATAGAAAACAGCAGAATCATTCATCTCGACGTCATGAGCACCTACTAAATCCAAGCCATGAACCTCGTTTTTTTTACGAATTGAAGTGGGTACAATGCAACATACATTTGTGATTATGCTCTCTTGCAGTCTGCGCTTTTCAATATGTGTGTTTGTATTTTGCTGATGTGAGGGAAATATTCACTTGGCAGTCGTGAACGACAACTGAAAGATATTTTCTAATTTAATAATAAAAATAGTGATGTTTACTTGTCTTGAAAAAACATGCATGTTACTAGACGGTCAAAAATACATTTTACAAGTGTATGACTTAACCAATAAAAAAGGTCATTAATGGAAGAAAAAAACATTGTAATATCATACACTCTCTTTTAATTGTATTTTGAGTTTAGTTCTTTGATTTTTCTATGGGCAATGCGTTGAAAAATCTACAGTCATTATAAATGGGGTAATTATAGTGTAAATTATATAAATTCGATGAAATCCTCCTTGTTTATCGCCATGGCTTTGAAGTGTCTCTTTGGTTAAATCATTGGTTAAATGCTTTTTCTCGAAAAACAAAACAAACAATGTAATAAATGAACAAACATGGCATTTTCGATACTTTAAAAATAACATAAGCTTTCTACTTGTAAACTTATTTGCCCGAAAAACAGTCTATCATAATTATGACTGCCAGGTAAACTGACTGCTCCTTAGTGGTACCGATTCACTGTCTCTGTCCCTGTCGGGCAGGTCAAAAGATCGAGACATCAGTCTTGCACTTGCAGTTACAGATGCACATGTGCCTGCGGTGCATTCGAGCCTCGAACTCACGACTAACTGGGTTAAGTACACCGATAGTGAATGATGAGACATGAAGTACCTCATCAACGATGTTGCTTTTGCCTCAGAAGTGACTCTAATGTTGACATTTCTGTTTCTTTCAAACGTGATCAAGCTGGTGGAAAACGGATTGAAATGAAGGCAGACAGACTTCATCTCGTAAAGCTTATTTATTTCTTTCATGGATCGAATGCGCCAGCCTTATTACCTAAGAAATGTAAATGATCGCTGCTAAAAATGCATTACCCTTTTTTTTTTAAGTCAAGCAATTAAAACTTTATAACGCGGCAACTCAGAAATACGAAAAAATACATAGATAAAAAGCAACGTTAATTACCTCACAAATAATGCATATTTTTTCAGCTAGCAACTTTTAAGCTAGGTGTTCCAATTAAGAACAGTGTAATTACACTATACGGCGCATTTTTATGTCCCAAGTGTCACAGATACATACAATTATCCAACGCCGTGAATTATGATATCGGCCAATGGTTGGATAATTATACGATGATGCACGTTATGATAAAATCCCAAGCCAAGAATGGTCTCGATACGGAATTGGATGCATTGTGCAGTCAGTGAAAGCTGTTTGAAATGGGCGTCGGTCTACCGTCGGGGTGATTGACTGCGTTATCTCAATCTCAGGTGTCTCGTAAAATGACCATCTTCAATGTTAGGTTAGGTCTATTAATAAATACAGAACGACTAAGTTCATAAAACAGATCGGTGGAGCTTGCCCTACCATTTTTAACAAGCTACCCGAACATTTTAAATCAAGTGACTCGCTATCCCAGTTCAAATCAGCTCTACATAAATTCTTAGTTACAAATTGTTTTTATAGTTTAAATGAATTTTTGACTACAAATAATTATTTGTGATTTTACTGTACATATTTAAATTCTGTATTTTATTGTATTTTTGTATATTTATTGTTATTTTTATTATTAAGAGGGCGCTAATCCGTTCAACATTGTAACAAAATGTTTCATGGAAAATAAATAAATAAAATAAATACATCAACAGTCACGTATATATATGAATTAAATAAATGCAATAAGAATGGAATGTCGACAACTGGATGGGATTGTGACTTGGTAAAATGAGTTCTTATAGATTGGTGTGATAGAAATTTTACCTGACAATGTGAAAGGCAGACATTTGATGACCTGGTCAGATAACTTCTCATACTTATCAATCGAGAAAGTGTGTTCACTTAATAGTATACCGGTGTGGCAACAATCCAGCGACAAAATTGACATGTTCAATAGAAAAAAAAATATTTTAAATTTACATAAGATAATCGGGTTGGATTTACCAATGACTTAATCATGATCACCTAAGGTTTTTCCGACATCACCCAACAATAATACCAATTATCATTTCACAAGCGAAGAAAATTCATTATCATGACAACACCAGCATTGACCTTGAGACCTGACTACTTAAAATCAATCGCATGGATACGATTGTTTACATTTCAGTTTCTTTCAAAACAGATTTTCTTTTGCGTCGCTCAGCGCCCCCCCCTAGTGACGTACATCAAGCAACAGCGTACTCATGTCGTCACTCGCCGGAAGATTGTTGATTTTTGGCACTAAGTTACGCTTCGAGATCAGCAGAAGTGCAGGACATGTGCCAAGTGCGCCGAAAATACCGTGTTCACGACCTACGTCAGAAGCAGCCAAAGTCAGTCTTCGTTATAGTTCGAAGTTACCTGGTATAACCTTAGGTACAACTACGTATGCACCTTTTCGTGAAGTCAACACGACATTTCTTAACTTGAGTCGCGATTCTAGATGGCTTGCTAACCTAGGTGCTGCCATGCACGAGGCGTGAAAAGTGAAAATTATAACTTGTAGCTATTGCATCATTCTGGCTTCTGCACTAAAAGCGACTTGAAGCTAAATCAAAACGCAATTTACCTTGCATTAGTACGTACTACACCGAGACTACAACTTTTTTCCACGGCTAGCTTACAACTCATAATTACTGTGGGATTTCACGTGATTTACCTTTGAAATATATTATAACGGATCAAACGTTTCGTAGATTAACACAACTAGTGCACGCAGATCTCAGAGGTACTTTGCATTTACGGTCGAAATTCAGTCTCTGCAGTAACGTAAGTCCAACTGGCAAATCCTCATCCCCATGCAAAACCCTCACGCGACAAGATAATCGTTCAATTGACAAGCCAACGCAAATATAGCTTCAAGTCTAGATACTTGCATTTATAATTAGCGAACGCTCCAGGGAGCGAGACGTGTTGACTTGTGGCTAATTGCATTATCAACAATTAACCACGTAACTACTCCGATATCAACTAGCAATTACCACCGCCAGTGGTATGTGTTAATGATGAGGTACATCTCGACAATGACGACCTATCTGCCGAGATACAAACAAGTTCCCATGGAAATGTTAAAGATTATTTTTAATTTCCATTTTTGTGCATTTCTGTATTGCAAAGAATAAGACAATTATGAGTACATATAACCTCTGTCATATTCTCATGAACCAGAAGAAACTCCACACAAATTAACTCGTAACTCGTAGCCAGTGTCCATGCGAACAAGACAAGAAGTTCCATCCAAAGTTCGACGTGAACCCGCATTCCAAACCTAATAAACGTCACGCGCACCGCTCTGTCTGGGGCCTGGAAGGGGATATCCTGTGCTCCTAGTTAGCTCAAAGCTCCCCTGGGAGCAGGAATAAGTCGGCGACCACGATACCAGAGAATGACGATCTAGGCTAGAGAATGAAGACGCCGAGACCAGTACTGGTTCGATTGCCAGTCAATTACAACGAACCACGACGGGAAGGAAGGCCAGAGTCAGCGGACTGCAAAGTGAAACCTCTGAGAACGGCAATGAACTTGAGCCATCAAGGAAGTTTGCGCCGGCCGGCAGAAGTAAAAATGATTCTATTTTTACTCCAGAGAATAGAAAATACCTTCGCAGTTAAATAAAGACAGTCCTGGTTGTTATTTTTAGAAAGAGTTTGCGACGCCTACAAGTTAATATGGTGAGAAAGGAAACGTCAACAGAGTGGGGATGGGCGACAAACGAGGGGAACGAGGAGTTGGATTTCGCAAATCTTTGAAGCCCCTAGGTTGGTAGTTCTGATAGGTTCTTTGCTCCAGACAACTCGATATAAGGTTAATATATACACCACGAAGACAGCGATAATCAACTAGGTTAAATATCCTTATGTCATGCTCCATAGGGAGACTGGAAAATAAGACAATGGTCTCCCCCGTGCCGGATCGCGATGACGGGGTTGTTTAGGGGTTGGGAGGGCAGTGACGTCGGCCGGGGCGAATGAATGCCCCCCTCGTGAGGCGCCGAGGGGACATCTGGGAGACGACGGGGAAGTGTAGCAATTTAACGCGGATTGCGCCACGATATTGGAAATAGGAAACTTATCACGTAGGAAAATCATGCGAGCTTTCCCATCGCACCACACACGCCGCAGGATGCGGTCGCCATGGGAATGCATTGATTTTAATGCTACCATTTCGTGACATTTAGAGGCCATTTTGTATGAAAAATTACATCTCTGTGATTGAGATGGGGCTTGCGGAAAAATGTGGCGCTTTAGCTGGCCGTGACTGCGCATAGCTTGTTCTCGGAAAGAAGCCACAGATTGGCCGAATCACTGAGCTCTTTAGAATCGGCGGTGAGAGTGCGTGTGCACTTGTATTATCCGCAAAGCAGGTCTACTTGCATTAATTGAGGTTATACAAGCGTGATGTTGGCAGGAATTCAACGAGCGACCAGAACGAGACAACAAAAAAAACGGCTGTAGTGGGCTCGCCGCGCGTGCTGCTCGCTGATTGGTCGAGACGACCACGTGAGAAGTGGTGTGACTTCGAACTGATCAATGAGAAGCCACTATTCGGTTTGTGTGCCGTTACACAACAACAGCCGGCGTAGCGTGTCATGCAACGATGCAGTCTGGCAGCCGACGCGCTAAAGGTGGCCGGGCAATGTAGCGGCGGGTACAGCATGGAGCCTGCACGATACAAATGTTCTGGACGTCGATTGAAATGATCTCTTGATCCTGCGTTCAGTACGAATCGTCCGACCAACTGATGGGACGATTCCGAACGGAGGCCCCATTGATTGATTCCGTCAATCAAGATGACGAGGCGGTAAATCTGGAGCGTGGGCCGCATGCTCGTGGGATCCGGAAATGTCCGCGTTTCTTTTCACCCGACGAGCTCGTGACAATTCGGTCGCGGCGGCAAACATCAAACGCACTGGTGTATGCGTGTACGCACGTGCCTAGCGACGGAGACACGGCACGCACATGCGAATTGTTACTAACGACCGACTATTGATGGAGGTTGAAGATGCCGTAAGTCGGTGAATCTGCCGTAAATTAAAGTTATGCTGAGAAAGGGAAACCTGGCTGAAAGAGTGCCGTTACTTGGGTCTGTTCTCAAATGTCTCTAAACGTTCATAAAACACTTTGTCCAGGATAGATGGCAAAACACTGTAGATTGACAGGTAGATTTTCGTGTTCCTCATGAATGGAAAGGTACCATTTGCGCGGGAACTAGCAGACAGGTGCCACTAGGTCGAGCTAGTAGCGATACTTTTTCAATGCCATCCAGATACGATCGCTTGACATCTGATGCGTCTCTCTCCTGCGTATCCATGACGTAGGTATTTGCTCAGAAGTGATAATAATGATGACATCACGAATGTTAGCCGGTACACGAGTAGGTGAATAGGTGAGCTGGCTTGTCGAACTAGATTTTTTGACGATCACTGCAAACATACGTAGGTAGCTAGGTAGGTAGGTAGGTAGGTACAATGGGTGAGACTCAGTGTTCAGTCACATGCCTTATTTGTTCGCTTTATAAAAATAATCCTTGCTAATCAAGAGCAATGTCAAGCAAACGAATACGAACGAGTGGAAACGTACAAGGAAATGTATTTTTCCTTCGAGGAAAGAAGGCGAGTGAGGGACCTCGTGATGAATTGCTCGGAATGATAAGGTCAAACTTTAAAATCAAAGCATGGCCAGTATAGCGTTTCGAAGTAGAGCAAAGTATACTAAATGTGTTCTCCGTGTATCATCAATATTGCTGGCCGCCAAAGACGGAGCTGAGGAAGATGAATGGACCATATTATTCATCTTCCCCACACCACTCTCTCTCTCTCAATTAATATGAGCTGGGATGTCAACTTCCATCGAGGAGCAATGACCACCATCATAAATCGTAAGATGTTCACATCTATAGAATGCCTATAATTCAGATGGAATCTCCCTCAGAGCTACAGCAATAAATGGAGTACGTCGGTGGAAGGGCTGGTGGCGTCGCTCACCTTGCACTTGAGATGGATTATATCACCACAATCGCCGCATTCCTCTAGCGCACCCGTTTCACGGCGGAGTCACCGTCACAGGGTCTAGTGAGTAATTCTCCTCTCATCTTGACCATTCCAAATGTTGTCTAGTGTTAGGACAAGGACCGTTCCGTCTGGTTCCGCTTGTCTGCTGGCCAACGCACATTTAATCATCCTGAGAGCACCGACCAGGAGAAAAGAGAGAGTGCTATCAGACAACGGTCTGCGCATTCCACTTTCAATCGAGATCAATCAATTCGTGTCCATTGGAACATTTTGCCTTGGAATGTTATTTAAATATTGGCACTAATCAAATTGAGTGGTCTAGATTGGCGATTTTCTTCGGTGTTCTTTGTTTGTTTTCGATGGTGATTCGAGAATTTCGCACTCCCTTTTCTTGGCCACCCCTGTGTAAATGCGAGTCCAAATTGAGATTGGGGACACTGTCGTTGTTGAATGTCAACTTTGAGACGGCCATTGTCATCATTGTTGTTCTTACAGAGAGCTTCCGGAAAGGTCAACACAGAACACAAAGAAAATGGCAGCAGGAAAAGTAAAAAAACTTACATGAGCTAAAAGGAAAAATGCCATTAAACTACTGTTTATAGCAGCACTGATGTAGTATATTTATATAGAAGTTGAAAGAGTTTGCAAAAGTTATTTTATCTAGTTTTGGTTTTATTAAAAGTTTGCTCAATATGAAAGTATAAAGACGTGTCACAGAAATGGACGGGAAAATGTTGGGCCGCGCTCAACTATGCCCAGCTAGCCAGCGACGGTAAAAGTTTCGAATCCTGCCCGCGCGCCCCAGCAACAATTTTTAATGGAATACATCAGAAAGTTCTGATTTGAACGCACTACGTATTTATAAGTTATTTCCTGCGTGGCCTCATCGCAATTATAATTTCGAACGAACAGTGCTCTGAAACTTTTGCCAAACTAAAATATGCAATAATTAAGCCACAAAAGTATTGGCAATGACATATGCCCACGCTGAGTTTTCAGGCTGTAACTGTCACAACTCATAACGCACGACCAGTCCGCACCGAACCCACCCCTTCGGTGTCACCAACATGGAATGTCCGGTAGTAAATTTTTAACCCACTGTCAATAAGGTACGAGATAAAATCAGCCTCTCGCCAATCAATCAGAAACGGCAAGCGATTGATTAGCCTCTAGCGCGGTCGCCCCCCCCCCCCCCCCCCCCCCACACACGAGCACCATGGAAGCACAAGCGATTTAAATTCAAGCTAACATTTCAAACGGAGAACTTCCAATTTCCGCGTGATTACAAACGACATGGCGTTAGCTGTTATTATTATTATGACAATAGATGTGCAGTTCACACTATTGAGCGAGAATATGTGTGTGTACCTCCTATGTAGCCATAAAGCTCGCGCCAGAATTTGCCGCTCATAAAAGCTCACGATGCCAATAAACTTTGTTTTATGTCGCCATCCATGCTTGCACAAATTTATCACAACTTGCAATTAATTCAGCGTCGCATCACTTTACGTACGTTCGGGCACACGTGGGAATAATATTAATTGCACGTCAAGCAACGCACTTGGCGTTTAACATCAAAGCATTCGTATTTTGTGCGTTAAATCGTGTATTATGGTAGCACCTTTCATCTTCGGAAAATCAAATTTAACCATCGAGTGACACCACGCACGGCATCTTTTCAAGCGTCGCCTTGAACCGTTCGTACTCATTCTTGAGTTTCACGGGAGACACACACGCATTTTCCTCGTTCCCCTCCCATTTTCACGAATCGGCAAGGCACTAGACTAGAGACCAGTGATACGAAAGATGAGCCAAACTTATATCCCATTCTAAACTCTTTTGTCGGCGAGGAATTCCTCGAAGAAAACTCACTCCAAGAGTCCCGACTCCAGTGATCCACAAAGAAATTGATCGTCATCGTCGACTTTGAACCTAACCTCTCTTTCCAATTTGGAAAGACCAAAGCGAACTTTTTCGACAACGAATGACGCAAAATCTTTGACTGTGGCACAGTTTTTGCCAATATAGCAAAACAAAAAAGTGACGTTAACATGTTAATTAGAATAATAACACACGAGTTCATTATTCAGGTATCGTATGATGTGTAAAACAATGCTGGCAACAATACGGTGAATAAGTGCCGTGTCATAAACTCTCACGTAGGTGATAACATCACGCCATCCCCGTCGACAAATAGTACACGTCAGTTCGTCTATCGCGAGATTAGGTAATTTACGTTCGCCGGGTAATCACCTGGCTATCAGTACTCACATACGCTAATAATTCTAGCTCTCTGTACTGATACATTAGTGAAGGCTTTGGACTTGCAGGCTTGCACTGCTATGCACGCGGAGTGGTGCTAGATGTTTCTACTGAATGGTATATGCTGACCATATGGAATAATCATAGTAATTATCCAGGGGAACTTGTACAGGGCCTTTTTGTGTACCTCTTCCCACAGGAATAAACATCACAGGGGTCGCTTCGGGTTACATTGAAACTACATGTTCGTTTTATTTGATTTCGTTATTTGTTTTTGGTGTGACACTTTGCCTCTGTTCAACACTCGCTTCAAGGCACTTGGTTATTATTTACCTTGCATTATTTTTATGATGTAATGTGGTATCATTATCACCCACATTGCCAATGTCAGACCAAGATCAGCTGATGCTACACAGCAAATAAAGTGTTTTCTAACATAGGAGTTCTCTTTTTTTGTAAATTTTAGTTGTAATTGTATATTATTTTAAAGGGGCCTTTGTTTTGAGAATTTTTTCATCACAAATACTCGCAATAATTATCATGCCGCCTGTTCGATTTTTTAAGACGCCGGTCAAGAATGCCTTCGGCCTTTTGTATCCTTATTTGTTCCGGGTCATATTAAATCACGACTTGATCGAAACCTTGATCGGTCGACCAGAAAAAAAACGTAAAATTAATACTCAGGTATAACCAAATCCCTGAAACTGTACAGCAATCATGTAAGGTTCCAAAGTAAATGCAAAGCGAGAGACAGTTGCTTCGGCTACAACGCGATGACAAGATTTTATGCCAGCCTGTGAACAGACAACAGTAACTAGATTTTTTTCAGTGATATATGAAAACATTGCCATTTTTATTCATCGAAAAAACTTTCTACCCTTTTTTTGCTGCATAATAATGGTCGACGCACGAAAGAGGTTTAAGAGCTGTATAGAAGGACACTGTCCACGATTTCACTTGTCTTTTGGGATATTTGTGGCACTACACGGTTCCTGAAAGGGGCGCACCGGCAATTGTCTATACCTGGGTGTGCCAAAATGGTTGGTCAGATGGTCCTACAATGCGGAATTCAAAACAAAACATTCGTGACCCCACCACAACTTTGACAACTAAGGCCAATATAACGCAAAGTTCTTGAAATTTGTCACGAATGAGTCAATTGATAAGAAAGATAACAACAAGGTGTACAAAAGGTGATGATTGACATCTTTAAAGTAATAAAATTTAGTGCGATTGTTTCCAAAATCGCCAATGTCACCTTTTAAGTTTTAACGCGACTTTTATCTTAAATTTCATTTTAGCCTATCTTAGTCTTTAGCAAATTTCAACGATTTATAAACGCAACTGGTTGCGTAGCCTACTGCGTAGCTAAAACTACTTGGTATACGTAAATTATGTAAATTCGTCCGAAAATACGGATTTAACGCTGAGCGACGTAAATAGGTCCCTTACACAATTGTGTTTCGCTCATTTCACCTCGACCTCTGGCCTCCCGCTCTAGACATTGATTCCACATCAATTAGGCATTCAGTTTTCCACGGTACACAGGTAAGTACTATAGACCAGCCACCACACACCACGAAAACTCCTCTTAGATTTTACTCACGATTCTCGACGGTCTTGTGAAGCCGTTAATGGCACATCAATGCTAATCACATTAGCGCAAATAATTTAGTTGAGAGTTACACGACGGGCATGTTCTTCCCGAAGCATTCGAATCTCACTTCCAGGACGGGATGTATTGAGGAAATATTCAATATCCGAGGCGAGAGGCTTCATGCCAAGCAGGTGTCGACCTGTGATTGGTTGATTTATTCGAAGACGTCGCGACGCGTCCGAGTCGAGCGTCGGAAAGATTTCTAATTTAATCAAGAGTGTTGATTTAGGCTAATTTTATACGCGTGTCTCTTTCCAAGCTCGTTTCTTTATTCGACTACAGGCTGTCGGTATATAGGAGCTTTTGTTTTCAAGCCGTACAAGTCGCTCGATTCTCATAGAAATGCGTTAAAAATCTTCTAAACATGCTTCTTAGTTTTATGTAAGAACTTGCTACTAAAGAGTGTTAAAAGAAAATAACGGTCTTTTTCAACAATTTTTTTGTTACCTGTACAAAAACGTCGCGAATTTTTGAGAAAATGAATCTCAGCAGATTCGATGATTTTTTCACTCACTAATAGCTTAGAAACCAATTTGTACTGAGATAATTGAGGTGAACGTATGTAAAAATGTCACAATCTCTACATTTTTAATGATCGTCAAAGTTTTGATGGCAAGCTATGAAAAGATTTCCCGCTGGCCGACTTTATGATCAACTTAATTTACTCGGTAATTTATTCAAGGCTGTTTAACCCATGAACTGACTTGCAGGTTACCATGAACCGACCGAAAATACTGCAATTTTGTCCAATCATCGCTGGAGCAAGAAAAACCGCGCGCCAGTAACGTTCGCATCCCAGTCGCCATTGACTTTATGTTAATAACCATTTATAGCGAAAACTCACTAAGGAAAATGTTGAAATGCTACGAATTGTTTAATTTTCCGGAAAATCTCATAAATTCAAATTGCGAGTCCCTGTTCCCACGGAAGGACACGATTTTCTATATTACATAGTTTCATTATTTCTCTTTAGCGAAGTAAAAGCGAGTGTGAAACACGTCATCACTTAAATTGTTCACAGATTTCAAAGCTATTTCACGATTATCTTTAAACGTGTCGCTTATAATACACCTCTGCCAACATGAAGTTCACGAAACATCACTGCAATTTCACCGAGAAATTTCGCCGTTAAGAAAATCCAATCGTTTCCCAACGTCCAGGTGGAAATCTAAATTTTCCGTACCGAGTTGGCAAAAACTTGCGCCCACTACACCGTAACACAACGTAGTGCTGTAAAACGACGGCGTGGCCGGCTCCTTCCACATTGCCGGCAATTGTGCGAAAGCTTGCCGCACTGGAACTGCCCCTGTGGTGCCGCTACATGCATGGCAAACTACCCCAAAGGGGTAACAAACTGGAATTATATAATGTAAATACACAGAACAACGTGAAAAGCCTCGGAGGGGAATGAAAATTGAAAACGGAATAAAACATGGCATCCGCTGCTCTTGAAATGACAGTGAAGAAGTGGGATGGTCGGTGGGTAGGGAAATAGGGGGAGAAACTCAACGAGAAAAAATAATTAAATTTGAGCCATGGCGCACTCGTTTATATATATATAGGAGGGTTTAATTTAATGCGTATTGTTTGGCTATGAGTGGAATGAGTGGTTTCCGCGTGGAATGAGCACAATATTACTTAATCTATGCACGGAAAAGCGGCGGTTGAAAAAAAAACCAAATGATCATCGAAGCCGACATGAAAAAAATTGGTATTTGAAAATACGTCGTGTGTTAGAAACGTTCTGGACCGAAAACAGGTGTGAAAAATCAAGCAACGTCGCTATAATTTACGAAAGTGTTTTACCTAAACGACAAGTCGCGCGATACGGGCGTCATAAAAGAAGTGTCAAAACACTGGAAATTAAAAAGTGATTGCGTAGATGCGACAGCAGTAGACCCTGTGTAAGACATGAGCCGGCTGGTCCCGAGAATAAACCCATTTTAGCGAAGTGCCTCGGTGAAATAAAAGTGTTGAAGGTTTGATGATAATCACGGTTGACACTCTCATTTTCTTGTGACAAATCCCGTTCTTTTTCTCTCACACGACGACGCCCACTTCTCATTAGTCGCACGTGACATGAATCGCGCTGCGTAATTGGTGACGAGACAAATTTGTCAGGAACGAGAATCCAAAGTTTAAAAAAGCCAGAGAAAAAAAGAGCTATTACGAAGTAAAACATGTAAAATGTTTGACATTCGAAATCGATCACGATCCAAGCCGCAGGCGTAAAATGGGACAGGACACGAGGACCATGAGACCGGTGCCGCCGCGAGTGATCGATTAAGTTTAAAGTGATTGGATAAAGGAAACGGATAGCACTTGCCACCATATCATGCATGAAACCAGCTCACCATGTGGCGCCGTACATACATTGAGCTCTTATAGAGTGTCAATAAACGAAGCCCGCGACGCCTCGCGCGAAGCCGAAGACGTCTCAAAGCGTCGCCACGAGTCGGCGTCGGCAAACAGACTCTAAAACCGGCGCGAGTGTGCACATGCAGTTCAATTATTCACCGTTTCTCTAAGACAAGATGCATTCGAAACTGAATAAATTATGCTAAATGTATTGCTATGTATTTGACTTAATTTGCATTACTTGTGAATTTACGCGACTTGAGTTAGAATATTGGATGGCGGTACCGTGAAATCTACTGAAATAATGATCAACCGACGTGTACATCTGCGCAAAGTCAGAGCAGGAATCAGATGATTTACATTTACGCCAATATAGGGACACCTTTGCAATTGCATCGCCGTGTTGTCTAATAAAGACACCTTGCAATAATTGTTTTCTGTTATTGACCGGAGGAATTGGCAATCGGCAAATATCAGCTAGAAAGACAAAACCCTAAAGGCTAGTCGAAATTGTTTTCTAACTAATTGGTTGAATTTCGAGGGATGGGTTTTGGGATGGGGGGGGGGGAGGGAGGGAGTCTGGATCAACGAAATTGATCGATGGTGTACGATTTGCTTCTGCGAGAGTTGAAATTTACTTGATACTTGGAACTGGAAGTATTAATAATGGAGAGCCCCCCGGCCAGCCTCTGCGTGCGAATGCGCGCATAAAGCAACATTGACAGCAGACGGTGGAAAAATATAAACGGAAAATCATATTCGGGGAGAGGAGTGATGGGGGGGGGGGGGGGGGGGGGGGACAAGGAAAAGTGCGAATCGATTGTCATCGATTCTTGGCGTCGGCAAATTCGCACTCGGAGACAATAAAGCCAATCACGACAAGCAGTGCCCCCTACCCCCGTCCCAATTCATTACACGAAATCCCGCACATTTCCCATACTTTTCTGCATCTCTGCGAATACATATTCCCGGGGCAAACTTGTCGATGAAAAGTTTCGGTGACATTTGATATATAAGATACGTCTGAATACGACCAACAGTGTTTGACAACGATTTTCCATGGAAACTTTTCCAGGGGAAGTTTTTCCCCAAGTTTATATCTCAGCGTGTCTTCACCTGCGAGTCGCTGCTCTACATATACTACGTCTTTCGGGGAGAAATTTTCCTCGTTTTTGGCCGGCGCTTTCCGACTGTCTGATGCAGCTACGTGCATCCGGCGACGATGGCAAAGTGCATCCTGCGATGCATACCTATATATATATGTATAGTGTACGGTTGCCCCGTTGCTACGATCTCATGCAGTGAATTATATAGAACCTGTGAATTGCAGCCCATTTATATATACACACCGCCTGTCAAGAAGAATTCGTAAAATTTATGCTAACCAGACACATGCAGTAGCATCATTTTTGCTTTATTATATACGACCGAACATATTTTCATGATATGTGTGCTAATTTAGTAGGAAATCATTTAGCTTAGAAAGTGAATAGGACTGCCAAGAGGAGAATTAAATGGAAAATTCGGCAGTTGAAATTGTTTCGAATGTGTTTTCAAGACAAGTCTTCGTGCTAGACCTATTCGAAACGCCTCAGGTTTTGTGCTACAAACCAATACAATTCGAATACCAATCCCAGTGGTTAATTGGAAGTTACAGTGCAGCACCAGACATGATATTATCTCACTTCCACTCCGTGAGTATCGAGAGCCCAATAAATGTGACCGCTTGGTTCAAACGTTCCTCAAGTCAGAATTGAACAAAACTTTAATTAAAATAAAGTTCCGATTAAGCTTGTCGAAGGCGGTGGGTAATTTATCTCGAGCATAAACCTCCGATGAGACACTTCATCGCCACCGGTAACGTCGAATTTATCCCGGCGCAGATGGGAATGACATTTTTTTTTCTTAGGTGCCAACCTTCAAGGGTGTGTTCCTAAGATCCTTACAGATTTTACCCACACAATGTGATGCATAGGTATAAAAATTCCCATAAGAGATGAAACGAAAAAGAAAACTCATTCGAAAAATATACATTCCCACAAAATTATCAAATTTATGAAATCATAAAACGGACGCGAGTTTTTTTTTTTTTTAGAAAACGCTTGCTAGTCGAGCATTATATTTTATTACATCAAGATAGCATGTTATATATTTATAAAAAACGAGGCAAAGAAAATCTACGAAAGAGTTCAATTTATACGTGATTGGCATTTCCTATGTGAAACCCATTCTTTCCATTGGCTGCTTTGGGTAAGCGCGGTGCTTCACCACTGATAGGGTTTCCCATTTCCAAGCTGGAGAGCCCTTTGGCCGTTGCTCAAGTGCGTGATTTTGGGCACGCAGTGCGCCCGCCAAATCCTGGTTCGTGCCAGGCAATCACTGCTCACCCACATTAGTCTGTATCAGGATTCGCTGAGAAATATCCTGAATGCGAGTTATTGTTGCTTGCTAACGGAGCGCACAGAATAATAGATTTCGACAAGATCTTAATATTGCCCCTTATGCATTGACTGCAGAGATGTATTCCTACGATTGCTCGCTTATAGTTCATCCCAAAAACTAGGACCCACCAAGTTTCAACTAGGGAGTCTATGTCAACATGAAACATGTTACCTGTCAAAAAGGATTGATTGGACTTCGTTGTCAAATGTATTGCATTGCAAATCTAAATCTAGTGCTTACCTGGCGGGAAGTGGTGAGGGTAGTTAAATGAGAATAATTGGCAACTCAGCTTTAAAGGTCAACTCGAGACGGTTATAAATGTGGACATCTAACAAGATAACCTTAAATCGAACAAAGATCCTCCTAATTGGTACTTGAAAACATGAAAATCCAGTACACCTGAGTTTTTTAGAGATACCATGGCATCACTGGCAATGCCTTTTTTATTGGAAAAGTCTATCGCTTGGATGTAGTCTATCTCGTATTCCTTGTTGTTACAGTGGGTGCCATTCTTCAGGAGCAAGTTACTCACCGGGTCCAGAGTTGGAAACTATACCCCTCTGGCTTCGCTCTAATCAGCCATTTGAATTCTAAACTTTCTTGAAATATAATTACAGTCTTCCCTGAACTCTTATCGTATTCGTATCTAGGTTTCATAGTCTGCTCCCAGACAAAATAAACTTTGTCTAAAATACAATATTCATGACACAACTATCACGGTGAATTACGCGTCTGATATTGTTATTGCAAGAGCAAAGAACCCTTAATTTCCATACCGCCAGTGAAAAAAGTAAAAAAGATCACAAGTTTCATTAAAATAAATTCGGCTTACATTAACGCTAAAAAAAATCTCGTTGTTAGTCGTGCTACTAAAAAAAATTCGAGTCGTAAAACCTCCCTCGCTGAAAAAGTGTCAAGGCAAGTTTAGCAGCTGAATGGTAACAATGGCACATCAGAAAAAGGCAAAACACAGGTGTAGAGTGCATAATGAAACGTAGGGCTCACGGCACATCGCCCATCCCAACCCGCCTTGCAAAAAACTGGCAATTTGTCTGTGACTTATGCAGCCACTTAACAACCCCCCCCCCCCCCCCCCCCCCCACCCTTCACTCTTACCATCATTGTTCAACCACATTTGCGCGATAACGTTCTCGAGTTTGCGACTTCTAACTGTAATAGTTCAAGTTTAAACCGAGTTTCTAAATTCTAATGTAATAAACAGAATTACACGGGTAGAAAGTGGCGTGTTTACAACTGAGAAGAACTGCATAATTGTTGTTATTAATTGTTGTTTACGTGATCTGAGCAAATTTTATCAAATTGAGATGAAAATCATAACTTCAATCAAATCTCGTGTTTAGAAATGAAGCTAATAATATGAAATAGTCGGTTTGAAGAAAACGCGTTCAGAAAGTTCGTGAATATAACGAAAAGGGTCTACAAACAATGAAGAAAATTAAGTATTGCTAAAGCACCAGGTTGCGACAAAGGTCTCAGTCTCAAGTCATTATGGACTTGAGAACTACGATGGAATGGCAATATAATGAAGATGAACACTAATGAAAGTCGGGACCTTTTCAATTTTCTGGAAATAACGAGCAAGAATTGGCTTTTTTCGACGGCCATCAATCGAGCGCGACGAGTATGGGGCTCGGAATAAATCTCATTTCCATTTTTGACTCGAAATCAGCGAAAGTCACGCTTCTATTGAGCGATGGCGTAGCCGGCAACAAAACGAAGTAATAATTAACTCGGTGACAGAATGAATTCTTCGTAAAATGCTGGACGCTTATTTGTGCTGACATAAAAATTGTAGTTGGTAACATGCATCTTGACAGTTTTGCTCTGATATTTATTCAAATGTCGTTTTTAACGATCATCTAGATACCCATCATCAGGCCGCGTGTGGTGGTTGTGATGAAAATTTTTACTACCCTTTATAACGTCATGTCTGGTTAAAAACTCGATGGTTTAATTTTGAATATCTGCATTCTTACGAATGTTGCCAAACGGATGGGTGGGCGTAAGCATCTCGTGCCAATATTCTTACAACGAATTCAAAAGACAAATCAGCTTCGAAAGTCAACAGCTATTCATGTCGCCACGAAATTGGAAGTATTTTTGTGGAACATAATGAAAATGCTCGTCAAGAGCATTTCTACGCAAATATTGAAAGGATGTTGACACATGAAAGACGTAGAAACTGGCAGGATTTTTTTTCAAATAAATATTAAAGAAACGAATGAAATGAAAGTTAGTCTACAAAAGTTTCCTCTTTCCCCGGGATTAAAAATAATGGCGTTGCCATAAAACACCGACGCGGCACCTCCACCTAAAAAAAAAACTCAACTTAACACTTTTAACTTTTTTCGAGCTTGTCCCACACAAAATTTGAATCAATCGATTTCTATAGGGTAATCATGAATGTGTAACCAGCATTTTATCGAATTTCAAAACGTATTGCTTGAACGTTGTGACATGTTCAATTACACATTCGTATCCACCATGACCGTGATGTGAACACAATTAAGAGAATATAATTACATTTGCGAAACCCTGCATGTAAATCGGACGGCTTAATTAATAAAACGTGAAATTTCGTTCGACAATTAGAGATTGTCTCATCTGCTTAACAGCCGTGAGTAACACGAAGGTAGACGAGTGCGTGAACACGGTACCAAACTATACGCAGCCAGCGCCATCTGTGATTACGCCGTAAATTAGCAGACATTGTAGCCGAATGGGAGCAATTCAGTGAGAGATGCGAAGAATATCCAATTGCTAGACATTGTGATCAAGTTAAGGACCTTCATTAAAGCAACTATAATTGCCTGTTGAGACGGCAATTGCGTAGCACGTGCGTGAATGCGTGTAATGGCTTAACCGGCTTCACGTCACAAGTCACAACACAAGCGTCCGGTCAAAAGGCTCGTGACAAACGGCTTTATAATGACGGTGATTTTTAAGTGGACCGTTATTATTTAAGATTTCAAATAAAATATCTCTTGGCCGGCTCCCATGCCTGGCTAAAACAATACAAGCAATCGAAAAAAAAGTGTGGCATGTCCTCTGGCTTCAGCTAGCTAGATTTAAAATAGTCTCGTTTGCCCTGAATAGTGCCGTTTCAAGAGCATGTGATCTGGCCCAACATCGACACAGATACAGATAGTTCGCCTTCGCGGCATTGGTTAAACACCATGTTCATCTTAAGAAAGCGAGGGATTGGCACGCACGAAAATAACCCGAGAGTTTCAAAACTGCCCACACAAAACGTTCATCAACCATAGAGTCATGGGAGTTTTGAAGCGTTTCGGCTCATATGCTAGCAAAAATGAATCGTCAAGCATGCAAACGCTATTTACTTTCATTTGAAACGAAGCTGGTTGTGTCGAGACGTGTCTTACCTTTACACTCGGCGGCGCTTTCGTCCGAGCCGTCTCCGCAATCGTCTTCGCCTTCGCACATCCACGTGAGAGGGATGCAGCGTCCGTTGTTGCATTTGAACTGCCTCAGAGAGCAAACGTCGCGGGCTGAAAAGTGCAACACACTCTCGGTTAGCGACTGCATTGAATGCAAGGGAAAGTGCAAGGAGCTGCATCGGTCACGTGCGCTTTTCAGTGTCATGGTGTCTGTCGATTTTGGCACTGTCGTCTCCGTTATTAGATGGAAATTTAAGTTTGATTTTTGCTGTTTTGTTGTCACTTTGGCTTCGCCCTAGGCGCCCTCCAGGCGCAGTGCGGTAGTTATGACAGGGTGCTTTGCCCCCTGTTTATAGCACACACCATGTGAAGTTTCGCGCACGAAAAGTGTTTTGAACGCAACGTATTTCGCACTAAATGAGTTTCTAGCGTATCCCCAAAAATGCCTAAAACTGCCCGCGGTCTTCCAGACTTCATTAACTCACTGTAAGCCGTCCAATCCATCGCAAACAGGTTCAAAAGAAAATCATAAAAACTGTAGAAAAAAGAAAAATCCACTGTACAATTATGCCAAAATTGCCCCCCGAGTGTGGGAGAGACGTGTATGCATATAACAAAAAACTGTAAGATAGGATCAAGAAAAGAAAAAAATATTTCAGTTTTTAAGATTACCCCCCCCCCCCCCCCCCCCCCCCCCCCCCATTTTCCCCCCCACACTTTTCACACCCCCCCACTTTTCCATTCGAAAAAGTTTCGAATGGAAATCTTTAACACTGCATAGGAACGCATAAAGATATGAGTTTTTTAGGAGAGTAAACTCACACACAGGCGCTTTATTACAAGCTTTATTATCAATAAAATAAAAAGAATAAAATAAAATAGAATATAATAGAATAGAATAGAATAGAATAGAATAAAATAGATGGATGGATAGATATATTTTAATAACATTATAATGTCTGGAACGAGCAGATTTAATTCTGCCCAGAAATCCAAACGAGTGGTACATTTGTGCTTCAGCACTGTATACTATTCAAGAACTGTTGGAGCGGATGGAGAAACGTGCGAGTTTTCACAACTCTGCCAGAAGGTTAAAACTCAAAAGTAAGATAATTATTATTTTAATCACTTGGAAGTGATTTCAGCGCGATAAACCGCATCGCAAGATAATGATATATCACGGTCATCTCGAACTAATGGAAATGTGAGTTTCAGAGCTTGCTGCAACGTTTATTCTAATGTATATACGAGTTTCAATTCTCGCGATCAGGGAAAAGTTGAGACGAACAAATTGCCAAGAGGGAAGTAATATCCGAACTCAAAAGATCTGAATCAGCAACATATAAGCAATTGATAATAAAACTTGGCAAGTTGTGATTCGGAGTCGAGAAAGATTCGATGTTCGCAAAACTAGAGTTCTCGAGTCAAAAGTGGCTCGCAAAAGGAAAGAACAAATTCTTCCGCCGCACAATCGTACGTGATCCGTTAAGTTTGATGGGATATGAGACTCGAAAGGCAGAACAAGGAGCATGCCGCATGAAAGATTGGATCGATCGTTTAAAATGAGCTAGTATTATGTGAAAAAATAACATAAAACAAAAATTTGTATTTTTTTTTCTCTCCTATACCTTTCGAGCTAGCCGAAAAGTACAAATGACAAATTGTTTCGTACAACTTTTCTGGTCTATATATCGTCGTCAGGGAGGCAAGAGCAATAAATTAGCCGTTGCTTTTGCGTCTCTGCCGCGTTGCTGCAGGCACGCAGCACGCCCGGCGAAGATAGGAAGGTAGATTGCAGGTTTTGGCATGGGGGGTGCTCAGGGACCCAAAGCTAGCCGCACTGGGGGACTAGGCTACTGCTACAAGCTAGCGGGCTCGAGGTGAATTATGAGATTAAATACCGCTTTGTCTGTTTTACATGCACCACTTCAAGTTTCGCCGCTCGCGAGAAGCTTCATAATATTTAAGAAGATATATGCATGCAAATTTTGCAGTATTTTCGGAATGGTGTATGATCCAGTACTTGAAAAATAATGCGTTGTCTGGTCTAGGTTTCTTGTAAAATTGGGGTGCAAGCAAAATCGCGAAATCAGATTATTGAGTCAGCGTTACCCTATACTAGGTTACAGAGATGTTCATTGTAAAGGAGACTATAATCTTATCTTGTCAGGAATCCGATAAGATCGAATTCAAGTTTAATTACCTGTAGGAAATATAGATCAATGGGTAAACCAATATTGTTAGTATCGATATCGTCGAAAATTGCAAAACATGACAATTTACAAGCAATTAGTATGTGTATCTGAATATAAAAAAGTTGTTTGATAACGTTCGATAAAAACTATCCAGGTCATAAATTACAAAACAACTGGGATGACACTTACCAAAACTAAAATGTGTTTAATGTTTTTGGTTCACTGGTGGACATTGCAGTTTTTTTAAACTCATCTCTTTGATTAGTCGAGGGTCTTGAGATTAAAAGTTTGTGTTTTCCTTAGCGGAAAGCTTTTAAAAAATGTTACCAGTATTTCATCCAGTAACGCACAGGCACAATGGGTTTCTACACAAAACAAAACGAGATTTACAAAAGGAATTGTTTCAAGGCAAGCCCCTCGACTTCTTGTTCAGAAGTCGGGCTCCAAACTGGGATGCGATTAAAATGCGTACATTCAAGGGTTGAAAGAAATGTCATTGTTTCTGCCCTTATCCGAGTGAAATAATTTACTTTTTCTGATAAAGAGGGATGTAAATTCGTTACTGCCCATTAGAAGCAAACTTTGGTCTCATAAAAGTGGCAAGAAGGCATTTTATGACGCTTTTTAAATCAAGCGGGGAATTTGGAGTGAAACCATTTAAAATCTCAGTGAAGCATTTCGATTCATGAATTGGAATTTGTTAGCAGAATTTGTGGAAAATGTCTCGAATTTTCCAATAAGTGTGGCAATCATGAACTGTCGACTGTCACCAGTTTCCAATTTGTGGGCGCTATATAAAAAAAAAAACAGCGTCAATAAAGAATCAAACTTGATAATTGCGTTAATTATTTTGACGTGCTATGTAATTTCCTGAGTGAAATAACCAATGCCATCAAATTAGATTCGACGTGATTTAGAACTGGACTTTGCCTAAAATATAAATTATAAATCCTCCCCAATCCGGTACTTAGTAAAAACATGTTGGTATTTAAAAAAAAAAAACGTTTCTACTTATCGTCGCGATAAATTTGAAAAATATGTAAAAAAAAATTTGTGTAATCAAACTTTACAAACATGCATTTATTCCCAAAATTTACAAGGCCGCTTAAAAGCAATGCTCATTAAAAAAATGATTGCCTAAAGCGTTTACAAATTCCGTGGCATATAATTGTTTTCGGATCGGTGGCATCGTTGTCGAACTACTGGTGCACAAGGATGCCTGTCGCTACAAAAATAGATGATTTATTGGCGGGGGCATAGATTATGCATGGGGGAGACACATTTAAATGAACTGACGTCACAGATCCTACACATGTTGAACATGAATGTATCGGCCGACAGACGAACTACGTTTCACTGGCCGCGACAAATTAAAACAATTATTTATGCCGGTATCTCGTTGGACACAAAACAATTATTCTACGTGCACGCAACGTGAGTAATTTCAAGTAATTAATCCGTGAATCGATGTTACATGCATGGGGTTGACGAGAAAATAAATTATAATACTCTTTTTATATAAATATTATTTAGTTATGGAGATAAATGTAATCAGATTTTGATATTAATACCTACATTTCAGAATGTTTGTTTTTTTAGACGGAAAAATATTTCCAACCACGAGACAAATTTACCTAATCAACCCGAAGGCGATTTAGGTTCGTAAATGTTTCTAATTACAGAGAACGAATTCGGAGCAACATTTTTACAAAGTATTGTCTAATTCAATGTGCTTCTGGCATAAAAACCGTCGTAACCCAGCATACGCATAACCAAATGAACAGTGCGTACTCACGCGATTCTATTTCAGTACATTGGAAGACCACAGAGTTCAGAATCCCAGTCCCTGATGGCAAAAGTGGCCTTAATTGCTCCAATTATCAAAGACCACAGCTTTGGTTATCTCAGCAAAGTATTTCAACCCCCCACTTTCGTTATGAGCGAGGCTTTTTTTATAAATATTTTTCTCTTGTTGACTTTTAATGCTTTGCTTTTTTTTAATATTTTTCCCTTACACAATGCTTGAATAATAATTGCTTACAATCCAAACGGACAAAAAGACCTGTTCAAAATTACTCTGGGAATACCTCTTACTTAACTGGCTGTATGCTGTAATGTTTTTATTTAAAAAAATCCTTTTCCAATATTTTTGAAACCGACCCTTGCTCGCAAATTCCTGATTTTGTTCTCTGTGAGTGAATTTCATCAGTAGCTGTCATCAACCAGGCAGGCCATGCTTTTTTCTGGCAGCACCCTTCACTGATTGAGTCTACCAAAAGCGAGAAACACACGTGCTAAGCACATTTTCTTCCTGATTACTCCCCGCGCGTCTTGGTTCATCCCGTTTTAATGAGTTAGGACATGCCAAACAATGAAGAAAGTAAATCCCACGAACTGAGCCACCAACAGATTTGTAATAATTGAGGTCAACTGAGCTTAATTAAGCGTACCATCGTTCTGTGTGTGATAACTAATAGAGTGAATTACTTCAGTGGGTGGGTGACCACATCCGATCGACAAATTTATATTATGAGTGAATCCATTGATGGGGTTTAGAGGATACTTGCCCTTCGATGTACTTAGGGTTGACCTGGTTAATGGTTTATTGCTAACTAAGGTCAATCGGTTGATTCGCAGAATTATGGAAACGATAAACCGTTTTTTTTTGTCCCTGCATATTGTGATTTTGTTCTTTATGGCTCTAGTAGATAATATCAAACTGTCTTTGAGAAAAATGGCCGCCCAATGACTACTTTACCGAAAAATATTGAAGATGCTACTGGGTGAAGTCACTGCCGTTTGGTGTTGAAAGAAATTTCTCACAAATTACTCGCATTTGAGAACCTGGATTAAGCTCAATTTATCTTTATTAATGCTAACCTCAACTATTTTGAGAGGTTATTATTTAATTGTAGAGGTTTTTTAAAATGAATGGCTGCACACGTCATCGGCTGGCGCCTATCGTTACCACGTGTTGCCGACTTGTTTGCTCAGCAAAAATTTTAACATTAACGCTAGCCCTCTGACTACACCTATATAAATTCTATGCAATTATGTTCTAGGACAATTTATCTATGTATAGACACTAACATGCCGATAGGGTTGATTTGTTCATGAATTTTACTATGGTAAAACCATGACACTACGTTAGTCCCTATATCCGTGTCCTGGGTCGTGTTGTTCTTTAATTTCTGGACTAAATAAAAGCAATGGGTGCATAAATGGAACGAATGCAGCCATAAAAGCACATTCTACAGTACACCAGCAAATGGGAGGTGTAGTGGACATTTGAAATCGATGATTTAGCTCCACGAACGCACGAGACAAGTCAATTATTTATTTGTTCAACGAAATTGCTAATTTCAATAGTGGTATTGTAGGTATGCTCGTAATCATAATAAAAAAAACAATGGCATCGTAAAACGACCTTTCTATTTACTGAAAAGGGCAGCTAAGCACATTTCGGAACAACGCTATTGGCATTTGAAAAATGTGAATCTATTACTAAAGCTCTGTTGATAACGTCAACAAGCCATGACTAAAAAAAAGTATTTTTACGACATTTCTATATAACAATAGCCCCGACTTTATTTCTGAAATAATATTACGAGCCCTCCTAAAAAACGAGCACTTCCCGACTAGGTTTACAGAGCTTCCGACTCCCTCACTGCCATTAGGGAATACAAGAGGATATAGAAATATATTAAATCGAGTTGCTTCTTATCCACTTTGTTGCAACATTTTAATAAGAACCCCGCTGAGAGTCCAGCATATATGGTGCGAGGTGGTAGCTGCACATTTCGACCAATCCCGAGCGTCGACAGGCATCACCCCATAATAACAACCGACGAGCGTGAAATAATAACTCTAGTAAGGGTGCATCGTATATATGCTTTGTTGACTAACAAAATAGAGCGAGCTCGTGGGACTAGACGTACACAGCACCCTAGCCCAATGGATGTACCTTATTAGTTTATAATGACATTGGAACGTTCGCTGGGCCGCGTTTAAGAAAGGTAGTTGCATACTTCCATGTCAATTAACTTGTTTTGTTTATATATACATAACAGTACGTAACTTTTCGGCGTAGAAAAGATCTCTAGTTCAAGGATTTATACCTGTAAATGCTTGTCGCGAACCGGTTGTTGGAGAAAAATGGTTCGAAAACATCAGCTTTGTTTCGATAGTGAAGCATACTTGCGAATATCCATCGAGCAACTGATTTATAAAACAAATGGGGTAAGTGGTTTAAGTGAAAAAATAGACATGCTTTTTGGCCAGACAACGTCAAAATAGTGAAACAATGTGAAACACCGAACCGCCACTTAACTGACATTTGAAGCATGATATTTCCAGTATGACAGCCGGTAAACATAGCGGCATGCAGCAAATGACGTGGACAGACCATAGCAAGTAAAATAAACGGTAGAACACAAAAAGTGCACGATCTACTCGTTTCTGTCTACATAAAAATCTTTGCACGCAACGCAATTTTCATTCATAACTTAAGCAAGTTACTACAAATACTACACTACTTACAATTATCAGCTGACACGTGACTAATTCCAACGGCACACAACAATACAACAAAAAAACACGTCAATTTCATAGATAACTTTTCGATAATATCGCACATGTTTCTCTTAAATAATTCACTATTATATTTAATTTAAATCTAATAAAACACTGTTTTTAAGATGATAGTTAACTAGGTGGTAATTAATTAGTTCCTTGTAGTTCCGCGTGTAATACTGGGTAATGTCAGGTACTGGCCTGTGCAGGTGGGAGCAGAGAGCAGCGTCGTTCGGGTACGACTTGCTCGGCTCGCCTGCTTGCTGTTGACTGGCTGGCTGGCGGGCTCGTGCGTTTTACCCACGACGTTCGGGTCGGCGCGCGGCCTTTGAAGGCAAACTGGCTGTATTGCGCCGCTTCCCCCTCCCCCTATCGTGATCCTGCACCCAGCGCTCACCTGAACAAAACACGGAGTTTTTTTTTGCAAGTTCGGTGTTTTTTTGTTGTTTTTTCAGGTAGATGACTTGCGCCGAAATGCTTTATTTTGTGTCTTTATTTATTGAATTTCTTGAGAGCATTATACAATAAATATTTCGTCGAATGATAATCACGTGTATATGCAAATTGTTGACAGTAATTTTCAGTTATTGGAATTTTTGTTTTAAAATATAAAAGTAAAAATTCAATATTATTCAATAATATTATTATTCAATTAAGTTTCCCCGTTTTATTAAAGTAACTTAAACTTAATAACTACATATTTGATGGTAATATAGTGGACGGTTTTACTCTGTTTTGATTGCATTTTAGTAGTAAAAAGGACCTAGGTCAACGTTTCGTCTGCGTTGGCGCCTTCAGGATCTCCAGGATTCAGTTGCATCCTCATCGTCAGGACTAAAAGTCAATCAAAAGTCAACACAGAGCAAACCCACTTCGCCTACGTCCTTAGGAACCACTACGCCATTCTGAATACATTTTTGTTTCATATTCCAAAGGTAGGTAGCACCGTAGAACCTATATAATGAGCGATTGGAAGTTAATAAGAGAGATTATCATGCTCAAAATTTATAAGATGAATTGTTGTTGACCTTAAAAAGTGCTACTTGTTTCCCTCGGGGCTTTTAATCCCTTGTCGTTGAGGTTGAAGGTACTTGTTTCATACCAAACGCCATATTTACGCGACTCTTTGGATTCGAGACAAGTATTTGTCAAAATAGAGAGGAAGAAGGTATCAGAAATCGAGACATGAGAAAAGTGTTGGCCCCCTGAGCCCAAACCCCTGCCTTCGCACTGTATAGCGTCAAACCACCAACTTTTCAAAGTTTCAAAACCTCAAAAACTGGGAATACGCCAACTGGCCAACCTTGAAACAAACACATTTGTATTATTATTTTTAAACTTACATACTGCAGGTAGGTCAGGTTATTGGCCAAGTTACTTCAACAGTACAAAAAATATTGTTTTCTTCATTAAAAAAAAATATTTTTTTTTATTGCATAAATGAAAATAATAATAAAAACAAAAATAAAAATAAAAAGCGAAATACAAAAAATACAAAAATTCTATTGAGGCATAGTTTATTTGCGCATTTGATCAAACTGGAAGAAATGTGAATGCGTGGTTTGGTAAAGATAAGGATACTAGTTGACATCATTTACAAGAAGAATATTTTAAGGTGCACAACAACGGATAGTAATGAATGGTATAATGAAGCGAAACATATAATATGATATGATGTAATGAAGCAGTGAAATAAACACTACGCATGGTGTGTGGAGCATGATCAGCTCGAAGATACACAAACTAGAAGCTACTTTTGTCCGGTTTTTTAATTAACGGACCGTTAACGAACAAAAAAACATCTCCTGATTGGCTCTTACCAAACAAATAACAAATTAACAGACTGTTGGGTCCTGAACGAACCACCGAAAAATGGAGATTAGTGTGGGGAAAGCTAACGACTCGTACAGCTGTTTAGAAATAAAGCGTACAGCATGGTCTACTCAATTTTCCAGGCTACTTTGATGGATTATTTCTTGTAATCCTTACATTCGATGTCTTTTTAATTATATGTAATTAATTGTGTCTTTCTCAAAATGCATACAAGTATACTCCCATGGTTTCTATCTGGTGGTGGTTTTTACAATCAAAACATTCGAATCTAACGAGATATTTGGTCTTATCAGATAAAATTGCTATCAAAAGTGTGTGACTGGCTCGATCTACATGTACCCAGTTATCTTCAAAGATAAGATGCAAGGAATTAAACTGTTAGAATAAAATGTTTTCTTTCATAAAGATTTCACTGATATGCAATGTAATTACATTTCATACCAAATTCTGAGCATGCACCGCAAATGTTAAAACTTTTCCAGACTATTTTTCGAGTCTTACTTTGTAGCTGGCATAGTACATGAAAGGAGAGCAATTAGCAAACTTTTCTTTAAATAATAATGATTACTAAAGACGACACCAAACGTCTTCAAATCTTATCTTAGCACAATGATTGTTATCGATTACGAACAAGAAAATTGCAATGACGTTTCAGTTCCTTATCATGATAAGTCGTCAGCACAGTGATTTCATTTCCAGAACAAGTTGCGTGAGGCTGGAAGTTCACCAAAAACATCCCGGTTCCAGGAATCTGCAACGCAGGGACTTGGGATTAGATCCGAAGTGGCAGAGACGGTGCACTTTCCGTTCTTCCTGTCGTTCAACATCCTTTGAGACCTATAGGTAATTACAGGTGTTCACCTCAACATCCCTTAAAGAGGTTATTTACCATGAAGCAGCTACTCTTCTTATCAGGTATGATAAAATGATAAAGTACATCTACGCAGTGTGCTTCTTGCACTTAATTTCCTCTCTGCACTGTGATGTATTGAAAATCAAAGAGTATTTCCTTTGTTTTCCTTAAAAAAACTAATTAAGCTGATGTTGAATTTTTATTCTCACTGTGGCTTGAACCAAGTGTTTTCTCTGCACAAAATTATACAACAACCTCTCATTAGCATTAGGAGGCATAAGAGATGTATCAACTTTTGATGGTACAAAAGACCCAGAAATAATTTCAAAAAGAAGCTTCTTTTACGCTCTTGATGCATTTTATGACGTAAATGATCAAATAGCTCATTTTCTTCATTTAAGAACTTATTTTGTTTTATAATATATTAATATCATCGTCATAATATAATTAAAAATAATTTCATACACTTCGACTGTGTGGTATGGTAATGACCAAAACGCATGTATCTACAAAAATCAATTAATTCATTATTTAATTCATTAAAAAAAATATTTCATTTCAAAAAAGAATCGCGTTAGGATTTTACCTCATTTGTTCACACTGTTCTCAAAAGAGAATGAAGACTAAAACTACGATTATTCTTCTCAAATAACCTCCTTTTTAGTGTGCTATAAAATAGCGCAATAACTTCCAGAAAACTACCCCTAATACGAATCATAAATCCTGCTAGAGAAAATATAATAATATTAGCGTCAGATCGTGCTGAGGCTTTGGATTGTGATCTTTGGCTCGGAATGAGTCCTGGACGGGCGATGACACGCCATTGGTCCACACAACCGGAACATCCGGGTGGTCGAAACGAGCTACTTCCGGGCACGACATACAATCGAAACTCGGGTCGCACTCTGCTCTAGAGCGCTGTGGGCGGGGGGGGGGGGGGGGGGGGGGGGGGGGGGGAGGGGGCAAGCGCGTCGAGAGCAGAAGAAGCGAGAAAAAAAAGCACAGGAGAAAGGACACGAAAAGATGCGGGAGGAGTAAATCAAAATGATCTTGATGTATGGTGATCACGTGATGGTTCTTGCAGCGATATGTTCTAAGAGAACAAGATGGCGAAACTTTCGAGAGTTTCAAGCTAATGAATTAAGCTTTTTGGGAAGTATATGCTTGTGTTTAACAGGTTTTGATATTTTCTTTATACTCGTGATTTAAAGTAAACCGACATTTTTGTCCAAAATTTTAACCTTTTGGTGAGAGTTTTTATTTTTCTTTTAACCGTTCAATTTTTTTTTTATTTACGAGCAAATTTACCAGAACTTTTGCGATTTTGCTGTTTTGGTGGAAGTGCCACTCTAAACTTGGCACCTCCACGCGTTCCAATAAATCAGCGCTCAAAAACAAGTTTTCCCTGCGTAGATTGCTTCTGCCTCTCCCCAAGCTCCACTGCCAACATGCGTACAGTGGTTTGCTCCGAAATGTCAAAATATTTCGGGATTTCGCCAGCTTTGATAGTTCCCAGCATTTAAATTGGAAACAGAAAGACCAAGAATAGAACAATATGGCCAGACAACAATCATTATTTGGAGCGACGCCGGATTACTTCAATCGCATTGCCATGGCCGAATCGTTATGCATATATATCTGTGCCATGCAGGAACTGATCAATGAAAATCCAAACAACGAGTCCGAGTCTTAATAGGATCAGGGGCTTGGGAATAATGCACGTTATTTCACTGGAAAAATCCGAGCATTCCACAGGAATTTCAGTCCGGGATATGTGATTGAACTGCTTATTCCAATACGACTGGGAAATTGGGAAATAAACCGCTGCATGCGGCCAACCATAAATCGAACATACAAAAAAAATAAATAATTCAGCAAGGTTGCAAACAGGCTTACACTGATCAAATCTATCCCAATCACATTCAGAAATTTTGTATAATGCACAACTTTTGATTCAGTTGGAAATTTGACTATGTACGCTTCGCCCAGTTTTTTCCTGGTATTTTCTCTGATTTGAGAGCTTCGTGGCCGAGAAACTGTTGACCCGAAGGAAGCTCTGCTCGCATCCTCTCCGCCCCATTCCCATCCACCCACCCACTCCCCCTTGGCCACTGCAGTTCAGTCGACCGCCTGACCCCTAACTTCATATTGTCTTACAAGCAACGGGAACAGTGCGCTTTGTACAATCTTATAGATGCAATAACTTGCTTCTTAACAATGTGCAACGACCCAATCTTGCGGTGGTACAAGAATATTGTTCCATTTAAGCAGCAATAATGGAATCTTTATGAACAAGGGCCTACTTTCAAAGACAAGTATTATTCCTAAATCGGACAGTCATGCGAGATAACTCCATCAAACTTTGTTTGTCATACATAGCTGAAAAGGGTTGAACCAAAAAATATTCAGTGATCCTATTGTAAGATCGACTGTATTAAAGCTCTTTAAATCCAATCAGAAGAATACGAACATAAAAACAAACCTTAAACTGTGAGATTGATAAGAATTCCCAACTGACAACCAAACAAACAATCCAAATAGGAAGCAAGTCATCGCAAGAACTCAAATGCGTATGTTAATTCAGAAACGCACTACAACTCCACCCATACGCATAATTACACGCACAATACTACTATATAATATATAAACCATTAATCATTTTGATTCAAGAAACGATTTATCACAAGACGACCTAAACAAACATCTCTAACAGCAGCTACCACAGAGTGCCAACTGCTAAAACTTCACGTTCAACAAACGGTGGCGATACACCCACCTTTAGTAATAATATCTTGAGCGGCGTTCTGGCAGGGGATGTGTGAATTCAACCCTTGTAACAGCCCCCGCCTTGTGTCAGAGTGGAGTGATATAGGAAGTTGGTGTTGCTGTCGCTCTGTTCCGCCCCGTATCGTCAACACCCGTCACATCCACAACAACGAAAGTGTGAGAGCCTAGAGGCAACAGACGTCCACAAGTAAGACTTTAAGACATTTCACATCATGACCAATGCAGGCTTGTCCAAACGAAGAAAGGAAATGATAAGCTTCGTTGAAAAGAAAATCCTAACTGTGAGAACTTGTCTCTGTAACGTTAAGCCACGAGAAAGCTTGGAAAGTTTCGAAATACGGTTTTACCTGTAAGGTTTTACCTATACGTAACGCGTTTGCAGTGGAATGGTTGTAAATTTTGGGAAATTCGGCGAGTAAGTCTGTATGTTTCCGTGGTGTAGTGGTTATCACGTCTGCTTTACACGCAGAAGGTCTCCGGTTCGATCCCGGGCGGAAACTTTTGCGTTCATGTGGCACGTGATTGAACGCATATTGAAACTTTGTCAACTTGCAATTGAGCAAAACTATTTCAATTATTTTTAACATTTCAGAGTTTTCAACTTACTTGAATTTGAACATAGATGTCAAATATAACAATAAAATTGTTGGGTATGAGTAGGAACAGTTCTTTATATAAGTTGCCGTAGCCCATTACTCCGAAGATCCCGGGTCGATCCCTGGTGGACATTGCTCAACTTTTGGCCCGAAAGAGACAATTTTACTTCTTTTGTCTAGCAGTACCGGGAGTCTCGTTGTAATTTTGATAATTTAGAAAATTTTTTCAACAAAAAATGTGTTTAAAACTGTCTAACCTATACGAACAAACAGCCTACCTATCTATGTCTAAAAATTTCGTAAATTCAGACCATAAATCAAAATAATTTAACAAGTTTACATTAAATTAGTACAGATTGTAGATACAATAGTACAGATAGTACAGATACAATAAGTTTATTTTTATTATCATTTATGCGTACACATTTCTCTCTACCTTTGTCAGTAAACTGAAATTTAGCATCATTTTGTAGCAAAATATCTTGAACAGAACGATGATAAAACTGTGTTCCATGACTGATGCAAATACAAATCCCAAATCATCCCTGAAACTCATCTTTTCACTTCCTGATCTCGATCAATTAATCACAGGAGGACGCTCGCCAGCAGTGGGGGGGAGTTGGGGAGGGAATGGGCGGGGGAGATGACTGCAGTCTGATGCTGGGAAACAATGACACTCGCAAACCACGAACGGGCCAGCACCAGCCCAGAGACATCAATCCCCCTCAGCGGCGCTTATCCCACCGATGATCCATCAATCCCAGTAATCAATCATACCAACAATGTCTTCATCGCCGCGTCGTCGAGAAGGTGGCGATGGCGTATTGTTCTTTCGACTTAGTTGTACGATCAAAAGAAGTTACGTCGACCAGCGGCAAGCGACGAGCCAAACAAACTTTTTTCGCAATGTGAAATAAAAATATCATCGTTGTCATTTTCTATTTTTTTCTTGACGTGTTTAAAAACTAAGGTCTGGCAAACTTTCGGGGATGGTGTCGGCTATGGTGTTACTTTATTCTTCGAAAATTTCCGCTATGTGCTAGAATTCGTTAATTTTTGTGACCGAACGGTATTGCGTGTTGAATATACCGGTTCTCGTTAGTACACTGAAGTTAAGCAACACTACGCTGGATCAGGTATTGGATGGGTGACCAGTTTTGTTATGGAGGGAGATTAAGGGAAGAAAGTTATTACAGCAACTTTATGCGTCATGCTGATCCACTCCTTGACAATATGAATTTGTGAATAAATTCGATGGTTCTTTCGGTAAGAAAGAACTACCGAGAACTACCTGAGTGCGTAGGCTACACACTAATGCTACTGCCTTACTCTTTGTCGGCGCAAAAGACCGAATTTGTGATATTTTTGCGGGTATAGATAACTTATTTTTACCAATTGTGGGAAAAAATTCCTTTAAAAAATAAGTAGTTTATAAGTTACTGTTCACTGGGCTATAGTGGCTGACGGCAGTCACCGCGGGGACATCGCTAGGTCAAAAAAGGCGTATTAAATGTGACAAATGCGACGAGAATATGTTAGATTATACTTATATATAATAACATATTATATATATATATATTATATTATATAACTTATATAATGAATAATAATCCCAGTTTCAGTTATTTTCAATCAAATTTGGCGCAAGGTGCATTGTTTTATTTCCTCCCATATAAAGCTTAGTATGCGGTCCCTTGGATCTTAAATCTATCATACTTTCTCAATCTGTCGTCACTTTGATGTGAATATCACTGCATATTAAGTTTGATAACGCTATCTTTCAGTTGTCTAAGAACGCGTATACGAGACTGAAATATTTGCGTTCTCGTCATGTCGAAACAGCCCAAATTTCCCGACACGCAGAAATAATGAATAATCCAACTGCTCGCAAGCATGACCCGGACATCGTTGTTGCCCGTACGAAATATTTCCTTGTTGACAACGGCTTGTGTCGTACTTCGTTGTCTTTTCCTACTTGAACTGAGTCAAAACGAAGATTTTCTGCTAGCTACTAAGAAACTAAATCCAAAACGGGGCTTGGCTTATCAAATGCACTTGATAACGCACATTGTCAACTGCGTTGGCTATTTGCTGACAGAAAAACTACAATTAGCCGTTAATCTCAACGGCAGCTACCCCGGGGCAAATGGAATTCGTGTCTGGAAACATCTACACGTCATTTTTCACCTTGGATCGTCTTCTGCGATCTCGAATAATTACTTAATCGCAAAGAATTGTTTATATCTAGCAACCATACTTTTTTTTTGTATCTTTGTCAGCACTCGCAAGTGAACTTATACAAATGTGCGCAATACAGAACCATTAGACCGGTAATTATTTTCAGACCCCTTCTTTAGTGTGTCGGAGAGGGGGGGGGGGGGGGGGGGGGGAGGGGTCCCAACGAAAAATCTTGCCCCCGGGCCCAGGGATACCTAGTTACGCCACTGTTGTCTGATAATACATTCAGCTTCTCCAATATCTCTTGTGTTAATTTCCTCCCATTTTCACTGAGATTCTTTTTTACCTGTGCGGTCTTGCCGGTGAGAAAATCCAGAATCTAGCTTATTCTTTTGTCACTATGATAGATAAAAGGACCACAGTCTGACAATAATTGAACGTTGTAGCTTCCATTCAGTTTTCAAATTCGTTTCTCCGCTCTGGCCATCAGCAAACAAGGTCACAAGAGAATGGACAGGGTCGTCTCAGGGTCGGCCTCGGGTCAAAGACCATAGTCGAAGATGTGGACAGTTCCAAGCATGTCAATCAATTACCTATTGACGTCGTCGCACCAGAAAATACGTGGTGAACGTCGATCGGTTGTCATTGGATGTCGTCGGCGTCGCCGAAATTTCGTTACCCTTTTGGCAGAAAATATAATCTAGTGGAAGTGAATTCTAGATTTTAAATATTTCGATTGTCATGCAGGTCTTCATTTAATTTTCATTTATTCCTTTTTCCATGTTCCAACTTGATTACTTAACGCGTATTATTACTAAAACTTTTAAAGAAATTCTTTAACTTTGTAAAAACATTTATCTTCTAGCTTTTTCTTTAGTCTGGTTTTAAAATCATGCCCTATGGTATCTCGCAATTAAAAAAAACACTTTTTACCTGCATAGATAGGTATATTATTTTGCATCGGCAAGATCTCTAGATTCTTTTTAGGCGTATCGTGGTAGTTTTGTTCCTTACCAGGCTTTGTCTTAATTATGTACGTGATAGAGCTTAAAATATACAGAATTTAATGTTAATAACGTAAAATATTGTCTATCTTATGATGATTATTATCAGCAACCTGCACAGTCCTAGCGAAGTGTATGTTCGCTCTCTGTTGTCGGCGAGAATGGGAATTAATTCACTCGTTATGGTGCCTTTATTGGACGATAAAACTGATAAAAACTGTCATAAAAATAAATCCAAACAAGACTTTCAATCTTCACACAGTAATGAAATGAGTTTGGGTTTCAGTATATTTAATAATTCAATATTTCCCAACCACCTCGGGGCAAATTGAATAGAGAAACTTGCGGCATGGTAGCTACAAGGTGGCAGAGATAATTTATATATAAGATGAAAAGTAAAAAATAAATATTTTTTGGCGTCTTCACGTTTCAAGAACATTGCTTCAAGAAATGCTTGCTCGTATTTGCACTCTCAGATCAGCAGTGAATTACAAGCTGCTTGCAATCTTACCGATCTTGGGTCAGCTAAAAAAACCAAAATTTGAATCTTTACTAAAAACCCCATACCAAGCAAAATAACACAAAAGATCCACAAATGAATTGAATTCAACATATTACCTTTGGGCTCCACAACATTCTGAAAAGACACGTTCCGGAATAATTTTAACTGGGCCAACACTGCGTCAAGTAAAGCAACTAAATTTGTATTCGCAGTAGGCTTTGATGATCTCGATTCACTTTTAAGAGGCTTTCACACTCCAACTCCTTTCGTAGCTGACGACCGACTCTCACCCCTAACGTGAACCACCCCGGCTGAAATTTGTGAAACTTGCAGGTGGCTTATCAATGTTTCTCCAGCAACTCTATGAAATGCAACGTCACAGGGACCCCATTAATGTGCTAAATACGGTATTACCATTGCCAGAGAGCACCATGTTCTTAGCAAACTTCGGATGAGGGCGGTAGTCATGACTCTGAGAGATTATTAATTATGTTCTGGAAAATCTAAGGATTTCAAATTAATTGTGTTTCACACGCACGATGCCAGCAAATTGAATGATATGGATTTATAAATGATATGTTTTCAAAATGCGCAAGGGTTTTTGAATATATATATATACGTTTTTATTTAAATAAAAGCTTCAAAATTGTTTTGTGATTTCCATCGTAAAATATACGTATGTCATATTATTTGTCCCTCTGTAATTGAGTCCCTTGTGTCACGGATATTGAAATTTAACAACTCCCTTGAACATGGAGCGTACACAGAGCACACAAACACACACACACACACATAACCAACCTAACAACGGGAAACGCACGGACAAAGACAGGGCTACCAACCGCTCGCCCAGTCAGGTCTCTAAACACACACGCCTTCCCTTATAGTTTACAACGAACACATAAATAAATAAAATGTCGACGACATTTTCGCCAGGCTTTCGAATCTAGAACGAACGAACGAGCCAACCCATGCACAACAAGTATGGCTACGATCCCAGCAGCTTTCTCAATTGTCTCACGGGTCCTGCTTTGTGGACCTAGGCTAGCACAAGGAATAACAATATTATACTTTTGTTTTTTCACGCCTTTCTTCAACCGCTGCACCATGCTTTTCGCTCTGACACAATTCACATATTTATTTTACACACTTGTTTTGTTTGTCTATGGTAATGTTCTTATAAATCATTCAGAAAGATGTGTGTGGCTTGGCTTTGTAGGGTTACATGGTGAGTAGATGCACAGACTTGGATGCGGCTTGTGTGGATAGCGTTATCATAGTTTGTTGGTTAGAAAATAAATTTTGAGAAAGCATGAAGACTGCGGTTGGTTTGGGGATATTTTGCTACCGGCTGTAATAAAACAATGCCGTATCGTTGAGCATCGTCTTGTTAATACCATTTCTTTTTTAGGTAAAGGTCAGCGTTAATGTTAAAATTTCTGCTGAGCAAACGAGCAGGCAAAGCTGGGTAATTATAGGTGCTATCCGATGGCGCTTGCGGCCGTCCTCGCAACAATTAAATCATTGCGACTCAAAATATCGACGCTTATGCATAAATCGTTGAGGTTAGCATCAATAAAGATTAATTGAGCGTAAACCAGTATAAAATGAGAGCAACCTACAAGAAATACCGAAATGAAAATTTTTTAACTCTCGAAACGACGATGACTCCACCTATTAACATCGTCCATGCTGTGAAATTTAATTTAAATTGCAAATTCTTGCAATACGCAAAGTTGTTTACTTAATAATATTAATATTAATATTAATTAGTATTCTTAATAATAAAAAAACATTCTCCATTTTCGTCGGTAAAGTAATCATTTGGTAGCCATTTTCTTCGAAGTACTGTGCCAATACGAATGAGTTGCGACTATGGCTCTCTGTAAACCACTCTCTGAGTGGTTTACACATTTAACTGAGTTGAGATTTAGGAGAAAAAGCGTTCATTTTTGCCGATGTTGATAGAACCGGAGATCTTCATCTCACCAGAGAAAGAAACGAAACATAATCGTCTCGAAGGCGTGAGACTTGGTGCAGAACTATCGATTTCTTCGGTAAGATCTCCATTTAATTCAGACCGTGCTTCGTGAATAAAACGCTTGCAAAGTTGAAGGGTCGTCTTTGTAAATATTGATAAGGTACGCATAGCTAAGAATAAACGATTAATTAAAGTAAACATTGAGTTGATGTAAAAGACGTTTCAACGTATATTTTCTAAGCTTTGTCTTTTCCAGCTTCAATCTTTCTGAAAAGAAGAAGAAAAGGTAGATGGCTTTAAAAGTTTTTTTTTTCTTGCTTCTTCCTGGTGTGAGGGAGAAGGGGTAGGGAGAGAGAAGAGAAGAGAGCGAATGAGTTGAGAAAATAGGAGAATGAAATATAAATGAGAGACACAATTCTCTAACGTGAAGTTTTATGGAAATGTAATGCATGAAGTGAAGGAACAGTATGCATTTGTGCATGGCGAGCAGAGCAGCGAGCATATAGGTACCTATCCCTCTGTGTGACAATGACACTGAGACAATAAAGCAGCAAGATATTTGAGTTGCTGGTGCAAAATAATGCATAACATTTCTGTATTCACAACTCCAGTGTATAGTAAAACACAATAACCGGATGTGCTTCGATAAATAATCGTGACTCTTCTATTTTTCGAAGAGTCCCAGTTCAAAGCATGGTGGAGGTGCCATGTTTTCCAAGGCTCGCTCCGCTTTAGTAGCGAACTGCTTTAATTCAAAGTCAATTCATTCTTTTGCCGTTGTTTCACCTGTTTCTAGTCACACGATTAATATATATATATTTTTAACTTTTCCAAACGATCTAACCTAACATCGACGAACAGTAAAATAAAATACTTTGACACGTTTTCTGTTATCACTTTATGAATTGAATTCAGTTCCATCAAACGATATTATTCCACGAGTGAAAGGGTGAACCTGTGATGTCGTCCGGACGCATCCTACATTGGCCAACTTTTCCCGTTCGTTTCTTTTTCTATCTCGACCCCTGGAACAGGGTGGCCGCGACGGTGGAGTGCAGACACATTTTGCTTCTTGAAAACGGCGGGCAAGCACCATGGGCTCTGATTTCCCAGAGGTGCCCGCATACCTCGCTTCCTATAAACTTTATACACAATATTGGGCTTGTTTATACGAACTAGCAACACATTCTTAAAAATTCCAATCTTTTTATTCTAGCATAGCACATGAAGAGGGTCGAATTTCAAATCTGACAAGAGTTAGCAGAAGAAAATCTAGACCTTATACAATATACTTCAAATGTACTTATATGAATATCTTTGCTATTCCGTTGTCTTGAAACTAACCTACCCCTGTATTAAGTGAGGGTTCAATTCCATGTAAGTGTCGCGATAATGCAGAAATCTGTCCCTCGAGCGTTCATTTAGTTTTAGAGCCACCTACGCATGAATAGAGTTATGAACATCATGTTAAATGCCTCGTAGTTTCATGCGTAAAGCGTGCAATTTTTGCATAAGCCTACCCTGGGAAATCATCTGGATTCGGTGGAGCACACAGTTAGAACAATCTCTTTTACCCATCACGTGAAATTAGTGAGAAATTCGGTTCCGGCTCCGACAAATGGGCTGAAAACTCTTTCCGTGAGAAGAGTGCTATGTTCTCCAGGGAGTGAAAGGAGAGCTAGGAAAAGATGGCAATGACTCGTCACCGTTAATTTACCACTGACCATGGTAAAACTTTCAAGCAAACAGACTGTAAGGTAATTGAATTTAATTATTCACTCATTCATTATGGTAAATTTTGTTATGTGTGTTCTTCATAGCTCAGTTGTAGATTAATAGCTGCAATATAGTTAGAAAGCCAAACTTTGATTATGTAAAACGGAGCTCGCCGAGAGTTAGGCGACGCATATATGTTTGAAGTAGCATTGTTGTTTTCTACCTTTCTGTGCTTTTAATGCAAATGTATGTTCCTAATCTCATCGTAATCCGCACAAACAAACACTCTCACACACACACACACACACACACACACATACTATGGAAAATAGTCCGCCCCTGGTTCCGAACCCTCGTCCTTTTCGTTGTGTTCTATTGCCACCAATCTTCTCCCGAGATGTACCGTGCATGGGGCAAAAACTATATAAACGAGTTAGGGAATCAAATTATCGATAAACAATTTCCCTCGAGGAAGGCGTCCGGGAAATGCATTTAAATTGCTACACAATCGGAAACGATATCTTTATAAGAGTTTATTGCACGAGTTACATTCCAATAGATAAATGGGCAATCGTGAGCTCACTCTCGTTATCTAAAGGACACTCAAAATTTGTACTTCTTATTTATTTTATTCGAAAACGTGCAAAGTGGAGGAAACTCTTGTCCTTGACTCTATATAAAATTGGTTGGAATCCAAGCAGAACATATTGCAGAGAAGTCACGAAAAAAAACAGATTCAAGTACAAAAATAGAAGTTACAAGAGGACATCCTCTGGGTAAATTGAACTGTGACAAAAAAAAATCAATCGAAATCAGAGAAAACTAAAAGACTTTCAATTAAGAGTTAACCTCTATCATCTGAAGCGAAAGCAATGCTGTAATTGAGCTACCGAGACACCAATCAGTTGGACTGCCTTAGTTTTCACGTCACGAATGTCTTCAAACGGTGTGGGAGGGAAATCCAATGGAAAATTGGAAGGTAGTGAGGTAGGGGTTCAGATGGAAACTGGGTAAGTGATGTTTGACCCAGATTTACTCCATGAACGTAACATTGTGGTTTTCGAAATGTCGCCGCATGAAATTGCATGGCAAAGTCAGGTGCATTATTTGAAGCCAGCGCTTGGTATACAAAAGCTTCTTAGAGCTGTCTTCTCAGTTGACACAATAGATAAGACGTGGTCGATTGTAAGTTCATGCTCACTTTATCTGTTTTCTTTCGTTTATCATATACTTCACAAAATCCTGTTTTTTTACTAAATATGTTTCAAACGCTTGCTATGATGTACGACAATTTTGCATTGTCTTTTTCATCGATTGCTATTCAAACAACTCATTCTCGTTAATTAAAAACCACCGCACAATCTTGCTAAAGCACCACACCTACACGACGACTCTCAGTTACATAAGATGCATCCCCATAATCGAATGCAACTCCTTCCAGGAGACCAACAGCACGTGAGGACCAACAGCTATGGATGCTATATTCTTATTTCACAAGACAATCCTCTCCATGTTTATTAATGATATTTGCACAAGTTGCCACCAAAGGCGATCAAATTATGCACCGTAGTAATCACCGACAAACAAGGAATGAAGAGATTGTACCTGTATTTCATCAGATACTGAGTCCTTTGGACTGAGTACATGGTTCTGGATTCTCTCATGGGCTCCAATAGTAAATTACTAATTTCTAGCTCAGGGGATGAGAAAAACAATTATAAATGTTATGAAAATTAAATTGAGTTATCGTTTACTAGTTAATGCTTAACACGTAGCATACAGAGTTAAAGCATGATTGGGGGATGTGGATGTAAAAAGCGACGAGGGAAAAGTATTCCTAGAGTGAAGTCGACGCCAGTCATGGGTGCAATTAACGCTTGAAAATTTACTGAAATATCCTGCTGACTTTTTCAAGTACTTTTGAGTTTCAGCGTCAGCAATTGCTTTTTCATGTCTTTGTTATAATGTGTATAACGTGTACTTTGTGTACACGTGTATACACAAAGTTATTGTTCCCTCAATAAATTGAGCCTTTTGGTTTGACAATGACAACAAAAAAGATGTGAACAAAACATTCTATAACTTGAACTTTGCTGTGTTATTGAGTAGAAGTTTTATTAAATTTGCTTCCATGTTACGGATTTTCTCGAGTCCCCCGCTATGGCATTCACCCGTAGGTATTTTAATTGCATAAGTTCCACGTGAAAGATTGACTCGTGCTCACTTGGGAATAAAGAGCAAAGGGAAGGGATGACAGAGAAAGGCTACGGACTAGAGCAAGTTGAAATGATCCATGTTCTGGTGTGGCTAGACACCAATACACGTGCCTAGGACACTGGCGAAGGTAAAGTTTGAACACTTCCAGGATTCTGAATCTACTCCATCTCGGAGAACCGGCCGATCGAAATGTCTCCATGTAAATCCTCTTCCATGAAAGCCCACTATGAAGTCTGAAGTCATTACAGAACTTCATTAAAACAGAACGAGTAATTATCAAAGTTCACAAATTAAAACGCTTTCCGAAATTTCATAATTTTCATTGGTGAAATGTCAACGCGTTGGGATAAAAGTACCATCACTCTAAACGGCAATCGAATTTAGGGGGCAAAATACTTGACGGAGAGTTCACAATAACATTGATTGGTGAACATGACTGGAATTGTGTCCTCCGGTCACAACAGGCACACACGGTTGGTTAATCAAGAAAATGCATCAAACATTCATTGTACACTTAACAGTAATTACGGACATGGGGCGCATGCTGTGGTGCATTCTAAACGACCGATGCACTGTTGTGTGGCTGCAGCGAGCATGCACTACGAGTCTACTACTTGACATGTTGTTCGTGAGAAATGTAGGCCATCATTTAATCAAATGCTGTCAATTAGGTTTGCTTCAGATGCTCATGGGTGCACTTAAAAGGTTTTATGTAATTAATTAGGTTTTGTTGTCCTGTATATATATATTGCGTCCCTCAAAGCATTGATTATAATTAAATGATATATTGATTGATTCTAAATTCCTCGCTGTCGGTTTTCGATAATAACTAACTTGCTTTTTTTCCCTAAAATACGTTATAATACCAATCGTAGAAACTCTAACTTGGAGACGAATGTTTTGTTTTTGTGCTCATCACATTCAATCCCATTCCCTCGATTGGTTCTACATGGAAGTGGTGTTGTCCCATTGAAACTCTGGAGGTGATTTAAGCTCCAGACATCACACCTGATCGTGTACTGTCAATGGACCAACAACCACGTCTCGTGAAGCGAGATGCACATAACGCACGTGTTCAAAACCTCTCGCCAACGTACCCGGGAAATGGGCATGAATAATCATTGATTCGATTGTCCCTCCCTTTGTAATCACTACTACCATAAACGAACAGACTTGTCAGTAATATGACAGAGCACGCCTATTGAACATGTAGATCATTGTTCGATGATGATGCGAACTAATTGATGTGTGCGTTGCAGATTAGCTGTCAGGGCTACCTCTGAAGTGCTACCAGAGTATTGTGTGGGCATCAGTTGCATTGCTAGCCAGGGGGTGACTCGTGAACAGGTGATAATTTGGGGCTAATTTTAGCTTCACAATGGGAAGGTTTGTTGTAATGAGAGAGATTTTGAAATAAAATGAAAGATATCAAGACATACCTAGCTGCCAGAACATGGTCAACATTTTTATAGGTTATGTACTCATTTTGATGAAAGATGACGCTACACTATGCCCAAGGGAAATTTCATTCCACAGCGAAGAACAAGTTTTCACTAGCATTATCCTTCTCTGACGATAAAAGTCAGAGGAAGCGTCCTGAATCATAAATCTGAACAGTTTTCCATGAGCTTATTTGAGAGCTAATGAGAAAGTTATTATGAGCAATTAATAAATAATTGATGGTGAAATCTTTTGTGGGGATGGAAAGCGCAGTCTATTGAAAAGTACACAAATCAAAAATTAATTAGTAACTACCTATTTGTGTTAAAAAACAACCCTTATACTCTCGTTTTGTTCGCCAGGTATCCAAAGACTTCTCACAAATCGAAAATGAACCGAGAAGGGGACAAAGTCTGGATTCTTCGACCCACTGAAATATTCATCGCCGTGATATTAATATTCAAACTCTTCTTTCGCAGGCTCTTTGTGAAATGACGCCTTAATCTTACGAAATCTGCGCCTATGCTTTAATGTAAGTTCATTAAAGATCTAGTAAGTGTGAGAAAAATTTCAAAGTGCCAGGGATTAAAATTACATCTTCGTTTGTTGATTGAACTTACGACACGAATTTCAGTTGTGCTTAAAACTCATTTCAGTCGCTGGAAAACAGGCGTGACCCTGTTCAGAGACCGGGATGCTTTCAACACCGACAGCTCGCATACTGGTGACTCGGCTAGAAAAATTCGTCCAAAGCGCCATCCTTTTCGAATTCTCTTGGAAACAAACGCAGAGATTTCCCGATTTGCCGATGGAATATCTGGATATGAAAATTTCAATAAAATGCAAATTCGAAGTGTTCTGGTGTGAAAGCGTCGGTTATTAAATGAAATCTCAAGTGCGTTCAAACTCTGCGATGCTGTAAATAACATACCTCGCGCTAAAAAAATATAAGTGCGATGAGATTTTTCGGAAAAACTGGTGAAAACGAACCTCGATTTTGGAAGTAATTTTGCGAGCAATCACCTTTCAACCATAGATACGAGTTCAAACACTCGAAAAACAAATATTGACTATACATTTGCGATGAAATGGCCAATACCTACGCTCATTTGAAAAATTAATCAAATGTACCCCAATTCATGTTCGATTTCAAATGTATTCCTCTGGCTACAAAACCAACTCTAAAACTTGAAACTAGCACCACCTAAATCTCCCATATCCCAGAGAGAAGGATCACGCCTTTGTTTCCCTCACACAAGCCATACTTTAAGTGAGCCGTGGTGGGAACGCCAGGACAGTCTCTGGTTTAGACTGGGTTACGCGAAGGAATAAATCCGAGTGTTGTCTGCTCTCCGCATGCATCGGTTACTTATAACACATCACATGCGGAGCCACTAGCGCTACCTATTTACATACATACGTATCATCTCTCACGTCTTCCCAGCTTGCAAGGTTGCAAACAAACACAAAGGAGCGGCCAAATTATCCAGACCTACTGGATTACCCTTCTACTTGGAGATAGAAGGAGGACATGTTATTTCATCTCTTCCGGGCAAAGTTTTAGCAAGGGGATTGTAGTCTCATAATTGCAATTATAAAATTAAAGGAAAGCTAGACATTTGTATGTACATAGCGAGATGCTAGTTTTAATTCACTTTAAAATAGTAAGAACAACGGGCATGCTACAGAACTAATGATATGTATTTTCGAGACAAGCTAATTAGCATTGCGGCTTGTGGCCTGCTTTGCTATCATGGTTCTGCCTAGGTAAGAGTGGAGATCGGCGTTTCCCTTTTGAGAGCGATGGCGTCTCGAAGACAAGAGCAAGGCATCACGGCGTGTGTTGCGCTTTATCGACGTGGCATTCTGAGGAATTAATTAGCTGTTTTGCGACGAAGCACGAAGTGGTAAGCCGTTCGGAAAGACATCATCCCTCTACGCTAATTCGTGAGCCCAAATTAAATTGCTTTCGGGCTATACCTTGTGAGCCACTTGGTATTTCACTGAATAAATGAGGTCATTTTTAAGAAATTGTCAGTTGCCTAAGATGTGTGTCTCACGTTTGTGGACTTGAGTGTAATAAGTGACAGTCATTTGGTAATTGACATGAATTGTGTCGTGGAATTTTGCTCAAGTTAGTCAAGCTATTCTTGAGAGTCAAACATAACCAGAGATAAATTTGTGTGAGAAGGAAACTCCGGCTTTCAGTCTGTTTTTTTTTGTACACCACTTTTAGTTTAGATCCAAAAACCAAACAATAAATGTTGAGTTTCGAATTAAAAGAAATCAAAAAAATGTTCTGATTTCTAAAAAAGGCCGCAAAACAACCTTCCGCACCTGTAATCTAAAGAATCAAACAGAAAACTGTAAGAACACGGCACCTCCACCTCACTGCCACCAAACATTAGGCAATGCGTGATGTTTCAAATGAAAAAAAAATTAAAATTGTGTTTCTATTTCTAAAATAGTTGCACCACAACCTCTCGCATCCCTATTCTAAAGCATCAAACAGAAAGCTTTAAGGACACGGCACCTCCACCTCACCTCAACTTATATACCAAAAGCAGTAAATTTAACTACGAATTGAACCACCTTAAGGGCATCCCATCAATTATCGATGCCATAATAATGCCTTGACCAAGTAACTAACCCGAAACACACCCGTAGTCCATCTATACCTACATCGTAGTTCATTAATGTGAGGATGCATTAATTAGCATCTGATGTAGAAGGAGTGGTTCGCTGGTAGCAAGCTTCTTGAAGCCAACGGAGAGTAATTAGCGATGGGGCATGAAGTCTACCACGGTGGGCCGCTGTGTTTAGCACACGTTATGAATGAAATATGCCGTTCAAGAACAAAATGTTGGGTCGAGGAGCGTGAACCTTGCGGTACGGTACGCAGTTAGACTTCCGCTAATAATTTGATACAAGTTTATGTTGGTGAAGGGTAGGTCACTTTCCTTGCTAAGGATGCTTTGAAATTTGTTGGGTCTATTGGCGCTCAAAATTGTGTACATTTTGTTACTTTCCAAAAGCGTAGGTGCATTGGTTTTTCAAGTTTCCAGCGGAAATTAACAGGGTTTTTGTTCTATTCGTGTTTATTTTATTTCAACCCGTCTCAACTTTACCATCTTAGATGAATTGCCAACTCACATAACTACGCTCACCATTTCCAGTCAGGTACACACTGGGAATTTAATTGTAAGGGGGCATTCGGTAACGAAGCATAATAAATCAATTCTGACAGCAAACATGTTTCATAGGTAAATATTTGATTCTACAAATGCGTGAAATACACTGTTAGAATTCGATGCACTTGGGATATTTTATGGGCAAACTTTATTACCTATACGTTTCCATTTTTTATTCATAGAGGATTTTTGCATGCCCGCTGTCATAATATACCTACAAATATTTTAAATGAGATTCTGAGTTTTATAAGTTGATATTTAAAAATTGAGATGCCAGCGACTAACAGTGTGGCCAAAAATGGGTCGTTTTTAATTTTGTTATTATGGCAAGTTGTTATTTTACATGAGCAGTAAATCTCCGGACATTATGCAACCAGTACACCTAACTACGTTTGATCACGGAAATGTAAAAGAAATTTGCAATATTTCTTGTTTACTTATAACAGTAACCTGATAATAAATTCGTATTTTTTTACTTTTATACAGCTTCATCCATAATAACAGATGGCTATAACAAAAAGTCTAAAAAAAACTTGGTAAAATGCATAGAAAGTGCTATTGGGGTATTACTTTGATAATATTTGCATAGCGGATCATGGTTTTCTATCCGATTTTTAATGCGCATGGCCGTTATTATTTTTAGCGTGAATCCTGCGATTTTTTTTATCCTCCGACACCACAAGGGATTGCGTTCTTCAATCACACGAGATAAGCTTCAAATGGTAGCATAGAGAAAATGACGAATATAGCATCCATATAACATACACCATTTGCATTCAATTCGAACGCTTAAAAAATATATCTCACAGTTCCCACTCTTTTATAAGCTTGCTTTAGAATTTCCGTCAAAAGTACCCACTTTCCTGTTTTCGTAAAAAAACACTTGCATCCAGCCCAGAAGTTTGGTCTAGTACATACACTTCTTGGGTCTACGAGTGACCATTGTGCGGTGTAGCAATGTGAATCGTGCTAAATAAAAACGCCCTGGCCGAGAGAGCCCCTACTGATTACAAGTAGACTTATTTACTCCTTTCTATGAGCTCGAGTTTTCTATGACTTGAAGTACAGTTTGGAGTTGGGTGAAGACCAAGTTTTCCCGTGGGACGGTGCAGTGTTAAATCTACTTGCTAGGTGCGATGTGCTGATATGAGGTGACGTTTGGGTGACTGGATAACTATCGAGCAACAGCTAGGCGAAAACATGTGCCTCTGGCTTTCATATAATGTCGTGGGCTTGTCGTGGGGGTTGTGGGTATAAAATAAAAATTGAACGTTGCATGGAACATGGTGGGCTTATGTTATGTGTTTACAAGTTATTTAACATACCTGCGCTTCAGTGGCTTTGCTATGCCATAAAAATTGATGCAGCAAAATAGGTTGCATATGCGACTAGCGGTATTGAACTTTGCCGCTACAATTCGTTCTCTTCATAATACTGTGGTTGATAAAACCGTGTATATTGCAGAAAACCGTTGGAAAAAACGAAATTTGTTTCAAATAGCAATGAAGATTGATCCATACAAGAATATGGTGCGTAGCAATACAAATATGACATGAGCGCGACTTGATTCGCAATGGCGTCCTAGTGTCGTCTTACTTTCAGTGTGTGTACTTGTAAATCTGATTGAAACTGACAGAAATCGACAATAGAAATGGTGCACCTCCTCTGGTACTCATCAGACGAAGCAGGTATTTTACTGCATCACAATTCCAGCTGTCACCGTTGATCTACATTCTACATCGCAGTCACAAAATGACAGCTGCATTATTCAGATCAACGCAGTGGCCGCTCGAGCAATAAACAGTGAAACAGGGCAAGCATAAACCGCAAACCATTAAACAAAATATGACCGCGTGCGTTGCATTATTTATTCGGAGAGATTCCGATGTGGATGAACGGAGTAAATCCTAGGTGGTTTTAATGTCTCTGCTGTAATGGACCCGTAAACAAAAATAAAAACAGCCGGCACAAAATTTCGCGAATTACACACATTATTTTCAACTTACCGGCCTTTCATAGGCGCACTCGGCTGTTTGTGCTAGAAAATCAACTTTATTTGCTTTACCAGTTGCGTGCTACCCTAATGCCATAACGCGAAAGTTAAACTGTCTTTGCAAAAAAATGACCGCCAAATAGCAATACTTTACCGACAAAAATAGAGAATACTACTAAGTAGGTACAGTTATCGGCTTTTTAAGTGCTAAATATTTCATTTCGTTATTTCTTGGAGATTACTCGCTTTATGATTGGTTTACTCTCTTGAAATCTTCATTAATATAAAAACTTGACTTAAATATATGTTTTTACATTTTGAGTCATAATTATTAAAATGTAGAAGTTTGTTAAAAAGACGGTCGCAAGCGCCATCGGGTATCATCCTCAGTTATTATATGTTGCCCGCTCGTTTGCTCAGCAGAAAGTTTAACATTAACGCTGGCTCTCTGAAAATACCTACATACTCAACGATTTTACTCTAATCGATATTCAATCATGTTATGTCCTGTACCTGCACTCAAATTTGACAAACTAAATTCATATTAAATGTACTTAATCAATCTCATATGTGTGTTTCGTGTTGACTCTCTCCATAATTTTACAGTGTTTCAAACTGACTTTGTCCCCGTGTAGGTACACTTTCGTGTCGTTTTGTTTGATTTGGGCGGTCTGTCCAAAAATGTCCCCCGTCGCGGGGACTTTCAGTAGCACCGCTAATGAAAATTTTCAATTAATAAGCCTTGGAAGTTGGAAGTATTAATATTGGGATTTTCTAAATTACAAACCCGCGGGTATGGCATGCGTGCCAGTGTTGTAATACCCAATAACGCCATCGATGTAGTAACAAAAACCGAACGTCGTCTGTTTACGCAGATATGCAATGTTGTCATGGATTTTTAATCAAGACTGAAATGAATTTTCTGGTTTGATTAGATGCGTGGGCGAGCGCGCATCAATATTGGAACATATTCAATGCTAAATTGCTCAAATGTTTTATGGAAAAATTGCGATTTTTCGTACTTTCCATTTGAGCTCGAACCTGGTATTTAAATACACTCTTTATATACAATCGCACACATTTTTCACAAGTCTGCCGGCTATCGAAGCACAAGGATATTCAAGGCTAGTTATACCTTATAGTCATAAACTACAGATAGCAAAATAAAGTTATGCTTTCAGGGTGAATTCACATATTTTACAGTTTGCAATGCATTTTAAGACGTTGAATGCATCATCAAAGCAAGAGTAACGCAAATTCAAAGGGAACTCCATATGTACACTAATAAGCAACATTTATTCTTTGCTTAAATGGCTAAACTTCTCCATGTTTTTTTAGTCTTACCATTGCTGCTACTTCGTCCTCTTTGCCTGCCGACGCCGCGGGCGCCGGTTAATGGGATAGACCCTTGCTTCTCTACAGTCTACGTGGAAGCTAGGAAACTGGGAATTGTGGAATACTTTGGCTAATGTCCCATATAAAACCGTGCAGTTATCCCAAACAAAAAAAGAAGGAAATCCACTGTAAACTCATTGGTATTTCCATCACGCTCCATTTACTGTTTGTTTAAACTTTGTTTTTTGGAGAAAGTCTTTCCTTCTATCTTTCCCATCTTAAACCTTTTTTCAATTAAGTGTTGGCAAGAAAATTGATTCGTTCTTTTGATACTATGCCGGCTAGGTGAATTGATTCGGCGCAGGGATGTACTCTGGGTTGATTGATTGATTTGTGGGTGACGCGCTGATTTGACAACTAATTCTAATGGCGTCGGTGAATGAGTAGATGATGATGAGAATGATGATGAACCTAACTTAGCCTAGAAGGGAGGAGAGAGAAATCGGTGCAGGCACTTAGCTTACGGCTATCAAAGTTCACCAAGAGGAACACCGACTTAATGTTCCTTCCGAAAGACAGTACAACTCAAACAACAGGATTCCTCCAAAAATCCTTGTTGTCGAGAGGTGATAAGCAAGACGAATGATGTACTCCAATGATAGAATGATGCGAATGATGCGAATGATGTATTCTCCATCCCACCAAACTCTCGCTTGAACAGAACTGGTCGTGTCTATGATGATCATCCATCTATGATGATCACCTGGACCTGCATACATGACAGACAACAACAGGACAATTTTAGTTTTGATTTTTCAACCTTCATCCATGACCTTGGTTTAACTTCCTTCGTGTTTAGGACTGGAGACGCATCCTTCCTAATATTGGAAGGGGGCCTAATACCACTTTCCCCCACCCTTTGTTACATGTATAGTTTTTCATTCAGAGTTCCCATATATTCTTGATAATACGCTTTTCACCCCTACATTGGCGCGAGTCTCAGAAGGCTTCAGGATATTACAAGTAAATTGGATCCCACTTGAGATTCACTTACTCTCAACAAGCTCAAGAACCTGATTGATCACAATATTCTAAATTTAATCTTACGAGAAGCATTAGATTATAATATTAAATCACATACAAACTAAGGCGCTAGTTAGGCCATTGTTTTCTAAGTGGAACGTGATCGATGACTCCAGCGACGAAGTTGTTATTTAGAGATACTTCGGTCCCTTAGGTAATATGTTACCAGGGAACTGGTCTCGGACGGTCACTTCTCGCTATAAACACATCATTGCATCCTTCAAGCTTAACCTAGATTCGAACCGAACTTGTCTGATAGTTTTCGTATAACATACTAGGTTTGCCTGAAGCAAGCAACACAGTTTAACACTAAAACTATAGTGCCATGCTGGTTGCTGCAAGAGCTTGTGGAGCGCTAGGCAAGGTTTACTTTGGATTCTTTACTGTATTTGTGTTGAAGTTTAAGCTGATGGTTATGGTGGTCAATTGCGACGAGCCAGAGAGAAGATGCTGAAAATAATACGAACTTCTTTGTGATTTACAAATTTCAGACATATATTAGTTGTAGGTAAATATATTGTAAATTTAATTATAGAGAGAAAATTCCCTTTATTCTATTTGCAATGTTTCTAAAAAGCGATTCGAAAGATAGCATACCCGTATTCAAGATGCATGTGGGATGGACCACACAGGTTTATTTTAACTTTGTGATAGGACGGAAACAACGATGTGCTTTAGAAAAATATGTTAGGGGATTGCCGGATGACTCTAGGGGACTACCAGGCATTTGGCCACGTCGTGCACTACTGAGCGGCAAATGAGAGGGATTTAGACTTTATTCCTGGTGCTGCTATACCAGGAAGAAATCACCACCGTGAAATCCAACCTGCCTAATTCAGGAGTGCGACGTTTTGGGGATGATTATAGGGAAGCAGTTCGCCGTTTTATGTCTGCGTTTTTGCTATTGAGAACCTCATTAGGGGTGGTATGCTTTGCGACAAGTATCCTATAGATGTGAAACTGTATTAAAAAAAAGGGGTTGCGGGCGTAGTGAGTCCGTAGGTACAAAAAAGTTTTAATGGTACCATTTAGTAAAAAAATACCAATAGACAATACGTAAATGCATGTAAATAAAAATATCCAAATGAAAACATATTTCTCAAGACTTGGTACTGTCCCCGAATCGAGATTTGGTCGAATATGTGTATACAATAATATTATTACTAAATGCATAAATTCAAGAGTTGACCCGTTTACCCTTTTATTGAAGGTCACAACTTTAGAAATCGTAAATATGAAGCTGGTAACAAGAGTTCAAAATCCAATCCACTCAAAAAATATTCATAGCTTGCGGCTTGGGCAAGGAAAATTCTGATCTTCAAAAAGCAATAAATCTTATACGGACGTATTTGCGGGCAAACATGAGCAGAATAATAGCCATGCAGCAGCACGATCGAATACGTATTGGGTCAGTATTGGGTCAAGTGTGTTGAACTTTAGCCTTCATTCGGGGCCCATGGCGTCGCACAAAGGATTGCAGTAGTGAATGAGATTTACTAGAGGACATTATGTGTGTGAGCGGTCCCGGGAGGCAGCCCGCATTGCGTTGCATTGCCATGGTGGAGTCGTCAGGTGCTCTCTTTCTGAGGAGGCTAGACCAATTTTGAGTTAAAAAGACAGCTTGGACAATGGCTTTTTAACCTTTTGCTATAATTTTCCTGTTTTTCGGTGCACAAAATAACAGTATATTGTTTTGGAGCCATGAAAATTATGGAAAACTGATTTCTTAAACTGAAATTTTGAGGCATGACACACTAAAATAATGGATGCTTAAAAATATGTTTACCTTCTGTGTTTAAGAAAACTGTTTTGAAAACATATTATTTCAAAATTAGTGCGTACGGTAGATGAAGTGGACTAAAGTCTAGATAACATTATATCGCGTTCTGAGATATGTTTGTAGCTAAAATTCAGAAAACTGTCAAAATATATTTAATTTGGTTATTTATTTTGAACTAGATATCAGAACTAGAACAAGAGAAGAAATTAGATATAACGATTCAATCTTAGCATGAGGCATAACTGTCTTTCCGTGGCGCGAAACTAAGCTAAACGTAGGCACCTTACACTTCGCTACTGCGTGGGGTCGGAAAAACGGAACGCTACGAATCGAAGAGAAAAGTGTCTTTCCCCGGCAAACGACGTGATACGTTATGCCCTGTGATCGTAGCACATGGGAGGAGCAGCTTTATAGATCGCACGCGCGAATGATTAAGTGAAAATTTCGCGGTGCCACCGTCGCGTTCAATTGGGGATGGTCGCCTATTGGTTTATCTCTAACTTACGTCTCAGTTTAGTTTCATTTCATCGCGCACCGACTTACTTTGATGAGTTTATAAGATGTATGATGTGTTCAGATTTGGTATCTTTATTTGAAAAAAAAAGACTGAAGAAAATCATCTTGTAACCTTCATATGTAAAGGAAATTAAAAAAAATGTGTTTATTCAGGAAATGTACATTAATGTAAGAACTACATATAATAATGAGGATAAAATTATTTATATCATAGATAACCGTCTGATCGCGTAATTAAGAGGAATAAATAAATAATAGTTAGAAACATGTTCCACTAAAGTTTCGCTGAAAATGTTCAAAGTTTTCTACGACACTGCGAACAAGATAAGACAATTGACTACGAAACGGCTGATAATAAAATCCCATGGGGTATATAATTTCGTTGCAGATGCAAGTACATAAATTGCTTGCTCTCGGTTTTCTCAGATTCCCATCCCTACGAATGGCATAAACTATTAACGAACCAACTAATCAACTATGCGATAGTTTTTTTTTTACAAAAGCAGTACAATCAGAGCGCTGTGCACGACCTTCGAGTACAAAACAAAAAGCAGACAAAAATACCCCAGTAAAGTGTTCTCTTCTGTTTGTTTGATTGTTCACATATAATGTACAATTGAATGCATTTCGAGCTCATCTCTGATTTCGACCAAAGACCGTAATGACAGATTCTTGGGTGTGATTCTTTATATACGTTCTTTTTTGCTCAACTAGCTCGGACTCTCGCCGGAAATTGGGTTTTGGTAGTGGGTCTGATCTTAAATGTCAAGTTGCTCAGAGCAATCCAAACCGACTGTTTCGAGATATTGTTAGTTCTTGCGGTGAGTTCTAGCAGCGACCAAAATGGACGGTACAGTTTCTCTTCTGTGGTCAATGCACGTAATCGCGTATTTACTTTTTGTCCCTCCAAGACCAAATTCTAGCAATTCCGCGATCGATCCCTTTCACAGCTCTTTGTATACTCGACTTCAAAATGCCTTAGACGAAGACCGTGGCAATCTAAGAGTAAAATGAAAAACCCAACTACTTCCCATTGCTATTAATCTCTCACTTCAATCCTGCCGTTGAAAAAAACAATAATAGATGAAGTAACCGACACTCCTCTTCTCAAATTAATAGATTGGAAGAGAATAGATGCGAAAATAGGCGCTCTTTTCGTCTACAAGATAGTTAAATAACTTACGCTTCATTGTGAAATAAAAACAGAGTAAGTAATCAGTTTTAGGTTTTTTGATAAGCGCATCCATTCTTCACCCGAAAATGAGAAAAATTGGGTCTTCTAAAATTCAGTAAAATATTACCAACTTTTTTTTTTCTTTTAATGTAGACACATTTTTTCTTACTGTCAAGTTGATATCTTATTTCTTATTTATTAGATTGGAGAACTGGGAGACGAAGCAGCCATGTTGTTCCATATGTGTAATGAAAACGAATGCGAAACCCCAAGGAAATGGGAACATGAGAGTAGAATTGGCGAGATAGAGTTGAAGATTGGTTGAAGATATTGTTACAGACGAGACTGATGAAATTCAAAAATATGATTATTGTAGACAGGTTCGCAGCGAGAATGTTCCAATGCTATTGTTCAGATTCATTTTGTTCCATTAGAGGCGAATGTGTTGTTGACTCGGTTGTTCCCAAATTGGTATTTAATAATTTGTAACAATTTAGGAATAGGTCAAGATTTACAAGAGCAATTTGTGCAACAAACTATTTTGAATCGTTACATGTCTCGCTCAATTCTGTAATGGGTTGTGGTCCAAGTTTTAAGTGCATACTAATCCTAAACTGTATGTCATCTAATGCAGCTTTGTAGCATCTTCTTATTGCTATTATAATTATTAATATGCTTACTATAATCACATCGAATTATAAAACATAGTTAATACAAGTCCACTTAGTTGTTTGGAATTTGAAAATTAAGTTTCAGGTGCAATTCTCTGATCAGCAGTTTTAAGAGCTGCACAGATTCCAACATTATGAAATAGTCGCTATTTGAAATTAAATTGAGAAATAAACAAATGTATTATTAACTGTGTTGATAGTAAAATCATTTCGTTTTTTTTTCTTTTAGCAAACCCCATGGATAGAATGATATTTACTGTAAAAGTTGCAGATTAATGCAATATATCCCTCTGTGTTTTATTGCTATTTATTTTAAAACATATTCAATAATACTAGTTAGAACCAAAAAACTTCATGATTAAAAAAAAAGTCAAGTCGATATTGTATACGATTGATTCTCTGTGCATCGTAGATCACGACAGTATCAATAATTGAATGCTCCGAGCAACACCTGGCTCTGTAAATAATAAACAATTTAATTTGTTGTCATCTCATAAAATTTAAAATTCTACCGTAAAATACTCGCCTAGAAAACTCTGAAAAGGCTGGATGATACCCGAATAGTTTTCTTGTCGAATTCAATTGAATTCCTTTTCAAATACGGTGACTTCCAAGTTTCAATCATTCAAGCTGCGCAAAGATGAATGTCAAGCTAAGAAGTTAGTACATTTTTTTACATCTCTAAACTGCTGGTTACCCCAAGTTCGCCAGTCCTAGTTATAAACAAGAAACTACCTCGCGGAAAGTTTCTGTGGAACGGTTGCAGGAAAACTTCAAGCTGCTAACCTAGTTTTTGCCCATAGGTAGACCACTCTAAACCACGCCGTATATATATAGGTACATATAAAATTGTTTTCATATTTTTCTTAATGCATTTTCTTGTCATGGTTTTCAAACTTTCTTTCTTTCCGTTTGGTTTTGTTACAAGTTCCTGATATTTGACCTGACTTCAGCAATAACAGCAGTTAGCGAAACTGTTTTTTGCCAAGCAATACCAACATGTCAGAAGAGCGAGGAAATCAAAACTCCGTACAATCCAAACGTTAACTTAGATTGTAAAAATCAGAACTGACATCCTTCCAAATCTAACCAACGGCAAAGGCAAATGTATTGGTAATTTAGGGTACTGAGCTTTCCAGTTCATCTAATAACAAATATAGTCCATACATATATATATATATTTATGCTGGCAATTATTCTATGAGTCTGAAAAGCAATTTATGTCCCGGTATTAGTTTAAGCCCCGTGAAACCGATCCATGCCTACGCTATGTCCGCGAGTATAACGTAAATCCATTCTCTTTCTGGGCTTATTAGTAAATGTATCACCTAGAATCCTTTCAGCAGGTACTGAACAGCATCCAGCATGATGTGAAGGCATACTCGGCTTTCAACATTCCCAATCCCAGCCTGTGTGTCTGAACTCTGGATTGGGTAAAAGGATAACTTTGGCAACTAACTTTATTACCTTCAAACTTGCTCACACTGAACAAATTTTTTTAAAACTAGGTGCACAGATATACTCAAAGGTTTGAATGAGTAATATAATATTGACGATTACGTTCAATTTATGCATGACAAAATAAAACATGTAACCCATGTAATGATGAATAAAAAATTAATAAATAAAAACACAAATTATTTAAAAAGTAGTTGTGATAGGTTAGATAGAAGCTAAAGATTGGGGTGTTGGAACCTTAAAAAAAGTGCAAAGATATTTAAGAAACAATGTCAAACGCACCAAAGGTTAGCATAAGAAGAAGACCACTGCAGACGAGCCACTCGGACTTATAATACGTTTGTTTGGAGGCTGTACCTGCTCTGATTAACATATTGTTAGTCTAGGTCGGGAGTGGTAAGTAGGTACCGATACTGCCACCACGTAATTTAACGGACCATTTGAACGAACCAGCCCTGTCATTGGCCATCGACTGGATGCAAATGAAACTCCATCCCAAGCGAACATCTAATGCTCCTGAAACTTCTCGACGACATGTTTAGCGACAACTGTAGCCACAGACTTGACCATCGTCGTCCTCTCCAAATAATTCAAGAACACAACACATTTGCATGGGATAATAATTACGCTCCTTGCAATGATGCTACAGAAGGGATTTACTATTTGCATAATGCATAAAGAGGTAAACATGCGACAGTAAGGACTTACGGAATCACTGCAGGGAAATGAGCTAGGAAATTAGGACTCAAGCTTGATGGACTTGAGAATAATAAAGCATTTGCTTTTACGATCAACGAAGAATGATAATGGATGTTATTATTTACATTGTGATTATTCCCTTTGTTAGGAACATCTTTAGAATATTTTGTATGTTTACGTTGGCTTCTATCATTAAAGGTAGCTGACTATATGTGTGAATTAAATAAAATATCAAAAACCAAATGCAACCCCAAGCTGGCTTCCAATTTTTCCTATTTCTTAATAAACTGCTCATATTAAAATAAAAAAAAAATATGAAGAATTTGTTTAACTAAGCTTTGCCAATTCTGTGTTATCAGATATTATGGTGCCCATTACCCAGTTACCTAAAACCGACTTATCTCTATCGATGTTCAGTTGTCTTGTCTCCTGCAATGATTCTTAGTTACCGCTTCTAGCATACCTGCCTTATCTAAGAAAGCACGCATGCACTATTTGCAAAAATGCGGTTGTTGCAGAATTATCCTAATAAACAAGAAGTTATAAATACATATCTACTGTAAAATATTCATTGGAATATTCACCCCGATCTCAAACCTATCCGAAAGAACAACTGAACAAAAACTATTTTTATCATTCAAACACTACGGATGTAGGTAGGTATACCTAATAAAATCCAGGTCATTTTGGCAACAATTTCAAAATGCGAAGAGATTGGAGCATACGACCCCTAGCTGATACGACCCCTAGCTGATGAGTAAGTTAGCTTTGGTAAAGGTAAAATAAGGCTACGAGCTACCTTTATACGGATACATTATTTTGCGACCAGCGTTTTAAACATTTCCCATCCCATCTCAGCATGGGCGTGATAAAAAAACTCCTTTAAGATGATACTAAAATTTAAGTAAGCGAGCAATTTTCTTTAGAGGAGAACATAATATAATACGGTGGCTGCAGCTGAAAGACTTTCAAAGAGGAAAATGAAGATACCTACTCACCTCAAAAACACGACAAAAGATCAATGAAACCACTGAACTCTCACTCCCTCCCAAGATAGAGATAAGTTTTTGGGAAAGGGCCAAGGGTTGAAAAGCGCCGAGATTCGTGGCAATTCTCTTCATCCACGAACTTCATCGTCAACCAAGTTAGTCGACAATAGCTACAAAACCCTCGTAGCAAACACCATCAAAAGACAAGCACAGCCGAAATCTAGAATAGAGGCATATAATAGCATAAAGTAGATGCAATTACTTAAGTCAGTTTGTCCTATATAACAATACCCTAGCGTTACGCAAATTGCAACCGAAAAGAGAGTGGTCCTCTGGTCTAGGCTTGGAATATTAAATAGATTAAACAGACAGGAAAATGGCTGCCATATAGATGATCACAATTTCCTAATATTAGGAACTCCGCAGTGCAATACCAAAATACCTGCCTTGTACAGACATTGCGTAGGGAATTGCAAAGTTATTTTGCTGTGCTCTGATCTGGAGATAGAGAGATGATACCTGAAACCCTAGTAGCTAGTAGATTAAATGATAAGAGAAGAAAGTTATCTCTTCCTTTCTGCGAGGTTCTCTTTCTGATTACGTTTACAACTCGAGCGGTCGAGCTATGTTTTCAATTACAAGTACCTTTGGGTTATATAGCCGCGTCTAGTTAATGCAATTACTAAAGTTAGTTTTCCCTCTCAACAATACACTAGGCCCAGGGCAAAGCAACTCGAAACTAAATGGAAATAGTTATATTATAGAGTTATATTATTCTTGTGTGGTCATGGACATTTTGATGGGATTTTCCGGACCGCTTTAAGCGTGCCCATCATAAGTTTAAAATAAAAACGAATGACAACAGATAGAATGTGTTAAATTTAACTTACATCTGAAAAATGGTATCTAGTGACCTAAAAATGACAGACCTATTTGGATTTTCAGTCGTCTAGTGTCCTCCACTTATTCTTAGTTCCAACTTCTAGTACACCTGCCTTACTTACAGTCGGTAACCTATAACTCTTTCCTACCACGTTTTCTCACCATTTCGTTTTCCCCATTCCACCCCCGTGCGCTTTTCACACAAATTGTCTCCGGATTTTTTTTCCAAACTGTCCAGAGACACACTATTTTATTGTCTCTCCGTGCGGTGGGAAGCAAAATAAATCCTTAATCGATGTTTCCCACTCCCATGGTCCCCCGATTCAAGGGGACACTCCAACCCTCTGCAAGCAGACGCTGTATACAGCTCGTGAACCCGGACCAGGTGATCCTAGCGATTCCTTTCTTGTCGAAGAAACGCATTTATCTTCCAGGATCTAATCTCAGCACGCAATGTTTCTCTGTCTTCGCCTCGCCTCGCTTCCCAATCGCTCGTTGACGACTCCTGTCTCAAGAGTCACAAGAAGAAGCTGGAGGCTCATTAGAGGAAGACAGCCGATGCAAGAAAACTGCGAGTCAAACAAGCATTTGAAAACGTTCGCTAGTTTATAACAGAAGAACACACGATATGAAAATAAGCTGATGAATTGTTTAAATTTAGGCGGGACAATTATTATGTGCCATACCTAGCTCTGCACACTAAAGCTAGAAAAGTGTCAGTTTATTTTAAATTGCCATTGGTTTTTGTACCACATTTTCATTTTACCTTCACGAGCTGTTCAATCAATTAAAATTCTAACAAGTATTTGATTTAAGTTTAAGTTTGTCTCTTCATCAATAACTGTCAACTTTGTCGCATTGTTTGTGCGGTTTATTGGCGTATGTGCCTAGTTGACAGTTCAAGTACATATTCATTTATTCACTACTCATTTTTTGAGTACCTATTTATTACCCGATGAAAAATGCACTCACCTTTTTTTCAAATGGGTATTGAATGCTTAATGGAGCTTAGAGGTTTCAATATTTTAAGTACGCGGTCAATGCCCATTTACAAAAATAGTTATTTTAAAACTGGTGAAAATGTAGTTACTATCTTAAAAATAGCATATCACTACTGGGATTCAACTGGAAATATGGTCTATTCAGAATGAGAACCACCAAACAGCTGACATAGATTCAGACAACATTCGCCCATAAACCTAACAGGCAAGAAGGGAGTGTCGGGGATTGTATTGTATTGTATTGTCTTGTATCTTTGTGTGTCCATAATCATTCGAAGAGTAAAAGGATGTGGACCCCTCAAAAATAAAAATAAACATGATTACAAATAAATTGCAAAAAACAAAGACAATGCGTAATACTAAAATACTACGATAGGCATGTGAAATACTAAAGTAACAACAGTCACACCTTTGTCCAATCAGTCATGTCTAATTTATAAAATTCGTCAATATGATAAAAAACTTTGTTTAATAACAATTTTTTAATAGTGCGTCTAAACTTTGAAAAATCAGCTATTGTAGCAACATTGTCAGGAAGGTTGTTAAAAAGTGTAATACCAAGATAAAATACGCTGTCTTTAAAACAATTTAATCTATGTTTGGGAAAACAAAGTTTTTTGAATGGACGTTGACTGCTTGAGCAAATTTCGAGGAAGTCGAGTTTGGTACTGCTTAGGAATTCGTGGTAGCAGCATAGATGAAGGAAGCTCCTTTATCGGTGGCAGGCTAGTGTCACTCACAATAGTGGGGGGTGGGAAGGGGGGGGGGGGGGGGAAGGGTTGCAAAGTCTGCTTAAAATGGATGGCGCTGTGGAAAATAGTCAGGGGGGTGGGGATCAAAAAAGAAAGAAAGGGAGAAAAGACAAAAACATAAAAGGAAAAATTGAATTGAGATTTGCAGATTTTGTTGGAAAAAACAAACTTTTTTTTTGTGTAATTGAAATTTTTTTTAAACCCTTGCTGAAAATCAAAAACCATTAAGTTTATAGTTACCTATAGTCAGAGAACCAGCATTGATGTTAATTTTTTTGCTAAAGAGGATAATGGCATCGGGTGATGGCACTTTTGGCCATATTTTTGACAAACTCCCGCAATTGAATGATTTAAACTCAAAAGATCGGTACATGTGAGCATAAATCAGTCTCAAATGCCAGTCATTTCCGATAGATAGCAAAAAGAAATTTCTTAACACTCAATACAATGGTGATTTCACCTAGAAGCATTCACACAAAAGAAACACAGATTATGAAGGCATCACTAACTTTTGATCACTGAGTGATCACTGAGTCACAAGTCACCAGTTACCCATTATTACCCATTACTAATTCCATATCAACCATGATTTTTGACGCACATATTCAATCACACAAACAAAACTACATAATGAAACATTTAATAATTTACACGCTTTACAATACGCAGTGCAACGCACAATTTAAATAGCAGCCACCAGCGCCGATTGGAGACGTGGTCGGCACTCACTTGCTTCCTTTTTTGGGTTTCTTGTTCGCAAGGCGCGCGCCGCACGCGCTTACGAACGTATCGCGCTGGGTTAGCATCTTGGAAGAAACACAAAATCAGGGTTAACTGTGAGACTGGTTATGGAGAAAATAAAAAGTACGTTCTTACTAGGCTGTGTACAGAAATCACCAACATAAAAATATAAGATATGTGTGCTGGGGTTTGGCGCCTAATTTTGTATACTATGCACCGTGATAAGGTATGCTAGTTTTAAGGTACCGCTCACAGTTTATACTAGAGGACATTGTTCTATTTTAAATAAGGGGAAAAATGGGGACTAAACATTCAGATTGACTGAATTTATGGTGTTAAGTGGACATCCAGTCAAGGTTGGTAACAATTGATAACAGAGTTAAGTTGTTGTCAAAGTGGGGTCAAAATATATTTTGATGTTAGTGCCACTTTACAAAAAAAACTTACATTTTTTAAATGGGAGCCTTGCAAAGGGTACGGACGATGGAATACAGATGAAAAATATGGATAGACATTTTCAAAAGACAATTAAATCACAAATGATAAAAATCGAGCGTCACCTGCAGCTCTGTGTACGGTTTAGCAGTGACACACGTCGTCGGACAAGGTTTTCGCGCGGTCGGTGCCTCTCCGGGCTGCACCAGAACCTTGCACTGCGGCAGTCCGGGCCTCGGAGTCTGCACTGGGGCCGGGACCAGGGCTGTGACATTGCAAGGAGCAGGGCATGGATGTCGGCCCATACCAGCCGCTGTTGGATACACCGGGCGAGGACTTGGCTCCTGCACCGGCGGGTCCATGTATGTCACGCCCAGACGGTGGTCCGGCTTGCGACCCGGAGCCGGCTGTCGCGTCGGCACTTGGTTGCGTTGATGGAACGCGTCTGGTTTAGGGGTCTTGGCGCGGAGTTTCATTTCGTTGTCAAGTGACGCTTCGAGTGTCGTGCGCATTGCCTGAAAGAAGTATGTAACGTTGATGTTGTATCTTAAAATTACTGATAAGTAATTTTCTAGGTTCAAGCCTAGAAAATATCTCAAATTTGCTTCGAAGTTACTAACCAACTTTAATAGACATGCCAAATATACCTAGTAAAAGCTAGAAGCCAAACCAAATTCCACAAACCATTCCAAATCCATGAGAAATTATGATTTTACATTTATAAACAAATTAGTTAATCCATCTTAAAAAAGGCCAGTAAATTTAGAAGTTACCTTGTCAATTCATTCTACCAATTAACGACCAGAACCAGTACAAAAATCAAATACGATGTCGATTTGAGTTTGAATCTCTGCTGTTAACCATTAATTTTTCTTGCTTATTAAAAATAAACGGATATTTCTTAGATAATATCCTTGTTAACTATTTCTAAAAAGGTTATGATGGCAGAGTCTTGCTGGTCCTGTTCTTCGATGGGTATCCCAAGTCAACGTACCCCCATTGCCTCCACGTCCCTGCCTCCGCATGATTGCTGGGAGGCATCCAGGAGCGTTTGCAGGTGCCTGTTAGCTGCCTTCAGCCGTTTGAGCTCAAGCTCGTAGACACAGCACTTGGCTCGCTCTTTTTCCACCGCTTTCCTATGGAATTGGGCACAGACCAGGTTATGTATCTTGTGACTCATTAAAACTTCAGCAGAATAATTACTTAAATTAGAGCTTGCTATCCTAAAAATAGTTCAAAATTTTGACATGTCTGCATCAGCCCCAAAGATAATAAAACTAATAGCTTTCAGCTTTGATGACCAAGTTTTTAAGGTCAATTTGTTATTCTAAGTTATGGGATAGTGTTATCGATCCAAAAGTTGGTAATGAGAGTTTTGTTTAGAATGTGAACTTAAAATGCAAACGTAACATTTAACACATAATGTTTTCAAAAATTTAAAGACACATTTTTATCCAAGAAGCAAATTCAACTGGCAAAAATGTACACCTGTGCCTTTAAAGTACCTTAAAAGTGCATCTAAAGGCTAACTTTTTCTGTCAATTAAGACTACTATGGTAAGAATTTTGAGAAGTAAAAGAAAAAAAAATATTTCTATGAATCCAAGCAACTATTTCTAACTACAAAACTTTTCAGCTGTTTTCCTCTGGAGATCATTGTGTTCGGTGGCTTATTTAAACTCCTTCCATCTCTGTTCACTCACATGGCATTCCTGGCTTTGTCAGCACAGTTGGCCGTCTCTTTCTTCATCATGTCGTGCTGTGATCCCAGCTCGACGCACCGACGCTGCTCGTGCGTTAGCGATTGGCGCACCTCTTCCAGACGTCGCTTCTCATTCATGACGCACTTCTCCAGGCAGCACACTGCAGCAAGAGAGGGAAATGAAGACCAAAATACAGACAGTATTTTAATGGCTGGACATCTTCTATATTAGTTATTTTTTCATCTAAAGCCTGTTAACATGTCACTTTTTTGTTTGGCAACTGCCTTTTTCAAAACGGCTGCTCGAAAAATTGCTGGTGAATTATATTACTCCATTATATATTTCCACAGAAGGTATATTATTTATGTTGGTGTTGCGTATATTTCCATGGATAAAAAAAAAGAATAGTGAAAATAAAAATAAATACAAGGGTCTATCTAGCTGCAATGGGAGTGACATCTTTGATATGCCATATGAAGAACAATGTACCAAGATTAACTTTAAAATGAAAAGTGATGTTTTGCACTACGTGAATGTTTTTTGCAGCATATTGACTGCAAGAAAGGGGTAGATCATCAAATTTTCAGCTTCATTCATATAATTTTATGTAAATTATATTGTATTTAAAAAAGTGTTTGCTGTGAACTCAAGAAATTGGGTTGGATACCTGGCTCAAATACATAGCGGAGAGTAAAAAGCTTACCCTTGCGTTGAGTCTCCTTATCTCGACGCGTGAGCTCTTTCTCGAGGATCTGGACTCGGCTGCAGAGCTCCTTTTTGTCCATTCCGTGACACTCAGGCGACATCGTGGACAATTTCAAGTCTGGATTTGACAAGATCTTCTTGCCACTAGCCGCACAAATGCACTCGTGTAGAAACGACAGTTCCTCGAATGTCAGGCTCTGACAGAACGATGGATAAGTTAGTACATGGTGGTTGGAAAAGTTAGTGCAAAGCATTCGATGAGAGAAAGAAATTAAACACTAATTGACAAATCTTGTTTACAAGCATAAAAAAAAACAAGGACAATTAAAAAAAAATCTTTTGGGATAGAGTGAAGGTTCTGATTGAAGCAGCTGAAAACCCCGTGCAGAAAAATTCATTGCAATCAATCCAGAGTTCATAAATAAGAAACTGACAAAACAGGACAATGTGCAAGCCCACCTCGATACCAGTTGCCAATATCTTGTTGAGGATTGCAATAAGTTTGTCCGATGAGGAACCTTCTCCGTCCATCAAACTTAAAGGCAATCCACCGGACTCTAAACGCAACAAAAATGACGTTAGCAACAAACAAAAAAACACCAAACTGAAAGATATTTTAACTTTCAAGGCTCAGATATTTAGTTTAAAAATGCACCCACTTACCTGGCCTAACTTCATGTACATCCGTCTTCATTTGCTGAAGTTGCGGAGCCGATTTAGCATTCTTTCGCCTTTCCTCCTCCAGCAATTGCTCGTAGCGTTCCTTAAGCAGCTGCATCTTCTTGTCGTGACTATCTGTCAACCGATTCAACATTGCTTCATATTTCAGCTTTGTGTCTTCTGCACTATCACCCTTTATCAACTCGTCTTGTTTCTCCCTGACTATCTCTTTCCCGCCTTTCTCCTCCTGTCCTCCTAATTTACTGTCCTCTAGTTCTCGTAATTTGTTGTCTTTGTCTTTGAGATCCTCGTTAAGTTTATTCGTCAATCGTTCTTTTTCTTCATTGTGTTCGGCAATCAATTTGTTTATCATGTCTTCGTATTGTTTCCGTAATTTGTCCAGCTCGCTGTCATGAAGCGATTTTAAGTTCTTAATTGAATCTCTAGACTGTTTTCTAACTTCCGTGAGTGAACCATCATGACTGTTCTCGATGTTCGTTAGTTCCTTTTCGTAATTTTCGTTGATTTCATTAATCTCTTGCTCATGAAGTTTTTGGAGTCGCAGAACACTCTCATTATGACGTTCGTTGAGAGCTTTCATGTCACGTTCGTAAATTTCTTTTAACGATGCAAGATTCGTGCTATATTGGTCAGTGTTTCTCTTGTTTTGCTCTATCATATCGGCAAGGCGTTTCTCATATTCTTCTTTCAGTTTTGCCAATCGCTGTTCATATTTGTCCTCAGTTTCCTTTATATTTCTAGCGTGGTCTTCGGGGCTCAGTGCTCCCTTAAACTTTTCCACACTCTCCTTGATTTTCATTAAGGACGTTTTGGTCATGTTTGCCAGTTTATCCTCGAAGCTCTTGGAGAGCTTAGCAGCTTTGTCTGTCAAGTCTAGAGAAAAGAGGAAAAGCTTGTCAGTGGGGATTCAGAAGCATCTATCACAGAAATAAATCTCAAATACAAACTAAATTCTTATACATTTTGTTTTATGTTTCAAGATTATGCAGTTATGATTATGAATGTAATCATATCAAAGATAGATCATTAAAATAGCAAACTTACCTTTCTTGTCACGATTCAGTCGCTCTATCTCAGCTTCCAGGCTCGTCACCTTCTTTCTCAAATCCTCAATTTCCTTTCTAGAGTCAGTTGGCACTTTGCTATCTGCTGCAGATTGCAGATCTTTGTTGTCTTGTTCAAGTTTGCCTAATTTCTTCTTAAGGCTATCCAACTCACTTCTAAGTTTCTCATTTTCATCTTCTAGCCCCTTGCATTTCTTTCTAAGACTATCTAGCTCTGCCCCTGTATCAAGTGGTACATTACTATCAAGTTTTGCTTGCAGCTTGCTTTTTTCTTCTTCAGCCTTGGCAGCCTTGTTCTTCAGACTCTCTAGTTCACTGAGAAGCTCTTTATTATCAGCTGGTCCTGCCGAAACCCCTGCCACTTCTAGACTTGCTATCTTCTTTCTTAGACTATCCAGTTCCTTCTCACAATCTGCTTGTTTCTTCTCATTCTCTGCTTCTAGCGCACTAATTTTCTTCCTTAGACTGTCTAATTCATCTTTTGTGTCTGTCGAAGCACCGCTATCAAGTTTAGACTGGAGACCCTGTTTTTCTGTCTCAATCTGGCCAATTTTCTTTCTAAGATTGTCTAGTTCTTTCTCGCAATCTGCTTGTGCTTTCTCGTCTTTGGCACCACCTGCAGACTTTAACTTCTCGTTCTCGGCTTCTAGCGCACTAATTTTCTTTCGCAGGCTGTCTAATTCATCTTTTGTGTCTGTCGAAGCACCGCTATCAAGTTTAGACTGGAGACCCTGTTTTTCAGTCTCGATCTGGCCAATTTTCTTTCTAAGATTGTCTAGTTCTTTCTCGCAATCTGCTTGTGCACCACCTGCAGACTTTAATTTTTCATTTTCAGCTTCAAGACTGCTAATTTGTTTTCTTAGACTGTCCAATTCAGCTTTGGTGTCTGGCGGTGCTGCACTATCCATCTTGGCCTGCAGATTTTGTTTCTCTGATTCCAGCTGGTTCATCTTTTTCCTCATATTTTCCATCTCGGTTTCACATTCCGCCTGAGATTTAGCACCGCTGCCACCTGCAGCCTTGAGCTTCTCATTTTCAGATTTAAGCTGCTCAATCTCAGCTTCAAGACTGCTTATTTTCTTTCTTAAGCCGTCCAGTTCAGCACCAGTATCGGCCGGGGCGTTGCTATCGAGCTGCGACTGAAGGTTCTGATTATCGGCTTGAAGCTGGGCTATTTTCTGTTTGAACTTATCCAATTGCTGGTCACATTTAGCTGCGCAATCTTCCCAATCAGTGTCTTCTGAGGGCTGGTCGGCAAGTGTCTGCAATTGAGCTTCAAGTCTCTTGATGATTGCTTCCATCTGAGCTTTCTCCGCTGCAGCCGCTGCTATCAAGTCGCTGCAGTCGTCACTCTGTCCAGCCTTTCGCAGAGCATCATTTTCTGCCTGAAGGTCGTTGATTTTATTCTTGGTAGATTTATCAAGATCATCCATAGCAGCAAGCAATTCCCGGATCTTGTCTTCTAAAGCAGTATTTACTTCAACCAATTCATTCCCTTCCTGTGCTGCGATTGGACCGCCAAGGCTCTTAAGTCTTTCGTTTTCTGCTTGAAGATCCTGTACTTGTTTCTCCAGCTCTTTGATTCTATCACCGAGCTCAGTGCTTCCGCTAGCATCCTGTGCCCTCTCTTCCCCTTGCTGGGATTTAAGTCTCTCGATCTCTGCATTGGCATCAGCGTTTTGCTTCTCCAAAGCTGCCACTTGGCCACGTAGCTCATCGCAATCATCACCAGAAGGTGCACCAGAAGGTGCACCAGCTGCTGCAAGTTTATTCCTGAGATCCTCGTTTTCTGCTTGCAGCTCACTTTCTTTCTTCTCCAAAGCTGCCACTTGGCTACGTAGCTCATCACAATCGTCACCAGAAGGTGCACCAGCTGCTGCAAGTTTATTCCTGAGATCCTCGTTTTCTGCTTGCAGCTCACTTTCTTTCTTCTCCAAAGCTGCCACTTGGCTACGTAGCTCATCACAATCGTCACCAGAAGGTGCACCAGCTGCTGCAAGTTTATTCCTGAGATCCTCGTTTTCTGCTTGTAGCTCACTTACTTTCTTCTCCAAAGCCTCAATCTTCTCGTTGGCTTCGGCTTGAATTTTCATGTTCTTTGAATCTTTACTAGAAATGCTCCCTATGTCCTGCTGCATCATCTCTTCACATTTCTTCTTCTCCGCTTCAAGCTGCGCTTTCAGCTGCTCTATTTCGTTGGCCATATCCAGTGACAGTTTTCGGTTTGAATCCGAAGACTTGGCAGTATTTGCCAGTAAAGCCTCAAGCTCCTTGATTCTCTCTTCGAGCGCACGCCTCGTCGCCTTCTCGTTTTCAAGCTCATCTTGAGTTACGTCCAGAACGCCTTGCAACAAATCTTTGGCTTCTTTCTCTCTAAGATATTTGCTCTCGGAATGCTCCAGCAACTCTTTGGAACCACTTTGCTTTTCGGACAGATTGGACATGGCTTTGTCCTTCTCGGCAGCCAATTTCTCAAGCTTGTCAAGCGCATCTCGCAATGCTTCCTCCGCCTCCGCTCTGAGGCTTCTTTCCCGAACTAACTCGTCCTGCAACTCCGAATCGCCACCACTGGCCGCACGAAGCGCCTCCATCTGACTACGCAACGAGTCGTTTTCCCGTTGCAGAGCGGCCAACTGTTCCATGTACTCGCTGACTTCTTGTCTGGCATGCTCAAGCATCTTACCTGTCTCATCGAGCTCGTTGCGAAGCTTAGACTCGGACGTCGACAGACGGTCCTTGTCTTGGGCCACGCTCACGATGGTATTCTTCAGCTGATCACGGAGATTGCGAATCTCCTCCTCGAGAGCCGGCAAGTCGGCGAGTTGAGCTTCGAGTTCCATGATCCGTTCGCACCGTTTGTCCATTTCCAGGCGCATTGATGACAAACCCTTGACCATTCGCTCCTGCGGAATGCGGCAGAGGTCAGTTCGGGGAGTTGAAGATGGCTCGCTTAAAGTATCTACGTGAATAATGGTCTGGAAATTAGAAACACTTTGAAATTTTGACTCAACATTGTGCGAACATAATGCTTGCAGACATTTGTTTCATGTGGTGTTACTATCAGGTAGGAATGCACATGCACACGAATCGCTTAATGTTGATTTAGACCAAGAGTTTTATAAAATACTAAGAGTTCATTTCATTGAATTAAAGTAACAAAGCATAAAATACTTGTAACAAGGAATTTTAATACAGTCCGAAGCAGGGCTTACCTTTGGTTACAAAGACAAATCTTGAGCTGGATCTGCTGCAATGTAGATTAATAACGAGACCAAAATGATATGCTATCGAGTACAAGAAAAGAATATAAGATAGCATTCGTGTGCATATGCATTTCCACTAATAGTACAGCACACGCCAGAATCCAGTTCAGCAGAACGAAGCAAGAAACAAACAAGCCGCAAGCACCCATTCATCCACAAAACTCCATGCTGTCAAAGTGGCATACCAGCCGTGTTTAAAACTAGACATAAGGACACGGCAAAAAGAATTGGTAAAGTTTCAATAAATGTCAAACTTACAGGCCCACAAAATAAAGCTATGAAAAAATTTAGCGGGGACAACTGAATGAAAGATCGGTATTTTTCTCATAAAACACCCGTTTATTTCACTTGTTTAATTTGTTGAGTCATAACAGAAGAATTTGGAACGCAATTCCTATCTAGCATTAAATCGGCCAAACATACATGGCAACTGAACATTTCAATAATGCCGCTTATTTCTGCACAAAGAATTTGAACAAGTCGGAATTTCGGTGACCGATTTACTTGTAAGTTTGAAAATCAAATACGTGCCGTTGCCGTACTGACCGTAAAAGCTAATCAGTCGATGTCCGTGTCGAAGAAGTTTCCTTACCTCCTTATTGCTGTTGCCGGCACTAAGCTTCTCAACCATTATCAGAAGCCGCTGGATTTCGTCTTCCTGATCTGCAATCGTGCACCGCAACTCATTCAATTCTCTCAGTAGGTAGTCTCTCTCTTGTTCGATGCCTTGCAAATGTTTCAATTCGTCGTCCATCGCTTCAATATCATTGTTTGATCCGGCAAGTTCTTCGTACTTGTGCTTGTACAGTTCCCTCTCGGCAGCAATTTGCTCATAGTCAGCAGTTTCCTGCAGTAGTTTCATGTACGCTGTCTCGATGGTAGCCAACTCATCGACACGTTCCTTGAGACGGTCTCGCTCCATTCGCAGCACGTCGGCTTCTTTGGCTCGGTAGCGGAGCTTCTCCATCTCTTCGTCCATTTTCTCGTAGTCTTTGACTCGCATCCGTAACGCATCGCGCTCAGCAAGGATGTCATCGCAGTTGCTGGACTTACGCTTGAGTTCGTCATATTGCGCTTGAAGGCTCTTCAGCTCATCCTGAGGACGCAAGGTCCAGGATTTAGGTTAGAATATGTTGACATACAAATGTAGTTTGTTGATCATTGTTCGATCTAAGACTATTTTTGAAAAAATAGCTATAGAGCAGTATAGAAGTTAAATATTATGGAAATTTGTTCAGATATTTAATGGCCTTGTGGCAAAATGTTTTTTTTTTCTCTGTCAGAATAGATAATTTATAAGTATCAAGCAAGAGAGAAAAAAACTGCTGCTGAAGGCTCACATCATTTGGAAATTATTAATAAGGCTGAGCAAAGTGCACGTTCTTGCAAATAAGTAGTGAGTGTCTTGATGACTAAAAGAGAAATATTAAGTGACTTTTGAATTCATAGTCACTGTTTCCTTTCACGGACTTAAATTACTTTCAGCTTTCTGCTGTGACATGCAATATGATGGTACGCTTAGGGGAAGAGGGAAAAGAAGTGGTTTCGGAACTACTAAACGATGGCAGTAAGCCACTATAGATCATAATTCTGTCGCGGCTTACCACCATCGCTCTGCTTCTCTCAGTAAGTTCCTTGACCACTCCACTTTCCTCTTCCTCTCAAGCACATCCAGTCTTTTGAAACGATATGAAAGTACCTTAGTTTTCTCCAGCTGGGCTCGAAGCTGAGAGTTATCATCCACCTTACCACTGACACTGTCTACTTTTTCCTGTGCCGACTTCATCACCTTGTCTTTCTGTTCCATCTCTTCATTCTTAGCCTAGGAGCAGGAAAACAAATTGTGTAAAGTATGAATAAAAATTTGCAAACAAGATTTTATTTCAATGGTCTAGCTTTCAGAGCTGAATTTGTTTGATTTGGTTGGCTGGGTCAGTTTCCCACACAAAGTAGTATTATTGGGAATGTTGTCCATTTTTGCTTTAAATTAGGTATAAATGTGATTTCATTAGAAGCTTCAATGAATATTACATCTAAAAATGGTCAATTGCTAAAAACAAAGAGACATATAATGATGTTTTGGCTTTGTTTAAGAGAGAATAAATGTAAATGATGTGAGAATAAAATAGATGATAATCAGCCTTTTTTTTCTCACTTGAACAAAAAAAACGCAAAAAGGTCATAGTACCTCTCTTCACCTTCACAATTGAGTTTTTTTTTGGCTTATTCCAGTTATGTTTCCTTCTCTTTGCTTTCCCAATTCATCTGCCAGCATTTTGGCAGTCTTACCTTCTAAAAGTACCCAACCACCTCAAATTACTCAAAAAAGATTTCAAAAAAGAAATGCAGTACCTACTATAATAAGAATCTTCTTCCAAGTCTTCCACTCACCTTCCTAAAATCTTTGGAAGGTGAAAGACAAGATATTACAAAATGTGGACGAATACTTACATCTAGCTGACTCTTCAGAGCTTTTATTTGGGCATCCCTATCTGCAAGCAGCTTTCGCAGGTCTTGACTGTCCGAGTCTGATTCAGCTCCGGAACTTTGGCCATCGTCCTTCCGTTTGAACAGCTGGAAAAGAATCACAGTTATAACTAGTGATATTTTTATGAATTGAAAAACAGGATTTCTGTGTATACCTATCAGCATCTGTGTATTTCTTAACGTTGAATAGCACATACCACTGTGGTTGAATCTTTGCTGGAGCCGGCTTTGTCGAGATCCTGCTTCGTCTTTTTTACGCTTCCCATCTAACGAAAGGACACAAAAGCCAAGATGTATTATTGCTCTGTATTACAACATTAATCTCTGTTGAACCAAATCAAAGATCTTGGAGAAAGGTGCAGCAAAGGAGTTCAAATAAAATTAAAACTATAAATTACCTATATCTAAAATAAAAAGTCAGATTGAATTCAATTTATCAAAAATTGCAAGCTTATCCTACAATGGTAAAGGAGAGTAAACGAAGGCCAAATTTTGTCGGGTAGGTGAGTTAATACTAGTATCAATAATATTTTGGCAGGAGTTTAGATTGAGAAGAAAAAATCTTACTAACAAATTATTTCATAAATTAGAAAGCATCAAAAACTTGTTACTTTTAATTTGCATGACAATTTTACATTTTGATTGTCATGGGATTATTATGGGAAATCAGTTAAAGGCATGCATGGATTGAACTCACAAGTCCTTGCAGCTGCGCTCGCTGCTCATCAGTTAGTTTCAGGCTGCGATACGCCTCAAGTTCTCTCTCCAGCTCATCCAGCTTTTTCCGCAAGCCCACAATCTGGCCATCCTTCAGCGTTTGCAGCAATTCGATAAGTGTGGCAAACGGCACATATCGGCCACTAGCTCCGCCACCCTGAAAGTCATCAATTATGTTTAGTATAAGATATGGCTAAATTCAAAAGATAAGTTTAAAAGAAAGAACTTCCAGATGTCAGTGTTATGTCTACGGAAAATTTAAAGTCTGCCAAAACAATGAAGCAGTAGCATAACCGAAAGTTTATGATTGGGTTTATGCATTCCTTCCTTGAGCACAGAAATGAAAATGAGTTTATAATAACTAGCAAAATATGAAACAAAACTATGGTGCAGAAATTTACAAGCTTAAATTGTTCACCTCAATTGCAAATTATCATTACAGTTAAGCTAAAAACAGGCTTAGTGTCTAAATCATAGGAGCATTTTTAGGTATATTTCAAATATCACTATGCTCTGCTCTGCATGCTCTGGAAAATAGATAGAACATACCCCGCCAGATGGTGGATTTGCCATGAGTTCCAGCATGTATCTTCTACGTTCTTCATCATTGTCACACCAAGCACGCAGATCTTGGCACGAATCATAACGCTTCATACGGCCTTCGCTGCGTTTCTGCATTACCCCGTGGCCGTCGCCCTTGTCGAACATCTTAACTCCACGGTTAACGTAGGACGGCATTGTGGCCGACCCTTGTTAAGGTGTTCACGGATCAGTAGTGGTAATTTAAATACTGTACGTGAATTTTTTTACGCTAGCAGAAATTGTGTCCGATTTTTATAAACTTAATTTACAGATGGTTTGTTTCTATGGAACGCTATACTGTTTATATTGTTGTCATATTCCAAGTTTTTTTTAATATTACATCTTTTATTGTGTCTCTTTGACAACCATGGATGAAAAAAAACCTACCTTAACACTAAGTCTAATAATGTTGGTATTTTATCTGCCCTGATATTGTTTAGAATTAAAGCACAATAGCAAATTTATATCGACACTTGTTTTGAAATTTCCAAAATGTGTTTATCTTGTCTTAAATAAACGCATTTAACCAGAAAAAACGAAATGCTGGAACAGAAAACAGAAAAACAGAAAAACGAAGTCAAACCCTTTGACTTCTCTATTTCATTTTGGTTTGAATCTGGCTTCACTTTCAATTGAATCAACTTAGCAACTCACCCACAACCTGGTTTGTATTGTAAGAGGGTACGTTACCGATCTCAAATGGTACATGTTTTACATGTTTTTTCTTTACTTATAGGGTTTTTGGTTTTTCTGGTGATTCTACTAGGGAGCTGAAACCTCCAAGCAAAGAATGGAAAGAGAGCTAAACTGGAAAAGGTACCACATCTCACGACCGCCAGATTGATTCATAGCAATTCCTACCTTAACAACAGTCAGTAAATTAATTAAAGAGAAAAAGACTGCAAATTAATAGAATTCAACAAGGTCTTGATTGGAGAAATGGATTTAGTAGTTAGGGAACTAAAAAATAAAAAATGGGACATGGGACATGGGTGGTATACCTTGGAAACTGTTCAGACTCATAGGTACACTGTTATAAAATGCTACCTGTTAGCCCTTATAAATGCCTCGCTTCAGAGTGGCATTTTTCCCTCGAAACTTAAATTATCTCAAATAGTGCCAGTGCCTTAAGTTCAGATTTCAATAAAAATTAATTAATATATAATAGTATATTTTATAGAGGAGTAAGAAAGTATTATGCACTTCCTGCAAACATTAAAAGTGAGAAAGACTTTAACAATTTTAGTAGTAAATTAGAAAACTATGTTAGTATTTAAGTAAAAATGTAAGCTAAGAAATTTTACAATAATTTATAATGTTCTGAAAATAGAATTTTTTTGCTCAATAAGCAACTTCAAACAAAAACAATCTACCAGAAACTAAATAATTTTGGGAGTAACATTTTATTGTTCAACAAAATCACTTTAGGCTACAAAATATCATCAAATATAATCTTAAACACTAGGCACCGTCATGAAATCACTAATTAATTAGGCACACAGAGTTGCAGTATTAACACACAAATTTTGACCATATCTGCTCATCATAACTCATCATATTTTGTCTAAGTTTAATCTAATTTTATCAAAACTATAGGTGTACATGTTGAGAAAAATATGTAAAAAAAATATGACCTACTTAATTTTGGTTTATGCGTGGATGAAAGTCATTCATGGCTAGGCGCCATACAAATCATACATCGTAACATTAATTACAAAATCAGCTTTCAGTTTTAACATTCAGCAACACACATAGTATAACAAGCAGTCATGAAAATCCCAAAAAAGGTAAGGGAATTGGTACACTATTGGTAGAGAGAGACATAGTTTTTTTTGATAAAATAATCAAGGGGTTTGTATTGAATATATAGACTGTTTAGTGTATAACTTTACTTAAGTGATTTTTTCTAAATTTTTTGGTAACATTCACTTCTAACAATTCATACGAAAATTCAGAAAAATTTCCTGGTAGTGGAAATGTTGCGTTCAATGTTTGGATAAGCAAGCTATGTTTTGTAAAAATAAATAATTCTTATCAGGTAAGAATCAACAAAATGTTAGAGTAGGTACTGCTTCACTTGCATTGACCTAAACATGTGTGACCCAATCAAGGTTTCTGTCCAAATTTAATTGTACCGGACATGGTCGCTACGCCGCAGAAAAGTGGTTGCAATTCGAGCGGTTTGCATTTGCTCATATTTAGAGACCCAGGCTTGAACATTAACCAATCCATATCGATAGGAGGGATGGATCCATTCATAAAAACGATTTTAGTGTGTTTATGTTTTGTATCAAATTTTTATGGTTAAAACTGATTCTTAAATGAATAAATTCAAAGTGAATATGGGAGAAAATTAAGTCAGTTTATGCAAAATTCTGGATTTTTTAACACAGTACTCGGTTTAGTTGGCTAGTGATAACATTGATAGAGATCTCAGCAAAGTTGGGACGAAGTCTACTTTCAATTTTATATCAATTTCATTGTGTTCTGCTAGAATGGTTTAAACCAGAAGCGTAATAATAACTAATAAGTATCAATTTTAGGATCCTCCATTGTGATGAAGTAATTTGCCAGCTATGTAAAAAGTAGCTAGACTCACAAACTTTTTCAGAGAACAGAAGTATTAAGGATTATTTAGAAGAACAACTAGTTAATTTAATAAGTGTGATGCAAAAAAAAATAACTCAACTCAACTGAACAAAATGTCCAAAAAGTGGCATTCTCTAGCTATGGTTTGGACCTGTATAAAAATGTATGCTGTTAACATGCTAACAGCAAAATTATGTAATCTAATTAATAGAACTTCATGGCGCCCATCAATTTCTTTCTTAGAATAATAATTATTACAAAAATATGTTTATATTTTAAACTGACAGGGAGATATAACTAATATACCTTTGGAATGAATTCTACAGGTCCTCAGTTGTCATGAAGTCATTTAATTCAATGCACTGCAATTGAAATCTAATAGTGGAGACTTTGTCTTTGAAATACCAAAATAGTTTTGGAATTGAAAATATGCTACTACTACACACCTTTTGGACACAATACACTCAAGAACAAACAATGGACGCGTAATTGTAAGTGTATAGAATATAATGGTTTAGCCTGAAATCTTATAAATCAATTAGGTTGTGTTCTTTAGGCTGGGTTTGGACCTGGGTTTGACTAGGGCCCTGTCCAATGTTGGCAAGGTGACTGCGAAAAGAAGTAGTCTTCGCTCCTACATATTTAATAACACCACGAGAACTATTGGAAGAGGAAATGTCTCTAACGAGACCATGGTTATGTGGGATTACTAACATAGGATCTTTTCCTGTTTTTGAGCTGATTTTGGTCTGAAGAAGAATGAGCTGAGACCGCCAATATCCATAGCTAAAAGAGAATGGCAATGCATTTTCAGTAATTTAATTAATTTAATTAATTAAACATTAATCATAGGGACACACATATCTTATTTGATAACATATAGGTAATATTGGTAACCATTTAATACTTACGCTGATTTCTTTAAAACTGCCATCCAATCTTGCACAACAGACTCTGTGCGCCCAGAAAAAATGTGTTTCCGGTCTCCGTCATCTCTGTAAGTTATCGAGAAGGCAAACGGAATGCCTGAACTGTTCTCATACTGGATGTTAGCATTTTCAAGAACAAGAACTCCAAGTGGCTAAATCAGAGATAAAAAATAAGCACAATTTGAAATAAACCGAAGTAACACTGAAGGGTACCTCAGCTATGCTTCACAGTTAAATGACAAAAATCTCATTACAATTTACATCTACGTAAACACATCCAGAAGTACTTATTGCTAAGCACGGTCAAGTAGGCACTTACCTGTTTCCCAATTTCATTTATGCGAAAGTAAAATAGGAGGTTGGACTTAAGCTTGAAATATCTTTCTTTAAAAACAGTTTGGCTGAAATTACTGTGGCTTGCTGATTGATGATTCAAAATTCCATCAAAATCACATTTGTCAGATTTACTGAGTTGGGAGATTTCTCTGTCGTTAAACCGCATTTCGATATCTTACAAGATAATACCTATTTGATGAAAGGCATGAAGCACATTGAATTGATATGACTACAGATTACATCCTTACTTTATTATTTGGAAAAAGATTTGGATTTATATCAATCTAGATCAACAAGCAATAACCTCAAAATTCCGCCCACTCGCATGAAGCCAACAGCTGTCAAACGTCATGTCAACGACCAATAGGAGGAGCAAAGACAGGAGGAGTCTCGTTTGGTCTCGTTGATGGCGTGGATTTAAAATAACCCCGCGATTAAACGAACACATACCTACCAAATCCGATCTTGTGCTTGATTTTGTTTAAGTATCACATTGAAAGTGCAATTTAAAAGTCAATTACTTTTAGGATGATTTAAATCAAATGTATCTCAAGCTTATTTGGTTGGGAAACTTGTAGAAACTTGTAGCTGCGGTGAATCGTGACGTAGCGAGCCGTAGAAGCCAGAGATGATGTCCGCGCATCGTATGTCATGTCATCGACACCTTAATGAAAATAAGCGTTTTTGAACTGAGACATGAATACTTTTGTTGTAGTGGAAGATAATCTGAGCACTTTATTTTCCCATGCTAATCGCTCTTTACACAAATTTAACGGTTTCGGGGTGTGGTCATAATTTTGCATCCATCTTCCCCTTCAAAATGACGTCACCCCTACATGGCTTCAAACCTGACAAAATATACAGAATAAAATAATAGTTTCGTATTTTACCTAGTTATACCGGAACACTTCACGCGGAACAATTTCGCATTCCTTAATGAATGATTATACTTTTTTATTTAGTTCAAGAGCTTTGTATGGTACAAAAAGCGTAAAAACAGACAAATATATTGAACAATGTCAAAAGTTTATTATGTAATGTTGCCGGACTGAAGCCACCATTATTGATCATTATTTCTCATCTTGTGAGTTGAGTCATCACCAAGTTTATGCTTGCGTTTGGGGCTTAGACATTGCTAATATCTCTTGTATCGCGTACCGTATCTATTTGGAGAATAGCTGTAAAGAACATCACATTGTATTACCAAGATAACTAATGGCTGCTATACGAAAGAAACTGGTCATCGTCGGAGACGGTGCTTGTGGTAAAACATGTCTATTAATAGTGTTTAGCAAAGATCAGTTCCCTGAAGTCTATGTACCTACCGTGTTCGAAAATTATGTAGCTGACATAGAGGTCGACGCAAAGCAAGTTGAATTAGCTTTGTGGGACACGGCTGGACAAGAAGATTATGATCGACTTCGGCCGCTGTCCTACCCAGACACTGATGTCATTCTGATGTGTTTTTCCATCGACTCACCGGATTCGCTGGAAAACATTCCGGAGAAGTGGACTCCAGAGGTAAAGCACTTCTGCCCGAATGTACCAATCATTTTGGTTGGCAACAAGAAGGATTTGCGAAACGATCACAACACGATCAAGGAGCTTGCCAAAATGAAGCAGGAACCCGTCAAGCCAGCCGAGGGAAGAGCGATGGCTGAGAAAATTAATGCGTTTGCTTACCTTGAATGTTCGGCTAAAAGCAAGGAGGGTGTGCGAGAAGTATTTGAGACTGCAACCAGAGCTGCTCTCCAGGTGAAGAAGAAGCGAGGACGCAAGTGCTTCCTGTTGTAAGGTCACCGTGTGTCGCGTGCAGTTAACATGAAAGCAGTTATGCATATTTAAATGCTGGGCTGTTTCCACTCGGTACGGTTCTCTTCCATCAGACAAAAACAATTGGCTTCTTTGCTGTTTAATATCTCTAAGGTGATGTGTTGTCTTGCTGCTACCAGTTTGAATGTGAAAATCCCTTGCCCTATACACAAATCTCAGACAAGAAATTGCCATTTATTTACTTTAAGCATTTTCTGTTTGTAGACTCTTCATATTAGTAAACTCTTCAAATTCTGGAGATTGGGTCATACCAACCTATCTGCTTGCATCAAAGTGCTTCTACTAACTCAACTATACAGAGGGATGATAAATAATTGAAGCAAACCAGCAAACACCACCATGGCATATATACCTAAGCCAAACCTGTGGCAACCGTGCAGAAACATGCTGTTCGAGTTTCTTGAAGCATTTGATTTGTGCAAGAATTTAGGCAAGACTTACAATCAGCTCTGTATGATTTGCAAAAGTTTGCTAAGCACAAATGTTATGCTCAACGGGGTGGAAAAGCAACAAGTATAATATTTTAGATTACCTATACTGTACACACAAAGTATATTTTTCTTGTTATTACTAATTAGTTATGACAATTTAAACATATTTTCCTATGATATTAATTACAAATATTTCATGTTCAGTTTATTTGCTTTTACGATGTATCACACAGACATGGATAGTCTGGGCGGAAGGTCAGTGACGAGAATCAGCCATTAAATTCTTAAATGTTCGTTGACCTTCAGAAGGTTGCCAAAAGGTGTTGATTCAACCATTTATATGATAAAATATATTATACTTACACAACCCCATTGAACAATAAATCATCATTACATAACTTGGTTTTTGAATGTGTAGCTAGGACCTACTCATTGCAATAAGCTTAATGGGCTTAATTTATGCTGACCTAGCACAAGGTTAATTCTAATTTGCCTTTTTTATTTTTTTTGCAGAGATATAACTAGCATGCATGTTCAGAATTAGCTAGGGTAGACAGAAAAAAGGAGCAGTGCGACTGGTGGTTGTTTCAATAGAAAATGGTAGAATGCATTATTATTTTTAATTGACATTGAGGATACTAGTTATTAGTTTCTGGTATTTAATCTGTAGATAACATTAATAATAATATTACTTTTGGTGTTGTCTTTTGCCAAAGCTCATCACAGTCATGCATTTTTGATACATCTATAAAATATTTGCATTCAAAATGTTCAGGAAAGAGACAACGAGGTACTAGCTATTTACGAGACTAAATTAATACGAAGATCTGTGAATGATCTGTATAAACCTGTACCTGGCTTTGTATTTGATTTTTTATTCAGTCTTACTGTGGAGCTGTAATATTAATATTATGTTATATTTAAAAAAAAGTAATGTTTACTGGGATAATAAATTATACTCTTTATCTTTGGCAGTATTTGTTTTCAGTCCTGATGGCACCATGACATTGAAGGTTAAAAGTTCCTTTTGTTGAATTCCAAATCCTCGTTTTTTTTTGCCAAGGTTATTGCATATTGTAGCCACCAAACTGAAAAATGCGTCGACTCTTCAATATTTCTATAATTTAATTACACTTTACACAAGAGATACATTGTGTCTAATACGATTACATAACAAACCTACAAAACATCCATAGTTCAGCAGCGTAGTAAGTATAAATTTTTAACTGTACCAAATATTTTTTGTACTCTGAACTTTTTCTTTTACTTTTGACCAAATTTAAAATGCAAGTTAAATACGATCAATATTAAATACTAACCGTAAGTTATAACAAAATAAGTTGTAGTATTAACACTGGTGTAAAAGAGTATCGTTCTTATGGTTTTCCTAGAGCACGGCAATCGCACAGTTTCACAGTCTGCATTCTGGTTTTTTCCAGATAAAACAAATTAATGAGAAAACAAAACAGTTCTATATACATGCACATTGATTACTTAAGAGCTAGATTTTATACAATAATTAAACATAACACATGTGTGACAAAGGGAGTAGAGAAGACTGTCCATTGAACACAAAACTTGGCAGTGCCTGGGTAATCACAATCACGTCACAGTTCAGCAAGTTAATTAAAATAATCGACCAGTTCATTAATAACTTAATAAAACAACATCCTCATTGACAATTCATTTTATACACAAAGGCAGTAAAAATTACAGGACAGGAATATGATTCGAACGACTATACGGTTATTTCCTATTCAACTTAAACTAAGATGCACTTAAAAGTCTTATATAATTTTATGCAGGTAAAATAAATGGTATGAAATAAATAAATGGTGGCGAACCAAAAAATTAAAGTTCCGACACTTGGTTTGTACATTCATTGAACCACGTTGATTAACTTATAGCACAACACGTTATAACTACACTAATTGCTAAATTCACTGATAATCGATTAGTGCTAATGCTACCTGTTTATCAGTGGTAGACTGCATCTTCCAAATAGAATGGAAGCTGCAAAATATTACCTACGTCTCGCATTTTGCACCTGCTTAAAACACGGAGTCGGTCGGCCGCATTAAAATCGTATCCTAATCGTTGTGTACGCTGCTAGTACGTTAAACGGTTCGTTCAGATGTAAGAAATCTAAGTCGGTTTGAGCAAGGAGTTCCGCAAAGGACTTTGATTGTTCAACAGGTGAATGGTTATTGGCAGTGATTAGCTGGAAGGCATTGAACTGTTTAACTATACTTTCCTGGCAGTGATGCCGGCTCTTGTTCCCAAGAACCGGGACCGTATCGGTATCTGTTGTTTGGGAGGTAGGGCGGAGGTAGGGGTATATTGGCCACGGACGTCTGCTGCTTACTGTGCCACTCCCAGTCTTTGCCTTTTGGCCGGAACTTGCCCTTGTGCTGGCCACCTTGCTGCCAATGATTGTTACTAGTCGCATTCTCACGATAAAAGAACTTCTTCTTGAAATGGTGGTCGGTCCTACTCCTGTGATCGGAGTCCCTCTGGTATTTGACAGGGATCGACGGGGGCGATCCGCAAGCGTCCCCATGTGCAGGACTGTACGGGCCGTCGAGTGCCGCGTTGCGTTCATCGGCGGACGACGAGGGAGACGGAGTTCGCGGAGGTCCAGCAGTCTCGTCCACCAGGAGGGGTGGGGGTGAGTCTCGGCCTGGCGATGGCTTAGAGGCGGGAGCTTTGAAGAGGCGAGGCAACTTTGCGGACGGGCTACCGCTGCCGCCCTTCTTGCCCGAGGGCGGCATTGGTGGTGCGGGGGGTGGGTCGCCGTGCCCAATGCCGCTGTCAGGACTCGTGTTGCAGCTCGCCGTCGTGTCGCCACCCTCAGTGCTGCGCCGCCGCTTGTCCAGCTCCGTCGACGCGAAAGACATGAGACGGTCAAAGCCGCTGCTGATCTTGTCCTGCCACTTGTCCACTTTGTGGCCGGCAACGCACGCTCCCTCCTCGTCTACTTCTGCAGGGAAGAAGAAACGTTTCTAGCGAACAGCTCGGTTGAGGGAGTAGTGACATGGACAGAGAGATTTAGAAAAGAAAATACACAGAAATGAACAGGTGCATACAGGATTCTACTTTTAGCCGTAGTGCATGAAATTATTGCTCAAGGCAGTATCAAGACCTAGGTATTTCTAAAGGTAAATTAATGTTCTAATTTCTCCAGACCAAGCAAATTGTGGAAATATTTCAGTTCCGAATATTAAAGTTAGCTTATTTTAAAAGCACTCTGTTGGGCCTCAAACTGGTTTAAGCATGTTTTGCCATTCTGCGTTAAGATCAGTTATCAATTCTTGTGACTGCCAGATGGGACAAGCGAAGGCATTGAGTGATAGGTGCATTTGTTAAAGTAACCAACCACCCTTAAGCAAACCTGTTCATGACAAAAAGGAAGAGAGACAGAGAACCTAGATAGTTCCTTAATTTTTGAACAATTAGGAGGGTGGTAGGAAAAATGTCTCATATGTTTGGTAGTTCATATCTTGGAATCTTTTCTTTTTAGGACATGTTATCAAGAGCCAAACCAGCCCCATAATTGAACCAAAAAAGACTGCATGTTAAAACATTTTAATTTTCTTTAAAAATGACTGAGAGTGGTGATTTCTCAATGTCACATCTCTAATAACTTTTGTAAGCCTCTTGTATCACCATGAACCCCAAGTAAAATAATGTTCTCATTGTGTGTGTTTGTATGCCTGTGGGCAGACTTACCTCAACCATTAGTTTGCATTTGTCATTTCTAAGTTACGTTAAAGCAACGGAGTGACTAGCTACGAAACGATTGAGTATCGTGCACCCTGGTGGATGTGCAGGCACTGACAAGAGAGAGCCTATGGATGCAAAGCAGGAGAAAGTATTACTCATCACACAAGATTACACCAACACCACAACCAGAGACGACAGAGTGGTCGGGATTCTCTCGGCTACAGGCATTTACATGTCAACAGAAGCAATTACAGATTTTTGCATTACACAAAATCAATATATAAGAAGAGATAATTCAAAGGAATGCAAAAATTGACGCTTCGATATTGTTGATCTAGCATGATGCCTGTAGATTAAGTGAACCGAGTCACTCGTACAACTAAGAAGGTATAGATAATACAGCAAAATATAAAATTATAAAGAGCATGAAAAAATAAATAAACAAAACAAAAAAACTGGAAAGTTTCAAAATACAAAATTAAAATTTTAAATGGTGAACTTAGTAACATTGTGATTGAAATAAAAAAAATCAACCATATTGTGAAGCAAAAGAGCCTACAGTGGCGCTGAGAAATAACTTTAGAAGGATGCTAGACAGATAGCTAGCGTCTACAGAGTGCACTTCGCCTACATGCTTAGAGCGTCGCCACCTGAACAGAGTACGAATTAAAATCGGAACTAACCTTCGTCCCGATCGTCAGCCAGCCGCCTCCCGATCTCCGGGATCCGCGGCGAGGTCGCCTCCGGCGATGATATTGCAGCGATGGTCAACGGCCGGCTGGCATTCGTCACGACGGAAGACACGGAAGATACAGGATCGCACGGTTCGGCGGATAGATGCTGCTTTTTGGGCGGCCTAATGGGTCCGTGGATCACAGGTGATGATCGTTTCACTCCAGAAACGTGACCTAACCTATCGTACATAGCTTCCTGTTGGTTACCGCTTTCGGTCACTTCCGTCTTTACTATGTTGGTAGTGATTATTGTAGTGGACGAGCTGTGCTGATATCTTTGGTCAGGGTGGTCAGCTTCGGACTGGTACGCTTGGTGGTGCTGGTACATCATGCAGTCTACGCGCGGCGCTTCTTCTATCTCTTCTTTGACGACCGGTGGACCTCCGAGTATTCTCGCGTGAAGCGTAGCGGCTAGGCCTTCGACAAGGCCGTAGGATTGGTGAGATTTACTCGTTGAGACCTCGGGAGGTTTGCAATCCTAAGGGGAAATGGATTGATTTAGCGTTAGATCCTGACACTCACTAGGAGATAATGAGACATTTTTTCAGGGAACCTACCCATAACAGTAATACAGGGGCAGTCTAAAGACTTCTACAGTCTAGCTCGTGAGTAAGGATCCTGTAGCTTTAAGACCCTATTTTATGACAACTCACGTAAGCCCCCAAAGTTAGATGGTTTGGCAACTGCAGAAGACATTATATAAGGCTTTTATGAAATCTGGACTAATATAAAATCTAAGACTCGGCAAAAGCTGGGTATTCAACTCAACGGCTCACCTGTGGGTTGCCAGTGAGCGTGGGCTTCGTGTCAGTGAAGTACGACTCGTGGTAGGGTTTCATGTCGGCACGTGGCAACTGCACAGGCGTGTATGTCGTTTCGGCAGGGTAGCGGCACGAAGACGTTGACGACACATGGTGTGATCGCGCAGAGTACGTGGGGTAGAGCACAGTCGACCGCGCAGGTGCGACTGCAGGAGGCACGGCTCCATAAGCCGTTGTGTAGCTGCGGGGAAGGCAATAGGTTAGGCATGCGCACACTTTGACATTTGATAGCAATTAAAAAATTCTTATAAAAGAAATCGAGTTTTTTTTACCTTCAGTGGAACTTCTTGTTGAAAAACAAGAATTTATCTCAAAGTAAAAAAAACTTAGTTTTGAGACATGTGACTATTTTCTATTTAAGCTTCACTCTAAATCATATAACAGTTGGGAAAAGAATAAAAGGCATAGTTTAGTTAAATTTAGTTAAGAAATCTAAGTAATTGAATATTTTAACACTCCCATTTGCACACCTATCCATATGTGACATTGCCAACATTCAAATTACCATAGAATTACGGGATTCACAGGCAAAACATAGCTACTTATGCGTTCCACTAATACAAACTTGATCGTGTCCAAAAGCGACAAGACTTACCCCATCATGGCATGGTGTGTGGGAGGCGGTGTCTTGGGCCGGTGCTGGGGGTAGGCAAGTCCTTCGAGTGGCGGGCCCGTCATCAACTGGGGAGCGAGACCACCACCCTCGGTGCTACTCGGCCGCGATATGGGCGAGTAGACAGGGTGCAGCGGCGATGGTCCGCGCTCCTCGCCGCCCTCCGGCCTTGTCAGCCGGACATTCACACGTTCCGGCCGAGGGGGAATGTTCTGATTCACCACCGCCGCCGGAGTCATCGTGCTCATGTCGACGGCAGCGTTGATAATACTTTGGTTGGAGATTTCTAGTGTTCGCTCGATTTCACCCATCACCTGGAATGGGAGATAAGAGTATGAGGAAATGCTTGAAATTGGAATAAGTAAATTTATATATATTAACTAACAAATCTAACGTTCAACTACAATAAAATTATATAACGACATAACATTTTGGACATGCTAAAATGTAAGTTTCCTTTGTTCATTTCCCTTTGAATAAACAAGTTCAGTCCAAATGAACAAATAAATAATACAACATAGTTATCTTTCTTTATCTGCAACCGCATTACACATTTAAATAAAATCATCTCACTGCGGGAATCATGGTTTGGATAATCTTGAATACAAAACAGGATACTGTTTTAATAATGGTGAATCAATCCCACACTGGTTTTTAGACTCATGTCTACTTTAGCTAACCTTAGCACTAGTTTATGCAAAAACTATTTGAACTGGGTTTTGAATCCTAAATAAAGAACAACTAAAAATCCCTCTTTATTTCAGGTCACATAAAACCTGGCCTTAGTTCCAAACTCTGTTCCCACCAAGAGTGAGAATAAGAGAAAAAACCACCACCGTGCTACCAGAGCCCCAAGTCTCGCACAGGTTACCTGTTTGAAACGTACATGCGCACTAACCAAGTCCCCAATGGTGCGCGTTGCCAGCAGACCCTTCTCAGCGACCCCCAGCGACTGAACGTGTTGCGCAGAAGCAGCGGCGAGTTTCTCTTGCGACAGGTGCCTTCGTAGCGCAAGCTTGGCCGGAGACACCTGCGTATAGTCTGGCTGTTGCTGGAATGCAGCCAGCTGCCGTGGAGGGGCACTTGGCCGCTCGAGCATATCTCTCCGATGCTTATCTGGATCTTCTCGGCGGTATTTCTCGGTATCCTCTCTTCTGTATTTGTCGGGGTCTTCTCGACGAAACTTCTCCACTTCTTCACGGCGATATTTTTCAGTTTCTTCCCGTCGGTATTTGTCGGATTCTTCTCGCCTGTACTTCTCAACTTCTTCGCGTCTGTATTTCTCGATTTCTTCGCGGCGATACTTGTCTGGTTCAGTTTTTGGTTTGCCCAAGTCCATCGGCGTTGAACTAGAGCCGGCTACGCTGGCAGTGAAGGCTTGGCCGTTATGTGGGTAGTATGGTTTTTGCGCGGATGTTGAAGGTGGGTATCGTGCTTCTTGGCCTTGGGCCTGAAAATAAAATTGGAGGTATGTGATGAAATTATTCTTTTTATCTTGCTAACATGCAAAATAATAAGGATTCAAAATGACTTGAATTGATGATATGAATATTAGTCAGTTACCTTATAACCAGGTCCATCTGAGAAATGCAGAGGCCAACAAAACACCAAGCAAGTGCAAACAGCATCCAACCGCAAGCAATAGCAAACCAAAGAAAAAAAAGCCTCTGCAAAAATTTGTGGATCCTTTTTCTAAATTTCTTTATTGGGGAATAATAATATTTGTACATTTTGTCCCACCGCTCAAAACTTGAAACATTCAAAATAAAAATGTAAATGATCTAGAGTTTGTTGACACGTAGCCACTGTGCCACTAGTTCTATAGAGGTACAAACTAAGCTTTGCGCTCTGCAGAATGGAAACGATATTCAGTCCCGAGGATGTCGGGGATTTTGATCGAAGTCCTTTTTAGGACCAAAAGGCTATCAAAACAGTGCACGACTATTAACTGCGTCACCATCAGCGCTAACTTGATCATAACTCCAGTTGAAAATTAAACTAATAAATGAACAAAGTAAATCTTAATGAACAATGTAAATATAATTGTATGGAAAAAAATCACATTCCTTTTAGTATTTTTAGGATAAGAACTATAAGTTTAAATGGCTGACTTCTAGCAACATTTACCCATAATAGTTCAAGACTTTAAGGCAGTGTCGCAGGGTTGTCAGATTAGACGAATTTGTCGCCATTACGGCGAGTTGAAGATGGAATTTACGACTTACTCATCAAAAGTTGCAATTAAAAGCTATTTAAAAAATTGAAAAGGTTGCTATAAATTTTTTTGGTTTTTGATTATTTCTTAAAAATGTATTTGTGGTTAAATAGGCTAATGTCACAATTTTACAGTTATCTGTGCAAAGGCCCTATAGGTCTGCGACCCCATGATCTGTAGTTGCCCTTTCATTTTTAAATGTATTACTTTCCAACCTTGCTTCAAGCAATGTCATTATCCATGCAGACATTTGCAATGGCAAGCAAACATGCTGGAATAGTCAAAATACATAAAGAAGTACACGGATTACCAGAGAAGAAAGTTTGCGTCATGTTGAGCACTTTTTGAGAAATTTGTAGAAAATCCAAGAATTTTAGATGTTTTGACGTGTTGCCATAGTCATTGCCTTATCTTCCAATGACAAAGGGAACACACCAAAACCTCTAAATTCTCGGGTTTTCTACACAAATCTTGAAATGTCCATTGGGTTTTTTTCTCCGTTACATTAGCTACTTCACCCTTTTCTAAAACATCCCCATTGTTATCTATTTTTAAAAGCCAAGTTTTCTCCATAGGCAAGTATTCTTATTTTTTCCATCATCAGACTGTTCCTGTATTAAAATTGGCTGCTGTAGATTTGAATTCCTATCTAAACAGGGGTTTATAGTGTAGTTTAACTTCATAAGTTGTAGAAAAAAATGTAGCTATAAACTGCTTTGTGTTAAACATTTTTGACGGTTATCGAGTAATCCCTGCCCCCCTTAATACAATTAAAAATGTGATCAACTTATGGTGATTTGGCAAGCTAAAGTGGCAACGGTCCCGCTGACCATCTGACAACCCTGATGTGCCAGCCATTTCAATGGCGGTTATAGTCCTGAAAACACTGTTCCAAAGGCACTAACTGAACTAGAATCAACTTTCAGCATTTTAACTCCTCACTGTAAAGAAAAATTAGATGTAAAAAATATAATTCAAGGTCAGAATCCTTACATAGCATCCAACAAATGCATTTAAATAAGATAACCTAAAGAGGGTTTATACTCTTTCGCAATTCACAAAACCAACCAATTCAGGCGCAAGAAAATTTTACAAAAAATAATAAAACCTTATCCAACATCATTTTAAAGCCTCAGAACTGGTTATGAAACCAGATAGAAGTCAAGACCAAAACATACCAATTACACCATTCAAAAGTCACTCCCACCATAGCAGTACCAAAAAAAACCAACACGCCACAACCAGAAGTAACATTAATATCGCAGATACGCCGTCAAATAACCAAACCAAAGTATTCAAGTGCTGGTAACTTTCTGGTAGTCTAGGAACTGCCGCTAGTGCACCATTACTTTTCTAGAAAATCTAGTGATCTATACTTGCAGTTACAAATGCCGGTTGTGCAACTACAATGGCTTTTTATATTTAATAAATGTTGATTTATTTATTTTTAATTTTAATCAAATGCCATTAAAGAAACATAAATTGTTCCTAAATTAATCAAACTAATTACTGAAATATCTAAAGGAAGAACAATGCAATTTTTGCACGTGCATAAACTGCACGTTGCACGATGCAAGAACTCCTTAAAAAAAATTAAAAAATCTTTGTCATCGATCAAATAAATTAAGGGGTACACTAAGCCAAGAGATGTGTTATAAAGTTAAGCTTTTCATCAGCAATATCAACAAGTTGCATAAGCGTCTGTCAGTAGTAGCCTAGTTGATATTAGAGCACACATTACAGTTCTGTTACAGCCAGCAAATCAAACTCTCACACTCACGAACAACAAGAAATGTAATTACCTGTGAAATCTGCTGTTGGCGATTCTCTTGATCTTCGTTAAGCACACTCGTAATAATACTTTTGAGCCTATCTTCAAAGTTAGCTACCCTAGGTGGCTCTGGAGCTAGATTATTTGTGAAGCTAACCGGTTTCGAGCTCGACCGATGCTTGCCGTTGTGCTTCCCGCTCTCGCCTTTCACCTCCACTCGTTGTATTCGATGTGGCTCCGGCGTCACTTTGGCACCGTAATTATTGCGCTGATATTTCCCGTTTGGCTGGTCGTGACTTCCGTTGAACTTTGGCACTTCTCGGATTTTGCCAGCCTCGATCTGTCTGCCGGTCTCCAGAATCTTTCGAGCCAGTATTTCTGGGTTGTTCTCTTCGATCTTGCTCATGTCGGGAATATCCGGCCAGTCTTGTGAACGAGTTCTGTTCTCACGTGATTTTCGTTGGGGTTTGATCATTGGCGGCAGTGGCGGGTGTGCGTGAGGTATTTTTTCGGTAACTACTGGTGCGTTGCTGCTGTTGTACACGTTGTTGTGAACGGGTACAGGGTAAGCCGGCTTCCGCTCGTCAGGAATCTTCTGCAGAGAGTCCACCTCATTGGCCAAACGTGTGAGGGTAGAGCTCAGTTTCTTCCTCTGCGTAAACGCAGCAGAGACTTCCTTCAGGACACTTTCTGCTGAGAAGTCAGCAGACGACGGATCGAGGTTCACTCCGTTCAACACTCCAGTCTTCTGATACCGCTCAACATGTTTTGCGGCTTCATCTTCCAGACCGTTCACCTGCAACAAACTCTGTCTATCAGCATTCTGATGGCCATCAAACTGATGGCTGCAGTTGAAAGCTACACAGTTCCACTAAAAATAAGCATGTTGGCAAATAAGAATGAGTCTAAAAATCGTAATTTTGAATCTCTATGGGGAGTAACTTCGGTGACCTCACGAGAACCGGTATTTCCAACACGCCAAACCGTTCAGTTATTTTAGTTTTTAAAAATGGAAGTGGGAATCTACACAAGACTCCAAAACTTAAATATATTACAAAAATATTACAAAAAGGACCCAAGTTTAGCCAACCTTTCAGAGCTCAATGAATATAAATAACAAATACCTTAAAACAAAATAGCAAAACAACATTTGCATCACACATTTGAATGACTCACCTGCTGTTGCAGCATGGTAGCCAATGACTGAAGCTCCTTATGCTTCAGCACAATCTCCTTGGCATTTGCCAAAAGATCGCCAGGCGAAATCGCCGAGATTCCCAGCTCGGCCATTCTAGCCTTCAACAGCGACACACTGTCGTCGACCAACACCTTGATCTGCTTCTCAAGTTGAGCAGCCCTGCCCAACATCTTCATGTTCTTGTCCTTCTCAATCCGCGTGTCCCTAAGCACTTCATCTCGATACGACGACGTCTTCATCCGATCTATGAACTGTATCATCTGGCCCTTGAGATCGTCCAGGAACATCTGCAGAGCATAGGGTGTGTCTCGAGACGACGCAGGTATCTCCAGCTCTGAATGGACCGTGCTTGTGTTGAACGAGAGCGAGGAGAGCTGCTGATCGACGCAGCCCGGGGCTGGCGGTGGCTTCTTGCCGCTAGCCTGCGGCGACGTACTAAGCAGTGTCTGGCTGTGCAGCAGGTCCAAGCCATTGATCTTGATCGCCTTCTTTGGCTTGGCTTTCTTGACACGTGCACGAGGTCCGCGTTTTGGCGGTGCACGGGCTGGCGGCGGCGCAACGATAGGTGCTTTGCGTGTGCGGCTCAGCTTGCGGCGGAGTTTCTTTGGCTGCCGCGAGTTGGTTTTGCCTAGGCCAGGGAAAATAGGTTCATGGAACTGTAACGTTGAACAATAGTAAGCCAAGGACCAAATGACTAGAAATCTATCGACTTGATGCAAGATTTTGGCCTTCTTGTATTTTAATCGCTCTAGATTGACAGCTATTTATCAAAATGCATGTAAATAACCATTTGATAGTCGGTTCTTATCAAAGAACTGTCCATCACTGATGCTCATACCTAGGTAGCTACTGGATGGAAGATACCACTCAATGCTTCCTGTCTAAGATGAATAAATTAATTAATTTTTCCAAAACTTAGCTGACTTCTTTCGATAAGCTTAGGCTTCTAAATAAAAGTCGAGGAGAGTTACGATGGAACCCATTGACAATTCCCGACTCGCCTACTCACCGTTCATGTTGTTGTTCTCCTCCTCCGACTGACTGCTCTTGCCCTTGTTACTGCACCAGTCGCTCCAGGCGCGGCGCGTTGTCGGCCCAATTACAGGCACGCGATCGCGCACGCTGTCTGTGGTCTCCGTCGAGCTGTTGGAACTCGTGTCCATGCTCAGCTGCTTGCTGAGATCGCGCCGCGCTCGGTCCCGGGCCAGCCGCGGGTGCGCCTCCACCTCATCTTCAATGCCAGGTGTGCTCATCGTCACACCACCCTGCAATGCCCGCGCCTGGTTAGCCTAAGGGCCAAGAGGGCCAACAAATAATGTTTCGTAAGGTGGTACGGTTTCAGACCTTCTATTTTGCAATTGTTAGCAGTGGATCAAACATAGCCACAGCTATATTAATGTGAATTACTACGTTTATGAGTTACTATGTGAAGCTGTATTACTTAGCACTCAGATAGAAGATAACTCACAGCTAAGTTAGCAGATTTAGTCACCGAACTGAATTTTCGGCTCTAGTCACGCAGCCTTGTCGTGGATCCTTACTAGTGCTACATAGCTAATGCAATGCACTTTGTGCAAGAAATTTTTTGAAGTGAAACTGAAAAACACCGTCTGCTATCACTTGGCTATTCTCAGCTTTGACATTCTCACTTGTGGATTAGATGGGCCACTAATTCAAGAATGACTTAAGTTTAGTTTTTAGTTGCTCTTATGCTCCAAAGTATTTAGTAACAACGGAACACATAAAACTGTCTAGTCAATAAATGGCAATGACATGTGAGCATTACATCCTCTCTTAAGCCCTGAAACCCTCTGTATCTGAACAGTAATTGTAGTCCAGTTATTTGCTAGCAGTGATTGTTGATGGAAATGATAGGAAATTTAGGAAAAGTTAACCAGTTAAATAAAGCCATACCTTAAGTTTAGGATTCTTCAGTCTTTGGAAGTACCTCTCCAACTAGAAATAAAATCACAGTTTGATTAGATACATAATAATACCAGAATAATACTAGCAGAATGATTGTTGGTGCCAGTGCATCTTAGATAAAATCAACAAACTTTTAGTGAAAAATCATGTGGATTGATGTTGAATATAGACCATTTTCATTTTCAGAGGATAAGTATTAAGTTAATGCACACAACCTTTGGCCGTTTTAGAAGAAAACTAAAATATATTGCAACTAAAAAACACTGTCAATCCAAAGTTGGCTCTGTTAATACAGTTAATTCAAAATCTCCAGCAGTCTTAGAAATACACGTTAAGTTATCTTCACTAAGTACTTCTTTAAGTGTATATAAAACTACAGTACTTCGAAGCTAATTTTTTCTATGGCTTATTCTTAAAAAAAAAAAAAAAATGGAATGGATAAAAATTGATGAATATATGGATGATGGATATATGAATTGATGGATGAAAATACAAACTTAGTTATTATTGCATAACAACTAAATTAACAGTTGAATAGCAAAATGAACAACCCACCTTAGTTCGGTCGATAATGTGAAGATAATACGAGACTGGTTTGCCAGTCCACGACACAGACCCTTGTAGAGGAGACAGTTCAGACACGTGCATGATCGTGCCAATATCTGCAGAACAAACACCAAATTGTTATACTCGCAAATAGTTACATTCATTTACGACAACACATATTAAAGAAGGGGTCTCATTCTATGAAAAGTGAGACCAACAACTTGTAAAAAGCTTCATTTTGAATGCAAGAAATCAGATTTGTTGAATTTGTTAACGTTGAAATGGTCCTTTACTTAAAAAACCAAAATTATCAGCACCAGTACCAAAGATTAAATAAAGATTTTACTGTGAATTTAAATGCTTGGTATAAAAAACTTATTCAATCTTCTCCCAATTGCAAGAAATAAATGAAAGAACAAGTCACTCAGAGACATTCTCAATGGGATGAGTTTGAACAATTAGAGTATACAAGCCGTAGTTCCATCCTCGTGGCGGAATAATGCAACCCAAGGGGCTCCCAACGCAAACAATATCGACAATACCTGCAAGAATGCAACAGACTTTATGAATGCAAAAGTTGTGATAAATAGCATCAGATTGGGCAGGCATGAATATGGGGGAAAGTGACACAGTATTTTATGTTAAGTTAGACCAACAATCACCTACCTACTGGGACAATTCACAAGCAAACAGGTAGATGATGGGACATGTTGCAACTGAAGTAAAATAAGTCACTTTTGAGAGGAGTGCAATATTTAACGACACTTCATTTTACATATTCAATTGCTTTCCCCAAATTGTCCCAACGTGCAGAATTTCAGAGTTCAAAAATATCTAGAGACTAGACTAGTACTATTTTTGCAATTCTGTAAAGCAATAATAAAAAAAGGATCTGTTTGAATGAAATGTTCCTATTCCTAGTTAACAAAAGATGTCTTAAGCAGGACTATTCAATGCCCGATGGTCCGAAAATTTAAAAAGCGAATCAATTTAGCATGTTTTTGTCTGAAGTCAGTTTCATCGAAAAGTCGCCGGAACAAGTCACAGGGCAAACAAATGCTACATACGTAGTCTTCCCTAAGCCACCCTTGCGTTAACTGATATTGTTAACATTAATCAGATACCTTTTTCATCCATTACCATGTCTTCCTGGAATGGTAAGTCGTTATCAAGTTCGGGACTGGCTTTTAAATTGGATTTAGGATCTCTCATCACACATTGCTTTTCAGCTAAAAAAGAGTTTCATGATTGAAATAAATAATCATTAACACTCCCTAATTTCAATTATAAAAAAAAGTCGGGGAGAAAAAGACAATATAGCACTTTACTCCTCTTCAATAAAGGGGGTTTCAATGCGTTAAAATTGCGTTTGGTACACAAGAAAGATATGCGCTAACTTTTCTAGCTCAAGCGAGATTAATCGTTCAACCTTTAGTGCACTGGAATTTGGAATCAATCTGTACTAATTAGGGAATGTAAATAATTATTGTGAAGAGGATAAAGGATTATTACAAATATTTCAAATGCTTTTAATCATGAGGTATTCATGCAATATTACTGTGGACATCTTTCCTTACCGCTCAGATTTCTGTCGGTGATGCGAAAATTGAGTGGACAGAAAGATTTCGACGAAACGATCCGTGCTCCGTCCTTAAGATCGGCGAAGCGTTCCTTGAGCTGGTGGTCTACGGTGGGTCCGAACGCAAAGTTGTTGACAAAAACGATGGTGGCGCCAACGATCTTCTCACGGTGCTCGTCGGTGAGGAAATCGCCTTTGATCAGCTGGTACTCCCCATACCTCTTGCCGTACCAGCGCATCCATTTACAGAAGTTCGCGCTCATGCTCTGCGCAAAGGGAAAATACGTTAGCGCTAGTTGAGTTACGTACTGCAAACCTGGGAACCTTGCTGTCGAAAATGCCAAGCCTCTCAAGCAAATCATGGAAACACAGATCCTTATTGACTGTATAACAACAATTAACCATTGAAGCTTTTGAACTCCGGGTAAGAGTTCTTGGTAAGAGTGGTAAGAGGTAGTTGAACATGTTTAACTGAAGTGAGTTTATCATTGAGCTTTATCTGTCAACTACCTGAAATCCTCATTGGCAATTTCAAGAAAATGTCATAACAGCCCATAACTAAACAAGGCACTCACATCCGAATACTTGGAGGGCACGTCAGCACGTTCCACCCCGTAGCAAATCTTGCACGATGTAGCTGCAGCCATCTGCAACACGACCTGCCCGACGCCTGAGCCGAGATCGACGAAGACGTCGTCTGCAGTGATCTCAATTTGCTCGATCATTTGAGCAATCAAGTCAAACGATGTCTCGCCATAAACTTCCGGTGAGAACGGCTCATACTGATTCAACTTCTCTGGATCAGAGACCGATTGATTGTAAACTTGTTGAAGAATATGGCGAAGCAAGTCACGCGACGGCGTCTTCTTGAGTTTGGCGACAGGCAGCGAAGTTCCCTTGCCCTGCGGAAATGAAAATGTTTGCGGTCAGGTCTGGGAAATCAAGCAATATGAATGTTGTTTTCATCCCCAAAAAAAAACTACATTATATCTGACAGGTAACAATTTCTACCTGTTTCACAGTTAATAGAAAAGATATCTCGTTGAGAAATAACGGCCACCACACCCCCACAGTAGCAAAAAAAATTGAAAGCCACTCTACGTATACTTCGATGTTTTCATAATGTGGGTCATTCTACGTCAAATAACTCACCTCTGGTATTGACGGACTAAGATTTTAATGAATTTGGTGCACTTCTGGAAATTTTGAATTTAGCCAGTAGATTTTTACTCAGAGGGTTCAAACGTTACAGGGGATGAAAAATGGGGTCATTTTATCCCCCCTGCATATTTCAACTTCCTTTTTTCTTAATTTCTTGGGTTGTATGAGAGCTGCAGAGTTCCAACAGAGCTTAAATGAAAGCTAACTTCATGCTCTGTCTGAATACATAAGCACATCTGACATATTCTGGACAATTGTTTCATTTTGATTTTTTACATCTACATTTTCCAAAATGCCCATTGAAAAAAATAACCCTCTGATTCGCCTGAATTATTTTTTAAATGTTGACAACATTTACGATTGGCCTTCCACCAGTTTCATAGGAAAAAATATTTTGTGTGTAATGTTGATTTTATGTCGCGTACAAAGCTTGGTCCATCTATAATAAAACTAAATAAATATAATGGTTAACTTACTATCATATAATTCTAAACTAGTAGTTCGATAAGTAATAAAATTGTTGAATATCCTACATGGCATTCACTTTTTACCGCCTAAAGACGCATATTTGGTAAGTGCTAGCGCTGCCCTGCTGGTGTCTGCAGCTGACACAACGTGTGTTTGACCGGTTGCTGTTTATGGGATCAGCCGCTGATAACACATTATCAGAAGCCACAGGTAGCTCGCCTTGGGTAGAACATTTCTACTTCGGTAAAAATGTGATGTAGCAGGTCTGAGCCGGTCATTGCCAAAAATAATTCAAATCAAGTGATTTCACATGGAATGGCCCATATATCAGAAGTATCAAATATATGGATACATCTTAAAAATAAATTCAATTGAAGAAGATTCGACTTGAACCAAATACAGAACTAGAGCATAATTGATCTTTATCTTTCCATAAATGCGGTGAACTTCAGAAACAGAAAAACCATCAAATTTACAACGACTTCCTAATAGTGGATTGTCTTAAAATAGCATCAGGACATATGGTCATGACAGCCATTCATGTGATATAACTGGGAGAAAGCACCAGAGTGCGTACGCGCTTCGCAACGGCCATCTAAAATTAAGTGCGTGAGCGGCGAAAGTTCAAGTCCATGTACGAACACACAACTCAGCGCGTGTGTTTACTGTGTTGACAGCCCAGCAGCTAACCAACGCACAAATGTGACGTCAGTCTGTGTCCACACGCACAGGTCACAGTGACGTAGTGCATGCCGAGTGCGTCACAGCATCATATCGATCGGCTCCTGACTCCAATCCCTAGATTCCCTGAGCAGGAATTCGAGGGAGGGCATCTGCCTGCCTGGCAAGGCTCGACCCCCCCTCCCACCTCTATGTCATGTCAGCCCGGGCCAACCTTAGCGTCCCAAACAACCAGCCTTCGTAAGCCTACTATACGCGTACTACTACTTTTACTACTCGATTCATTTTCGCGGCGACCCGTCGAAGGAGATGAATGCGTAGATTGCAAGGAGTTTTCCGCATTGAGATTGATTGATCGCAGCTGTCGATAGGTGTGACACCGAATTTCTGCGAAATTGGATGCGTCGCGTGTAGCGATGACCCTTCACGGTTCAAAATCTAAACAACGTGACGCTTGCTTTAGGTATGTAGTGTATAGTACAAACTAAGACTGAAATTACAGGGAACGGCCATCAGTCGAGATTCCACATACCGACCGGTGCTTCTACCGACATCCATCGCAATTCGCACGTGCTTTCCGAAGGTACGCAAAGTGCGTCGAGAGGTGCGCGCGATTACAGAAGAAAATGAACAGGATCTATTTCCTCCGTTCATTCATAGTCTAGAGAAGCGTTCGCTATAGATAACAATCGCAATTTCGCTGCCTAACTGCCTATAAATTACACGAAATTACGATGCCAACGAACTGTGACGTAGATTTTGGCTGAATACCCGTGTCCAAGGTTGTTCGGCCACGACGCGGGGGCGTCCGCGAGCGGGTCCACTTGAGTAATAATTCCGTCTCTCGATTATTCCAATTCCATCTATATTAAACATGCATTGCCAAAGAAAAAAAAACTTTGACCTCAGATAGAGTCGATAGACGCGGTCATCTGCATATAGCTCCTCCTAGCTAGTTTATTTTTATTGCTTCTACCGTCTCGCACTGGTGTCTCTCTCCGCGGAGACAATAAGAGGAGCAACATCCGCCAGAGCCACGCAAGAAGTAAGGCAACGTTGTCAGCACCCAGTTCAATATAATCGAATACAATATCACCAGCTGTAAGATTACGAATGCTCCGTCAACCAACGAGACAACCTTTTGTCTGCAGGTTTGAGCGACAGGAATACGATTCTTTTTATAAAAATCTTTACCCTCAGGGCAAGGCATTGTGGTACAAAAGGATCAAAAAGCGAACCACCTGTGCCTTTAACAGGCCATGTGCAAGCAGAACGCGCTGTTATTTTGGGGAACTTTTCGTATTTACGCGTGATGGTCGTGCCACAATTCGCCGCGAAACTAAAAATGCAGACGCGGAAAAAAAGCATACTGTTCGAGTCTTCGACTGGAATTTGTACCCAATCAGAACCTGAGAATCTAACGAGTGATGTTGCCGATCACGTTGCCGTTGCCATGAGGAATCCCGGCGATGGGAGGCGGGAAAGTCGAATCGCGCCGAGCGACGACGAACGAAAGTGCACTGCCCTCGTCAGTCGAGGAGCGTGTAGTCTTAAGCCACCCAGCATCTTGCATCATCACGACAGGTAAGACGAAGGTAAGATGAGAGCAGATCGCTGCTGAGAACAACAAGCGAGCCTCTTCGGACCGCTTCCCTCCGCACAAGCCAAGCCACCGCCGAAATGGACCACGGGCCTGGTGAAGATGACCCCGGGCGGACACGACCGAGCCGTCCGATACCGAACACCCTCGTATGTCCTCGTCGACCACTGTTTATAGACTGGATCTTATTGCATGTCACCGCAAATTATGATTGATCTGGTGGCAAATCGATGGCGATTTGATAGATCCGTCGAGAAAGAACAACAAGGATAATCGGTCTGCAAATAAGTTGCAATTTGTTAGATTACTTTGCCTAGAAAATAGCGACAGACGCCGGGCATTTATCGAAAAAGTTGACAAAGACATTCGCTGGTCCTCGCAGTTCGCCATCACAATAATTGTATCATCTCGAGGCCATCGGCGTCCTCAGGAGGTAGTGTGCACGATCACAAAAGGACTGGTTGGAAGTTGTTTCGCGGAGCAAACAATGCCACGGGGCCCGTCGACAAGAACGCCATCGCCGGTGCCGCCACGCAAAGATTTAATTTTGAAACCTTTGCCAGCCCGGCCCGGTCCGCCGCCCCTCGCCTGCGCGATCTGCAGACAAGACGATGGTCCAGCCAGAGGAGGCAAGCGTCCCATCTGTGTGCCAGCCAGGTATGCGATGCGCTGAGCGGCTAACCCTTTCTCGAGTTTCGATCGACCAAGGCCGTCAAACAACGCACTGAATCACAAGCACAGTGCCCAACAGACACCGGAATGAAATAACAAACCATTTCATTATGAATGCATGCCTTTTCGCAAGCTGAGAAAAGGTAGCCGCTTCTTAAAGACTACCTCTTAAAAGTGTTTTTAATTTTTAAATCGCATACGTGCCAAGAAACACTTGTAGCATTCACTGGCCTACAGGACGCGCGGGGCACGCCGTGGTTTAGTGTCAAGGTTGCATAACTCGATCGGAATTCGCGGTCATTGGGCGCATTGGACCAGCAGTGTGATAGGTAACGCGGCGAGATTTGCATAGCGCGATAACTTGCCGCGGTGGAATGCGCGTCCTCTTACGGCCACCTATGACGCCTGCCTCGGCTGGTTACGTCCGATGCCCATGCCAATCAGAGACCACTGTTTTAGCGCCAGGGCGTACAGCCGGTCCAGCTTATGAAATATTTGCTAGTTACCACCATGTTCGGCAGATGCCTTTTTCGGAAATAATTCACATACATATATAGCGTACAATTTGGATCCAACACATTCTCAAGGAGGTCAGATCAAATTCTAGATTGAAACGTCTAACATATATAAATCGATAAAAATGATTAACTCACTGTACCATTCAAAATGATCGGGGCGCTCTTGAAACGAAAAGGATGTTAAAATTGCAACATGTCTTTTGTCGCTTCTCCAAGCCAATCCACTCAAGACATAACTCCGATATCGCGTGGTTTTTCGTTACGCAACAAGACAATGAATATGCAATGCAGTTGCACTTTCCAATTCCCAGCCAATACGTCCAAGTCAGTAGCCACTCTACAATCTAAAGACAATCATGTCAGCAACAGCAGCCATCGTCCGCATTTCCCAATATCCACGTGGTAATTATTCGAGAGCTTCACGTGCAGCATCAGCAGGTGCCAATTAGCCCAACAAACAAGTGCCCCCTTACCCCAAACACACACCTTCGCAATCCGTACCCATGCGGATCGTTCAAAGCAGTGAGCCAAAATTCGATCGATGCAGCGCGCGCAAATTCACTCCCGCATCGCCGCCCGTGCAGCGACGGTCATCAAGATCATCGATTGTCTGCGAATTGGCGGCAGTTTTGCCACGGAACCCACCACTATATATGCCAGCTTGCTGTCGTCAGAGTTGCCACCCCCGGCCGCCCCCCCAGGGATGATAGCTAACGCGGCGTGCGCGGTAGAGGAAAAGAGAGAGGTTAAGGCAGAAAGGGGTGGTACCACGTGCAATAGAAGAGCAATGACTCGCTCTCGGTGGCGGCGGACGGAGCTGCCGGGGTGGCAAGCTGAAGAAATCGCCTGAATCGCCTGGCAAGCCGTGGTGGGGGTGGAAGAACTAAACACGGTGGTGCGGAGCGGAGAGCAAACCCGCGAAAATCAATACGAGCAGGCGAGTTTAAAGGGGATGGATCCAAACAAACCGCGACAACACAGTACACTCGCGTGAGCAACCACCATTACACAATGGGTAGACCGCGCGCGCGACGCTAGGGGCTCGCCATTCACGTTACCGATGGGGCAAACAAGGTGGAGATTTCGTCGATTCTCTCCAGCTGATGGCAGTGAAATGTTTGATGCATCATCTCTTATCGAGTTGTCTAAAATCATGCCGCCACTCGCTAAGCAATCACAAATAGTATATTAAAAGTTCATTAATGTTTACAACAATAAATTACTCCGAACGCAGAACATTGCTTATGTTACAATGCCGACGCACGATTGATGTGTAGGATGACGAATAATCATTACGTCGATAGTAAATAGCTATTGTTTGCGATACTAAGCTTCTTATGATCACTTTAAACAATGAAAGGCAAGGAATCCACACAGAAAGACTACTCAACCATCTATTTCCACAACAACATTGTTCAAGAAACTGTTGTTAATCATTCCCTGTACATTACTAGAGAAAGAAGAAGACACCGCACGTAAGTGCACATGGGGCAAATAATCCACACACATAAAACGGCGAGATAACACAAAGACTGAATTATTATTCCTTAGCAGAAAGCGCAATAGGTGGTTGACCTGACAGTCGCCGATAGCTAATCACATGTGCAGCTGAGAGAATAAGTGCATAGCGGGTAATAACTCAAGATTTGCATTTCACGTGCACCCGACGCGCATCAAAACAAGCTACAGAGTGCAAACATCTCGCTCGCGATCCTGCGATGCACTCGTTAATGCACCTGTCATTTCGCTCATGTCAAAGAAAAAATGCACATGCGTTTTGCTACTTGGCAACAACACTGCAGATATGCTGATTTATTTTGCATGGACATTACAAGAAGTTAGCTTCCTCACAGTGATCGCTTGCCTCGAACACCTTTGTCTCACGAAATGACAGTCTCCAATTAATCATGACCCACCGGCTGATCGTGTTACCTGCCTCGACTGCTCGGAAGACGAACACACCTTCACTCCTAGTAAGGACTTGGTAAAAACACCAGGCTCCCTAGCAATCGACAGGTGAATTTCAGTCTAAACCAAACGCACCTTGCAGGTTGCGTTGGCGCTCATTTTCTCAGCACGCACGGAACTTAGATCAATGGGTACCACATATCCGTTGTCCTCTCATGATATTGCACCCAGCCATGCGACACAGTCGGTCATGATTACACCAGGATATGTAAATAATTTAAATGTAAATAAAACAATACCGAGCAGTAATAACTTGAAATGTGGAAAAATCAGTCATGTGGTGTACGGCACTACAGTCTGGAGCCATTCGAATGGTCTCGACATGCAGCTCAACGATGGTATGTGGCACTTGATGTTAGCGAGCGTAGACCTTGTTCCGCAAATACCAGCCATGCGCTGGTCGCGGCGTCGAAAATAGCCCGTCCACGCCGCAGCAAACGAGGTCTTCGACGTCTGTATTTGACTAGAAGACTTAGCGTCCGCGAGACGCAGTTGTTACTATAATTAAGCTAGGTTTTAAATAGTCAAACGGCCAGATCATTGCTGCCGCTCTGCTGTCTGTGCATGTGTACCCCCGGTTATAGTAGGTGCACGCGTCGGGCGTAGCGAAACTTAGGCAGATAACTAATAGCGACTCATTTCTTCTATGCTTTACCGACGACCTACTTAGATTTTCTAAACTTTTCGCGCATTTCCTGCTTGCTGACTACCCACGATCAGCGAGTGAAATGGTGATCAACAAAATGACCGATCCAATTGAGCTATAAATTAGTGTCAACGCAATGTTTACACGGCTAGATATCTTGCCGCCTCAGCTTATCGCCGGGTGTTTGCATGACGTGACGTTTCACATACAAGAGTACAAACTATCATGACAACATGTGCGAGAGTACTTGTACGTAATTATCCTATCCGATTGATTATTGCCATTTTCGATGCACATTATTGCCAGATAGATGCTTAGCTTATCTAATCCCTAGCCGATACAGTATACACAATGCGTGTGTAGACTGTCTACCTATACCTGTCGTGATAACCATGTGTGATGGCAGCAGCACGTGAGAATAATCTTTCCTCGGCCGTGTCCCAGTTCGCCCAACAGCTTTGACAACACTCGTGCAATCCGTATGTTTCCTCAATATTTACACATGGGATTGCCAACGAGGAAAACTTTGCATACTGATCTTGTCATGCGTGTGCTAATCCATTACTATGATCCGCCTTGCGATTTGCCGAAGCTATTTTTAACAAATTGCAGACCACAGAATATATAAATACAGCATTGGTTGTTAATGAGACAGAACGGCATGACCTTACGTCTAGCATCACTTGAACTTCGAACGAAGGCAGAAATTTGTCGCCGAATTACGCTCAGTTCATCTTCATAGTCGCGTCTAGAGCCCTTGCAGCATGTCTCAAGTGTCCGCTATATTTGTACGCGGTAGCCAACACTCTTGACGACGACGCCGTCGACGGTACCGCGCGACGGCGAGTCACGCAACGCGGTCCCGGGATCGATATCTGGTCGGGGTAACGCCCGAACGCTATACGACTCGGAAGTCGGATTTCACATCCGCAAACATTTGCGCCGAAAATATCGGGGCCGCGCAGCGCCGCGCAGCGGGCACCTAGCAGCGTTGACCCCCATGGTCCAGACCCGCGCAACCCGCGTCGTCGTCGCCGCTGTCGACACCGTCCACGGCGAGTGTACGTAGGCGGAAATCTGTGCCAATGTCATTTTGTTTATCGGGCCCATCGCCTGACCTCGAAGACATCGGTTGTTTTGCATCGTAATTAGTCATTTTGCCGCTCTTTTTATTTCACGTGCAACAGGATGTGTCGGAGACGTCATTGTCGGACAAGACAGCACGGATCGAACGTGTCAATTTGTTTCGAAACATTATACAAAAACGATTGTGGCTTGTGAGGCATCCGATTCGATGCAACTAAACCGATATGAAAGTCGGTGCTATAACGGTATACCGAAAGAGAAAAATGTCTCGTAGGGTGAAAAGATTTCGACGAAATCTCGATTTCCCGGCATTTTATCTCGCACGCGATGCGTTCGGATGGTCATCGACACCACATATAATTTAGGCCAGGCAAACTACGTTGTTATCCAGTCGTCGAGCAGAGACCAATGGGCCCTTGGCCACGTCGATTCCACAAAAATCTCATAGCATGTCCAAGTTACTCGCTCGTGAGACTGCGCACCTTCCGAGTACTTCCACGAACTCCTTATCGAGGTGGGTTATGCCCTTTAGTCACCCATTGGCAACCAACAACAGCACAAGAGCATCTCTTTCACTCGACTCCTGCTGAAGAACGCGAGAGTTTCGTATTGAATTTCAATGATCAGCTGTTCCGTCGACGGCCGCCTGACTGCCAGCCGGAGTATCTGGAGTCAGCAGGTTTCACACGTGTCTTCTATAACCTGTGGTGAACTGGTATCGGTATTAAACCTCGGCCAAAACAAAGGTGAAATTAAAAGCCGACGATTAAACTGAAGATCGTCTGTGGTTAGCTGACTTTTCAAAGCCAACAAGCACCTATTGGCAAACTGGCAAAGACAATGCTCACACTTGTTTGCTCGGTTTCCATCTCCCAAATCGCCAGCGGCCACACTAGGGTCTGCATTCTAACCTAATTGCAGCGTACCAGTTATCAATACGGTTCCGAACCGGACAAAAACTAGACGAGCAGATTGGCGCTGATCTTTACAACGTCTGAGTTTGCTTCTATACGGCCGCGAGGCAGAGCCATACGGGCACAACGGGCACCCTGAACTTCTTGCAAGTTACAAGACTCGCACACCTGCAGAGTTAACCGTTTTTCCGAGCGGTTGGCCGGCTGGCGGACAGGATTTGAAATACTACTTTGTCCGACCACGCGATAGAGTTTGTCGTCGATCAAGACGCCACACACAGGAAGCGAAGGCACGACACCTCGGGACGACACCGGACGCACGTGAAGCAGTGAAAGTCGAACGTTCCGCGCGCGATGAGGCACATTGTGTTGATGTTGAATATTGCACCATGCCTGCTACTTGGTGGAAGCGTATGTGCACACCGCATAGTGCATTCACCCAAACACATATTTCTTATCTTGAAGCCCAAATTAATTGTCGTTTACGCTTGCTATCTTGTAACAAGCCAGGATAAGTTAAATTCAGACCGGGAAGACCACCTGTATCGGAAAACAAAGTAAAACTATGTTCATGCAAGCGAATTACAGTCCTGTTCTCTATTTAAACCGCATAACGTGTGTATGTGTGTCTTAGCTTTAGCACTTATCACCTAACCCATAATGCACATGGAGTAGCCAGTAGGTCGAGTTTCGCATCCATCATGTCAGTTTCCTAATATCTGCTATCGTGTCCAGGCACTCGCCTGTACATCTTTGGAATCACCAAAGAATTCCCATTGCATTGCTTACCAGTTGCACGATGCTGTCGATGGCTCGATTGAATCTGTCGCAGAGTCCCTTCATGCTCTCGTAGCTCCGCGTATCGTAGTCGGCCAAAATGTTGTTCTGCATGGGCAGCTTGAGCTCCGGCACGTCATCGCACACGAACCTAGAGACGGGACAGAGAGCGAAACACGTTCTATTGTAGGTTATGAATGCGACATCACGATATCGAGGGTGCCGGTGCCATATATTTTATTAGGGGTTGTGTGGACACGGACAACAGGAAGGGCCCGAGAGTTGAGGATCGTCTCGAATTGTTACGCCAGTAAAAGGTCATTTCAGCTTTCAAAACCCTACTAAGTTAGGGGACCAGGGATGCACTTCCAAGCAACCGCTATGAAAGAAGATTTACAACATGCTGCCAAACTTCTAGTCTCGTTTCTAACTAATCCCAGCTGATAAGGAAAAGTCTTGTGCCCCCGCAATACCAAGAGTCATTTCACGACCATGCTTCGATATGTTCAAAAAGCTCCACCAGTTTGTTGAAAAATATAGCCAAGCTGCGATAAGAGGCTGATGGCTATTGATAAAAACTACAAAAGCAACCAGATAAAAGTGCATATTAGGTCGATGCAGCATAACAGGGGGGCGGGAAAATGGTGCGACTGGTCGGAAGTGTAACGGTACATGGGAAGCGCCGCAGAGTGCAGTAACCAGCACCAGCGGGCTGGCAAGCGGGCCAGTAGGCTCCAAGAGCTATCGCACGAAGAACGGTACCTAAGAGCTAGAAGCGGAGTCGACTAGACTCGCGGCCGGAATGCAACAAGTATGTACGGGTCTGTGAACGGGCCACGAACCCACGACCATGTTCGTCTGCACGCGTCGACAAGCTCGACTCTAGACACTGTGCAACGTATTGGAGATGTGGTTCGTGGCTGGATTAGGGATCAACGAAACTAACCAAACTGCAAGAAGATACAAAATAGCCTCCAGTTATGTGAAATGCGATCGATCGTCAGGCCCATTGTTGTCTCACATTTTAAACGTGCCTAGCCTCTGTCGAAATTCCGGGTCCACATTCTTGAAACTCAGTCGGCGATTTAAAAACAATGTCCCAAAACGCACTCGCGAATCGAGCGCACCTCATGATGTAAATGACAGCTAATCAGAAACATCTAGATTGGATGCGGTTGCTAAATCGATCTGCTGCGCTTAGCTATATATATATAGATGTGCAGTGGATTTAGAGCGGAGGGATGACGATGTTATTCTAGGGGGAGAATATGTCTGGAACACAGATCAATGAACCCTCCCGCAAGCCAGACAGGTCAACCCTTAGCGAACGTAGCGCCTTGCAGTGCAGACGCGAGGGCAGATTCGTTACATCTCGAGACTAATAATGATATTAGCAAGTGTTTATTTATCACGATTGGCCGCTTTTGGCATTTGACATGACGATACAATCAACATTGTACAAGACAAAAATTCGTCAGTTGAATATAATGCATTTGAAACAAGAAAGTGTTTTTTTATTCTTACAATAGGATACATTCAGTTTTTGGTTTGATATTGCAAATTGCTAAGGTTTTACTGTAAAATGTAAACCAATGACGTAGGGATTTTTGGTGTCGTATTTGGTTATTCTTTTTCCTGCTTTTAATAGGTGACCATACCTCGTTTTTTCTTTCTTATTGGTATTAACTTTACATGAAGACGCTACTATAATTTCAAGCATCAGGCAAATGACACTTTCAATACATGGTAAGTCGAGTATTTTCAATTTTTTGAAATACGGTCGACACGAATCTTTGTAGAACATGCCCGTTGTACGTAGATTTCTATTAGCTCTGAATCAGCCTCTCCATTCCAAATACCTTCATAAGAGCTGTCATTCTGTCTGAAGAGATTACCAACAGCACAGAGCACGTGCTACCATTCCACTTATCAGATCACTACAGCTATTTCGGGAAATTAAACAAGGTGACGGACATTTGGCAGTAAACGAGTCACGCGTTGGAACTGGGGAAGTACGGTGTGAGAAATAATTAGTCTCGGTGGTGGATAGGTACCTGCTTCTACCGAGAGTTAGCGAACGAGCATGGTTAGCAACTAGCTCGTTATAATGTAGGCCGCACGCAGAAACAGCTGATCGGTTCGAGACAGACGCGACGCGTAATAACGGCGGAATGTTGTCCTCACACACACTCGCACGTTACGAAACTATCGGGCGTTCGGGCCAAGAGGCAAAGCAACTTCATTTCCGTGCCGCTCAGAATGAAAGCGCGGGTATTCGCAGTCAATGAAAGATGAGTCTACTACAAGATGACGACTCTTGGTTTCTAACTAATCGTACGACCATCTGGGAAGTCCAAAGTAACAGACCTTATGTTACACGTTGTGCTAAATCGTTTCCTAAGGTGAGCAAATATCTGTCGCTTCTCTTCAAAGACGAAGGATTTCAACGTTAGGATGTAAGACCATGAGATTCACGACATCGCACCTTGATGCATTCGAATTGCATTCAAGTCGATTACCGTTTCGCAATCAACGCAACATAAAAAAAAAACTCCACTTTCCAAACAATGCCACGGGATATTTATAGACGACTAAAGCTAGGCAATCAGCATTCGCCACTCTGTGAAAATATATGCGTTTCGTTTTTAGTTGGCTGATGTTAACCAGCATACAGCTGTGACGTAGGAAGGTGCAGTGTGTTGAAACAGCAAAGACCATTGCACTTGCATATAGTTGCATTGCAGTAACTGCCATGAAGCTGAGAGCCAAGGTGTTTACAGTGAAAAAATTAATCTACTTTATCTCTCTAAATCCAAACTGCTGCCTATTACAGCATAAGGCATCATGTAAACATTGATTTCTGGCCAGGAATGTGTTTGAACCAACGTGTGAAAGGTACGGGATGGAAGACCCTCCTAATTAAAGGGGTGAAACTACTAGTGGGCTTCCAGGCTTTAGGTAAATTGAGACTAACAGGTTTATTGGACATATACCGCTCCTTAGCAGTGCGGTACAAGCACCAGAATGTGGCATAGTCACCTACTCATCACACCTGCTCCCATTCAATTTGCCTTGAATCTAAATCCATGTTACAATTGGCGATTTATTATGTTTAGAGCAATGCCTGCTGTGAATGAAAATAAATTGCTTAAACGAGATAAATAACTTTTTGCATTGTTAACAAGAATTATAAATCATGTTACACGCATTGTAATCAAAGATTTAAAAAAAAAAAAAAAAAAAAAGTATTTCTTTCTGGTTATCAATCTGAGTATTTCTCTAACCATGCGAACCATGGTTCGCTTACCATGCTACGCTCATCCAACCAATAGTGCTAGCAAATAAACTAGATTCCAAAGGCCATCGTTCTCATCGCACGATTTGGAATTGTCGTCATACTACACCATTTACTCCGACCCTCTTTTAAAGCGATATAAAAAATATCAAACAACCCCTTCGTATGACTTAGATCAATAGTTTCTGTTTCACCAACTCTGTCATCCCAATCCTAAGTCCCAACTCAGACCCCCCGATTTAAATAATCTCGCTCGCCACCCTTCCCAATCTGACCGAGCTCTCCCCTTCCGAGGGTGGTTGCCTGCACGTACACCACTCGATGACATCATAGCTGAGCCGAGCGAGTGCCACCTGTTTTCATTTCATGGATAGACCTCCAACAACATATACTTTTATAATAATAGTCTATAGACTGTGCACCAAATAGTTATAGTGGAGGACAGCTGGACTAGACCTGGCCAGCCCTATTCAGCTAGCATTGAAATCGCAGACTCATGTTACAGGTTTACTGATTCCATGGACGCCTCATTTCAATGCAAGTGTGGCTAATGATATGGACGTAGAGAATGTGTTCACTTCTGCAATGCCATTTTACTTGTTGATTTTATGATTTAAAGTAAAAATAGCAACACTGTCATGCAAGTTTTATAGTTGGGTAACCAACTACATTATAAATCTTGTGATGTAAACATTCCCCACAATTCAGAGACCTGAGACTTGCACTCCTAGTTTGTTGTCGAAGGCGACAGATCTTACAAGACTTTAAAGATTAGAAGTCGAATGCGAATCTCTCAAATTCTGAACAGCTGGTTTATCTTGAAATAGATACGGAATGCGCATGCACGCAAAGACAAACAGTTTTGCTTAGAGCGGGGACCGTGACCTAATTTATCGTCGATCTCATCAGAGTTCTGGGAAAATGACCGGCGCCTGTCGTCAGAGTGAGCTGTCGAAGCGAGCAGCCAGAGAGTACTGGGTAGGTAACCTAGATAGGGGTGTGAATGTTTACATCCGAGCCGAGGCATCACAGTGGAAAGATTCGGCACACCATCCCTAACGGCGGAGAGACGGGCTATTTTTAAACTGTCAGCTGTTTTTGGTAGGGAAACTTCCGAGACAACCAGAGTGGGGTTCCTTTCGCGTAAGATGGTAGCAACCTCTCTCTACTCAAGTGACGAGATCAAGACACATTTAGCTACCCATGTACCAGTGGCGTAACAAGGTATACCTGGGCCCGCGGCAAGATTTTTTGTTTGGCTCTCTCCCCCCCCCCCCCCCCCTACACCCTCATCCCAGAGAAAGGGGTATGAGAACAATTAACAGTTCTAATGTTTCTGTATTGCACACATTTATACGTTCACTTGCGAGTGATGAAAAAGAGACTTTAAAAAAATGTACGGTTACTGGAAATAAACAATTCTCTGCGATTTAGTAATTAATCGGGATCTCCGAAAGCGATCCAAAGTGAAATAGATGTTTCCATCCACGAATTACATTTGCCAATGGATAGCTTCCCTTTATTTAAACAGCTACTTGTCTTTTTTCTGTCAGCAAATAGCCAGCATGGTTGACATTACGCGACATCGAGTACAGGTGGATAGCCAGGTCCCGTTTTGGATTTTGTTTCATAGTGGTTAGCAGAAAAGCTTGTTTTTGACTCAGTACAGTAGGAAATTGCCCCGAAGGACGACATGGACTCTTGTCAACATTGAAATGTTTAACGTGGGTCGTGGGCACGGGCTCGTCGGCCGGCGCTAGTACGGCACGCGCCCAAGTTTTTCCCTTCTGGCGGGCCCTACGGGCCTTCGCTCGTGGGCCCCTTTCAGGAAAAAGCCTCTGGGGCCAGGGGCCTGCCCCGCCGGTAGTTGCCTCACTGATATGTACACAACGATACAAAGAACGCCTTCCATAATTTAGCTCATAGAACGAAATCAAAGCGCACGGAATTAAAAACTTTTAACTTTGCCCTCTCATTGCAATAGCATGTGTTTGTTCTTTCCTGCTGACTATCTCCGTTATCACCGATAAACTCATCCCGCCAATCATAAAAACCATGCTAAGCACGGATCCGTAGCTTGTAGCGGATCTGCATCAACAATCAAAACACTTTCTTTCTCAATAATGTAACAACGAATGTTGCAATTCGATGTAACGAAATTCAAGTGTAAGCGAACGCACAGAACGGCAGACTAAAAGTGAGAGGTCTATTCTTCTACAGATCCCTGAGAGGTCGCCCGATCAAGTCACGGCTGGTTGTTCACCCGATGGTTCGCCGAACGGGAGGAGGCTGCCCAAGGTCACCAAACAATATTTGCACTGTACATTGCGAATCATTACGTCTGGCGAGTGCATAGCACACAGATTCGTTGGATCACTCAAAGAAATAGGCACACATTTCACACAGACCAACAAAAACATGCTACAAGATGAGGGAAGACAGATTGTCTCTTGCGCAAGCCATTGAACTAAAAACAAGCAATTTACCTGATAGTGTCCACGATTTCGAGGGCACCATCGTGTTTGTCCTGAAAACATGATAAAAATATACACGTTAGAAGCAGCTCTTATCATACGTTGTAAGCTAATTGGTTGAGAAGTGGAAGAAAGTGCGGGTGGATCATGTGGTGGCGTTTTGCTAGCCTCTAGCATTGACGCACAGATTGCGTGCTAACCGGCCGTGCGCATATAACGCACCACGAAACGCACTAAATGTATTTTACGCACACTACGCGCAATTGATGCCGTTATGTCAAGTCAGAAAACAACACATAAGTACAATCATTAGCTGTGTTTATCAGTGTGTCTGACCTACTTTTTCTAACGCCCGTCAATTCGAGTCTATCTGCTTGAATGCCTGCAAACTAATGAATACGCTCGCTGGCGTATCAATTTATTAATCAATGTTTTGGAAATGCGTCCAAGCAAACGCACGCTCGTGGAGAAAAATTGTATCTTAGCTTTACAGTATAACACAAGCCAGGTAGTATGAGGCCGAAAGAAGTGAGCTAGCGGTATCCACAGTGCAAGCAGCCAGTCAGTTGTTACCTCGGCGCCTAGAGCACAGCATTTTTACACAAAGCATTACGTTGTCTAGCAGTCGTACGATAAAATCCTCACATAAACTTCACGCCGAAACCAGCCAATAAAACTTTAGTCTTTCCAATACGATTCAACATGGACAATTACAAATTATTTTCGAGCATTTGATATTCAACGTTGCTGATATCATTGAGTAGACTTACATGTCCAGTTCCTGAGGTCAGGGGCCAGTAGTAAACCACGGGTTCTGACCCCACAGGACTGTGGAGTATTAATTCCAACGCCATTGTTAGATGGGAAGGAATCACTTTTCACTGCACTTCACTCAAACTAGTTCACTTTAACTTTACATTTATAACCGAACTACGGATATACACTGCAGTTGGCTGCACGCCATCATTGACTCTCGTAAATGGCTGCCCTAGCTTGCTTCCTCCTCTACGGCTCACAGAAATTTAAGCGCACGCAGGCGTATCACAAGTCGGCCTTCTCATTGGAGCGTTCAGTAGTGGAGGGGATTACTGAAACCCCGGGTTTTTTCGAGCGGCTCGAGAGAGGCCCGCAACCCGCATTACATGTGTGCCATGCCGTCGCGTACGTCACTATTTTGTGATAGTTAGATACTATTCAGAACAAGAGTTTTTCTGGACAATTTGGACAATTCATACTCCGATAACAATGGTTCGAATGGTGGTTTACGACGAGTCAATCTAGAATGTTAATCCTGTTCTCAGCAACAGGGTTGCTAGCTGCGTCGGAAACGATTTTACATGGTTAACGGGCGGTCGCCAGATTTATGACCCACGACAAGGGTCATATTTGAACCAACGAAGGTAGATTCTATTATTCAAGCCAGTCCCGAATAAATCACTTGTTGAGTAACATGTCAAGAATTGGTGACAACATAGTGGCTTACAAACAACTGAATTTATTTATTATTCGACATGCTCTGATCTTTTATCCACTTGTGGCAAAGAAACCATAGACAACAACAACCACGCCAACACACTATTTAGAAGTGTTTTTCTAAATTTGCCTCGAAACGAATCTATAGGCAACAGAGTGGTCAAGGTATGTGAAAATTTTATTTGTTTGAGTAGGAAATTATCCTTTACCATTGCCGCATCTCAGAAAAAAGGAAACAGTCAAGTTCAAAGCGTGGCAGCTGGTGCCTTTTCGATCATGAACCATCTGGCTAGGGGCACTTCCCCAGACACACCAGCAACATTCAAGAGTTAAATTAATGAAGACGTTTTTGAATTAGTATGGAACACGGATCGATACAACAGGTGGTGCCTTACCTTAGCATACTTTTCTTACTCTCCTATATTGGTAGGTACCCAACAGCTCAGAAAGTGAAATGAACCAGCACCTGCCTAATACACAATGAAAATTATGAACTATCAAAATGCTCTAATCCTTGGCTATCCTACCCTCTATTTATTTTGATACAAACCTAAATGTATTTCACTACAATAAAATTCAAAATACTTGGTTTTCCGATTGTACTCTGGTTATTATCATTTTATTACATTCAAATTTTAACATGCAACCAATGTTTAAGTGAGATATAAATTCAATGTTCTGTTTCCATTTTTTCCGCACCACCATCTCTTCTCTTTGAAAAATGTCGCTTCTGCAATTTATCTCTTTGTTGAGTGCTCCTCCAGCCTCTCTTCTGGGCTTCTTTTTCCATGACTGCACTTTGTTTCTCTTCCTGTAGGAAAAAACAAAAATAATTATCTTTATAAGCTTAGGAATCGTTATAAAGGGGAACTGAGTGGACCTGATAGTCTCAGATGAAATTATTGTTTCCATTTCAATAAATGTATTTCCCTACAAAGAAGCAATACCATTTCAACCTTTTAGAAACAACGACCCTTGATGTTACATTTTATGCTACGCACTACTCATTTAAAGCAATAACATCTGTCAAATCCAATCAAATTTCTAGTTCAAAAATCTACTAGGAATTAATAGCAAAGTATTAAGGTATGTAAAAGCAAATCCAATAAAGAAAACTCTATACAGCTGCTTTCATGCTTGGTTCAGAAATAGATACAAACTATGAAACGTGGGTTTTTTTCTTAGCATTCAAACCTCCAGTTTAATTTTTTTTTTCAAAACTAGTGCAATGCTTAGATAAAGTAGACAAGTGCCTAAAAACCATAATACCTCTATGTCTTTGTTCATCTTTTCTACAGCATCAGCAAGGGAATCTGCGTAGCTACTGATAATAGTGTCATCGATTGCGAGCGGAATGAGCGTTCCCATGCCTTCGACCATGGACCGGAACCACTTCTCTTGGTGGCTCTGCACAAGTGTGATCGCCATACCCGGCCTACCCGCCCTGGCTGTACGACCGACTCGATGGATGTAGTTGCGAACATATTTCGGAACATTGTAGCAAACAACATAATCCACGGTGGGGATGTCAATTCCTCGGGCAAGGTTGTCAGTGGAGACCAAGCTGAAATAAAATAAAAATTGCTTTTAATTAAATCAAATAAGATGAAAAATATTGTAACTTGACTTGAAAATCATTGATTGTAGAATTTCAATGCTCTGATTGCACTGGCAATAAACAAAAGTTTGTCATGCTTAACGTTAATGATAAATAAGCTCATTTGGTAACAGAGATATGCAACAAATTAACTAACATGTCAAATTCTCCATTTGAAAACTGGGAAAATATTTTCTCTCTCGCAACCCGATCGACGGAAGCTGAAATCTCAGCCACTCGAATTTCGCCTCTGCCGAGATGCGTGAGAAGAAGAGTCAACGTGTGCGCCTGAGCCTGAGAGTCGGCAAAGCACAGGATCCTCTTGTACTTCTCGACGACAATCAAGTGATAGAGCACGAGAGGCTTGTCATTCAATGTCACAATGCATATCTTCTCTGTAAGCTCAGACGGGACTTTGTACTTCTCCACTAAGTCTTCGTGTTCACGATCACCCATTTCTACGCCTTCCGATTCTATGACCGCCGTGAACATTTTTGGTTGGAACAAGTTGAATGCATGCAACTGCTCAGGATCTTGCGATAAAGTGGCTGAGAACAGAAGCTTTTGAGGCGGTGGTAGTTGCGACTGAAGAGCAGACACTGTCAAAAATCGCTGGCCGGTGAGGTTTGAGAAAGAATTAATGTGATTGTACACGTTGGCAATCCAATCGTGTTTGATGTCTCCCATTATGCGATCGGCTTCATCAATCACAAGGAAACGAAGGTGTTTCAATGAAAATCCGGGGGTCACACGGATATGGTCAACAATACGACCTGTCGTAGTGATAACAATGTCAGCAATGCTCTGAGGGCCAGTCACAAAATCTGCAACACATAAGAAAATTTAAGTTGTACTACCAGGACAAACTTACTGATAAAGTTAAGCAATGAAATAGAAACCATACTGGTGTAAATTAATTCTTGTTGTTCGGCGACAAAGTCAGTTTTGCCCATAATGAGTACGACTTTCAAATCCGTTCCTTCGCAGTATGTTTTAAAGACCTTGGTGACCTGGATCGCCAGATCTTGGACAGGGAGCACCACAAGCGCTCGGATGTGAGGCACCACTCGAGATCTCAGAGCCTATAACCAACAAAAGGACTGGGTAAAAAATGTTCTAGGGCAATTTGCCATATCAACAGTACAACTTCCAATCCAGTGGCAGCTGTAGGCTGTCTTTTTCATTAAGAGTGCATCACTTATTGCAGTTTGAAGTTAAGTACCATTAAACACACGAGGAAAATGTTTTGTTTCTCAAATACCTACCTCTATTACTGGAATCACATATGAGAGAGTTTTTCCGCTGCCAGTTGGAGCAGAAACGCAAATATCTTGAGGCCAGAAATGTCGCGGTTTGCCTATTCCCGAAAGCATCCACGGAATGACCAGGCTTTGAATTGGAAAGAAGTGCGTGATTCCATTTTCTCTTAGTTTTCTTCTAAGATCTGCATTTATTCCTGGGATATCATCAACAGTGGTAGTAAGTTGTTGCAATTTACCAGATACAACAGACGGGTTTGCCAGCCAATTCGGGAGTACCCTTCGCACGCTTGCCTTCTTTCCAAAGGTATTATTTCCTAAAATTGTAAACCCTTCTCCAGGTTTCCTATCAGATTTTGGTTTTTCCACCTTTTCAGTTTCATCATCACTTCCAATGTTACTTATACTTTTATCCATTTCTTCCAAATTCCTTTTCTTACTCTGCTGAATGCCAACATGTTTATCTGAAAACTTGACATCAATAGTTGATATGTTAAAATTTGAAGCCTTTTCACTTCTCTTGTCCTCATTTTTTCCATCAATTTTTGGGAGCCTCTCCTCTGAATAACCATTATCTGTTTTTACTATTGAATCCTTCTTGCTTTTCTCTTCTGAAACAGTGCCTGCTACATCATGACTGTCATCGTTCCCTTTGGCACTTGAGCTTTCTACTGATGACAAAGCGCTCTTTTCCAATAACTTCTTCTTTCTCCGTTCCTCAACCTTTTGCAATAGCTTTGCAAGGTTATCTTCCTCTGCTTTTTCTCGGTCGGCAACAGTGACATCATCGCCCAAAAACCTACGGAAATAAGTAAAGAAAAAATATATTCAGTCTGTGGATTAAATCAAATTGTGACCTAAGCAAACACCAACAGGACACAATTTTTAACATTTTCCCAAGACCTAGAATCCAGTTACAGTTGCAAAAATGTATTCATAATTTAAATAGGTAAGTTTCACAAAATAGATAGAAAATTTGCTCTTTTCTGTATTTCACATTCTTTTTGACTGTTTTATTAGTTTCTGTGCCATTGGAGCAAATGTTGCACTGCATTTTCATTTCCAGGAGAACACACATAAGTTTCCATTCTCAGATATATTTTTGAGGCTGAGCACAGAGGTCTACATTACGTTTGTAATCTGTAACTGATTGATACAAAAGCAAAAAGTGTGAATAAATAGAAGGGTCAAGAAATCATATTGGGGTGCCGGGAGCCTACAGTCTGAACCATGCACTTGTTGATAAACCAAGCAAAATATTAAATTTGATAATCCCAAAAAAAATTTTTTTAGTTTGCGTTTGTTTGCGCTGATACTGATTGAACGGCCGCACAGATTGAAAAAAAACTTCAGGATATTTTGTGTGTGTTCTCAAGCTAGATATATACCCCCAGAACTTTCAGGAAAGTGAGTCAAAACGTTTGCTACTAGATGAACAAGTTCATCCATATTTTTAAAATGTTTACAAAAAAATGCAGTTACATTAGGTTAAAATTTCCAGCAGATCTTTCCAGAGCAAAAGTTTTGCAGAGTGAAATTTAATAAGATTTCGGTGAAACAATATTACTAAAAGTAGTACTGAGGGGCGACCAACATGCGCAGCCCCCCAAAAAGAAAAACTGTGCATAACATAAAATTTCCAGCACCAAAGTGCCATAACATAAAGGACAGGCAACAGCCAACTTGACAAAATGGTAAAATAGATAACAAACTGGAACCATCCATTCATTAAAAATTGAATGCCATGTGAGTTGGGAAGGAGAATATACAACGCTCTACCAAACTCCATAAAAATATTGAAAACACGTCAAGAATTCAAGTCTGCAATAAAAACATTCTTACTTGAACGTAACTTCTACGCGGCATTGACGAATACCTGCGATCTCAGTGTTTGAAATGAAATATTGTGTTAATATTGTTGTAAATATAGTTGAAAATATTATTTTAGTACTTGACATGGTTTATACAATGATATTGTTCACAAACTATGTATTAAATAAATTATTGTGGATCAAACTTCAGATACAATGATCCACTCAATGAAACCGCTACGTTGTGTATGTCAGCGTTAAAAATATGTAAAGTAACACATTAACCTAGCAGCCTGATACGTTACTATTAACAATTGATATAACAAGTTCCTCTTGCTTACAGAAGTGGGTTTACAATTTTATTATTTGCATGCCATTGGTGTTTTAACCTACAAATCTTTACAACAATTCCTATTCCCTAGCTCAAGTCTCTATAAAGCCACTATTTGGAACTAATATCTTACCGATTGACTACAAACAGGTCCATTCGCCTAAGTGGAAGCAAGCTTCGTGAAGATAGGTTGTATTCAACAGTCAAATATCGGCAATTTTCCTAAGCACATGCTTTCCAAATGCGGTCGCAACAAGTTGTGACTGAGTGGAAGAGGTTATGTTCGTTAGTGATTTGATAAAATCGGTATAAATGTGCTTGAACCTCGTGAACCCCTTTGAAACATAGTGTCAATTAGGCATTAATTGGATTTGTTCTACAGTTAGTGAGCAACATATTCTCGCATTTATTTTTATCTCGGGTTATGCAAGTGATTTTTTAACAAAGAATATGGTTTACACAAAGCAAGAAATTCCTCTCACTCTGTGCATCTATTGTAAAAAGCTTTGCTGTCATGAGGAGTTTCCATATCTTACTTGTGAAATTTGTGATAACAATATTCACATAAAATGTTTAAAAAATGGTCAAGTACCCGGTGGTTTAATTGGGGATGTATTTTTTACGCTACATTGCGCAGAGTGCAATAACAATGAAGAAACTCTGACGAGAGAAAAGATACCATGGTAAAGAGAATTTAAAAAATACACAAAACCCAGGAAGCTAACTATAAATCCTTGCATAGGTGATCCATATCTTAAAGGGTTCTTGTCAATTAAAAGAACATAAGCTCTTGATCATTTTTAATTGTTTGTCTTGTCAGCAAACCCACGGTGGCGCTTGCATTGTGACATGTTCATAATAGTCCTTTTCTTTACTCAGATATATTTGGAATTTGTTCAGCTCAACCCAGCAAGTGATGGATAGTGGTTTACCATTAGCAAGCAAGGCTGGAAAAATATACGACCATACCGAGATTCGAACATAAGACCAGAGATAAATACTGATAAGACCTTCCGATTGCTGCTCAGGACCTATGGCTCAGGTCATCCATCAGCTGAGCTATTGATGGTCATAAGGTTTCAATCTTGTACGGTGGGATTCCGGGTTCGTGTCTTGGTTTGGTCACACATTTTCCAAGCCTCGCTCCTCCACCAACTTTGTAGTTACATGTTCATGTAAAATTACATGTCCTCTAACAATTCTGCTAGTAAATAAAAAAATCTATCTCAATATATTTTTTTCTTGATTTTGATCAATCTTAAACATGTTGGTCCATTTGAGAAACTAACTGCAAGTTTTAACTGCAGAGAACTTTTCTAATTATTGAAGCTATTGTTTAAATAAGCCCAGCTTTATATAGCTTCATAAAAGCTAGGGTAATATTCTAATACCTAGCTGAGCCCTTTTGTCAACAATTCTTATTTCAGTGATATTTTGTGACTAGTGCCTTAACCACTGGCTGCTAAGATTTTCTGGATTGAAATTTACTTAATTAACTTTAAAATTTCAAGCAAACACTTGCTGCACATTTTTTTGGCATAAGTGATTTTATGGCTTATGAGTATGACTGATGACCAAGATCTTATGACTGATTTATTTTACTGATTACAGGATTACTGTTGCAATCTTGACGCTGTACCATCTCTCAAAGACTGATGCTGGTAACAAAGGATTTTACCATTTCTCAAACCACATTTGTGATTTTGTTGAAAGCAACTATACCAACCTTTTCATTACTAGGTATGATACCTTTTTCAGTCATACATTTTTATTTCTGTAATAAAAATACATTGGTTTTTTTTTGTTGATTGTGGTGAAGAAGGAAAGAGAGAGGCAGCGCAACTTACCAGAGGAGAAAATAGGCGGCGCGTAATGCACTTGTCAAGAAATGTCTTAAATTCCCAAGAGATTCGACGTTGTCATTAAATTAGAGATGTTATGACTGATTGTTGAGTGTTGCACTGGTAAATTGTGCTTCTTTTCACTTTGTTTCTTCACCTGAATCAATATCCAGCTCTGTAGCACCATTAATTACTTCTATTAACTGGGCATTGTGGTTTGATTTCTTTTAACAAGTGCCAAGAAGACAAGGAACTGGAGAGGAACTTTGGCAGGAGTCCTGTCTTCTTTCAACCACTCACTTATTGAATCAGGATACCCAGTTTTAGGAGAGTCTGGCTGGTGGAAATTGATCCAAGATTTGCCTCCTATATCAATAGTTAACAATCGTATAAGTGAGTATATCCTCTCATCTATTTTTTTCCTTTTTTTCCTATTTCACCCATAAATTATACTTGACCTGTACCTAGTAAATATGACAACGTTTCTGGCATAGTCATACCAAAAATAAGCAGCTTGCATGCAATTTATTTTTTATTTTTCACCATCTTCCCTTTCATCTTCAATTCCTATTTTTCAAACTCTTATTTTTATCCTTGCTCTTTTCATCCCTTTCTTCCTTAATTTTCCTTACCATACATTTTCGATGAGTGTAGCGAGCCAAGTGAACCAAGCAGATTTTTCAGTTTCACTCACCCCATAAAAATTCACTGGTGACTTGTTTTTTTTTTACATTTTTGCTTAATCTCTAGTGGCCTGACGCCTGCTTTGATTTGAATCTAATTTGCAGAGCACATTATTGTCTTCTCAACTTAGTTCCCCTGCGTTTTTTTAGAAAAATCTGTCAAATAGTTTTGTAACTATTCCAAATTTTACAACATTTTATTTAGATTTTGTACACCTTTTTTGGAGTTGTACCACCAAAAAAAATGTTAAATATTTTTTAACTAAACTTTGCAAAGATGAAAAATACATCAAAATGAAGTAGTTCCACAGTTTTTGAGCCAGTATGTTTTATTTCTCTTTTTATTCACAAATCCGACTTCATTTAATGCATTTTGGCTGTTTTGCTTTGATCATACAATAGATCAGCTTCACATTCAAGCATCCCAAAATACTGCTACATCTTCTTACAACCTATCTCTATCTTCCAACCTAACTCAAATTGCGTTGATGGAGCCCCACTGCCCCAGTATACCATATTAAAAGCCTTTCAAGGTAATCCTTCATCTTCCATTCTCTTCATAAGCTCTCATCCAGTTTTTAAAATTAGCTCGTTACCTCCCTTTCTTTTATTTAAATCGCAGCTTCTTTAATTATCAAGCTCTTTACACTCTCGTTTCAGGCACTGCCGAAAGAAAGAGAAATAAGCAATTGGCAAAATCAGATGATCCTCAGCTTGAAACAAAAAAAGGGGAATCTAGCGAAGAACTACTTCGTCGATCAGAGCGAAAGTCAACTTACGTGGACATGTTTGACAGAAGTGTTGATCGGCCATCTGTAAGTCACCTATATTCAAGTCATTTCAAGGATCTTGAAAATAGAGTCGTGAAGTCGCAAAGGGTTCTTTACTTAAGGTTATAATCATTGAGTTTTGTATTAGTCAGAGTCTTAGCAAAAATTTTAAATTTTCTGCGGAGCAAACGCGGTATCGGCATGGTGACCGATTTTAGTTGCTGCTGTCTTTTTTAACAAACCTCTACAATAAAATAATTTCAACTCAAAATATCGATGCATGTGATTAATCGGTTAGGTTAGCTCAAATAATGATTGAGTGTAAACCAGTTTCAAATTCGAGTAATCTGTGAGAAATAACGACATTAACTTTTGTAACACTCGAAACGACTGTGACTCCCATCTCTAGCTGACCTGCGTTTTTGCTGGTTTAGTAGTGATTTGGCCATTAGCACCGAGACACTGACTAATTGGATGCCAAATGTCATAATGCTGTGAAAAGAGTTACAAAAAAGTTACAAAATACAAAAAATATTTTGGTTTTACAATAAATTTGTTGAATCTCATTGAATCACTTTGCCAAAGAACATGCTCAGATTGCATAATTGTGGGCATAGCAAAAGGGACTTATTTTATAAAAGAGAATCCTTGTCTTGCCCTGGATTTTTTATTTTATTTTTTTAGTTTAAAATTCAGACAGTTGCTATTTAAAGTCTTTATCAGGCCTTTTCATTGACATTTTCATTTAATTTTGTCGGCTAATTTAAAAAAACATGCACAATTAACCCATGATAGTTGTTATTTATTTATTTTTTATTTAACATGTTTATTAGGTGAAACAAAAAAAATTACATCATTTCTTTGCACAGTTTTCCATAAAGCTCATTGGGCTCATCTGTGAAGCAAAAAAATAAAATTGTAAAAGAAATAATAATAATAACAGCCAATCAACCTAACACAAAATAAAATAAAGTGAAATACATAGATGAATGAAATACATACTGAGGGAAATAGGAATTTAAGTTTGTAAAAGCCAATTCTTGACATGATATTTAACTTGAGTAAAGGTTTCCAGTTAACGAATTTCTGGTGGAAGTTTGTTGAAAAGTAGTGGGACATTATATTCTTGCAATCGCTTACCATAGGTACTTGTTCACATGGGATGGAATTACGAAAGGTTCTGCGTTTCTTAATCTTGCTTTCATTACAAGGCTTGATTTAAGGGTCTTATATGTGCATTGTCAAAGAAATATTTTAAAAACTTTTTGGGCTAGGAAAAGTTCTCGCACTGGTAAAATCTGTAAATTCTGGTAAGGTTTCTTAAAATTCACAATTTTATCTAAATTTTAAAAAAATATTTTTTTGGAAAATATAAACTTAGTTCATTTTTCTTTAAAACTTGTGTAGTCTCTTCTTTCTTCTTTAACCTTGTGTGGTAGGTGGTTGAATGCCTGTCAGCTTGGGCATTGCTAATGGATAATATTTAAAGCATGCTTGAAAAGAACTGGTGCCAGCCAAGCCAACAATTATGTGATCATTACATTCCTGTTCTAGACAAGCCGCAATGACATGTTCTCTCAAGCCTATGTTGCACCCAGTGAAACGCTTTCAAGCTTTCTATTTGAAGAAGATTTGGATGAAGTTGACATAGAAGGTGATGAAATTGAGACTCAGGACTTTGACGGAGGGTTCGACTTTGATTTCTCAATGAAAGAGGAAATGAATGAGCTGCTGGATCTAGACGAAACTAGTTCAAAAAATGACAGCATCAATGAAGAGCCTCAGAAAACACTGCCTCAAGACGGGGACACTTCCGATGATGATTCTGATTCATCAGTCTCGGTCAAAACACAGGTATAAGAAGAAAGTAAAAAGGCGGTGGGAAATTCTATTTCTTTTTCTAATGCCAACTCATGTCTAATTTTTTCAAATATTATAAACACAAAACACAAAAAATCAATAGCAGTTTTGAAAGTAAAAATTGGAGAGTAAGCTTTCACTAGCTTCCATTAAAAGGGCAGAATAGCTTGACTGGGTCCTGATGATGGTTATGATGATATTGATGATAACAGCTTAAAATCACCAATTGGATTCTAGTTGAATTTAGTCTTATTAAGCAATGAAATCTAAATCCTATATAATTTTAGGGTTCTTCTTCTGAGGATAATTCAAACTTATCTGCCAATGAATGGTGCACACGAAAATCTGAAATGGAGACAGAAGAAGAAAGCGAATACGACACTTACATTACGACTACCCCGCCTCCCAAAAGTCTGTTTACAATTTTGCCGCCTGAAGTTCGTACAACTTACCCTTGGGAGGTTCCTAGAGATACCGGAGAGGAAGGCACCAATTCTAACAAACCTTTAGTGGCAATGAGTTTATTCGAAGAGTCGCAACTGTACGAGCGACTGCGACGAGCTGCAGTCTCTCACGAGATGCCGGGGCCAGTACACAAGCTGTATCGCAAGCTCTCTGTCCGTCACTTAAAACGACAACGTAACTTGCCATTGTTCAACATTGATGGTGAGGACGTCGCCGACCCGCCGACGAAACGAAAACATGGGATGTATTCGAACGATGTCCGAGTGCTTGACAGATTTCAGGTAAATCTTTTGAACATTTTGAACAGAGTTGGTTTCCATCGTTAGCATTGCGAGAAATGTTTTAATGGCCGAAACTAGCTTGAAGTTGACGTTCAGAGGCTGAAAGTTTAGTCAAATCTGCTATCAAGTTTACATTTGTCTTCATTTTTCCATATTGCTTCCATGAATTGTAGAACACTGTGACGAGAAGGGCATATCGAACTCAACGAGAATGTTCATTCGCTGACCGCCTTAGTGGTGAATTTGAAGCAACCAACTTTTACAGCCCTTACACTCAACGGTATTTGATTCTACAATAAGTTATACACTTTTGGCCTTTGTTTATATTTTAACGCTAAGTTTTATTCTGTGTTTGCCTTTCGCCTTGAAGGCTGCTTAAGGCGTTCATTCGACGAGACGTGGAAACTACGTCACCGTGGCTGAAACTGATGGAGGAGTTACAAATTAAAGCCAACCGAAAAAATCCCGACTGGGAGCTTCCCGAACGTTGGCCAATAGACTACAGCTACGTTCGACCTCAACATATCGCTTCGGTCAATAGCCTCTGCAAAGAGTTCTTTTACCCAGGCATAGATTGTACGTATTGCATATTTTAATTTTAATTTTTTTTAATTTTCTATCATCAAACTGGTAGAAATCTAATATTTTAGGCATAAGACTTTATAAAAATGATCTGCTAAATAATTTATTTTCTTCCTCTTCATTTTTCTTTGCCAAAACCAACTTCTTGCATACTTCTTTGTCCTTCCAACTTTCTTTCTCTTCTATTTCTTACTTTTCTCCACATGTGCTCCATTTTTCTGACGTTCTATCTATAAAGATAACATCTTTTTTGGGAATCGTTCTTTGCCCATTTTTATATAAACAGTGGTCTCTATCAGACCGCTTTGCACCGGGGGAATGGATTTATACTGCCCTGCGAGGGCATTGAAATCAAGTCTTGGAAGTGTGAAGCAAAGGAAAGGATTTGCACGGGAGATCACAAATCGCGTGATGCCCATTTTCACATATTTTAAAACAATTTCAGTCTTCCTTTTCCAAATCTAGATCTTAATCTCCTACATTTGCTCATTTCCTCAAAAACTTACTTTTTATTTTCATATTTGTTACCCCTTCTGTACTTCTAATACATTTCAAATGCATTCATACAAAATGTATATTTATATTTCCTCTGTGATTTAAGCAAATTTGTTTCTTCATTAAAATCTGGTAGGCTCTTTCAATTTCTTATGGAGGGTTTAGTTGTGAGAGAAAAGGAAGGAATAAAGCAGTGTGTACTGTTTAATGTATAGTTAGCACTGCTGCAAAGAAAAGTGCATCATTAGATTCTGTCCACTGCTCATAAACTCATAAACAAAAAACTACTAATATCTTCTTGTGCTTTTTTAAGCTTTGTAGAAAGTTGCAATTGGTGTAGTACATTCTTTGATGTTATATTGAAGTTGATGTATAAAACCTACCAAACACTTAAACATTTAAACAGATATTTTTAAAAATGTATTTTTTCTCATGACATTTTATTTACAGTGAGCGAAACACTGTCGTACCCAGACTTCACATGCGTTACGTTGTACAAAAAACTTGTAGTCGGTTTTGCATTCATGGTACCCGATACCGGTTTCAACGAGACCTACATTTCGTTCCTATTTACTCGGCCAGAATGGAGAGGTTCTGGCATTGCCACCTTTATGCTGTACCACTTGATTCAGGTATGGACACTCTATTTAGCGCTAAACACAAAGGCATACGCCACGCCTGCCTAGATCAAACATGAGACCACATGTTTGATGCTTGTATGATACTTAGTATACTGTCCAAAGGCTATGATTGAGTCCAAATCAGATTTGTAATCTGTTGGGGTGACTAGGTAGTCAGCACTCAATTATAGGATGCTTGCGTTTCCTAGAGTCACTTGTTTTGTAACAAAAAATATTTTCATTTGTAGTGAGCCATTACAAGTGGAGTAGGACAGTAAAGATTTTCTGTTCTTTGCATTCTGGATAATTGTGTTTTTTTTGTTTACAGACGTGCATGGGAAAAGACATTACTCTACACGTGTCTGTAACAAACCCAGCTTTGCTTCTGTATCAAAAGTTTGGTTTCAAAATCGAGGAGTTTGTCCAGGACTTTTACCACAAGTACTTGCCAGCAGATTCAAAAGAATGCAAACATGCACTTTATCTACGCCTTGCTCGATGAATAATCATTCTTCCATGTACAATATTCTGAAAGTCATTAAAAATTGTAATTTTATTTCTTGTTTGTGTAATTCTATCTCCACTTTCCAAGAACAGGAAATAATGGTTTACTCTCTATTCTTTGTGTAATCACTTTCAGCTATTTGAGGCAATTTGAGATAAGAAGGTACACCTTTACCTAGACCAAACATCAAAGTGCTGATAACAGATTGAGAGTTATAGATGAGAGAAGTTACTAAATTGACAACAGTGTACCTTTTAAAACGAAACTGAAATCACATCTAGTATGCTGTATTTTGCATAGTCTGCAAGAAATTTAACAGTTGTCATCATAAAAATCTACAGCTTGTGCAAATATGAACTTGAGCATTAAAATCCAAGCATTAATGGGTAACACAACTGACAGTGAAATCATAAATGTGGAGCTAGCAACAGTAGTATGAGTCATTCAATTGCTTAATTGAAGAAAATGAATATGTTCTGTGGTGAGTCATTTATTTAGTAACTCACAATAGATAAAGCCAATTTAAACGTTGAATAATTAAAACAAAATCAGTTGTGTGAAATACCGTGTGACAAGATGAGTATCCCTCGAGTAAGAAAGAAACTAGTAATTGTTGGTGATGGCGAGTGTGGCAAAACATGCATCCTGATAGTTTACAGCCAAAACAAGTTCCCAGTGGCGTACATTCCGACCGTGTTTGACAATTACATAGCTGAAGTTAAGTTTGAGGGGAAGAACATCGAGTTATCATTGTGGGACACAGCAGGGCAAGAAGACTACGACAGGCTACGCCCTCTTTCTTATCCCAACACCGATGTCATTCTCATGTGCTTTTCAATCGCCGATCCAGACTCGCTTGCCAATGTAACCGAACGGTGGATCCCAGAAGTGAAACATTTTTGCTCAAAAGTCCCTATTATTTTGGTTGGCAATAAGAAAGATCTACGTAATGATCCAAAAACAATTAAACAACTTCGAGCTTATAAAAAAGAGGTTGTCAAGTATGAAGATGGCAAAGCGGTGGCTGTGAGCATGAATGCTTTCGCGTATTTGGAATGCTCGGCTCTGTCGAAGGAAGGAATCTTGGAAGTGTTTAACACGGCCATCCACGCTTCTCTGAAAGCTGAATTGACAAAGCAGAAGAGAAAGAGAGAAATATGTGCACTTCTATAATTTAAAAACTTTTTTGTATCAACAGTCCTAAGTTTTGTTTTTATCCCTAGATGAAGATACCATTGATCAGTTCATAGACTCCCATAGTGACATAAGAAATATTACACCCACTTGTAACTAAATTGCTTTTATCTTATGAAGGTATCTGTAGTTTAAGATTTAGTAATAAGATTGTGGATGTCATTCTAGAGTAAAGTACTTTAATCAACGTTTTAGCAGTAACTAACATTTATGAAAATTAGAGAAAGTCTGAAACTGTTTATTTTCATTTAGTATTGATGGATACAGCCCAATTGAAAATGAACAAAAAAAGTATTTGGGATTTTTCCTCAATTTTGTCAATTTTCTGCCCTTACTCACTGAATGTAGTGGCCACTCCTAAACTTTATAGACTTGGCTTATCTTTTAGGCTGGTGATTATTAAAGGAAGAGATAGCTAGCTTCAATCTATTTTGAGATATGTTCCCAGTTATCTGCCAGTTATACTCAATGACTTCTAGCAAAATTTACTGTATTCAGAGTATAATTAAATATTGTTTCATGTACAGTTCTAAACTATAATTGTCAGCATTTAGCTGACATTAATTTAATAAATGTCAGTTGTTAAAAAGAAGCTAGTGGTAGTTGGGGATGGATGTACTGGGAAGACGTGCCTCCTTGTAGTTTTTAAGGAATTACAATTTCCGCACGAATATATACCTACAGTTTTCGAGAACCATGTGGCAGAAGTGGTCGTAGACAACCAACAAGTACAGCTGCAAATTTGGGATACCGCTGGACAAGAAGACTACGACAGACTTCGTCCGTTGTCCTACCCAAACACCGATGTTGTTTTAATTTGCTTCTCAATAGCTGATCCTGGTTCGCTTAATCATGTTCAATCCAAGTGGATTAAAGAAGTGCGTCAGTATTTACCAAACGCCCCTGTGATACTTGTTGGGAACATGATGGATTTGCGTGGTGCCTGTTCAAACGTTCCTGCTGGCTCTGAAGGCTCAAAGAAGTTGATCACTACTGAGGCTGGAAAGAAGATGGCAAGAAAAATCAAAGCACACTATTATTTGGAATGTTCAGCTTTAAGGAATCACGGTGTTAAAGAAGTTTTTCAGGTGGCATCTAAAGCTGCTTTTTCATACGAGATGCGATTGATTAGGAAAAAGCAATGTGTACTCTTGTAAAAATTATCTGCTTCCACCCTTATCGCATTACTATAATGTGCATTACTTTGAGGTGAGCCCACCTGAAGTAGCAATCATCTTAATGAATTTTTTTTTTAAATATGGAAAATTTTTTTTTTTTTTGGGTTTAACGTCAAGATTCTTTTTTGTCTCACCGTTAAAATTTGTTTTATAGAGTAAAATCTGAAGGGTAACTGTTGAAAGCTGTTGAAAGACAGCCGAAAGGTTTGCTTCACAAATATTTTTGGTGGCTCGCCGAGTCCCATGCCTCTTCTTACTTATGACCAGCATTTATTATACCTCTGTTCATGCTGGAAATACTAATTAAAAATAAAATATTATGACAAATGTATTCAATATAATGTGTAGATTAATCAATAAAATATTTTTAAAATATTAAACAAATTTTATGTCAATCTTCGTGACGTAATGCTGGCAGGTTTGGTTTGGTTGTGTTCGTAGTTGGCGGAAAAGTACGCTGCTGCTCTCTGGCGTGAAAATGCTAAACCAGATTGACAATTGGTGATCAATATATTCGCACTTCTTTATTTAAAATTAAGAATTGACACTTTTCTACAGTGTCATCAAATTAATCGTTAACTTAACAATAAAATCTGAATTTTTACCATCAATACTAGACACCTGAATGAACCCCTCAAAGGTAGTAAATAAATGTATGGCTCACTTTCTCCAGCAACTGTTTGAAACTACTTGGCTCACCAACTGTCATTCATTGCTCGCTTGTGTTCGCTCGCGAATGGTGGCTCAGTGCGCTACCAGCCGGTTAATTTCGCTGTTTGAATCCATTTCAGTAAATATTTGTGATTCATATGGTGTGTTTTTTTGTATATTAACTCACCAGTGAACATGGAAGAAGGATTATGCAATATTTGCGAAGGATCCAACGTAGACATCCAACGAACTGATGGTGAGTACTTGGCCAGCTATGCACGGCCATTCCTCCATGGCGACCTAAACGGCCGCATTATTAAATGTTGTGTGAACAAGAACGCTCACACACATTTGTGTTACATTCTCGTGCAATTTTGTCGGAGACGTGCGTAATTCCTAACTTAATTCTACTTCAAACCCGAACTAGTCATTCATGCTCAACATTTCCTTGGTGGGTGTATGGCTCAAACAGGTAAACTTGCGAACACGATGCCTGAACCAACATTATTTTCCATTTGGGATTAGGAGCACACACAAAGATTTTTTTTCTATATTACTTGTAAGAGTGGGGAAAAAAAAGATGTGCCTAAACGATCCACTATAATTATAAATCCTGTCTCTGTTGATTCTGAACACAACGCGCCCACCCACCCATCTCGCAGTCGGACAGGGCACACTTCACTGACTCCAAGCTCTAAAATTCACGGACACGAGCCATTACTGGTCAGCTCCGGTCACTGGATTATATTTATTTCCCGGGCCTGCTGCAGATTAATTTATGTGATGCCTTTGCTTTGCCCAGGATGCATTTTTTCTAGTCTTTTGACTTGGCTGAGCATTTCCCCACAACCTTACCCCTACCTAATCTAAATCCAAAACATGGCAATTGTATTTGAAAATGACAGAACAGTCCAGGATTTTTGGAAATTTTCTTTGTTGACAACCGCTTGAGAAGTGTACGAGAAGGGAGACACGTACATCTTATCTTGTTGAGCAGCAATGAGTCACAATAGCCGTTGTGCACATGTGCGTCGTAGCGCCCATGATGTCTGGCAAACTGTTTGGTTTGTTCTAATCCCCAAATCAAAATTTAGCCTACATTGCCAGAATCCTACCTACAAAATGCAACAAACATTCTTACTTTAATATAAACCAAATCGGTATCCACATTTTGAACTTCCTTATTCAGAAACCCGTGCTGTACCAAAAGTCATGCATCTGCTTTACGCTCAGGTTAAATTTGATGGTTCGTTTATAAAGTTACTACTCGCTCTGCGCTGTGAAAGAACGGAACATTTTTCTTGTGTTGCTCTTTTACCACAAAATTACGGCCGTGACAAAATCATAGCTCTTCTGTTCGCTTGAACCTCTCTATGCAATGCTCTACTTTTCTGCCGCTCAAGCGCATCACATTCCACAAATTAATTTAGCGAAGGGTTACGCTAGTTAATTAAACTCAACTCGTTTTTGTCACTTTATTCTGTGCGTAATGTGCGCATTACTATTTGTTCCATTGGGCCCCCGTAGGTTGGGGCTTGTAATGAGCCATGACGTGATGAGTAATTGAAAGTTCCCAGACTGTTTCCCCCCTTTCCCGCCATTCGATATTACACACACGTGGTTTATTTTCTGTCAGTATTCCCGTCTTGGATGTTTTTCTTAACTATTAAAAGCTACTTGTGCAGTTGCAAGTCTTGCGGTTGTCTCGCAGCTGCCTCCTTCGTTAAGTTCGTCAACCTGTGTTTATGAAACATTTTTTTGTTCCTGTCAGGACTCTCTTTGCATAAAAAAGGACTGTAGCATCACTGGAAATTTTGTGGTTTTGTGAATCGTGCCACTGTTACAATAGAAAGGTGATTTTCGATTAAAATGTAACATGATATGTGCTTTTCGTTTTGCACATCACGTTTGCCACAGCACGAAATAACAATTTTTTTCTATCGTCTTTTTCTTTTTTAAGATAAGTACACACGGGTACAGTACAGTGAGAGAGAGAGAGGGAAGATTGAGGAACAACTCATGTTTCTAAAAAAGATACAGCCCCACGACTACGATGATATTGTTATGTAGTAGTAGTAAAACGTATCGATATCTGTAATAAAGATATCTCGAAAGGTTGTCTTCCTTTTACAACCTGTGCATTACACAGTTGAAAGTACCTAAGTACCTACATAAACGTTTCGTACAGGAAAGGACATGCAATCGATTAGAATCCCGCATATCATATCACCGAACAGCTGAAAATCAAACCATAATGCCATGTCGCTGACGACGCCTCGTAACCAAAGGTTACGTTGACCTTAATGGTCAACCATATATTTGGATAGCTGTCGATTTTTAAATAAATTGATTTCTCTCTGGTGATTTTCCACCATTCGTGTGTGTGGAGAGAGGGGGGGGGGGGGGATAAATCCTCACAATTGTGTTGGATTTCTTTAAATTATATTACGCAGTACGTCCACACTCCCATGGAAACCCACTGGTTACTTTTCTACGATTGTCTGAATTTATACATTGAATTAAAGAACTGAACCAGGGATATTATTAAGGTTGATTAAGTTGAAATTTTGTGCAACAAACTTATTGTCAAGGAACTACAAAATCTATTATTAATTTTAATTATTTTTTTTGAATTAATATTTTTTAGTTTTCAAAATAATTATTTTTGAAAACACAAAAGTTTTCGACGCTGCATACCCAGGACTACGACCTCTGCTCAATTTCACGTGAGATCGAAGCAGCAGCGTCGCCGCACACATCTCTGGAGGAGCCTTGCGCTTATTTTCCATTTCCACGCCGAGAATGGAATACTGAATGTGAATAAGTCCCTCCAGAGAGCCACACTTTTTTGTTAGCTCCAATGGGACTGAATTTGCATTTGGATACGTTCATGATTCTCTGATGTGGCATTGTAGATCGGCCTACCCGAACTGACTATCAGATGGTCAGGGTGAGCTTGTTCTCGAAACTTACGACTCGATAAGGTGGCTTAGTAGATGAAGGACACTCTCTTGATATTGTTGCTATTCTTGCTTGCTAAACATATGCAGTGCAACGAACAGGTATCTTATGTACTGCTTAACTTATTTGACACTGCTCCGAGTTCAATAAGCTTATTCTCATGATTTTTCTTGTTTTTCCTAATCATGGCTAATTTTTATTTGATTAAAATAATTTCCCAAATACTGCCATCGGCCACTCGCAATTAAATGCAAGCACAGCGGCATCTATTCGCGTTCTCGGCTGCAATATCTTCGGAATCCAACCATAGAAAGTGCAAGTTGACCATCTCGTAATTTTAAACGTGGATCAATGTTAAAGTTTCGTTTTCCCCCCATTGAAAGCGTAAAGTTAGCAACATGCCCAATCCATTGAGCAGGTGGTGTTGCCCAATGTTATGCTGTGAGTCATGCACAGGGCCGGTCGGCGCATGGCTAGCTACCTTGAGAGATCAGTGCAGAGAGGTGTTCGCCATACGCGGTCTGTCCTCTAAACGCCATCCTACGGCTTCCATATAAGGGCCATTGACGCCTACCATTAACACGGCGTGGGCTCAAAACCGCCGTACATTCCCTTCGAAATCGCTGTTACGGCAGTGCACATTCGCTACAGTCGCGTGGAAACCGAAATTCTGACCTCAATTTCTGGCGTGATTGTTTGTTTTAATTTTGGGGGGGTGGCATGTTGTGTATGAAAATGTTCGTATTATTATTCTGTAGGTCTGACCCATATTTCGAGCGAATCTCTAGCCCAAATCTTGGCAAGACGAAGTGCCCATTTCAAGTGGCTAATCTTCACGTGCGAGTACGGGCTGGGCTAGTCGCAACTTGTATTAAAGATTCGGGGAGTATAGGCCCGTGCAAAAGGTACTTAATTACTTCGGACAAGATTCCGAGCGAGTCACGCGAGACTTATGGTATTTTTATTACGATCAGAATTGCTTTCATTTACTGCTTTTGTATACAGTTTCAATAGTATCGACAAGACAACTTATTTCTTTCAATGCTCCAGGTATATCTCTGTTTTTATAAAACTGTTTCTCAGCCGAGTTTGTTTGAAAAATAATATTTTTTCTACTTCTTCAGACAAATGTCGGATCGTGGGTTCGTGATTCCGTTCATTGCATCGCAGCTGCTTAGCAATCGTAAATTGCAATGTAATTTGCAATGAGCTCAAGTCACTTTTCTAAGAGTCAATACACCTTCTTTTATCTACCCGTCTCCACGTCGAGTCATTCGAATTGGCTGGTGTTTCTTCGGTCGTATCAATCGGCGAGCAATCACTCTCCTTTTCGGAGAACGATTTTAATTTATGATGCAGTCACGAGCATGACAGCTCGCTTTGGTATCATCGTCTCTTATTATAACCGCATCGATGACTTTTTTTGTAATCTTACAAGTCTGGTTATGCCTAAGGTAATACTAGGTTCACTGTGTGGTCAGTAGGCACTAGGCTGTCACTAATGGAAACTGCCAGCTAGCTCAACCAATTTTGAAATTACAGTCGTTAATTAGTGTTAATTTTGAAAAGTATTGACACGTTTGATGTTTCACTTCTTTTTCAACTCGTCTCAAATAACCCCTTGTCATCATTTTGGTACCAACCTTTCCTAAAATCACTTTTACTGGGGTATGCAAAGTTCCTTATTTTCTTTTATACAAATTACTGTTCTGATGGAGGACTACGGCGTACACATATCTATAGCCGATCAATTTTCTCGACTATAATGTTATGCAATTTGTCATGTATTCATGAGAAACGTCAACCCACCGATCGATAAACTCTTTAGACACGCTGCATAGTTCGATCGTGTAAATCCACTGCAGATAGTGTGAATAGCGACGAGTCGAACCATTGTCTCCGGAAGAGCAAAGGCCTTGTCGAAGTCTCTCGGTGGGCGCAAAGGTCACGTGGCCAGCACCGAGAGTTTGCCATAAGGGTGGGCGCAGTGAGATCACGCTGCACAGTTGCAAGCTGACGAGATACGATCCACAATCATCAGCCAAGCAATGCTGTGTCCGGGGAATCTAGTTAGAAATCTAAATTGATGGTCACCGAGCGTTAAAATTGAAACAAGCTTCATTTATTGACGGTCGATAAATGACTGCTGTTGCCATAATGCACAGAGTGATTGGTATAGAAATCAGGATGTGGCCATTTCCGTGTTCATTCACAGTCGTCAATAGCGGGCGTTTTCAATTCGGTGCTCGCATTTGTAGGCCCCTGGGGCCGTCGTTTGATCGCATGGGATCGAAGCTGTTCGTGAACATCTCAAACTTGTACAGCCGTGGGACCTCGGAATGGTTGGTTTTACGTTTGTGCAGTAATCGTCTTACGATCTTTGACCTATTTTTGGATATTTTTCCTTCGCTATTGAACAGGAAAACTTTCAAGTAGATGAAGGACCAATTAAATAGCCTGATTTGAAAAGGAATAATTGGAGTGTAATCTGTAATTTCCTATGTAGTATTCGCTAAAAATGTAATTTGTCAGTGATCGATTCTCGTTCATTGTGCTAACGTTCGCGGTATCAAAATGTCGCCGGGCTAATTTATCGATTCTATCGCTGCCTTGTCGGTGGCGCTATCACTTTAAATGCGGCAGTAGGGCGTCGAGTCGACACCACTCACATTTTCGGCTGTCATGCACGCATACTGCTCTACATTTTGATCATTTCCCGGCGATTTGATTTACTGCGATGCGACGCCACGCGCTCGATTGGAATAATTCCAGGAATTATGTTGTAATGTTTTGATTGCATCGCACACAATGTATACAATTTTACAATACCTTCTGTGGACTAACTCGAAGATGATGCCTCTCTGGCACGACTTTTAAATTGAAATCATATTTTGTCACGCGGGGAGGTTGAAAATGAGCGACACTACAAGAACGCATACGGCATTGCCTTTCGTTCGGACAGGTCCTCTTCAAGTCGCTAGACGGTTCAATGGTCTTTCGATTATACATCTCCCCGCGAGATTGCATCCTGTTCCGGGCTGTCTCATCTGTTTGCGGGACTCGTCTGCTAATTTCCTAATTATACATGCGACGAGTAATGTGGCACGAGTTGACGGCGCAAAAGATGCACGCGAATTGCGACTGTAAAGGTGGTGCTCGTTTTGCCCAATCTGACGCCTAAGTGTTTCAGACTCTGTGATTGGATTAATTATTTTCCATCTCCGGTCGACTGGTAGGTCAAAGGTGGGCGCAGAGCAGACAATTAGCGACATCTGAAGTTAGAATGCAGCACTGAGTCATATCCAGGTGATTTTCCATACCGGCAGCGTTATAACGAGCACTAATTTCAATTAGCTTTGTTATGTTTTCAGTTCCAATGCATCCTATGGAGGTATACTCGTAAAGTTCATACTTTGTAAACCTTTAGGAGTCACGGAGATAACATTGTATGAACGCACTTGAGGTGACCTACATGGAAGGCATGTGAAAATGACAAATTACCTCTATCAATTTAAGTAAACATTTTTACCTGCCGCTAAAAAAGTCGTACAGAGAATTATGACCATTTAGGGCAAAATCCAAATCCATGACCATAACATACTGGTATAAATTATTGATAATCGGCGACAGAGGTTCGCTGTGATTGGTGACATGCCCGCAGATTGTTCATCCTTGATCTACAACTGCATAGTAGCTGTCTCCAAATGCTTGCTACTGCAGCGGTGCGCTCGGTTACGTCACTCAATGATCGACGTCGCGGAAGATCAACAGTTTCCCCCTTTCCATTTGCATTGTAAATAATCTCAGTGGCAAGCTATCCTGTCCCTGTTATACTTGTTAGCAGCCTCGTGTTAGGCGAACGCGAACCGGGTTAGTTGTCAGAGGCGTCTATCTCTGTGCAGTTCGTTGTTTTCGAAAGAAATGGCGTGGCTGAAGAACATGTGCAGCTGCACGAAAGCGCCGAAAGCGACGACGTCGGTGACGCGAGATTTCGAGCCTAGCGATGTCGGCAAGGACGTCGGACTGGAAGCGGGCGTCGGCGTCGTTCTTGATGAATCGGGTTCGGTGACCACACATAGTGTAGATGACGACGACGAAGAAGTGGAGGAGGATGAAAAGAAAGTGGATGAAGGTTAGAATGCTTCTGTGAAGAGTGAGTGGGATCTGAAGGGGGTGGGATATACGTGCATTGCAGTATGTGTCTAGGAAAGTTTACTGACCACGTCGCTTTGCGGAATTTTACCAGACAATTCATGAAGATGTGTCGTCGTGAATCAATGCGAAAATCAATCGATCTGCTCTAAAAATAAGATTTCCTTGCGCCAACCGCGGGGTTATGCCGCGCGCACCGTGTTTCTAGGGTCGATCACTTTTTTACTCGTGTAGATCGCGTCTTGTCGTACCGGGCAGAGACTGGCACCGGACCAGACAGTACCTCCTACCACCTACATGCAAATCCGAGTCGTGGCGTGGCATGCTCATCGCAATAATCCCACGCCATCGTCGTGTTTGTCCAATTCTGTCACGGAGTTGAAATACCTAGCACCTCGTCATCTACATGGATTTACTGTAATTATATGTTTCAATCGTCCAGACACATTATTAATCAGACGGACGTTGACGTGGGGTGTACATGCACGTCAGCGTAACTTTTTCCACACGTCAAACTTTATGATTTTCTGTAAGCATCTCAACCTGTCGACACTGTAGGAAACTCCATTTATAGGAAAAATTTAAGCGCAACGGCAGTCCCTATTTTCACATTTTCCAACACTTCGTGATTCTCTGATTAGTCGTTTTCTTCGAAATGGTTGCAGTGTTCTCAGATTATTCTGAAATTACACCGAGTAATTGATATGCGGTACAATTTCTTCTTCAACTACTTGTAAACATGTGATCCACCCTGTTCAGTTGTGGCTGCGTGCATTCAAGTGACCTTCACGGATGGAACCATGGTACCACCGGCGTGCCTATCCCGGCGTCGGCATCTCCGATCTCACGAGCTAGACCCTGCCACCCAGTGATGTGCGCAGCTCCAATTGGGATCTCGGTTCCAGCTCACGCTAATTGATATGTGTAATTGTGTTTTGCAGGACGGGTTCACACGGCGATCGTTTCCGGTGTGAACTGGCAGGCCAGAAGTGTTACCGTAGAATGGTTCGAAAAAGGAGAGACGAAGGGCAAGGAGGTAAGATTTTTATTTTAATTGCAATATCGTTGCATTGTCCTATTAAGTAGCTAGATATAATAACTAGTTATAACTGCGAAACGGCATTCATGCCATCTAATCAAGAGTAGGCATACCGGTATTCTAAACTCTTTAAGTGTTCGCAAGACTGATAAAAACGGATGTAGATCTCTAATGTCTAGATAATCACGACTGTCTTTGTAGTCGTTTCTTGGAAGGTAAGAAAACGTTTTAAATGCTTCGCGGGTCATTTCCTGATCGTCCGCAGCTTATTTTGTAATTAGCCGAGTTTAGAAGCATTGCGAATTCAATTATAAACGTTTCAGGTTAGCGGCGCTATTCGATAAGCTGGGACAATGATTTGTGTTATTTCTTTTGTCATAGTTTTCAAGTTTGGTGCAATTTACTGTGGACCGTTCCCAAAGTACTTAGCCACGGATTGTTCTTGTATCCTGTCTTGAACGGATTAAGAGCTAAGATATGATCTGGATCTTGCTACTTTTAGATTGACATGGACATTCTCGTCGACCTGAACACCGATCTCATTTCAAAATCGTCAAACTTCCAGAATGGAGTCCCGAAAAGGCCGATGACGAGGGTGAGTTACTGACCTATAATTGTCCATTTTCATTCTCTTATTGTTCTATGTACTCTACCCTGCCGCGTAATTAGCTGATAACATGCAAACTCATGGTGTGACTCTATACTCATTATCAGCAGTAAGTTCTGTCATATTACATTGATTCTGATCCTCGAAATATTTTAGACTACAGAAGGCATTGTTTTTCTATGCCGATTCGATAATTTACCTGTGCTTTTATCTACGATACTGCATTTAAAATTCAATGCAAAGGAACAATTGCCGTTCGATGCCTGTCACTTACATTTTCCATAACACAAATTTACCTGTCCGTTTTGTTATCTAGTTGTATTTTATTACGCGAATGCACATTAAATTATGGATTCTACCGCTGGTTTAGTCTATTTTCCGTGGGAGAAACTGGATTCCAAGGTAAATAATTAGGGGTGGGCACGTAGGTAATCACTTTTCGAAGTTTGCCTCCCAGTTCTAGCGCCTAAATCATTGTCAAACGGAAAATGTTCAAATCGCGCACGCTTTTAAACCAATTTATGGCAGATCAGATAAAACAATATTTTTTGTTTTTCGTAGCTATCTTGACATGCTCGTATTCGGAGTCGTGTCACACTTTTACCAGCTGAACTGTGCTGCAACGACGCTCCAATTTCATCTCTCGCAGGGACACGCTCCAGATTGTCTTATCATTGTGATTTTGATGCTTTCTGCGACAACCGATGACAATGTTTAGCATGTGCCATGTCAAGGTATATAGCATGACATACTGCTCCAGACGAGAACTCGACTGGCATACCGCACCCTGCTATTATACCCAGACATCGATCGATCGAGTTCAAGATTGTCCTTTAGTACCTACACGTGTGTCCACACTACAACCCCCGGTTTATTAATGATCCTTCCGAGTTGACTGACCCCTTTTTAGTCCAGTGAACGGCCTGACTAAATCAATCTATCTGTAAGCCTTTCATTGGTCTGGTGCTGCGTGTTTTGGCTTTTTTTAAGGTTTGCAATAGGGCAACCAAGAGGACTTTCCAAATATATTATTATTTCATCTGAGCGCCGCTTTATCACGATCTCGATGCCTCCTAAAATGGTTCCCTTCATCCCTTCTGACTTGGGATTCTATGCGCCTTAGCAGGGGCCGGCTGGAGAGGTCGTCACGTCCACAGAAAGCCTCCTCCTAGATCTCGAGGAGATGAACCTTACCGTTCACAATCGTCCGCCCAACAAATCGAAATCAAATTTCCACATGTTGAACGGAACGTCTAACAGTACTGGTGGTACATTGCCGATGCGCAAGGACCGCGAACGAGTGCGCAGTGCAATTGCCTCTGATAAGAAACTGGTAACCTCTCAACCTCAATTACTACCATATTCAGCTCACTCACCGCGACCTATCTTTCCACATTGCTATCAGATCAGCACAATCCATTACCTGTGTCCCTAATTACCAATTGTATATTACAAATACCTACCCAATTGAACAGTTAAAAATCAAAGTGTCCCTTGTCTCTACTCTGAAACCGTTCTCATCTGGATACTTCATGACTCGTCACGATGACGTCATTTCACCCATCCAAATTGACAAGAGCAGGTTTTCAGAGTCCAGACTCACTTTCAAACCCATTCACCAGATCCACGCACCAGTTCATCGATGTTAGGGCAAGGGTGAAGGCATCTCTGCAGCTAGCGAGCAGGCAGATCTTAACTGGCCACTGGTGCATAGACTTGCGGGCAATCTCGGTGTAATCCCACGTGGACTTTGGGCTCTAGATGGACGCACGTCGCACGGTGGGTCGCCGATGTCTCCGGCTGCTAAGACATATCCTCGGCACAATTGGTTTCTTAGCAAACGCCTTCGCCTCACGGACAGACCATGCGAACTCGATGGGAAGTTTCACGTTTCGTTGTGCATCTTTCTGGCTGTTGTCCGTGACGCGATCGCGATGCTTGGGTGCACTTGCACAGGTTTTCAGTGTACAGAGACTATCGCCAGCCATAGCAATTGCGAGGCGAGAGAGCGGGTGCGACGACGTTTACTGTTCGCGCACGCCGATCAATTATAAAACGAAATGCTCTTCTTGGATTTCAGCAAACCGTCAAGGGGAACCAATTGGCGGCCAATTCTGCTCTCAGTAAATCAGGTGAGCGTGACATAAATACTGTGATCGTGATGCCTGTACCATACCTCCCCCGAATCCCCGTGACCCAGATGCGAGCGGCGAATTTGTCTCGCCGCAAATCCCGGAAGTGCGTGCGTTGCGGCGGGCATTGCGTGGCTCCACGGTTATCGCCGTGCGGTCAATACACCTCTGCGTATACGCTAGTCGTATGGTCGTAAAGCGTACAAAAAAACTAGCGAAATCTTATATAAATTAATCGATGTTCATGATTAACAGCATGCGTTACACATTTTATGCAACTTGTGTGTTCTAATTCTCGGTCGAGCAGAAAAGTCGATACAATAGTTCACTAGGAACATTACATAACTACGTTGAAACGATTGACTGACATTTTCGGAGCGCAAGTCTTTTTTTTCGCACCAAGTCAAACAAAGCACGACCAGCTTTTAGTACCAAGGGGTGGTTGCACTCTGGTTCAATTAGTTATCAATCAGCCATACCACAAAAGTCTGACCGCCAATGGCAGGCGAGGAAGTGTACCATTTGAACGACGTGCGTTTCCGGGTTTGCCGTAGGGGTGATGAGGGTGATAAGGGTGGGGATGATCGATGATTGGGTGTGTTATTTAAGGGCTGTTGTCGCGACCAGACACCACATTGCTCGTGTGAAAGTCGAGGAAAGAAGAGGCACGAAGGGAGATAAGAAACATGTGTTTCGCGTTGTTGACTCACAAGAGGCAGAGGATCTGTGCAGCACCCCCCGAGGGGGAAGACATGCCACCGGTGATGGTGCTCACAAATCTCTCGCAGAAGGGTATGAAAAAGACGGGAGTCTAGGAAGGGGATTTGGCACACATTTGGTTGGAAGCTGTTCTAGCAGTATTAGGCATTTAATTGCGACGATGTTTAATAATGGCTTCATTTCCTGGAAGTGTCGATTTTATCTCGAGTTGCGTAAAGTAATCTTTCCATCTTAGAAACGATGGACTAGTTGCGGTATACCTATCGATGCTCCACCTAAACACAATTAACTTTGTACGTACTTACTCGAGGTGGTCGGCCACAGCTTGGTAACTGATTTCAATCTGAATATTTTAATTGGATTTGCATAAATGACCTTCTTAAAATCAAGTAGCTTAAATAGCAGTCCATTACACAACCCACTTATTTACTTTCAATTAAGATGCTATTTTTAAGAAACATTATTCAGTGCTATTAATCAACTTAATTTTAGACTTTGTTATTGATATTTGCCAAAAATATTTTGCAGCCCATGGGACTTTTTCGACCCTGTGCTGCCTTCTTTGCCTCGTTTTATTTTAAGGTTTTAAAAAGAACCCTTGTAACATATTCTTAGAGCCTAGACAGGCAGTTCTTAACAGTACGCTTATAATGTGTGGAAAGTTAAAATGGGTAATCCAAAAGAATCTGAAGAATCTTCTGAAAGCAGAAGAATCTGATTTTCCCATTTTATGAATCTATGGCCTCCACGAGAGTATCCATCGCCACCTGGTACACTAACAAACGATAATGCAACCATAGTCTCTACTTGTAATCAATTACATCTTGCACCGAATTAACCTCTTAGACTTAGATTGGGCTCGACACTTAATGATCGCCCCACATTCCAACCCTTCTACCCCGCGCAAACAACCCCTTACAAGCGTGCCTAACCTATGTTCTCTCCGTCCCCAGTGATCCAGACGCCAACATACCGCAATCGCATGGTCGGCAGGCCTACCAATATCAACGGTCAGCCAGATGTGCCGCCGACCGTGTTGCAAGGAGGCATGGAGAACGTAGCTCCGAGTGGGCCGTCGCTGCGCCAAGTGCAGCAGCAGAAACAGCAGCAGCTGCTGGCCTCTCAGCAGGCGCAGAAGCAGAAGTTGGCGGCTGCGGCTGCAGAGCAGCAGCGGCTCGAGATCTTGCAGGCCGAGCAGAAGTACGAGCTCGAGCAGCAGCAGCTGGCGCAGGTAAAGGGCGACTGGAAAAAACCAAGTTTCGGTCTCGCTTGTTATTTGTTGACTAATGCATTTTTTTTTATCTCTGAAAACATGGCAGCTGTTTCCAATATTGGATATAATGTACCAAACCTTTTTCAGAGTAATTTTACTAATTTGTTTCTACTTACAAATGCCTGCAGCACATATTAAACCTCCACTTAGTTCTGGGATCACTGGCATACTAAAATCAAAAAGCCAGAAATAGTAACTCGTATCAAAAATGCCCTCCCCCCCCCCCTGCACCTGCTATTCTCCTATAAGCAATTTGCCTGGCACAAGTCAAGTGGGGGTCTGGTATTAGCGAGTGATTGTGCTCAAGATTCTCTTAAAATAAGTAAATTGTGTCTTGACTGTGGATCCACAACTTCTAATTCTACAGAAATTATATCTTAAGTAATTTTAACACTAGATTTTTAACATACGTGGACCTAGCATTTAAAGGTTTATGAAAGTTTGAAGATCAATTAAATGAAGTCAAACAAGTTAATTTTTTTATCACAGTTCAAAGGAAAATGATGTCAGCCAGAGAAGTGAGCTCTACTCACATTACCGTACGCTGTGCGCCAGCATTAATGTTGTCTTTGAATGCCAGGCACAGGGGGCGGGCCGCGGTCGTCGAAGCAACGTCGTGAAGGAGGTTGAGCGGCTCAAGGTGAATCGTGAGGCGCGACGACAAAGGCAGGCCGAGCTCAAGGAGGAGAAAGAGATTCTGATGAGCAGCGACCCCGGCAACCCCAATTGGGAGTTCCTCAACATGATTCGCGAGTTCCGCAACACCCTTGACTTCCGTCCTTTGCGCGGGGCGGATGCCGTAGAGGATTATCAGATCACAGTTTGCATACGGAAGCGGCCGCTGAATAAGAAAGGTAATTTTGAAGTTGTTTTTGGAGAGAGTTCTCTAATCATGACTAGTCCAGTGTGATCATTTACCACAACATATACCTAGATTCCGGGAAAGCTAGAGTAGGGAGATATAGGTTTGGGTCCCTATTAGGTTAAATAATTTCCCAGGGATTGTAGCTTGTACCATTTTATTATCTCTTTCTTTTTAATTATTGTGCAGTCAGTGCAATACAGATTAACCTACGTTGACATTTGCTTGGCACTTGTTCTTGTTTGCATAACCACATGATGGTATTTCCATACCAAGTCCCAACTGCAGAAATTTGAGCCACTTTTCATCTTTCTCTTGCAGTTGATCAGCATTCTATTTTTTTTATTTTTTTGCAGAGCTGCTGAGGAAGGAAGTAGATGTGATAACGGTACCTATTAGAGACCAACTGTATGTACACGAACCAAAGACCAAGGTCGACCTCAAGAAATATCTGGACAACCAGAAATTTAGATTCGATTACGTCTTCGACGACACTAGTTCAAATGAGCTGGTTTACAAGTAATGACAGTTTCTAAATTAATATCATTTACTTACTCATATGACTATACTCTAGCTAGCTGTATTTTCATTCCAGTTTTTCTTTCTTTTTAGGTATACGGCACAACCTCTAGTAAAAACAATTTTCGAAGGTGGAATGGCCACATGCTTTGCTTACGGACAAACTGGGAGTGGTATGTTGTCCAATCACAAAGAAATCTGTATTTATTTGCACTCTTAAAATGCTCAGTTTCAGACCACAAACGCTATTAATAACTAAAATGAACAGAACAATATTTATGCCATCTGAACTAGGTTTCCATGGCCGACAATGACAGACTTTGTCATTTTCACCTAGACCTAGTAGAAGTGGGCGTTGGAGCAAATGCCTTAGCAACTCTCGTATGATGCGACTTAAATTAATCAACAGGTGTTCCTTATTTTTGGTTCAATTTATTACACCAGTATTGCAAGGGTTGTTGAGGAAATAAAAATTGATAGCATTGATGTGGTTTCATGAAGAACAGAAAACCACAAAATTGACCATATTTTGACCTTCAGGCAAAACGCACACTATGGGCGGAGTTTTCCACGGCAAAACACAAGACTGCAAGAACGGCATATACGCACTGGCTGCTACCGACGTCTTCAAGTATCTCAAGTCGGCCAAGTACCGGCCACTGAACCTGATCGTGTCGTCGAGCTTTTTTGAGATCTATAGCGGCAAAGTGTTCGATTTGCTCGACAATAAGAGCAAACTCCGAGTGCTGGAGGATGGCAAGCAGCAGGTGCAGGTTGTAGGGCTTACTGAGAAGGTCGTCGAGTCTGTCGAAGACGTTTTGAAACTGATTCAGCACGGCAACAACGCCAGGTGGGTCTCCATGTAGATCGGAAGAATCTGCAACTGCCTTTCTTGCTACATTGTTTGTTTTTTTCTGCAGTAATAAGACCTTTTGTTTAATTTTAGTGTAATGGAATTATTACCATATTATTATCATTTGTTACAGTTTAAAAAAATCTCAATTCCATTGAACCAACAAATGTTAGTGGTACTCTTACTAAAATGCAAATCCTTGTAAGAATATCTTTTTGATACATTCCAATTTTTAATGTAGAGTAATCTATTCAAAAAAATTTTTTTTTTTTATTCTTATTTATACCCCTTTACTCTGTTAGAAATAAGACTAATTACCAGAATTTAATGTTCAAATCGATATCTCAGCTTTGCTTTAATGCAGAGCAAGTCATGCTATAAATCAGTTGGGTTCAAACTTTCAGGGTTGTAAATTTCCATCCCTTGGCATGATTGTAATTAAACCTGAACGGTCTTGACGATGAACTTTCGATTAACTCCCATCATTGTTGATTCGGCAGGACGTCTGGCCAGACGACGGCAAATTCCAACTCGTCACGATCGCACGCTGTGTTCCAAATTGTTGTGCGCACGCCGGGAATAAATCGCGACCACGGGAAGTTCTCCCTCATAGACTTGGCTGGAAATGAGCGCGGAGCAGACACCACCTCGGCCAACCGACAGACACGTAAGTCTCCGCTGTTCACTGTGGGATGGTGTACGACCTTACGTAACATCAGAGTATGTCAGTCCGTCTCAATCTCCCAAGTAATAAGGCAGTAGCCATAATGTAAAAAGCATGTGAATCAACTTATAATTAGGCGCCTGTATGCGAGTTTACTTTAAGCAAAAACTCGCGACTTTATGTATTTCTACAGTTTTTGAGATTTTCATTCGAAACTTTTTGGAACGTCTTGGAATCGAAGTTTTGCATGGCCTAGTTGAGGTCGCGACACTAGTGGGCAAATTTTGGGAACTTTGGGGTAGATTTTGTTAATTTTTTTCTTTGTGTGGACACCTTTTATTTATACCTGCAGACTGAAATATTTTGATAAATTTGTTTTTTGGGTCTGGGGGTGGGGGGGAAAAAAAAATCTGAAATATTGTTTTCGTCTCGATCCTGTACTTACTGTGTGTGTGTTTTTTTTTATATCTTGAATATCTTTAGCTTGCTGAAATTTACATTTTTAAGTTAGTGGTCAGGGTTTCTATACTCAAGGGGCCAATTTGGTCAAAAGTATAAAGTGCACTTCAATTATTTTCTCCAGCTTAAAGATGTTCTTTTAAAACATTTTGCGATAGGTTGGTATGGTAAATATGGTCTTGACAATAGCAGGACAATTTTGGGCTCTTTTTGGTGGAAGATTTTGTCATTTTTAACATTTTGCTATTTTTTTCCCTTTTTTGACATTTATTGGGTTTGATTGTAATTTCTAGAGGTTAGGCAAATCTGGCATTTGGAGTCCCCATGTAAATATCTCAGGGTGACTTTTTAGTTATAGAAATGATTTACAGCGACTAAAATTTTGCAATTAAATGTATGTTTGAAACTCATTTAGTGCTAAACATGTTGTGTTCAGAACACTTTTTGTGCGCGACACTTTACATGGTGTGTGTCATAACTACTGCACCGCGCCCGGAAGGCGCCTACGGCAAAGTCCTAGTAACACTTTTCAAATCTTCATACAGGGATTTTTTTTTTCTCTTACCATATAAGCTAAATTGAGGTGCTCCAGCATGCCATTACAACATCTCTACGGTTGCTCACCCTCAAATGTACCGCACTGAGAATTATTTTAAAATTTCACAGATAGCAACAAAAACTGTTGATTCAAGAAAATAATCCTTGCTGTCATCTAGTATTTATTTATCCACCAAAAAACATTTAAATTCTTACCTCTTTGGCTACTTCTTGGTACGAAGTAGATTGGATTGTTGGCAGTTTATGAACAAGGAAGGGTGTAGGTACATGGCATTTTATTTCTAAGGAACATTAAACTAATAATTCATTAATTAAAGATGGCAGACAACTATGCCATTATGAACTAAATTGTTCAGTTCTAAATACTTCATATCGATCTGGTACCTACCTGAATCATGCCAGTAGTGTACCACACACATTACACGAGGAATATTTCCACAGGAATGGAAGGTGCCGAGATCAACAAGTCGCTGCTAGCGCTCAAAGAATGCATCCGAGCCCTTGGCCGCAAAGGCGCCCACTTGCCATTCCGAGCGAGCAAGCTGACCCAAGTTCTCCGTGACTCGTTCATTGGAGAGAAGTCAAAGATCTGCATGATTGCCATGATCAGCCCAGGAATGAGCTCGGTCGACCACTCACTCAACACGTTGAGATACGCGGACCGCGTTAAGGAGCTGGCTGCTAACGATGCCGACGCTAAGAACTTTTCCAGCGATGAGGAGAAAGATCACAATGAAAGTGATCTTGCACAACTGCGCTCAATGAATGTGAGTCGATCAATGAAGTTTCAGATGCTCGTTGCTAGCCTGTTTAGAGTTTCTTGTCGTAACTAATGGCTGTACTTACCTGCTTAGCAAAAACAATGATATTTGGTGTTGGCTTAAATCTTTCTATAATCTGTTTTCTAATACATGTGATTAGAATTTAATTTAAAATTCTGTAACCTGTTGTTCTATTTCTTCCTTTCTTCATTGTTTATTTCCTGTCCTCTAGGAGTCCATGCATGATATATCATCCTCATGGGTGGAAATTTCCGAGCCTTTAGTTACTAAAGCTTCCGTCGGAAGCAAGCGGCCGATGACAAAGTTAAGGCAATCCGACCCGAGTTCTACAAACTATTAAACACGGTTATAATTTATATCTTGAAATTCTATGGTTTTTATATTTTTTAGACTTGCAATGATTGAAATCTGTAGTTCTTTAGCAGTACTAGGGGGCGATGATGTAAAAAATGCGAACTGTTCAACATTTTCATGTTGCAAGTCCATTTCAATGGGTCTTGGTGCCGATAACTATTGGCAGGTCCTCGGATATGTTACACAATCGTCACCCAGGATGCACAGAATATACGAAACAATAATTTGTGAATATAGGTTAATACTAACTAAAAAAAAAAATATATAGTAGCAATATTAAAATCTCATGATGCACTTTCTGGAAAGCTTACTATGCATTTAAATTTTAAGACATGAACAAATTGTGTGCAAAACTTAAGAAATTGCAATGCGGACTGACGTAATTCACGTTTAATTTCGCTTTTCAGGAAGGTGAAATTTCTGCAGAAATGATTACATTTCACGAGGCAGTTTCACAGCTACAGATCCTTGAAGACGAAGTGCTGGACACTCACAAGTTTGTCATGGAGACGGCTGTGCGGTGGCAAGAAGGTGACGAAGAGCTATTGCTCTCTACTAGAGACGTCGATTACGACCAAGAGGGTGAGACTTTCAACTTGTCTTGCACGTCTGACTTTTGCACGAAACAAAAACCCAACATGAACCTCTCTAGGGGATTTTTCCGGCAATTTTTCTGCAAAATACAGCAGGAATTCGAGCCATTCATGACTTCCGTTGCCATCTTTTTGTTGCTTCCACTTGTCTATTTGTGTGTCTTCGTTTTAATAGGTTTCTATGTGTAGAGGTTTTTCCTGCTGTTGATTTATTACTTGATTATGTACATTGTAAATAAATTATTTGCACTTTAACCTTAGTACCTACTTGACAGTTTTTTTTTTTTTTTTTTTTATTTGAGATGCATCCTTCCTTCACAATAAGTAGTGGCATGCTCAAGTTGATCGACAGGTTCACTGGAACGTCATTTTAAATGTTTCAGCGTATTCGAACCAAGTTGAGAGACTGTTGACTGAGAAGATAAACGTCCTAACTGCGTTTAGAGAGAAGGTTGGAGCGTTCAGAGCTCAACTCATCAACGAAGAGCAGATCAGTCAAAAGATCAAACGGCCAGCTCCCGGTCGTCACAACTAACCAAGCGTGCGTGCGATTCTGTGTACAATTGCGCCTCGCCATTTACCAATATTTGTTTACTTTTACTATAAACATCTATACCTACATCTGAATCGCTTAAAATGGTCTGTTGTGTAATATTAGATTGTATTAATCATCGTAGTACGTCTCCATGACATCCGTTGCCCTTATGCTTAGGGTTCCATTCTGCTTTTATAAAGCCAGTACTATTTTGTAATGTCGAATATTATTCCAAATTACCTTCCGATGTGTAAAGAGTGCTAGAATTAACTTTTCATGGCGGTGGGTGTCATACAAATACATCAACACATACGTACTAAATACATCTGAGCTATTGATTTTTGCCACAACTCCCAAAACAGATTTTAGTGGGGATGCCTTGCAGTCTTCAAACGAAGGAATGTACTATCCTTTCTGGATAGAGCTTTCAGCTACATACCCCAAATGCCTGTACTGCATGCCTAATTTATCATTGTAGATTCAAAAAGTTTCTCGAAAGATTTGCCCGCCTCCAGATCTAATAGCCCCATGATGTGGAACATTCCCTCTTTATTGATTGTGTAGTTGATAATAATTTATAGTACGTTTTTAAGTTTCCAAGTAACATTTTTATATTTATTGCTCTGCATCAGAGCGTCGGAACTTTCACGTTTCAGGTCAGCGAATCAATACTTCCCATATGAGCATTTCGTTTCAGTGGAATGTTTCGAAGAATTAACTAGGCTAACTTCTGTCATTCATTAGTCCTGTCTAACGCTTCAAAATATTACCAGTGATAGCATTATAGCAATTTTAGTACCTCACAAGTGCTAATTTAACTTTTATACCAACTGCTTTGTAAAAAAATTGTTGATAAACTTGTTTAGTTCATGTAAGCCGGGAATAAGGTTGGATCTTGAAAAATTATTTGAATGGATATTGCTGCTGTTGATTTGAATAGTAACTAGTAGGAATGAAATTTAAAACAATAACTTTGTGTGTTGTAATAATTTAATAAATAAGATTCATTTGTAGACATTATGCATCTTATACTATTTAGTATGTATGACAACTTAATATAGAAACTAGAAAGATCCATGATCCATTCTCTCTGGGATTGACATTCCGATTGCCTAGAACAGCCTTGTTGCAAATAAATGCAAGTTATATACAATAATACTGCAAGGTAACATGTGCAAACCTGACATGAACATCACACATGCACAATACCTTGGATAGGGTCCAGCCCTACCCTAACACAATAATATTTACAACATAACATAATAATTAATGATGGTGTCTGTAGTACTAACATGTACACATGTTGCACACATTAATGGTCTTGAAGCCGGAAAGAGAAGGGGGGCAACTTACTGGAGATGAAGAAAAGGCATGGCACTTCAAGAATGCCAAAACACCCACACAGCTTATGTAAACCCTACTTCCCCATACAATACTGGCAAAACTTTGCCGAAACGGTAAATTTGCATCAAGCGGTGTCATTTTTTTCATCACCAGAATGTTATGCTCCCTTGTTCTTTCCTTCTTCACCACAATTATCTGGCCTCTTTACACCCTATTTACAGAATGTACGTACTGAAGTTCTATTAGATCGCAGATGACATTGAGGGGTAAATACTAGATCTCAACAATAATGTATCCATTATCAGAACATTTCAACTAATTAAATAACAAGAAATTATGTTCAAAAACATCACAAAATGCATGGCAAAGATACATCTGATAGGAACCAACTTGAGACTGGAGAAAAAAAATCTGATATATATGCAAGAAATAGCAAACTACAGTTGTTAGCTATCTAATATTTGTTCACTCAGGCTGTTGTCAATTTCTTCGCTTAGTAAAGACTTTATATTTTGTTCTTGCTCTAAAGCTGGTAGCTCATTTGAATACTCCTTGGTTGCCCAGAGGAAAAGATCTAGTGTTCGTTCAGTACAATCTGCAATGAACCTAACAAATGGTCTCACATCTCCTTGGTTAGCCAGCTCCAAATACTCATAATAGTTTAGCCGATCTTGTTTGGCAATAATAACAGGTGGGAAGCCAGCTTGCATTAGAATTGTGTTCATAAGGAGTCTAGATGTTCGGCCATTTCCGTCTGTAAATGGATGAATGTGAACCAATTTGTAATGTGCTAGAGCTGCATAACGTATAGGATGCATTCGCACAGCTCTTTCAGAGTTTAGCCACACCTCGAATTGGTCCATTAAGATATGTATTTCACTTGGTGATGGAGGAACGTGCCCTCCAACGTACACCTGAGTAGTCCTAAACATTCCCGATTCAAAAGGGTCCACAAAACCCATCACTCGACGATGAATTTCTAAAATGTCTTTCACCGTTATCCCACCAATACGATTCACTAGTGTGGCATTGATATATTTCATAGCCGCATCAAGTCCGAGGATTTCATTGTGTTCCATTATACTCTTCCCAGCTACAGCCATCCTTGTCTCAACGATCGAACGAGTTTGCGACAGAGTCATAGTGTTGCCTTCGATACCAACTGTATGGTATATGTGTTGGAAATATGCTTCTTTCTTTGCTCGACGAAATGCTGTGTTTGAATTTGGTATCTCTGTCAGTACATCACGCTTTTGGTCAATTCTTCTAAGAGTTGATCGATCCAGTTCTTCAACAATGCGTGAAGTGCGTTGCCTATTGGCTAGAGCTCCTTCATGGCTAGGAGAATAAGTCAAAGCTTGGAAATAAAGCTGGTCAGCTAGCACAATATTATTTTGGGTTTCCTCAAGAAACTCTCCATAATGGTTAAGAACATCTGGATGTTTGGGAGCTAGAGCCACAGCATGCACAAACAATTTCAATGCTTTATCATTCTTCCCCATTTTCTTCATGTCTATAGCTGCATGGAGGGAACCGATGGCCTCTGCTGCAGATCCTGTTGGAAAAGAAGTTGCTGTTGTTATTTTTATGTCTTTGTAAAATTGTACCCACGTGTGAAGATTTAGTAACTACATTTTTAATTTATGTAATGACTTTTCAACATAACCCTCAAGACCAAAAGTATCTAGCACAATTGCCTATAACTTACCAGCAGGATCTGCTCTTCTCCCATTATCCTCCACTGCTATGTCTGGCTTTCTAATCGCAAGCTCCAAAGTTCCTTCATCCACGACATTTAGTTGGCTTTCGTCAGGTAGCGGAGAAAAGTGTTTATGGTTAAGCCTTAAGCTAGAGGTATAAACAGAATCGGTAGTCTTCAAATATCCCGATAGAAAGGTTATAAGAACAGCAAACGCAACACCAAATAGGAATACTACAGAAAAGATAATATGATTCATCTCTTTGGGCTTTAGTTGCCAAGTCCAGTCTGAAAAGCTAATAATAAATCTTTTAGCCGTGTGCCCTCGTTGAAGAGAGCAGCCTGCGCTCATTTTTACACAAAACTAAGAATTTGACTAACTCTATCTACGAGTAACATTCTGCACTGCATTGAATGTATGAGATGGTGTGAATAAATCTTTTTCCAATGATCGCACAACCATCTGTCAAGAAATTTGACAGCCACGTTCACGCCATGTTGAAAAACCTGTTGCAATCTCATTGGTTGGAGCAAAGTTGTTTTAGGTTGTGACTTTGGCTTCTAGATGGCGTTCGTGCTAATTAGCTGAGATTTGTTCTTTGAGGTTGTGTTCATATTTTTTAGCGGCATGCAACGTTTTTAATCAATGTCTTGATGCGTAGACCCTGGTATGGCAACTTTTGAAGCGACAAGTAACTCCGACAATTTCGGAGTAAAGTGCAAGACTATTGGAGTTATCATTGACGGCCAACACACTGACATTGTGATCAGTGAATTCCAGTAAGTGAGCAGTACTTTCTGTGTTACTATCGTACTATCAGAGGTACTATCTCTGGTACTATCCTACTTATTGAACAAATTCGGTTAAAACCTCGACTGTTTTTTATTTTCTGTAGTGACCGAGTATTTATAGTACTTTCTCAGTATAAGAAACTCGGGTCCCTCATATCAGTGTGCAAGGAGACAGCTAGAGTTGGTGATGAGAGCGGTGGTGTCTACAACGTTCGGTAGGTTTGGTTCGGAACTGTGTCTTGTACCATTGGTAAACATTAATTTGGTTATAACCTGTAAATGTCTGTTTGTGTTTCAGTTCTATTCTTGGAAAAGACGATGAGTCTCAAGACGTTGCGGCTCGATACATTACAGAGCAAACGTGCATGACTAAACCAGTTATTTTCTCTATCTGCTTGAAAAATCATGAATTCAAAACCTTAGAAGCTATTAAGAACATTATTCTCGATAACAAGACGTGGTAATTTTCCAATATGCCTAGTTCCTTTGGTCAGCTCGTCATTGGCCCTCCAGGCAGCGGCAAAACCACTTATTGTCACACAATGAGCCAATACCTGAGAAGTATTGGTCGAAAAGTGGCGATAATTAACATTGACCCAGCAAATGATGCATTGATGTATGAAGCTGCAGTTGACATCTCTAAGCTTGTAACTTTGGAAGATGTCATGGCAAATCTCAATTTAGGCCCTAATGGAGGACTAATGTATTGTATGGAGTTCCTGGAAAAGAATATCGACTGGTTGTTGAATGAAATTTCTGGAATCAAAGATCAATATTTGATTTTTGACTGTCCTGGCCAAGTAGAACTTTACACACACCATAATTCCATAAAAAATATTATGGAGTGTCTGGAGTCTTCAGATTTCCACCTGTGCACCGTCCAGTTGGTTGATTCACATTATTGCAGTGATCCAGGTAATTAAACAATTTTGACTTGTAGTTGATTTCAACATTGCCATTTATAACGCCCTTAAATGGTGTTTAGGGGTGTATTTTTATTTAATTGATGCATGTCATCAGCTTCTATGTCTGGCTTTCCTTAGTTCAAATATTAAACGATATTTGGGCAGAGAAGTAAAAGTTACGGCTGCAATATAAAATTTATGTCACGTGACTGAGACAAGCAGCCGTAAATCAGCAGCAAATTTTTATTTTTATTTGTGTCTTAGTTTTGTACATTGGAGAACATAAGATTTGGTTTTTGCACTGCAATTTGGAGAAATATAACAACAACACAGAAGGCCCCTTAAGTCCCCTTGCCCCAAAACCTGCCTTCTCTCTAACTAAACTGCACTAAACTACTGTACTAAACTACACATATTTTCTTTTAATATGTCAGCTAAGCAATGCAAATAAACTTTTCCCTCAAACCTTGCTTACCTGCAAGATTTAAACTATGTGGGTGAAATCAGCCAAGATCTTACTGCGTCGAACCTACCTTCTTGTTCTGTAGTTGTATACTTTAATTCTTCCAGAGGGATTCTAATTCACGTTGTGTCACATTACAGGAAAGTTTATCTCCACGTTGATGATGAGTATGACATGTATGCTACAGATAGCTCTACCTCATGTCAATGTTCTCTCAAAAGTGGATTTGATGGCAAAATATCAAGATAAGCTACAGTTTGGTCTGGATTACTACACTGATGTCCTGGACCTTGAATACCTTCTTGAAGCCCTGGACAAAGATCCTTTCACTCGTAAATATGCAAAGTTGAATGCAGCTTTGGTATCAACGATAGAAGATTATGGTCTAGTTTCGTTTCTACCTCTCAACATTAAGAATCATCAGAGCTTGTTGAAGGTGAAGAATGCTGTGGACAAAGCAAATGGCTACATTTTTGGCAGCGGAGAAGAGAGAAACATTCAATCACTGTTGGCGTGTGCTGTGGGAGCGGAATTTGAGCATGAGCGCACAGGCGGAGTTATGGAAAAGGTTGAAGGATCGCTACCGGGCAACGATTTCATAAATTTGAACTAAAATATCATTCATGCATGTCATCATTCATGTTTTGATAGGATTAGCTACCACTTTATTTTTATCAGATTACCTCTAATGAAATTAAAAATTAAACTTTGATTAACTAATAGTGTTTAGGTATTGTAATTTAAATTAAAATTTTAAGCTTAGTATAAGGGGTCTGTGTTTTATTTATTTATTTAACTGTTAATACATTTATGTCCTGGCATCCTCTTAGAATTACATGGTCTTTCAGATTGTGATCGATGATCTTTCAGATCATGACGGATGACACAGGCAAAAATAAACTTTTTGGTTGAGATTTTCTGGAAAGAATTAAAACTCCCTATCAAGCATTTTCCGTCATATTTGTAATTTCCCGCTGAAGTATCCAGGGTCGATCAAGTAAGCAACTGTCGGCCGATTCATTTCTGTCTAATCTCAAGAATGGCAACTGGGACTTTGGAAGACAAAGCTATTTGGGACGATGGAGAGGTATTTAAATCATTTTGCTATCATTCACAAATCTGAGACCAAAATTTTGCATTACCCTTTCTTAATTTACCCATAAAAACATCCTGGTACGCGTATATTGCTGTAGGGGTTGTCGACCTCTTGCATCCTAACCTCACTCCTCGATGACAAGTCAGTTTTGGAACTTGTTTAAAAGCTCATTTGGCCAAAATCCTCATTAAATGCTCACAATTCCGTTCATTTCAATATAATGCAATGTTTACTTGCGTTAACCCGTCCAGGAGTCTCTTGGAGAAGAAGTTTTGCGGATGGGAAACGATGAAATCATCAGCCGGACCAGGCTTCTCGACAACGAAATCAAAATTATGAAAAGCGAAGTGATGCGGATATCTCATGAAACTCAAGCTCAGAATGAAAAGATCAAAGAAAATACAGAGAAAATTAAAGTCAATAAGACGCTGCCATATTTGGTATCAAACGTAATTGAGGTGCGTACCTAGAATATTTACTTAAGTAAATGCTAACAATCTGTGAAGATTAAAAAATCGAGCCTTAAAACATAATTTTGAATCCTAAATCAATAACTGACATAAATTGATTTGTCATGTAGCTTTTGGATGTTGACCCTCAAGACAATGGGGAGGAAGATGGCTCCGTTGTGGATTTGGATTCCCAGCGAAAGGGCAAATGTGCTGTCATCAAGACTTCCACACGACAGGTACAGATAAAAACATCCACTTCTGTCAAATATAGACAGCTTAAGTGTTTTAACTTACAAGTAATTTTTCTTCTAGACCTACTTTTTGCCGGTGATTGGACTGGTGGATGCTGAGAAACTGAAGCCTGGCGATTTAGTAGGAGTAAACAAAGACTCATACTTGATATTGGAAACGTTGCCTGCTGAATACGACGCTCGAGTGAAGGCCATGGAAGTGGACGAACGCCCCACAGAACAGTATTCAGATATAGGAGGTTTAGACAAACAGATACAAGAGCTCATCGAAGCTGTTGTCTTGCCTATGACTCATAAAGAAAGGTAGCTTTTGAGTGAACAAATATAAAATTGTTAAAGCTATTAATTATTCAGCATATTGCAAAAAAAAGTGTATAATTATTTTCAGATTTGAGAACCTTGGCATCCAACCCCCGAAAGGTGTGCTCCTTTACGGACCTCCGGGAACTGGAAAAACGCTGCTAGCTCGAGCGTGTGCCGCTCAGACCAAATCCACCTTCCTCAAGCTTGCTGGACCGCAGCTTGTGCAGATGTTCATTGGTGATGGCGCCAAGCTGGTAAACATTTTATAGTTTGTTCCATGCAAGAAAAATAGAAACTTTCCAAGACAAAGCTAGAATGGTTGGACACTATCTTTCTCTGAACAACATTCCTACTTTTGCCTTGTAATGAAGTAAACGTATGGCTTACTATTCCAATAATTTTAGTTTGCTATCTTTGACCTTTTTTCTCCTTCTTTTATCACTAACTTAAGTAGCTATAATCAATTCTCAGACCAAACGGTTTGGCATGCTGGAAACACTGGTTCTTGTGAGATCACCGAAGTTAAGCAACACTGCGCTTAGTCAGGTATTGGATGGATGACCATCATACACATGACCAGTTCTGTTTGGGAGAGAGGTTGGAGAGATGGACCTTAGTACAGCAACTTCATTTGCCTTGTTTATCAACTTCTGGACAGCATGGATTTGTGGAGGAATCATGTAGTTCGAGTCGTACCGTCCGTGGGAAGGGACGTTAAGCCGGTGGTCCCCTTAGTGCTCTTCGACAGGAGTAGGCTACGTGCCGGCACCGGATTTCCCCTCCTCCATTCTACGCTAAGTTAGGTTCATCATCATCCACTCATTCAAGCCATTAGACCAGTGCTGCATGGCTAGATGTCAAAACAGTACGTCGTTAAACACCACAAATCATAATCAATAAGTTCTCAGTGTCCTAGTATTTTTATTGAAAAATTTAAGATGTCATCTTAAAGGATAGAACCAAAAAATTCATAATAATTTATTCATCTACTTTTACGTGCAGGTTCGTGATGCATTTGCACTAGCCAAGGAGAAAGCACCGGCCATCATCTTCATTGACGAGCTCGATGCGATTGGAACCAAGAGGTTCGACTCTGAGAAAGCCGGAGACAGAGAGGTCCAGCGAACCATGTTGGAGCTCCTCAACCAGCTCGATGGGTTCAGCTCCACCGCTGACATCAAGGTCAGATTCCTCTTTAACATGACTGATGCCAAATGCCATCAAAATATTTCTCCAAACTTTCCTAGTGGCTAGGAAACATGCAAATGTTAGTGTTATTGTACTAAAAAATTTTGCAAAATTATATACTAGATCTAAAGAGACATATTTTATTACGTAAATGGAGTGAGTAATGGCAAAAGTCTGCATACCCTACCAGTTGTAAGACAGGCAATAAAACAATAGGAACATCCACCTGCTAATTGTTAAAGCACATTTAAAGTTTAAACAGCAAATTTTAATAATCAATTTCACATTGAGGTATTTTAATTTTAAAGCTATTGTTAGTTGGTGACTGACCATAGGACTGCAGACTTATGTGCCATTTTTATTTTCTAAAACAAAACCTAATGTGGTATTGTATTGTTGTACACGGTCTAGCTCGTGAGAGAATATACATGCACAAGGACTGCCCTCCAGCATTGCTACCAACTCAGAAATACATTTTCAGTTATAATTTTAGTGACAGGATTTGAAAATGCTTGTTATTTCTGCAAAATAATTCCTAAGATTGTTATAGAATGGCACCGCAAAACGACCAATGGCGACTCTCCCGGAAAAGTTTGTTCTCTCGCTGAGCGGAGTATAGTTGGCTGGCATTTGTGAAAAATGTGCTAAATATTCGTTATGTGTACATGTAAACATTTTGGCTAAAGCCTCGTTCACTCCTGTGAGCAATATGGAAAATCTCCGCAGCAAAATATTTCGAGGAAGGTCCCTAGGACACAAATTATTCCAAGACACTTTCAATGAAAATCTAGTAACAAGATCACACCAACGGTAGTACCTATTGTTTTTTGTAGCCCTCCGTCCGGTAACAAAATCACTTCCATTTTTTGCTCAATTCACACATTCAATTTAAACTTCTTTGGCATCGTCTGTTTTTAATTAAAAAAGCAAACATGAGCAAAAAGCTCGCCATCATTTTGAAGCTCATTTATCGATTTTTTTCAGGTGATTGCCGCCACAAACCGAGTGGACATCCTGGACCCCGCCCTCCTTCGTTCCGGGCGTCTGGATCGAAAGATCGAGTTCCCTCATCCAAACGAGGAGGCCCGTGCACGCATCATGCAGATCCACTCTCGCAAGATGACCGTCAGTCCCGACGTAAACTTTGAAGAGCTATCCCGGACCACAGACGATTTTAACGGTGCACAGTGCAAGGCGGTCTGTGTGGAAGCGGTATGTTGGTAGCTAGCTTAATACCATTAGTTAATTGCAATGTTTTCAGTGTACCTACTCTAGCACAACTTTCATAATGTGACCATACAAATCAAAAGTAAATTTTAAAACTTATCTGTGAAAAATCTATATGGGGGCTACCCAATATTTCCAATAGGAGATGAACTCCAAGCTCCTGTCCGATTGGCAAGTAATTTTGTAAAATGACAAATTTTGATTTTAATCACTAACTTGTTTGTAATTTAAGTAGTAGAGGATGAGTTCTACTCTTATCAAACTTACATTTAAAGCAGGAAATTATTAAATTAAATAAATATCGTTTATTTGTTAACATCTTACAACTTTGGATGGGATGGATTGGAAGTGGTCAAAATTGTGGGCACTGTAAAACTAACTTTACTACACTAGAAATACTGGGGAAGCAGGACTTAGTGAATACAAAAAACCAGGTTGCTAAATATGTCGAATTTTTAATGTTTTGGCTTCTGCCATGCTTTGTTGCCTTGATTAGTACAAATATTATCATGTGTTTTTTCTTACTGAGCAAATGAAATACTTTTCATACTCTCTTGTTTTAGGGGATGATTGCTCTGCGCCGTAGTGCCACCTCTGTCACTCACGAAGATTTCATGGATGCTATACTGGAAGTACAGGCCAAGAAGAAAGCTAATCTTAATTATTATGCTTAGAGGAAACTCTTGAACTTCATCGAAATTCTGTTTCCTTCTCAGTAAATATCTCTGAATGTCATTTTTCCCCTTTTTGTGCACATTCTACTCCTCAAGAAATTCTGTTTTTGTGTCTCCTTGTGCAGCGATAAAAAATAAAATGAATAATTTTGATTTCTGTTTGCATTAGCTTTTATTTCCTTCAACCTCAAGTCTCAACATTATTTGTGTTCTAAAAAATAACGACTAGCGCTGTCATTTGATGGACGAGTTTAGCAAACAAAAGAAATACCCTAGAGAAAATAGCTAGAGAAATACCCTATGGGAATACCACAGAAAGAAACACTTTTAAATTTTGTAGGATCACAGGAAAAATAAATTTCCGATTTGTTATTTCGATATATTTGATTATTTCCATTCCAATTTCCGATGTACCTACCCATCTCATACCTGACCTAATGAAGTGTCACTTAACATTGCCCTTAGGCAATCTTACTGTGACCATGCAGCGATTCTGAGATTTTGCTTGATGCTTGTCGATTTCTTGCATTTTTTCTATTGCAACAATTGCAGATATCAATTGAGATAGTTGTTGACATCAATACAAATCTTGGAATCTCAGGGTCAGAGTTGCCTATGCTCCTAACTATTGAATCCCTCATACAATTTCCAACAAAATACTAGTACCAGTGCTAGTACCTAAGTGGCTAGCAAAAATAAAAATGCATTGAAATATCCAGAATTTTTCATCCACTCGATTGTGTTTGAGACATTTTTTTTAAGTTTGACATCTGAATGTTTTATTTTGTAGCTATCCTTACCATTAATTTCCATTTTTCTGATGAGTTTGTCTCTCTGGCAGTTTCTGGCACTCCAGTTTCACTTTGATTGATCAATTACTTAACATAAAATGTTCTGTATTTTGTATTGAGGTATTTTTGTGTAGGTACTTAAATCGAATACGTTAGTGGTACTTTAAACTCAATACGTATATTTCACTTGATGAACTATGAAACACAATATCCCTCTCATTCCAAAACTATCACATCCAAATGTTTGTTAAACGTAGCAAATCTTCAATTCCACCACCGGTGAGTGTTTTATGGTTTTTAGACTCATGTCTACCTTATACCTAACTTAAGCACGGAGTGTTTTTTTTTTTTAACTTTTTAAAGTGTTTTTATTCACGCTCCATCGGTCATGCAGCTGCTGTTAGTTTGGCGAAATTTGTATGATATTTTTTCGTTCTCTCAATTTTGACTCCATGCGTTTTTTCAGAAAAATCGGCTAGAAGGTTTGCCAATCAATCAAGATTTTCAAAAATGTTCATAAGAACAATGCCGGCACACAGTTTGGTTGAAATTCACCGAAATTATTAAAAAAAGTAAACATTGGCAATCACAAAAAAAACAGCAACATTAAATCCGCAGCACCGAAAGTGCCGAAGAAGGGCATTTGACTTTTAGGGGGGCTTAGAGAGCAGCCCCCCCCCCCCCCCCCCCCCATCCATTAAAAATCGAATTTAAGGAGGAAGGACTAGACCCTGTAACCAACTATATTCAAATGTCCGTTAACGAAATCCTATGGTAAAATGTACCTAGTGAACTACTGGTAACGACCATAGATGGGGTTGACTGAAAGGTTGTCGTCAGTCCTATTTCAGAGGCTAGAAGTGGTGCTCGCATGGCTAGCTTCCCAAGTCTTGCCATTATTTAATTGGAACTAAATAGACAGTATTAGGCATTTGGCCATTGTGCCTGGATTTATGTTAATTCGTTTTCATCACGTGTGTTCAACTGTTCGAGGTGTTCTGCAAGCGAAGAAAGTGCTCCAGGAAAGGTAGGTAACCCACTGTAATTACAACCCCGGAATGCTGGAAGGTCATAGACATAGATTATGTCTTTGGGTTGTCTGATAGACGAATAACAATATTAGTTTGAAACGGAAATTATCGGATACGATGACATACGAAGCACTTTCATCTCGCGTATTTTAGCATACTGCTTTTTATTTCTATGTTGATGCACTTTGCATTTATTAATCCCACCTTCTCTTAGTTGCATTTATCTGCTATATTTACTATTCAATACTAGTTTGCATTCGTACACATTCGATATTCTATTGAATTGGTAAGCCCATTGGCCATATAAGGCCATGCATGTTATTGCTAAGGCGTGTCTTCAGGCTGCTTTACATATGGTTTATTATGTTTGTATGTTGCTTTTAGTTACCTTGCGTCTTACAACCTCTATCAATGCTGTTTGCGCTCGTGCAGGTCATAGTTCAAGATAGGTGGAGCGATTTATACAAATGGATTCAGCCTTAATTAAAATCTTGAGTTGCCAAAATATAATTAAAAAAAATGGAACTATATCAGGCTGACACATTTCTTTTGAATATTTTTGCTATATATATTGAGTATATATGAGTATTGTATATTATTTATGCTGAGCGTATACTCATGAGGTATAGTATCTTTGTATGACCCACTCGTGAGAGGGTTTAGGTACTACATATTTTTTTAATGGTAGCATGATAGTCTCGGAAATGAAAACAATCAAATTACTGAGTTGTCTCCGGTAAAAAAGGACGCAGAAACTGATAATTTTAACTCCGGTTGAACCCTAAACTGTTTCCTATCTCTAACACGTTTTTGGATGGGGAAGGATTGATGAGTATAGCAGCCAACAAAAATTGAGTAATGAAAGAGATACACGCATTATTTCATTTTAAATAAACTCTGGCACAAGAGTTGTTCGACGCACAATTGACTCAATAATTATAATACAAATTTCACACATTTTGTATTTTAATAAGAACTAGATTTACGCGGTCGACATGCAACAAAAACTTTAGTTATCATACATTTTTAATGAAAACTCCTTCAGACTGCAGTTTGGTCTAAATTCTATATTTGACCATTGGACCAAAACTGCTCGTGTACCAAGAGCAACAACGTTCTCATCCAGTCTCGAAACTATGAGCAACACAAAATGTACTTACTTTTCCACATAAATGTATACCCTGTCACAAAATAAATACACAGAAAGCACAGCGCCACCTCCGCAAAATGTGTGGGTGTAGTTCACACAGATTTGCGCCAAAGTTTGATGTACGGCCATTCGAAGTGTGAAATGATCTCAACACACAGTTCGACGGACAGCTATTACGTCATTGCTCATTGCAGTGTAAACAAACGTCACATACATCTCAATGAATGTAAGATTAGTCAATATTAGCCCCATGGAGTGATGGCTAACGGCCCAAACTGCCCGAAACTATGTATGAGTCGGAATTATTATTCGCTTATTTATATAACCGTTTTCGCTTTGCTTGCTTGCATTTTGCATGGCTGCTCTTTTCATTCATGCAAATCAATTGAGAACCACCAATCGAGCACGCAGTACGAGCACACATTGAATTTATTTATTTACCTTCATTTTATCTACGCGTCAAGGTTCAATATTACTTGACACACCTATTTACTATTTGTGAATGGTTTTATGCTTTGAGTGACCGGAAACGGTTGACGTCTGAGAAGGAAGGTTGTAAATTTACAATACGCCCAACGTTCCTTCAGTACACCTACAACCTTAGCAGTGGTTAAACACCAATGGCTGGCACCCATTTACCAAAACGATGAGGCCCAAATTAATTAAGTTTTCTAGTGACCTTAACTGAACACCCGGCTAAGCACACCTAATCCTATTTTCAGTTAACATTTCTTTTTCTTGTGCTGTTGCATTTGGCGGCTGTCAGGACGCGACCGAGGTATGTCTTCGGAATTCACTAGTCGAAATGCTACTTGAGCGATGCAATGTGCAGAATGAACAAGACGCAATTTTGCAATACCATAGCCGTTAGTCACCCAAAATTCTCCGACCAGCGTACACCTGCACTCATTATTCCGCGATAATTTCTCTTCATTTAAATCTAATAATAGATTCTAGCATATGGAGAGTTAAATTGGTGAGATCAAATGAACCAGCTGGAGCATTACAGTATGTAAGAGATAGCCTATTGACCCTTAAATGTCGCGCCCGCACAACATTGGGCTATAATTATCCAGATAATTTGATAAGGATGTTCCGAGCTAGTAAAAACAAGCTCTCATTGAGGAAACAAGGCATCATCTTCATTCAAGGGAGGCAGCAGTGTAGTATACTTCTTTACCTACACGGATGTGTGGCGAATTGCATACTAAACCAAAAACCTGTGCGTCAAGTTGAAAAAAATTCGTATGAATCGTAAGGCAGGGATAAGTCGCGTACGGGAAGCATTTTAATCGACGTTGGAGGCAATTTTGCCTGGTATATCGAAATATTTCATAATAAGCGTGTCAACTGTCAATAAGTCAATCATGTTTTGATTTTGGGAAAACTAAATATCTTTTCTGAGGATTCCAAAGTGCCGACATAACTTGACTATGCTGCATCACAAATCAGTGTGTGTGGGGGGCTTATTTTGACTTTAAAATAACATGGATTATCATGTTTTATTCACTCGACTGAGAATTATATTCTCATTTAATTAATTATGATTCCAGTTTATCCAGTACAGAGCAACGGAAAAAAAAATTTAGGAATCAAAAAGGATACACATGTGTTATATTTGAACTTTGTTTTTTTAATTTTGTTATGTACCTATAATAGGGTGACATTAATATAGTATTTTAAAAGTCACGCTATAAATAATAAGTGAAATTTACATGGATTCTTACTATCACTAGCACTCACATATTTGAGTTTGCACATTCACAATATAGCAATACAACAATAACAAAAAATAAACAGAGAATGATCATCTAGTCTTAATCAACCACCAATGCGCGAACAGAGCGTACTTTCCTCGTATTACAAAAAAATTAACATTGCATTTTTCTATTTTCATATCTGAGTTATTGCCAAACTGTCTACAAAATTGATAGCCCTTAAAAAATTGACAGAAGTTAAATTATCAAAACAGCCTTCAGTTTGGGAAAAGGACTTTGAAATGTATTTGGTATACGTGCTGGTGCTTGCTTCCAACGATGGGAAGTTGGAACCCCATCCTGCAGTAATAGGATATAGCTTCGACCTAATAATTGCCAGAAGCAAAGCTAATTTATTAGGGTCATGAAGCGTTAGTTTAGAAATGAGTAGAAAGCCAGCGGGCAGAATTCACTCCGCAGAATTGCCAACCCAGCGAGAAATTCTGAAAACACAAAACTACATGATACCTATTCACTTCTAAAATCAATCGAAACGAAATCTAATTGAAATCTTACTTTTGATGCAGCTCAAGATACCTTCTACAGAGTAACAACGCCCGAGAAGGACACGGCGAGGATTTGTCTAGTAAATTTGTTGGTTACACACGTCAGGACCGTGCTAGCGTACATCCCGCGAGAGATTCCTAACCTTTTGTGTTCCCCACCCGCTGTTTCTCAATCTCGCTACCCCCCTTCCCGGCCCCCCCTCGGCCACATTATTATCGGCAACACGTTTTCTGGCACGTCGGGATTTATGGGCCGAACCCCTTCGCTTCTGACGCCCACACATAAAAAACGGTCACAAAAACTGAACGTTCATCTGTTGGGTCAAGCGACGCTGAGCTGAGAGATGCTGCAATGTGATGTTAATACTCAGGGACGGTCAAGAGGTATCATAACCCACCCAAAAAAACAAATAATTTTTGATAAAAGATTTTTCAGTTAGCACTGTTCACGCGATTGAGCTTTTGGTGGCGCGTTGTAGTAGTAATCGTGGTGAATTTCAAATGTGTTTACATCCTGCAAGGCGAATCAATTTTTAACAATTCTTCCAAAAAATTGAATTCTCCCTTTGCCAAATTATTTTCGATTGAACAAGGCAATTTTATTGTCTCATCTATCGGCCACCACGCGTACTACTACATCACTTAGTAAGACTAGACGCCATTCCTAATTGGTCAGTCTCTTTCTCGAAAACAATGCCACAAACTCACTATCACAATTAATTGTTATATATATAATACATTTACAAAATACTTGTCGGATAAAAAGCTCTGAAATTTGTATATATTTACAATATACTTTAACTTGTACACTCATTTACAATGACAAACACACCGCAAGCATGTTCCTCTTGTGCGAAGATGACTGCAACGACTTTATGTCGTCAGGAAGAAGACCAGAAACCCGGACCACCGTTGTCGGTTACACCTTCTGGAAGGATCGCGATTTTCTTCCTCGCTTGACTGTACGAGCGCACAAGATGAGATCTTTGTTAAGTCATGGATTACACTTAAACTCGTATTGTGGCCAGCATCAATAACAACAGTAACACTAATGTCCGCGACGCATCTGTCCTTTGGTTCGGAGCCGAACTATACATCTCCGGATGTTCCGGAGTCGTTGTCCTGTTGCGCAGCGCTGCGCGATCGAACCTTAACACGTCAGCCTGCGCTGAATGCGCAGCAGCCGTGAAATCATCTGCAGCAGCACCGTCCCCGGTCGTCATAACATCGAACACACACCAGTCCAAGTAGTGATCCGTCAAATTATTGTTTATGTCGTTGCTGTACCCGTCGGACTTGCGACACCTCGCCACTGCCTTGAGCCAGGGCAAGGCATGACCGCGTGCAGCCACCGGGTCCAACCGCTCGGAGGGCGGACACCCCCGCACGCACAACTGAAGACTGTCTGTGTTAGGGTCTTGCCCATACGGCCGCGTTTGCACCAACTCTTCAGGCATACGTGCCGAAAACGCGAGGTAGCGTCCCACTTGTCGCACTACCAACGTCGTCTCGATGTAACGCAGGAAGATTTCGACGCGCGAACCCTGATCGTGAACCGTGAGCGTGACGCTCTCATCGGCGCCGGATCTCTGCGTGCCGTCGATGAACAGCGTCGGCAGTCCAAGTCCGTCGGCTTGCGCTTCGTAGGTCTTCTCCGTCGTGCAAGGCGTCGCGCGACCTCGGATGATTATCGTCACCTGAGGACAATAAAACGACGCGTGTGAACCAGCCGTCTACCAACGCGGGCGGTGTGAACTCGTCCCGAGAAGCCTCCTCCTCCTTAGCTTTATCTGGTCCTGATCTCAGCATCACAACACGAACCACATGGCAACACAGCACCCAACAAGGTTCACTTCATTACAATCGAACCGAGCTACACTCGCAACTAATAACATGCAACGGGGAAAGACCGAACGCTATCTGTCGGATCTCGACTTGTCGCGTCCCAATTAAACGGGCGAGATTCGGACACGTCGTCGATGATATCTGGCTGTGGTCAGCCACGGCCTCCGAGGCGTTGGGCAGCTGCAACCGCCACCGCGGAGGGAGGAAGGAGCGCGTTGGCGTTGGCGACGGCTAGTATCCACAGCGGATACGTGAAACGAGGCACCGCGCAGCATGCTGAGGAGATCGCGCGCGCGAGAGAGACAAGAGGGCTTCGACGGGCGAGAGGAAAAAAGAGGCAAGGATCATCTGTGACACAGCATCAGGTCTCAACCTTGATGAGGAAGTCAATCATGGGGCCAAATGTCTGAGCCGTTTTGGTCGGGGTGAAACAGGCGGGCCTCCAGAGACACGACGAAGGAATTTAATATTCATCAAAAGAGCCCCCATCTAAAGAGCATGAGGGCGGTCATCCCACAAAGACAGTCTTTCGGTTCATGGACCACAAGAAAGAGTATTTTGTTAGCTCCAATTGACACCGATTTCAATATAAATAGATGCTGGCCACGATTTCTTTCGGGTTACGATCCCAAACTAGCGGAAAACATATGTAGTCCGAAACTCGAGCCGTAGAGGTTAGTTTTTACAATTACACTTGAATAAAGAAAAAGAGGCGTACTTCTATGTAATGTGTCTTCATTACGTCACGGCGATTACCGAGAAGGAGGATTATTGCAGCGATTAATTGTGCTTGTGCTGCAAGTAGATTGTGCACCACCATTGTCATACAGCCTGCTTTGCCGAGCGCGCAGGAATTCATTTGTGTGACAAATGGAAAGACACCCTGGCATCTTATGGGATGGTTATATTATTCCATGTAGCTGTGTTATTCATTTCTCTGTGCGAGCATGAGGCGAGCGGAGGCCATGTTATTTATGTGTGAGGGTGTGTCGCTCCTGCTGCGAGAGAACGCCGGCTACCCGTGGCTATGCAGTGTCTAAATCTTGCTTGGAACAGCACAGAGCTTGTGCACAGATGCAGCGCAATGTGCCGGCCGTATACTTCCAAGTTCACGCTGCTCACACTTGGCTTGGGGTATGCGACGCTTGTCCATTCCGCAGCAAGCCATTGACAATTTTTTTTAGAATTTCCCTTTTGGAAAAGTACAACACGGAACGGTAAAAGGTCACTATACTTGCCAACTCTTTCCTACCGTTAGGCAACCAGATTTAGCAATTTGATCGTTATTTATCTCCCCTACGCAATGCGTGCGTAGTGTAACAATTGCGTAACAATTCGGTCAATTCGTGATCGGATCCGGGTTGGAGACCAGGTGGAGCCTCAAGCGACCACCTACAACCACAAGATCTTAGGCAAAGTCCACCAGATGGCCGATGAAATCGAATGAAAGCGAGCAACAATAGTCAACTCCTTCGCAATGACCTGGCTTGCCTTCTAGGTTCAACGTGTTCCGAGTCGTAACTCCCTTCGCGTGCCCCGGCACCGACACGTTCAACGAGAACATAAGAGCACGAGTAATGCCTCATCCCGCACGGATTGCTGTCACTACGATATTGGCATGTCGCCTCGGGCCACCTCACATCTTCAATTTCAGCCTGCCAATAGGGTACACGCTCAAAGTTAGCCTGACATGTGGCCGAGCCATCGCACATACTCAGGTGTTGGGTGTGCGGGGTTGGGCTTCGAGCCCAGATCGAGTCACCGCTGCCCACCACACCACACGAGCGTCTCGCAAGAAGCAACAGATGTTACTAGTGTGCAATCTAGACTTGCTCGGATCTTCCATATATGAGAGACAGATGGTCGCATGCTTCCAGGGCAAACTTCTTGAGCTGTTTATCCGTCATAATTTATACAATCTCTCGGGCACTCGGAGCATTTGTCATGCCATTAAACTTTGTGATGATATACAGTACTTATCCACAACATCAAGGATGGCGAGGCTCAGTTTCGCTATCTGTTTCAATAGCAAGCGAGCACATGCGACAATGTCGGCTTTGCAAATAGCCGTCGCGTGAACTGACTGATATCGTGCAATTATGTCGCCTAGGGTAAACTTAGCTCGGATATTATGTAATTAAAAGCGTACAAATGAGTCGTTCGGATTTTTCTCGGCGGTCTCGAGGTGTGGTAGATGGAGGAAGGGTGGGGGCACATATCAAAGAGCGGCAGACGTCCAGCGATGCGGCGAGCATCACACAGGTGCAACTGATGCGACGCACACCGCGACGCAGACGTCGTGGCCCCTAGCCAACGTCGCGACGCCGACGGCGGAGACGACAAAAAGGTCAGCCGCCGCCGCGCACGCTAATTTAATCTCGTCGTCCCGCAAGGAGCGCGCAAGGAGCGCGCCAAAGAGATGTCTTAATTAGAGCGAGCATTGATAGGTGCAGACCTACCTAGGGGTGGGGGGGGGGGGGGGGGGGGGGGTGCGAGGGCGATTGTCTGGGACGAGAGTGACTCGCGTACAGAGGATGCGGTTAAAGCTGCATGGACCCAAGATAGATATTCGCATGCCATCACTCTTTGCAACGCCGCTGTGGATCGCGAATTCCGCATCTGTCTCGTCTGCGCAGAAATCTCGAGCTTTGCTCGGGATCGGCGCACGTTTTCGGTATACTGTTCATATCTGATCCGGGAAAGCGGGTTTCTTTTTGTATAATATAAAAATTCCATGTCAACTACAAATTGATTAGATCAAAGAGATTTGTTTATGGTAGTTGTATGGCGATGCATGCCTGCATGTTGCTCTTGACAAAAAAAGAGGCGGCATTAATCAAAAACCACATATTTTCTCATTGTTGGTTTGCTTTGAAGCGTAATCGTCGACTCGAATCTTGTGCGCCAACTGATTTGTGTTGTTCTTTGTTAGTTATGCCACATTGACCTGGCGCCATCCTCGTAATTCCCGCGTACATTTTCTCCGCGGTTGAGAAGTTAAAGCAACAACAACATCTTACCACGCCTAACGTCTTACCGCGATTTGGTCTCTTCGCTTGGCCCCTGTCTTGGCCGCGAATCAGTATTGCTCAAGTGATGGCGAAAAGGAGGTGGCAAAGAGAGGGAGAGGGCCGCAGGGGCAGCCAGATCAAATGAACACCTGGCCCAGAGACGTGGGTGTCATCACCAAGCGACCGGCAACTCTTACATGCATTTTAATCATCGCATGAGCCATCGCTTAGAAGCCCACGAGCATTACCAAACAGTAGCGAACGGTTCTCACCTTCGTGGTCGCAGTCGCTGGCGATCCGTCTACGACAGGCTCGTTCGTCACTTGGACGGCAAGGTACGGATTGTCAATCAGCGGCCAGGCACCACGCACTCGACACGTCTGATACTCGTTATCAAAAGTCTTCAGGTGCGGATCACCAAACAACCCGCAATGTCTGAACTTGTGTCTGCCTTGGAACGCGCACTTGTGATGGTGGTGTCTGGTCGCCGTCTCGTTCGGCTCTTCGGAGCCCGACGCCGGCGACGGTGGTGCTACGGATGACCGTGGTATCGGCAGCGTCCCTGCCGCCACTGGGTTGCCAGCAGCCAATAACTGGGAGCAGTTGAACTCTGCGGTAACGTGGTGGACCAAAGTCGATGTCGAGTGGTAGCCGAGGTTCCCGCGGCAGTGGCGAGCCGTACTACGAATGCACGTGCCGTATTCGCGCAGGACGCGGCAGAACGCGGGCGACGGCTCGGGAGCGGTCAATCCGTTCACGTCCATCGCGTCGTTGTAGATTCGCGTACACGAATCCACCTTGCATTTGGATCCGTGGTTAAGCCCCTGGCAGCTCGCTGTGGAAGGAAGGAAAAGTCAGAATTAGATTACACATGTGGGACTCTGATTGAGGGTGGGCCATTCCATTCGTAATCGCGCCGACAACAGCCCTGTGGCACTGTTCATGACAGCCTACCGTTACGGTTCTACCCAGCAAGGAGGAACCCCACTGAACATCCCTTCCGAAGGACTTGACTATCAATCCATGTCACCACGACCACGCTCTTCTAAAACCAAAGACTTTGGGTGGTCACCCATTCAATAAACGCGGTGCCTAAAGTACCGCGTTGTTTCTCAACCTTGTCGTTGACACTTACGCCAACACATTTCGATAAAACACAAAACAAGTCAATAAGAAAAAAACGTGGGTGCCAAACCACGGAAGGGAAATCCTCAAGCAAACATGTTGGTGCGTGACATTTTTATCGCAGCCGCAACAACCCACTGGACCTTCCGTAAGACTCGAGTGATCAGCGTCAAGTGATTGGTCTGCCAAGGCCGCTAACTCGATGACCCACTCGCTCATGTGGGCCTTCATTCATTAGTTCTGCAGCGAGCTACTTCTCAATTAATTAGCCCCAGAGGTAATGAATCAGATAGCGCGACGTTGCCAGATCACAAGCGGTAGATCATCTTGGCGTTGTTGAAAACAACACATGTCAATAATAAGCTGGAGAGGAGAATGGTTGGTGTTGGAGAGGCATGCCTTGCCGTTGAGGATCGCACACTGTGCGAGGCACATGCCATATCCCCCTGCTTTGGCGAACCCCGATTCTCAGTAAGTAGACACAACCCTTTAGCGGTTTTGTAATGATGTAGAACGATAAAAACTTAATTGAGGACGGTATAATTAACCTTCTGGGGGAATAGAGTGTGTATGCAGCGAATTGTTCAACGTTCTGGACAGGAAGTTATTTCGGGATCCAGATTTTGGGCAGGCGGGATGATATTGCGGTGCCCGTCCTTACTCGTACTATTCGGGGACGCTTTCGGGAAGAGCACCCTCTACGGACCGTTGTCTACGAGCCTCTATCACGAGCTAAATTGAACGTTTTACTGGCTAATGTACTAAAGGTAGGGTTGGGCAAGGTTATGGCTGGTAGAAGATGGGTTTTATGTGGGCAAACCTATCATTACGTTCTCGTCTCATCCAAAGGGTTCAACTAGAGGTTCAACTTGTTTACCTGCTTTTCACAATGATTCCTAGCGGATGGCATTGACACACACGGTTTACACGATTTACAGTCGTGCGTGATTACAGATTCCAGCCTGAGCACCAATTTTGCACGAATAGATTAGCCGAAGCATTTGCATACTTCTCGCCAAAGATTTACACGCCTTCAATAGGAATTTTAGTCTCTTTGTCGATTTTAACCGGCCATCGACAAAGTAAAACGCATTGACGATCAGTCTCAAATTCTCTGTTAGCGTTATCGCTACAAGGTTTCGATGATTTCCCGACAGCAGATGGCGATACCAGAAACGCCGTGTCCGCAATTCCCTGCGCAGCGTTACGACGCAATTTAATAATTACTGCTGGTATATTTATTGACTTTTCCCACTCGTCGACTGCTTACATCCAGGTCAGTGGCCAGTGGATCATAATATCTATCATTGATTCAGCGGACAGTGAAAGCCACGTCGTTTTTTGCCCGACGCTCAACGATAGATACGTTTCCTGATTAGGGTGATTGGAATCGTGAATCGAAATCACAACTTCATCGAGCGTTACCAAGTCTCAGATAATTTAGTTTCAATCTGACGGAGTTAGCATCTCATTCTCAGGCCTCATGGAGTCGGAATCTTACCGGCAAAATATGTAGTAATCGATCTACTGTCCGTTCACATTTAGACAGGGAAAATTACAAACTTTAAAACTACAATACATCAGTTTCAGGTGGGCTGTGGACGACGATTAAAAAAGAATATAATGTTTTAAGTATAGCATTATCTCAACAATCAGTCGGCGTCATCATCATCATCATCAGTGCAAAATGAGCAAGCTTGCGACCGACGTAAGCTGAAAACTACAATTCAACGTAAGAAACCGGATCAAAGATCATTCTCGCAACAGGTCAACGTTTGAAAATCTTCCATTCATAACGCAGCGATATTATAAGCGTCCCGTCCCGCGACCAACTAATTGCTGTGCTGGGTTCGCCACACGACCAGGCGTGGCTGTCGACCTAGCATGGCGCAGGCAAACAACCGAATAAATTTACAAGGTCCGGTCGCGCCGCGCAGCGCGACTTTTTGACTGCGCACGACTGCGCGCGCGAGACCGTTCAACCCACTACGCCAAACGGGCGCCTCTTTTGTAATTTAGCAAATTTGATCTTGTACGGGTGTGGTTTGGTTGCCACTATAGTACGCCTCGTATAGGTACAGCGGCCGATATGATTACCAATGCCAAATTTCCAACAAACTTTATCGAAACCGTTTGGTTGTATAGTACTAACATAGCGCTAATGCGTTACAGTCTTCGCACAAAAATGGTCGCCAAATAACTACTCTACCGACAAAAATGGAGGACGCTACTAGAGTGAGTCACCGTCGATTGGAGTGTTAAGAAATTTCGTTATTTATCGCGTATTACACATTTTTAAATGGTTAACGCTCAATTTATCTTTAGTAATTTGATTGATACTCATGTTTCGATATGTTGAGTCGTAATTATTTAACTACAAAGGTATGTTGAAAAAGGCGGTCGCAGGTGCCATTGGGTGCCGTCGGAAAACCTACCGTTATCACATATTGCCGGCTCGTTTGCTCAGTAGAAGGTATGACATAACCAATAAATATTGGTAGAACTAAGTGGTTGTACAAATATTTATTGAAAATGTTGTTAATTTTAAGTCATAGATTTTCTCATTCCAATCGTTCCTTTCTTTGGAAACAATCGCCAATCGCGGCAATTGCCCCGTCACAGGCCACAACATATCGAATCAATCAATGCTGCACGTGAATCAATTATTGCTCACCTGACATGACGACCAGAGTTAGGAGGGTGAGCAGGTAAGACAGCTGCTGCAGGGTGAAGCGGCCGCGCAAGGTTCTACAGTTCTGGCCGAGTGGTAACTCCCGGGCCATCACACCCCCGGGACTACCCCCGTTGCTCCCTGCCGCCCCCCGGTTACACTCATCGCATCCCGCCAAACACCTGGAACACACGAACGAAACAATGGCTAATTAGTCGACAATTAATAAAGACAAATCAAGGAAGACGCGATAAAGAAATTAGAAACATATACACTAGACACAAGTTTGAGATGCCAATCACTTTGGCATTGCGAATTTTGTAGTCGGACTCACGTATTCTATACGTTTTTTTTGTAATGTCGATCGAAATGGTAGACAATGGATCTGTATTCAGGAGCCAGTCGCGACCGAATGCCTAACAAGGCGCAAACTGCATCCAGTCAATACGTGGCTGGATGTGGGCCCCGATTTTATTTATAAAAATACATATCTGCACGCTGAATCTCAGTATGTGTAGCTGCGACATAAATTCCTTGCCATTTTTAATGGGGCGTCCCTGAAATGCTGTACTATTGTGTATGTAATGATGTTCCCCGAGAACGTCGGACGCGAATAGAATGCATAAAACATGAGCCTATGGCAATTCGCCGCAGCCTCGAATGCAACGCAAGATTTCGGCTGCGATGCGTTACGGCCGTTTGACAAGTCGCCTGGGCTGACAGTGACGAACGTCGAGATGCTGCGGCGGCGAGACCGTGGACCGTCAAGCCAGCATCTCTTCGGGACCACAAAGCACAAAGCCATCCGAAGTCGCTGTCACGCCGGCGATTCCTGGCCTCGCGGTTAGGCGTTGCCGGTCGTCCAACATTTTACACCTTATGGCGAAACTCTTTGTGATATTGAAATACACTCCGATCAGCAAGTAGATCGTTACGCTTCGCTAATCGCGGTTATATTAGCAGGGTTATCGGTGGAGGTGCCTGGTTGTAAGCGTGAGTGGAGGCGCCGGCTCGCCTGCTTTAGGGAATAAAGCTGGAGCACAGATATCTATCTGTGGCTGGAGTGCTTTTGTGATGGGCAAGACCATCTTAGTCTCAGCGTGAGAGGGTTGATTTACTTTCTCTCGAGGCTGGACGGTTTTAGTAGGCAGAATAAATGGTTTTGGTCTTTGGACGAGTTTCCACTGAACTGGCTCATAAAGTTCGATTTGGGGATCGTGTTTTTTTTTTCTGTGATTCTCTTTGGAGTTTGAATGCTCTTGCGGTCCCCATTGAAATTCGAAAGTAATATATTATTGGACGTCGGTAAACATTTTGCGGCGCTGGCCACATCACCCTTGGGATAGACTTTACGGTTGTTGAATTTAATCCAATTTAACACGGTACGCGAGGAGCTGATCTTCGATCAAGAGGATTCTGTGCGACTCCAGAGCGGAGAAACAGGTTTCTCTCTCGTCAACTCGTCGCGGTATCGTAAAATCTGGGGGAACAATGTCTTTCCGAGATAACTCAACGTGTCAGGAGGAAACTGTTTACAAAGAAAAGAAAACGAAAAAATCAAATATATATCCAGAGGCAGACAAAAAAAATATCAAGTTTTCTGTATAATCGCATTGAAACACAATAGTCAGAGACCGAGACACCGCTAGATCGAGCTGAGGCGCCAGACATAATCAGCCGCGCAAACGCACAACTTTTAACCAGTCGGTCCATCGAAAAAAAAACCGGTATTTAAATTTTTTTTATCTGTCGTAAAGGGCGAAATTTACGTCTGTCGGGTGATAAAACGATCACACTCCCTTGAGCATTCCTTTCGCGATTCGTCCCGAGTTCGTTTTGCGACGCGCTGTGATGCTAGGTAAAAACATTTCGCGGTGAAATTGTTTGTAATTAGCGTGCAAGGAATGATGTCACGTGGAGCTAGCCAAGATATTAGCGGTCCCCGAAACAGCGGGCCATCGGTAATCTGTGGGGGAACATTATGAGTCGGCCGGTCGGAGGAATTTTCACGTGCCTCAACACTCGGCAGCGGCGAGCGAGCGCAAGGTGTGAAACGTATACCTTACTCTTCGTGGGGAGTGTACTGAATCTAATTAATACCAAGGACGCCTCCGAAGCAGGTAAAATGTTTAACCCTTGGCTATCTTCGAAGCTACTAACCTTCTCACTAACATCACGCCCACGTGCGCTAATTATTGGTCATTTAACTAAATGTACAAGCACCGTTTAATTATAATTCGTAGTTCGGACTTAAACTACATGATAAAATTATGTTGGTTCCAATCTTTAGGCTTTGTAGCCGTATGGCAGTTCATCAAGTTGCCAAGACAAAACATCGTCTGCTGCTGATGATTGATATTTTGAGTTCGCTTTACTTTCATCTGAAGCCAAAGTGATCCGCTGCCTAAATCTAGACCGAAATTTATTTCTAGCCGTCTAGCCGTCAATGTCCACCGACACAGTGGTGCTATTTGTTTACCGCCTGACCCAGGTAAATGGTGTATTAATGTATTGTATATATTTACGTCCGAGTGACAAATCTAGGAGCGCCCGTTTGCGATTTTCGTTCCAGAACACCAACTTGCGTAGCTCATAAGACTAAAGGAAGGAAGCTGTGACATACATCTTGTGATGTATCATCTTTGCCAAGTCAGAAATAACTACAGACACGTTTGGCCTGTTGGTTGTGTGCTCTCTTAGTTGTAGGAGCGGAATCCAGTAGCTCATCTACTCCTGTTGTATATGCAGTATAGGAAGTAAGACACTGCCAGGCGACAGCAAAGGGTAGTCAATCTCTAGATGCTAAGAAAACAAATCCGACTTCGTCTTGACCAGCGGAATGCTCTCTTCATTTAATTCTAATATATCCATGGTATTAATCGCATATTTATGATGTTATTAGAATCTGATTTCAATGGACTGTGAAGTATGGTCGACAGCCTAAGCTGGAATGAGCAAAGAAAGAGTTTGTAATCGGCGAGTTCACTAAAGCTCCTTTATGCTGGTCAAGCGAAACGTAAATCAAAGATAATAAGTAATCGCAATCAGCGAGACAGTTTAATGAGGTGGTCCTTCTTTGAGAAGAAGTGTTTTCCGGGCCAAAAGGTGTCTGCAAGAGAAATGATAACGTGTCCACAACACAAGCAGGGAGCGGGGGTCTGTGCTTGCCTGTGTGTAAGCGAGCCAGTGCCAAGTCTAGGACGGCAAAGTCGATTTGTGTATGTGGACAGGAATCATGGACAGGAATAGCTGTCGGGAGGAGCGGGAGAGTAGCACCATCCCCTACACCTGGTATACGCTCGGATCCTGCCTGCTCTGCACCAGCCAAAAAGTCTGCCGTGCCAAGAATCTTCCGAGACAGCCCGACTAGCGATGATATCCGGTACAGTCAATTGCTATATGCGCGTTGATGGTCAACAGAAATGATGCAACTGATCATGCGAAGTTCCATTTCGATTTTTTTTTTTGTGGATGGAATATAAGAAACGTTTTTGTGCTATACCAAGATGAAATGCTATTCATTCGTAATAAGGATACGATAATATCATATCTGTGGTATGAAATTGACCCTTCTATAAGGGCTTGATGATACATTTGGAAGGGCATTGATCTCGGATGGTTTTGTACCCAAGTAAATTACTGTCATTATTTCTATTGGGGATCGGGGACAATCTTGTTCATTTGGACATTGTATTGGGTCACCCAGTGCTAGAAACAGAATGATGTGGTTCAGCACTGTCCTAAATGTTATTGGCTCTGAAGCAAAGGGCCAATTAGTCTAGTTTACCAATACATACGCGTTCTTGCGTAATTATTGTTTGTATACGCGTGAAATGGATTCGTACATCCTTTCGAACAACGTACCGGTGCCATATCATGTGGATGCACATTTTGTAAACGCACGGATATCCATGGCATTGCGTCCATTAATTTTCCCGTCGTTTATAGTTTATTACAAATTAAAAAGACGTAAATATAATGCGAACGCTATTATGTCCTTATAACCAATAATTATACCCTGTAAGTGACACAACACTAGGCTTTATTGCATATTACTCGTTTCCAGGAGATAATTTTACTTAATGACTACTTGGCTTTGCTAATTTTTCGCTATTCGTATCTTGTGAGCCTTTGTGACGCTTTAGTAGTACATAACAAGGTGGAATTTTAGTAAACAAGCGTTATATTTAAATGTACTTATTATATTTATGTTTTTATAAGTGACAGTTGCAAGGGATTTCTTATGTCCTTGTATGGCAAGCTTGCTTGTAACAGGTTTCCTGCTATAACCAATTGACACATGGTCGATATTAAATTTTATGGTACATGTATTGGATTCGATTCTCCTCTACTAGCGCAAGATTGGCGAATTGCAACGATATTCAGTAACTACGCGACCAAACCCCCCAGCCTTGCCAGCATGTTTACACTTTGTAACAACCATTGCGCCCTGACCAATTTTTCTGCAGATTACATAACAAGCAGTTGGCATTTTCATGCACTAGAAGCGATGCATCAAAACGAACTCATGATCGGCAACTAAGTTTGACAGTTCACCTATCGCATTTATTGTCCAGGTAACATGTTTGTACCACTCGAAAGAAGCTGGAGGTTTTTCAGTTACCATTAGTCAACTGAAGACAGCGATTCTGGTCACTGGTCTGGCAGACCTGTTTAGTTTGGACTAATAGTAGATAGAAATGCGATGCAAGAAAACACTATCGATCACGTCCCGAAGCGAGAGCAAGGTAAGATTTGATTGGAAATCATAGTTTACTATTATCCGTAGTTGGCTCTGTGTCTCGCCACGAGTTTGTACTACAGGTACGCGTCTGAATAGTTATGGTAATTGCATGCTACATCGGTTGCCTACAGTCATTATCGCCACTCGGCGTGTGAAATCGCCGAGCATGAAGATATGCCGTGGTAGTATCACACGTCGTCCATCCGTCCAGGTAGGATACGAAAAGTACGAAGATGAAACCACGGATAAAACGCAGATTGAGAGATGTTAGCACTGCGACAAGGCAATTTTATAACCTGTAGGTACGTGGCTTATTTTAATTTTACAATGGAATTTCTTGAACTGGCAATGTGGCTATAGGATAATATAAATTTGGGTATAATGGCAGGGTGCACAAACCATGCGAGACCCCAAGAACAATTTCGTGCAGCTAGTAAAACAATATAAGAAACTGGCCGCAGATGGGCTATCATATGTCTCAATAAAAGAAGCATTGCATTAGTAATTGCTGACAATTTCAATTGCTCTCGCCGTTACGTAGATCCGGAATTGATTCGACCTTAGTACCTAATCACCATACAATGTCGGGTTCACTTATCGGTAATTATAATTATAATTCATATATTATTATTATTATTATTATTTGATGACATTCAAAATAGTGAGTGTTCATGGTGACATTGAATCTCGGCTGGTGTAATTTGTAATTCGCATGGCCATTAGACAAGATGCTAAGTCGAATGTTAAAACATGCAGACTTGGGCTTTGACCTATTCACGATCGACCACCATTTCCCTCTGTACACAAGACGACATTTCACTTATTTTATAGAAATAAATCAAACACGAAGTCAAGCTAACATTGCGCTCGGTAATTTATATAAATTAAAATACTATTTGCGTAAATAATAATGATATTCATGTCGCGACACCTATATCCGAGCATGGGTTGCGGCGGCCATGTAACAAGACGGCAGAAGACGAAGTAATTTATTCAAGAGATGTAAAGTGCATCTGCATAGCAAATGTCCCTGCGAGTGTGCGAGGAAATGAATGAAATAATATTTGCCATGTGACGTGGCCGCATAGTAAATTAACATAATGAATGAATGGAGGCCCCCTAATCGCGATGCCAAACCACTAGATCTGCAATAACAACCCACTAATTAGTCCAATTACAACTATGTTTATCGCTAAATGTGTAAATGCAGCATTTACTAGCACGTATACTACCTACACATCCTGGTCTTGCCACGGCTATTTTCTTGGAATCGTGATAAGGAGCTGTCGATCCTGTCATTTTCTCACAGATAGTAGAAGCAATGAATGCGTAATCCGATCAAGGCTTGACACAATTACGCACATTACGGAGAAAATTCTCCTCGATCCCTTGACTATGCCGCGAGATAAGGAGGATTTACGATAAGCGTACCTCGCTTATCGTTGTTTTGTAAGCCAGACTGCTTGGTTCCATGGCGGTTATTACAGAAATGCTATTAGGTAGCGGAAACTTTCACGTTTTGCATGCGCTGCTGCCAACCACATACATTCACTCTAAGCCATGACGGACCAACTTGCAATTTATATTGAAATTGTCCCGAACACATGTTCCCAAGACATTCGAAAGTTATGTCTGTAAATATCTAGCGAGTTTATCTAAATATCTGCGATTCAGCAGGCAGTCTCAGCCTTGGTGACAGATAACTCACATCGAGACCATTCAGTGGCGAAGCCAGTACAGGGGAAGGAAAAGGAATTCGCCGAGACCACGGAGACGGCGTTTTGCTGGCGTGAGAAATACCTACAGCGCTGCCTGCGTCTGCTGTCGTTGATGTATTGTCGCCAAAGATTTGCCATCGCTGAATAACAATTATCTTAGCTACCTGTAAACTGCAGTCTGAGATGCATCTTACAACTTGCAATCCACTCGATGGCATACTCAAACTGTCCGGTAGCATAACTGTATGGGTGCGTTTGCCCAACGGCTCTTTCCGTAACATCACATAAAAAAGAATGAAAGATCCATAGAGAATCTATCCACGAAATTACAATCGATTTAGAAAATTGTATGAGATTTACATAACATAAACGTCGGAAATTCGTGCCAGAAGGCCTATACATGAGATGACCAGGCAGACGTCTGTATGTTTCACAATTTCAGAGTTACACATACACGCCCATTACTCATCTCCCTTGGCTCTGAATCGGTTTGATAGTGTCACCTTACACGTTTGCATCATCTTTGCTATTCGATACAAGGGAGCATTTGATTTTGTTTACAACTTATTTATTGCAAATAACAGTGTTGCAGAGCAGGCAACAGGTTGAGACGGTTGGCACTTGGCACACTAGCAGGCAGAAATAGCACGGCAAGCATTGTGCCTGTGAAACCCAACTCGGCTACCCTTCATGAGCCGTATTAGGGTGCAGGCAAGCCAGGGTAAAACGCCCTCGACTAGCTTTAGTTCTTTCTTCCTTTCACGCGGTCTTTCCTTTCGTTCGCCCATCGCTTCTAAAGACGGCGGACCCCGTCTTGGTGCGGTCGGCCTCGTTGCCACATCTTGTCCTCGGCCAAGACGAGACGTTCAAGCTCCTCGAGAGACCAAGACTAGATCTTTGACTATCAATGCGAAATCAATTCACTGCCGCAAGTGAAGGAGCCGAAACAACAATGATAGATGTGCTCGATGCATGGTTTTGTGCTTGGAACCGCCATATAAGTGCAGGTTCGCGTCACGACTGTACCTGGGTGTACCGAAATCGGTTCTAATTGATTGCATACAATAGCATCCTGCATTTTATCCATCAGATGGTGGTTAAAAGCGGCTAGGTTTTGTTGCTGCTGACTAGAATACCAGCTCGGAAAACGGCAATTACGTATTTAGCAAAACTCATTTCGCGCTCTCTCGAGGAAACGCATCGCAATTATTGAGTTGAAATTTAATCTAGAAATCACGAGTTAGTGCAAGTACGTCGGTGTTACTCCGCTTCACACCTGTTGAACACGAATATTGTGTTTCATGAATTATATTTTTCAAGACGCGACGACCTTCCAGTTACATTTCACCTTGTCAATCACAATAGCAGTTAAATAATAATATCATGTAAAAAGGAGCGTTGGCAAAAAAAAACCTGGACAACATTTTAACGTGAGTTTCGCAATTACGCTGGAGGTGTATCAGCTGTTTCTCGGAAGAAACAACTTGTCATGATTTCACGATCATGAACCGAGCCATGAGCGTGGACGGTGGAGGCCTTCGGCGTAGAGATCTACCGCCGAGGAAACCAGACTGAATTAGGCCTCCGTCTGTATTTTTAATATCAACTATCGAGCATGGCATGGCATTCCCTCGGTCTACGCGACCAGCCCAGACAATGTGGCGCACAGGCGCACAAGAAACACACAGCTCTTCCCGACAAATCGTTTTATTGGTGTAGCAACTGGTAGCGACATCTGGGACGAATCCCTCTCTTCTTCCCGTCTCCTCCTGCCCATCCAGGTCTCATTTCCTCAGGACTTGCCGCATGCCGCGCAATTAATGATTGTTTACACCATAGAAAAACTTGTCTACAATTACGTAATGGCGGGAAGTTTTACATCATTAAGGAATCAGTAAAGATCATCTGGTATTCTGTCATCGTGCTTAGGAAAATGTTTACGGCCGATGCGATTTGAAAAAAAAACTCATCATACTAGCAGGGATTTCTGGAAAGCAATGTCATTCTAGTTTCTCGATCTGCTTCTAATGTGGGAACAGAGTACGTGCATCGCGTACAGATCAGCGATCAGTGATCAATGATCCGTGAATCAGCAAGCGCACTGCTGCTGGACTTGTGTCTCAATTTAAGTCATGACTTACTCAACTACGCATTGAGTACCACCAAGATCATTCGAAACCGCGTGCACAAACAAGATATGTTACATCATAATGCAAACGTGTGCTAGCAATTATCATCTCGGAAATGTGGCAAGTCTCACGCAGATCAAGAAGTGTCAGTGAAACTCGTGGGTCGCTGTCTCAGCACTTCATAGCGGGGAGGCGGAAACGTAACTCACGCTCTCTAGCAACCTCTATGCATCAAGATGCATCAGCAACTGCATCAGCTTTTGAAGATAACTTCAGTGTAAGAAACTCACGTGAAAACTGCCGAAGCAGCAATGTTGCTGCGTCCGGCGATCCAGGGCGTACTCGTAACAGATCCAGGCCAGGTCCACGGATCACAACTAGGTCCTTACAATCTTACAAAACACCGATTCGCACAAAATGTTAAAATGTTCAACACCATCTAGTTCTACATCACGTCAACGTTTAACCAGGTTAAACAAAAATAGCGTCGAAATGTTTTTCAAAATAATCCGTGGCACTCGCGCTTAGTGGAACACTCACAGATGTTTTCCAGCATCCAGCTTAGGAGTCCGTTTAGTGCACATGCGTGGAATGTCGCGGATATCTCGTTCGCAACCCGCGAATAACTGTCGAATATTATCGAGTGGGCGTGCGTAACGCGTGAAATGTCTCCCGTGTGAGCGAAATGCGTGCGTTTCGACGCCTGTCAGAATGCGAAGTGTGGACTGATGGAGAGCGTACGCTCCGCCCGTGTTCAGTACTCGCGAGATCGCGCTCGACTGTCGACTAAAGACTCGCTCTGGGCCTCGGCAAGGCTTCAGCATCTTGGCCGAGACGTCACCCCTCCCCCTCGACCGCCAGCCAGCCGTCTCAGACACAGACCTTTGCTGTGGCACTGACAGAGACCCAAGAAAACTGGTTTCGGGACCCGCAGGCGTGAACCCGGCACCGGGTACAGGCTACGATTGTAAACGCACAAATTTATTTGAAGCGGACGGGAGGGTTGCTTGCTTGCCATGCCAGTCTCAGGATTAGCTACACTTTTCACATTCTCACCCGGTAATAAATTAAACTGCGGGTAACTTCAAACGAATTTTAGGGAAAATAAAGACACCCTTACTTGGAATTAAAACCTTTGGATATGATTTGTAATCTTACTTTTGGGTAATCGGCAAGGAATAAATCTTTAATTTACAGGTAGATGTTGCTATGAGTTAAGGTAGCCCTGAATTAAAAACGTTTATAAATGCGATTTATGTTTATGGAGTTATTAAAAATACGTGAGAACAATTAATATTGAATTCAATGAATCACAAACCTAGCACTAGTATCTAAATTCCTTCTCATAGCGTTACTGTGAAGGTAGAGCCAGAAATTCAGAAGAAAAGCTCGAAATACAACATTAAAATCACTACGTTTTGAACATTATTTTCACGATTCTTTTATAAGTAGTCATCATCTTGGGCCTGTTATCGCCTCGTCTCAACGACTGATAACACATCTATTTACACTCCCAATTATATCAAACATCAAACCAAACACTCACAAAGTAATATTTTCCCGTAACGAGATGCCAGATGTGTGTGTGTGAATGCCAATAACGGAGTCAATCAATCACCGCCTGTCAAGACGGACAGTACCACAAGAAGGACCGGAGGCTGCCCGCAAATACGATAGGAACCGCCGGACCCGAGCGGTGTTTTACCTGCGATCGGACATGACAACTGTGTTCGTGACATTCACCGACAAAACTAGCAATTAACCACTAAACGGCAGCATGCACGCACCTCTGAAAGCAAACACGGATTTGCGGCACTTCCTCAAAGTCACTGACTAAAGCTCATTATTTGAAACATCCGGAAAATGAACTTCCTAAGTTTGTACCGTAGAAACTAGCAATTTCGAATGCTACCACCGACCGCAGGTGATGCTAGATTTTTATATTAAATGTAAGAAACTAATTTATGTCTTAAGTTGTTATCTAGTATGGCTGGTCCCACCAGTATGTAAAGCATTATAATTCCTACAATCCCAATTTATCATCATTTGCACTCAAAGATTTTGACACTTTAGTTCACCTTTTAGCCGTTTATTGTGTCCACTAGTAAATGCGGAATTGTTATTATCTAGTATGGCTGTTTCCACTAGTACGTAAAGAATTATAATTCCTATAATCCTAATTTATCATCATTTGTACTCAAAGATTTTGACACGTTAGTTCACCTTTTAGCCGTTTATTGTGTCCACTGGTAAATGAGGAATTGTGGTCATGTGCATAGCGCTCTACACCGTTCTCTTTCTATTCTGTCAAATCAATCACTCTTTTCTTATTATTTTATTTTCAATACTTTATCATCTCAGAGTCTCAGTGATCACAGTCAGAGGCCAACGCTTGCATGGATACGGGTACTGGAGCTCAGGCGCTGTAGGGAGTCAGGTGTGGCGTGAAGACAGATTTCGGAGTGAGAAGAGAGAGAAAAGGGGGTCAGTTCCCCCTTGTTGTCGTCTACGATCTACGACTTTATTCAACAAACTTTACCACACACTTTTGCAGTGGTACCTGCAACCTGCGCACCCTATTGCCACTTGCCATCACCTTACAGGGAACGCAGTTTAGGACACGAAACATCCCGACCTTATGAATACGGTTTTAAAACTGCTGCGAAAGGTGTGATGCCCCTAAAGTATTTCAAAAGATTTTTTTTCTTTACAAACTATATTCCTGTAGAATAGCTGCAGCTAGCAGCCTGGTCCTTTGCTTTGTCAGTGATGGTGGTTTCGAATGCTTGGCGGGGGTTCTTCGCGGATCTTGCCTTTCTCCAAGACCTCAGAGACCCTCGTCATCTGTTGCCCTCTACAACTCCCCCGCCCCTACACACCCACCCCAACCTTCCTCTCACACATCACACATAGAACTCACTGTTGTGTCCACATGTTTTTGTCGTTTGAGAATTTCTATACGTGAATTTACGATTTGAAAGGCAAGTCAGGCTGTTCAGTTTCTGGTTTCTGTAAGCTGAAACCTCAAGCGCAACGTTCATCTTTTTCCTTCTCCTTATTAGCTTTTCCTTTTTCTTTCGGTCTCTCACGTAGCGGTAGTCGTTTTGTTATTTGACATGAAATATATAAGAATATTCTGTCGCCTTCTGAAAATAATGGATAATGCCCGTTTTCGCTTTTAGTGCGAACTCAGGGCCTGTTTTAGAAGCCTTGAACTGGGGCACAGAAGCCACAATGTCTACAAGGATTGCACGGAGTCTACAGACTTCCCTCATCTGAGAAAACATCCCGCTTGTCCAGAATTTGATAAAGCTGTTAACGCATAGCACCCGGCTTTTGCCACCGCAGGACTGGGAAGAGGGATGAAAAATGCAAATATTGTCATGGTGTGAGCTGGGTGTCACTGAAATAATAGCCTCTAAGTGTTGTCCATATCCGGCTTCTGGTCTATCCAAGAACGCCTCCTAATTGGATCTGAGGTAACGCGTGTTTAGTTCTCGTATAGTTTAATAAAATGGCTTGTTCATCGCGCGACCTTCTCAATCTGAACGAACAATCCCATATCATTAAAACGAACCTACAATTTTACGGGCACATGATTACTCCGGACCCTACAAAAAAAACCTTGCACCTTCCGAGGGAGACCCATGCAGCTTGCCGGGTCGGGGAGTAAAACCGCCTCAGAAATGGCAATCATTAAATTAAAAGCGTGCTTATTAATAGTTTATAATGAAATTGTTTTATTCCCATGCTAGGACAAGTCGTATAATTTTAACCGTGGCACCAGTGTGGTTGTGGTCGAAAATAAAACCGAGGGATATAGAAATTGGGAGGGGGTCGTTAGACTGAAAAGACGTAAACCTTCTGTTATGGAAAAAGGTTCTTTTCTACCACGACATGAGATTCGAGACCTTTGAAATTGACTAATATCAACTTTGAAATATATCCAACCGTGACCGCATGCTGACATATAAATTGACTGGCCACCAAATATGATTCGAGTCGACTCAACAATAATCTAAATCTAAATTGTCCGCATCCTAATCTTGGCTAGCAGCTTGTCCATTTCAATGAATCGAGCAATCAACCATCATCAAATTCAAACAGTCACGGGAGAAAGACTCCACTCTTTATGGAATAATGACGTTCTGTTATCCAATCAACTTTAACTAATATAAGCGACATGGTTTGCATATATCTTACGATCATCTAGAAAAGGCAAAGGCACCGTAATGTAACAAAGATTGTCTATTTACTTATAGGTCTCTCCTTGCAGTAATTTGCTTTTGTGTTTACAATCATGTTATATTGTACATAACGATTAGTAGCATCTGTGAAACTATGGAGAGCGAGAGGCTGCCATTATGGTCACCCCAAAACAAGACTGAGCTATTTCATCCGATAATACTTATGGATAGGCTCGATCATGTTTAAAACATGACAGAATTGAATCTCTTATCCTGTCCCCGAAACTACAAGGGCCTGTTATTTTCCTAAATTGGAGAATCAAGTCGCTATCTTAATCGGCACGGGCCATCGGGCTACCATATGGTCATCGAGCACAGTCGTCTTGTACTAGGTTGTTCACTTATATCGGCCGACCCCTGACACAACGACCCCGTGTTGGGAGTTGAATTGAGGGGAAAGGGGCAAGTACCAGCGTCTTCTGCGAACGCAACAAGATCCTCCTATTCGCCCACGCACGATCTTTTATGCGTGTTAGCGACGCACGCCCTGACGCTCTCGGCGGGATAAGTCGCGCGCGCTTCAGCCATCCAACAAAGGTTCATCTTGAATATGCGCGAAGTCGTTTAGACTTTAGAGAGACCACTGCCAAACCCATCGCCAAACCTTTATGTCTTAGACACTCACAGTTGTGAATTGTGCAGTGGGCACGTGCTTGGGAAGAGGCATCATCAACGTCATTCTAAATCGACTTCAGATACAGTATATAATACACTTTAGCGAGGCTGTGTGTAGGTTTTGATTCATATTATTTTGATAGTGACTTGAGATTGTTTTCTTTACCGAGGGAAATTTGTTGATGACTTCTTATCTTTGTGAAGTCCAGAAAAAGGCTCCTCCTTGAATCGTCCTACGTAATAGTTTACCTGTAACTTATAAAGCACCTGAGATGCAATTCTTTAATGCATAAGCCATTGTATAGGTATAAGCTCTCCGAGATTACCGGTAGAATATAGTATAATAGATTGAGATGCGACAAAAGAATCTGGAATTGTAAGGAGCAAGAACTTCTTCTAGAAGCGTTTCAAAGAATACATTTAAATAGTGACTTGATATTTCCAATAAGATTAGACCACTGTATGCCAGTCAGATTCATGACCAGCTAACACAGGGCAAGCCACGAAAGAAAGTACAAGCGAAACAAATGTCACGCTGGCGATGGTTACATATCTCAAAGCTGCTTTAAAGGACAATTCAGATTGATCTTGAATATATTTGAGCACAAAATCAGATATATTTGTTTTGTTTGTGGAGAGAAAGAATTTCAACCTATGTATATATATGAGGGTCGAGCGATTGCATTAAAAATAATCACATTGCTACAAATATATCTCGCGCGATACGATATTTGAATAGAATTGCCAAGTCTGAACTGTTTGAATTGTATGCTAAGGTAAGTCTAGTCAGGTGATTAAAACGCACAGAAACTCGTCATGATAATTGATTTACGATACGTTTGTGTTCAACTAATAGCCACTGGAAAATGATAACTGTCACCTGACATTCGATACGAGGGGATGTTGCACAAACACTAAGTGCTGAACTCTTTTGCTAGAAACAAGAATAATCGTCTGGTAAAAGAAAGAAACCAAAAAAAAAACGGTCTGGTCAAGCATGTACATAAAACGTTTTTATCTAAAGTTGTCATGTATCTGTGACTTTATACGGCTCGATCTGCACCAGTAGTTTCGAGATAAGCCCAAATTGGTTAACACTATTGCGCCAGATGTAGGCTCTATGAAACGTGCAGAAATAATAATGGACGCAAGGATACAAGTGGGAAAGAGAAAGAGAAAAAGAGAGAACGATCCGCGAGGAGGGATACTGTAGCCACGGAGAAAGGTAATGCTCTGAACAGATGTATTATGTTTTATATACATCAAGTCTGTCGTAAAACGCATCTCTCTGCAGTCAGTAGCACACATGGTAAACGTTTTAATTGCTCTGCCATTTAGATTTAATCATACCAAATTTAATATAATAGCAAACGTTATATTTCAGTGTAAACTAATGCCTTAGCCACATGATAATGTAATAGTGCTCGTATTTCCATAGAAAATTACCATTTAGCTCATGGACTGGTCGCCAGTTGTGACTCTCCGCCGATCTATGCGAACACAATGTACTTCCAGTAAAATCTGAACCTCGTTTTCAACCAGTTTCAAGGAGTTATTCGCCGACTGCCATGTTAGATTTGTAAAGAGGTGGTGCGCTACATTACGATAAGCTGGCTGGCATCACAATGACTCGCTTGCTCCAATAATGGCGATACGATATTTCATGGAGAACGCGAGACAACAAGACAATGTCAAACGTTTTATGGTCTTGCTGATTATAATAATACCTTTCGATAACCCCGGCTCTAGGCGTGCTACACGGGCTAATAAGTTGTGTTAGCAAGAGAGCTGGGTATACCAAGCCAACGTGACACGATTACCTTTTGTAAGGCGCCATTATCGATTCATTTTTGACTGAAAATATATAGGGGTAATCATCCGTGCAGGGAAGTTAAGCGCGATTTTTTTTTCGTATTATTACGTGCTCCAGATACATGGGCCGTGATTTATGCAAACCATTCTCCGATTACAGAAATAGGAACTTTTAAAAACCCTTATTGATGTTTTCGTTCACTTCGAATTTCTCTATGAAATCACTAAATTAGTAATAGAAATGCCATTTGCTATTAAATCGCTGCGATAAAGGCGATACACACTTCGATAAAAAAAATTGTACTAACATAAACCAACTTGAACATTAAATTGGATGATCGTGGTCTACGGCGTAGTTTTCTGTCCACGCTGTCATCGTTCGCTCGCAGCGCATTGGCTGGAAAAGGCGTGGAGAGTTCGACGCAAGTTAATAGCGAAGCGCGATACTTTCTGCACACTGTAAATCGATCGGTGGAGCTCGCCCGTGAACTTGGTGTCGGCCGCATTCGCCACGTAGCCGGGGGAAACTGCACGCGATGCACAATATCTGCAATACACCTTGTCTACAACACCAGACAGCAGTGTTTGCACTCCTCCGCTGCATTGCAGCTTGCATCTCAAGAACATATTGCACGACATTTAACTGCCTGCGAACTCGTTTAACACATTGTAATCTGTTATGACTTCGAGGTGTATTTCTCTTAAAGGAATTCCTATTATTAACCACATGAATTATAAATTAAAATATAAAGTGGAAAAAAATCACATGTTCTACGGCCATAATTTTAAGTCCTATACGTTATTTATTGCTGTTGGTACGAGCACAAACTAGTTCTTAATGTTCGTAAAAATAACCACGTAATTAAATTTTCAAGCAGTAATTATTGCGCTACCGAGTTTGAATCATGATCACATATAAAATGATTGATTTTTACCAAACAAGAAACGATATATTTTCTCCCCATCTGTTTCATCACTCAATCGACCAACTAATGTCGTCGCACGTTAATCTCATTTACTGAATCGTGACAACATATGACATCACACATGAATGGCGCGCTAATGACTTTTTGCACAGGTGTGCAATTGCAAACAAGTGACCACTTTGAATGCAACAGCACCAACAGCAACAAGTGTGCCGCGTACAGCGACGCGTTCATCAGCATATTGGGTATTGAATATTGCCACGGGTTATCCCGACTAATAACTCGCCTCGTACGCCCGTGCGTGTCACAGCTGCGCATAATGCCACATGTGCCAAGGCAGGCGTGATAATGAAGGATCGGTAAAGTGTCCTTGTGTCTCCATTCATCCGTACAAAGAACCGAACTGCATCTTTGTTGCAATTTACAAACTGCAACTAAGCTGAAAATGTTCTAGTCTGCATTTTAGTTGAAATGTGTGCCGTTTCTCTCTACCACGGCTTTGTTTGTGGGCATATTGTACCGCTCTGCGCGTCCTTTTCACTATCTCTGCTGGCCCAGGTACAATGTCTTCAAAACACGACGAGGAACGTTATTATTCTTGTTTTTCCCCCGCCTTTATCTCACCTGTAGCGCCCCTCTAGGCCCCTCGCCCCTCTCGGGATGCTGTCCATTCTGACCGGATGGACCACCGAATTAGTATCCTACGCGAGGATAGCGTTGCTTTAGGTTTCGTGAACCAACATTAATCTCAATTTAAACCGAACATGTAATTATCATATACATAGGTAGGGTACCAATAAAAGATGTCACATCTGCGGACGGAAAATTTGATAAACCATCGCATTTTTATGCAAAAATGAGTGCTAGCATTGATCATCAGATATTTTTATTTTGGTTTTTCGTTCATGTGATTTTGTGACCATGGCCGCGTTTAATCAAACGTGGCGTGCGGCCCATCTCGCATTGCCTCTCGTGTATCATTCACATCTCAGCGTGTATCATTCACAGAATTTCCATCTCGGTGTGAAATCCGACACCTCGACTAGGGCCAACGTGTCCCACCAAATACCACCTCAGCTCTCGCATCTTGTTCTTTGTTAATTACGGTAACGGTTGGTTGGTCAATCGGTGGAACATTTTGACAGATAGACATGTCGTTGACACTTGTCTATGACAATTTTAGCCAATTTGCGATAATTATGGCACAGCTTCAATGATCGCTTCTTGCTTCGGGATCACCCGAAGGCAACTTAAAATGCAATACGACACTTCCAATTCATGGTTAAAATACAAAACATAACGAGAAAACACAGCCGCGAATCTATTTTTGTACATTTTGTGGGCATTTTCTGACACAAAAGTGGCTTTAAAGTATTGTCCAAATGTGCACGTTGTCACTACGGTCATAAAGGTTTAAAAAAACACACCGATTTATTGCTTGATAGGCGAGAAATTGGTCAAAATACGACGAATTTTCTCCATCCCCAGCCTAGACAAGATCACGCAGTTGATTCCAAGCGATCAATGTTATTTGCGACACGCAAATCACCAATAATTATAAGTTAATTTGCAAGCTTTTAAGACACAAAATGGGGTTTTTCAACGACCAAAACACACTTTATTAATTTCTTATCAATAATTTTGCCAAAACTAGATGTGGAGTGACAGAGAAAACAAAATTTGACAGATGGCTTTCATTGACTTAGAACGCCGTGGATGATAATTTTATTTTCGAGCATACCATGATCTTTCAACAGGTATTTTAAATTCAAAGCGTCTTTAATTACAGAGTGCAGTTTAAACAATTATGATCCAAAAACGCAATCGAAGTGCAGTACCACGCTTTTAATCTCTTCCACCAACAAGCCTCAATAATATACTGTTTTTTAACACTTTTTAATAGTTTTGAGCGGAGGTTGGCGAAGATTTAACTACGTTAAAGTGCTTGGTTTTTACTCGAAAATTTACCAAAAAAAAATGGCCGTCATGGATTAACCTTCTATTTGAAGCACCTAAGCATGAAATACAGATTTTTCAACAACTAAAAGATACTAAATTAGGTTTTAGAGATTATTTCTACTAAACTTGATTTTGAGTGACAGATTGCAAAAACAAGTGACAATTATTTTGCATCGACGTAAGAAGCCGTGGAAAATTTAGAATTTTCAAGCATGCCGTGAATTTTCAACAGAATTTTCAAACACAAAGTATTTTGTGTGAACATTGCAATTTAAATTTGTGTTAAGTTAAATATGCAATTACTTCATGTAAATAAGTAGTATGAAGTGCAACAGTATGCGTAGCCGGTGACAATATCAAGGTATCTCTCAGATATTTAGAATGCGAAAAACGACGAATTAACCATTTATTTGGCACTTTTCAAGGCTGTCCTGAAAATTTGGCGCTTTACCTGCGACTATTGGCATTCTTCTCACGGTTTATTCTTAGACGAAATCGAACGTGGAATCGAATCGTAGAAATAAGAACTGAATCTAATTTAAGTTATTCAAAATTGAGCAGTGCATCAGACCTCAATTAGATAGTTTTCCGCAGGATCAGTACCACTATGGTAACTCTTATCACTCTATACACTAATAACACACTAATATGGACATAGAGTCTTGACCTTAAAACAAGCTAAGGGGGTCAAAATTTAGCAGTAAGTTGAGATTGAACCTGGATATTGAGTCTAAGTCTTAAAACTAAGGAAGAGGCAAAATATTTTTACCGAAATTGCAGCTGCGTATGCAGCGGGTGCACTGCCAGTTATTCATAAAGCCCAGCCCGTAGAAAGTAACAGCCACAACAAAAACAACCACCTCGTCCCAAGCCCACTGAGCTCATACTCTCCTTACACATACCAAATAGACGTTTGCGAGTCGGCTAGTAGAACTGGTCCACGCTTAGGAGGATGGTCTTCTGCAGCATGTGGCGCGGCCTTCACACGTCCGACATGTTAGAGAGGTGGTAGTCTTTTTGTGGCCCGTCATTCTCATCTCACCTAACTCGGATCGCCGGCGCCGACTCGGCGATGCTGGGCCCCCCAAAACAACGCACAGCATCTGACTGCGGGGTACCAACACATGTGGTACATTATCGGCGTTCGCCACGGCATCGAATCTAGATAGTTAAGATCGATCAGGATTGATTTCTGATGCTTTTGGTATGGTTGGAAAAACGATATGTGTAGAGGTTTGATGGTGGTGCAACGGCAGTTACAACAACTATCGTTGAAAAGATTATGTCATAAAATGGTAACTACCACTAAAACTCGTTAGATCATGAGTGTCGTTTCATATCGAGATTTGACCAGAGATACATAAAAATAATCCATTTAAATGACTCCCCCTGGCAAATGGTGCTGAATAACGGTTGCTTTATATACGGGATGCTCCACTGAAATCGTGTTTTCTGCTAAGGAAATGATGATTATCGATTTTATGAACCATATAACATTGAAAAAATGCTTTGTTACTGTCCAGATACGATAAAACATTATAGTACTTTAACATTGTAAAGTTTCTTTCGGCATTCCGTATTCATTGTGAGCGCGCTTTCTTCGACTAGCGAGTGCCATGCCATTGGCATCAGTTTGCCGTCTACGTTCCGTGGACCGTGAATGAGACTGGAATATAATTACCCCGGCAAGACCAGACGGGCCAGCCACTATCCACATCCCACGCAAACAATTCCAGAGGTCTCCGAAAAATCTTTGTGTAACAGCCTTGCACTATTAATTATATATCTTCTCACTTGTATGTACTCGCCTAACCAGTTTTCGGTTCTGCCCTGCCTGACACCCAAAATAACATTACCGTGGCGCTTTGACGATTTGCATACATTACAATTGGCAAACTCCTCCTGAACCAAATGTGGGCATGGATATCATTTGTCATAATTTTCCAACTAAAAAAGAACGTCTGGTGACAAACCTTGTTCTGCCACGTGTGGCGATAGCGATGTGGTTTCTTGGTTTGCTCCTTTGCTGTGAGGTGAAAATCAGGAGTAAGCAGTCAGCAAGACAGTCTCGTATCTTTACGCTTTACGTGCTTGCTTGTACCACTCACCAGTACCACCCACCCATTGCGATGGTAAATTACACTGTTTTGCAACGTTTCCTAGGTGCTGAGGCTGGTTTACACACATTATTCTAAAATACCAGACGGATTTTATGAAGATGTTATGCTGCTTATTATAATTGTATGTAAATTAGAAAATACTGTACACAAACTTGTAAACGATGGATCATTTCTATTTATAAGTAAAATTTCTCAACCGGCTTCCGACGTCTCATGGTAGGTAATTACTTTCAGTTATAATTTGCTTGCCTGAATTCCAGTTAGATCCCAAACATTAAAAATGTTTAAAACGGCTAATTGCATCACTTTAATAATCGTGTGCGGATTGTAACGTGTAATGCTAGGTGTGACTTCCACGGATCTGTCTAATTGCGGCCAGACCGCGCGTGTTCTTTATTTTCTTTCTTCTTGTCTAACCCAGTGTACATTCCGCGGGGTGCCTGATAAACCAGTCACACCGAGCGTGGTCGGCAATTAATTTCATCGCCCGGTAGAAAGGGAACAAAACCACACGATCACACAACAAGCATTATGCACCTACCTACCAACTAGAAGAAGAGTGTTTCCACTTCTTGCTTTAGTAGGACATGTATACATACCTTGACCACTTACCTATATCGCTATCGTCACCAACAATCTCAAACGGTCGTCAAATGTTATAATACAAAACGGTATATTATTTATTCTTAATTAGATAAAAACATACTTTGACACTTAATTTGTAGCCATTCCGAAGGAAACTAATCGCTTTGTACGATACGGCTAAGCTTTCAACTACTGTTGGGAGGAAATTTGCATAATTGGTAGATTACTTTAATCGTGCATTTAAATCTCAAGCAACTTAATTTTGTAGCTAAGGAGTAGCGTGAAGATTATTGTAATTATAGTCATGCAAACAGTTTTTGATTTCTGAATTTATTGACCGAAATCAGGCATCTTAGTGCTCCAAAATATTGTCTCGAAAATGGACGCTGCATTTCTTTAAGACACGTGAATTTCGTTTTTGTCGGTTAAGGCCGGCGATGCGGGAATCACAGGAATGGCGATGCGCTCATGAAGTCCTTGAATTTCTTAGCACGAGAAGTCGATGCCTCTCCGTTGTAATATCTATGCAAAAAGTGCGGCTCATCTAAATGCATGTGTCCGACTAATTGGATGCGATTACCAGTCCATTATTACACTGAGGTATCCTAGCAGACACCTCCTATCTGCATTCGACGTCACTCAGGACTTGCTGACGTCACCCCAAGCCTTCCGGCCTTTTGGAGGAGCTCACCAAACTCAAGCCACGACTTACAAATCGATTGATATAAATGATTGATTGAACTCTCTAATGCCATTGGTCTCACACAACAAAAGATCAGAATGATAAAAAGCTGCGGCTATTTTCGTGTAGACACGACTGGGTATGTGGATGTTTGAACTTTGTGTGCAAATGAATTAATAATTCTGCGGTTCAGAAAGTTTTAGTGGACTTTGAAATTTATTTGACATTCCCTAAGAGGTTGGTGTAGTGGAATGCTCGCCTAGCAAGGGTTGCGTGGCATGGCCACCCCCTGTGGGGGTTGCTTGAGTGATTGCATTAGCTTATTCCTCAACGAGGCGAATGGGGTTTGAAATGATCTAAACGCACCAGCGCTGCCTTGCGGCGAGTCGTGCAAGCTCACCCTTCTTAGGCCAACGTATTTTCAGTTTGCCGTGGGGCTTACCAAGGATGATTTCAATTACAACCAGGCCATAGCGTGATAGATCCTGATTAATTCCATCTCCCCTGTAACCAGCTTTACGTTTGATTACCAATTTTACAATAATCAGAATATTCAAGCAGGATTTGAGTGTGTGGTCATGCTCATCCACAGCGAGTCTGAACCAGAAGCGTTTGGATTTTATTGATACGCGTAATTAATCGACTATTAGCCGGTATAAAATATAAATTAACGACACGCCATAATCGCCTCCGTGCTGCATTACTAAATGTTGGAGATAAACAACAAATCCGCAAATTTGTAACCATGAGTTTGAGATAACTGTCAACTTAACTAATGCCAAATGCGTGGACTCCAAATGAGTTTGCTTGACCAAATATTTTTGTATTGCAATATGCATATTGTATGAGTTTGTACTTTAATAATAATGTAGGGGACATTTCAGGTCGTTTGCACGCATGACGAGATGAGATAAAACTGATATCAAAATGCGTTCCACCCTTACTCCGTTCCTTGCCTGAAACCGAATTGCCAAGCACAAAATAATAATGTCCACACGACGGCAATATATTCATCTTTTAAAATCCTGTCAAGAAAGAGACGCATGATTGATTATTTGATGTGAAGCAATCTACATGCAAAGGCGCATTTCATTGCTTGGAACATGTTATTTATGTTGATATTTTGAATGCGTGATTGTCCGTGAGTACAGATCTGTCTTATCATCTGACAGTCGTGTGCATGCGTGAGGGTGCAAGGATAGCGTGAGTCACGCATAGGCACGCACCTATTGCACCCTCACTTCGCACAACACGCAGTGGTGTAGTACGCACACGCAGATACGCACGCTACACGCGCAGCGGAACACAATGCGTTCGATATGCATTGCATACAGATCCATATCAAGGCTTTGTTGTGACAAAGAAGACTTTATCCACTTTTTACTTGCACAATTTTAATTTATTAATTGTATTTCAATTGCACATTATTTCCAGATGCTGTTATGCTGAGACAACAGTGAAGTCATGACTTCAGCCGAGGAATTTCCAAGGTATAGTGAAATAAGAGATTATTAATCGTTAATTACTCTAAGATATATGACGTACATTTACGACCTATTGATTTATTTCCCGATTTGCTGCAAATTCCGTGATATCGCGAATGGAATGATGTCACATGATACATTTCAAATAAGTACCGCATGGAAAACGGAGTTGCGTCACTGGATTGCACTGAGTAGAGTATAGTGAATAGTAACCATGCGGGTTGAGAAACAATTGCAGAAATGATTGCTTGTCACGTTTGTATGACAGTTATACTTGTCAAGAATTCCATGATTCATTCAACTGTGTTATTTATTTACAAAATACACCCACAATTCTGAACATTCTTGTAGAGTGTTCTTACGAGAAAGAACGTTTGTTCAGGGTGGAAAGTGGAACCGAACATTAACTACAATTATTTTCTGGTATGTTCGTTAATCAAATTTGAACAGCTCTGCGACAAACACCACTATCTGCAAGTTTTAAAACTCTGATAATACAGTTTTTGAGTCGCACCTTTCAATTAATGTTACAACCGCTTTTTGATAAGAAACTAAATAACGAATGATAAGAGATGGGAAGGTAAATACTATATACTTTCCTATCGATCAATGCACCACAGATGTAAACACACTTCGACTCAGTCAACACGCAATTTTGTATTGACGACCAGAAATTCAAATAAAAATCCACATCCCAGTTGTTTGTGGTGTTTAAAATAAATGTCAGTGACTGATTATCGATTAGATCGGGGCAGTGCAATGAACCGGAAATTTTGCGTTATTTACCGAAAGTTCACAAAGTTGTACGTGCACGGATGGCATGGCACCAGACGCAAGTCGTTGAAATTTACAAATGCACGCACCCTGGCTACAAGTTGCCGTGTTTTGATTTGTTTTTCCCATTTTATAAGGTGCTTGTTTAGGTATAAAATTGATTGTAAAGTCCACAGAACAGTGGCTACAACAAAAATGTTAATTGGTTTTGAATCATAAGATTTCTAGTTTCTAATTGCGTTTGTTACGATCATTTAAAGCTTTTTAGTTGACCATGTAATTTCTTAACCGTTGGCTTATCATGGCTTAACCTTAACCTTGTACCGAGTTCACAAAGTCAGGTCGTTCACTATTCAGTATTTACCCTCAATGCATTGGGTAAGTGCCAGCAAGTCTGCCGATCACACTTCACACCAATATATCCCGGGAACAGTTATCTCAGGTAAATACACCCGATGAGGTGTGAAAAGAGACTCGTATCTTGCAAGTTAATCTCACCAACTTCCGGCAGATACATCTGTCCGAGTTCAAGATCGTGCAAGAGGTTGTTTAGAGTGACAGCGAATGTTTTTGTGTGTTACGCGTGGAGGAGCCGAGTTTAAAGCGGTGGCACGCTTGAATGGAGGTGCCAAGTTTACGGAGGCCAAAGAAAATGACTTTTTTTTTGTGAGCTCACGAATTTCAGAACGCGGTGACTAATTGTATGAGCTGTTCGATTCTAAATTCGGACAACAAGGAAACCTGTAAACATTAATCATCACTGTGACACGAAATTTCTTGGTCTTTTTTTAGTCAAAGTTAGTAAAATGCATGTACATCAAAGCATATCACGTCTGTAAAAAACCAAAAAGATATAAAAAAAAACAAAAAAAAAACATACACACACCCACATATTTTTACTTTTAATCAACACTGTCTCAAATGCTACAGCAGTGGTCCGATTCCTCCAAGTATCTTGCAAGTTGGTTGTTTACCTGTGTTGTGCATTCAGCGGACGATCACGTCCTGACCCCATGGCCTATCGATTGCGAGTCGCGTGACCCGTGCTAGCGCGTGACCGGTGCCACGCGCCCCAAGCTCATTCCAGTACAATCGATAGCACCTTGGAAGCACTCTGTCAGTAAGCACTGTGAGCACCGCCGAAACAGTCAGCACCCCAGTCCCAGAATGTCGATACAGCACACCCTAACCCTACTTTTTAGAAGAGAAAACTTTTAAAAAGAATTATCTAGTTGAAACTTCACTTGTTTCCTGGATGCGAACGACACGATCACGTCTTCAAAATAGGAAAAGTCAATTTCAACTTTGTCTTAGCATTTTCTCTTCGGGAAAGCCAGTAATGTCTTCAAAAGTCACTTTCCACTCTTCGATTGTACAAAAATGCTGAATCTCCACAACCCTTGCGCCCGCAAAACCGTATCCAAATCAAGTAGCTCTCTTCACCGACGTTTAGGAATGTCCTCGTCTGTTGCGTCGTGCTAACCAGTGAGCTGTCGTCGAAGATGGTCGAGTGACCTGCACCTCGCCCCGCTGTCTGGCCTAACGCAACCCTCCGCGCACCCTCGCAACGTGCCCCGCGTGCACCCCTCCTAGCGCTGCCGCGAGCGCGCGCCGCTCGACGACGCATCGATCGACGTCGGCCGTCCATACCATCGCCAGACACGCGGCCAGTGGCGGCGCGTGGCGACGCCGGCTTCGGTAGCTTCGGGACAGTGGTTGGTCAAGGTGCAGGTGGGGGCACAGGTGGGCGACGGGATTTTGAGAGGGCGTTTGGTTTGTGTCTGTAGAGATCGTTAACGACGGGGAATGGAAATGAGGATGCTTTTGGGGTTTTGCGTTCTGCGGGAACATTTTCAGGATCTTATCGACGTGGGAACGAGGAAACGATAGACACAAAGTATGGTCATGGAAAATCGTATAATTCCTCGAGCTATCGCCAGAAGTTACATAAATTCAAAGTCCCCATGGATGGTCTTAGTTCCAGGGATCTTCTGATCAACCAATCGCTCATGGTGCAACCAAAATGAAGGGAAATTCAATTACGATGCCATCGGAAATGAGTTCTACTAGCGCGGATATCAAATTGTCATAGTGCTTCTGGTGTATGTTCATACTCATCCAAGAGGAGGAATCCTTTGAGTAAACAGGGGCCGATGATGAGGCGGGAAATGTTCATTACAGTGGCCTCGTGATTCCAAATTTAGCAGAGGTTAATGAAATTACGCAGTTGTCGCATGGATGCAAAGTAAGCTTCTATAAATTCCAACGAGCCAGCATTGTTATTTACTCGTCGTAATCATCTTACCAACTCGTACTAAAAGGATTATGCGCTTAGAAGCTTTTCCCAATTTCCCCTGTAAAAGCAGCAGCAGCAAGGGAGAGGTCCACAATTGAATTAGCCAGCTCGCCAAATATACCGCCCGCCGCTGCCAGCAGATCTATACGACGATAATGGATAAAGGGAACTGGGAAGTTTATGTTCAGGGGGGCCAAGGGGAGGCCAAAGCACATATATACTTTATTAGCGTTCTTTATCAGACCACCCCATCACAATCCGCAACCCCATGTTATGGCATTAGATTCGTAAAGTACTTGCGCACTTGCACGTTGCAGTGCACTGCGCAATTATTTCCCTAAGCTCAATACCGCGTTCGCCAACGCTTGGACAAGCCGGACCCCTCGCAGCACCCCAACGTATCGCAGAATGCAATGCCTATACTTATGCGTTTCGTGAACTGAGTTTTACCGACGTGCTGTAATTTGATTGCTAGATAACCATCGCACTAAATAAGGGTGAGACTTGGGGAATTGGTGTTGGGGTGCGGGCGGCGGCATTTCACAGAGTCGTAACCTCGTCGTTAGCGGAAGGGATGAAAGTCACACAGGGATGGATGGATGCGAATTGTGGAGGAAGAGGATTAGGATGAAGGAGATTCGGGCAAGAAAAGTAGAGCAAGACGAAGCGTGACATGACAAATGAAGACGCTACGTGTTTGAGGGAGGAAGCGAATAGCTGGCGATGACAAATTACACCTTGTCGGAATCTTAGCGGAATAGGAGATTGATTTCATGTGAAGTACGTTCGGGTTGGACCAAGCGTATGGGAGTACTAAGCAGTGATTAATGAATCGAGTGATGGACCAAGTAGCGGTGTGTAACGAGGGGCGGATAAACTTCGCAGCTTTCGTGAAAAGTAGTTCCACGCCAAATGGTTCAGATGTGGTAATACATTGTGAGCGATAAATACGTCGATGAGTTCTGTTCGTGAACGGAGTGCTTTTAGTTTGGTAGACAGACTGTCTCGGGAGACAAATCTGTTCTTGGTGCGTTGCCGGATGGATCCAGTATGGTACGGGATGTGTGACAATTAGGGTGGATCCATCCCGGTACTTGCCAACTGAAACAACAGGAAGTTCCGGTCCAGAAAGCTAAGGAGAGAGCTGTGCGTCAGTCACACCGAAGATAGTGGCAGGCGATGATTGCTAGGCGAGCAGGTGATGGAGTGATGGACGCTTAGGACACAAACTAAGGGCTGCTGGGACCTGTTACAATTGTTGACCAGCGGACAGAGTAGACATTTTGGGGCCATTCCGCTCCTTTATGACGGTTTCCTTTCAACAGGTTTTGCTAGCGATGCTACGCTTTCAAGAAAGCACGAAGGGAATGTGTTTGATAAAACACCGTCAAATTCAGAATTCAGTTAAAATAGCAAAGAATTTAGCTGTGCAAATATGAGTGCACATAAAAATGTATATCTTGATTAAAAGAGATGAAGGGCCAAAACTGAATAGCATCTCCAAAACATGTTTACTCCAGCGTTCTTTCTGCATCTGCATAGTTGACATTTTTGCTGCATGGAGGCAAGAAACGTAAACAGGAATTTTGTATAATATTTTTTGATGCACATAGAAGGTGTACCAATAGCTATACAAAGTCCACATGAAACGTGCCAGCTCTAAAATATGCCTGCCTGTCATATCCGATGTCAACGTGTGAAAATTATCACCTTCCTAAGGACATTCTTTGCCGCCCGACCCGAGATTTGGAAGCTAGGCGTCTAGCAATGGCACTGTGTTCCCACCACCACCAACCATGTTCCACACCTAACACCAATTGGAAGTCTGTTATCTTTACCTATTATCACTCGGCGACTGTGATAATTAATAACTCAACAGGACGTCATCACGGTTTAACATTGACAATGTAATTTAACAACTTTACTGACGGACATGCATTATTATTTTGGTAAATATACCAATGCATGCATACATATGCACCTGTACGGAATAACAGTTCGACATCGTTTCAGCTTGGTTTTAAATTCGAAGAATACACATCGTGGAGCAGACAACATGTTCTTACTTGGTGTTCTTATTTGGTACATAGTCTTATTCAGCCAGTTGTTATGATTTCATCACTTTATTTGGAGTCCAGTTAACTCTTTTCGGCGCATCTGAAAAAGTGGCCGGACTTCCAGAATCACACCCTCTTGACGGCGAAGTGCGTGGAAAGTGGGAGGCAGAGCCAAGGAAAATGTTTCCAGTATCATGACAGAACATACCAGACAAAGAATTACTGGGATGCTACCAACTCATGAATACAATTTTAGTGGGGATTTCAATGGCGGGTTGTCAAAATATTTATTATATTTGTAAAAGAATTTCAGAGATTGTATTAGCTAGAAAAATGATTATAATTGCTCAATATACAAAACATTTAGGAAAGACAAAAGCTTTAGAGCATCAGCAAAATGACGGGTCTCAATGGAGATGATTTTAAGTTATGGTTTTTAGACTCTTTTCTACTTGACCTGATGTTTGTTTTGATAAAAATTTAGTTTTTGAATGCAAAGTAAAACAAGTAATTTTCCAGATGTTACGCAACTTATGCCTGTTACTTCATCAAGGGTGCTTTCAATTAGATGTTGATAATACTTCGGTTTTTAAATATTTTTTTTCACGATTTGCAGTGTTTTTCAAACTGACAGTTGGCCCAAATGTCACCCTAAAACGACCGGTGGCGCCTCTACCGGAAAGTACACTCTCTCGTCGAACGTAATCTAGTTGCAGTAAGTTTGTCTACTTCTTAATCCTGAAAATGCCACAGACAACCCAACCATCTTTCTGACACAGTTTCGAAAAACTGACTGCACGTTGTAAACAGATTCGCATGAATTCGCCTTCCACGAGTACCGCCTCGGCGCCAGCGAGACTTGCGTCGTCAGCGTTCGCCCTGCGATTTGCACCTTTCAATGCTAGACACCTATTCAGGTTCCGACACCTTTCAGTGATCTTGCAGCTTCGTGATCTTGCGCTCTGCTCGCAACTCATCGCGATCGGCTTGCAAGCCTTGGGGTGATTTACGCACGCCACTTCGTCTTACACGACTGAATTAGCACGTGTTTATGCTCCCCAATCATCATAACACATTATATTCTGTACAGTGAAGTAAGTTATTCATAACATTTAAGAACAACTTATTGGATGAGCGTAGCGATAACTTGAAAACTTGATTAGCATGATGATTCAACATACATTGCAAAGTTAAAAATACTGATATGTTATTTCGATGTACCTTTACGATGTCTGATTGTTCTAGATTAGCGAATCTTTGCAGTAATGTTACTTTCCCGCTTTAGAAGATGTTTTTTGTTACTTTTTGGCAATTTTTATGCTGGATTCCATTCCCAAGGGAATCCATTTTTATTAAGATTCTTTGCGACCTTTTAAACAGACAAGCGTGGCTCTATAAGCTCATCCTCCAACGCCACACAGTTTCCGTATCGTGTATTGCCCAGCTCTTAAATTAACTTTTCAAATTTTAATCCTTTCGGTCCGACTCCTGGCACGAATATGTACTGCACCCTTTTGTACAAGGCACGGTCTTAGATTATATCATAATAAAATAAGATATATTTCTTATAAAGGATGCGGTCATAAGATTTACGAGTTGCAAAAAAATATTCTATTCTTTACTACTTGGCATTCATAAAAGCTGAATCCCAAAGTCACGTATTCAGATTATAACTCTTTTTTTAAACCACGACGCCTCCAAAAATTTGTTCTTGCATTGCATGGAGAGGTATGAAATCGAAATGGCATATGCATGCATGACAGGGATTTGCCCCTATACGCAATGATCCATAAGGTAACGCGTGGTCTCTGTCATACATATGGATGAGTTGGGCTGTGGGCATGTTCTATGGATTTACGATTTGCATCAAGACCCCTGAACTCCACAGAGCAATAGATGAAATAATTTACGCCTAGATTTGTAATGTGTAGGCAAGCTAGTCGGTTGCCAAGGGGCAAGGATAGAGTAATTAGAAAACAATTACGTAGATGATGTTAATTCGGTTTGACAAGCCGTGGCAAGTTATTACCGCAATTTTTTTACACTGTAGGCGTGCTTGATTTAAATGAAAGGAAAATGTGACAAGATTTTTAAAGAACAATATAAATAAATATATAAATGTATGCATGCTATTCAGTGTGACAGCTCAATTATATATGCTCCAATAAGCATCATATAAGTGTAGGAAGGAATAAGAAGAATTAATTTCGCTGACAGAGTTAATTCTCGTGTTCAGCACTGCAATATACCAAACTTCCGGGATTGATATCTTCCAGTATCATACTTATGGTCATTGCAGCGATCACATACCTGATCTAGATCGAAATATAATTACTGTAAATCGAGAATGACCACGTCTGCACACGACGTGAAACTCTCACGACCGAAGCTGGCATTTGTGATAAACCAGATTGCGATATTCTTTGATAAATAAATCAAGGTGATTTTTTCAGCAACACCTATCGAAAGGTATCGAGTTTATCGAGCACTTCGTGCTGTTCAATGATTAGCTTCTAAGCGCTAATCACACATGTTGATTTTATAAACAGTCCACCTCTTATTTATAAATCTTGGTAGTGGTCGACGCTATCGCATTCGAGAAGTCTTATCAGATTCATCCACATGAGGTGATTTTTTCTAGCACGTTTCTTGCCACCTCATCTGCTTGTAATGATTAGTGTTGCCTGTTATAAAAATCGTGGTTGATTATTGATATCACAAGCTACGTGAGATAAGGCAAAACAAGGCAGTAAAGCTTTAGAAGCGGAGTACTCACGAGAAGTGGTTCTTTTTGGCATTGTACTAACATTTCCTCTTCGTTCGCTTTACGGCGTTCAGCATAACATACAATTCCGGCAGAGGCGCCAACGGTCGTTTTGGGGTGGCATGTGGGACAACTGTCATTTAAAAAAAACACTACAAATCATATCCGCTAATGTCCGCAATTTTTCTTTAGCTCCAAAGCTTTTGTTGTGCCAAGATCTTTCGTTTTTCGAGCTATCATAAACATATTTCTACCTGTCTTGGGAATTATTTTGCCACCACTGAAAACATAGCTAAAATTTCACCGATTAGTTGATAGCAACGCTAGGGGCCAGTCCTTGGGCTGGTATTTTCTCTTACGGGCCAGACTGTATCCCTAAGTGAAAATGTGCGTGCATGTTTCCCTTTAAAAACTACCCAAACATTTCCATTATATGCTTGTTAAGTCAATGCAGATCATACATTCCGGGATTTAATTTACGTTTCTACTAGTTATTGTAGTTGCTCTGCTACTTCAATTTACCAACATAAACACAGTTTTATGCTAGCTAGTAGTCACACACTTATTGACAAGTTGATGAGATAGCGTAGATTATAATTAATAGTCATGTCACTTTGATTCGAAATTAATTTTAATTGAACAAGATGGCCACACTCTTCTGAGAAAGGTACGAAAGTCTACCGAAATGTTTTCCCTCTTCGATGACTTTAGTTAGACGATAAATCAGCGAGAACTTTTTACCTAAATTTAATCACATTAATATATTCCTGTCTTAAAATTTCCTCGATTGCAGTCCTTGATCAGTCTAAAACCATATTTTTCAAGCTTTGTGCATGCCCTTCTCCGTTTAATTGCGCCAAGTTGATCAGTGTCCAGCGATAAGCGATGAAGCCTGCGCGTTGTTGCCGGACAGGGGGTAATTGCTCCGGGACACTGAGATAAATCATGATGCCATTAACGCACACCGTGCTCGTTTGGTCCAGCACAGAGGAAGCACTCAGGAATTATTGGCCAACAATCGCTGCGCTTCGATTCTGATGCTTTTGCAGCATAAAGCGACGAGATCGAACCAAATGTACGTGCACGATTTTTATTTACGGGTGTGATTTTTGTACACGCCTTATTAAAGTAAATCGTTGTTTAGAAGTTGTTTGCGATTCTTGTTCGAATTCCATGTAAACAAACGTATCTATCATGTACGTTTTTAAATGTCGTCCGTAGGCGAGGAAAAAACACCTTTAACAGGTGGTGAAAACAAACTACAAGTCGTTATAAATGTAAATGAATAGATAAACATGCAAATGTATTGAATTCCTGGAATCACATTTCGCTTGAAGATGCTTTCGGGGCCGAGGTGAATAAATATGTAATCTCTTTTTTTGCATAGGTACTATACAACCTCGATCTTTCAAGTACTGAACAAAAGTACTGACAACAATAAAATATTTCATTGTGATAAATCATAGAATCAGACGAATTAATACTAGGTATATCGCATTATTAAATGTATTCCCGCCCATTTAATAGATGTATTTTATCACATTTATGTTTCTCAGAATGGGAACGCCTCATGCTACATTAGAAAATATGTAGGCAGCCCTCATACCACACCTTACAAACTGGATGTGGCATATATTATGCAACCCTTACACCAAAAGTGTACAGAGATTTTGCTGATAGCAAAAGTCATAATATTTATTTTTCGCCTGGTGAAGAATAAATCATTTCTGCGGCGGTAGCATTTTAGAATAAGAAATGCAATTGAGTTTGGGGACAAGGTACTAAAATATGGAAAAAAGGCTGGATGTGATTGTGCCTGTATGCATACTACAGACACACGAAACGAAGGGTGTAATGAAAAATGTGTGTAAAAAAACACTCTCCCTTGCACAAAGATTGGATAATAATAGTGCGTGACAAAATGAAATAAACTCGGTATTTATCTTATTCAACCGTCGTCGAGCTTGTGTGCCAGCAAACCCAAATCCAAATCCAAATCGAAACCGTGAAGCTTGCGTACCTATCCATGTTTTTTTTTTTGCTAACCGTGCGCAGAGCACACTGCCTACCCGCATGGCAAACCTAGCTGCGCCAAGCTGAGACGAAGCTTTGAGCTGAGATATGAGATCGAATGCATCTTGAAATAAAGGACTTTCACGCACCTACAAGTTGGGTATTCTCGTACATATGGATATCCGACAGCGAGCCGAATGCCAGGATCAGGGCAGCACGAAAAATAGTCGCATGTATCCGCAGGGACACAAAGGATTTGATTTCATTCCATGTACATTTTGACTTAAATTTAATTTCAAACTCTAATTCGGACATGTTTGCAATTCATTTTGGTCGAAATTTTCTAAGATATTGAGTTCAGGATCGATAGCGGATGGCTTGCTAAGGAAGTTCTGTGACAAATACCGGGTAATTTTGATAGAAGCTTTGGAGGCAGATAGATATTTGTGTCGGCTTGCGAATTGATTGCCTCTTCCAAGTTTCCTTTGCACAACTCGTTTGTCCATTTGTTATTCCAAGAACCACAAAGTATCAAAGAAGAAATAGAAATCATGACCGTGGAATTAGAAGTTCGAACTATTTTCTTTGGTCCACCCTCATAATCCTTTATTGTGCGACTTTTTGAGACGCCAATGGAATTTATTATAGTCGTAAGTTATCTAAAAAGAGTCAGTGATATAAGTTAGCGTATCCAAAGTGGTTTCTCGTCTTTGTCCCGAACTTCTTTTGCCAACAAAAAGGATAGGTAACGTCTCCTTTGTACTCCACTGCTATAACCCTCACGTGAAGATTTTTTAATCATTTTCGTTTTTTTTTTATATTATTTACGGGGCGTTGTGTATGGAACGACAGGAGTAATATCTGTGGATTTATGGCGGCCATTTGTTAGGTTGAGGTCTGAAGCTATGCTAGATAGAGATCTGAGTGAAATAGCTAGCCTTGGAACGATTAGAAAATAAAGCCACGACACTACACCTCTGGTAAGGTGTGAAGACTCTCGCCTGATCTCACGCAGCCGTCCAACGGCAGACCCCGCAGCAGGACAAGCGTAGCCAATCGCCGACGGCGACGGTACCAAAGGTGACCTTTGACATCAACCCTTGTCAAATCAACCGAGATTCTTACAAGATATTACAATGGTAACCACAGATCAGTGACGTATATGGATTCATAGAGTTTATTAACATTACTGCATATCAAATGGAATGGCTCGATTCGATTATGAAAACCTCTGTACCAACCCAGCGGTGAGCGTCCTGGCACAACTAAACGTGCAACCAAACGAAGTTTGTTAGCGATTTACATTTTAATTAATTCGCTTAGTCATCTCATTCATTGTCCAAGATCAGATTAAGGTGAGCAGCAAATCGCCTATCCCTAATCCCCGGATATTGTCACAGCTTCCACAGCAATCCTTGGGTGTTTGATAGCGATCGGCGTCGCCAACGCAGACGCCCGTTGGTGGAACGAAGGCGTCCGCCCTTGGTAACCAATAGGATCGCGTCGCCATCGCCCGAGGTACAGATCGCTGCACCAGAGCGTTACCATGCCTTCGATAATCAATTACACGATTCGTTGCGCATCGCTCGTTGCCTATTGTGGCGTCACATCGCCGGACTTGGTACCGCGCGTGATTTCTGAATTAAACTGTGACTATCACTAATTTGAAATGAACGCTGTGGTCTTGAGATGATGGCAGTCTTAGTGACAAGGTCACTCAGAGTCTGCTGAGATGTTTGGTACGCGTTGGCGTGCCATCGTGGATTTTTTCTTGTTTTCTCTGATTCGATTCGAAGACAATTGCTTCGAGCGGAGTGGAGGATGGTCGTTTTAGTCGAGACGAGGTGGATACGAATTAGAACTGAAATAGGCGCAGTCCCTACTGGTTCTATAATGAACGCTCGTAAATCATAGATTTGATCGTTTTTAAGACATCTTATAATTTGTTCGGCATTTTTATTCAAATCGACCAAAATTTCCCACCGTTAGTGGCTAGAGTGAGCATTTTGAATGTCAAAAAGTTTATGACCAAAAGAGCGATAATTTAATTTCTTTCCGTGTGATTCCACCGGAATCTGCCGGCGATTGTAAACCAACCTTTCAATTTCAATTAGTTTCACACAAATTGCGTCTTTAATCCCAACAGACAGCTATCATTACAGCCAGTTGTTTATAGCACAAAAAAAACACACACACACAACTTCTCGATTAATTATATATGTGTGGATGATTGAATTCTCTCCGATGAATATTTCGACAAGTTTGGCGCTGCATAGGACGTGCACAGCTGTGCAGAAGAGGTACGGCAACGGCCGGCCGGCTCGCGAGTGGGATGTCAGACCACAGCGCTTGCAGAGAGTGCGCCTCGACGGGTAGCGAGTCTGTGGTTTGTAATCTTGTTCCTAGTTGTTCGACAGAGAGTGCAACAGGTTCCTTCATCGGGCCGCCGATGATAACCGAGCTTGCCAGGTGCATACCATCCTCCCACCTCCGTTCTGGTCGCTTCAACGCCTGTTCTAGCCAGCATGGCATGGCATGGCTTCTCTCAACATCACACCATGTAATTAGTGGCAGTTAAGCGTACTCAAGATGATTATATTCGCTCTTATTTGGTCACTTGACGCCTCGAAAATATAATAACAACGACTCGCTAAATAATCGTGCTTCATTTATTTGCTAATTATGAGATGGACACGTTTTTTCTCGGTTAAAAGTTTTTTTTTTTTTTTTGTATGGACGTGTTGTTTTTTTTTCGTCGATGGATTTAGCTGAGACTTAAATGAAGATTTGTATTAACCACTAGGATGAGTAAACGATAAAGAGCGTGTCTGATGGTAATCAACGTGATTTTTGAAATCAAATTTTTAAATTTGACACGTCCAGTTAATTTGTAGTCAAAGCGCGCGGATGACGGAATTCCACTTGATTAACAATTTATTTTATAATTATCTGTTAAAGTAGGTTATGAAATTAATATCAAAGACGTTTTGTTTTGTTACTGTGATGATATTTTGATAACAATATTAACAACATGAATCATGCCATATCCCACTGATAACAACGATAAAGTCATTTAAATGTCCCTACTCAGAGCTCTTAATCTTCAGATGTTAACGTAGCACCAGAGATATAAGTTCGAGACAATTGAGTCACTAAACGATTATCAATAATATAATTAAAAGCATTGCATATCACTTGTTTTTAATCGTTATCACCCCACAAGTCATAACATTATAGATTATCTTGCCCTAGTTTTTTGTTGTTACTTTTATTGTTTTGCTGCGACACAGAATAATGTCCCCATTGCGTCTACCGCAACTCTTCATTGATAAGACACCGCGTTTGACATTATCTCATTAATTGTCTTACCTTTTCATCGATAAGCGTAGATCCATGTTACTAGTCACTCTCCCAGGCGCAGCTCGCGTCTTGAAGAAACTTCCCAGTCATTCTGCATTGACACTTGCCAACGCACATGGCCGCAGATACTACCCGCAACACACTATAACGCTCCAACAAATGAAATAGTTCACAAAAATCAACAAAATCTGGCAA